>CM072545.1:46248493-47556827 GCA_036898215.1 Platycarya strobilacea
GGTGAAGTGGAAGAGGTTGAAACCAAGGAAGATGGTACCCCATGGGAGAGCTTCCTTAGGGTACGTATTAATTTGGATTTGAGGAAAGCTTTGGCGAGAGGGAAAATGGCGAACCTATTGGGTAGCCGATTCTGGGTTCCGCTGACGTACAAGAAAATGCTGAAGCTTTACTTCAACCGTGGCCAAATTAAGACGCAATATGGGAGTTAGCTCAGAGCTCAACTAAGCCCAAGAGGTAGGGGAGGGGATTTCAAGAGCAATCCACAAAGTTTGCAGCATGAAGAGGGCAATGATAGTGCAAGTGAAGAAATGAAAAAATGGGAAATATCATCGAGAAGTTGCTCGATGGTTAGCTTGGGGGGGTATCTTTGATAGAGAGAATAACTGCTCAGCAAAAAGGAAGATTGGAAAAGGAGGCTGGAGGGAATGAGAAATGGATCCTTATAGATGACGAAAAGATGCTTGCTACAAGTCCCTAATGGGGTGATAGTGAAGGGGGAAATGATAGTCAGACTCAAAATGAATAGCTATTTGAAGTAGCTATTGTAGATTGCAAGCAACAAGTAGTTGTGGAACCAGAGGTGCAAAACAAAGGCTCTGAGACAATTGTTAGAAAGACCCTTGCAAAACTAGTGAGTGGCAGGAAATGGAAGAGGCAAGCCAACAGGGATAAGGAACCGGGTATAAGAGATATGGGGGAGGAGAAAAAGAGAAAAAAGGTCAGAGGAACTTGACGAGGTCTGTTCTAGGAAGAAAGTGATGATTGCATCGGTGGAGGCTATTAGTCAGTCCCACTAGTCATCATGAAAGCTCTAAGTTGGAACTGCCAAGGGTTTGGGAACCCTCGGACAGTTCAAGGCCTTCACTTTCTAGTGAAGGAAAGAGGCCCAAGGTTATTTTTTTGATGGAGACAAAATTGCTATCAGAAAGATATAATGGTATTAAAAGGAAGTTAGGAATGGACAACTGCTTTGTGGAGATTTAGCCCTTTTGTGGGGGTATCAGGGTTAAAGTAGAGGTACTTAGCTTCTCCTTTTTACCACACAAGTGCCATTGTATGTTGTGAGGTAGTTTAGGGACAGTGGATGCTTACTGACTTCTATGGTCACCCTGAAACAAGCTGTAGGAAGGAAACTTGGAGCCCACTTGCTAGGTTAAATCCCCATAACATGGTGTGGTGTGTTATGGGCGACTTTAATGAGTTAGTAGCACATGATGAGAAAGTGGGAGGGAATTAGTGAAATGAGACTCATATGGACGATTTTAGACAAGTGTTGATGTCAAATAGCTTGTCGGATATGGGGTGGACTGGCTATAAGTATACCTGGAGCAACAAACATTCGAACAATATATTCACTAAAGAAAGATTGGATCGCGTTGTTGCAAATGGGAGATGGTCGAACTTATTCAAGCATAGAACAGTTGAAGTGATCCTTGCTTCCTAGTCAAATCATAAAGCTCTATAGCAACATTTGGAGACAAGAGACCAAATCAGAAGAAGGAAGAAAATACTATTTCGGTTTGAAACTGTTTGGGCTATAGATGAGAGGGGTTAGTCTATAGTAAAAAGAGTCTAGAACCTTAACAGGGGTGAAGTAAGAGACTTTAATGGAATTTTTACTAAGCTCTCTCGATGCGAGGCGGGCTTTACTACTAGGAGCAGGGATAGGAAAATGGAGGTAAACCGGATTTTGAAACAACACTATAATTTGCTAAAAGCTGAGCAAGAAAATGAAGGCAGACACAATGTGGACCTTATCAGACAACTTGACTCACAAGTTGGACTTATTATAGAGCACGAAGACTTAAGATGGAAGTAGCGAGCGAAGAGAATTTGGTGTAATTTGGGAGATAAAAATACCAAATTTTTTCATGCCTATGCAAGCCAAATGAGGAAGAATAACACAATCAAGGAGTTGAAGGAATCAAGAGGCAAAACTATTAGAGAACAAGTTGAGTTTGAAAGAGTATTCTCCAAGTACTTTTCAAGCTTATTCTGCTCTACAAAACCCTCAAGACAAGATATTGAGGTATGTCTAAAAGACTTAAAACCTTGTATTTCTTAAGATATGAATTCTAATCTAGAAAGTTATTTCTCTCGAGAGGAAGTTACTGATGCTTTAAGACAAATGAGATATTTGAAGTCCCCTGGCCCTGATGGATATGGGGCAGGTTTTTATAAGACCTATTGGAATATTGTGGGAACCGATGCTACCGGGGCTATCTTGGGTTTGAATAATGATATAGAGTGGGACAACATGGTAAACCGAACCCAAATAGCTCTTATTCCTAAATGTAACACTACTATGGCAGTGAACTTTCAACCAATTACCCTCTACAATGTCCTTTATAAATAGATTCCAAAATTCCTAGCAAATAGGCTCAACCAGGTTTTACCTTCCATTATTTTTGAATGCCAAAGTGCTTTTATCTCGGGTAGGCACATAAGTGATAATGTGATAGTAGCCTATGAAACCTTTCACACTATGCAAACTAGACAGAAAGGGAGAGTGGGTAGCATGGCCTTGAAATTATATATGTCTAAAGCCTATGACAGGATTGAATAGCTATATCTAGAGGAGGTGATGAGAAAAATAGGGTTTGGGCAGAAATTGATTGGTTGGATCATGAAGTGTGTGACATCGATTTCTTACTCAGTGTTAGTGAATGGAGTAGAAGGGAAATCATTCAAGCCTAGCAGAGACCTTAGACAGGGGGATCCTATATCCCCCTACCTGTTTATTTTATGATCTAAAGGCCTTACTTCCCTGTTCAAGGGAGTGAAAACAAATGGATCCTTGATGTGTGTTGTTGTGGCTAAGAGGGGCCTTAGAATAAACCACTTATTATTTGCAGATGACCGCTTAATTTTTGGAAAGGCAAAGATATTAGAATGAGTGTATCCAAAGACTTTTGAGGGTATATGAAGTAGCTTCAAGGCAATGATTAAACCTCCATAAGACCACGATGTTTTTTAGCTTAAACACTAAAAAAGTGGACAGAAGAAATATCAAGAATAGTTCGATAATTTCAGTTTGTAGTAATTATGAGAGATATTTGGGCCTACTTGCCATGGTAGGCAGGTCCAAATTTTATACTTTTAGGGGACTAAAAGAGAATGTTTGGGCCAAGATCAATAGTTGAAAAAATGGCTTATTATCTCAGGCAAGGCGTGAAGTCTTTCTAAAGACAGTTGTCTAAGCAATCCTAACTTTTACAATGACTGTCTTTTGACTTCCTAAAATACCGTGTACCAAGATCAACTTGCTTATGACAAATTTCTAGTGGGGCCATAGTCAGGAAGAAAAAAAGATTTATTGGCGAAGTTGGAAAACAATAAGTGATAGTAAGACGAAAGGAGGACTTGGGTTTTGAGACCTAGAATACTTTAACACAACCCTCTTAGCAAAACAATGTTGGAATCTCCTTGTTAAGCCTTTTTTCTTAGTGGCTACTGTGATGAAACATAAATACTTTAGAGGGTGTGAGCTGGTTGAAGCTAAGCTTGGTAGAAGACCATCCTATGTTTGGAAGGGTTTGTGGTCCGCCTTGGAGCTTGTAAGGGCAGGGGAGGCATGGAGAGTAAGGAATGGGAAGAACATAAAAATTTTGGGGGATAAATCGCTCCCAAGCCCATCCTATCCTAGTATACTTTCACCTGCCACATATTTCAATAGAAATGATTTGGTTAATAGCCTTATTGATGAGGATGAGAAAACATGGAAGGTAAATCTCTTGACCAAACTATTCTTTGATGAAGAAGTGGCTTTGGTCAGAAGCATATAGTTGGGGAGCATGATGTCTAGGGATAAAAAGGTCTAGGGTGCCTCAAAGAATGAAAAATTTAGTGTGAAATCTGCTTATAAACTGGAGTACTCGAAGGGAAGTAAATAGAATAGAGAGCCCTAAAAAGGTGCGGACTGCAAGGTTTGAGAGAGCATTTGGGATCTCCAATGTTCAACCTTGTGTCAAACAACTCATATGGAAGGCGTGCTTTAACATTCTACCATGTAGAGAAAACTTGTGGAGGAAAATGATTCTAAGAGAAAACTCATGCCCTATCTGCCATCGAGAACTCAAGTCAATTATTCATACTCTTTAGCTTTGTCCAGCTGCCTCTAATGTATGGTGGGAAGCTACCAGTCCTATCCAAAAGTGGAATTTTTTCGACACTTGCTTTATGAATATCTATGGCTTGCACTGTCCAAGAAACTGGAGGTGAAGAAGTTAGAATTCGTGGCTTGCATAATGAGGAGGTTATGGCTGAGAATGAATTTTTTTATTTTTGAAAACAAATTCTTGGATCCTAAAAGAGTTATCAAGGTTGCCATAGATTGTTTACAAGGCTATAAAGTAGCTCAAGAGCATCGAAGGTATCTCTCAAATACTGCTTCAAAGAATAACAAGAAAGAGAAATAGGAAAGACCTCTGGCTTCATGGGTCAAAGCCAACTGGGATGTTTATTTTCTGAAGTTAGAAAATAGGTTGACCTGGGTGTGGTGCTGCAAAATGAAACTGGGGACATCATGGCCTCCTCATGCTCAAGGATGGAATGTCTCCATGATTCGCCTATTGAGGCTCTAGTGTTGCAAAAAGCCCTATCTTTGTATGATGATCTTGGATTTTTGAAGGTTATTCTCGAAGGTGATGCCTAAGTTATTGTAAATGCAATTAATAGCAAAGATGAAATTAATACCTTGTTTAATAATATAGTAGATGAAGTTAGAGCTTGGCTGAAGTTAAGCAGCCATAGAAGAGTGGTGTTTGTAAATAGGAACGTTAATACAATAACTCATGCGTTAGCTAAATTAGCGTTTAATTTCCTTATAGTGATAGTTTGGGTGGAAGAAGGACCTTATGAGATCCTTCATATGTTATAGATTGAAAAATATTATAATGGGGATTCCCCATAACTGACTTAATGGATGATGAGGTATTCAATTCAAAAAAAAAAAAAAAAGCCAAGAAAGACCATCCCAACCATCAACCAATCAAATAAAAAATAAACCAATAAATTAGTAACCACTAGAGAACCAACTAACATGCCTATACTGAAAACAAAACAAGATTAATTTCTAAAATTTGGCAAACCCACTTTGTCAATTCGAATGATTCCCTTGAGAATTCTTGGCAACTGATGAACATCATCATAAATAACATTTCTTCCTTGCTCTTCTTTTTTTGCCAAAAAATTAGCCGTTTGATTTCCCTTTCAAAATTGATGAACTACTTTGAAATTTATCCCTTGAAGCTTTGAGATTAGTCTTCCCAATAATCCCATAGATGCCATAGAGTACACTTTATATCCCAAAATCAATCCATAACTATTCTAAAGTCACTCTCAATAATCACATTATAGCAAGACATATTTTTGCATAAAATGTATACCTTTCAAGTTTGCCTTCAATTCTGCATTATTGTTTGTACCAAATTTGAATGGGTGCTGCTAATTGACGGCCTGGAGTTTACTGCTCCAGGTGATCGCTAGGTACAATTTGTTTTTTTTTTAATTTTTTCTTCATTTATTTATTCTTAATTTCTTATTATTTTAAAAAATATAAAAAAATATTTGTTGAACCCAAGGTTTCAAGTCTCGTATTTAAGTATAAATTTTGATGATAACAAATAATATTGAAAACTCAAGCTCAAGTTGTCTATGCATGAAGGGAGCTAAACACATCAAGAAATCAAGCATGAGCAAGAAAGATATCAAGTCTACAAATGAAGCTCATAGATTATTTTTGTACATCTCTTGATAAAATTAGAAATTGGATTAAGGCTCCAAATTACTCTTTTTTCTCATAAAACATCAAATTACTTTTTCCACATATGCAAGACATTTTTAAATGTCTTAGTTTTGAAAATTATGTTTTTCACATGTGCATAACACCATCAAACAAAATAATTTCGAAAATTATATTTTTTTATAAAAACTTGATTTTATAAGATGATTGATTATCATATTTGACATGTGCATATTTTGTTTGAAAGTCTTGAAGGGAGGTGGTGTGTTTTTTTGACTAATGCAAAAGGTAGATGATTTTGTTTGAGAATCTTAAATGGTGGTTGTGTGTTTTTTTGACAAATATAAAAGATAGATGATTTGTTTGAAAATCTTAAAGGGTGGTTGTGTGTTTTTTTGACATATGCAAAAAGAAGATGATTTGGTTTGAAAAATAAATCATGCTCATTTTGTCTTGTATGAAAAGCAAAAGATTAGGTTTGATTTCTTTGAAAAATGAATGGAGTTGTCTTTGACAAATGCAAAAAGGAAATGTTTTTATTTGAATTTTTTGAAAAGTGAATAGTGCTCTTATTTGACATGGGAATCTTTTCAAATTTGAAATTGAAAACTCATTTACCTATAAATAGCTCACTTGAGTTTTGCAAAAATTACAATAAGAGCTTACACATCTATTGCTAAATTTTGCATCATTCTTTCAAAGCTCTCATTCTCTCTTTTCTAAAGTTTTGAGCCTTAATTCTTGTTCTTGTTGAGAGAGATATAGTTTGTGCTGTATTGTTCTTATTTCACTCATTGAGGAGTGTTTTCTGATAGCCTACCCACTATCAATTCTTGTATCAGTAAGAGGGTGTGTATAACCCTTGTGCGTGTAGAAGGTGTTCTACACGGGAAATAGTTAAATCACCAAGTGTGAGGTGATTGGAAGTAAGAGGGTGTGTATAACCCTTGTGTGTGTAGAAGGTGTTCTACACAGGGAATAGTTGAATCACCAAGTGTGAGGTGATTGGAAGTGTAGAGGGTATTCTACACGGAATTTTTGGAGCGGTGCTGCTCAAAGGTGTAATAGGTTTCTATCTCCACCTAAAGGAGATTGAATAGTGGATTTGGGAATCCTCAAGGGGTAGCTTGAGGCGAGGACGTAGGCAGTGGGGCTGAACCTCGTAAAAATACTGAGTTTGCTTTCTCTTGCCCTACTCTTTATATTTCCTACTGCTTTATATTTTGGTTATATTTTATATTGTATATTTAGTTTATAAGTATTAATTTTTTAATATAACCCAATTCACCCCCCCTCTTGTGTTAGTCATCTGGGCAACAAGTGGTATCAGAGCTAGAGCTCTATTATAAGATTAATTATCTTTTGAGTTAAGATCTTATGGCTAACATTGCAGCTTCATTTGGTGAAGGTCAATCTAGCAGTCGGCCTCCACTCTTTTGTGGAGACAATTACTCATTCTGGAAAGTTAGAATGAGAATATTCCTTCAGGCTCAAGGTCGAGAAATCTGGAAATGTATTGTAAATGGACCTTATATTCCAACAAAAGTAGTTGATGGAGTAAAGGTCAAAAAGGAAAAAGAAGAGTTTAATCGTGAAGACGATAGACTTTATACTTTGAATTTAACTGCTATGAATTTATTATATAATGCTCTCAATGGTAATGAATTTAATAGAGTAATGAATTGTGCTACAGCAAAGGAAATTTGGGATAACTTGGAAGTTACTTATGAAGGAACTTCTCAAGTCAAGGAATCAAAAATTTATATTCTTACTCATGAATATGAAATGTTTAAGATGAATGATGATGAATCTATTTCTAGTATGTACACTCGTTTTACTAACATCATAAATAGCTTGACAGCTCTTGGCAAAGTTTATTCCAAAGTGGAGATAGTAAGAAAAATTCTCAACTCTCTACCAAAACGTTGGGAATCAAAAGTGACAGCGATTCTTGAAGCTAGAGACCTCAAGAAGCTCGAAGTGAATGAACTCATCGGGTCACTTATCACCCATGAGTACACATTGAAAAGAGGAGAAGAAGAAGGAAAGTCAAAGAAGAGCTTGGCACTTAAAGCTGTTCCACATGAAAGTGAAAGTGATGAAGATGAGGAAAATGACGACAAAGATGAAGAAGTTGCGATGATAACAAGAAGAATTCAGAGGTTCTTAAAGAAAAATAAAACTCCTCCAAGGAAATCCTTCAATAAGTTTTCCAAGAAAAATTCAGGCAAAAAAGCAATGAAAGTTACGTGGAATGATGATTCAAGTAGCTCAGATAGTGAAGCAAGCAATGGAGAATCAGGAAATCTTTGTCTTATGGCTAAAGATGACATTGAGGTAACAAATTTTGATAATATTGAAGATCCTTCATATGAAGAATTGCAAAATGTTTTAGAAGAAGTATATGAGGAATTTGAAAAATTGGGTATCAAGTATACTGTTTTGAAAAAGAAAAATTCTTCTTTAACAAACGAAATTGATATTTTAAGAAAAGAAAATATTGTTTTGAAAGATGAAAATTTTGAGTTGAAGAAAAAGAAAACTGATTTAGAAAATATTATTGAAAACTTTACGAATGGAAAAAGAAATTTTGAAAAACTTCTTGGTAGTCAAAGATGTGTTTTTGATAAGGCAGGCTTGGGATATATGCCAAAACAAAAATACAAACCTTATAAAAACTTCTTTGATAATCCTTCTACATCAAAGTCCAATATTCAAAATTCTTTTCATAAAAATAATTTTGTTAAAAAAAGATACTATTATAATCACTCAAGTTCTTCATATATGTCACATGCTATTTGCAATTTTTGTAATAGAAATGGTCATAATTATTTTGCTTGTCCTATTAGAAGAAAACATACAATGACTATTAGGGCCATATGGGTACCTAAAAATCTTATTTCTTTCAATACTAATAAATAAAGGACCCAAAGAACTTGGGTACCAGGAATTGTTTTTAATTGCTTTTGTAGGTATGCATGAAGTATTCTACAGGTAAAAATAAATGATTTTTAGATAACGGATGCTCAAGATACGTGACAGAAGACAAAACTAAATTCATTGACTTCACTTCTAAAGAAAAAGGATGTGTGATATTTGGAGACAATTCAAAAGGGAAGATCATGGAAATAGAAGGAAAGATCATCAAGACTTAGTACAAGATGCAACCAAATAGTGGAAACATGTGAAAGATCATCCAGCGGAATAAATTCTAGGAGAACCTTCACGAGATGTAAGTACTCGATCATCTTTTAGAAATATTTGCAATCATACTGCTTTTCTATCTTAGATTGAACCTAAAAATATTGATGAAGCACTTCTTGATGAATCTTAGATTCTAGCTATGTAAGAAGAGCTTAATCAATTTGAAAGAAATGATGTTTGAACACTTGTTCCTAAACCCAAAAATCATACTATTATTGGAACAAAATGGGTTTTTAGAAACAAGAAACATGAGTCCGGAGTCATTACTAGAAATGAGGCTCGACTAGTGGTCCAAGGTTTCAATCAAGAAGAATGAATCAATTATGATGAGACATATGCACCAGTCGCAAGATTAGAAGCTATTCGAATGCTACTTACATATGCTTGTTATAAAGACTTCAAACTTTTTCAAATGGATGTTAAAAGTGCTTTCTCAAACGGTTTTATAAATGAAGAAGTATATGCTGAGCAACCTCCAAGTTTTGAAAATCATATTTCTCTAAATCATGTTTTCAAACTCACAAAAGTATTATTTGGACTCAAACAAGCTCCTAAAGCGCGGTACGAGAGATTCAGTAGTTTCTTGATTGAAAAAGGCTTTTTAAGAGGAAAAATTGATACAACTCTTTTCATTATATACGAAAATGATGATATTCTTTTGATTCAAATTTATGTTGATGATATAATATTCGGTGCTACTAATGAAAATATGTGCCAAGTTTTTGCTAAGACTATGCAGGAAGAATTTGAAATGAGCATGATGGGAGAGCTTATATTCTTTCTCGGATTGCAAATTAAGCAAGCAAAAAGTGGGATATTCATCAATCAAAATATATTAAAAAATTGCTGAAAAAGTTTGGGATGGAAGGTGCTAAGGAAACTGGAACACCAATGAGCTCATCCACTAAACTTGATAAAGATGAATCCGGTAAACTAGTTGATTCGAAGGTATATCGAGGTATGATTGGTAGCTTATTATATTTGACAACCGGTAGACCAGATATTATGTTTAGTGTATGTTTATGTGCACGTTTTCAATCATTTCTAAAACAATCTCATTTGATTGCAGTCAAGCGGATTTTTAGATATTTTGCCAATACCATTGACTTAGAGTTATGGTATCCTAAACACATTATTTCGATCTTATTAGTTATTCAGGTACCGATTATACTGGTTCTTTGAAATAAGATATCATTTTTTTGAGATCATGTGCAGAAAAGGCGATATAGTACTGGAGTTCACAAACACACACGATCAGTTAGCAAATATATTCACAAAACCCTTACCAGAAGATAGATTATTTATGATTAGAAGAGAAATAGGTATGATGCATGTTATGAATATCTCTTGAAAGATAGATCAGAGTTCATAAAAATAGAGAGATATTTTTTTAAATACTTTTACATAAACTTGAGGTTCTTAGCCTCATGTTTGAGACGCTCATTCTCTTCATACAATATCATGTCATCCCTATCCATGGGAACTGGCAAGCGGAATGAAGAATCCAATAGAGATTTCAACTTTTTATTCTTCTGCCGAAGGATTCCTTCCCTTGTGTGAGACTCTTGAACAATTCGTTGAAGTACAACAATTTGTTCTTTAAGCTTTTCAACCTCATGATTTTTGACTTGTAACCGCTGGGAAAAAGCGACAATAGAGGATGAGTAGCGAGTCCCGAGACTCACCAAGTCGTAGATAGTATCGGAGTCTGGCTTATTAGCCAAACTGTTGTTCTCTTGCTGCAACATGGCGCCAATGGTAGCTGCAGAAAGGACATGAGATTGAGATGTAGAATACCTCATGGATGCATCTAGAGGAATGTTAGAAGAATAAGCCATTGAGAAAAGAATTGAAAACTTAAAGCGAGAATATTGAAGGAATGCAGATGAGTTATAGAGATGAGAATAAGATTTGATGCAAATCGGATGAACTTTAAAACTGATTTTATAGAGATAGCATAAAGAACAAGACAAACTATTGTCTCTTCAAATCTTATTAGTCAAAAGAAATATAAGATATGTTGGACACACATTGTCAAAAGTTTTCTTACTAGAAAAACGGTTCTCTGCTCCTATCATGGTATTGACGGCCTTAGGAGAGAAGATTGATGGTTGATGCGTCAAGGGTTCCTGATTCAAGTCTGGAACATTAGTGGAAGAGAATTGTTCGGCCATTCTATCGTTATGGAGAAACAGAACTTAGGTCAAGAAGCAATGTTTTTTTTTTGGTATTCGATTGGTGAAAAAGATTTTTTTATAGAAACTCAGAGCCTTCAAACCCGTTTGTCAACAACATCAGGCGATTGATCTGCTTTCGCACTGACTGCTAGAGTTAAGCCTCCAACCTTTACAGGTTTTGTCAGATACGCGTGGCTCCGCACCGAATTGCCAGAGTTAGACTTCCAACATTTGCAGGTTTTGTCGGACATGCATGGCTCCGCACCGCATTGCCAAAGCTAGGCCTGTAGCTTTTGCTGTCTTTGTCGGACACGAATAATTTTAATTATTCATCTTCAAATCTCCGAAACATCTAATTCGTCAATAACATCAAGCGGATTTAAATCTTCTTCCGCACCTAGATGATAAAATTCGGCTTCAACGTTTGCAACTTTTGTCGGACACGGGTGGTTCTAATTTCTACAGTCTCTACTAACGCAGCGTTTTATTTGTCTATTGGTTATTGCAGGAATATATCTTATTGATCTAATTATGATTCCTTTTTAATGATGGCAAAAGGGGGAGAAGTCTTATACTAGTATTATACTACCCTGTTATATATGCTAGAATCATGTTTATATTTTTCTTGAAATACTAACGCATATTTTCAGGGGGAGTTTAAGTATTACTGCAGGTCGCAGATTTCTACTAAGTATTTGTCATCATCAAAAAGGGGGAGATTGTTGAACCCAAGGTTTCAAGTCTCGTATTTAAGTATAAATTTTGATGATAACAAATAATATTGAAAACTCAAGCTCAAGTTGTCTATGCATGAAGGGAGCTAAACACATCAAGAAATCAAGCATGAGCAAGAAAGATATCAAGTCTACAAATGAAGCTCATAGATTATTTTTGTACATCTCTTGATAAAATTAGAAATTGGATTAAGGCTCCAAATTACTCTTTTTTCTCATAAAACATCAAATTACTTTTTCCACATATGCAAGACATTTTTAAATGTCTTAGTTTTGAAAATTATGTTTTTCACATGTGCATAACACCATCAAACAAAATAATTTCGAAAATTATATTTTTTTATAAAAACTTGATTTTATAAGATGATTGATTATCATATTTGACATGTGCATATTTTGTTTGAAAGTCTTGAAGGGAGGTGGTGTGTTTTTTTGACTAATGCAAAAGGTAGATGATTTTGTTTGAGAATCTTAAATGGTGGTTGTGTGTTTTTTTGACAAATATAAAAGATAGATGATTTGTTTGAAAATCTTAAAGGGTGGTTGTGTGTTTTTTTGACATATGCAAAAAGAAGATGATTTGGTTTGAAAAATAAATCATGCTCATTTTGTCTTGTATGAAAAGCAAAAGATTAGGTTTGATTTCTTTGAAAAATGAATGGAGTTGTCTTTGACAAATGCAAAAAGGAAATGTTTTTATTTGAATTTTTTGAAAAGTGAATAGTGCTCTTATTTGACATGGGAATCTTTTCAAATTTGAAATTGAAAACTCATTTACCTATAAATAGCTCACTTGAGTTTTGCAAAAATTACAATAAGAGCTTACACATCTATTGCTAAATTTTGCATCATTCTTTCAAAGCTCTCATTCTCTCTTTTCTAAAGTTTTGAGCCTTAATTCTTGTTCTTGTTGAGAGAGATATAGTTTGTGCTGTATTGTTCTTATTTCACTCATTGAGGAGTGTTTTCTGATAGCCTACCCACTATCAATTCTTGTATCAGTAAGAGGGTGTGTATAACCCTTGTGCGTGTAGAAGGTGTTCTACACGGGAAATAGTTAAATCACCAAGTGTGAGGTGATTGGAAGTAAGAGGGTGTGTATAACCCTTGTGTGTGTAGAAGGTGTTCTACACAGGGAATAGTTGAATCACCAAGTGTGAGGTGATTGGAAGTGTAGAGGGTGTTCTACACGGAATTTTTGGAGCGGTGCTGCTCAAAGGTGTAATAGGTTTCTATCTCCACCTAAAGGAGATTGAATAGTGGATTTGGGAATCCTCAAGGGGTAGCTTGAGGCGAGGACGTAGGCAGTGGGGCTGAACCTCGTAAAAATACTGAGTTTGCTTTCTCTTGCCCTACTCTTTATATTTCCTACTGCTTTATATTTTGGTTATATTTTATATTGTATATTTAGTTTATAAGTATTAATTTTTTAATATAACCCAATTCACCCCCCCTCTTGTGTTAGTCATCTGGGCAACAATATTAATACACTAATAATCACTTCCTTAGTCATTAAATAAAAACAATATAAAAAAAATTAAAATACATGAAGTGTCAAATTGAGGTGTCAAAATGGGTCGATAAAATATCATTTTCTAATATGAAATGACTTGAAAAAGCTCTGCTAAAATTTCCATGTTCATCTTGCAAAAGACTGCCACCTCTCAAAGATCCTGGATTATTACAACAGTTAACCATCATACTTTAATTTCATTCATCCACTTAGTGGCTTCGACCACACTACTAGCTTACATTTTTAGACATTGTCTCTCGAAATTTCCAGCTGGAACTCTTCCAAAATGTGAATATTATGCAAAGATAGAGGCTTGTGTAATTTAATCTCGGCTGGCAAAGTTATAAGCCACATCCGAATTGACCTCCACACTTGATCTGTAGTAGCTCGGAGATTGTTCGTGAACATAGAATAAAATGAAAAGCTCAAACTCAACTCGTATTTTTTTCTAAGCAAACTTAACTCGTATTCGAATAGAAATTTGACTAATGGTTTAAGTACCTACTGCTCGCACAAACCCTACCCATTTACCCACTAATTCTAGACACATGAATTTCCTATTGACCCATTAATGTCTATATTTTATTGCAAAAATGATCGAGAGTAACAACACTCAAGTGCAGACACTTATGTTACTGTTCTTGTGAGTGTGTGCACTTGAGTGTGGTTTATCTCTAACATTTCTCTATTCCATTGGCCCCTAGTCTTTGACCTTCCCTAACGAGCCAACGACAAGAGGTTTGTGAAAATATAAATATATATTTCTACTGAAGAAAACAATGGTATCCACTTGCGCGTCTCAACTCTTTTCGTATTTTTTTCTATTTTTAATTATAGAGAAAACCCAACCTAGTTTAAGAACCATTATAATTACTTATTAGCTTAAAAAATGAATAATCCAGATTGAATTGCATTTACGAGATTAGTATTATATACAATCTTTAAATAGATAAATATTGTATAATCATTTTAAAAAATAATATAATTTATTATAAAATAATTAATTTTTTTATGTAAATTTTATATTTTATTTATTCTTTTAAAATGATTACATCACGTTTACATATTTCATAATTATAAATATTACTAGATAAAAGTAACGTGCAAAGTAAGTCTATCTAGTTTAATTTCTAACAAAAATTAGAAGATTATTCATAATTAAATGGATGATAAATAATTATACATTTTCATATATTATAAAAAAAATATTAATAAAAGCAATAAGATAGTCTCATAAATAAACATAACATATAATTTTATCAAATTTATTTGAAATAATTTTGATTGCAATTTTAATAAAAGATTCGTTCAAAATATTATATTTTTATAATTCTAAGATAATGATCTAATATTTGCGTCATTTTGCAAATTCTCAAAAAAGAGGATATTAAAATACCTATGTTTTTAGTCTTTGAGTTTTTCTAGATCTACATAAACTTAAATCATCCACAGTTTTTTTAATTATGTGATTATTTTTAAGAAATAATACAATTAAAAAAATAAATTATGTAGTTTATAATTTATATAAAAGAATGTTATATTATAATTTATAATATGAAATTTTAATCTTAAATATGTAAATTTATCAGATCATATATATTTCAATTAAATATCAAACATATATAATATATTAATTATATTTATTTTCTATTATTACTAATTTAATATAATTATAGTTAATTGTATATACCGCATATTTATCATCTCAAAAAATAAATAAATAATACATTCATTTTAAAATTATAAAATAATTTTTAAAGAATAAAATCATTAACCATATAATAGAAATAAATTTTCATAAATAAAAAATTAAACTCTCTAACCTAACGTATAAATTAATATTTCTAAGTGAAGATTGCATTGTTATATTGTTATGAATGATTTATTTATATATATTATTATATATTCTATACTATTATTATATCATTCTATATTATTATTATTATTCTGTATTTATTTTATATAAAAAATGACAAGTTTATTGTTATAAAAAATTGAAATAGTGTAATTAAATTTAATGTCAAAAATATTATTTTGGTGATTAATAAAATTAATGGATTGTATTTAAAATAATTTTTCTTATTAAATATAGTATTTATTTTAATAAAAATAGATAAAAAAGTGTTAATTTTAATAGAAAAATAAATTGTTTTATTAAAATAAATTTTTTATTAAATAGTCATTTTATATATATATAATTTTTTTAATTTATAAAAGGGCTCATGGGTCTTTTATGAGATACGAGTATAACGTCCCATCCGAAAAGGACACCTCAACGACCTTGTCAACCTCAGTACTACAACTAATAAACCATTTGAAAATTTTAAATTAATAATTTTATTTTATGTAAACCCTTGAAATGTGAAAACAAACTAAAAGAAGCACCTCCTTAAAAACCTACGTACACATTCAAAAAAACATAAATTTATTCAAATTTATTCAAACAATTACCAGACACGCAACTATAGCTTCTAAGTCTTCCATCGGCAGACTACATAGAGTGCTCTACGGACGTTCTCGGCCAAGCAAACCCTTTTTCCTAATGCAAGTCGTCTTCATGCAACAAACAACAAGCTCCGACGACGTCCACATTGCCAACCTAGCCTGTAGATCATGCTCTGGCCTGCCTTCACAAGCATGACACATTGACATGACCACACATTATAAGCTGAACTTAATTTATTCATCGACCCTGCATTTTAGAGGTTTCACTATATATCAAATTCAATCGTGAGATCCACTGGTGCAGTCTGGGTCCCGTTTATTACAGCCATTAAGTCACTATCATCACCAAGCAGACGAGCTCTCATGAATGCAACCACAATTCCTCCAACAAACCTCCTCATCGGCTCCCTAGACTTGCCATTTTTACAGCTGCAATATGATAAAGCCCCTAGAAGCCCCTTGGTCTCGTCATCTAGCATGTCAAGGTGGCCGTATTCCTTAGCCACAAAATGAAAAGCCGGCGCTTGGCATTCCTTATAAAACTCCTCATGGTTAACACCTGTGGGAGCACATGCACATAATATTCCGTTTTGTTCTTCACCCAAGCCCGTGCCAATAACCATTACAGGCATTTGATCAAGCTCAAATGAATGAGGATTATAGGTTAGTACTGGTGGATTGATTTGCATCCCTTCTCTTTTCCCATCAACTGGGTCAATTCCTATTAAGGCCGAGAGCTTTAGAGCAGAAGTTTCTACTTTTCCAAGCGCAAGTGCAAAAGCTGCCTTGCCTCCACGGCTATGGCCAGCAAGTCCCAGCTTTTTTAAATCTGGTACAACATTTTCTGGAAGCACGTCTTGGAGTCCTCCCTCGGATAACCATTTTATTGTTTCTGCTGCGGATTTTATGTCAACAGATGCATCTAGTCCAGTCAGGCAGTATAGCTGTTAAAGGCAAAGAAGATCGAATTACAAAACATGATGACAATGAGGACCACATGATCAAAGGAACAAGGATTTTATGAAGACGAGATCGATATATTATTCGAATATCTCGATCGACTGCATATCTCGCAAATAATCAGAATAAATGGTATTAATCAATCTCATTAATTAGCAACGTAAGGCCGCCTTTTTTCAAATCCAGTGGATTTCATGGTTTGAAAGTGTTCTGGTCATGCTTCCAAATTGAGATCTCTACCCCGGTGCTTTCCTTCTCTTTATGCCTGAATTTTCAGAATCTTTGTAAACATGACCAGAACACTTTCAAACCATGAAATCCACTGGATTTGAAAAAAGGCGGCCTTACGTTGACCTTACTGACGAGTCTCATGTGATCTAAGTGACGAGTCATTAAGTACTTTCAAACCATGAAATCCACTGGATTTGAAAAAAGACCGATTTCACCAGCCGACACAAAGTGTAACAATTTAAAAAAGTACTTAATGACCTCACTGACGAGTCTCATGTGATCTAAAAGCATGAACCAAACTGACAATATGGGAATCATTGATTGAAAAGATTGCTTAGAAGGTTTTTAACTGAGGATTATACCCACTTAATTTACCTAATATTGATGAGAAATGACAATAACCACAGATCACACGTTATATTTTGTGATCCACATGTTAGCAATATTTGATTGCATAAACACTTAAAAGGCATAAGAGAGAAAGAGAGAGATTTTCTATCATATTTTATTCAAACACTTTCCAAAATTTAGAATATTTCGATCTCACAATATTTATTGCTGAGATATATACTATTTTAAAAAAAAAAGGTCAACATTCTGATAATTAATATCACGAGATCCACGTGTACTATTGTGTTTATAATTTCCAATCTCCAAATCATAGAAAATAATTTTAAACAAAAATGATGAGGAAATCCTCATTTGAGAGAGAAATTAAAGACTAGCCTGAGGGGCAACAACAATGAATCCATGGGAGGCGATGTGTCGGATGAGCTGAGAATAAAATGAGTTGCGGAGAAGGTAACCATGAAGGAGGAGTAGCAGTGGGTATTCTCCAGCTTCACTTGGCATGGCAACCAAAAGCGGCTTTGGGGGTGGATTTGGAAGTGTAGGCTTCTTGAGGCAACAATATGGTTCCACATTCTTAGGTTCCTCCGTATGGTACTTCCCAAAATTAAAAACATCTGTTGTGGTGCTAGAAACAGCAGAAATAGCAGCATCAGCTGAAGTAGAAGCAGCCATATATGACCTTGTATATATATATATATATGTATATATATATATATGAAGCTTTTAGTTATATATTATAATTTGTAGCTGCTGCATCCGGCGTTTGATGGCTTTTGGAATAACTTCATATGCGTGCTATTTATATTCAAAGCTCGGGAGTAAAACATATTTTTGTCGTGATACAGAAACTAGAGTCGGAATTGTCTGGTAGCTATCTAAATCAATGACTAGTATTTATTGTCTGAGTGGTCCGGTACCTAACCATAGTCGGCCAAATTATGCTTGCAAGCTGGTACTGGCCGACGTGACAGCCAAAGTTCATTATTGTTGAACAATGGCATCATTGGCATGTGATAATATCATTACTCATTATAAATGAGAAATACATGGAAAAGTTTCACTTACTAAAAACACATGCTACTGTTCAATGCAGCAAAAAAGGTATTATTACAGTTGCGGAAGCATTTTTACAATAAAAATAATTTTAGAATTTAATGAAAATACATCATGATATATTAATTTATAGAATTATTTTTATAGAATTTATTTATAGCTAGTGTATTTTTTTTCTTTTTTTATGTGTGCAACTTTTCTTTGCAGGAGGGAGCTCTCTATTTGAAGCTGCAATTATGAGAGATAGGGCTCGAATGAAACTGGCTTGATTTCAAGTTGCTGTAAACTGGTGTAAGAGTTAAGTAATCTGGTCAATCAGATGAAATTCGTATGTGTTTCTTAGTCATTCTTCTCAATAGTTGTGCAACATTTATACACAGAGGTACACCAATGATCCATGAGGTACTAAACCATTAAATAGGAGCAAGTGGTACGTATGAGTAGGAGCGAGTAATTTGGAATGGCATTACCACAGAATTTAAAGTCCTTTTGCAGGTTGATGGCGTCGGCAGGGCTATCACATTTATATTGTGCATGCTAGTAAGTAAGTATCCCGTGGTCTATATAGTGTCCACGTGATTGGAGAAATTATAAACAATTACTCAAGTTTTCACTACAAGCAGTTAACTAATTTTCACTATTGACAGTTAATTAGTTTTAGAAAAGGTTAATTAACCACCATATCAGGTGATTTTTTTAAGTTAATTAACCACCATACAAGCAGTTAACTTATGATCGATGTTATGGAACCTTCTCAGGAGAAGGGATCGGTGGATGCGGGACTGAGGTAACCTGAGGGGTTTGGTTCTGGGTTATGCGGATATTGTCGTTAATAATTAAAATGCCTCAACCTTTGCCTGAGGTTGACCTACTGTTTAGAGAGCCACGTTTTAAAGAGGGAGAGATTTTCTTCCTATTTTCTAAATCACTGATCAAGAAATCTACAGAGCTTTTCCGTTTTATTATTGTGGTCAAATCTTTACGTCACAGGCTATCTCTCGATCATGTTAAGGCTTCACAAAAAAACGTTGGATACTCCGTTCGATGCCTGTATGTGGTGGGCAGTGGTGGGCCTAGAAATTTGATTTAGGAGAAGTTAAGTAAAATTAAAATAAAATATTTTTATATAATTTTTTTTAATGTATAGGACAATCTGATAATAAAATCTATAATAAAAATAAAATACGTTAATACAATTTATATATTAAAAAAATATATAATATGTCAAAAATATATCATTATAATAAAAATATATTAAAAATACGTTAGAAATTATTTAACTTATTTTTATTTTTAATTTTATCTATAATAAAAATATGTCATTATATTATTATATCATTTTATTTTATATGAGATGTATTTTATTTTTAAATTCGATTAAATTTTGTAGAGATAGGCCAAGATAATTTTTAGAAAGGAGGTCAACACAATATAAAATTAATATTATTATACTAAATTATAAAAAACCAACATATATATAATTTTTTCTTTTAAAAAAATATATAATTCTTTTTAATTTTTTTTAGGGGGTGGGGCTAGGGGTTGAGGGGGCCATGGCCCTCCTGCCCCCAACGTGGTGGTGGGGTAATTAAAGAATCCTCGTAACATCATCTTGATTTAATTATCAAATAAAGAAGATTTTGTTACTGTTATGTCTCAATATTAAGCAGAGTTGGTGGGAGTGCCATATAGGATTTTTCATTGGACTCCGAAGTTCAATGAAGATGAGGATTGTCCTATGATTCTTGTTTGGATATCTCTTCTAAGTTTTCCTCCAAATTATTTCCATGTCTCCATATTGAAAATTATTGATGGAGGGTGTTGCTAGTGCTTGTGTTACGATACTTAAGGCAGCATGGATTTGCGTAGAGATGGATGTCTAAAAACCTTTGAGGCATTATTTTTAGTTGGGGCCTCCGGGTAGAGGTGCAAGAAGACTGAATCAAACCGGACCGGCTGGATTAGATAGATCGAATTCCATCCGCTCCGGTCTAATTTTTATATGGACCAAACATTTTCAGTCCAATCCCGATCCAGGACATTTCTCCCCCTTGACCGGATCAGACTGAATGCACATTATTATTATTTATATATATGTATATATAAATAATAGTATATAAATTATAATATTAATATTAATATAGATTAAGAGTGGTAGTATAACATATTAATATATAATATATGCTCTTATAATATTAACATATTATAATTTATAGTAGTTGACTAATTATAGTATAAAAATTTAAATTATAGTATATCTATATAGAGTATTAGTAAAACTTATAAGTAAATGTAATAAGGGAATTATTATCATTTAATATATTATTACTAATTTATCACTATTTACTAACATATAAATTTATAATATACTAATGTAATAGTATAATAATTAGATTTGGGCTAAAAATTATTTTTCATCATTGCAAGACTTTGGATAAAATTTTAGCTCATTAAATCATATCAAGTACCCCTAAATCGGACCAGACCATTTACACTCCAACCTCTGGGCCTTGAATCAAGTCATTATCAAGAGGTCGTGTATGAATTGATTCCAACTTTTTGCTATTAGTGTTGAAAACAAGGCCATTTGGAAAAAAAAATGGATTGAAAGAAAAATTTGTTTTGAAAGGAAAAAGAAAAATGGTGTAGGAGGAGGGAGGTTGAGGGACTGCTAAACATATATGGAAAATGGTGAGAGAAAAGAAGTTAGAAGAGGGAGATAAAGATACAAACATAGAAGAGGTTAAAAAAACTACACCAGGCTAATGGAAATTCTGGATCAGAACTGTTGAAAAAATAAAGATGTTGATCAATGTCCTTTGGAGGTGCTTTTCATGTCTTCGAATAGAATTTCTCGACGCAAAATCAATTCAACTTGAAAGTTGCACCAATGGCGTATGTAGAACAAATGGAGGTTTGTGTAGAGGGGAATTTGCGGGGCCTAGAAAATAATGAGATGGAGACTCGGTATCAGTTTCGTTCTTTTGTGGATGAAAAAATCTATACAACTCCTACTATTCATACAACCTCTACTCGTCATATTTTATTTTATTTATTTTTATTAAATATTTAATATATAAATAAAAAATAAAAAATAAATTTATTTTAAAAAGAATAAATTTAAAATAAAAAAAATTAAAAAGTGATGGTGTGTGGAGGTTGTATAGAACAACTCTTTGTTGATTTGTTAAAATCATCTGATAATTGGTTTGAGAAATAAAAAAAAAGTGGATGGCAAGAAAGATTCTAAAGAAGTAAATGACGGATTTCTTACTCCAAGAAGTTTGTCGAAGATTATAGATGAAACTTTGGAATATGAATTATGTCGAGTATCAGATAAGGTGATTGAAGAGGAAGAGGAAAATATTGGGTTGGCGAGAATGCATATTCATTCTTTGTCAGAGAAGGAACATTAGGATGAGATTGAAGAGTTGGCCACCAAATGTTATGAATCAAATAGTGAGATTGATGTTCCAATTAAACATCTTCGAGGTGTTAAAAAGAAAAAAGCCAACATCGTTCTACAAATGACAACACGTTCTAATAAACATTATTAATTTGATGATTATTGTTACATGATATATTAGAGGTATTTGTTTGTCAAAGGCTAGACAACGGCATATTATGAATAAACATTGGCCATCGGTGGTAGCTTTGTTCGAACATTTTCTTTTGATTAATAAATTTCATCATTGGGCAAGATGGTTTCGTCTTCCAAATTTTTGTCATAATGTTGATGTGGGCAGGGGTGTAAATAGTCTGATTCGGTCCGAAAAATTTATGAACCGGTTCCATTCAGTTCAAGAATTCTCTTACCCTGGACCGAACCGAAATCCTATTCAGTCCATATCGGTCAGTCCATACCGGTTTAGAGGCGATTTGGTCCGATCCAGGGGAGCCTTATATGATTTAATGAGCTAAATTTAATCTAAAATTCTACAATGATCAAATATTTTTTTGGTTCAAATTGAATTATTTTCAATCCAAATTACATATTTATCACATATTTAAGCCAAAAAATATTAAAAAAACTTATTTTTAAAAAAAATGACAAAAGAAAAATAGTCTAAATAAAAAATAGTAATAATAACATTATTACGTTAGCATATTCTATATTTATATGTTATTAAATAGTGATAAATTATTAATAATATATTAAATAATTATAATACACTTATTACTTATAAGTTATTACTAATATTCTATATAGATATACTATAATTTGTATTTTTATAATACAACTAGTCAACTATTATAAATTATAATATGTTAATATTATAAGAGTTTATATTATATATTAATATGTTATTATATTAATATTAATATTAAAATTTATATACTATTATTTATATATACATATATATATAAAATAAAAAATAAAATACTTTAGGGGTTCGGTCCGGTCCAGGGGGAGGAATTCTATGGACCGGGACCAGATCGGAACTATTCGATCTATGTATAATTTAGACTGGACCGGACCGAACCGAACTTCAACCAATTCGGTCCGGTCCAATCGGTCCGGTTCGATCTTTTTATAGCCTTAAATGTGGGAGATAAAATATGACTTTTTAGTGTATATGAGATTGATTTTCAATTAATTTCGGTAATAGATCAAGCTTTATAAGGGTGGTTTTCTTATGGCAATGTGCAGGTGTTCTCTACATTCGTTTATGCAAGTTGATTTCAAAGGCAACATCATGAATTATGGCACTATCTGTGTGACGTGGATGGTTGATCGTGGTTTCTATGCGGTGATTTTAATATCATTCATTCGGAAATAGAGAAAGTTGCTGGTTTATTTCGGTCTTCTCAAGCTAGTCTCAAATTTAATAATTGTATTCAAGATTGTGGGTTACTTGATCTCACATTATCTGGTCAACAATTCTCTTGGTATAATGGAAGATTAGAGGGTGGTAGAATTTGGGTAAGCCTTGATAGAGTATTAGTATATTTGATTTTCTTGACGAGATTTCTAGAAGGAAGAATGGAATATTTAATCTCAAACTTTATCAGATCATTGTCCTATGGTTACTCAACTACTTTGTGAACGCAGAAGTGGCCCTTGATTATTTCGTTTCCTAAGAATGTGGTGCACTCATGAAAATTTTCTCATTGTGGTTTATGATGTTTGACTTCAAAATGTTCATGGATGTCCTATGGTGTAAGTCAGTGTAAAGTTGAAACAAGTGCTAAGAAAATGGAATTTGGAGGTTTTCAACAGGATGGACTTAGATATCAAAGAGATTGAAGAAGAATTAATGGCACTAGAACAAGAAGTGATGTCAAATTATCTCCAAGAGAATGAAGCTGATTTATTGCATGGCAAGGAAAAGCATTTGCATTATCTGCATAGAGAAGAGATAGTGGATTGTTAAAAATCATGATAAAATGGCGCTTAAAAAAAAGCATAAAATTCTGGAACATATGACTTTTGAATATGCAACTATAATAACCTATTATATCGGATGCAGATAATAGAACCTTATGTGGAGCTCCTTCAATAGAGGAGGCATTATGGTCCATATTACAAGATAGTAGCACAAATCCTTATGGCTTATTGTCAAATTTCTTTCATCATGCTTGGGATATTATTAAAGAGGATTTATTAATGATGGTGATTGAATACTTTGAGGCAAAGCTTTTACAACTTTCTTTGGTGCCACTAATATTGTATTGCTTCCAAAAGTTGCATACACAAATAACTTCTCTAAAGTTTGTGCAATAAGTTTATGCTCAATGATATACAAGATTTTGGCAAAGATAATGATGTCATGATTGATGTCGATTATAGGGCCTTTAATTTTGAAAGAACAATCATCGTTCCTTAAGGGGTGTAGCATTTTGACAATATTACTCTTGTATAAGATTTTTTTTTAAGAAGAGTCAAAGTTACATGTTCAATAGTGACCCTTATCCCAAATTTATTTAAAAACTCTCATTTCTGGCGGATGAATACCACGATAACATCATTACATTTGAGGGGTTACAAAAAAGAAACTTGAGAAAAACCAAACCATAGTGTCCAAAATTATTCTAGAACTGAAAAACCAATCGAATTTAAAAAAAAAATAAAAAGACACCAAAGGGTAGCAATCCTAACCCTAGGTGTCTAAACAAATTACATAGCCCAAAAAAATGACTAGCAATAAACAAAACCATTAATCAATACATAAATAAGATAAACCAAGCTTATCTAAACGAATTAGTCCTCATAATCTCTATGGCAAGTCTTTGAAATTGTACCATGTTATACTAGAACCATAAGCTCCCATTTTAGCCAAGTAGTCCGCAGGTGCATTCCCTTCCCTCAGAGTATGAGAAAAAGAGACATTCATATCAGATAAAAGAGTCATCATATCGTCCAAGATGTTCTCTAAATACCCTTCTCTACTTTAACCAATTGAGTAAGACCATAGAGTCCATTTCAATGTCAATTGCTGAAAAACCCAACCTTTTGCAAGTTTTAATACCTTCCAATACACCCAAGAGTTTCGCATAGTTATTTGAACCTGGTGGTGATGCGCCTGAAAATGTGACATACAGATTGCCATTATTGTCCCACAGCACCCCATACACCAGCAACGTCTGGGTTTCCCAGACTACAACCATCAGTATTTAGCTTCATTATACCCCCTCTCGGTTTCATCCATTACATAGTTTGAATTCATTTCTCTCTCAGAGCAACAACGAGAATATTTAAATCCCGAGGTATCAACTAGTCAGCTCTGGAAATATTAGCCACTTTATAATGTTTGATGAAACCGAATGAATCCAAAATCTCAATTCTGCCTAGAGTTTATCAATTGATAATTTCTTATCCTCCATACAAGCTAAGCAGTGGTTGTGCCAAAGCCTCCAGCTCACGAGAATTAGGATGGTTCCCATTAAAACACCTGTTTGAGTGATTTTCTTAGCCTGTCGAAACTAGAATTGGATATGATCCTTCCAAGTCGCATGCCTTATCGAATTGAATCCAAATTGTCTTCCACATGTTCGCCAGATTTCCTGAGCAAATTCACCATTAAATAAAACGTGGTTGAGATCCTCGTAACCTCATTCTTTGTTATAATCACATTTTGAAGCTAGCTGGATACCCACTCTTCTGATACGATCATCCACACTAAGACAGTCATTAAGGGTTGTCCACATCATAATCGAAACTTTTGGCGGTAGAAATTTATTCCACACCCATTCAAACCATTGCACTTTTGGCACCTGGATTCTTATGCAACCCTTTGTAGTGAAGAAACCATCCATGCTTTTCTTCCAAACTAGCACATATTTTCCCTCTTTATAGCTTGCCAAAAACACCAATAATCCTTCTACTTTGTTATGACCTACCAAGCTAAGACGTAAGTCAACATCCCAACCATTTTCAATTTCATACTCAATCACTTTGAGATTTGGATTGTTAGCAAATGGAAATTGATTGCAAAGCAGCCCATCATCCACCCACCTATCATACCAGAATGAGACATTGTCATCCTTGATCAGCCATTTCGATTGCTCCAGAACAATGGGATTACATTTTGAACTGCTCTCCAAAATCGAGATCCTCTATTCGATGCCACCAGAGATAAGTGCCCTATACCCACATATTTGTCTCTAAAAAATCGTGCCCAAAGAGAGTCCTCGAACATAAGTTTCCAAGTAAATTTTGAATGAAATGCCATTTGAATGTCATCAAACTTCCTCAAACCAATGCCACCCTCCTCTATTGGCAGACACATTTATTTCTAAGCCAACCACTTCCTTTTGGCTTTTCCATTAGTGTCACTCCAAAAAAAAAAGCTAAGCAAACCATTGAGTAAATTTATGGTAGCATTTGGTATTTGCATCACAACGAGAAGATGTAGGGGCATGCTAGAGAGAACATGCTTCAACAAAGTCAATCTACCCCCAGCTGAAATAATCATCATCTTCCATCCTGTAACTTTCTGACATACTTTTTCACTATATCCTCTAAGTCCGAAACCCGCAAATGGCCAAAAATAATAGGCATCCCCAAATACTTAAAAGGAAACAAGCCTTTCGAAAAATCGGTTAATCTCAAAGTCGTACATTTTCTCTTTGTAGTAAATTGTTTGGAGAAAAAAATAGCCATATTTTCTTTGCTAATCTGTTGGCTTGACCACTCATCGAAGGTGTTAATAATTTATATAATTCCCCTAAGGGATTTCTTATCCCCATCAGCAAATAGGACTACATCATCTGCATACATGAGGAGTGAAACCAAAGGCGTATTAGGTTGCAAAAATGCCTCATACTCTTCTCCAAACAACTATTTTTAATAAGACAAGAAAGCACTTCTTAAATGATAATAAAAATTTAAGGAGATAAAGAATCTCATTGATGAAGACCTTTAACCCCTTAAAAAAAACCTCTAGCCGTGTCATACAAGACAATAAAGTATTAAGGAGTAGAGATACATGCTTTAATTAAACAGCACACCTGAGAGAAAAAGCCAAAGGGAGCAAGAACATGAAGAAGGAACTCTCAATCAACACGATCATAAGCTTTAGCCATGTCAATTTTCACTAAAATATTTCCTCTAATAGCTTTCATGTTCATCGAGAAGACCATTTCTTGAGCGATGCTGATATTTTTCAAATATACTCATTCCTGATATAAAAGCACCTTACTCCATAGATATCATTTTAGGAAGGAGAGAACTAAGCCGGGAGACTATAATCTTTGAGCAAGCTTTATAAAACACCAAACAAAGGGAAATCGGATGAAATTTCTCAAAGACTGATGTTTTTCAACCTTCGACATCAACACTACAAAAGAGGATGTGAAAGTTCTTGGCAAAACATCGCCTTAAAAGAAATCCCTTACAGCTTTTAGCGTATCTTCTTTAATAATGTACCAACAAGCAATATAGAAACCAAATCCAAAACCATTTGGTCCCAGGCTACTAGCACTATGGATGTTGAAAATGTCCTTCTTTAGTTCCTCCATAGATGGTTCCCCAATCAAACAAGCATTATCATATGCTCTGAGCATTGGAGAAATCAAATTAGATAAATTAGGAAGCATACCTTGTCTCTTGTTTCTCAAGAAATCTTAAAAATATTCCACTACTCTTTGATGGATGGCCTCCAGATCCCAAAGCAATTCTCCATTGGGCAACCTTATATCCGTGGAAGAACTTAGAGTTCCAATCTCCACCATTCATCCAATTCGCCATATGCGACAGCCTAAGGTCCTCTTTGTCCAGCTATTAACTCCACCTTCGACACAAAAAAATCTTGCTCCACCTCCTCATTATATTCTTCCTGAAGAGCTTCTTCTAGTTTGGTAACCTTGGTTTCCAGGTCATTAATATGACTTTGGGTGCTACCAAAAGTCATTTTATTCCATTTCCGAAGGATCCCTCTAATATGTTTGAGCTTACGAGCAAATTTCCATAAACTCAGGATGAGTTCACGTCCTTCCAATTACTCTCTATCAGCTTTAAGAACTTAAGATTCTCTGTCCATATCTGTTGGAAATGAAAAGGGGCAAGTCTTAATCTAACTTGATCATCATCCAAATTAATCACCATCAAGGAGTGATCTCTTGTACAAGAACTTGTTCATGGATTTAACAAGAAAACTAAGGACAGTAATATCATGATTAAATTTGATATGGCGAAGGCATATAATAGGGTGAATAGGAGAATATTTATGGATGCTATGCGCTTGTGGGATTTCTCAGAACAATGGAGGTTCGAATATGTTAAATGGATGATCGATTAGAGGTTTTTTCAAGCTATCTCGGGATCTTCATCAAGGTGATCCATTGTTACCGTATATTTTTATTTTATCTCCAGAAATACTTTCACATATGATTCGTGAGGATTTTCAAAGAGAAAGGGTCAAGCCATTTAATCATGGGAGTTCAATGGCTACCCACTTGCTTTATGTAGATGATATTATTATTTTTGCAAATAGAAGAAAACAATATGTGCACTCGCTGAAGAAGACTTTACACTCTTATGAATCCATTTTGGGGCAGCTAGTAAACCCTTCTAAATGCTATATGTTGAACCCAAGGTTTCAAATTTCGTGTAAATCTATACATGAATTTTGATGATAACAAATGAATTCAAAGAATAAAGGAGTTTCAAGTTTAAGTTGTCCATACAATATAATCAAGCACATCAAGGAAGCAAGCATGAGCAAGAAGGGAAAAAGTTCACATTAAAATCATAGAGAAATGTTGTAAATCTCTTAAAAATTCAAAATTAGGATTAAGGCTCAAAATTAATATTTTATCATAAAGTATTAAAATACATTTTCCACATATGTATGAATATTTTGAAAATTAAATTTAAAATTTTTGAAAGATGATTGATTGTCATCTTTCACATGTGCATGACATGATTAAAGGGTTGAATTTTGAAAATATTAAAATGATTGATTGTCATCTTTCACATGTGCATGGTATGATTAAATGTTTGAATTTTGAAAATATTAAGATGATTGATTGTCATCTTTCACATGTGCATGTTTTATTTGAATATTTTCAAAAGTGGTGGATGCTTTTCTTGACTTATGCAAAAGGTAAATGTCTTTATTTGAAAATTTTGAAAAGTAAAGTGTGCTCCTTTTGTCATATGCAAAAAGTAAAAAATTAGATTTGAAATTTTTGAAAAGTGAATGATAATGTTTTTGACATGGGAATCTTTTCAAATTTGAAATTGAAAACTCATTTGCCTATAAATAGCTCACTTGAGTTTTGCAAAACATATAACAAGAGCTTACACATCTATTGTTAAGTTTTGCATCATTTCTTCAAAACTCTCATTCTCTCTTTTCTAAAATTTTGAGCCTTAATTCTTATTCTTGTTGAGAGAGATATAGGTTGCGCTGTATTGTTTCTATCTCACTCATTGAGGAGTGTACTTTGATAGTCTACCTACTATCAACTCTTTTATTTGTAAAAGGGTGTGTATAACCCTTGTGTGTGTAGAAGGTGTTCTACACGGGGAATAGTTAAATCACCAAGTGTGAGGTGATTGAAAGTGTAGAAGGTGTTCTACACGGGGAATAGTTAAATCACCAAGTGTAAGGTGATTGGAAGTGTAGAGGGTGTTCTACACGGATTCTTTGGAGCGGTGCTGCTCAAAGGTGTAATAGGTTTCTATCTCCACCTAAAGGAGATTGAATAGTAGATTTGGAGATACTCAAGAGGTAGCTTGAGGTGAGGACGTTGGCAGTGGGGCCGAACCTCGTTAACATACTGAGTTTGCTTCTCTCTTACTCTTACTATTTATATTTATTATTGTTTCATATTTTGTTTATATTTTATATTATATATTTGATTTATAATTGTTATTTTTTTTTAAATACAACTCAATTCACCCCCCCTCTTGTGTTAGTCATCTGGGCAACAATTAGTATCAGAGCTAGAGCTCTGTTATAAGATTAACTATCTTTTGAGTTAAGATCTTATGGCTAACATTGCAGTTTCATTTGGTGAAGGTCAATCTAGCAGTCGGCCTTCACTCTTTTGTGGAGACAATTACTCATTCTGGAAAGTTAGAATGAGAATATTCATTCAGGCTCAAGGTCGAGAAATCTGGAAATGCATTGTAAATGGACCTTATATTCCAACAAAAGTAGTTGATGAAGTAAAAGTCAAAAAGGAAGAAGAAGAGTTTAATTGTGAAGACGATAGACTTTATACTTTGAATTTAACTGCTATCAATTTATTATATAATGCTCTCAATGGTAATAAATTTAATAGAGTAATGACATGTGCTACAGCAAAGGAAATTTGGGATAACTTGGAAGTTACTTATGAAGGAACTTCTCAAGTCAAGGAATCAAAAATTTATATTCTTACTCATGAATATGAAATGTTTAAGATGAATGATGATGAATCTATTTCTAGTATGTACACTCGTTTTACTAACATCATAAACAGCTTGACAGCTCTTGGCAAAATTTATTCCAAAGTGGAGATAGTAAGAAAAATTCTCAACTCTCAACCAAAACGTTGGGAATCAAAAGTGACAGCGATTCTTGAAACTAGAGACCTCAAGAAACTCGAAGTAAATGAACTCATCGGGTCACTTATCACTCATGAGTACACATTGAAAAGAGGAGAAGAAGAAGGAAAGTCAAAGAAGAGTTTGGCACTTAAAGTTGTTTTACATGAAAGTGAAAGTGATGAAGATGAGGAAAATGACGACAAAGATGAAGAAGTTGCGGTGATAACAAGAAGAATTCAGATGTTCTTAAAGAAAAATAAAACTCCTCCAAGGAAATCCTTCAAAAAGTTTTCCAAGAAAAATTCAGGTAAAAATGACACTTTAATTTGTTATAAATGCAATAAACCTGGTCATATCAAGTCAGATTGTCATCTGCTAAAGAAAGATCGAAACAAAGACAAAAAAGTAATGAAAACTACATGGGATGATGATTCAAGTAGCTCAGATAGTGAAGCAAGCAATGGAGAATCATCAAATATTTGTCTTATGGCTAAAGATGACATTGAGGTAACAAATTTTGATAATATTGAAGATCTTTCATATAAAGAATTGCAAAATATTTTAGAAGAGGTATATGAGGAATTTGAAAAATTTGGTATTAAGTATACTGTTTTGAAAAAGAAAAATTCTTCTTTAACAAATGAAATTGATATTTTAAGAAAAGAAAGTATTGTTTTGAAAGATGAAAATCTTGAGTTGAAGAAAAAGAAAACTGATTTAGAAAATATTATTGAAAAATTTACGAATGGAAAAAGAAATTTTGAAAAATTTCTTGGTAGTCAAAGATGTGTTTTTGACAAGGCAGACTTGGGATATATGCCGAACAAAAATACAAACTTTATAAAAACTTCTTTGATAATCCTTCTACATTAAAGTCCAATATTCAAAATTCTTTTCATAATAATAATTTTGTTAAAAAAGGATACTATTATAATCACTCAAGTTCTTCATATATGTCACATGCTATTTACAATTTTTGTAATAGAAATAGTCATAATTATCTTGCTTGTCCTATTAGAAGAAAACATACAATGACTATTAGGGCCATATGGGTACCTAAGAATCTTGTTTCTTTTAATACTAATAAATAAAGGACCCAAAGAATTTGGGTACCAAGAATTTTTTTTAATTGTTTTTATAGGTATGCATGAAGTATTCTACAGGTAAAAATATATGATTTTTAGACAACTGATGCTCAAGATACGTGACAGAAGACAAAACTAAATTCATTGACTTCACTTCTAAAGAAAAAGGATGTGTGATATTTGAAGACAATTCAAAATGAAAGATCATGGAAATAGAAGGAAAGATCATCAAGACTTAGTACAAGATGCAACCAAATAGTGGAAACATGTGAAAGATCATCCATCGGAATAAATTCTAGGAGAATCTTCACGAGGTGTAAGTATTCAATCATCTCTTAGAAATATTTGCAATCATACTACTTTTCTATCTCAGATTGAACCTAAAAATATTGATAAAGCACTTCTTGATGAATCTTAGATTCTAACTATGCAAGAAGAGCTTAATCAATTTGAAAGAAATAACGTTTGAACACTTGTTCCTAAACCCAAAAATCATACTATTATTAGAACAAAATGGATTTTTAGAAACAAGAAAAATGAGTCCGGAGTCATTACTAGAAATAAGGCTCGACTTGTGACCCAAGGTTTCAATCAAGAAGAAGGAATCGATTATGATGAGACATATGCACCAGTCGCAAGATTAGAAGCTATTCGAATGCTACTTACATATGCTTGTTATAAAGATTTCGAACTTTTTCAAATGGATGTTAAAAGTTTTTTCTTAAATAGTTTTTTTTATTGAAAAATGTTTTTCAAGAGGAAAGATTGATATAACTCTTTTCATCAATTATGAATAGAATGATATTCTTCTAATTCAAATTTATGTAGATGATATAATATTTGGTGCTACTAATGAAAATATGTGTTAAGATTTTGTTAAGAATATGCAGGAAAAATTTGAAATGAGCATGATGGGAGAACTTAATTTCTTTCTCGGATTGCAAATCAAGTAAGCAAAAAGTGGAACATTTATTAATCAGTCAAAATATATCAAAGAGTTACTCAAAATTTGAGATGGAACGTGCGAAGGTAATTGGAATATCAATGAGTCCAACTACTAAACTTGATAAAGATGAAAGCGGTAAGCTAGTTGACTCAAATGTATATCGAGGTATGATTAGTAGTTTATAATATTTGATAACTAGTAGACCTGATATTATGTTCAGCGTATGTTTATGTGCACGTTTTCAATCATTTCCAAAACAATCTCATTTGATTGCAGTCAAGCGGATTTTTAGATATTTTGCCATTACCATTAACTTAGAGTTATGGTATCCTAAACACACTTCTTTCGATCTTATTAGTTATTCAGGTACCGATTATACTGGTTGTAAAGATGATCGAAAAAGTTTTAGTAGAACATGTCATTTCTTAGGTCGTGCACTAGTTTCTTGGTTTAGTAAAAAAAAAAATAATTCTGTTGCACCATCTACTACTGAGATAGAATATGTTGCTGCGGGTAGTTGTTGTGCTCAAGTTCTTTACATGAAGCAACAACTTGAAGATTTTAAACTAATGTATAATCACATTCCAATCAAATGTGATAATACAAGTGCTATAAATCTTTCAAAAAAAAAAAACCAATACAACATTCTATAATTAAGCATATTGAAATAAGATATTATATTTTTAGAGATCATGTGCAGAAAGACGATATAGTACTAGAGTTCACAAACACACACGATCAGTTAGCAGATATATTCACAAAACTTTTACCAGAAGATAGATTATGTATGATTAGAAGAGAAATAGGTATGATGCATGTTATGAATATCTCTTGAAAGATAGATCAGAGTTCATAAAAATAGAGAGATATTTTTTTTAATACTTTTACATAAACTTGAGGTTCTTAGCCTCATGTTTGAGACGCTCATTCTCTTCATACAATATCATGTCATCCCTATCCATGGGAACTGGCAAGCGGACTGAAAAATCTAATAGAGATTTCAACTGTTTATTCTTCTGCCGAAGGATTCCTTCCCTTATGTGAGACTCTTGAACAATTCGTTGAAGTACAACAATTTGTTCTTTAAACTTTTCAACCTCATGGTTTTTGACTTGTAGCCGCTGGGAAAAAGCAACAATAGAAGATGAGTAGCGAGTCCCGAGACTCACCAAGTCGTAGATAACATCGGAGTCTGGCTTATTAGCCAAACTATTATTCTCTTGCTGCAACATGACACCAATGGTAGCTGCAGAAAGGACATGAGATTGAGATGTAGAATACCTCATGGATGCATTTAGAGGAATGTTAGAAGAATGAGCCATTGAGAAAAGAATTGAAAACTTAAAGCGAGAATATTGAAGGAATGCAGATGAGTTATAGAGATGAGAATAAGATTTGATGCAAATCGGATGAACTTTAAAACTGATTTTATAGAGATAGCATAAAGAACAAGACAAACTATTGTTTCTTCAAATCTTATTAGTAGGGGTGGGCAGCGGGTACCCGCACCCGCTGCCCCGCCCGTTTTCCGCCCCGCTCCGCATAGCGGGGGCGGGTTACTCCGCCCGATCACAAGTAGCGGGGTAAAACCCGCCCGGTATTTAGCCAAATGGCGGGGGCGGGGGCGGTATACAAATGACCCCGTCCCCGTAATACCCCGCCCCCGCCCCGCATATTATATATATAAAAAAAAAAAACCCAGATGACTTAAAATGGAGTCGACCCCCTTGGATTTTATGGGTTCCACCACAGATGCCCAGTCAGAGGTAGACAGATATTTGGCATTGGATCTCCATCCATTTGTACGAGATTTTGATATATTAGCTTGGTGGAAGATGAATGTCCCCAAATACCCCGTACTTTCAAAGGTTGCTCGCAGTATCTTGGCCATCCCGATCAGTACAGTAGCCTCAGAGTCGGCCTTTAGCACTGGAGGGCGCGTATTAGATCCTTTCCGGAGCTCATTAGATCCTATCACTGTTGAGTCTCTGATTTGTACACAGAATTGGATCACGGGTGCTGAAATTCATATTCCAGAGGTTCTTGATTATGATCCGGTTGAGGCCGAGGACGAGGCTGCTGATCAGTCTGGATCTGGTAAATTGTCACTTGAATAAATATTTACATTATTTTATATTTATTTAATTAAATTTAATGTTACAGAGATTTTACATTTATTTGTTGTAACTTGTAGCGACTGTGACGCCAACACCTGGGACACCATCAACAGCTACCTCCGCTGCAGTATGACCTACCTCATCTACCAGTCCCTGTCCATCACCAATTCACCATGGTTTGCACTTTACACAATTTATTTTACCAATTGTTGTTTACATTTATAATTTTATAATATTTGTAATGTTAGTATCTAATTATTTTGTAATTATTGATTATGAGTTTTGACATTTTCTATGACAGTATCATTTTGTATGTCAATTGTCAACACATCTTCCAAGTTAATAACACAATTTAATCTTGGTTAGTAACTTAGTATTTTTAATAATTTTTTTTTTTTCATGTTTATAACTTATAACTTTATATTTGTACTCTAATTATTTTTTAACTTATTATTGCAGGTTAAGATTAAGGCCCAACAACCCCACAGTCTCCATCCAAGTTTGTATTACGGCCCAAAATCCAATCACCAGTGTCCAACGACCAATGTTATCAATCTTATTTCTTATGATCTTGTAAATTGTAAATTTGTAACTGTATAATGCTAATAGTTAATAGCACAATTTGTAATTTTATATTTTGTAGTATTAATTTGTATTATTGTAAATTTGTATTATTGTAAATTTGTAAATTGTAATAGTTTAGTAACTAGTCTAGACTTCTAGTAATCTTTATTTTTAAACTTTAACTTTTACTATTTTTGACTTTTAGATTTTTAGTGATGTTTTTTTTTAAATGACTTTGTCACTTTAGACTTTAGTAATGATAAATACTTAGTATTTAATATAATGATATTTGTTATTGTGAAATTAAATCAGGTTTGATAATTTTCTGGGTCAAAAATGGCCTAGAAATTTGATCTGGGCCGAAAGGCCCAAAACTGTTCAGATGTGGGCAGGCCCAATAGGGGCGGTAGCGGGGGGCGGGCGGAAGGAGCCGCCCCCGCTGGCCCCGCTATAGGGCGGGGTACCCCGCCCCGCCTACACGGGGGCGGGGTGCGGAGTTTACAGGTTGATCCCCCGCCCAGGCGGGGGCGGGGGCGGTGATAGGGGGACCCGGCCCCCGGTAGGGCGGGGATCACCCCTACTTATTAGTCAAAAGAAATATAAGATATGCTGGACACACATTGTCAAAAGTTTTATTACTAGAAAAACGGTTCTCTGCTCCTATCATGGCATTGACGGCCTTAAGAGAGAAGATTGATGGTTGATGTGTCAAGGGTTCCTGATTCAAGTCTAGAACATTAGTGGAAGAGAATTGTTCGGCCATTCTATCGTTATGGAAAAACAGAACTTAGGTCAAGAAGCGATATTTTTTTTTGTATCCGATAGGTGAAAATGATTTTTTTATAGAAACTCAGAGCCTTCAATCCCGTTTGTCAACAACATCAGGCGATTGTTTAAATCTTCAGCCGCACTAAATTCACAGAGTTAGACTTCCAACATTTGCAGGTTTTGTCGGACATGCATAGCTCCGCACCGCATTGCCAGAGCTAGGCCTGCAGTTTTTACTGTTTTTGTCGGACACGAATAATTTTAATTATTCAACTTCAAATCTCTAAAACATCTAATTCGTCAATAACATCAAGAGGATTTAAATCTTCTTCCGCACCGAGATGATGAAATTCGGTTTCAACCTTTGTAGATTTTGTCGGATATGGGTGGTTCTAACTTCTACAGTCTCTACTAACGCAGCGTTTTATTTGTCCATTGGTTATTATAGGAATATATCTTATTGAGCTAATTATGATTCCTTTTTAATGATGCCAAAAGGGGGAGAAGTTTTAGACTAGAACATTAACATTATTTAAATTGCTAAACTTGTTATATATGCTTGGAATTATATTTATATTTTTGCTTGAAAAATTAACGCACATTCTCAGGGGGAGCTTAAGTATTAATACAGGTTTCATATTCTATCAAGTATTTGTCATCATAAAAAAGGGGGAGATTGTTGAACCCAAGGTTTCAAGTTTCGTGTAAATCTACAAATGAATTTTGATGATAATAAATGAATTCAAAGAATAAAGGAGTTTCAAGCTCAATTTGTCCACACAATATAATCAAGCACATCAAGGAAGCAAGCATGAGCAAGAAGGGAACAAGTTCACATTAAAATCATAGAGAAATGTTGTAAATCTCTTAAAATTCAAAATTAGGATTAAGGCTCAAAATTAATATTTTATCATAAAGCATTAAAATACATTTTCCACATATGCATGAATATTTTGAAAATTAAATTTTAAAATTTTAAAAAATGATTGATTGGTATCTTTCACATGTGTATGACATGATTAAAGGTTTGAATTTTGAAAATATTAAAATGATTGATTGTCATCTTTCACATGTGCATAACATGATTAAAAGTTTAAATTTTGAAAATATTAAGATGATTGATTGTCATCTTTCACATGTGCATGTTTTATTTGAATATTTTCAAAAGTGGTGGATGCTTTTCTTGACTTATGCAAAAGGTAAATGCCTTTATTTGAAAATTTTGAAAAGTAAAGTGTGCTCCTTTTGTCATATGCAAAAAATAAAAAATTAGACTTGAAATTTTTGAAAAGTGAATGATGATATTTTTGACATGGGAATCTTTTCAAATTTGAAATTGAAAACTCATTTGCCTATAAATAGCTCACTTGAGTTTTGCAAAACATATAACAAGAGCTTACACATCTATTGTTAAGTTTTGCATCATTTCTTCAAAACTCTCGTTCTCTCTTTTCTAAAGTTTTGAGCCTTAATTCTTATTCTTGTTGAGAGAGATATAGGTTGCGCTGTATTGTTTCTATCTCACTCATTGATGAGTGTACTTTGATAGTCTACCTACTATCAACTCTTGTATTTGTAAAAGGGTGTGTATAACCCTTGTGTGTGTAGAAGGTGTTCTATACGGAAAATAGTTAAATCACCAAGTGTGAGGTGATTGGAAGTGTAGAAGGTGTTCTACACGGGGAATAGTTAAATCACCAAGTGTAAGGTGATTGGAAGTGTAGAGGGTGTTCTACACGGATTCTTTGGAGCGGTGCTGCTCAAAGGTGTAATAGGTTTCTATCTCCACCTAAAGGAGATTGAAGAGTGGATTTGGGGATCCTCAAGAGGTAGCTTGAGGCGAGGACGTAGGCAGTGATGCCGAACCTCGTTAACATACTGAGTTTGCTTCTCTCTTACTCTTACTATTTATATTTATTATTGTTTTATATTTTGTTTATATTTTATATTATATATTTGATTTATAATTGTTATTTTTTTTAAATACAAATCAATTCACCCCCCCTCTTGTGTTAGTCATCTGGGCAACACTATATATTTTTCTCAAAATCTTCTCCTAGTTGGAAATTAGAGGTGCTACGGCTAACTAGTTTTGTGGAAGGAAAGTGACCGTGCATTTTCTATTTAAGGGTGCCATTACATGGGTGTGGAGACTTACCATTCAGCTGTTTGAACCGTTGATTATGAAAGTTAAAAAAAATGGTAGGTTGGAAAAGTAAAACTTTATCTTTTGGGAGTAAAATCACTCTTATCAAACATGTCTTATCTAGCATGCCATTCATTTTATCTGTGATGAATTTGCCAAAGGGTGTGTAAAGCTTTATCCTCTATTTTCTCAAATTTTCGTTGGAATTCTGGTGAGCACAAGAAGAGAAAATGGGTGGCTTGGCGACATATTTGTTTGCTAGTGCAAGAGGGTGGTTTGGGTATAAGAAATCTCTCAAAAGTTCAAACTTCTTTATTCATGAAATTTGCTTGAAAATTGCTTAATGGTAACTCTTTTTTGGGCAAAGTTTTGTATGACAAACTATTTGGGGGGAGGGAAAGGGAGGGGGGGAAGGGGACCAATCATCTAGCTTTAGTTAATAATCATGGTCATGGCTCTAGATTTTGGAAGGGTATTATCTTTGTGATGCCAATTTTTTTCAGAAACGGAAGAATTTTGGTTCGATAGGGAAATATTAATTTTTGGTTTGATAATTGATTGGGAGATGAGCTATTGTTAAGACATAAGAGGTAGTGGAAAGTCCTCAACTACAGGTTGCTGAGATTTTAAGCCCAAATGGGTGGGATATTACCAAATTACATTTTTAATTAGTATCTCCATAATTATTGAAAAAATCTTAGACTAGAAGATGAAGGTGTAAACTAAGAAGGATTTTCTAATCTAGCAGCCAAATTCAAATGACGTCTTTAGCACAAAGTCAGCTTGGCACTTAATCCATAATCATGGTGATATTTTTGTGTGTCGTAAATGGTTATGGCAGAAAAATGTTTCAAAGAAAATGTCTTTTGTTTGTTGGCGAGCTCGAAAGGAATCTTTACCAGTGGATGAGATGATTACTAAGCTTGGGATACCTTTGGTATCAGAATGCAATTTTAGTATTGTATCTAAGTAAGAAACTATTGACCATGTGCTATGTAAGGTGAGTTGGCTAATAAAGTCTAGGACTATTTTGTTGCAGTGTTGGGATCCTGATTGCCATAATCACATTCATGGCAAGGGATTCTTAATATCTGGTGGTTTTGTGTGTCCTTGACATCCCAAACTAGTATGTGCCGTGGTATCTTGCTGATTGTAATTTACTTGGACATTATGGAGAGCCCGATGTGCTGCAAGAATGGAGGATATGGCTACAGCTTGGTGTGGAGTTGTTCGCATGGTTAAGGGGTCGATGTTGGAAATTTTTTCTCAATATCGGAGGATCAAGATAATGCATGTTAGAGATCATGAAATTTTCTAGAAGCTTCATTGTCCTCTAACACCAATTGTTAACAAGCCTCCTAAGGTCGTGGCTTGGATGAAACCACAAATGAGAGGTTTTAAGCTTAATGTTGATGGTTGTTCAATCAGTAATCCAGGATTAGCAGGTGGAGGGGGCATTATACGAGATGATATTGGTCATCCAATAGCTGATTTTGCACGTTTATATGAAGTCTACCAATATTGTTGTAGAAGGATGTGTTTTAATTGATGGGTTAAGATTAGCTCAATAATTGGGAATCAAAGATCTCATGGTGGAGTCGGATTCTACTATGGTGGTGGGTTGGATTCGAACTAGAGTTTGAAACTTTTGGTATATGTGGGATTTTTGGGAAGAAATTAAAGCCTTAATTTGGTGTATCAGATGTAGTATATGTCATATATACAGAGAATCAAATATGGTTGCGGACCTCTTAGCCAAGGAGAATGTCAATAATATTATTCAAATTTTTATTGAATTAAAGTTGGACTTTGAAAGCTTCAAGGACTATTGCACACGAATCATTGGAGACTCACTTATTTACGTTCTTAATTTGTTTAATTGTTTTGATGTAAATAGTAATTCCTCCATCATAGTGAGGTCATGCATTAAAACCACCTGTCTTATTTTTTAAAAAAATGTGACTTTTTAAATGAGAGTTTTACGTAGGTTGGTTTTATTGTGAGGGTAGAGTAGTAAACCTATAAACAAATGTCTCATAATCTCGTCTCTATACAATTTCTTAAAGCAACAATCTTAATTCTTGACCTTGAAGTGTAAAATCAGTTCAAAAGATTCTAATAGCATCTTAACTGACATAGAGGTATAATCAATCATAAGAAATTAACATGGACTATTAGTTTAGCAAAATTTTAAAATTATGTTACGCATGAAATAATTCGATGATCTTATATAACATGTTGCAAACGATTTATGGCTTTTTCATGCCATTTCTTGAATAATAATTGGTGCAATGACTGTACGGGTTTGTTTGCTCCCCATGTGTATATATCGACCTTCATGTCTTTTTGATCACCACATGGTGAATTCGCTTTTGCTGAGGGTGCTGCTTCCTTAACTCCTCCGAGTTTTGGGTTTGTTCTCGTGTATTTGAAATCAAATTGTGCCACCAAAGCCCATTCAGTCTCTACCTTGGCCCATCCAAGCATACTCTCTAAGGCAATATCCAGATGTATTCCATCTTTGTCAGCCTTTCAGGCCCATTTAAATATTAAGATGAGAAATTTATAAATAGCAGTTTAACAATTTGTGATGATTTGAATTAAAAAAATTTATTTAATTTTTAAAAATAAGAGAAAAATATTATAAAATTAAAATTTTATTAAAATATAATTTTATTTTAAAATTTAAAAAAGATATATTAATTTTAAATTTTGTTTGGAAGTTTGAAAAATTTATAATAACTAAATAATGATGAGCTGAAAATCTGAAAATTGAAATTTTGAAATTGAAAAATGTTTATACTTAAGTTATGTTTAAGAAAGAAATGAATTAAGATAAAATGTGATGATATAACACTCTGCTCTACACATCTAATAATAAAGTTATATTTAAGATATAAGGAGTCTATTTTTAAGATATAGGGAGTGAGAGTGCTATCAATGAATCCAACTTAAAAATATAATTATTTTCCTTTTTAATCCTAAAGAAAGCACCAAGTATAAAGATCTCTTATAATAAATAGAGTCATTTTGTATCATAATAGTAACATCGTAAATGAGGAAGCGTGGAAGTATTTATTAAAATTTCTCAAAGTTCATGCCACAAAAATCATTATTCAAATTTTTTATACATGATCTAGATCATTGTCACTCCTTTTGGTACTAAGTCTCATCATGCAGCTTTACTTTTATAAATATTTTGACTTGGAGTGATTTAAAAATATAAAACAACTAAAATGAATCGATGACTTACCAAGAAATTCATTACCAAGAAATTCATTATAACTTAAACATACTTTTTTGTATACATATCGGATGGGGGATTTGATCCTTGTTTTTCTTAGTAAGAAACCAAAGTGTTGCCAATTGAGCTAAAAGATCTTGGCCATAACATAATTATACTTAACATAGAATATTTATGTTGAGAACTTAAAATCATGAATGTTCATATGTATACTATGACATATTTAGTATATATTTGGAATTGCAGTGGAAAATATAGTTTATAGTTTTAGAGCTTATAGTTTATAACTTAAATGATAATCTCTGTATTTCAAAAGTTGTTTACTATTTATTTAACATGTATCTAAAGCACTTTAAAGTTAGTTACCGTAATTTTTATAAAATATACAGTTATCTGTATGATTTTTTTGATAAAAATTTTAACTGATTAAAGCACTTTTTGTAAAATTACTAAACATGTACTTTTTTTAATTTAAAAATGCATTTAACTAATTAAAAACACTTTTTAAGTTTTGAAACGCAACCCCAAACAAGTTTTGAATCTTGTATACAAGGTTATGCACCAACCTTATATCACATTTGCAAAGGGAGATTTGGAAGATATTTACAAAGAGATTTGGTAAAGTGCGCCGACAAGTTAAGTTGAACTCAATTAATACATGTAGTGACACTAATCTGCTAAAGACTCAGTCGTGATAATCTAAAAGAGAGTTTGAATTTAAAAATATGATCCAGAAGTTTATTCAATGTAAGGTTGGTAGTGACCGAGCCTGCGTAAAGAACTTGAACCGATGTTGGTTTAAATTGAAATAAATTTATAATTGCCTATATTTAAATTCTAAAAAGATTCTAACTCGAGTAATAATAAATAACATTTAACCTAGTTATGGAATCTAATTAAAACTCCTAATCAATCTCATTTATTTATCGGTAGTGGGCTTATCCAATATGACCCATTGACTATAAATATGTCCAATAAAAATTATTATTATTCTAACCTTATAATTATTGGGCCGAGTCGTTACAAACTCTCATCCTTATAAAAATCATGTTTTTGGAATTTGCTACATCTCAAATAACTTGCATACTTATTCGCAACACTATTTTCATGTCACTTTACCTCTTAATTAATTAGTTGAACACAGTATCTAGAGAATTCCATTTATCTCATATTTTGATCTGATGCTTTACTAACACGCTTTTTCGACCGCAGTGGGATGATTGTTGGGCCCTCTCCACGAACAAGCGAAAAAAGCCCTATATATTTTCTTAGTAAAGGGCTTTTCCCTTACTATTCAAGTGGTAAGGTAGGGCGCTATTCGATGAAAGAAAACAGACTTTAAGAAAGTGGTTCAAGTAGCCCAACTAGTTAGAGCAAAGTACTGAAAATCCTTGTGTCAGTGGTTCGAATCCACTTCTAATCTTTTGGGTGTATAAGTTAGCGTGCTACCTATCAAGTATGATACTCTCCAAATTCAATTCATGCACAAATAAAAATCAATCTTAACAATGGAATTGGTAAATTCACCCAACAATTATCTTAGCTCTACATACACTAGCAACTAACGATCTCCACATAAATAAAACTCTCAACATGAAATAATAACAATAAAATTCTTCACCTTAAATAATAACCTCAACAAATTGTAACCTAAGACTCTACAAAGATCGGGTTCTAAATTTTATAACTTGTACTTTGTGACAAAATCGCGTCCCCAATCGAACATAAGAGTACGACTAATCATCATGAAATATCACACATAGTCAGGTCGATCCAAAGCCATTGCTTGAAGCGATTTCCTTGAAGGAAGTCTGCTACCGAAGCAGGATTGCTTGACACACAAGCATACCAACCCAAGGGAAGTAAGGATGGTGGTCGATTAAGCTATTCTATTAAGAAGTAGGAATCTGCTTCCCCCTTGACGTGAACAGACGCTTTCTCGGAGAAAGCTTTTTTTTTTCTTTGTTCACTTCACTTAGCAGAATCAAAACCTTTCTTTTCTACGCTTTCTTCTCTTAAAATATTTATTGATAGTGACAGCTGATAGGGAAAGCTTACTCTTTGATCGACAAAGTCGAAAGACAGACACATTTCCTAAAGCCACGCCCCTACCGCCAACATCAGATATTCCTTGAAGCCTTCAAAGATTGGATTCAATCGATTATTCGCATTTAACTTGAACAATTCTTGTGACAACAGACGGAATTCCTTCGTTCCCTTTCTCAAAGGCGAAGATCTCGATTTTGAACAAAAAGACAATCTAGAGTACAAGCAGAATATTTCGGATATAAAAAATAGATCTGGGAATCATCCAAACTCAAAAGAAAAAAATCACTATTCTATCAGCTCAGCTCTTGTGAAATGGTATCTGTGGTTCGCTTGCCCTTGTGACTATGCTTTCTATGGTGAACGTCGACTCTTCACTCTTACTTTCGTGGGAACAAGAATAGCTATGGTTTCAGAAGCAGTGAACTCTTCTTTCTTCTCTCACCTGTAAGCAAGTGAGTGACCCAATGAAAACGAGGTGAGTGTTCTTGCCTCTATCATTAGCTCGGGTAGTCCCCCTTTCTGGTGTTTTAGTCACCTTTCAATGGCTCCCTTAATTATGTGCGAGGAATTTCTCTCTTGAGTAATGGGAAGTGGACTAGTCCCTGAAAATGCCGTTCCTTTGTTGTTGGGTTTCATAGCTCTAGCTTGCATCATACATAAATCTATGTTATAACATCAAAAAAAATTGAATTCATCATAATCTCCTCAACTAAAATTCTACAAAATATAAGACTATTTCCTTGTGAACAAGATGCATTATTAATCTTAAAACCAAAGGTTCTAACTCCTCATGTTTAGAAACTTCCTTATCTCATACTTTACAACTCTTTTATGTAGTAGGTGCATGTATCTTAAAATATGTTTGAAACTTAATTATAACAAGAAAACAATAATAGCTCAATATACTTACTGCAGAGTAAGACATGCTATGGATAGACTTTAGCCTAATTAAAAAAAAAAAAAGTCTACAGAATCTTTGACCTAGGCTTTAATACCAACTATAACACCCCACTCTTCACGCTTAATAATAAAGCCATTTTTTGATATTTAGGGAGTTGAAGTGCTACTATTGAACTTGGCTTAAAAATATATTTAGGTATTTTTTTTAAGTTCTTAAGGAAATGCCATGTATAAATATTGCTTGTAATAATTAAAGTCTTTCAAAATACTAATATCGTAAATGAGAGTGCGTGGAAGTTCTTATTAAAAATTTTCAAAGTTCGTATTATAAAAATCATAACTTAAAATATGTGTACATGATCTAGACTGCTGTCAGGTTTCCTTCGATTGAGTCTTATCTTGCAACTCTATTTTCATAAATATATTGACCCGAGGTAGTTTAAAAATATAAAACAATTCAATTGAGTTGATGACTCGGTAAGAAACCTATCATAATGTAAACATATTTAACATAAGGTTATTCATAAAATATTTCGTGCTTAGAAATTAAAATTATGATTGTTGATACGTATGTTACCATATGCATGACTAATCTTGACCAATTTGACTTATCTTACTTATCATATTGGCACACACATTGAACTCTGCGTGCAAAGTTGTGTACCAACCCCACATCTTGCAGTCGCAAGGAGAGCCAATAGTAGTATTCTAGAATAATATAGTGGACCATGCTTAGCTTTGCGGCTTATCCACCCATAAATCATATTGGTTCTATGCATTTAAATGATAGTCTAATTAACTATTATAGGCTATTCTTATACTTGATCTTATGAAAGATTATGTATCTTATGTAATATAAGATGCACAATACATACGTAATTATAATATGTAGAATAAAATATGATAAATGACGCTCTTGCAAATATCATAACATGCGTGGTACGTAAACACTTGTTTCAAAAGAACTGCTTTGATGATAATAATATATAAACCTATCTAATTATATTAACCCTAATTTATGATCATATTACTTACCTCGTAGCGTTAATCTAATATGTTCGACATGAAATCAATCAAATGAACTAGATGGAAGAGAAAAACATGAGGGATATTATGAGGGGAATAAGGCAGTCGACTATTGGCACGATGAATGTGGGACACACACGATACTTGATTTGGTATCTTGGGTTTGGTTGTTGCACTTATAAAGGTTTATAGTTTCTTTTAAATAATACACATAAGGGAGATATTTATAAAGAGATTCGACAAAGGGTGCCAATGAGTTTGAGTTGGGCTTGGTTAAAACATGTATTGATGCTCATCTGCTAATTACTCAGTCGTAATCATCTAAGAAGAGAGTTTGAATTTAAAAATATGATCTTGCAGTTCATTCAATGTATGATTGGCAACGACTGAGGCTGCGTAGGGGACTTCAATCAATGGTAATTTTAAATTAAAATAAATTTCAAATAACCGATTTTTAAATTCTAAAGGAGTCTAACTCGTTCAATATCAATATTCCGACCTTACAATTATTGGGCTAGATCGTTATAAATGATATGGTTATTCAAACGAGACCTAAGTGTCACAAGTAATAACCTTGTATTTCACCAAATATACAGGAACAATTCTTGTTAAAACTATCTTCGATTTGATTATAACTAGATTGATCAATTGTAATCATGATATTCTCTTTGCTATTTGAGAAATTTTAGCAAAAACTAGAAAATAGTATTCTTAAAAAATAGTTGGAAGTCCCAAATAGAAGTTGACAAGACATATTGCAAAATATAACAAGAATTCTATCAACAAGCCCTCCACACAACCATATTCATAGTGTAGGAGAGTTGGTTGGCTCAAAGCTCCATGGTTGGAACAATGGCATGTGCCACAAGTTATGGATGAGACCACTACTCCCGCTCCTTAGATCGTGAGGATTGAGGGGTAATATCACCTGCCCTATCTATAGTTCATTTTCCCCGATGGGTAGTCGATCTACAGCCTATGTATCTCGCAACTAAATCCCATGCATGGAGATAGCAAGTTGGATCATCATCAAACATAAGAATGGGTGCTCAAGCAGTGTAACGTTTGCCTTTACTTGTCTACCAGTCCATTGCGTATCAAATCTCCAATCTTAAATCTCAATCTCAAGTTAAGGGGGAAACAAGGGATTAAATCAACCTATTGAAGCAGTGCTTGAAAGATGAATCAAACTCAACTCATCTCTAATCAATCAATAAAATCCACAATTTTTTTCATTTTATATATATATAAAGAATATATTTCCACTTCAAACATTTAAATTTCAACCTAAAAAATTTAAACTCATCTTAATAAAACTCACAAAAGGGAAAACCTCAAGATCGGACGAGTGGAAAAATAATTTTCAAATCTTACCAATCATATAGTTACACGTATGTATTTCAATAAAATCCCAACTGAGATTGCATACAGTGAGTCTCATCTCCTTTCTCTCCTTCTCCCTCCCCCATCCATCTCCCACTCAAGCAGTTCTCTCTCTTTTAAGTCCACCATGGAAATCTTTGCTCTTTTTCTGCAAGTGCATGAAGAAAAAAAAATTCCTTTTTGCATGTTTGATTTTGTGTATTGCAAGAGTCTATCAAGGGTGGAATCAGAATTTTGTATTTGGGAGGGACGATAGATAAAGTATGCGATGCATATAAATTTTAGAAGAATGATTATCAGTAATAGAAGTATCATATTCTGTTGTTATCGAACTCTCTAAACGTATATTACTTTTCGAATTGTCCACATCTTTCTTTGTTTTTTTAAAAAAATCAATTATTCTTGAGTACTTACTTATATTTTTCTATAATTTAAAAAAAATTATAGATCAAAAATAAATTTGAGAACTATTTAATAAGTAATGATGTAACGCTATTAGATTTTTAACAAACTATATCTCACAATCATACAAGTTAGAGTGAAACTAAATAAATGAGTATAATCAATCAATTTTATAATCATATAAATTTATAATCAATTTTTTTTGTTAGAATTAAATGTTAGAGTAACTGTAAGATTATATGAGTTTTAAAATTTGAGTTTCAATAAAATTAAAAGTTAGAATATAAATTAATGTATATTGAGATTTAGGAGAATAATTTTAGTAAATAAAATTTGGGAAGGTAATTTTTATTTTTTTTAATAATATGAGAGAGAATTTTAGTTATATATTATATATATATATATATATTATAAATAAATTTTTCAGTACGGCCCTCCCACCCACTAACGTGAGTCCACCCCTGGAGTCTACCATCTTCTCTGTTTACCAAGCTGCTCCACAAAGTGCGAAGTCTACAATAGCATAAACATTTTCTTTTAACTCTAATTTTATTGCTAGTTTTTTTCTTTTTTACTTGCGGCATTAAAAATCACTTTCGATCTTACCCATTTATGCTTTGCAGCTGAGATTTTCTCAGATTATCTTGCAGACGAAGCCACAAATTTTCATTTTATGAAGAATCTCTAAACCCTCATTCACCCAAAGAACAAATTAAGTATGCATTCCAATGACCAAAGTTCAAACCAAAAAAATCCAGAGAACCTAGGTGGTCTGGTTTGGTTGATGAAGAATTGCAGGAAAATGTCGAGTCCTCTCCGATTGAAGAGGGAAAATAAATATTATTCTCTGCAAATTGTCATATTTGAAGACTTACCCATTATAAAAAAAAAAAAAAAAAAAAAAAAACCCAGCGAACCACAATGGAAACCAATCATATTGGGGAGAGAGAGAGAGAGAGAGAGAGAGAGAGAGAGAGAGAGAGAGAGAGAGCTGGAGACATATAGATGAGGGGAGACTGAGGGAGCAGAAATGATCACCAAATAAAGTGGATTTTATTATCTATATGAGGGTGCAAATAGAAATATGTAAAAACACCTATGTGATAATTTTTAATTGACTGGGGTAAAAGTCTCTTCCCCACCTGTCCGGCTCCAAGTGAGACTCCTCACAAAATACTAATATTAGTTTTTATGAAGGTATCTCCATTCAAAGAGAGAAAAAAGTGTATTTTATGCACTGACTTATAAGTAGAAGAATTTTTTAAAAATTAAATACTGGTTCATTTAGAGGCCTTCATAGTACAATATGAAGCGTTTGTCCCTCGGGCAATTTAAAATACACTTTAGAACCATCTGCAATACCCAGTTATTTTATTCCGCACATTCTCTGAAAGAGTTGTCTCTCTCCTTTTCACTAATAGACTATTATCACAGGGCTTGATTCACCTAATCTAATCCAATCATAATTATTATATAAAGCAGAAGATTACAGGAGAAGACAATCATGGTTCTAGCGCAGCAAAACCCCAAAAGTCTTAAACTAGGTGCCAAAAAGCAATCAAAGGACAAGCCAAACCCAAATACAATAAAATATATAAGCGCATAGAATCGAGCCATGTCCTTATCTTCTCTACTAATCTTATGCTTTACTCAAATGGGATTCCCTTCCTTCTCTTTTTGACTGCCTCAGTCCAAGATACTCCTTTCCTTTTTGTACATAAGGGAAACAACAGACTTGGATCACATGGTGTTACTTTGATTTAAATCACTTTACTTTTCCATTCAGAAACAAAAAGAAAAGCTGAATCCATATTCCCCCAGATCAGTGTGACCCATTTGGACAATAACTTATCCTTTTGAATTTCTCCTTTTTACAATAGGAACCCAAGAAAAACAGCCCCACTGAACTTCAAAATACCCACCCTATTATGTTCGGAGGGACACAACCTGGATCCCAACTTGGCCATTTGCCAAAATCTCCCTCCCCATGTAAAGAGCACATTTCACACCCTATGCCTGTTATTTCTTTCAGCAGCGATGGTGAGGAGCCTTGAAACACCTTGAGTCCAGATATCATACTCTCTCTGGTTCCTGCACTCAAATTCTACGACTCCCCGCAATACTGTTTTCAATCCAAAGTATCGGCGGTGCTCGCCACCCTCCAGCAAGTGGCGGCCAGGCCATGCTGGCATATCTTTAATCACCTCCAATACCATATCTGAAAAATTCAAAAAGAGATCGATTTAAAGATAAGCCTTTTAATCTTTATCCCTCCTTTAGTGCCAAATGCTTTCACAAATCCCCAAATACAAAGAAGACCCACCTACAATTCCGTTCAAATTATTAGAGACGGACAAAAGCAATTACTTACTCTTTTTCTTCTTTGTGATGGTCCCAGCAACGTGCCTGCTCTTCATCTTCAACATAACCTGCACGAAAAGAGCTTTGAAAGATGTAAAAGATTCCAAAGAAGCGGCACAAGAAAGAGACTAGATCTCCATTAATTTCATCAAGCTCAGTTTTTCTTAACTTTTTCTCTGAAACTTTTACCCATCAGGTTCACACTCAAAACCAAAAGTATAATTGATACCCAGACAATTATGCAGGTAGATATTTCAGAGGCAGATCAAAACAGTGCTTCGCATAGAAAGACTACCTGGTTCATTCTGTTAATGTAAACGGATACTATTTTCCAATGAAGTTCACCTGCGTTCATCAGACAATGATACAATCAAACGCTCATTCTATAGATGGGGAAATAAATATAATTGACTCACTCTCACATTTAAGTGAAAATCACAATATCCCCATAACAGCACCTAGCAAATCCGATTTCAAACGTAGATAGGATCACTAAGAATCTTTACCTGTGCGGGTGCGTTTCAGGAGTTCACAGCCTCCAGCAAGTAATTCTCTACTGCAGATGCCCAGAAAATTATCTTCAGGAGCGAGCTCACCACTGAAGCTACTGTTGGAACCGTTACTACCGTTGTTACCGTTTCCTCCGACTCCCATACCCTTCTCCACCGGGATCACAGCTGCTATATTCCACACTTCCTTCAATGCCCTTGCCTTCAACGTGGCTGCCCCACGTAAAGCTGCATACAATATTCGTCAATTAAATTATAACCATATTTAACAAAATACCCCTGGAACATGAGAATCCATAGAAAATGGACGAGGTGTTTACCGGTAGCAGCAGCAGCGGTTAATGTCATTATGTCTCCAGCCGACCTGACATTCACGGCGGAGCTCAACACAGAAGCGAGGTGGTCGCGCTCAGCACCCATGGCCTCAGCCGCCTCGACACATTGGGCGGCAACCAAAGTTGCCGCTGATGCCACTGCCATGTCGGTCTTTGCCATCTGCTCATCCTTGCCAGCACCAGATGAGGCAGCTGTGGCAGCAGCAATAGCTGCCACGGCAGCAGCAACTCCAGCCACTGAAACAGCGGCATGGAGCTGCGCATTCTGGGCCCTCGTCTCCTCCTTCTTCTTCTCCTTCCTGTCCTTCAGCCACCTCCCTACAGTCTTTCCACCACCACCGGCGGCACCCCCTGCTCCACCAGGTGTGGAGCCGGTTCGGAATTGGGCGTTGTGGGTGTTGCTCGAGCGGCAAAACTGCATTAAAATTTACACGAACATGCATAATTGCGTGTTTTGTGGGGGCACACGAAATTAGCAAAATATATGGACGTATGTGGAGCTGATAAAAAGATAATACATGAGTATAATGATTTGCTTTTGGAGTTTTAAAAAAAGAACAACATATTTAAAATTGTAATTTTTATAAATATGTGACGTAATTATGGAGACAAAAACTTACAACAGAAAATAATCTTAACGAGTCAATTACTGTGAAAGAAAAAACGATATAAATCGACTTTTGGGTCCACGAGAAATTAATGCAGCAAGAGTGTGGGTGCCGTACAATTCTATTGACCGAGTAAGTTGGGAGGCAAATTTGTAGGAATAACCGAGAGGTCAGATTTCGTACGTACAGTATCGCGTCTCTTAACTAATTTGGTCGATGGGGACCAGAGCACAGTAGAGCAATTTTATTTGGGTAGTTAGGGAATCAATTATTCCGTGGCAGGCTCAGTAAATTTGATGTATTATTAGGGCAAGATTTTAAAGAAATTAAAGTTACAAGCTCCAGCCCTGCACTCCAAGTTTACACAAGAAGAGCTTTTGCTTCTTCCAATGCCTAAATGTTTGTCCTGAGGCTATTGGTTTGGAGTATTACTCAGAACTTTCTTTTTCTTTTCAGGGGTGGGAACTCAGAACAGATTACGTAAATTCCGATAGTGCCATTAACTTTTGGCGTTGAATTGCGAAACAACGCTCTCCTGTGTAATTAAAAGGCGTTGATTACAGAGAAAGCCTGGACTGTGTTCGCTCTGAGACTGGTCAGTTCTGTCGCCCCAAAACAGAGACACCGTGTTCATGCTTTGTTGCAAAAAAGAGGGAAACGAAGCAAAGCAAAGCAAAGCAAAGCAAAGCAAGTACGACTGGCTTGTATGTCTCCTCGTTTGTGTTTGTTCGTTTGTGTTTAGTAAGATTCCGGTGACCGTGTGCACAGTTGCAGCCAAAAATGGGTAAGAAGAATACCTTGACATCGTCGACTTCGGAGGGGGAAACAGGAGGGCTGTCGGTTAAGGAGCCGTTGAGAGGGCCACTGCTGTGGGAGAGCCTGCCTGAGGTGCGTGGGGATACCTCCTGCTGCAAAAATAGAGAGATCATGGCGCGTATTTGGGTTAGTAATTAATAAATGAAAATGAGTGAAAGTGAAAGAGGAAACTATTTGGTTTTTGTTAAGTGGGTGCGCTGTAGTATTCGTGACAGAGAGATTTGGACTCAGAAATAGACAAATTGAAAACAGAGTACGCAAAGAAAAACAAAACCAAAATTGAGGGTCAGAAGCAGAATATAAAATTATGAAAGCACTGTCCCGATTGAACATAACCAGGAAACAAACAAGAGGGAAAAAACACCAGAATATAAAGAGAAAACAAGAACCCCGTCAAATTACGAGTAAAAGCTATAATACGATATACCCTACACGAGAAACAGAACAAGAAAACAAAAAGAGAGAGGCCAGTTAAAACCAATGTTTGAATCAACCCCAAAGAAGCCAAAAAAAACCCCACAATTTGTCCACACACGCCTCGGCATTGGTTTCCCAGTCTCCACCAACACTCACCGACTGTGACATGATCCTCTCCATCACCATCTGTGAGGTCTCGGACGAAGCAAACGAAAAGGGGTTCCCGGAGACCGTAGCACTCTCCTCCAACTCTCCGGCCAAGTCCTCAAGTATTGGCCCGCCGTTAACACCACCAAGAACACCACTGGAGGTCTTCGACAATGCCACCGTCTGTGGGGGGGCCAGAGCCTTCGAGACCTCAAGAGCAGAGACGCTCCAGGACCGCGAGAGAAACTCCATGGGCTCCCGCGGGGTCTCCGGTGGCCGAAACATGGCGGAACGGACGGGTTCGGGTCGCCATGGCTCCGGTATGGCGTTGTCCATGACAGTGTGTCTGCGTTAGTGTTAGAGTTAAAGGGCGCGTAGGTGGGGAGTTTCTGAATGTGAAGCCGATGCTCCGCAATTTATAGAGGCTAGTGGCCGTATCTCGTATGAGAGAGAGAGAGAGAGAGAAAGCGGCCGAAATGTGAAAATGGCAGTCTAATTATAAAGTAATAAAATTAAAATTAAAAAAAAAAGAATATAAGGGTTCCGTGTCACGTTGTGTGCGTGTGGTTTTGTCCCCTCGTACACAAAAATAAAAGAGAAATATTATTTATATACTATTTGTATTTTTTTTACGTATATAATATATATAAATATTATTTTTATATATTCTTTAATTTAATTATTTGTATTTTTTATTTGTATTTCTCTTTTATTATGTTTGATCTTTTTATTTTTATTTTTATTTTTCATATTTTGGCTAAACAAAATCGAAGGAAACCGGAGAATTAGCTAAGAAACACGCGCTTCAGTTAAAAGATGCCAAGATGGGAAGGGAAGCGAATTTCTGAGTGACACCTTTCGTGTTGCGATTCGTGCTACGGTCTGCAGATTAACAACGCGCTCCCACGGTTCCACTTCTTTTTTCTCCGGCAGAGGCTAGAAATTTAAAAAAAAAAAACTAAATAAAATAGATCTACAAATATAAATGATTTAAAAAAAAAACTGATTAATAATAAGGAACCGGAGGGTGGAACAATATTTTTACAAACGTCTTAACCAAAACTAGTTATCCATTATTTTCTTTATAGAAAATATTACATATTATGTTTTTATCTTACTTGTTTAGTTTAGATTGAAAGATAAAATAAATTGAGATTAGTTGAATTTATCTTTTAATATTATTATTATTTTAAAATTTAAAAAAGTTGAATTAAGGTTTAAAAAATGTGTATTAAAATTTAAAAAATGTATATTGAGATTTATATTTTGTATGAAAAATTAAAAAAATGTAATAATAAAATAGAGATGAGTTGAGATAGCTCAACTCACTCTCCAATCCAAACTTCCACTCTAATAATAACATAATTCTTATATATATTTAAGGGAGACGCTGGGTGTGGTCGGGTTACACCCCAACATGATTATAGCCCACTCCCATAAACTCTTATAATTTTTATAAAAACACAATAAAAAATATTAAAAAAAACAATAAAACACAATAAAATAATAAAATTTAGAAAATACAATAAAAGTACATTAAAATAATAAAATGAAAAAATGAAAAAAACATAATAAAAAATACAATAAAAAATAAAATGAATATGAATTTTTGAGGAAGATTCGACTTTAGCCCAGCCCCCGTTACTACCGGTGGCAATGAGCGACAACGCTCATCCCATTGGAACTACAGAGAGCAGGCGACCTCACCCCTACGACGGCGACTTCTGGCGACCTCTAGTGTGCTTTCAGCAGCTTTTACCTAAAATGAGTCTATTTACCGATGAGATGGGCGATGTCGCCCACTGCCATCAGGAACAGCGGGGGCTGCATTTGGAAGAGGTTTGGTCCGACCAAATCTCAAGAATTCTCTATACTTAAAAGACAAAAATGAGACTAAAAAACAATTGGACATAAGAAATGGAACAAAAAACTTGTTCTCAATTAAAAAAGAGTCAAGATTTAAATCTTACCCTTAATGAGTTTAAAGTCCACCTCTTAATTAAATAATGAAGAGTTATATTATACATAAGTCGTGGATACTAATATTTTTTTAAAAATTCTATTACAATTAGAATTCATTTTTTTAATTAAAAATAGTTAAGTAGAATTTTTTTTTAACTCAAAATAGAATCGGAATAGATTATAGAAGATTTATAAGTCTACCATTAATATTGTTGAAATATTTGCATGTGCCTACGACAATAATGAGATTCATGCATTGATGCCAATTAAATTTCGACGTTGGGCATGATAGAGTGAAAAGCGGAAAAAACAATGGCGTAGGAATATGATAGAGAATAAAGGTGATGGTACAAATGATAAAAATAAATATAGAAATGAGGGGAAACATAAATAACAAATGACCTGTTTTTTCTTCAATGAGGGTACAAAATGTTTTATTTGTTAAAAGGGTACTTGGGTCTTCTAAAATAAATGCTAGATTATTTAATTTCTTAGAACTAGATTATTATATCCCAAAAGCCCCCCAATTCACACAGGATTTATTTCGTATGTTTTCCAAAATTTAAATGGCTAAAATAAATCGAGATTTTTTTTTATGAAAAAAAAAAGAGCACATGTGAAGTGATGTGGTCTGTTCAAATTATTTTGCATAATGAAAAATGAAAAATTCTCAATATTTTTTATAATATATATTATAAAGTAGATATATTTTTATAAAATAATCTTAATTTTATAGGATAATTTATAAAAATATTTTTACTTTATAATATATATTAAATAAATATTATAAAATATATTATGTGTATCACTTCTTTTACACAATTCCAATGATAACGTAATGGAATTCATAATAATTCAGTCAGACCAAGTCTTGAAAGGACGAGAGGAGAGGGAGGGAGCAAGGTGGAGCATTCACGATCCCGTTTTTCAAAAAGAAATCTAAAAAAGAAAAAACTAAAGAAGGACAAATAAAATTAATAAATAAGAAAAGCTGGCATTTGGGCCCTACACGGAACCGACCCCGGCAGGGCTGCAAACTGGATCCATTCGGGACATTTAATGAGATGGGCCATGTCCACGTATGGCCCGTGAAGAACCTGCGATGGAGGTAAAAGCAAAGCCATCGATGAATGGTGGAGATCAATGATTGGGGGCGGCATGATATACACATGCATGATGGCCATCCACTTATGCTCTTTCATATATCCACCTTGGACTTGACTTCTAATAGGACCTCTTCTACCCCATGATAAGACATAGTTACTAATATTTTTAAAAAAAATTAGGCCCTAAGATTAGGAAAGGGAGACAAAGCAATAAATACTAATAATACAAGAATATAACTATGTCCACGTTATAAAATAATCAGTCAATCCGATTCGTTCTTATCTAGTTTGTGCACTCAAATGCAATGTATAAAATATTGACAATAAATGGATAATTAATCGAAATAAATCTAAGCTATCAAATAAATGGAACATAACTTTCATGAATTAACTAATTGGTCCCCGCTTGCAATAACAGCGAAGGAATGGATTGCACTGAAAAAGGAAAAAAATTCAGATAATGCGAGAGCTGAAACGAGAGTCAGTCTCGTGCGTGGGGAAAGAAATAGTAAGTACGACTAGTCCAAGTGGACATTCAATACTAGGTGTATAAATATAATGCTCTTTTTATGAAACAAAAAAAATAATAATAAATTATTAAAAGATTGTAAAAGAAAATAAGGAAAATCGAAATATTGTAAAATATTTTATTTTTTAAGAGCTCAATATCATTCACTTCACTTCTTTTATTCTCTCTTACAAAATGATCTTCAAAACCTCTTTTATAATCAATTTATATGATGGTTTGTTGTGCTAATCAATTCACGTGCTCAATAACCAAGTGACAAGTAGAACAAACTCTCACATGCTCAATAATCAAGTGACAAGTACAACAAACTCTTACATACTCAACAACTAAGTGACAAGTATAATAAACTCTCACATGCTCAACAACTAAGTGACAAGCAGAACAAACTCTCATATGCACAACAATCAATTGACATCTATAAATGGTTAAGTTTACAACAAATCATGTATGGTAATTGGTGGTCATACACCTATTATATAACACTCCCCATTGAATGACCATTTATAAAAAATCTATCTCGTTAAAATCTTGCCAATGAAAGATCCAGTGGGAAGAAAAATCAATAGCGAAAGAAAAACAGTACAGTATTTTTATATATCGCCAAGTGCTTTAAATTGCCTCATTAAAACTCTGCAAAGGAAAATCCAATGGGACAAAACCTTAGCGAAAGAAAAAGAGTATAATCAACACAAGTTTTCAAGACATTTACTCCCCCTGAAAAGTGTATGATGATAGATCTTTAAGTTTTCGCATTCCAATGTTCTGCATAATTTTCTTGAATGTCACAGTTGGTAATACTTTTGTGAATAAATCTGCCAGATTATCACTTGATCGTATCTGTTTGACATTAATTTCATATTTCTCTTGAAATTCGTGAGTATAAAAGAATTTAGGTAAAATATGTTTGGTTTTGTCATTTTTTGATATATCCTCTTCTAATTTGAGTGATACAAGCAGTATTCTCTTCATATAAAATTATTGGGTATCATTGATCATTAGAAGACCACACTTTTTTTAGATATATTCTAATCTCAGCTAAATACACTCTCGACTTGTTTCATGAATTGTAATGATCTCTAAGTGATTTGAAGATGTAGCAGATAGTGTCTACTCGACAAATCTCCATGATATGACAGTATCTCCATAAGTAAATAAATATCCAGTTTGAGATCTACTTCTGTATGAATCCGAAAGATAACCTTGAAAGTAACGAAGGACATGTTTAATATCATTCCAATGCCTTCGAGTTAGTACAGAACTATATCTTGTAAGCAGATTAACTGAGAAAGTAATATTAGGCCGAGTGCAATTCGCAAGATGCATCAAAACTCTAATTGCACTGAGATATGATACTTCAGGATTAAGAATTTCTTCATCGTCATCACAAAGACGAAATGGATCATTTTCACATCAAGTGATCAAACAATCATTGGAGTACTTCAGGGATGAGATTTGTCCATATAAAAGTGTTTTAGGACTTTTTCTGTATACATGGACTGATGAATAAAAATTCTATTTGGCAAGTACTCGAGCTGCAGGCCAAGACAAAGTTTTGTTTTGTAAAAATTTTTCATTTCAAATTTATTCTTTAAATATGTAGCGATTTTTGAGATATCTTCGGGAGTTCCCACAATATTTAAATCATAAACATAAATCGCAATAATGACAAATCTAAATTTTGATCTCTTAATAAAAACACATGGGTATATAAGATTATTCTTAAATCCTTCTTTCAATAGATATTCGCTTAGACGATTATACCACATGCATCTGGATTGCTTTAACCCATATAAAGATATTTAAACTTTGATAGAATACATATTTCTAGATGTATTTGTGGATGCTTCAGACATTTTATATCCTTTAGGAATTTTCATATATATGTCATGGTAAAATGATCCATATAAATATGCAGTGACCACATCCATCAACCTATTTCTAATCCTTTTGTAACAATCAGACTAATCGAAAATCTAAATGTGATTGTATCCATAACGGGAGAATATATTTCTTCATAATCAATCTCGAGTTTCTGCTGGAAACCTTGTGCGACAAATCGTGATTTGTACCATACAATTTCATTATTCTCATTACGTTTTCGTACAAATACCCACATATATTCAACAGACATTACACCCTTTGGTGTTTGGACAATAGGTCCAAATACTTCTCGTTTTGCTAGCGCATTTAATTCAGTTTTAATAGTTACTTTCCATTTTGGCCAATCATTTCTACGTTAACATTTTTCGACGGTTTTTGACTTATTTTCTTCATTACTTCTGATAATGTCAATGGTCATTTTATATGAAAATATGTTGTCGACAACAGTTTTATTTCTATCCAGAATTTCTCTAATACTTATGAAATGTATTGAGATCTTATTATTTTCAGGTACCTGTTTCTCTTCAGGATAAATAATTTCATAAAACACCTCTTCAGAAAGTTCTTTTTCAGGAGATTTTGAAATAGAAGATTTGATCTCTCCACGAACATCAACTGTACTTATAGTCTGTGTTGTGGGTATCGGTTCTTCAATAACACCAAATTTATTTTATATTCTTTTCTTTTAAAAAATTTCGTCTTTTATACTAATAGGTCTTCCATGCTTCAGGCGTGTCTTAGACTCATTTATTACTGTTTTGACAACTTGTCTTTCAGGAATTTCAATCCTTACTGGAGCATTAACAGTAAGAATATATGATTTTATTACACTTTTAGTGTCAATAAATAAATTTGATAATTGATTTGCAACATTTTGTAAATAAATAATCCTCTGAACTTATAGTTTACATTTATTTGTAGGAGGATCAAATTGAGACAGAGTTTTATTATCTTAAGTAATTTCTTTTCGTGCTTCAGGTACCGACTTTTCGTTACCCAAAAATAAAAAAAGTGAATTCGTTAAAGTGACAATCTTCAAAACGTGCTTTAAACATATCCCTGTAAGAGACTCAAGGTATCTAATAATAGATGGAGAATCAAAACAAACATATATTCCAAATCCACGTTGATGGCCCATTTTTTTATGTTGTGGAGGTGCAATTGGAGCATATACAACATATCCAAAAGTACGAAGATGAGAAATATTTGGTTGTTGACCAAATGCAAACTGTAATGGAGAATATTTATGATATGTAGATGGTCTAATACGAATTAATAATATTGCATGAAGTGCACCATGTCCTCAAGCAGAAACATATAATTTTAATTTCATAAGTAAAAATCTAGCGATTAGCTGAAACCTTTTGATCAAATATTTAGTTAGACCATTTTGAGTGTGTATATAGGTAACGGGATGTTTAACATATATTTTTATTGACATACTAGTTATCAAAAGTTTGAGATGAAAATTCGCCTGCATTATCCAATCGAATGATTTTAATTAGATACTCAGGGAATTGTGCTCGTAATTTGATTAATTGAGCAAGAAGTCTGGCAAATGTAACATTTTGATGGAAAGTAAATAAACATGTGACCATCGACTTGATGTATCAATCAAAACTATAAAAGTATTTAAATGGTCCACTTGATGGATGAATAGACCCATATATATCTCCGTGAATCTTTTGTAAAAAGGATGGAGATTCAACAATGACTTTTAAGGGTGATTGTTTGATAATTAATTTACCTTAGGAACATGCAGAGCACGGATATTCATTGGGTAAAAGAATCTTTTGGTTATTTAAGGGATGTCTATTTGAATTATCAATGATTTGTCTCATCATTATTGATCCCGAATATCTAAGGCGATCATGCCAAGTCATAAATATTTCGGGGTCAATGCACTTCTGGTGCACTACCACATATGATTCAATTGTTTTCATTTTTGTATAATACAATCCAAAAGAGAGAGCAGACAATTTTTCTACTACGAACTTCTGGCCCGATATTATTTTAGTAATGAGAAGATACTCTTTACTGCTTTCATTGGTCGTTTCAATATGGTAATCATTGCGACATATATATTTGAAACTTAATAAATTTCTTCTAAATTGTGAAAAAAATATAATATTATCAATACAAAATTTAGTGCCATTAAATAACACAATATAAGTTCTTTTGGAGTTCTCAATTAGATTTGATGAACCTAATATGGTATGGATATAGGTTTTACTTAGTGTTAGATTTAAAAAATATTTCTTATTTTTAAGAATTGTGTAAGTTGTAGTACTGTCAGCCAGACATACATCTTTATCATTCAATTCAGAAATAAAAAGTTCATGTATGTGATATATGATTTTGAAGAAGATGACCACTAACTTTAGTATCGGTAAAGTTTCGTATTGATAACGTGTTATGAAACTAAAAAAGAATAGAAAATGATTGAAAAATTGTAAAAGATAATAAAGAAGATTGAGAGATTGCAAAATATTTTATTTTTTAAAAGCTCAATATCACTCACTTTACTTCTTTTCTTCTCTCTTACAAAATGATCCTCAAGACCTCTTTTATAGGCAATTTACATGATGGTTTGTTGTGCTAATCAATTCACATGCCCAATAACCAAGTGACAAGTACAACAAATTTTCACATGTTCAACAATCAAGTGATAAGCATAATAAACTCTTACACGCTCAATAACTAAGTGACAAGCACAACAAGCTCTCATATGCATAATAACCAATTCACATTTATAAATGGTTAAATTTATAACAAACCATGTGTAGTAATTGGTGGCCATCCACTCATTATATAACAGTTCTGATTTTTCAACATATAGATTATTAATATATAGATTATTAATATTACTTGTAAGAAACGTGTAAATATTATATAATTATTTTTTTAAAAAAATTTATAATGTTAAAAACTTAATTTTTATTTATTTATTTTAAAAAAAATATTTATATAATATTTATATATTAACAATTACAATTATTATTTAATTTCTCCATACAAATAGATATATTGAAGGAATAGGATGGCCTCGAATAGAAGTTGGTGAAGTGGCCCAATTTTAATGAGATATTAATGGGAAGATGAGCTGCTGTCCATTATGTCAAGTCACACATGAGCTGTGGTGTAGAGTGTTCATTGTCCCACTAAGATATCGATCACCTCAAATTTCCGTAGCTCATGACCATCTTTCTTTGTTAAGCCTAATGATCAACCGCAAGACTTTTCCGTGTCTCGAGGAATTAAGAAGAAGAAGAGGTCTATCCCCCATTATTTATTTATTTTTATTTTTATTTTTATTTTTTGGGTTAAACCATGGAATGTTGACCACCCTGTGTACTATTTAGAAGGAATTTTGGAAATTCAGCCAACTGAAAAATAGTGGAATCGATCGTGCCTTTTTATGATATGCTTGGGAATGGAGTTGTTATTGGATTCCTTTTTCTATTTTTCAAAAATAATTTATTATTATTTATAAATAGTTTTATATTATTTTTCTTATTATTATTTATAAATTATTTTATTACTATTAATATATGATAAGAGAGAATCAATTTAAAGAATTATTTGAAATGTAATGGTAAAGATTGTAAAGGATTATTTGGACTAAGAGTTAGACCTGAACTCATCTTAATTAATTATTCTCTTTCTTTTTTTAATTTTTAAATAAAATTTAATAAATAATTTAATTTTTTTAAATCATAAAATAATAATTATATTATAATATTATTTTTTCCAAATTTTATCATTCATATATATGCTCTCAATTCAACTCAACGCTCACCTCACCTAAAACATGATATATGAAAAATAGTGTTATTATATCTCTTTAATTTGTCTATTTGAGGTGCCTCTTAATTTAAATTATATATATATTTTAAAAATATATTATAACGTTTTTTAAAAAAAATTAAAAAATAGATTAATATAATAATAATCATTTTTTAATTATTAAATAAAAGAATTTTTTTTTAAAAATAAACAATTAAAACGAGAAGATAAAATAAGCCGATATAATAAGAATTTTCATATAAAAAAGTCTCCATATCAGGTTGCCAGTTGGCCCACCATGCACCTTAAAAACGTTCACCACGAAAGACAAAAATGTTACGATGGAGCTAAGTTAATGGAGCAAACAACAGGTGACACAAGTGAATCGTGATTATGTTCCACTGTTCCTCAGCCAAAGCGCGGAGACCTCAGACTTTGGCCATGTTACAGCCCGACAGATAAAAAAGAGGCCCTGACAGTACGCTCCGCCAGTGGTGTTTAATTTGCACTTCTCTCAGTCCTCAGTGATTCTATTCTATGTGGCATAGTATCGTTTTTGGCGTTGTCTCTGTGTTTTTATTGCACAGATTTTAAAGCCCCTGCTCCTAGGCAAAGCATGTCTGTCAAAAGAAGCGTGTAGGCGTGCCTGGCTACGTCATCATCTCTCTGTTTTGATTTCATACATTCTTACTCTCAGTCTCTACAAAAGCTCGAAAGCACGACAGGCTTTTTTTTTTTTTTTTTTTTACCCTTTTTTACTTTTTTTTAATTTTCCTGCGTTTGTTCTACATGCACGGGTGCCACCAATTAGAAGTTATGATTAGAAGGTATTGACATAGGTAAAGCCATACATACGATCAATCAGCTGTATCAATGGAAGAAGGAATTGATCATGAGGAAATGGCTCAGTGCGAGATCATCTAGTGCATGAGTGAGTTTTGACGGACCGTACGGTTTGGCTTCTGAACGACTAAACGTATTGGCATCAGCCTCATAGCCTAACCAAATACTGATGCAAATCCATAATTTTACCATATCTGTCAAAAAGCTATTATATTGGACTAGTTAAAAACATACTATCTTGGCTTTGTGCTATAGTAAATTAGTGATCTCTTTGACCATTACTGACGAGCTATTATAAATGGATCAAAAGATTATTTTATTATTTTTGTCAACTGCCACTCTCTCTCTCTCTCTCTCTCTCTCTCTCTCTCTCTCTCTCTCTCTCTCTCTCTCTCTCTCTCTCTCTCTCTCTCTCTCATATTTTACTTCCATTGTCAATTATAGTGTAAATATAATTGACAATGGAAGGAAAATTAGTTGGCATGCACAATGCCTTGGTTGAATTGTATTGATAATTATAAATAGATGTACAACACGTTATTCAAATTACAATTTGAAATACAAAATTTAAATACAAATTTCAAATTCTATCTAGGTGTTGGATGGAAAATCTATTTGTTGAAGTAGTTAGAGATCGAAATATTGTTGATGTAATCTGATTAGATTGCTGTTGCATTGCATGATTCTTGGATGAGAGATTCTCAGTTTGGTTGGATTCTTCTCTAATATTCTCCCGCAAGCTAATGGGGAGAGGAAGCACTGTTAGCTTGGATCGCAGCATGCTAAAATGTTCAAAACTTAGGCCCTTCGTGAGCAAATCTGTTAGTTGATCCAAGGAGCCAAGAAAGTGTATTGGGATATCTTTGTTGGCAATCTTTTCACGAATGAAGTGAAAGTTGACTTTAATGTTTTCGTTCTAGCATGAAACACTGAGTTTAAGGCAAGTGCAATTGCCCCACTATTATCACACCATAGTGTAGGAGTTATGAGAACGATAAGATGAAGCTATTGGAAAAGCATTCGAATCCAATAGATTCAGCAATAGCCACAACTAACTTGCGGTACTCATCTTCAATACCGAACCAAGCACTATAGATTGCTTTTTCACAAACCATGACACAAGTGAGCAGTCGAGGAAAATTGAATTACCTATAGTACAACGATGATTATCTAGATTACCAGCCCAATTCGAGTCACACAAGGCTTGGAGATGACAATTTCCTTTTGTATACTATAGGTCAATATCATTGGTGCCCTTTAGGTAGCGAAGAACACGTTTTGCTGCAGATCAATGTGAGGAGTTGGGATTGTGCATGTGCTGACATAATTGGTTGACCGAAAATGCAATATCTTGCCTTATCAAGGTGCAATACGGGTGAGCACCAACTATTTGACGATATTCTATGATTTGGGCGGAAGTAAGTGGCTCACCGACATGTGATGAAAGTTTTTGCCCATGGTGCATAGAGATGGTGCAGGTTTGGCACCTGGCATTTTGGTGCGATGAAGTGTGTCTGAGACATACATGGACTGCCGAAGATATAAGCTACTAGAGTCACGTGTGGCTTGAATACCTAAGAAGTATCCAAGGTGGCTGAGATTATTCACTTTAAATTCATTCTGAAGCCTTTTAATGAGTGATTAGATCATTGATGAATCGGTTCCTATAACAAGAATATCATCAACATAGATAAGGATAAAAATATGGCAATTTATAGCATGATAGATGAATAAGGATGTGTCCATAGAGGATGACTCGAAGCCGAACTCAAGTAGAGTAGTGAAAAGCCGAAGAAACCATGCCCTTGATGCCTGTTTTAGTCGATAAAACGATTTCTTAAATTTGCATACATGATCAGGATGGGCTGGATCAATAAAGTCCTTCGGTTGTTCCATGAACACTTCCCCTACAAGAATGTCATGAAGGAAGGCATTCGAGGCATCCAATTGAGTCATAGGCCAATCAAATTGCACAACAAGAGAGAGAACGACGCGGATGGTGGCGGATTTGATTACGGGGTTGAACGTTTCAGTGAAATCAACCACTTTCTCTTGATTTTATCCCAAAGCCACTAAGAGAGCCTTGATGTGGTCAACCTTACCAGTTGAGGTTTGTTTGATCTTGTAGACCCATTTGTTACTAACAATATTGTGGTTTTTGGGCCCTGGACATGGTGTCCATGTATTGTTAGCCATAAGAGCATCATATTCTTCTTTCATTGCAGCACACCATTCAGGTAAGGGAGTAGCTTGTCAATAGGAATGGAGTTCAATAGGTAAAGTAATACTGAATAATGCATGCATAGGGTATTTAGTCGAGTAAAGATGATAGTCGGGAAATGTGCGTGATTTAAGGAAACTAGTTTGAGACCAAGTGATCAGATGGTGGGAGGGATGAGAGGTTTTACGTGTATGAAGAGAGGAAGCTGAGAGGTTATTTTTTGGTGGGATTTTGAGGGAGTCCAAGACATGGTTTTCGAGTGAAGAGGTGGACTAGTTCAACGGAAGTGGTGATGTCGAATTGAGGTGAAGAGTAGTTTGGTGTTGTGGGGTAAATGCACACGAGGTGTGTCTATGATGATCTCTGGGAGAGAAGGAGACCGTGAATGATAAAGGGATGTAGGCATGGTGAATGAAGGAGAGGAAAGAAGCATACCTGAGGAAGACACCACTGACAATGGTTCAGATGGTTGCTGTCCATTCTTTGCAGGAAAGGACTTCTCATAAAATGCAACATGCCTTGAGATGACAAATTTTCAAGTTACAGGATCCATGCATCTATACTCAAGATGATTTGCGCTATAGCCTATAAATATGCATTGTTTTGACCGAAACATTAACTTATGAGAATTGTATGGTTGGAGAAGGGAAAAACATGAGAAACCAAAGGTGCGAAGTGAAGCATAGTCTGGAGTTTTGCCGTAGAGTTTGGAGTATGGATTTGATTTCCTAGAGTTGGTGTAGGGAGATGATTGATGAGAAAGATGGAGGTGAGAAAGGCATCGACCCAAAAAGTGGAGGGTAAGACAGACTCGGCTAAGAGATATAATCCCATGTCAACAATATGTCAATGTTTACGTTCAGAGATCCCAATTTGTTGATGTGTGTGTGGACAAGTGATTCGATGAAGGATGCCATTGTTGGTGAGATAGGATTTAAACTCATTTGAGGTATATTCTCCCCCACCATTGAATTGAAATTGTTTTATCTTGCTTGAAAATTGATTTTCAACTAAGGTTTTGAATTTCACAAAGCAAGTAAAAATATCAGGTTTGCATAGAAGCGGATATAGCCATATGAATTTTGAGTAATCGTCAATAAAAAAGCACATAGTATTTGCATCTACCAAAAGAGTTAGTAGAACACGAACAAACATCAGAGTGAATTAATTGTAATGGAAATTCAGAGATTCGAGTCGAGCTTGGAAAAGAAACTTGCTTTCCCTTGCCAAGCGAACAAGCATTAAAAAAATTCATTGTACTTGAAGACCCGAGAACAGGTCAAGCATATTTATTTAATACTTGAGAGACAATAGAAAAAGATGCATGGCCTAATCTAGAATGCCAAATTGAAAGAAGTGCTTTTATTTCAACGACGGTTGTTAAGGCACAAGAATTATTGAAAGAAATTGACTGCATAGGAAATTGATAGAGACCACTTTAACTTTTGCCTTCAAGTAGTGTTTCTCCCATCAATGTGTCTTTCACAAAAAAATGAGATTTAGTGAGAATAAAGAAATGATTATTATCAAGGCAAAATTGATTAATTGAAAGGAGATTGGCTGCGACTTGAGGGCAATTGAGAACATTGTTGAGATGGAGTTTAGTATGGGGTGTATGAAAAGTTACATTACTAGAATTAGCAATATTTAAACATTGTCCATTACCAACCGTTACATGTTCTTGACCTATGTATGGTTGTGAAAGGTGGAGTTGCTCAAGACTCGCCGTGATATGTTGATTTGCTCCACTATTCGCAAACTATGTTTCATTCTCATATTCAGCGTTAGTATGAGCCACCATTGCCGCCAATTGTATCAAAGGATGGCGGCCTTGATACGCGTAATCCATGCGATGGTAAATAAAAGGAGACTATAGATTTTCTCTTTTCTCATAGATTTTCTCTTTTTGAGGTGGAGTATAAGGGTGGTTAATGAGAGGATGGTTTGGATTGGGGAGGGAAGGTTTGGTTGGCCGAATTGTTGGTGGAGGTATGGTTCGAGAAAGAGGGTTGATTCGACTTAGGAGGGCATTTTTGTTTTCAATTATAGTTGTGGGATGGATTTTTGGGTGCGAAAATACGAATTGGGTGGATTCAAGGGGATTATTTTTGAGGTGGGATTCCATAAATAATTCATTTGAGACAAGTTTATTTTGAAAATGCTCAAATGATAGGGGATGATCTCGTGTGGCTAGGGAACGAGAGGTCATGAAGGGTAAATATGTGGGGTTTAGGCCGTGAGTCACATAAGTGATTAAGTCATCATCATCAACAATCTTACCAGCGGTACTTAGTTCGGCAATGAGTTCTTAGGCTTCATCAAGGTAGGTTGTGCAGCTACCCAATCAATGAATGAGGGATTGAAGTTTGCACTTGAGGTGACTAATGCAAGAGCGTGACTTAGAGGCAAACTTCTTCTCCAATGTTTGTCAAGCATGGCTAGTCGAAGTGATGCCAAAAACTGAGGGAGCCACTGTGCTGGAGAGAGTGGCATTGATCCAACCAAGCACAAATTGATCTTTTTTGTGCCATAAAATATATATCAAGTAGAAATTGTGATGGGCACATTTCGAAACCATTCACGAAACCCATCAAATCATTACTTTTGAGTATAGGAGCCATTTGAAATAATCATATGAGATAATTGGACCCATCTAGTTTTGTGGAGACTAGTTGAGTGAGGTTAGGAGTAGTTGAATTTGGCAGCGGAATGCGATGGAGTAGCCATAGGCATGAAGTGGGAATGATAGGTTTGAGCATGAGCAGTGGGCTCTTGATACCATGTAAATATAATTGATAATGGAATAAAAACTAGCTGGCATGCGCAATGCCTTGGTCGACCTGTATTGATAACTATAAATAGATGTACAAAACGTTACTCAAATTTCAATTTGAAATACAAAATTTAAATACAAATTTCAAATTCTATCTAGTTGTTGGCTGGAAGATCTATTTGTTGAAATAGTTAGAGACCGAAATATTGCTGGTGTGATCTGATTAGATTGTCGTTGCATTACATAATTCTCGAATGGATTAGATTGTCGAGATATTGAAAGTTGCACTGTATGATTCTTGGGTAAGTGATTCTTGGTTTGGTTGGATTAATACCTTTACTATGGACATGATGATTAATCTAAATGAAAATCTTACATTACATACACATTTTTGCCTGATCAATATATGATTTGTCCATTTTTTTGTCTAATCTATATGTGTTTTAAATAAAATGATTAAAATGATAAATTGTATGTTGGTTAGTTGGATGTGTGTGGTCATGTAAAACTATTTGTAGAATTTCTCATCTTGAAAAGCAAATGCGAATTATGAAGACTAAAGGTCAACGATCATCCACAAATCAAATTACCTTCTTGAAGGTTAGGTGCCATTTCTAATTAGCTGGTTAGCAAACAGCAAACAATCATATGATCTGTTTTTAAAATTGTAAATTTTGCAAAAGTAATCATGATGCCCTTTTAAAAAAAATTAAAAAGCCATAAAGGAGGTACAAGGAATTAATGAACATCGATCTTAAGATTATATAAACAATAAATATATTATATGTAACTACAAAAATATAAATACTATAAAAAAAAAAAAATTTTGTGATCAATTAAATTTATTATGAAAAGATTATTTGTAACTAATGTTAGTTGTAAATAATTATTTCGTTAAAAATAAATGATTGTAAATAAATAATTTTTTTATAATGAAATTAAAAAAAATTTAAATGAAATATTTGTGTTACTACGAGTATTAGTCGTTAATTAAGAGTTTAATGAATTATTTAATGAGATTGGAGCTTATTGGTATAAAGCCTTTTTTGGATTCTTGATGCTTTCTTTTTTAGTTAATGCATTCTTGATGTTTTCTGATGTTTATAAGAATCTTTCAGTCTGGTTTTTAATGGGTAGATACTATTACGTACGATTATGTATGGATCATGGTAATTATAAAAAATAATAGATGTATATATATATACATATTTATTATGTCTTCATTTCCTTTTATAAAGGGTATTGATTTTAAAAGTTAATTAATTAATGTATATATCACTTCGTACATGAGTAGAGATAGCAGAATATATATATATTTTTTCTTTCACGTATTACCCCTAATTACAAGATCAACATGCTTTGTATTATTATTATTACAATCTTCAGCTTGTTCTCCTAAGTAGGATTTCAAGGAAGGACATGAGCACGGAAAGGTATGTTATTATATTGGTCAAAGATATATATGGGGCTATCATGTGGTAAGTGGGACTGTTTGAATCAGTGGAGAATGTTTTGTACTTTTGTTTTTTCAAGTGCCAACACTTTGTACCCTGTAAATATACATATGCTGAGGGAATTCTGTCCGGATTCAAACGAAGTTTTATGGAGATGTGTGTAAGCTCTATCGTCATGTGTATCAAGAGATCAATTGAAATGTGGTAAAATAATGCGTACGGCATGTGAAGCCAAGGAGCATCCTGCATCGTGGTCTATACATTCAGAGCATCTGTCACAGATTTTGTCCAATTGGCCCAAAATTTTCTTCTAAAATTATTCTTCAAAGCCAGAAACATTCTTCAACTTCTTTCTATGTCGCAATGATAACTATATATTTTTCTTTTGAAATTTGCTGATGCTGTAACATTAATATATATGTTAATGCTTACTATATATTGATTAAATTGATCAAGTGCATGGTATTTTGATAGTGGGAATTTGAATGTTATTAAAAGTTACTTTCCCATGTTTTTCTCTGAAAATATATACAAATCTCATAAATAATATATATATATAACAGAATATGTAGCATGAGTTTTGGTAGGTTTAGCTCAACTTGCTCCGAGAATACTAATTTTTTTTAAGTATATTCATTAGATTAGGGTAAGTAATACATGAAAATGAGGTGGGGTTCTTCAACAATCACTCTAAAATAATAAATAACAATACAAAAAAAAAATCGAGTTTATTTGGGATTAATTTCTTGGACCTTACTCTTATCCTACAAGACGTTGTCCTATAATATAATAAAAATAAGGTGTTCTCAATAAAGTGAACGATGGATGCATTGGAACCTCCACAAAAAGCGACGGGTGCATTATCACTTATTGTCTTGAAATAATTTTTAGAGAGGTCCACGATCTCTCTTTCAAGATCATGATTTAGGAAAAGTAGTAAAATAATGCAGCAATTGAGGTCGGAGTTGAGTCATCGGCAGATGACTCACGGTGGAGGTGGTGGCGCATGTAGGACACGTGCCACCCGAAGAAATGAACGGATGGGAGATCTGAGGGATCTAACGCCTCCTATGACAGCGGTGCTGCACGTGACCTCTGAATCCTCTCCAGTTCGTGACTGCCTGTGGAGGACGTGCACAATGTGAGCCACACGTGCGGCCAACGTGTCGGTTGCAAACGTAATCTTCTTCTTGTGGGAGTGGAGATCGGCCACTAAAGAGGTTGAGGAGGATGTGTGTTAGTCGGAGGTGGCAAAAAATCAGAAGATCGGCTGTGGATATCGGTGCTACTAGAGAGAAAACGATTGGAAAACAAACTAGGAAAAGTGCACTAAATGAAAAAAGGGGCGGAAACTAGGGGAGAAGGGGTCGGAATCGAAGCTCTGACTCCCATTCTGTCTATGGGAAGAACTGGAAGGATGGGGAAGTAGATAAGAATCGCACAAGCTGGAGAGAAAATAAAAGAGGAGAAAGTATGGAACTAGACTTTAAAGAAAATTATGGTTTCAGTATAAAATTATATGAAGGTAAATTAATATTAATCTTCCCTAAACAAATTATTAATTATATTAATTAACTGTATAAGACTCTGTTTAAATGGTAAAAATGTTTTATTTTATCTCATTTTATTATTATAATTTTTTAAATTTTATTATAAAATATTATAAATAATTTAATTTTTTTAAATACTAACGTAATAATAATCAATAATAATAATATTTAAAAAATAACTAAGTAATCGAGACAAAGACAACGAATGTGACGAAGATGAGATTTAAGCCCCGTTTAGACTGGAAAATAAGATGAGTTTAATTTATTTTTTAATATTATTATTGTTTTAAAATTTGAAAAAGTTGAATTGAAATTTAAAAAATATGTATTGAAATTTCAAAAAATTGTATTAGAATTTATATTTTATATGAGAATTTAAAAAAATATGATAATGAATTTGAGATAAATTTAAATAAACTCATCTTATCTACAAATCCAAATCGGCCCTTGATAAAGGTGGGAGATGGTGATGCATAGGTTGGTGGGACAAGAGGGGGCATCTCATTTTCATCATTAAAACTCAGATACTACGTGTAGTACCCCCCTTGACAACCCTTCTCATTGGTTTAGGTAAAATTTTAGACAAACTTAATAAATGTGTCACTTTTTAGTTTTTAATTAATAACTCAAAATTTGATTTATATATTGGATTGGTCATCCTAATGTTATTGTTTAATTTTTGTTACCTACTTATTTAATACATTATTGATTTCTTAAATACTTTTTATTTTTATTTTTATAATTTTCAACAATCTATACATAATACATAAAAATCCATCTATCAATCTAAACTAACTTCCTTTTCAAATATATATATAAAAATATATTCACAAAGAAGTGAGAAATAATATAAAATTCATTCGATTAAGTTACTGTAATTCAACAGATTTAATCAAATTTAATACCGATGTCTAATTCAACATAGGACTTTTAAGGGACATATTGGCTAAATTTTTGCTAAAATTGGAGAATGACATAACCAATGAGAATGCTATAAGTAATTTATACATTACACTCCGAACCAGCTGATCAACCAGAATCGATGCTATATACCCTAGCTTATAATCTATATATATGTCCCAACTTTTTCCCACAAATATCATCCTCCACTTAGCATTCTCTTTAATTTGGTTACATTCAGCCTATTAATTTATGGCCTATATATATATACACGTCATTCACATAACCTGATTCAGCTTCAAGAAGAATAGAGTCAAAACTGGATGATAGAATTATTTGGATAGAATGTCTAAGATTCGAGCAAGCCAAGAAAGTTGATCTATAAGTCTAGAATGGGTTTTTGTTAAGATATAAAATAATTGATAAAATTTATATTTTTTTATCAATTTAAATTTTTTATATAAGTGATAATTTTATATATTATAACAGCAGAAGTTTTGAATTTAAATTTAAATTATATACTTAATTTTGTTTAATTAAATATTTTGCATATTAGGACATTTATTAAAAAAGAGTCTGATATATATGTGAGTAAGAATATCTTTATATATATAAAGTGGCTGTCTAACGAAACTTTTTATTTTAACGAAAATTCTTATTTTTCCGTTAAAGTTAACATTTTTCGTCAGTTTCTATTAAAATTAATACTGCATCTAATGAGAATTACCGTTTTAAACACAATTTATTAAATTTATTCATTGAAATAATGTCATTGACATTAAAATTAATTTCACCTCTTCAACTTTCAACAATAGTAAACTTTTCATTTAAAACTCATTTAACATCTATTTAATACCACTTAATACTTTAAACACAATTCATTAAGCCCATAAATAATGTTAGAAATTTCTATTTTAGAATTCCTACTTAGGACATTTTTTTAATTTTATTTTATGTAAAATAAATATAAAATAATAATTGTATAGAATGACATAATAATAGTATAGAATATATAAATATAACAATATATATAGAAATAAACCATTCATAACAATTTATACGTTAGAAAGTTTAATTTTATTCATGAAAATTTTATTCATATTATATGATAAATAATTTAATTTTTTAAAAAATAATTTATAATTTTAAAATAAATGCATTATTTATTAAATTAACTATATATACAGTATATATAGTTAATATATGGCGTATACAATTTATTATAATTATATTAAATTGGTAATAATAAGCAATATATATAATTAATATTATATGTTTGATATTTAATTAAAATATATATGATTAAATAAATTTATATAAATTATAAATTATAAATTATAATATAACATTCTTATATAAATGATAAACTATATAATTTATTTTTTCAAAAAACTCATATTATTTCTTAAAAATAATCACATAATTAAAAAAAATATTTTAATGTTCTCTATTTTGAGGCTGTACAAAATAATACAAATATTAAATTATTATCTTGGAATTATAAAAATATCATATCTTGAACTAACATTTTATTAAAATTTTAATCAAAATTATCTTAAACAAGTTTGATAAAACTTTATGTTATGTTTATTTATTAGACTACCTTATTGTTTTTATTAATTTTTTTTTATAATATATGAAAACGTATAACTATTTATTATTTACTTAATTATGAATAATTATTAAATTTTTATTAAAAATTAAATTAAAAAGTACGTTATTTTTATCTAATTAAAATATAAAATATAAAATAAATAATAAATAATAAAAAATTATTAATTTAAAATTTTAAAATAAGTGATTATTTCGCTTTCCAAAGAGGGTGAGATTTCATTAGCTGAGGGCAAAGGGAGACGATCATTAAATAGAAGATTAAAGCCTGCCGCCAACTTGGAGGGCGATCATGAGGTACTGATACAAGAGCCACTGAACTTGCTTCAAAGAATAACACATAATTTAAAACAAACTTTTAATTACGTATTGATCCATCACCATCATCATCACATTCTACCCTACTAATTTAAGACACTGAATCCAACTTCCACGCGAACCACTGTAGCTGCATATATCGCCATTACCCATAAATTTTCAACCTGGGTTTTAGGGGAATCTTTGATTACTACCACCAACATCACACAGACACGCATCACCCACCATATATCATAATCAACGACTTCCTACATATATATATATATATATATATATATATATATATATATATACATGACTAAATATCTTCCGCATTCATCATCATGTGAGTGATCTAAATTAAACCTGCCCCTATGACACGACTACATAATTTCCAAAATTTACAATAACTAACCCAACTTTCTTTCTGTCGAGTGTCGAGAGTATTTATCTTTAAAAACAAATAAAAAAAATTCTATTTGCAGACCTGAAAAGGAAACTGCATTATAATTCTATTAATAAATAAGAATAAGAAAGAAAAAATAATTATTTTTAAAAAGACATTATTATGATTTTAATTTTTTTAAAATTAGATTTATATTATAGTTTTTAAATGAATACTGTATATAATATTACTTAAAAACAAATTATCCACTAATATTGTTGACATTTCCTTGACAGATATCATCATGTACATCATTCTTCGAACAAAAATTAAAAAAAAAAAATTGTGCTGGCCAATTCAATTAATTTGCATATGGAAAATGCTATTTCACCCACTGCTTTCTATCCCGATCCCAGCCCACTTCAGTTTTTTTTAAAAAAAAAAATTTACATAATTTTTAAGTAAGTATTTTTAAATAATATTTTTTTACATAATTTTTTTAAAATATAAAAAAATTATAATATTATTTAAGAATACTTACTTAAAAATTATGTAAAAAAAAAAAAACTGAAAGCGGGATGGAAACGAGATGTATTATAACGGAGTACGTAGCACTAGCCATTTGCATATATCACTGCGGCCTTCATGAGATGATGTGGATTTGTTTCTTTTTTTTGCAACGTAATAATGCAGCGGAGTTAAATCGGGATAAAGACAGAGAATATCCTTCCTTATATATAGGTGTATGATGATCAAAGGAGATTCCGCGCGTGTATAGGTTAGTGGGCGACAGCACTGCCAACAAATTAATAGTACGATGACATGCAATTAGGATTTTCGTATGAATTGAAATATTTATAAGTTGAGCTATTCAACCTTGACAACGAATATGATGATAACTGTAAAATAAAACCAACCCAATTCATCAATATTGTAATCATTCATGCAGGGCTGCATGCACCTACCTTAAATATTAAATATTATTGCAGGTTAATTATTTTTCATCAATATATAACTACTAATAAATCATGAAGTTATGCCCCGTGGGCCTCCGCCTCACCCCGAGAATTAGTACTAAGGAATCATACTCTTATCTACGTTAACCAATCTTTAATTAACCAATCTTTAACAGGAATTAATTAAGAAGCTAGCAGTAGCCACCATGAAAATAAAATAGGAAAGTGGACATAATAAATGGGTCAGTCTCATAGCAAGTTCCACAATAAGAAGATACACATCCAGTACTTCAAGTATACAAATAATCTAGTAATGTAGGGAAGAAGTAGAAGTAGAAGTAGAAGTAGAAATGGAAGTTGGGTAATATCTTGGGTGGAGTTGTCAGCAAATAAATAAGAATGAAATGGAGGCTTAGATCAGTGAAAGAGATTTAAATAAAAATTATGATTGAATCATCTACATAAATGACAACCTATAAAATTGGTGTACTAAAATCTCCTTGAATCGCCGTGTTACACTCAAAAGCACTCAAAACTAGTAGGTGGTGTGCAAAGAACATCTAGAAGGAAATAGATGAACTGGTATATAAGGCACTTACAAAGCACTATATATAGAAATTCTTTTGCGTCAAAATTTAAACACAAAATAATTTTCATGCGTTGCAATAGAAAGGTTTGGAGTTTGCGATCATATGGAATATTGACACTTGACGGTATGTTCTTTGTAGTATTTTTTGCGACAACAAAAAAATAATGCAAGTAGATAAAAGGTGACCGGATTAAAAATCTTGGTGTTAATTTATGTAGTTAATATGACAAAAAAGTTTAGTTATTTATGATATTATTTATGAAGATGTAATAACTCATTTATAGAGACACATTATTAACCGACGAAACATATTTGAAGACAATAAATCGACCTTATTATAGTGAGTACCATATCGTTTCCATAGAACGAGTAAACAAAAGTCATTTCTAAACAAAATAAGACACTAATTTATTTTCAAAAGGTCATGCATAGAGATCAAAGACAATCCTAATTCAAGCAATAAATAAATAAATAAATAAATTGGACGGCTCAGTCCTCACGCTTGCTACTTAGGTGGAGGTTACAAGTTTTAAGGGCACATATATAGTTCCATTTGATTAATGAAAGTGTTTTATCTTATTTAATTATTATAATATTTTATATAAAATATAATAAATAATTTAATCTTTTTAAATGTTAAAATAATATTAATATTAAAAAATAAAATTTTATTTAAATAAAAATTTTCATCTCAACTTATTATCTAAAAAGCACCTAATATTTCATAGAGATGCAACTATATTCGAGAAAGAGGAGGAAACGGGACTTGCTATACATACAAATTGGTTATACAAACTAAATTTACAATCTGTCACGACAGTTTTATATAATTATATTATTATTTTTGATATTTAATTTATAATAAAATGAAGTTTATAATTTAATGTATTATATCAAACGAAATCAATGTGTATTTAATATTTTACAATTAAAATATTTATAAAAAAATCGGAAATATTCTTGAATGATTTGCGTCTCTATTCGGGAGGGCTTTATCTAAAGAAAATTATATATATATATATATCATAGAGGTAATCTGTAATTTTTATTTATATATAATATGTAAACATATATTTAAATTGAAAATATTATATATCAGGAAACGATAAATAACAATTTTCTATTATATTAGATTTTTGTCAAGCTTATTTCTCTTTGTTAAAAACGAGTAGAAACATAGATATGTAGCTACAATTTCCAAAGAACGTGGATCTGTGTTTCAAAATTTACTGCAAAAAAAATCCTAGAGAGGCACATCACTCTTCTCTAAACGAGGACGAATCTCGAAAGAACAGGGATTATAAGAAAACATTTTATTTTATTTTTATTTTTATTTTTTATTTAAAAAAAAAAAAGAAGCTAAAAAAAGACAAAGGTACGTAGAAGGTGTGGAAAAGTAAAAGAGGGAGAAGATAAAGAAAGGGTGGGAGTGGGACCGTGGGGGGTAAGTAATAAAACAATGTGGGCTCCTCCTATTGCATAAAGAAAGCACAGCAAGCTTAAATTTAATAGGCTTATACTTATAGAGGACGCACCAGAAACGGTCCTTTGCTAGAGAGACCTGAATCCAAAAAGGAAGGCTTTTGGAGGGAAACGCACTTCGAGACATTAAAGGAGCAAAGAGGCAAGAAAGAGAAAAAGAGGCAAAAGCCCAGCAATAATTCACACCACCAAGTTCAAAACAAATAATCACAGAGACAGAGAAGGGTACTCAAAAAAGCAGTTTGGTTGCTAAGAGTAGCAGTAAAGATTTGGACCATTTTATTTTACATAAGGTGAGAACTAGAAGAGGGACCATTTTATTTTACATAAGGGAGAACTAGAAGAGGGAGCAAATGGGTGTCAGCTGATATCCATATGAATATTTATTGAGGGAGACGTTGGGGTCGATTGACTCCTCCTATAAAAACAGTTGAAACTGTCAGTGGATATCGAGGACGACACCGCCCATATCATTGAGATCGATAACTTTCGATGATCTTTGATGTGCCCTACGTAACTCTAAATCTAAGGATCTATTTTGAGTTTAGAGCTGCGTAGGGTATACTGAAGATCGTCGGAAGTTGTCATCGCAGGAATGAAATTTCCAATCCCAATGGTATGGACAGTGTCGCTTACGATAGTCGATGGCGACACCATCTGGGCTGAAGTCGAATGCCTCTTTATCTATCACGTAAAATTATTTTCACTTTATTTTTTATTGTATTTTTTATTGTGTATTTTTTATTTTATCTTTTATTCTATTTTTTAAAATTTTATATTATATTTTTGTATTATGTTTTTTTCCAGATTTTTCGTCTATTAAGCGGAGGATGAAGATCATGTCTATGTTGGCCATAAAATTATGTGAGTGGTCAATGGCCTTTTTAGCCCTTAGTGCCTATAAAATGGGACGTCGCCGTCGACGTAGTGGCGCCGTACTTGGGAGGTAGGTGGTAGGTGACAAGTGTGCGTGCACGAGAGTGGGAATTTGAATCGTATATTCATGAGACGGGACGGCCTTAGCTTATCAACTCTAGGTTAAGGCACAACCTTTTCCGCTGGTTTTGATGAACGACTGATTGGTGAATTTTTGCGTGATTGATTTGACATTTGACACATTTTACAGATTGCGAATTGTTTTTCTTTTCGAATTTGTTTGGACATAATTATAAATGAGATAATTTAAATAAAAGTTAAAAAATAAATAAAATTTTATTATTTTTTCTAGTTTTGAAAAGATTAAATTATTTATTTTATTTTATATAAAAATATAAAAAAATATATAATAATAAAATAAAATAAATTTAAATTAATAGAATGAATTAAAATGACTTCTCAATTCAAATAGGCATATATTTTGTAAGAAAATTTCCTTTTATAAGCACGAGGAATAAGGTCCAATCTAAATAAAGGAAGAGGGTTGGGCCCGAATCGAAATGGAGCAATCCTTCCACCCAACCGAAGGGGAGCTAGTCTTCTTAGCAGTCACAAAGATTAACACTATAGAGGATATTATAAGGCGCAACTCATGCAAGTTGGAAGTAAGCATAAAAGATGAAATATGTCATCTTGTATCACTCTTCATGCAATGTTAGATACTTAAGTGCCCATCCAATTGGGAAAACAAGAATAAAGGAAAGTACTTGATTTACTAATATGAAGATATCCACAAACAAAAAGTTGAGTTAGCAAAAGGAAACAGGTAAGAAGAACACGTCATATTAATGTAGCCACAATTCAAATTATACGCTGCATTAATATCATCGTCACATAGGTCACTACGCATTCAAAACTCTAATAATTGAATATTGCAAATGTTGAAGCTCTTACAAAGACATGCGCGTTCCATCTCCATCTAAACTCCAAGTATAATTAGTAAAATTTAAAGTATGAGAAAACTCTAGATACTTTATCCTTCAAACTCGCATAATACACAAACCTTCAAAGTTTATATTAATTTAAGTATTAGAGATTCTTCGACCTTAAGGCTGCTCTTTCCCATTCACTTCCAGTACATCATTTTTGCAAGTCCAAACTTAAAAAATTTGAGCTCCTGAAATCCCAATTAACAGATGTGCCAGATACTGAGAGTAACTTAGTGCATGTTTGGGGTTGTGGTGAAAAATATTACTTTTAACTTAAGGCTTTTAGTTTAAAGTTTAATATAATAAGCTATACTACTAAAAAGCTATTTATTGTTTGGAATGCATATGTCTAAAATACTTTTAGAGTTAGTTATGATAATTTTTTAAAAATATATAGTTATTTGTAAGAGCTTTTTGATAAAAACTTTAATTTTGTGCTTATTGAAAAAACTGATTTTTAACTTTTTCAACCGACTAAAGCGCTTTTAATAAAGTCACCCAAACAACATATTTTTCTTTAAAAGTACTTTTAACTGCTTAAAAGTGCTTTTAAAGATTTGAAACGCAATCTCAAACATGCTCTTATTCTATAGTTTAATAAGCTATATCAAACTTATTAACATGGAAATGAACAGAATAATCCAATTATCAAAGCCTAGTCAAAGATGTCCAATTGCAAAGCAATATATTTAAACAAAAATAGCAAACCGAAACTCAATATCCATTCCACAGTCTAACTTGCCCTTAGAGCATTGGCGATAGTCTAATCATGATCAAGTCTAAAATTTAATTAAGAAGTTAAGGTTTTGACTAAAACCAATTTTTTTTTAGAGATATTAATATATATTAGACTATAAATCTCAAATTCAAAATAATAATATCAAAATTAAACTTTTTATATTTTATAAATACAATCCATATATTAATTAATAATTTAATTGTACCTTAAAATATTATTTTTCATCTATTCTTTCTCAATCTAATTATTCAATAGAAGCCATTTAGAATACTTTCAGAATAAAATATTATTTTGAGATGAATAGTAGTTGGCCAAATTTGGAGAAAATGATTAATTTACTGTATCTCAAAAGTGAAATTTAGAATTTTGACTGCTCTAATGCAGATCACTTTCAAGCTACTTAGCTAAAATTTGACTATGCACGGAGATTTGACTAGGCCAATGTCAATATTCTTATCAAATAGTTTGTGCATTGTCATTATAACTATTTTCGAATATTTATAAATAATTTATTTTTAAAAGTTATTTAAATATAACATTTTTAATTTTTAATTTTAAATTTACAATCCTTCATTTAATTATTACAAAATTTTTAAATTCTCAAATAATACTATTATTTCAAATATCAAAATAAAAATAATATTTTAATTTAATAATATTTTTTTGATCATTATCTCTTTTATTTCTCAAAGTCTAGCCTGAATAATTTAGGTGCTTATTTTTGCTTCTAGAGCATTAGTTTATCATTACAATTTTACATGTACGGCATCGAAAAATAATTACACCAACTCAATTTTGGGCACCAAGGAACACCCACCCAAACATTGTTATTGGACCAGAGTGAAACCCACTCCTCCCTATGGGCTAAAAAGACTGTTGCCAGATCGGCCCAGTCCCAGGAATCTCGATTAACTGTAAGATGAACAGAGCCAATATAATTTGTATTGCCTGCTAGTGACTCTAATATTATACAGCATTAGTGTGCATGGCTGAGAAGTGAGAATAGAACACTCCTATTGCCGAGGGTATTTCCAGTAATTTTATGAGCCTCCCCTCCCTACGTTGCTTAAATTTCAGGAGCAAGTTTGGTTTGGTTTAGTTCAGTTCTTGTGCTTTTAAATTGTCATTTCTTTATCACATAGATGCTATCTAAATGCCAAACCCGGAAAGAAACTTGGCTGCTGTTCTATTAAAAGCGAGTTTATATGTGGTACTGAACCCTGAAAGCCTTTTTCGCGTTGGATGAGATCTTTCAACTACTAAAATCATTTAATCATGTTCAAGAAAGCCAACAAGCATGATGCAGTAATAGCTATAATAAGATCTTCATAGTTAATGTACAGAAATTATGAATAAGACCTGAATACATACATATAAATTCCGAATAATAGGTACTCGATCAATACTCAATAGATTCCTCCCTGAATTTACATCGGAATTTATTCATACATACATACAATATACCAAACAGTAAGAGCATGTGGCAGACCTCAACTGGGAAACAAAATTCATGTATGATAATGAGATATAAACAGAAGTGGAATGCAGGGAAAGAAACCTTGTGAATATGCTTAAAGTTTCCACTTAACCATAGCCACCATCACCATCGGGATCATCAACCAAAGAGAATTTGCTTGTAGAATTGATGTGGCTGTAAAAGAGAAAACAGGCCAAACAGGGTCAAGACAGGACAAAGCAGATCAGTCTCAATAGCTCGAATAGCTCAATTGTATGCAAATTGTTAAATGGTGATGTAAGAGAAGACATTGCTATTTATGTCTAGAGAAATAGACTCTGATCAGCAAATAAGATGTTAAGGCCTTAAGGGCAGGAGAAGTCCTATAGGTTAATTTTGTAATCGATTAGTATGTTTGGGAACACTACTAATCCCAAACTATTAACCACAATTCATAAGCTATTACACTTCTATTCACAAATGATTAGATATACTCATAAGCTATTTGTCCTTTTAGCTCCAACAGAAGGAAAAGACGAACAGCTTAAGATAAGGTATTACTATATATTACATGCAGCTTGAGTTTCAAGCCTCCTCACCTTGGCTACTGTCACTGTCACCCAACGCTGAAGTGGGAGATGTAGATTTGTTTGACGTTGAAATTCCAAGGTTTACACAGTCTATTCCAATTGCACCTAAAATACAAACATTATAACTCAGGTCAGGAATTTCCTTCTGTATACATGATCTACAAATCATGTACTAGCAAACTTAATTCATCTCTAAACACCTAACCAATCCATCTGAGCATATTACTTCTACTTTATATAGAAACTTATAGATTTCTGCTCTTACATTCTTCGTAACATGGAAAGGCAGTAGCATTGAGGAGATTATTATAGCCCTCTTTACAATCACAACTATATGTGAAAACTGATGTCTTGTTGCAGACGCCACCTCCACAGTTGGTCCAGCGGCAGGCTTATAAGTTCAAAATAACAAATTGGCTCAATTAGTAATAATATAAAAATGTTGCAACAGCAGCAATCAAGTTTCAAAGTATAGCGTATTACGATCAAATATTGACTCATTAGCTTTGTTTGCTTTCTCCTGGACAGGTGGGGGGGCTTTTTTGCAGGAGACATCGAGTGTACCTAAAAACAATCCAGAAGCTATCAGCATCAGCATGATTATGAATTTGTTTAACTATGATTAAACAAGCTCAAATCTTTATTTTCGTTAAAAATGAAAGAGAATGATACCCAAAACTTTATTAGAAACCTTCTCTTAGGGCATATGAATACTTTTTTAAAAAAAAGGCCTCAGGAGTTAATAAGAAATCCCAAAAACAAATCTTAAGGCTATTTTCCAACTTAATTAACAAATCATTAATATTTGGCTTAGGTGAGAATGAACATCATATTCATATAAGTTTTCGTCCTTTACAAGTAAGTGGGACACATCTCCGCATGACACGGGTCTCTGAGAAAAGATTATTTATGTTAGAATGTCATTCACTAAATTATTTATCATACCTAATCTTGATATCATTAGTTATGCCTTGTTTGTTATTGTTATATCTGGTCTTCTTTTGTGAACAAGCCACAAACACCGCTAGGACTACTAAGTTATCAAGCTATAAGCTGCCAAATCAGTAAACACAAAATCGAGCTGGGCTTTCTTCAGATTTCGACACAAAAATAAAGCAATTGATAAACAAATTCGTAGTGGGAGCTTATAGATTCTATTGGAATTGAGAGAGAGACAGACTCTTACAGTTGGGAACCACGCAAGGAAGAAACTTGAGGTGATCATCATGGTCAGAAAGAGTCTGCTTCCACCCAGGGGCGCATTCACACTCGAAGAAGAAAGTACTATTAATTGACGGTTTGCAAGTTCCTTTTCCACATGCCACATCTTTGCACACATTATCTGTATCACCGGGAAAAAAAAAAAAAAAAAACATCAGTGTGAAAAAACTCACTCCCAATCCCATCCCATAGTCATTAAGATAGGAAAATCAAAGAAGACCTATTTGTGAAAACGCAATGATAACCCATAACAAACAAAAGGAGCGGCGATTGTAGAACGTATGAGTTTAATCATTACCCCAGAAGCCGAAGAGAGAAATGGTAAAGCAAGTAAGAGATAAAAGAGTTCAAGATCGACAACAAACCAAGGGAAGGAGAGAGCAGAGGGGATAAGAAGTCGGTCAGAGCAATCCGAGGTTGAAAGAGTAGCAGAAGTGCAAGAAAGATTATGACTTTGGTGCCACTGCTGGAAGCCATCTCTCACGCAGTCACGGACAAACAGAGAGGAGAAACCGCCCCGTCGGAAATCTTTTGTGTATTTTAATGGAATTCGCGTAGAGTTTGAAAAGTGCTGTGGATTCTTCATATACGGTTGGGAGTGGGAAGCCACGTGGCTGAGCTATAGAGCTTTACATTAATACTGGTTGATGGCAGTTGGCAGTTGGATCCTCTCAACCAGTATATTAGTCCGTATACTGTGAATAAGATAAATACAAAATAATTATTTATACAAATTTTCAGATTCATTAAATTTTAAAATTCCATTTCATGAATTCTCAAAAAAGAAAGGAAATTCTATTTCGTGTATTATTTTTCTTTTAACTCTCAAACTCTAAATAGGAATATTTTGAGAATATTATGATCATTTGACATTGCATCAACTTACTTACCTTTTCTTTCGATAGGATATCAAATAATTCATGCTTTATTATATATATATATATATATATACGCACAAGTATTTAGTTATATTATATTTTGGCTTTAAAATGAAAATGAAATAGATGCTTATAAAATTAATCATGCTACATTTATGACTATCTATATGAGATCCACTTTATATAGTAAAATGGAGATCGATATTTGCCAGAAATTTTGCTTCAAAGTTGCATAGAAAATGAGTTGTATTTCGTCTTGGATTATATTTTGCATTTTAGTAATTTTAGTTTTTAGTTTCGTTTGAATTAGACAAATAATAATTTCTTTTTTTAAAAAAAAAAAAATTAATTATAGTTAACGGGAATTAAAAACTTATTCTCGCACAATCTCTAAGTAAAGTTTCTTATATATAACAAAACCCAAAATATATCAAGATATATACAGTATATATTCAATGTTTTAACGGTAATTATAAGCAAGGAATTTTTTTTTTTCTTGATAGGAATTATAAGCAAGGATCAGTAGCTAGTTAATATGTCATAAATGTTTTAAGAAGTCATTTCATTTTATTTTATTTTATTATTCTAATTTTTTAAAATTATTATGTATAATATAAATAATAATTTAATTTTTTAAATCTTAAAATAAAAATAATATTAAAAATTGGTGAATGCGACTACACCCATGCATTCTATTAGGGACGGGAGCTCTCACTAGATTTCCAGTCCACGTTCTGTATCTAACCCTTTTAATACGACGTTACGACGTGACTCTGCTCCTATGTGCGTGTGTATAGTAGTGTCAGCGCAAATACCATCCCATCTTCACACGTCGAACTTCTGTCTGCATTGACCCTAGACTTCTTTCTTCTTATCTTCATTTGCGGCTTAATATACTCTGTGGGCTGTGGCTGTTGGTTTCCTAGAGACGAGTTAGGCCCAGGCTCCCAGCCCAGGCCTAGGGCGGTGTTTTGCCATCCTTTCCAATTGATATATACTAAACTAGGCTTTAGATTGACATCAACCTTGCTAGATCATGGGGAAATTGATTTGGACAAGCGCATCAGTGCATGATCCATGATCCCAAATTCTTGAAAGATTGATATCATTTTTCCATCAAGTATTTCCAAATCTTTAATTGAATTTGAGAATTCCATATATAAGATAGATATATAAAATAAATTTAAGTTTATACAAACATAATTTGAATATCATTAAATAATTAATTAATGTTATAAAAAAGCATTTATATATCTATAATTTATTTTTCTCTTAGTTCAATGACGTTTTAATTTTTCTCTTAGTGCAAAGCAGCAATAGTGACAACAGGTTGGCTTGAACTATGGCACTGTTTTGTCCACCTTGATTATCACCGTTAACTTAAACCCAATTTTTTGGAGGCTACTTAGTACTTTAGGACTAGCTTATTTTATTGATGAAATAAGATAAGTTGAGATAAAAATTAAAAATTTGAATAAAATATTATTTAAAAAATTTTAATATTATTTTTGTTTTGAGATTTAAAAAGTTGAATTATTTATTTTATTTTGAGTGAAATTTGAAAAATGTTTTAATGATTAGATGAGATGAAAATTTTTGTGATAGTGAAAGGGACCTTAGTTTCTATCACTAGAATTCCATCCCCGAGTTAGAATTGGATCACAACTTCATTTGGATTATTTTGTGGATATATTTTTGTAAGTTTTTTTTTCTAATCTACTTTTGTGAACTTTTCTTATGGTTATTATTATTTTTTAATTTAATGCTAAGGTTGAAATGTTTTTAGCATACACTATATATGATATTTGTAATAATACTACATACAATTGTAAAGTATATAAGCATATAATCATTAATTGAAAAAAAGTAGAATTTATCGTTAAAAAATTCAAGTAGATTCTCCATTTATTCACTTTTTAAAAAAAATTGCATGACACTTACACACACTATAATTGAAAATATAATTTTTCTAATTTTGTTTTATCAAAATAAAGCACATTTATGTACGACCATGTCATTAATTTTTTTTTAAACATATCGAGAATTAATACTCTTTTACATATAAGTTTAAGGCGTAATTATTCTATAGTTTTTATAGGATTCATTATATCTATTTTATAATAAAAATAATTCTACAATTAGACATATTATGTCTATTTATAAATTTATTTTTTACGCCTAGCACGCCCCTTACTAAAATAGGTGCTCTGCCATTGCAGGAATCTAATGGACATATAGGAACCTAATTATATAATATATGTTAATTAATAACGTATTCTGATTAGATTATTAGTTAAAAATTCATATTTTCAGTTGTCATTTAATGCTAAATAACCCTTTGGCTAGCTAGTTAAATCCATCTAAATTGTGGAGAAGTAGAGGGAGATAAAAATAATGAAATAAAATTTTGACAAATGAAAAGTATTCATCAAATCATCTTATATATTTTTGAAGATAACGTACTTAATGTCATTTTTTTTTGTTTATTTTATCTAATCTATTGCAGCGACTTTTTCTTCTATAATAGCTACATGTACTTTACTACTTTAATTTCTGTCACTAGAATTCCTTTATTTTGATTATTTTGTAGATATACTTTAATTTGTGAGCTTCCTTATAGTTTAAACATCTTTTTTAATGTAATGCTAAGTTTGAAATATTTTTAGCGTACACTATATATATAATATTTTGAATAATGCTACATGTAATCATAGAGTATATAAGTATCGCATAATTATTATAAAAAAATTGTACGATATTTATATATTCTACTATTATAACTATCATTTTTATAATTTCTTTTCATCAAACTAAAGCACATTTATGTATAATCACGTCGTTAATTAAAAAAATACATAGAAAAAATTAATATTCTTTTATTTATAGGTTTAAGGCCTAATTATTCTCATATATATATAGATATAGTTTTTATGAGATTCATTATATTTATTTTACATTAAAAGTAATTTTACAATTTGACTAAGTAATTTTACAATCTTAAAATCTGAGATTTACTTTTATATAATCTCTTTCTGGCCAAGTATTTTTCATAACATATATATAACTTTATGGTATCAGAGCTACTTCTAGTTATGGTGGCTGATATATTAACTTTATCTTTACTTCTTATTTTTCTTGACAATTTTTAGAAATACTCTATTTTCTATTTTCTGTTCTTTGCTTTATTCTATTGGTGCTACCACAGTTGAATACTCCAAGCTGAACAATAAGACCCGTATAAAGTCAGGTAGGCGTGTGAAGGCATGAGAGGCTGTTGTTGTGACTCATCAGTATGTGTTACGAAATGCAGCAAAGTAAGGTTTAAGACCTAGAGTTAGGAAATACCTGAGTTTTGTTTTGATTGTTACCAAAATAGACAGATGTTTAAATCTAATTTATGTGTTAGTTCTAGATCAAGTTTGTCGCATGATATTATCAATGAAGAAGATTGTGTTTTTGAAGAAAATGATTCACTTAATATTGATCGATGACACATGCCAAAGATTAACACTGCTTCACTTTATAACACTTCTTGGTGTGAAAAGGTTATCAAATGTGAGTTTAACGTGAAAACTGTTGAACAAATATTTGCTATTTCAAAAATCCAAAAAAAATGTTTGTTTTAAAAGAAAATGATTCAAACAATTATTGATAAATGTTGTAATTTCATGTATATTGTTTCAGTTTAAGTTGCTATCAAACCTCTTGTGAGGAAATACATTAATGCTTATATGCTTTTATGTTTACGTGATGGTAGATTCAAAAACTTTGAGAACAGTAAATTAGGTATTTTCCAAACCTCCCTTATGGAAGGTCTAGTTCATTTTGATTGCTATTCTGATTTAACTGTTGATTTACGTAATAAAAATATTTTATCTATTTTAACTCTAAATATTTTAACTTTTGGTATTAATATGATAGAAGGTAGTAGACCTCTTACTCTCGTCTATCGCATCTATTATCTTGTTTTAAAAACTAGTCTAAACCCAAAGGTTAAGATTAAATCTGCTAAAAATTATACTCTTCTGATGCAGAGTTCTACTTCTGGTGCTAACATCAGAACACCCAAAATGATTTACTAGAAAAATGTTTCTTTACCAAATAAGTGGATTCTCCAACAGGAACTTATATTGGTAGAGATCTCTTTAGACGAAAAAGATCTTGATTATAATTTAGCAGTATCTTGATAATATTGTTAAGATTTCTTTTAATCGACCTCTCCTTATCAATGAAAGAAGACATTCTTTCACTGGCTCTAAATCTTCTTGTTCTTCAGACCCAAGATAAAGAGATGCAAATCTCAAACAGTTTCTTGAGTATTCTGCCAAGACATCAATCCTAACCGTTTAATTTTGATTAGGGAAATTCCTAAAAAGGAAAACCCCTTTATTTCTGATTTAAAACTGAAAGGTGTTTCTTCTAATTTACAAGTTACTTTTGCATATTATTCTACCAAGAATTATATTACATCAAAGGAAAAGTTCATAAATGAAGAAGTAGAAGTTGAAAATGATTCATCCATGTCTCCAAAACCTTCTGATATGGTAACCCCTCTTCATCATCAATTAATGATAATGAACAAGGTTTTTTAGATTGATATAATTTATTTGTTTAATGAATTTAATTATGCTGAAAATCGTGATAAGAGAAAAACTTGTTATGCGAATTTTACACTTGCTGAAAAGCAAAGGGTTAGAAGAAAATGGAAAGAAATGATGTATACATCTAGCAAACATATTTTTTTCTTTGATTTTCTTGAAAACCATTATATTTCAAAATAACGATCTTTACATGTTTTAAAGACCAATTTTATAAATAATGAAGGCAGGACTGTAGTTAAATTAAGCCATCCCCCTCTTGAAACTATTTTTATTTCAGTAAAAAAAAATAGAGGTCAAAGCTTTACATTTTAAGGTTACAGAGGCTGATCCCAAATCTCCAAATGTTTTCTCCGAAACAAAAAAAAAAATTATTAAACAAAATGATTTTGTCAATCAAACCCTCCATACAATAGGTCAACAACTGGATCGTATCGAGGAAAAGGTTGAATAACTTGTTTTGGAAAAATCTCCTTATCAAAGATTCTTGAAAAACCTTTGATTATTTTACCATAAAACAGGCAAAAAATTGAATTCAACAAAAATTCTAGGACTTTTGATAAAATTGATCAAATGCTCGCTCATATTAAGCGAGAACAACCTTCTACCATTATGTTGGACAAATGTAGCAAAGGAGTTGATTTCAATAAAGTTTCAGTTTATACAGATGACTCTTTTTCAGAAGATGATTTTGTCATTGATGATATTCAAAACTGTTTTCAAGATATTTCTTTGAAAAAACTAGAGATAGCCAGATTTTCTTCAAAAGGACCCAATCTCATGAGTCTAACAAAGAATTGGTTTTCTAGGCCTTTTCCCTCTGATTTACAATTTGAAGAAACAATATTTTAATCCCAGTTTTTGGCTACTACTGATAGGATTTATGAATGAAAGATTGATGGAGAATATGAACAAGAAGTCCTCAATGTTATGCATAAGATGTCTATGGTAGCTAGTGCTTATGTTAATAACAATCTCCAGCAATTTGAGATTGTTATTCTTTTAACTTTTGGTTTTTCGGGTATGCTGTCAAGCATACATCATTTCTTTCCATATTCTTACTTCTGAAATTAGACAAACCATTCCAAATGCTGTCAAGTACAATGATAAAGGGTTACCCATTTTTGACGAAACCATAGGAAGATGAATATTTAATGGTGTCAATACTTAGATTTACATGATTATCAAGCATTTTGTTGGAATTCCCTCCAACATTACTAATCATATTTCTGATTATTTGAATAATTTACAGTGCAATAAGATGTCTGATTACAATTGGTACCAAAGTATTTTCATTTCTAGAGTTATGCTTTGAGATGATTCACAAAAACCTTACTGGAAAGAGAAATTCGTTGTTGGTCTATTTCGTTTGTTTGCTCATAAGGTTAAGGACTCACTTACTGATATCTCCGAACTTCTTAATTATGATGATTATACCTATTGTGATATCATAAGTACGATTAAGAAACTTGGTATTAGTATGTGCGATGATAAAATATTGATTCACTAACAGATGAAAGATAGAAAGAAAGCCAAATACGAAATGAGAAATATTTGCGAACAATTTGGCCTTTCTTCTATTGCTCCATCTAGGGAGAAAAATAAACATTTGAAAAGTATTTTCAAAAAATTTTACGGGGATAACAGGAGAAAAATCTATTATGATTTTTACAAAAAACCTTCTCATAAAAAGATTTCCAAAACCCCCTTAAAAGGGAAGTGCTTTAATTGTGGCAAGTATTGACACTTTTCTGATAAATGCCCTAAAAAGTCTAACAAAGTGAAAAATAAGCTTAATGCTTTGAATATTAAAGAAGATGACCAGTAAGTACTATTTCATCTCCTTGAATACAAGATTTCATTGTCTGATTTCGATGAGTTTAGTTTTAGTGATTCTGAATATCATTAAAATGCCGAACCATTTGATTCAGTAATGATTAAGTTTGATTGCATTTACAATGGTTTTTGTTGCAATTCTGGAGTTAAGACAAATAATATTTTAACTAAAAAAGAAGAATAAGAAAACCTTATTTTAACCTTGATTTCTCATATTGAAAATCCCGAACTTAAAGAGAAATATCTTTTACAGCTCAAGAAGACTATGGTCTCCAAGAAACCATCGACTTCTTAAGCAAAAATTAGTTTTCAAGAAACTTTGGAACGTTTTGAAAATAAAAAATCCAAAGATATTTCAACACATGATTTATAGCATGAAATCGTTTTAATGAAAAAAGAGATTGTTGAACTCAAATATGAGATTAACACTTTTAAGGCTGAAAATTCATCTTTTAAACAAGATTTACTTTCTTTAAGGATCAAAAAACAATTTGATGTTAAATCAGAAATACTTCTTTGCTGAGGAAGATGAGGATGAAGTCTTCTTCTACTTTGAAGATGAATCCTTTGCGAGTGAATCTATACGAGTCTTATCCTAGAAAAGTGGATAAGTAATTAAAGCATTTTGGGAATTGGAAAGGGAAATAGTCATTAATTACAAACCACAATTATTTTTTCTAAATTTGACCTTAAGTTTGAATTTTGGCATGTCTAAATTAAGGAATATGACCGTTATAAAACTGCTTTCACTACCCATTTTAGGGACTATGAGTAGAATGTGATGCCTTTCAGCCTAAAAAATGCTCTTAGTGAATTTCAAAATATTATGAATGATATCTTCAATTTACCATAAACGCGAAAACAAGTGTAACAAAATATAGAAGAAGATGCACAGGATATGAAGGCGGTAAAGCTAGCCAAATGCAACAATATGAAATATGAGAAAATAGTTAATGAATATAATTTTGAACCAAAAGATTCTTCATTGAAAATAAAAACTTACAAGATTGAAACATTTAAATCACAAGATTACCAAGGTCATAAAAGTTTGGGGAAGGAAGTAAAACTCGAGAGTGAGTTCTGATGGAAGAAAGGGTAAAACTAGCTCTGCTTCTCAAATGAAACTAAGGTCTCTTTTTTTAGACGAATGAGTTGTCTTTACAAAAGTAATCACATGCTGCATAGTACAAAACATGATGATTAGAAATATAAAAGTAAAACAACTGTCTTTTGCATCAAAGCATTTTTGTCTTCTTATGCCAACAACTGAATCAAGGATGAAATAGTGTCTGCACTTAAAGTAACTTTGTCTTTTAGTGTCGACGGTTGAAAAAATTAATCAATTAGCTGAATCGATATCCCTCGTCTTCTTTTGGGGGTAATCGGGTGAATCATGTCCAAATATGTTACTGTAAGGATCAGAATTCTCTGCTGAGTGTTCTGATTATTCAGTTGAATCATTGCTGTTGACTTCATCCTAGATGGATTTCTTCAACAGTTGAATTAAGTCTTCCTTCTTCAGTCCTTCAAGGGGGGATTTCTTTTTGGACTTGAAAGATGATGAACTGTCTGAATTTTTTGAATTCTTCTTCTTTGAAGAGGAAGATGAGGGTGAAGTCTTCTTCTACTTTGAAGATGAATCCTTTCCGAGTGAATCTGTAGGGGTCTAATTCTGGAGAAGTGGATAAGTAATTAAAGCATTTTGTGAAACTAGAGAGGGAATATCCTCCGTGCTTTCTAGATTTGGCACAGTTAGAGGAAGATCTCTTGAAACATAGGAAACAATGTCATTAGTGTGGGGATATTTGTCCCACTACTTGACAAAAAAATGGCGAAACAAGTTGTCTGCATTTTTCTCATATGTCCATTTGTAGATCAAAGGAAGCTTGTATCTTGCACAAAAATGAACTAAGTATAGAAATTTTGAATTGTGTTTATCCATCTTGGGTGAATTAGAAATTTTAAAATAATTGATAGTCGTTTGGAGACTATCAGAAAATATTTAAGGAATTGCGCCATATTGATACCATCATTTTTGAAACCAAAGTGGAAAATTATGTTTGCATTTCTTGTCGAAATTAAAGAACCAAAAATGCGATAAATCAAGAGTTTGAAACAAAGGAAATTTGAACCATAATAATTATACTGAACTTATGAATCTAGAATTCTCTTGAGGATATAGTGATTGGTCTTCCATCTTCTTCAGTCATTACTGACAGAAGGTAACAATCGTAGGAAAATATTTTTGAAGTATCTATTTTGCAATAGATAAGTTTAATTGCAATTGATCCAGTATAGATCAGAATTGCAAGGTAAAATTTGAGATCTTCAACTGAATTTTTAGGAATCCAGTGAAAGCCTAGGGAAAAGTAGTGTGAAGCAATTTGAAATAGATTTGTATACACTGATTTATTGGGTTCAATGTAAAATATATTTTGGAAATAAACTTTTTTGAAATATTATGCCTTTGAGGTAGGAAAAAAAACATTTGTGGGCTCGAGCCTAGCCGTTGTTAAGGGGGTAGCATACGGATCATAAGGTATGACCAGGATTGAAGCAAATGGATTGGGGACAATTAGTCTAGGGACATTTCCTAGAGAGGTAAATCTGCTGGCAATCTCCAATGGGGAGGAAGCCATTGGCAAGAAGAGAGATAGTAGGGGAGTTGGAGGTCTCTGAGGAGGAACTGGTTTATTTTTCTTGCTCATGTTTTCTGCAAAAATTTTCGAGTAAGGAAATCAGGAATAGAATTATCAGTTCCTTTAATATATTTAATGTCAAAATCAAAAACACTTAAAATTGTTTGCCATCGTGCAAAAATATGTTTTGATGTAATATTTTGGACATTTTTTTCTAAAACATATTTAGCACTTTTGTAATCAATTCTTAACAAGAATATTTGATTAAGTGAATCATTTTGAAATTTAGAAATGCACAATACTATAGATAATAATTCTTTTTTATTAGTACTATAATTAAATTGTGCATGGATCTAGGTTCTAGAGTGGAATCGAACAATTTATTCGAGAGAACTTGATGAAACAATTTGTTTTAGAATAATCTATGCCAGAGACATCTGTTTCAACAATTTTGAATGAATCAGAGGTGGGAATCCTAAGGCATGGAAGATTTTTGATATATGCCTTAATTTGTTTAACTAGATTGGTATGGACGTCTGTCCATTGAGGAGGATTGAGATAAAGTATCTCAAATAGAGAACGACACTGTTTTCTTATATCCTTGAAGAAATTATAAATATAATTTAGTGAACCAAGAAATCTTTGAAACTGTGTTTTGTCAAGAATGATATCAGAAAATTTGTCAGCAAATTCAATGGCCATTTGCATTGGCCTAATTTTGCCTTCAAAGATGTCATAACTAATAAATCTAATCTTGGTTTGAAATAATTTAATCATTTTCGCATAAACTACTAGACCATTGTGTCTTATAATATCAAGAAATGTAGACAAATATTTCCAATGATTATCAATTGATTTAGAGAAAATAAGAACATCATCAATATAGACGATGATGAAATGAGTAAAAGAATTGAAGATATCATTCATAATATTTTGAAATTCATTAGAAATATTTTTGAAGTCGAAAGACATCACATTTCACTCATAGTGTCTGAAATGAATGTTGAAAGCAGTCTTGTAACGATCAGACTCCCTAATTTGGATTTACCAAAATCCAGACTTAAGATCAAATATAAAAAAACAACTGCATTACTCAACCTATATATATATATATATATATAAACTACCCGCCAGAAATCCAACTGAAAGAAATGGAGGGTGATTTTTTAGCCTTTGCAAGAGTTCTCTCCTCTAGTCTTCTTAATCTTTGGGCTAGTCCACAAATATAGTCCTGGGCCTCTCGTCCCTCCCCCGAAAGTCCAGTTAGCTTCTCCACGTTCCATCTTGCAACCAGATGTTGGAGTATTTCTCTGTAATCCGTGGCCGTGTACACTCCAATACGAGAGGCGACATTGGCATAGTGATTGAAAAGATGATGGTCTTCTCCATCGTACATTAAGTGGGCTGGCATTAATATTTTCTTCCTCATCATGTGGGCAAAGGCCATGACTGTTTCATTTGGATCTAGTTCAAAGAGTTTCTCTACTATATTGGTATAAGCAGCTTCATGGCGCTTTTCATCGGAGGCAATTGTTCCACATATTTGAGCAAGAATCTTGTCCCCATGCTTCATTGCAAGCTTGGCTGTATTACCATGGGAGATAAATGTTGCTCTTTCTTGAAAGGATGTGTAGATGGTGAAAAGGTAGGGGTTGCCTCCCGAGCCAACATCCTGTATTCTCAAAAGGAAAACGTACGCTAACTAGTTTGATGGATATATTATATATGTGGTGATATACAAAAAGAGAAAAAAAAGTGTTCATCATATATAACGTGGTATAGCTATCTATCTTTTACTTGTTCTATTTCAATCATTTGATATTATATATCATATCCAGAAATATTATTTGGTCTAAAAGATATTATAATTAAAAATAAAACACTTTCTATATTAGAAAAGTTGACTTGTCATATGCATATATATATATATATATATATATATTTATCTTACCATTCCTGATCCGATGAGATAATGAATCGTCTTCTCGATTTGTTTCATGTCCACTCGTCCAGAAAGGAAGAGATACTTGTTGAGGAGATCGCCATGCCTATTTTCTTCTGCACTCCATCCCTTGGCCCATATTGCCCAAGGTGTGTTGTCCGCGCCTGTTTCATCATGATAAATTTGGGTGCCATTGATTAGAGCTTGGTAAGTTGGAAGGGCTTCTTCTGTGATCATATCGCTGACCAACACAACAAAATAGTCATTCGGAATGTCCTTTGTTCTCTTTCTCAGTTCATTCACTTGCTCTACAAATCCATCTGACGTAGGATCTGGCAAAAAGTCTTGTGGTTGCCAAGATTTCTCAACAGGTTTTAGGAGGGTTAACACATTCCTTCTTGCCCAATCCTCCATGGACTTAAATATTTCTACCTTCTCTGGTGGCATGGTGCGGGCTCTCGGAGCATATATGGCTTTAGTACAAGGACGGCTGCCAAAGCAGAACATATTTTGCCCTCTAAAATTAGATTAAAAATAAAAAGAAGGAAAAAACAATTTTCATCATGAAGAAGCCAATATAGTCAAAATAAAAACCAAATTGTGGGATTATCATCTTGAAAATGAAAAGGTCAATGGCCTCTCGTACCTAGAGTACTTATAATGGTAGAGGCCAGCTGTGGAAGTCATGGAAAACTTGGGAGATCTTCGAGCTTTTGGAAGGGATGTTTGAAAGGTACTGGAGCAGCTGTTGAGTTTTAAAGCCATGGGCAGCTTGTTCTTAAACTTTGCTTCGTCTTGTTCCCCAGATGACCGATATCTGAGGCTTATAAATAAGAAAGATGGACATGTCAGTACTGATTTTAACATGTAAGAAAGAAATCAAATGTTGTGAGGGAACTTATTGGCTCGATTGTCTGATTTGTTTTAGACAAGAAGGAGTGGGATAAGATAAAATAAAAATTATAAAAATTATAAAATATTTTTTTAAAAAAATATTTTTTTAATATTAATTTTATTTTAAAATTTGAAAAAAATAATTTTGAAATTTTTTATTATATTTTATATAAAAATTGAAAAAATATAATAATATATATAACGATAAATTTAAAAAAAATTGAGATTTTTAATTTTGTTGCTTAAAACAAATAAGGCAAAGCTGTGAGCTGACGCCATCTCACTTATCTCTCGAGGCTCGAGCCATGCCAATAATTAATTAGCGGTACTACATTCCCGAGGGATGTAGCTTGAAACCAAACAGTGTAAATAAATTTTTATTTTTAAGAATTTATTGCATACATTTTGTTTTAAATAATATTATTAGTGATAAACGCTAAAAACAAACTAAAAAAAATTAGTGACAAATGTTAAAAATAAATTATAGATAAACGTCAATTAGTAATATGTAGTATTTGATATATGTTTTATACTATATAATATCTATAAATTAAAAAATGGAAAAATAGATATGAAATAAAATAAAAATAAAAATGATGTATTTTATTTAACATGTCGTATTAATTAATATTTGTTTGTAGTTAATATTTATTTGTCATTTGTCTTTGATATTTATCTTTAGCATTACATTTTTATTTTAGAGCCGTTCTACATCTCTTGAAAATGTAGAACGAATTTGTACGAATACAGTATATTTTTTCTTTTAAGTTTTCAAATTTGTTTTTATTTATTTTTTATATTTTTAAATATTTTTTAAAACGAGAAAAATTATATTATTATTAAAAAACAATTTCATTAAGTAAAAAATATAAATAAAAACAAATATTTAATCATTAGGATGAAAAAGCATTTATTTATTTTTTAATATTTTAAGAAAAGAAAAAAAAATAGTATTACTAAAAAAAATATTTACTTAATCACTAAATAAATAAATAAAAATTAAAAATAATCTGAATTCGAGAGATATATTCGAGATAAATATCCGAGATAAGAAGCATTTCTCATAATTAATATTCAAATGTCAGTGGGAGATTATCAAAAGAGAGAATGCCAATTATAATGAGGAAAATATAATGGAATATATAACAGACTTTCTTTTTTAACCGGCCTGCATGCAATCGCAATACATACTGGTCGGGCGGATAATATTGCATGCTTTTGGTGCATATATGCCTGATGACTTGAATTACAAGCTGCATTTATATGACTTAACGTCAGGCATGACGATCGTGGTTATCGATACACCTCCGACTTTAAGTACGTCAGGCATGACGATCATGGTTATCGATACACATCTCCATTATGCATATTTTACTACAATGATCATGAGTCCGGAACTATATGATATTTATAATTAAACAACCGAGATACCCACCTCAGTACTTGAACCAAAATTAAAGAGAACAAATATTGCTGCTGGTGGAGTCAAATGATTAAAGGTCAACCCTGATCTGAAAGAGATTCGTCATGATACAAAAACAAAACAAAAAATGCCACTCAAGAATGCTATACTATATATAGAGCCGTTGATTTCTCTTACACACACATACATATATTTACATATATTACTATATATAGTAGTAAAATGTTACGTGCCTATGGCACGTATGCCCAGATTAAAGTAATATTATATTTTATTAAGATAGAAATAAAATAAAAAATGTGAAATTACTAAACACATAAAAAATAAGGCTCATATAATTTGAAAAACTAAATTGGTAGTGTGAGAATTCAGACCATTTTTTTGCCTATTGCATGTGTCGGTTAGAAAACATTTTACTATTCCCTATATTATTATCTTATGGTCACTTATATTAATTAATTTACTCAATGTGACTGATCAATATTTATTTTAAGATTTTATATATTCATTTATATAAAATAAAATTTAATTTAATTTGAGATATATCAATGAGAATAAATGCTTTAATTAAAAGTATTTTATAAAATAAAATTATAAATTAAAATGACTTATGTGCTATATTAAATTGTAAAGTTACTCATATATATATGATAACTTACTTTGGTAAAATAAAGTCTTCTTTGTTATAAGGTAATATATTTAGTTTTCACTTATTTTTTCAATATAATGATTTTTTGTTTTATATAAGAATAAACATGATAAACAAATAATAATAATACCGCTTCTATGATTTATTTAATTAATCAGCATATTAACCAATTCTGTAATTATATATACACAAACCCATGATACGGTGTCATTTAAAGATAACACGACTGTTTTTACTTCTTCATGACATCTTTGTAATTATATTATCATGTATATGCACTTTTAAAAGCTGAAGACGTAAAAGTAATATAAAATGGCTGTATCATTCTAGAAGGGACATTGTTGTAATATATTTGTTAAAAACAGGGGCAAAACAGGAAATCAGAAACTATAAAAGTAAGGGTAAAAACGTCAGAATAAGAAAATAATATTTATAAATTAGGAAGAAAGTGGGAATTGAATACAAAAATAGAGGCAAACTTGAAATATCGAAAAGGATAAATTTAGAAGACCAAAAAGTCTGGAAAGGAGCGCACGTGCCCTGTACGTATATCTAATGAAATGAAAAGTACAAACCTAATATAATAAATATTTATAATTTAATATACTCTTAAAAAATATAATTATTATATTAATATTATAAAACTAAAATATAAACTATTATTATAAAATAAAAATATAAAAGAAAATTTTTAAAACTCTTAAAAATTAAAATTTTTTTCATTCTATATATATATTTTTTATAAATTTTAAAATAATTAAAACTTATATTTATAGATTTTAACTATGCAACTTATTGCACCTAATATCAATGTTTTTAATTTCGTACCGTACCGGCCGGTACGGCTGGTACATACCGTACCGGAGCAGTGGCCGGTACAGAAATAGGGTCTGTTTCGTACCGGCCCAAATTTCGGCCGTACCGGACGGTATTTCGGCCGTACCGGCCTGTACCGGCCGGTACCAGATTTGAGATTTTTTTTTTCATTTCTTCCTTTTTTTTTATCCTAATTTAGACTAGATTATTTACAAATATATTAATATATATAATTGAGACTATTATTTTGAAATATAATTTTTATATATTTTTATATATTTAATTTTTTTTTATGTATAGACTATTCCGAAACGGTACACGAAACGATACTGGTACCGAAATATTTCGTTCTAGTACCTTGACCGGTACGCTCACCGGTACGGTATTCAAAACATTGCCTAATATATATTGCGTGTGCTTGATGTCTCCAACAGCCCCCCACTTGAACTTCGAGTGGTGGTATGTACTCCAGTTTCGGGGATGGGTCTAAACTCTTTTTTAAATGAGTAGTAATTTAAAATAGTCTACTGTTCAAATATGAATGGTAAAAATATTGTTTATGTGAGTGAAGTTCTCTTACTTTTCCAAACTTTTCCAAACAGTGACTATTACGAATATTTTTCCTTCTTGAATTATCTCCCCCTCCCAAACTTTCATTATCCAATTGCATCGCTCGTTTAAAGGGTGGCTCTTCCCAAGTAACAAAACTAATTAAACTAATTAAACTATATTTTTCAGTTTTTTCTTTCTTAAACTAATTAATATTGCAAATCCGTGCATGTTTAATTAATTTCAGGATTTTCATTTAGGATATAAATACTACGTATTTATTTTGTTTTTTAAAATTTTTTGGACAATTGATAATTTACCCTTATTTTTCAATAATAAATATTAATATAGTAAATAGTATGCTTGGTATTAGGAGCGACCATTTTCTTGATATAAAAAAGAAAGCATGCTGATATATAATTGGCTACATCTTATTTAATTTTTACTTCTTGTATTATAATAATGGCAATGGAATATGTTGTGGGATCCCTTTGCACCCTTTTATACCTTTGACCTTATCTATATGTGAGTTGCTAATACATGCAAAGATCAAAGTAAATTATGTATGATATGGGACTTTGTTGACAAAGTATCTGTTTAGGTTTGTGGTAAAAAAATATAATTTTTAGTTTAAAATTTATAACTTAAAATTTAATGTAATAAGCTCATAGATAAAAAGTCATTTATTTTTGGGATCCATATATCTAAAACATTTTTAAAGTTAGTTATAATAATTTTTTAAATATATATAATCATAAGTTTTTTGATAAAAGTTTTAATTTAATATTTTTTGAAAAAATTGATTTTTAATTTTTTTAACCAACTAAAATACTATTTATAAAATTATTAAATATGTTAATTTAAAAAAAATATATATTTTTAATTATTTAAAAATACTTTTTAAATCTCAAAATAAAATCTCAAACTGGCTCATAAACTGACAAAAGAGTGACGGCCTTATCTATACCTTCAATAAAGCAATCTTTCACGTGCATGCGAATATATTATTTGTTGGCCCATATGAACTAGGGCTGAGCACCGACTAAGTCGGAGTCGGAAATGGAATCCTCCGACTCCGACTCCGACTTTGTCGGAAATGAAATCCGACCTCCGACTCCGACTCCGACTTCTATACACTCCAATCCGACTCCGACTCCGACTTTGTCGGAGCGGAGTCGGAACGGAGTCGGAATTGGACTTTTTTGTTGGACTTTTGTATTGGAATTTTTTTTAACCCATTTGACATTTCAATTTCACAATTTCAAACTATAATAAATCGAAGTTGGACTTCAATATCATTACATAATGAAATACAAAGCCAAAAGTCCAAAATTACAAATTCCAACCAATTAAAATTACAAAACCAAAGTCAAATGTCAATAATAAAATAAAATCATTCTTACAAATTAACAATACAATATACATAATCAAAACCAAATATTAGAAATTACAAAATAAAAATATTATTACAAATTAACTAAATACATAACTTGATGGTAGTAACCATACTATTTTTTCATTTCAAGAAAAAATAAAAGCAAACAATACCCATTCTATCATCTATCATGGTTAATCATTGAACCCATATTTCATCATCCTGGATATGCAAACAACACCCATCACGTACCATCATTAAATCTATATTCTGTCATCTATCACATCATATAGATGATTCATCCACATTCCACAATCATCCACATTCCACAATTTATCTTTCCAAATTTTAAATTATCATCCAACAACAAAAGATAAATAATAGAAAACAAACAAACAATAGTTTCCATATTTCAACAAAATAACTAATACAAATTATAAATTACATATCATTTCAAATTTCCCACTTGTGCGGCTGTGCCTGAAGAAAAAAAAAAAACAAAATTAGTAAGGAAATAAGATACCACATAAATTTCTACAAATAAGACAATAAAATTAAACAAATAAAAAAGTACACAAATTCAACAACAACAAAGCACCTCAAACCTCAATCATCTTCATTCTTCATGTAGTAAGTTCGCCATATTAGTAACCAATTCTACATTAACATATTAAAATATAAGCTATTAGTATTAAAAAAAAAAAGACAAATCAAGTGATTTAACGTATTTAATTAAATTTGAAATATGGTACCTGAGTCTAATTTATAACTCTCTGCATCATCAATTAAAGCGAAATGATCTTGACTCAAGCATATGTGAGTAGACTTCAACCAGTTTTGCGTACACACAAGGGCCTCCACAGTTCTTGGAGCCAAAGAACTTCGGAATGGATCCAAAATACGACCTCCCGTGCTAAATGCAGACTCCGAAGCAACAGTGGTAATTGGAATGGCCAAGATTTCTCTCGCCATCATTGAAAGAATTGGATATTTGGTAGAGTTGACCCTCCACCAAATTAAAATATCAAAACTCTGTGAAGGGATCTCAACAGCTTCCAACAAATACCGTTCTAACTCCGACTTAGTATCCAACATACTTGAACTCTTGTTTTTATGGAGATCCGTGTATATGTCCGTGTCGTCATCAATAACGCTATTGCTACAAGTGCATGTGGGTTCATCAGGATCGCAATCCGTATCTTTTGTGAAGTTATCCCAGACAATAGATCTATTTTTGGGGGGATTTCTTTGACGAGCAGAGCAGGTTGTTTTAGAAGTGGGCTGAGTGGCCGTCGCAGAGTCTAATTGTTCATTAGACTCTGCAATCATGGGAGATGGAGGTTCTTCCATAGAGGGAGGTGGTGGTCCTGCTGGACATGATGCAGCGGTGGATGTAGGAGTGCTTCCAGAGCCTTGAATATTCATGATTTAAAACTTAAAAAAAAAAAAAAAATAGAGGATATCTTATAAATCTTTTGATTGAAGCAACAAAGAATATCTTACTCTACAGTTATTGTAATAGTCTAGGTATGTCAATTAGCAATCAAGGAATTTCTTATTTCTATATTTATTTAAAATTATAATTTAATGTTGCTGCTTTCTATTTGTTTAAATTGAAAATTAAAAAAAATCAATTAGTTGCTAATCTTCTGAAATTGTTCTATAGCTGGAGATTTTCTCTTAATTTTGTTAACATCAAGGATTCAAGTGGTAGAGATGAGATCATTTGAAAAATACTTTGGTAGGAACAATACTTTCCAAATAATTAATTAATAGTTGAAAAATATGTTTAATTGTAGTTCTTATCTTAAATTTATTAATACTTTAAGAATACTGTGATAAACAACACTTGGGAGGTTACAAATAAATATATTAAATCCAAACACAAGTGCAAATAAAATCTCAAACTGAAATCATTATTCAGACAATACAACCAATCACTACTTGCATTATCAATTCATAAACAATGTCGTGCTATTAATTTGAATGGATTTGGATGGGCAGTGCAAAAAATTGGAGTTATAATATTAGCAAGAAAAAGGTATCGCTGCTGAATCACCAAAAAATGAAAGAAAATTGTTAATCATCTTCAAACATGAAATTTATGATTTGTTTAATATACATATTTCTGAGAAATGTAAAATTTCCCATAGCTTTTTGACAGCAAGAGGCTCGATGCTATTGATAGGTAATGTTCATAGGATGTATACGCTAATTTAGTATGCATTAATAACTAGTTTATTAACAACAACAACAAAAAAACTTGTTCATAGGATGCTATTGGAACTCAAAACAGCCAAATTTACAAATACAACAAAAACAGGGGAGATGAGGACGGTGCTTACAAGGGTATGAAATCGAGAAACAAGTTACAAAAACGCAGATCAATCGAAATCCAAAACCCATTGCAGATCAATCGAAATCCAAAACCCATTGCAGATCAATCGAAATCCAAAACCTAGACCAAAGTCACGAATAACGGAATAAGCACGAATAACGGAATAAGCAGTGCACACCTCTGGAGGAGAGCAACAGTAACTCTGGCAGCAATTCTTGAACAACTGAAGCAGGCCCGGCCGCGCGGGGGGAGATTCTGAGGTGCGCACTGCGCATTGGAGCTCCGAGACACCGAGGAAAGGAAGACTGGAAGAGAGCATGAGAACATTAAGAAGGCCCGAAGGGGAGGGGCGCACGGATAGGTTATATATGCAATTATTGTATACCGTTAGATCTAGGTTAAACCTAGATCTAACGGTATATATTAATTTTATAAATAAGTTTATAAATAAATTAAATAAAAATAGATAATTAAAGTAAAAATATAATATAATTAATTCAAAATAAATAGTATAACTAATATTATTTTATTATAAAATTAAATATGAAACTGAAAGTTTATTAAATATTTTTAAAGAAACAAATTATGTTATTAAATGGAATTTAAAAATAATTTTAAATAATTATAAGTTTTTTAAATAAAACAAATTCTTAAAACTTTATGCAATAGTATTATGATATATTATATGATATTTTATTATTTATTAACTTATAATATATCACTATTTATATGTTAATCTCTAAAAACACATTAGTGTTTATACATTAATATTACTATTAATGTACATTGGCTAATACATTGATATTTATACATTATCCAACATACTATTATTTCATTTAATTATCAATCTATGGTTGTAATAGTCTAGGATTTAAGATTAAGGGTTTAGAATTTAAGGTTTGAACTTTAGTCTTAATAAATGTCTATTATATTATTAAGAAATTATTTTGAATAAGCTTGTGCTTATAAAATTATAGAATAGTAATTATCATTTATCAACATTATGATATTTTATTATTTATTAACTTATAATACATCACTACTTATATGTTAGTCTTTAAAAACACATTGGTATTAATACATTAATATTACTATTAATGTACATTGGCTCATACATTGATATTTATACATTATCCAACATACTATTATTTCATTTAATTATCAATCTATGGTTGTAATAGTCTAGGATTTAAAATTATATAATAGTAATTATCAACATTATGATATTTTACTATTTATTAGTTTATAATACATCACTACTTATATGTTAGTCTTTAATTTTGTATATATTAATATTACAAATTATTACATTAGTAATTCTTAATATATTAGTATTTATAATTATATATGTCTATTATATTATGAGTAAATTATTTAGAAACAATAATTAATATGACTTATTATGAGTAAATTATTTGGAAACAATAATTCATTTAATTATCTATTTATAATAGTTATATATGAAAAATAGATATATATATTTTTTACAAATTATATGCAAAATGTCGGAGTCGGAGTCGGATATATAATCGGAATCGGAGTCGGAATCGTAGTCGGAGTCGGAGTCGGGTTACAAATCGGAGTCGGTATGTCGGAGTCGGAGTCGGGTCGGAGTCGGAGTCGGCAGGACTTCTTTACCGAATCCGTCTCCGACTCCGATTAAAGTCGGAGTTTTTTCTCCGACTCCAACTCCGATTTGTCGGAGTCGGAGCGGAGTCGGGGCGGAGTCGGGGCGGAGTCGGAGTCGGAGTCGGATTTTCGGATTTTTGCTCAGCCCTAATATGAACGCTTAAAACACCTTCCGTAACTGTGTATATATATATATATATATATTAATTTAATGAGTAATATTATTCATTATTTTATTTTTTATTATCTTATCATCATTTTATGATGTGATATTAAATAATTAAAAATAATTTATTATATTTTACTTATTAATTTATTATCTAATGTTACATTATAGAATAATAAGAAAATAATAAAAAAGAAAATGATGAATATATTTATTCTAATTTAATTAGTGTTTCTTTTATGTGCTACAACCCTTTTTTTCCTATGTATTCTCTATCAAAGGCTCAAACGAATATATTAGCTTCCTAAACTGAAAAGATTATATTATTGCTGAATAACATAATGTGGTCTTTGAAGGGATATGCTGTAACGTCCCTCTCGAATATCCGGAGAGTTAACTTATTTATTTCAAAAATCATTTCTAACAATTAAGTTACATATTCCCAAATATTCTATAACATGATTCATTTATCCAAGGCAAAAACATCCACATCTCTCCACAGATATGGAAAAACTACTAAAATATTATTTCTTATATATAGTCCCTTCTACCGTAACATCAATTCCGAAAATGATTTCCTAAAATGATTTTATATTCCAAAATCTCATATACTACAATTTATAAAACCTTAAACATGTCTCTGAAATCAATTATAATGCCCCAAAAAGATTGGAGAATTACGAAATTGTATTTGAAGGTAGTCTTTTAATAGACAGGACGTAGTAATTTTCCGACCCTTTCGAATACGTGGCGTTACATATGCACTGGTTCTGCACATTATTGACAATCAAATGGGGAAGAAAACATGAGTATGTGCTGTCTCCATCTAAGTCATGATCATCTTTTGGATCAGAAATTGAATTAATTGAAATCACATGCATTGATGCTTCAAAGGTGTAATCCGCCTTTTTGGTATAACCTGTTGGGATCGGCGGAAGCTCACAAATAATATGGAGACCAGAATTTAACGTGATTCGGCCAATTTGGCCTACGTCCACACCCATAGAGAGGAGAATTTTGTATTAAACGACAAACCAATTATTTGCAATGGTTTTCCTCACTCTCACTGTCTCCAACGGACCTCACATCACGCTCACTTCTTCTCATTACAATCTTACATGTATTTATAGGAGAAATAAATAATATGAACATATAATGACGGTGAAATTCGAAATTCTGGCGGCCTACATTTTCAGGCGGCGCCTACCTTCCGGCTGCTTCTATTCGGTGCCTAACTTCATCTTCCAGAAGCCTCTAGCTTCTTCATTTGCATGTGTTGATTTCTAACAATCTCCCCCTCAACACCAAATGGAGGATATCCTGACACATTTTAGTTCAAGGTACTTAACCTGGCTACGTTTCTACATAGCTCAAGTTTTTCGTATGTGACTACCTTTGTTAGCATGTCCGCTGGATTCTCCTTTATATGGATCTTTACAAGCTCCAACAGCTGTTGCTCCATTACTTCACGTATCCAGTGATACCGAATATCGATGTGCTTTGTTCGGGAGTGGTACATCAAGTTTTTACTCAGATCAAGAGCACTTTGACTATCACAATAGATTTTGTACTCTTTTTGACTGACTCCCATTTCTTGGAGGAACTGCTTTAACCACAACATTTCCTTTCCTGCTTCTGCTATAGCAATGTACTCTGCTTCTGTTGTAGATAAAGCCACACATTTCTGCAGTTTGGACTGCCATGATACAGCTCCACCTGCAAATGTGTAAATATATCCTGATGTAGATTTTCTACCATCAAGATCACCTGCCATATCAGCATCTGTATAGCCATCCAAGACTGAGTTAGCTCCCCCGTAGCACAAGCACAACTTTGATGTACCTTTAAGGTACCTGAGAATCCACTGTACTGTTTTCCAGTGTTCTTTCCCTGGATTTGAAAGAAAACGGCTCACAACTCTAACAGCGTGAGCGATGTCAGGTCTGGTACAAACCATAGCGTACATTAAACTTCCTACTGCTGAAAAGTACGGTACTGTAGCTATTTCTTGAACCTTTTCTGGTGATGAGGGACATGAGCTTTTGCTTAATTTGAAGTGATTAGCCAGTGGAGTACTGACTGGCTTTGTTTTCTCCATGTTGAACCTTCGTAGTATTTGTTCAACATACTTTTCCTGTGACAGCCATAGCTTCTTTTTCTTCCTGTCACGAGTGATCCTTATGCCCAAAATCTGCTGGGCAGGTCCTAAGTTTTTCATCTCAAAGACTTTGGAGAGATCCTTCTTTAGCTTCCTGATAATGGATGGATCTTTTCCAATAATCAGCATGTCGTCAACATAGAGCAGTAACATCACGAAGTCACCTTTTGAAAATCTTCGGATGTAAACGCACTGATCTGCAGCAGTTTTCTTGTAGTCATGACTCATCATGAATGAGTCAAACTTCTTATACCACTGTCTGGGAGCCTGCTTCAAACCGTAAAGGTTCTTTTCCAACTTGCAGACCAAATGTTCCTTTCCAGGAACTTGAAAGCCTTCTGGCTGCTCCATGTAAATTTCCTCATCAAGGTTGCCGTGAAGAAATGCTGTCTTCACATCCATCTGTTCAAGCTCCAAGTCAAGACTTGCCACCAATCCGAGTACCACTCGAATTGAAGTCATCTTCACAACAGGTGAAAATACCTCATCAAAGTTGATTCCTTTCTTCTGCTGGAATCCTTTGACGACCAAGCGAGCTTTGTGCTTCACCTGCTTGCCATCATTTTTCAGCTTGAACACCCATTTGTTTCTCAGTGCTCTCTTATCGTTTGGAAGTTCCATCAGCTTATAAGTCTAATTCTTCTGTAACGAGTTCATCTCATCCTGCATAGCCTGCATCCATTTGTTGCTATCTGGATGAGATATTGCCTCCTGGAAGTTTTCTGGCTCCCCCTGATCTGTAAGAAGAATATAATCTGATTCCGGATATCTTGGTGATGGAATCAACAATCGCCCTCTAGAGGATCTGTCCTTCTGAGGTTGATCACCTGACAACTGTGGAAACTCTGCAGTTTCTGATGGAGAAGGCAACTGCTCCCCCTGCTCAGTAGTGGTTTCTCCGTTGTCAGTATCCTCTTCTTCTTCTGGGGAAACTTCCTGTCTATCTTCAGTGTTTGAAACAGACTGAAGTGGTAGTGAACTCGGAGCTGGTTCTGGAGCACTTGGAGTTGTTTGTTCTGATCCAAACATCTGGTCTTCATGGAACACTACGTCCCTGCTTCTAATGACCTTCTTCGCTTTTGGATTCCATAATCTGTATCCAAACTCTTCATCTCCATAGCCGATGAAAAAACACGGAGTAGAATTTTCATCAAGTTTTTGTCTTTTCTCCTTGGATACATGTGCAAATGCTTTGCACCCAAATACTCTTAGATGAGAATATGAAATCTTGCGGCCTGACCACACCATTTCTGGGACTTCAAAATGCAGTGGAACTGACGGTGTTCTATTGATCAGGTAACAGGCTACTTTTACTGCATCACCCCAGAATGGCTTAGGCAACTTTGTCATACTCAGCATGCATCTGGTTCGTTCCACAATGGTCCGATTCATCCGTTCTGCTACACCATTGTGTTGTGGGGTATAGGGGACACTCTTCTCGTGTCTGATGCCAGAATGGCTTAGGCAACTTTGCCATACTCAGCATGCATCTGGTTCGTTCCACAATGGTCCGATTCATCCGTTCTGCTACACCATTGTGTTGTGGGGTATAGGGGACACTCTTCTCGTGTCTGATGCCATATCTGGAACAGTATTCTCTGAACTCTCGAGAAGTATATTCACCTCTATTGTCTGTCCGGAGGCATTTCAGCTTCTTGCCTGTTTCTCTTTCTACCATGGCATGAAAGTTTTTGAATTGCTCAAAAACTTGATCTTTCCTTTTTAGGAAATACACCCACACTTTTCGTGAAGCATCATCAATAAAAGTAATAAAATATTTGTTACCTCTAAGTGATTCAACTTCAAAAGGACCGCAAACATCAGAGTGTACCAAGCTCAATAACTCTGATCTTTTTCCAGCAGATGTCTAGAATGAAACTCTATACTGTTTACCAAATAAACAGTATTCACAAGGATTGAGAGTAATACCTTTGTTTACTGTAATCAATGCTTTCTTTGCAAGCATAAACACCCCTTTTTCTCCCATGTGGCCAAGTCTTCGATGCCACAAGTTTGGTGATGTATCATCTTCAGCTACATTGAGACTGTTTGCACATATCTTAGCACTTGATTTGTACAAAGTGCCACAGACATGTCCCCGTGCAATGACCATTGCTCCTTTCTTTAATTTCCAAGTATTGTTGCTGAAGATGCTCTCGTAACCCTGTTGATCAAGGGTTCTTATAGAAATTAGGTTGAGTCGAAGATCGGGTACGTGCCGAACGTCATTTAGCACCATAGTACAGTCAACACTAGTTTTTATCCTGACATCTCCAATGCCCACGATTTTTGAGAAACTCGAATTTCCCATCTTGACTGTACCGAAGTCTCCTGCCTTGTAAGTACTGAAGAAATCCTTACAAGGAGTGGCATGATAGGATGCTGCTGTATCTATTACCCACTCGGCTTCCTCGCTTGAAACGTGCAAGCAAGATTCTTCACCAGCGGAAAGGAGTACACAATCTCCAGAAAGCGTCACTGCAGCTTCGCCTTCTTCGTGCTTTGACTGATTGCTTGGCTTATTTTGCTCCTTCTGCAGCTTTCGGCATTCTCTTTTAAAGTGGCCTTCAATACCACAATAAAAATATTTTTCCTTCTTTCGCTGTTTACCGCGACTTTGGGATCTCCCTTTGCTTTGACTTCTGTTTTTTTCTCGACTTCTACCTCTACTATTTCTCTGATGCCTTCCTTCTGTTACAAAGGCATCTGTCTCGTCTCCTTCAATCTCCTTTCGTCTAGCCTCTTCATTAAACAAGGCGTCTATCACCATTGACATGGCGAGCTTTCCATCTGGAGCTGAATTACTAAGTGAGACCACTAGCGTTTCCCAGCTATCTGGTAGGGAACTGAGAAGTAGTAGAGACTGTTCTTCATCTCCGAGCTTAAAATCTACGGATGCAAGTTGATTTACAAGATTCTGAAACTCGTTGGTGTGTGCGGCTACTGAGATGCCGCTTTTGAGTTTCAAGTTGACAAGGCGTCTCATTAGTAATGCCTTGTTCCGAACAGTTTTTGCCTGGTACATGCTTTCCAGCTTTTTCCATAGCTGATAGGCATCTGTTTCCTGTGCAACATAATGAAAAACACTATGGTCAATCCACTGCTGGATCTGACCAATAGTTTTCTTATTCAACTTATGCCAGTCTTTTTCGGCTACATCATCTGGCTTTACGCTTTTCTCTTCAATTGGATCGAAGAGATCTTTACAATTCAGGAGATCTTCCATTCGAGGTCTCCATAGTGCGTAATTTGTAGATGTTAGCTTGATCATCGCACTTGCTCCCGAGTCCTCCATTAGTTCGGCTTTAATCTTTGATTTGAGTGACCGTTTCTCAATGTTCGGAGTTGAATCTCAACAAACGGAGCTCACCGCTGCGTCCGGAACGGTGGAAAACCTTAGAAACGACTCTTGTCTCGTTCCAAACCGATCAAAATTGCGCCAAAAATCTGAAAAATAAGAAAAAACGGAATATTCCTTCGTCTGCCGGAATATTCTTTCCGGCCACCGGAATATTCTCACCGGCTACCGGAATATTCTCTCAACTACCGGAATATTCATGCACCAGAATATTCTTGCCGGTGACGGAATATTCTTTCCGGTGACAGAATATTCTTCCGGCGACGGAATATACCGACGGAATATTCTTTATCCGTTGGGATACTGTAGCGGGTAGGAGTGTAAAAAGACCGAACCGGACCGGTTGTCCTGGACCGGGACCGGACCGGACCGGGACCGGACTGGACCGGTTGGAGTTCGGTCCGGTCCGGTCCAAAAAATATATGGACCGGAAAATTCCGGTCCGGTCCCGGTCCAGGGAGTTCATCCCCCTGGACCGGACCGGACCGAACCGAATCCCTTTTTTTTTATTTTTATTTTTAAATATATGTATATAAAAATAATAATATAAAAATTTTAATATTAATATTAATATTAATATATAATATATACTCTTATAATATTAACATATAAATAATAAGTGTATTATTATTATTTAATATATTATTACTAATTTATTACTATTTACTAACATATAAATATATAATATACTAATATAAATTGTAATAATGTTATTACTTATTAGTTATAGTTTATTAACATATACTAATGTAATAATATTATTAGACTATTAGATTATTAGTTATAGTTTACTAATATACTTAATATTTAATATTAACTAATATATTAATAGATAATATATACTCTTATATATTAATATATAAATAATAAGTGTATTATTATTGTAATGTAAATTGTAATAATGTTATTACTTATTAGTTATAGTTTATTAACATATACTAATGTGAAAGTATTATTAGACTATTAGACTATTAGTTATAATTTACTAACATACTTAATATATAATATATACTAACATATTAATATATAATATATACTAACATATTAATATATAATATATACTTTTATAATATTAACATATTATAATTTATAGTAATTAAATTTGGACCAAAAAAATATTTGATTATTGTAGAATTATATATTAAATTTAGCCCATTAAATCATATGGGGCACCCCTGGATCGAATTGGACCGGACCGGTATGAACCGAACTCCTGTTCGGTCCGGTCCAGGGTGAGAGAATTTTTGGACCGAATGAAATCGGTCCACAAATTTCCCGGACCGGACCGGACCATTTACACCCCTAGTAGTGGGTCGGAAACCGGTCGGATCAACCGGATTTAACGGGTCGGAGCTTGTCTTTTTCACTGCACGCGCGTGTGGCGCGTGGGTCCCGTTGCCGGCGCGTGGCCGTCGCCGAAAAGACGCGTGTGGAGCGTGTAGCTTCGTCCGGTGTCCGTTTGAGACGAAATTTTCACCAAAATTTTCGTCTTGACCTGAGGAATATGATGGTATCCTCCAAACTTGATTTAGATCAAGTTTAAAAATGGGCCTCTCACGAAAATTTACAAATCCGGCCTCCTACCGGCTCTGATACCACTTGTTGGGATCGGCGGAACCTCACAAATAATATGGAGACCAGAATTTAACGTGATTCGGCCAATTTGGCCTACGTCCACACCCACAGAGAGGAAAATTTTGTATTAAACAACAAACCAATTATTTACAATGGTTTCCCTCACTCTCACTGTCTCCAACGGACCTCACATCACGCTCACTTCTTCTCATTACAATCTTACATGTATTTATAGGAGAAATAAATAATATGAACATATAATGACGGTGAAATTCGAAATTCCGGCGGCCTACATTTTCAGGCGGCGCCTACCTTCCGGCTGCTTCTATTCGGTACCTAACTTCATCTTCCAGAAGTCTCTAACTTCTTTATTTGCACGTGTTGATTTCTAATATAACCTGCCGAAGCAACCCTTTTACTGCATGTCACTGCTCAAAGGTTGCTGCATTTCACAGTAAAGTCGCAGATTGATTATATATAATTGATAGAATCAAGGAGAGAGCTTACTGCCATATGCAAAGTAAGAAAGGGTGGTTAAGGATTGACCAGGAGGGTGGCTGGAGTAAAAAATATTGGGGAAATCCCAAAAAGAGTGTTTCCCAAGACCAAACACCACGTCGAAGGTGGAAGCATATAAACACACCATGTGACTGCCAACTAATGGTTTCATTACAAAAAAATAATAGAAGATAATAACACATAATATTCCATTTAAATATAATATGCGAAACTAATTAATTAGCATTTTGTCTTATCTACAAGCTGTTGCGTATGGGATGCAAGAAGGAGAGATACAATAACTACTGCAGTTGACTGTACCTACTGCAGTTGACTGTACAGTAGTTATTGTAGGAAAATAAATGCAGTTACTTTACTTCAACGGCCTTAAGAAATAAAAGTAGTTCGGATTTGAATTTAAAAATAAGATAAAATGAGATAAATTATAAATAATAATAAAATAAATAGTTGAAATGAGTTAAAATTTAAAATGAATAATTGAGATGAGTAGAAAGTATTAAATGAATTGTGAATAATAAATTTAATTTTAAAAATAAACCGGATTTAATGGGTTCAAATGATACTCCTCGCCAATACTGAATGATGTTAATTAACCCGTCTGCCATAATCACCAAAGCAGTGTGTATAAATGCTGTTACAACTACACCCTGATGAAAAGGATGGTGGAATATTAATGACATCCTGCTTGGATTTATTATCGGGGCCTGCCTTGCTTGGATCTTGAAATCCAGCGTAAACTCGAGTCCCAGGAGCTAATGATAGAACGAGCAACTGCAACGCCCCGGCGGGGCCCCACCAAACATGAATCTCTGATACACTCATGCACGTAGTGTGGACCCTCAATATTCTTAGGATCGGTTTGAATTTGTAAATTAGATGAGTTCGTCTTAATTCATCTTAAATTTATTATTATATTTTTTAAAATTTTCTTATAAAATATAAATTTTAATACAATTTTTAAAAATTTTAATATATATTTTTAAAATTTCAATTAAATTTTTTACAATTTTAAAATAATAATATTATTAAAAAATAAAATAAAACCATCTCATCTTTTAATCCAAACAAAACCTTAATAGACCCCCCACAAACTAACAACGTTTTCCAGTTGAGAAATCCTCCTATCCGAATTGGCACAGATCTGATTTTCATACTTACATCGAATAAAATGTTGCCACACAAGACACAGAACAAAATTCTATTTACACTTGCATATATCAGATTTATTCTTTGTTTTTCATCTCTTTCTTCTCCTCTTTCTTTCTCTCTCTTCTCACCCCGCTACAACTCTCTCTCTCTCTTCAAAAAAAAAAAAAAAAACTCTCCTTCTCCTCTGCTGGCGCAACCTGCTGTATCTCCTTCTAGTCAAAATCAGAAAATCAAAATCAAAATCAAAAAAAAAAGAAAGAGAAGGGAATTGAAAAGCTGTTGGAGGTGATTATGTTGAAAGTGGGAGATGTTTTGGTCAACATATCACTAACATTCACAACATGTGGTTACCTTCGATTTGATAATGATCTTTCCACTGAATGATACACCAGTTTACAAATTGAATGTTAGTACCTGTTAATACAAATTGATATATAGCTGTTAATACAACTCTCACTAGGTTCCCAGTCCACGTTCTGTACCTAACCTTTTTAATGCGACATGGCTCTACTGCTGCGTTCATGTGTACACAGTCGTATCAGAGTCAATGCTATCCCCATCTTCACACCTCGAACTTCTTCTACACTAACTTTGGACTTCTCTCTTCTTAGAGGATTTTTATTAAATTGGTTAAAATTCATCTTTTAAAAAATATATTTTTGTATAAATACTAAAAAATAAATATAATATTTGATCAAATATGATAATAAAATATGTGAAAAAAATTCAAAAAATATTTTTTATAAATAATAAAGTTAAAACAATTGTCAAAAAGTTAAAATAATTACTAAATTATTTTAATTTTTTAGATAAAATTTTAGTTTTACTATTTATTAAAAATACTTTTTGAACTTTTTTTTTATATTTATATAAAAATCTACTTTTTAAAAAATTACTTTTACTTAATTCAATAAAAATGTTCTTATCCTGATTAACGGGCCAAATATGATGTGGCTGTTGGTCTCTTAGAGATGAGTTAGGCCCAACCAAATTGAAAAGGAGGGGAGAGAAAGGGGGGAGGGGGTTAGATTTGATTTGGACAAGCGTATTTGTGCATCCATGATCCCAATCCCTAATAAATTGATATCATTTTTCCATCAGGTACTTTAAAATCTTTAATTGAACTTGAAAATTCCATTTATGAGATAGATATATAAAATAAATTTAAGTTTATATAAATAAATTTTAAAATTAAATAATAAGTTATAAAATATAATTTATATATCTATAATTTATTTTTCTCTCGATTCAACGTGTTACTTTCGTGTCCAAATTAGAGAAGACATTTTCTTCCCTCGTGGTAATGGCAATGGTGTAAAAGAGGTAAATAACTAATTTCGCTTAAGTAGATAGATATTAAATGTTCAATAATTTTACTTGTAGTCAGATATATGTCAGCGATATACAGTTTGTTGACGTAGTATCATGCCATGTCAACGATTATTTTAAAAAAATTGAATGAAAAAGTAAAAAATGCGTTTCGTCTAAATCTTGTTTGTTTTACAAACTGAGTTTAACTCATCTTATCTCATTTCGTACTTTCAACTCATTTCAACCACTCATTTTAAATTTCAATTCATCTCAACTACCCATTATATTACTATTCATAACTCATCTTATCTCATATCTGAATTCAAACGAATAATCATTCTTTCTTTAGATTGAAAACCAAAAAGTGGACTTATATCTGTCTTCAACCTCTGTCTTGTTTCCTCCTAAGTAACTAGCTTTCTTCCAAAGTTGGTTTATTGAGCAAAAAGTTGTTCAACAAATTTTTTGAGATTAAGTTATGAGAACACAGACCAGAATTTGAATCAAATCATCCAAAACTTTTAGTTGGATGATCTAGTTTTCAAAAAATGATGAAAATAAAAAAAAAACTAATAAATTGTATTCTTTCCATGGTTCTAGTTTTTAAATAAAAGAAATCCAACTTCAAATGATTTCATATCTTTCGTATTCACACTTCTTCCACTTTCACTTATTATAAAAATAACTTCTTCCCCTTTCAAAATGAAAACAATAAAATCTGATTTCTGCCAATATTTTGCTCCACATCTTCTACTCAATCAAACAGAACGTTAACTCAAAGGATTTATTAATAAGATGGAGTAAGACTTAACCCTAAAATCCGAAGCTTATCAAGGAAAGCGGATGGATCTATAAAATTAAGGAACTTAATGGGGGTGTAGCAGCTTGCTCTTATACAATTGTACTGTGCATGTGCATAGTGGTATCAGATTCAGAGCATCTGCCATTCCATTTCACGCGTTGAACTTCGTCCCACAATAACTCTGGGCCTCTTCCTTCTTATCCTGATTAGTGGGCCGGTTATGCGTCGGCCACTGGATCTCGTGGAGACGAGTTAGGCCCAGCGAGAGAGAAGGAGGGTTTTTTTTTAAGTAGGAGCTAGTTTGGATGTTGAAAAGTATTATAAGAAATATGTAAAAAGTAATAATAAAATATTAAATAATAATAAAAAGTAATAAATAGTAATAAAAAAATAAGTAAATAATAAAAAAATAATAGATAATAATAAAAAATATTAAAAAATATTGAGAAAGATTTGTCATCCATCAACGTTGCTAGATCATGAGGAAATAGATTTGGACAAGCGTATTAGTGCATCCATGATCCCAGTGCTTGATAAATTGATATATATATATATATATAAATTTTCCATCAGCTACTTCCAAATCTTTAATTGAATTTGAGAGACTTCTATATATAACTTATAAGATAGATATATAAAATAAATTTAAGTTTATATAAATATTTTGAATATTATTAAATGTAATTTATATATCTATAATTCATTTTTCTCACAGTTCAATGTTATAATTTTGTGTCCGAATTAGAGAGGAAAGTTTTCTTCTCGTGGTAATGGCAATGGTGCAGAAAAGGTAAATAACTTATGAGCAATATTATGTACGGACTTTCAATGGAGATTGTAATATAAGCTAGTGTAAAATAATTTATTTATTTTTTTTGCTGTATTGATTACCTCAAACGAAAACTGTAATGCAAGCCTAGTTAAAAAAAAATTGAAATTAGAATAATATTATTTTTAAAATAATATTTTTTAACCCTTATTTATTAATTGAATTGCACTCCTCAAGACTATAAGACCTCTACTCAAAACTGCAAATAAAAATTTTCATACTATTATTAGCCCATCGATCTCTCTCTCTCTGTCGACTCTCAATTTATATTTATATTTAGCTCTCCCCGACCTTAAAGGAAAAACACTCCATTTTCATTTTCGATTTCCCCATTCCCTTCTACACTTCGTCTCATCTCTCTCCTTTCCTTGCATTATCTCCAGTTTTGTACAAGTGGAATCCCACCATGCGCCCTTCCGTCTTCATCAGTTCATCTTGTGGCATAAGAGGAAACTAATATAATCCGATAGGCGATATGTATTATATTTGCCCATTTAATATCTATCTACTTAATCGAAATTAGTTATGAATAATTTTTTTGTAGTTCAAAACTGTGAATTGTATTACGAATCTAATTAAAATGCTTTTTTTTTTTTTTTTTTTATATAGAAATTTTTTTATCTGTTCATTACTTGGTAAAACTGTACGTTGCCATTTTATATTTTTGAGGCTAGAAGTGCTTTTAAAGGATTAGTCAAAATCAAATCTTATTTTTAATTAATATGAGATGAACTTAAATTTGACCATTAGATTATTCAGTTATTCATTATGGTAATAACATAATATTAATTTAAAAAAATATTTGTTATTAGTTTATTTAATTTTATCATATTTTACAATTTTACATATTTTACCATATGTACTGTTTGCAGAACTGTTTAAAACTGCACGTGCAGAAAAGAAATTAAAAAAGAAAGTAAGAGACCTGGTCACCTAAACATCCATTAGCAGGAACTTAATGGACATGTACATTTACTGAAATAGGTGCTCTGCCATTGCAGGAATTTAATGGACATATAGGAACCTAATTATATATAATATATGTTAATTAATAACGTATTCTGATTAGATTATTAGTTAAAAATTCATATTTTCAGTTGTCATTTAATGCTAAATAACCCTTTGGCTAGTTAAATCCATCTAAATTGTGGAGAAGTAGAGGGAGATAAAAATAATAAAATACAAATTTGACAAATAAAAAGTATTCATCAAATCACCTTATATATTTTTGACTTTATCTAATTTATTGCAGCGACTTTTTCTTCTATAATAGCTATATGTACTTTACTACTGTAGTTTCTGTCGCTAGAATTTTTTCCTGGAGTTGGAGTTGGAGTTGGAGTTGGAGTTGGATCACACCTTTAATTTAATTATTTTGTAGATATACTTTAATTTGTGAGTTTTCCTTATAGTTAAAACATTTTTTTAATTTAATGCTAACTTTGAAATATTTTTAGCGCACACTAAATATATAATATTTTGAGTAATGTTACATGTAGTCGTGGAGTATATAAGTATCGAATAATTATTATAAAAAAATTGCAGGATACTTATATACTCTACGACTACAAATATATTTTTAAATTTTTTTTATATCATAATAAAGTACATTTATGTACTATCGCATCATTAATTAAAAAAAATACATATCAAAAATTAATATTCTTTTATTTATAGGTTTAAGGCCTAGTTATTTAACATTAAAAGTAATTTTACAAATTGAGATTTATTTATATATAATTTCTTTCTGACTAATTAAGTATTTTTCGTAAAAAAAACACACACACACACACACATATATATATACACATATATATACATATATAAACTACCCGCCAGAAATCCAACTGAAAGAAATGGAGGGTGATTTTTTAGCCTTTGCAAGAGTTCTCTCCTCCAGTCTTCTTAATCTTTGGGCTAGTCCACAAACATAGTTCTGGGCCTCTCGTCCCTCCCCCGAAAGTCCAGTTAGCTTCTCCACGTTCCATCTTGCAACCAGATGTTGGAGTATTTCTCTGTAATCCGTGGCATTGTACACTCCAATACGAGAGGCGACATTGGCATAGTGATTGAAAAGATGACGCTCTTCTCCATCGTACATTAAGTGGGCTGGCATTAATATTTTCTTCCTCATCATGTCGGCAAAGGCCATGACTGTTTCATTTGGATCTAGTTCAAAGAGTTTCTCTACTATATTGGTATAAGCAGCTTCATGGCGTTTTTCATCGGAGGCAATTGTTCCACATATTTGAGCAAGAATCTTGTCCCCATGCTTCATTGCAAGCTTGGCTGTATTACCATGGGAGATATATGTTGCTCTTTCTTGAAAGGACGTGTAGATGGTGAAAAGGTAGGGGTTGCCTCCAGAGCCAACATCCTGTATTCTCAAAAGGAAAACGTACGTTAACTAGTTTGATGGATATATTATATATGTGGTGATATACAAAAAGAGAAAAAAAGAAGTGTTCATCATATATAACATGGTATAGCTAGCTATCTTTTACTTGTTCTATTTCAATCATTTGATATTATATATCATATCCAGAAATATTACTTGTCATACGCATATATATATATATATATATATTTATTACCATTCCTGATCCGATGAGATAATGAATCGTCTTCTCGATTTGTTTCATGTTCACTCGTCCAGAAAGGAAGAGATACTTGTTGAGGAGATCGCCATGCCTATTTTCTTCTGCACTCCATCCCTTGGCCCATATTGCCCAAGGTGTGTTGTCGGCGCCTGTTTCATCATGATAAATTTGGGTGCCATTGATTAGAGCTTGGTAAGTTGGAAGGGCTTCTTCTGTGATCATATCGCCGACCAACACAACAAAATAGTCGTTCGGAATGTCCTTTGTTCTCTTTCTCAGTTCATTCACTTGCTCTACAAATCCATCTGACGTAGGATCTGGCAAAAAGTCTTGTGGTTGCCAAGATTTCTCAACAGGTTTTAGAAGGGTTAACACATTCCTTCTTGCCCAATCCTCCATGGACTTAAATATTTCTACCTTCTCTGGTGGCATGGTGCGGGCTCTGGGAGCATATATGGCTTCAATACAAGGACGGCTGCCAAAGCAGATCATATTTTAACCACCGATAAGATATAAAATATATAATTAAATTTATCTTTTTATTATTATTATTATTTTAAATTTTTAAAACAAGTGATAATTTTACATAATATTAAAATAAAGTTCTTAAATTAGAATCCTAACTCTATATTGACACACTATCCCCTGCATAAATATAATCTTTTTTGGATAATAAAATTTATCTTTTAAATTAAATAAAAAAGGAAAAAGAAAAAAATAGTCACAAATTATGTTAGGCTAGCTCAATGTTCATCATGATCAAGAAGCCAAAATAATGAAAATAAAAACCAAATTGTGGGATTATAGTCTTGAAAATGAAAAAGATCAATAATGATGGACTCACGTACCTAGAGTACTTATGGTAGAGGCCGGCCGTGGAAGTTCTAGAAAACTTGGGAGATCTTCGAGCTCTCTGTAGGGATGTTTGAAAGGTACTGGAGCAGCTGTTGAGTTTTAAAGCCATGCCAGCAGCTTGTTCCTTAAACTTTGCTTCGTCCTGGCCTCCAGATGACCGATAACTAAGAGCTAAATAAGAAAGATGGACGTACAGTCATTGATTTTAAATGTGATAAAGAAATCATTTGTTGTGAGGGAAGCTAGCTAATTCCGGCTTAAATAATTCGAAGGAAAGTGCTGATCCCGCTCAAAGTCTTCTGTTTGGGACGCCATCTCCCTGTCTCTGTCTCTGTCTCTGTCTCCGTCGCGGTCTCGGTCTCTATCTCTATCTCTATCTCTTTCGCTAATCTATACGTTAAAATTTATCAAGATTCTAGTCACGTCCAGTATAAAACGTAGTACTACCTAATAGTCAAATGTCGGTGGGAGATCAAAAGAGAGAATGCCAATTTTTTATTTATTTATTTTTTTTTTTGAGGGAGAGAATGCCAATATTGCCTTATAGTGATGATTATTTTATATATAACAGACTTTATTTTCCGGGTGAATAAATCTGTTTTCCATGTCCAATAATTCATGTCTGTTGGAAAAAAGTTTTTCAGGTTATCTTAGCAAATTTGAATAAGAATAAGATACTCCTATTTTTTCAAATTCTATGATCACAACGAACAACTTGCAGCACTAATGACCTAAAGGAGTATCTCTTTTATGAATATTGCGCATATAATACGTAAGGATAACAATATTTATATAATCCATTAATTTAATGTGAACATGATATAATAATAACAAGTTAGAATTTAATTTTAACAGATTCAGGTCAAAATAAATTGATTTGTTAAGACAGGATTACTTAATGAGTTAATAACGAGTCAATTTGTTTTAACATGTTGTGGCACGCTAAAAAAGTTAAAATTAATACAATTATACCACTTTATCTAAAAGTAAAATTATTAGTATTCTAATTTTGATATTTTTATTGTTTGGATTCTAATTTTGAACTTATAGTTAGTTTATAATTTTATATATATTATAATTTTAATATTTATATAAAATTATGCTTAATTTAATTAGGTTAAACGAGTTAATTTTGGGTTTATCCAACTTAGTTACGTAAACAAGTTGAAATGAGTTGTATTATGTCGTATTAATTTATTTTGTAATATTTACTAATGGGTTAAAACAAGTTGACACGATACGACCCGTTATGTTAACGAATCGTGTTAAGGTTTGAGGTCTTAACTTAATAACCTTGACAAATCGAGTTAGGGTTGACCCATATAGTATAATAGATGTCTTAATACTAGGGGTGTAAGAAGACCGAACTGGACTGCATGGATCGGACCGAGACCGGATAGAATTCGGTCCGGTCTAGTCCATTTTTTTTTATGGACCGAATATTTCTGATCTGATCCAGGGGGAGAACATTTCTCCTCTTGGACCGGATCAGACTGAATGCATACTTATATATATATATATAAAAGTAATAGTATATAAATTATAATATTAATATTAATATAAATTAAGAGTAATAGCATAACATATTAATATATAATATATATTCTTATAATATTAAAAAATTATAATTTATAATAGTTGTAGTATAAAAGTATAAATTATAGTGTATCTATATAGAATATTAGTAATAGTTTATAAGTAATAAGTGTATTATTATTATTTAATATATTATTACTAATTTATCACTATTCACTAGCATATAAATTTATAATATACTAATATAAATTATGTAATAGTGTTATTAGTTATAGTTAACTAATTTATGATGTATCATTAAATTATTATTAACTAATTAATAATTAATCTATGGGCTATATATAATGTAAAATATTAGTTATAACTTATAGTATAAATATTAAGTCTATAGACTATAAGTTATAACTATATATTTTATTTAATATTTAGATGATATTAGAAATTAGCAATTAGCAAAAATGATTATTTTTTGTGAAAGTAGTACTAGTATATATTTAATAATTTGTAAACTTGGGTCAAAAAATTATATTTAATTATTGCAGGATTTTTGATCAAATGTAACCCATTAAATTATATGGGGTACTCCTAGACCGGACCAGACTACCCTAGACCGAATTAGACCGGACTGATTTAAACCGAATATGAGTTTGGTCCGTTTCAGGGTGAGAAAATTTTTGGACTAAATAGAACCGGTCCACATTTTTCCCGGACTGAATTGGACCATTTACACCCATACTTAATACAATTCGTTAACAAGATTTGATATCCTTAATAATACCTAGTATTTTGTATTAGATGAATAAAGATAAAAATATTTTAAATATTGAGGACATGGTTAAAATTCTTAGACTATATATGTGTATTTTTTTAAACAATATATACATTTGATTGACTTGTAAAAAAACAGTGACTAATTGAAATGATATGATAGATAATTTTATAACTTAACGTATTACATTAAATTATGTGTAAAATATAGGTCCTTTTAACCAGTGATAATAATTTGTTATAATATAAATACTCTTTCGGATATTTTTGGACTTTGATGTGCTTTCATTATATAAGCACAGCGTAGTTTCTTGAAGAAAGTGTCCTTCAATTTTAATATATATATATATATATATATATAAAATATACTAATTAATGGTGCAACGTGCAATTGTTTGAAAAAGTCTTAGAAAGAACATCTATAAATAATAAATAAAATGTGTTGAAAATAAGCTAATATAAAATAATATAAAAACTTAGTATAAAAATTTAAAATTGATTTGATTAAATAGTAATAGATTAATGAATAAGGTGGGTAAAGAGTAGCAATTAGAAATATGTTTTTTTTTTCTTGGCCAAATACTTTAATTCAAGAATTATTATTGGCACTCAAAAGAGCGAAAACGTAAGACCCAAATGCAAAAATTAATTACATTTATCTGTGAAATGTAGAGGAGGGAATAATAATTTTATTTTTTAGAATAAAACTAAATTATTTGAACTCTTAAAATGTTATGCACCGAAAATAATTCATCAACTCGAGAAAAATGCAAAAATCAATATTCATAAAGATTCATAAAAAGTATCACATCTTATCATCATTCCTGAAATAATCCACAATTAAAAATATCTTAACTCAAAATCATATTTAAGATCATTTTACATTAACTTAAAGAGTATTACTAATACTATTATATATACATATATATATATATATATTTAATTTATCTACTTGGTGTGTTTTTAGTGTAATTTATCTTTTTATTATTATTATTATTTTTATTTTGAGCATTTTTTAAAAATATTTTAAAATATATTTGAATATTTATTCTTAATTCTTAATCACTAAGAAAATTTAAAAAGTTTAAATATATAATCAACTAAAATGATGAATAAAATAAGGACATAATATCATTATTCTAACTAAAACAAATAAGATGCAAATTTTTATTGGGGGTAGGGTTTTGTTAAAGCCTTTGATTTGAGAGGTAATGTCTAAGAGTACTTTCAATAGAATAGTTAAATTACCTTTATTTTAAAATATAAAAAAAAATATGTTAAAAAAAAAACTCCAATAGAATAGCTAAAATAATTTTTTTTGAATGGATGAACAGTGATCCCACTACATGCAGCGAGACACTATTCGTCCTTCAAAACATTTTATATTATTTTACGAGTTTCTCGATATCAAAATCCTGCTTTGTTTCATTTTCGCTTTTTGCACTTTGAGCCCCTCGACATTTCTAGTTGCTTCATGCCTCTTTTATCCATTCGCATGAAATCGACTCCATCACTCTCCTTTCTCTCTCTCAAATTTCTTGACATCATTGACTCCATTGCTCCCCCTTCTCTCTCGCAAGTTTCTTGACATCGTTGCGAAAGCAGTTAGGTTGTTAACTATTTAAGATGAAACATATGTTCGTTTTCTGGCTTTTGATTTAGGACTTCGAATTAGGGTTATGCATTTAGGATTATTCTTGACATCTTGAACTAAGTTTTTAAGATTCTTGGCATCTTGATTGATGACTTTCTTTCTAGCATTCGATTTAGGTTTTTAATAGGGATAAGGCTTGTCTACCGCTCGATTATGACCGCTCCATTTGATTCTTAAGGTGGTGGCTTACGTGTAGTGCCTAATATGGCATGGTGAAAAAAAAAAGAACGAAATCAGGAATGAAATCAGCTCACTGCCGCTCTATTTGACTCCTTGCACTTCTACTTTGTTTCCCCAGCCGAACCCTAGCCCACCTCGCAACCTATCCCCCTCCCTCATGATGCTGACAATCGAGTGGTTCATGTTCTCTTCATCGGAAATTCACCATTAATTTCGTCTAGTTCGTGTTCTCTTCTCACTTCACCGCTTTTTTAATTTCCATCTATGTTGAGAGAATCGATTTTAAGCTGCATTTTGGCTGGCTTGGAATTATATATTCAAATTTATAATCTCATTTTGATAAAAGTAGATGTATGGCAAAAAGAATAACTCCATCACTGAGTATAACAAAATTTTGGCAGTGTATGACTATTTAATTAGAAGACATAGTAACAATGCCCATATAAAAAATACGTGTATTGCAGTGTTTGATAGTTGCTTATAAAAAAATAATTTATTGTCTCACCAATTCCACCATGAGACATATTTTTTTGTCCTCCCACCTCAAATCCCAACAAATCAAACATTACAAATAAAATATATTATTTGTAATTAGAATACATAGTAACAATGCCCATATAAAAAATACATGTACTGCAGTGTTTGATAGTTGCTTATAAAAAAATAATTTATTGTCTCACCAATTCCACCATGAGACAGATTTTTTTGTCCTCCCACCTCAAACCCCAACAAATCAAACATTACAAATAAAATATATTATAGCCCAGATGATTACTTTTGCTACTTTGTCTGCTAACTCATAGAATTATAATCCAAGTAGATGAATTTGGAATCAATTCATTTTTGTTTCAGATCTATGAATTGGATTTCAAATCACTTTAATCAAATGGTTGTTGCTGATATTGATTGTAAGTGATCCAAAGTTGAGTCTATTGCTTTCAACATAGAGTTATTGAATGATGAGTATGATGAAGTAGTGGTTGATGATGGGCCTGAGGTTGATGGTGGTGTCGAAAAACCTAAGTTTGATGATCCCAAAGTTGGAATGACATTTTCTAGTAAGGAAGAAGTCCAATCTAATTATATAAAGTATGCTAAGCAAAAGGGATTCGGGGTGTGTAGAAAGAATTCTAGACAAAATGATGATGAGAAGATTAGATAGTTTACATTAGTATGTGTACGGCAAGGTACAACAAAGATTTAAGCTTCTAATGTCTTCAAGCCAAGAAAAACAGAGAGGGTAGGGTGTAAAGCAAGAGTTAATACAGTTTTGAACGAAGACGGCAAATATATCTTGTCTAGTGTAATTTTGGATCTCACACATATATGTAGTCCGAGAAAAGCAAGACATTTTAGATGTTTTAAAAAAGTAGATGCTTGTGTGGCTAAGAAATTTGAAATAAATGATGAGATAGGAATATGTCCAGCAAAGACTCTCAAGAGTGTAGTTGTTGAAAAGGGGGTATAAGAATGTGCCATTTGGAGAGAAAGAGTATCGCAACTATCTTAATAAAGCACAACTTTGTCTTGGAGTTGGAGGTATTGAAAGTCTAATGAACTACTTCCAAGATTTGCCAAAAAAAAAAAAAAATCCAGACTTTTACTATGCAGTCGATGTGGGCCCTAACATAAGGTTAAAGAATGTATTTTGAGCAGATGCTCGAAGTAGAGTTGCGTATCAGTCATTTGGAGATGTGATCACATCTAACCAATATGTATAAAATGCCTTTTGCACAATTTATGAGTGTAAACCATCATGGTCAATCAATTCTATTTGAATGTGGTCTGGCATCCAACGAGGACGTACATACTTTTGAGTGGTTTTTTAAGTCATGGTTAAAGTGTATAAATGACCAGCCACAAAATGCAATCATTACATATCAAGATAAGGCAATGCAGCTTGCAATTGTGAGAGTGTTTCCATCATCTAGACATCGCTTTTACTTATAGCATATCTTGCCTGAGAAGTTTGGGTTACATTCTTGATATGATGACATTAAGAGTAATCTACACAAATGTGTGTATGACTCTTTAAGTGAAAAGGTGTTTGAAGAATGATGGTTCGAATTTCTTGACACTTGTGATCTTCAAGATAATGCTTGGTTCGGATTTTTATATGCTGACAGGCAGTTTTGGGTTCGAACATATGTTAAAAACATTTTTTGGGCTGGAATGTCAACTACACAACGTAGTGAAAGTATGAATACATTTTTCGATGATTACGTTCACTCTAAGACCACATTAAAACAATTTGTTCAGCAGTACGATTCGGCCCTTAGTAGGAAGGCAGAGAATGAAACAATTGTTGACTTGAATTCATTTAATACTGAGATTCCTTGCATCTCCCGCTATCCTATTGAGAAGCAATTTCAAAAAGTATACACAATAGCTAAGTTTAAGGAAGTCCAAGATGAATTTTGAAATTTTTTATATTTGACTACCTCATATTTAGGGGGTGATGGTGCAAATTATATAGATGTAGTTGCGGATGAGATTGAAGTGACTAATGCACTAAATGTGCAAACTACATTGTGAACATAGATGAAGAAAATGCCCTAGATGTTACATGCAATTGCAGGTTGTTTGAGTTTAGGAGAATACCATGTAGGCATGTTCTTCATATTCCAGCGCAATTAGACAAGAGTGAAATACCATCAAAATACATTTTGGATCGGTGGAGGAAGGATATAAAGAGAAAATATACCGGTATAAAAGGTAGTTATGAGGGACAAAGGTACGGTCGGATCCAAAATTTCTTTCATAAACTGTGTTCAAATGCTGCAAAGATCGAGAGAAATTGTGTGAAATTAATCGGTTAGCTAGAACAGTTGAAGCTAGAATACTCGGATGATGATTTAGCAGAAGGTACTTCCACAATTGTGCAGCTACTCCCATGGATGACATGAGAAACAAAATTCTTAGTCCATTGGTAGCTCGGAGTAAAGAGAGACCAACAACTAAAAGAATAATGCACCTCGTTGAGAAGGCACTCAATAAATCAAGTATGAGAAAGAGATTGCCCACAGTTGAGGTTGTATATTGCACCATTAATTTTTAATTCAAAAATCATTTCTTGTGAAAAGCTCTAATAATTTAATATATTATTATGGATATTTGTTGATATGCACAACGAAGTAGTCAATTATCAAGAGAAGATAGACCAAATTCCAATATGAGCAACACATAGCATAAGGCTCCACAAACTTAGGTATCCTCGCTTAAAATGTCAAGTGTTCCAATCTTTTTATTCATATTCTTTTCTCTCTTCGTTTGTTTTTTTTTTTGGTACAAAACCTAAAAAATAGCACTTGATTATTGTCTTAGGTATCTTCGTTACATGATCAAGAAAGTCAAGTTTGGACACGTGTCAGATTATTTTTGTACTCCCTCGACTGCTCTTCCACCTCTATTACAAGCACAATCTTTGCAATTTTATCTCTCAGATTAGGAGCCTAGATGGTGGCAGCCATGATGGCTTTGTATTTATGATGAACTGCATAAGCCTTGTAATGAAGTGTTTTGAAACTAAATTATGCGACATAGGTGTTTTTTGTATGAAAGTGTTTTGAACACATATTGCAATTGAGGTTGAGAAGGAGCTAAGTAGTTTGAATTGTTGGGCATTTCTTATAATACTCCTATATTATATGAAGCTGTGTTTTGAATCCTTTGTTGTTAAAGGATCTTTTGTAATGAATATTGAAATATTGTTGATGAATATTGAAGCACTTCTATGAAAATTTTATGTGACATCAGCTTAAATTCTTTTATTCAAGTCCATCCACCATTTATAGAAAAAACAAGCACAAGTCTTTCAGGATGCTAAACTCTCATCCAACCATTAAATTTATACATGATAATATTCAAGTTTACATAGATCTTCCACATACATACTGAATTTACAACTTTCAACAAATACAAAGACCTTATACATACATGAGAATATTCAAGTCTAAAAAAATACAAAGAACTTCCGCGTACATATAGACTTCCCAAATTTACTATTACAATATCGAATCTAAGGGGAGATCCAGACTTAATTAGTCCCTATAAAAAAATGTGGTTTAGATTTGCATATGGGGCAGACATTCCTAATGAGCATCCACTTCTTTAAGTAATCCGCATGATACTCATGCCCACAATCAATAACTCTTGGATTCTCTTGGTTCTTGTATTGATCCTGCAAATTCATAAGAACCCATATTTTTAGTAGGAAAATTAACATAAAGCTGACTAATCCAATATTCTGAATTTCTTTGAGTTGTACATGATAATTTCAGGAAACATAGTAACAATATGAGCATATATAATTTAAACTTAAACTCTCAGTTGACAGTAGGTTTTTAAGGTACTTGACATGTTTATACTTTTGTTTATTTGTGGCTAGTAAATTAAATATACCAGTGTTCCATTTCTTCTTGTACATTCTATATGCCATTAAAATTAAATTTGATTGTGTAAAATGTTAATCCAGCACCCAAAGGAGTTGAGTTTCCTATAGACCTAGCAATATAAAAAATTGATCAGAAAATCATCATTAAGAGTGGAAGTTCGGAACTGAAAACAACTTCAAATAACTTGTAAGTTTCTTGCTCATTGTTTTTAGATTTGCTGAGTTTTAAAATTTATTTGTATGTATATGTGGGCTTAAGTAGGATTGTGTTGGATTTATCCTCACTCAAAAGAGGTGCACCTGGATGAAAAAGAGGGCTAGATTTTTATGCCATTGAGTCATTTTCAAATGGCTTGAATTCAACCAGCTGAACTAACATCCTTCCATAGCAATAATAACTTGGCGTTGATAATGAGGCAAAGAACTACAACTATAGCTTAAATTTGGGAAAGTGTACCTAGAAGTATTAGGGACAGCCTTAGAAAGGTTCGTGATAGTTTTAATGGTCTCATAATCCAACAGATGCACAAATCGAAATTGGCCTTGACATTTTGTCAAACATTTTCTGTGCGCCTATTTATCTTTTTTGTTGCTATCTGCTATCTACCATTCTTGCTAGGCAGATTACAACCCAAGCAATATGTGACCTTATAAGGAAGGAATTTAATAAGGAGTGGTACATAAGGAAGGAAACACTTTTTTAGAATAAACTCACTTGTGCAGTAGTGAAGGAATAAACTTACAAGGAAGGTACGAGCGAGGGGGCGGTGACGGGACGGGACGGGACAACGACGAATGGTAGTTGATGGTGAAGAGACGACGAACTAACGGTGAAGAGACATCAAAGGGATGAACGATGTGGCAAAAGCGATGAATGTTGCTTTGGCTCGATGAAGCAACTGGTCTTCTCTAATTTTTTTTAGACTCTTGGTTGCTTCTTCTCTAATATTATTAAAATTAGTATTATATGATGTGGCATGCCACGTCAACTATTAAAAGAAATGGTACTGAACAAACCACACCGTAGCAGCTCCCTTTTAATAGTGATGTTGTCTCTTGTGTTTTCACTGACCTATGATTTAAATTTTTTTTTTAATGAACAAATATAAAATTTTGAGCTTAATGTTTGTAAATGGATATATTTAGGTTAATTATGATTTATTTACATGTGATTTTAATTTCAGTTATTTGTTCTTGGACTCTTCGAGCTTAGCTCATGATTTTTTTTTTTTTTTTATTAATGTAAATTAGTCTTGTATTTTTAAAATGATTTGCTTTTTTTCTTTGAGAGATAATTTATCCTTTGCCAGTTTATCAGATGTGGTGGTGTTCAATTTGGTGAAGTCATTAAGATTAATTTATACATATTTTGAATTGAAAGATGAGATTAGTTAAGATAAAATTTAAAAATTGAATAAAATATTATTTATTAATATTATATTTTATATAAAAAATTTTAAAAAATATAATAATAATTTTAAAATAAAGTCAATTCATCTCCTAATTCAAACTGGACCTTGCACAAGAGAAAGGGGTGACTTTGAGTCAGTGGAGAGAATTGATTAAAAGAAGTCATAGCTTTGAGTGTGAGAAGCCATTAAGATTAGTAGATTACGGAGGAGAGGGATAGACAATTTTTAACGTGTGGCTCGACCTTTGAAAGGAATATATATTTAACTACTGTTTGGACAGTGACAAAACATTAAATAGTTCTAAACAAAAATTAAAAATTAAAAAATATATTATTAAAAAATATATTATTAAAAAATTATTTATTATTATTACTGAAAATTTCAAAAAATTAAATTTCTCATTTTATTTTATATGAAAATTTAAAAAAAAATTATAATGATAAAATAAAATAAAATAAAATCATCTTTATATCCAAACGTGACCTTAATTTATTTGCCACGCCAAGATAAAACCTTATTTGTTTTTTTAAAGCATCTCATCTCAAACTTCTCATTATATATTTTTTTTTCAAATTTTTATATAAAATAGAATATACAATTCAGCATTTTCAAATCTTAGAATAATTTTTTCAAATTTTAAAACAAAATTAATAATAAAAAAAATATTATAACAATCTTTTATTCTTTTTTAACTTTTATTTTATCTTATCTTAACTCATTTATGAAAATATATCAAGCCTAAAGCTGTGTTTAGATGTTAAGCTGATTTTTTTATAAATAGTAGTGAGTTGAGATGATAAAATGAATTTTATAAAATTCACTAATTAAGATGAGTTTAAAAATATTTGAATGTTAAAATAAATTTAGATATATTTATAAAAATATGAAAGATACTATGAGTCTCTTATGTAAAAAGATATTGAGTTAAAAAAATTGTAAATCTTATATGTAAAGAGATTTTGAGTTAAAATAATAGAGATCAGTTAGTGATTTAAAAATTATGTGTTTAAATATTAAACTTAATTTAAATCAAATCTCATTTTTTTTTTGTTGCTCTATCTCTTCTCTTTTGGCCACCGAGGTTTATGTAGGGTAATCGGTGGTTTTTAGATTTCTTTTAGTATTTTGATGGTTGTTGCAAGTTCGGAGAGTTGGAACCCGTAAGGCCAATATGCGCCTAGCCGTCGTTTCTTGTGCTCGTCGATTTGGTTGTTGCCAAGAGTTTTTGCCGAATAGAGCGGCGTGTGCTCTAAACTCGCGGAAGCCAAGTCATAGCGAACTCCAACACGCTTCTATTTTCCAGCGGATCCATCTCGTCGTTGGCAACTATAAGTGAATCTGGGGTACCAATGTTTCTATCTCTACAATTCTTGGAGTGGTGCGTGACTTCCACACGCCACCACAGATAGTCAATATTTGTTTTGTTATATTTTGTTGTTGTTTTGTGATTGTAGTGTTGTGTATTTTCGTTTGTATAAAAAAAATATAAAAAGTGAGAATTAGTCTCCCGAACAAATATTAGTTTGAAGTTTAGTTTTTTTTTATAAAGAAACTTTGTAGCTGCTTCTATTGGAAATAGTATTTGGTTCTCTCAGATTTTGTTGAGAAATATAAAAATTACACATCAATTTATAATTAGTTAATGGTTAGATCACATTACATACTTCTTATTTCTGGAATTTCACTGGATGAAATTATTTAAAAAAAAAATTAAATCAAATTGATTTCAATACCATCTAACAATCAAACGGAGTCAAATGCGACGGCTTCCAAGAAAGAAGCACGTGACAAAATAACTTTATTTATTGGGCACAATACGCAAAAGTCATCTTAGCGAGCGTCCGTTTAATATATTTCCATCATATGCCTACTTGACCAATAATAAATTATAAAATTCTTTAAAGTCCAAGATAAAACGTGGATTAAGTATCATGGTACATTTTATGATTACTCAATTGAAAATATGCCTGTGAAGAGATTCATGACTTGATAGTATATGATTCAATTCTTTAAATAAATCATTTAATACAAAATAATATATAAAAATTATATTATATGCATTTTTTCTTGGTTTATCCTCCAAATGCAATGTATACATTGAATTAAACATATTTTCATTTTCACAGGGTAGGTATGATTTTCATTTTCTTTTTTATCTTTATTCTCATCTTCCTCTCTAATGATATTTGATATGACTTCAACCCTCGTGGACGCCTTCTCCTTTCTTTGTCATCATATATTTCTTCTACTCTTGTAACTGTATTTTTTTTTAATAAAAAATACAAATAAGCAGTAAAAACCAAATCCAAGCGTTAAAAAATTCTGATGCCACTCAATCACAGTGCAATCTAGTAGGCCGTTTCTTTATCCATTTCACTTTCCACGAGGGTTTCAACCCTACCAACATTTCCTCGACCCCTGTAGTCTCATTTGAGTTTGAGGAAAAAAAACAAAAAACCATATTTTGATATTTCCATGGACAAAACCCCAAGTCACACCCTCTCACGCATCTCTTTCACACTCATCGACGACATTGGTTTTTAGAATATTAATAATGAATTTGTTATAATTTTCTTTTAAATTATATACTTTTATACTTTTTTTAAAAAAAAATTTGTTAAATTTGATCAATAATAGAAATTAAAAAATAGAGAGAAAAATATTTTTTTATTTGTAAATAGTAATCTTTCAAAACTCTTTAAATTAAAAAAAAAAATTATAACAAATTCATTATTAATATTCTTAGAACTGGCTCGACTTCCATCTTCCCAACCACACCAACTTCCACTAGCCTTCTGACTTGTTCCCGCTCTCACTCATCCACGCTTTCAGTACTTCTTCTACTCTAGGTTCAACTTCTCTCTCCACCTCTCTATGTTCAACATCATTCTGAAACTTGAGGACTTTTTTGACTGCTCACCCTCACATTCAAAGCTACAATACTGAGTGTAAGTTGGAGATTATTAGGATTGTCTCGAATCAATTATAAAAGGAACTGAAGGTCAATATTTTGTAAGTGTGAGAGAAAATTTTACCTTTTAAACTAATTTTTACAATTGAGAAAGACTCGAGATCACTCGTTAAGATAAACTTTAGAAATGTAAAAGGTTAAATTAGTCAGTTCACAAACAAAGGAAAAGAACTGAACAGAATTTTCCTAAAAACACAGTGGCAAAATAGGAAAGATAATGTGAAATAAAAATTTAATTGACGCTTTTATACGTAGAAATATATATGGAAGGGATTTAAGGTTCTTAATTCCTTCCAACAAATGGAGCAGGCACTCCATTTATACAAGTCCGACGACCAAGATTCAAGAAAAGTTACAATCATGATATCCGGATTTCGAATTTTTAAACTCGGGTTTTATCTGTTTCGGGTATTTCTGGTCTGAAATCCGGATAAACAGTACTAAAACTAGCTAGCTCAATCATCACTAGCTAATTAAGAGCTAAATAAGAAACATATTGGACGGTCACTGATTTTAAATCATGTGGTTAAGATATCAAGATGATAAGGAAAAGTACATTTCTACAAATTCATCAAAATTAAATATTTCCCGAGGAAATGAAATAAGATAATAATAATCAATATCTGAGCTGTAACTTGATGGCTCGGCCTTAACCCTTATGATTACCGTACGTATATAATATTACTTTCTCTTATTAATCTAAATCTTAAAAACATTTATCAAAGAATAATATTAGATATTACAATAGAACTTGCAAACTAACCTTATTATATTTTAAAAAATAATAAAGTCATTATTAAAAAATAACTTTATATATATATATTATCAAATTTATTATTAATTTTTTAAATAAACATACCAGACTTATAAATTCTACAATTGCAGCCCGAATTTAAATATAAATAGCATTGCCGAGTGCATGATTTAACTTTAATTTGGAGTAATGAAGCTTGCTGCGCTAGCTAGGCAACTGAAGGTCATACGATATAGCCTATAGGCATTATGGAGAAGCGTAATCCGACACGATCCAAGAGCATCGGTGGGATGAATTAGCTGGGACGTGGCTCTTCCCACGTAACCAAAACAATTATTTTTATTCTTGAAGTAATATTAATAATTATTGTAAAGCTGTTATGTATGATCTTAATTTGATCACGGAGTATGCTCTCTAGTATAATTTATATATATTTTTTTATTTTAAATATTTTCAAAATATATTTAAAAATATAAAAAAAAAATCCAATATACTAATAATAACTTCTTTAATTATTAAATAATTAAATTAAATTAAATATATGAGCGATTAAAATAAAAAGATAAAATAAGATGGTATAATGGCATTTCTCTAATGTAAATCCATGTTTGCTGCCGGAATTACTTTATTCCTGTAGTTTCAAATCGCGGGAACGTCGCGAAAAATAATGCGCCCAACATGCACTTTTTCTTGTGACTTTATGTAATATCCGAAATAACCTGAATTTGTAGCAATACCGAATCGTGGGAAATGACTTCAAATGCTGCCAGAAATACTAGTACCATTCATGTGGTAAATTGGCTATATTTACTATTATCGGCACACTAAAACTGTCACAAAATAGTTTAATTTTGATGATACTGATCGCCAGAAATTAGTATTTCTTGGGAGCTTTCTGCACAAGAAATACTCTTTTCCTGTGTATGCTGCCAGAAATACCAGTGCTACTGATCTTGTGACATGTTGATCATATATACTATTACTGGCACATGAAGATTGCTAGAAAAGAGAATTACAGGCATTCCCTATGGTCAAAAATATGTATTTCCAGCAAATCTTCTACACAAGAAATAGTCTTTTCTAGCAGTATGCACAACGCCAGCAATGATATTTTCCAGTGAAACTTACATGGCAAGAATTATATATTGGTACTGTCCATAAAAATCAATTCCTGTAGATTAATTTGTACCAAAAGATTGAATTAGTGTAGAAGTGAAATTATTTTGAGAAGGTCCAAATTTTCCAGAATAAGGTTTTTCGGACAAACTTTTAACACCTCAAAAATGGTGTAAAGTACCGAACTAATTAAAATGCATCAAATCTTTGCGGTTATTCAATTTAAATGATGAAATTTGCTGCTTTTAATCTTCTAAAAGCTGAATATATGGAGCTTAATTTTCCCATACTTGGGAGTTTCTGATTGAAAGTTGGAACCTGCAAGATTAACCTACATAAATGAATAAAGTTTGTTAACAATGATGAAAAAAGAATTTGAAAATAATTCAGCTCCACAATATTATTAAATTTATCTTGACCATCAGGGTGGCAATTAAATTGTCTGGCATGCTTTTGATCTACTACTGTGATTTCATGATTTGTCCTAGGGGTGTTCATCTGGATTCCGGATTCTTAAATCCGAAACTCAGATTTAAAATTTTCTTCAATTAAAATATTAAAAATTATATTAAAATTCAAACCGGGCTAAATACAATCTGACCCGGATGAACAGGCCTAATTTGCCCCATATGAATTCAATACACAATCAGCTTGGATGATTTAGTGGTTAGCATATTGTGCTATAACAAAAGCAGAGTGTAAATCTTTACCAAAATCGAATACAACACATTAATTGCTTATATAATGAAGGGGCGACGGATCGCAGTTGTCCTAAATCAGTTAATTGATTTCATGACTTGACGTCTTATATTTTCGAACTTCTTCAATGTTCGCTATAACACAAGTAATTGCCGCTATAATATATTATCTGCTACGACATCTTATTTGGACGACAAAATTATCGCGAGAAATAAATGACAAAAAATGACAAATTTGGGCGACGGACCGCAGTTGTCCTGAATTAAAAAAAAAAAGGCACCATTTTCTGCACATAATTTGTCGCCAGAAAAAGAGTTGGCAGCAAAAGCCATTTTTTGTTGTAGCGAGAATATAAATACTACTTATTTTCTCTCATTATTATTATTATTATTATTATTATTTTTAAAAATTAAAATTGGACAACTGATAATAGATGCAAAGGCCGAAGTAAATTATGGATGATAAGGGACTTTGCCGACAAAAGCTGACAAAAGAGGGATATATATAGACATGGATCGGCATGAAGAAATGGGCAAGGATATAACATTTCCATACGAATCAAACAAACCTAGCTAGCATGTGCTTTGAAACATCAAAGAAATAGATATAAGATCTATACGTTCAATGAAGCAATCCTTCACATGCATGCGAATATATTTGTTAGCCCATGTGAACACTTAAAACACCTTCTGTAAGTACTGTATTTATATATATATATTTATTAATTTAATTAGTGTTTCTTTTATGTAGTACGCCCCTTTTATGTACTGTATATCAATGAACATATTAGCTTTCTAATCTGAAAAGACTATATTATTGCTCAATAACAGAATGTCTTTGAAGGGATATTTACTATTCTGCACATGATTGACAATTAAATGGGGGAGAAATCATGATACGTGCTGTCTCCACCTAAGTGATCATCATCTTGATCTGGATCAGAAATTGAAATAATTGAAATTACATTCATTGATGCTTCAAAGGTGTAATCCCCCGTTTTGGTAGAACCTCCCGAGGCAACCTTTTTACTTTTCATTGATGATCTCAGATGGCCAAATTAACCTATCTGGCTTGAGTTGGATCAAAATGAGATTTTCATATACACATTCAAACTCTCAGTCGAGGGAACCCAAAACTTTTGGTCGATATAGACATGAGTAAACTAGCAAATTGATTATAATTGATAGAAACAAGGAGATTTAGGTTCGGTTTGTTTTATAAATTGAGTTTTACTATTTACAACTCGTTTCGTACTTTCAACTCATCTCAATCACTCATTTCAAATTTCAATTCATCTCAACTACTCATTTTATTATTATTCATAATTTATCTCATCTTATTTCATCTCATTTCTAAATTCAAGCAGATCTTTAGAGTTTAATACCATATGCCTAGTAAAAATTAAAGCGTGGTTAAGGGTTTGACCTGGAAGGCGGCTGGAGTGAAAAATGGGCAAATTCAAAAACAGTGTTTCCCAGGACATAAACACCACGTCGAAGGGGGAAGCATATAAACATTACCATGTGACTGCCAACTAATGGTTTCATTACAAGAAAATAATAGAAGATAATGACACATTATGATGGTTACACTCATTTATGATGGGTAAGATCATGGTCCCACATACCATCAATTCAATGTTCATATAATATCCACCACAGGCCCAATAGTCTGCACTCTCTTTTAATATTCCATTTGAATATTATAATATGCATAACTAGTTAATTAGCATTTTGTCTTATCTACAAGCTGTTGCATTATGTAACATTGCGAGAAAGAGAAAGATACATAGTCAACTGCAATTATTTTTGAAAAATAAATGCAGTTATTTTAGTTAAACGACCCCAGGAAATAAAGGTATCAAAGTTCTGACTTTCCAATTTGAATTTAAAGATGGGTTCAACTTATTTTAATTTTATTATTATATTTTTTTAATTTTTTATATAAAATATAAATTCTAATATAATTTTTTTAAATTATAATACATATTTTTTAAATTCTAATTCAATATTTTGAAATTTTAAAATAATAATAATATTAAAAAATAAATTAAATTTATCTCAACCCATCTCATTTTTAAATTCAAAGGATCCCTTATAATGTAGTTCTCTTTGTTCAGATGGTATTCCTCGCCAATACTGAATCATATTAATTAACCCGTGTGCCTTAATCACCTCAGCAGTGTGTACAAATGCTTTTACAACTACACCCTGATGAAAAGAAAATTCGAATGACTTCCTGCTTGGTCTTAGTATCGGGGCCTTGCTTGCTTGGATCGTGGGAATCCAGCCTAGACTCGACTCCAGGAGCCAAGGGTAGAACGAGCACGTGCAAACGCCAGGCCCCATCAAACATGAATCTTCTGATACACGTAGTGTGGACCCATCAATCCCCTTAATACTTTAAGGACCCCCACAAACCCACAAGGTCTTCCAGTTTCTTAAATCATGACCCTGAAATGGACCCCCAAAATGGACAGCTTCCCCCATCAAGATATAAGTATTTTACACGGATTCTGCATGTTCATGAACCACTTTCACGTGCTTTCTGATCCACTCCATCCCGCATCAACCAACATCACATGGTGACCAAAACACCCAAGCTGATTGTCTTATGTTGAGGAACATTTTCAAGGACAAAACGGGCATCTGCGAATGCTAAATCCTCTCTTTTTCTTCCCTCTAAAGCAGGCCTCACCTAATTGTAAACATGACACAAACACCTAATAACCGCTGTAAGTGGTAGCTATAGCAGATAAAGAAATATTATATGCTAGCTCTAAATGAGAAAAGAGAATAATATTACAGTAAAATTAGGCTGTCGACAGAAGGGCAATCTGTTATTCACTTCTAATAAGGTGGGGCTTTATACTTTATAGTGTTTAACATCACTTATCAAATATGGACAGGAAGAGGTCTCACAATATCATTTCTTGCTTTCTTCTACCTTTGTCGTTGCTGTAATACAATGGCAGCTTAGAAAGATTTGACAGAGATGGGGAAGGCAAGCAAATGGCTTAGAAACTTCTTGACAGGGAAAAAGGACAAGGAAAAGTTGCCAAGTAATCAGAGTTCTTGCATTGACAACAATCCGACAACTCCAATTTCAACCCCACAGACACCGAAAGAGAAAAGGCGATGGAGTTTTCGAAGATCTTCAGCAGCAGCTGCACCTCCCAAGGACTCAAATCCTGTGGAATTCCACACCATTGCCACAATGCCACCAGCTGTACAGACGACCGCTTTGGATACTGAGAATGAGCAGAAAAAGCAAGCCATGGCAATGGCAGCAGATGCCGCTGCGGTTGCTGCTGCACAGGCTGCGGCTGCGGTGATCCGACTCCCAGCAGCTGCCAATGGCAGAACTAGTGCAGTTGAAGTGGTTGCTGCAATCAAAATTCAATCGGTTTTCCGGTCTTATTTGGTAAGAAACTCTGCCGAAATATCTAATAGATACAGAGGGCCGGTTTATATTGTAATGACCCAAATGTCACAAAGATGAAATGCCAATTGCGAACCGTTTCCTTCTCTTTGTTACAGGCAAGGAAAGCACTTTCCGCGTTGAAAGGACTAGTAAAGTTGCAGGCGTTGGTGAGAGGTCACTTGGTGAGGAAGCAAGCGACGACTACACTTCGGTGTATGCAGGCACTGGTGACAGTACAGGCTAGAGCTCTGGCACAGAGAATCCGGATGGCTGAAGAATCGAAGCCTGTTAATCAGCACAGAAAATCGACACAAGAAAATCAGTTCAGACACTCCTATCATGTTAGTTCCATTATTTTCTAGCTATAATTTCCTAACCATGGTTCCTTTATTCTCTGATTTCCAACCAAGTTTTTTTTTTGAAACAGAACATTCTATTTGTTTCGCCAATTGGGAATCTATCTTCTTTTGTTTTAGCCCTTATATAATGGTAAAAAAAAAAAAAAAACAGATCTTTCAACAACACTGATCTGCAATCTGGTTTTTGTGTGTCTAGGAGATGGACAGAGGCATGGAGGACGTTAAGATTGTGGAAATGGATCATGGTGCACCAAAAGGAAACTTAAAGAACAGGAATAGCTACTCGAGCCAGCCGCAATACGAAGGAATAGAACATAGATTCTCCCCTCAATATGCACCAAATGGCGCATACTCTAAGCAAGACAACTATCAGGCCTCACCGGTTCCATCAGCTTTGACTGACATGAGCCCAGGAGCCTGCAGTGGGCATTTCGATGACTATTCCTTCGATACAGCACAAAGTAGCCCACAATACTACTCCGCTGCGTCCAAGCCCGATCCCTCAAGGGTTCCTTTCGCTTTCCCCAGGTCAAATTATGCAGAATCTATGCCCTATGACTACCCATTATTCCCAAATTACATGGCCAACACGCAATCTTCAAGAGCCAAAGCCCGGTCACAGAGCGCACCAAAGCAAAGGCCTGACACAATTGAGAGGCCACCAAGCCGGCCGCGTAGGGCATTAATGGAAGGGAGGAATGTCCCCAGGGCGATGCGGATGCAGAGGTCATCTTCGCATGTCGGCTCAACTGCTCAAAATTACCAATATCCATGGCCAATCAAGCTTGATAGATCCACAGTTTCACTTAAAGACAGTGAGTGTGGATCCTCAAGTACAGTACTCACAAGTACAAACTACTGCAGATCGCTTGTCGCATTTGATGTGAGTACCAAGAACCCAGAATTCCAAAAACTGTTTATGAATTACCAAAATAATAAAGTACAAGGACAGTAGAAGGAAGCAATCATGTGAATTCACGAAAATAAGATCCGCATTTTGATGTTTGTTAATCTTAATCAACATCTGATCAAGTTGTTTCATCATCTATTTCTGTGACTGCAGCCTCATGGAAATAGATCTGTGGTGCATCCCTCACCCCAATTTTAACCGAAACTCGAAGAGGCATGGGGATACCAAGCAGGCATTGGACGTTTTAAGAGGGGATGATTAAAAATGGTGAATCTCAGTGTTACTGCAGGGATGTGCCCTATTGTAAGGGTTCTTCTGAACCTTGGCTGAACGTATCAAAGAGGTGAAACTGTAAAAAACAACTCCATTAAGAGCACAACTTGATTGGACTCTTATCTGTTTATAGCCATTTATGAGGTGGGGTTTTCTGCGAACATATATTGTCTTTTCTGTTTTTCTTTTTTTTTGGTTCCATACATAAGATGTTCCACCAGATATACGTTTGCAACAACGACAACGTTCAAGCTACAAAGGCCTCTCTGTACGAGCTTCTGCTACAAGATCCTTAATTAGTTGATCCCTTTCCTTTCCTTTGATCATTGTTTTAAGGTGATTCGACCTAAACAGCTTCCTTTTGGATTCAAAATTTATTCTATCTTATTTCATATCATCATTATAATTTTTAAAATTCTTATATAAAATATAATAAATAATACAATTTTTTAAAATTTAAAAATATTAATATTATCAAAAAATAATATTTTAACAATATTTTATTCAACTTTTCATCTTTTATCTCTTCTCTTATTATCTTTAATCTAAACGGGTACAATATTAAGGTGACTAATGCCGCCTCCACTCCAATTTTCAACGGGGATTGGTAGAAACTTGGGGAGACAATGGTCCGTAGGTTCTAAGATAAATGATGCAACCGACAATTAACTTTCATCACTTAAAACAGCCTCCCAAAACTCATTCAAACCCTAAGAAGTCAGCAGTCTGCCTTTCAAAGCCCATTTCAACCAGCCCAAGAATAACCTCGGCTTTCCGTTAATGGGCTTTTTGTGAGAATGGAATGGATAATCTAATAACAAAATCACGAAGACCAGACGACACACGAAACTTTAATTTAATTTTTCCCAAAAATCGAGGATACTGAAATAAAATGATGGTGGGAATAGATAGTACCAGTAGATATCATGGTGATAAATGATATGGATAAGCCTTAAATGCATAAGCCTCATGCAAGTTCATTATAAAAAAAAAAAAGAAAAATTCACCTTTTTTTTTCCATGGAGTCACATTATATTTATAAATCTATGCATTTAGAGTTTATACCATTACTCTTTTAATGTCATTTCCACAGTTGGACACATGATTCTCGTAGATGCCCGCCATGCCTCAAAATGTCAACTTACATCAGTGGGGGCATGCAGCTAGGAGTTACAGCTTTAGCCCAACTATATATATAACTTTAATCGAACACAACTTTTGTTGCCAGCAATGGGTGCCCTAATTTTACTACTTTTGTTTGTTTGTTTGTTTCGTCGTAAGGACGGATGCAGATGAAATCAAAATCAATCATGATATCGTTCGGATGGGATGGGATGGCCAAGTCGTCCCTTACTTTCTTTTAGTTCGATTTGAAATATAAAATCAAGGGTTCATCCGAGCGAATACATGAAGAACATCCTATTACTCTGGAAAATGTTAGGGATTCCCATTTTGAAATCCAATGAGATATTGATGGGATTTTTTTAAATTTTTTTTTACCTGATTGGGATGGGGATGGCCAAGTCTTCCCTTAATTTCTTTTAGTTCGATTTGAAATATAAAATCAAGGATTCATTCGAGAGAGTACATGAAGAAGATCTTATTATCTTGGGTAATATTAAGAATTCCCAAGATTCTTAAAAGATTTCGATGGATTTTTTTTTTTTAAAAAATTCATGATTTTTAATAAATTGTTTTTAAATAATGTTGAAATACAAAAAAAATTATAATATTATTTAAAATACTTACTTAAAAATCATATAAAAAAAATTATAAAAAAATCTCATGGATTCCAAAATCGAAATCCCTAACATTTGCCATTATACTACGTTAATGGAATAAATGGCCAAAAAGGAAAAACAAAAAGAAAAATATGAAATGAAACAAAGTTGTAATGGCGCACATTCTTGATGTGTGTCGGGAGCTATTCATGGGTCCGACAGTGCATATATATATATAGATTCCGATCTTCTTACAAAACATTAAAAAAAAAGTCATGCATGTCGATTGATCATTTTCTATCGTTTTCTTCTGCGGAAGACAATAATGGATAGGATATATATAGTCATATCTACATCCATCTCATTAGAAAGTCCGCTTGTCCTTCAATAATTAGAAAAAGTCCACGATATGGGGACCCCTAGCTATCTGCATTATTTTTAATGTTGGCAACCTTCCTTTCGCATCTCCTTTTTCCTAATTCATTCATCATTTCTCTTTTTTATTATTGCTGATCTTATATATATATATATATTACTTTGGTCCTAATTATTAAATTCATATGACAATGCTAATTAATTATTGTGACTACATTATTATAAACATGAATATATAGACAGTATATGATCAGAAAGAATATTAGTTGCATGGCCTGGCTGTTTAATTGACTGGGGCTTGTAATAAACAAAGAAATTAGCCTTGCAGGCCGGGCTTAATTGTCAGCCCTCCTACCTATCTAGTTATCTGGTCCAAGAATTAATTCTCACGAGCATCTCTTTGTGCATAATGAACTGGATCCCATCTGGATGATCAATTCTTCTCAAACTAATTATTATTAATGAAATTTACTATTTTCTTTATTTTTTTTTGTAAAAAAAGTTAAATCGATCTCAAGTTACTTCGTACGTTTTAAACAAACATGATCTCAACTTATTTACATTAAGACACATCTTAATAAGACCCACAAAATATTAATATATACTATTTATGGATTAATTCGAATCATTTAAAATCTATCTACTTAATTTGTGACAAATGCTGCACATGCTATGGTCGCGGGTTAGGATACCTCTAAACCACATGAATTTAGAAAGTGCAGTACCTTTTCAAGATCACTTTGCAGCAATGGTAATGGATTTTGGATTGAAGGGAATCTTACGCATGACATGAGTGCTAAGTCTGACTTGCTAAAGCAACTATTTGTGAGCAATATCTACGTAGAGGAAGACTACAAGAGATTAGGCAAGCGAAGAGTTTAAGTGGATGGCCGGCAGTTGACGGTGATATTTTGAGAGAGAGAGAGAGAGAGAGAGAGAGAGAGAGAGAGATCCAGAGAGAGCAGTAGCAGCAGCAGCAGCATGCGAACTTGGCCTAGCTAGTCCTTATTCGTGTGCGTCCTCGATGATCACTTTCTTCTGTCTTCGCTTTAGCATGTTGTAAGTGTAGCTTTTTATCAGACATTATGCCTCTATATGCTTGCATACCTTTAGGAACATGATATATAGAACACACACACACACACATATATATATATATTATATTTACATGTCCGTTAGATATATATATATTATATTTACATGTCCGTTAAAAAATGGTGATTAATTCCCTTAATTAGCTCGTCTCGCCGAATTGTATATCTAATATTATAATGCGGTACTATGTTGCCAATGGTGAGCAGTACTGGAGGCTTCTATCAAACTTACGAACTACTGATCTGTTGTTTTCATATTTGACACTGATGATCACTAGGTTGACTACTGCATTCTACTACTCTTATTGAAACAAATCATTAATATTGTTGAATGTTTTTGTCACAATTCTTTATAGACGATATAGAAACCATTCCAAGCAGTAATTAGGAATAGCAATGGGAGAGTGGAGTGCTTTATTTACATTATCGAAGCAGTAATTAAAAATTAGGAGTACTAAGAAAAACAAGCTACAATTCGGTAATTTTCCTTGTTCATCAAGAGAATATTAATTTGGAGTGTAGTACTATGAATATTAAGATTGCTTCTAAAAGATATATATAGGGACTTTCGTACAAGCCTCAAGTGGGACATCGTCACTTTAGCCCAAGATGGTCGCGCGTCTTTGGAGAGGTTAATCATGGAGACCAGTAATTAGGAGTTTGCTTAATTAGTATCTGTGTTATATATAAATTGCTTGATTTTATTCTAAAATATCTATTTTCCCGACGTTATCCCTCACAAAAGTGTATGTTATTATTGAAAACGGTACCAATTAATTAGGTAGACTACGGTTAATTCTATTTATGTTAATTCTATTTAAGAAATTATGTGTATAAGTCTCATATAAGATGAAGTATGTTCGAATGCTAATTTTTCTGACATCAATATTCGAACTATATTATAGAATATTCAAATGTTTATATTAAATTTAAAAATAATATATTTTGACACCTTTACTATTTTAATACATCTAAAAAAAAATCTTTGCTTAATAGTGTAGGATTTGATTATTGGTGCATTGATAATAATTTTTTTATAATATTTTTAAATGATTAAAATATGAATAAAAATATATATAAAGAAATTAAAATAAGATCCTACTCTAGCGGGACCTTCTTAATATTATACAAATTTTATACTTCATTGAAATATAAAATAATTTAATCTGTGAAAGATATGAAGTGCAATGATTTAAAATTAAATTTAGATAAGCTAAATATCAAAGAGAATTGAGAAAGAAAAATAAAACAATATATACATTACGTGAGCAGTTGGTCTAGTACATAAATTAAAAACAAAATACAAAAAGACTAAAAAAAAACATAAAATCACTAGATTACAGTCTGTCTCTCAATGATAGGATTTCATCAGCCAAAAACTCGACCTTGACATGCAAGGTGTCTATATCAGTAGATAGCTGCTCCATATGTTCATCCACATGCGCAGTGATCACAACAGTCTATGCAGTGAGCTGCTGATCGAAATACGTCTGTAGCTGTTCCAACACATTGACCATCCAAGCAGGTGGCACTTCCCCACCCGCAGCATGTCCCCTCTGAGACTGCCGATTGGTTTTGGCAATGTTAGCAGGATCTCCCGTGCTGATTTGACGCTAGGGAGGTAGAACCAGATCTGCTACAAGAGGAGGCACACGTCGCCTCTGTCCCCATTTCTGATTATACGTGTGGATGTCAATAGGGTCTACCTGCTGTCGCACGGTCTTCGACACCCAAGGTGACACTCCTACAGTCAGGAGTAGCCAGGTGATGATGACTCCATAGGGGAGGTTGTCCGCCGAGATAGTGCACGCCTCGTAGCATATCGTCTCGAAGATCACCCATGGAAAGTCGATCGGCTCTCCACACGCCAAGATCAAAAAAGGGGCTTGCGACTGGCTGAATGTCGCTATGTGTGCGAGGGGATCCACGTTGTGTGCAACGATGAGATCCAACATGCAGAAGAAACTCTCGACCCCACTCTTCCAAATCATGTCTGACATCTCGTGCCCCTCCCGTTCTCTGCCAGTGAAGATGTAGAAATCTTCATCTCGTGGTGACTGCCCGTAGAATGAATTGGGTCAGTCTGGGATGCCACCATGCCAACGTTAACACTTGGCGGCGGAGCCGATGCAGCAGCTGCGTCCTCCACCAGGTCAGCAGCTACTGATTGTGGCTGTGGACGAAGGATTTGCAGGAGGTCGGCGATGACATCTGTCGAGATTGTCAGCTGCACCCTACGGACCCTCGTCACATGGGAGTCCGCGTCGAAGGAGATAGTTGACATAGTTGCGTAGAACTCATGGACCATGCTCAGGTAAATGGTATCCCTCAATGAGTATATCGGGGCCCAGCCCCTGTTCACAAATACAGACATGGGGCTCCTCCCCTACTAGAATAATAAGTCGAACTCGTTAATTCTGACCTCCCACTCCGGTCTAACCGTGCGGGCCTTGATACAAGTAGCCTTTTGTGAGGCTCCTTCTCAGACCTTCTTTAATGTAGTTCTTGGTTGCTGAGCCATATATATATATATATATATATATATGCACAAATGAGATAAAAATTAGAGAAAATAATAATGAAATTAAGGAATAATATTTGAAAAGCAGAAAATGTAATTTTTTAAAAGGGATCTGTGAATACATTCGAATGTTACAAAAGTAAAGTTCGCATATCACTTAGTTTCCAACATTGCAAAATCCACATTTAAACGTGAACATGAACATTAGCAACGTATTAGTTAGCGAACGTTGGAGATCGTCATGTTCAAACATATCTTGTTTATGTGCAAACATGACCGTTCGTATACCAACGTTACCTAAGTTACATTCCAACGTAAATAATTTACTTTCGAATGTGACTCTTTGATTGATAATGTTGGAAAAGTCATATTCGAATGTACCTAAGGTACGTACGTTCGAATGTGACCATTCATCTTCCTCGATTCAAATTTTTACATTCGAACATTTTATTAAAACGTTCAAACGTAAAAAACTGGAATAACTAAGTCGTCATTCTTGAAACTCCATTGCTGGAATTTTATGGCCAAAAGTCACCATAAAAATGAAGTAGACACTTCAAATAATCTTTTTACGGTGGCTTTTTGGCCAATGGAGACTCGTGGTGGCCGAAAACTTGGAATTCTGGCCACCACATTTTCTTAGAATTTTAAAAAATAACCTAATTCAATAAAATAATGCATGAAAATAGTGGGATTAGAGTTCCCTACCTTTTGGTGACGGTTGTGGTGACTTTGGAGACGGTTACGACAGTGTACATGACGAAGAGAAATTGAGAGAAACCATTGACTCTCATGAAATGTGGTTCTGTCGTCGGGATTACTGTATATATACATGTAACGTTCGAATATTCTTTAATGAATGTTACGTATAAACCGTTTGGACGTTCTAATGTAAGAACCAAATGTTCGCATGTCATCTTGTTTTACGTTCAAACGTTTAATTAGTCATTTCTTTGCCAATTATAGACTACATTCAAACATTACATTTAAACGTTAGAACATTTTAAAAAAAAATGTTTGAACGTTCTAAAGACACATTCGAACGTAATTTTCTATTTTTACATTTAAATTGAAATCACATTATAATATATTATCACACAGTAAAATATATAATATATTATATAGTCTAAAACTTTTTCTAAAATATATTGTGCCAACACTATATTACTACTATAGTGTTAATTATTATATAATGTATTATATACTATAACAATAGTCAACATGGTATAATATTATAGCACTAAGTATTATATAGTATTACTATAGTAGATAAAATATATAAAGTGATATTTTAAATATAATTAGTTAACATTATATAACACTATAATGTTAAATATTATATAGTGTTGACTATAGCATATAAAACAAGAATAAAATAAAATATTATAATACTATAATTAAATATAGTAATGTAGTTATATTTTTTCTATTTACTATAATTTTAATAAATAATTTTTATATTTTTTGGTTTAATAAATATAGCAATATGTATATTTAATCATAAAAAAAGTAAAAAAAAAAAATCATTCGAATGTCACATAGTTATGTTTGAACTTTCCAAAAAAAGTGTGAGAAATTTTCTGCACTTTCTAGAATGTTCAAACGTAACTTTATGACATTTGAAGTTTTATTTATAATTCAGGAAATTTTATAACATTTTAATAAACGTTCGAACGTCAATTCGTGTCGTGCAAATGTCACAGTACGACGTTCGAATGTTTCGAGGGAATTTAAGTACGTTCGAACGTTAGGATTTTAACATTCGAACGTTTTTAAAAATTTCAAATAGATTCAAATATAGGCACGGAATGAAGCCATAAACATATTTCTGGCTTCTCTTATGCATGGAAGAGAGGGAAAGGAAGAGAGAGAGTGAGTGAGATATATAGAGAGAGTGAGTGTGAGAGAGAAAGGTAAAGAGAGTGAGAGCTCAATTAGGTTTTTTATAAGGATTTTTTATTGCAAAAGTAAACTTCACAAGTAATTTTTGTAGAATTTTTTTATTGCTATTAATTTTTGTGTGAATTTAACAGTTCATTGTGTATTTTTGTAGAGTTTGATGGTGTGGAAGTTGAAGTTCAAAGAGGGTCTTTGAGCACTTGTAAAGAAAGTTTATTACTTTTGCTAAATATTTCTTATTTGCTTATTGTATATTATTGGATGATTATTTGAATGCGTTTTATAATTTTTTTAATGTGAGTATATTTTTTGTGTAAATTTTTTCAAGCATATATATATAGTGAAAATTTGTGTCTCTTTTCCAATTGCAAGCATGTATATTTTAGAATTGATAATTTGTTGGGTATATTATATTTGTGTCAGTATTTTAGTTTGTTTAATTTTAGAAGCATCTATTCTTGGATGTGTTAAGTATTTTTTTTTGTGTGTTTTTTCTATGTTGGGATTTAAGAAAATTGGGTTTTTTGTATTATTTTAATAATAAGAGTTTGCAAAAATATTGGATGATTATTTGAATTTAAAATATGATTTTTCTTTCATGTGGGTAAATTTTTTGTGTGAATTTTTTCAAGCATATATATAGTGAAAAATTGTGCCTCTTTTCCAATTGCAAGCATGTATATTTTAGAATTGATAATTTGTTGGGTATGTTATATTTATGCAATTTTTTAGTTTGTTGAATTTTAGAAGCATGTATTCTTGTATTAAGTATTTTAGAATTGATAATTTGTTGGATGTGTTAAGTATTTTTTCTTTTTTGTATTGGTATTTAAGCATATTGGATTTTTTGTATTATTTTAGTAATAGGAGTTTTGCAAAAATATTGGGTGATTATGCATAAAATTCAAAACCCCAAACCCTAAACCCAAACCCCAAATCTCAAAGTACAGCAAAATGTCCTTTATTATGTAGTTGCTTCACATTAAATCAATGTGTGAAATGTCAACGAAAGTAATAAATGATATTGAATTTATTTAACGAGGTGCTTCCTGAAAGGTCTGCATTGACAAAGAATTTTTATGAAGCTAAACAATTGAGAAAATGATTAGGATTTGAATACAAGTCCATACATGCATGTAAGAATGATTGTGTTTTGTTTTGAAATGAGAACGAAGAAAAATAAGCATATCCTGTATGCGGAGAGTCGAGGTGGAAAACTAGGAAAAACGTGTTGATCAAGGTGTTGCGCTATTTTTCATTGAGACCTTAACTGTAAAGACTATATCTGTTTAAAAAAAAGCTAAAAATTTGATGTGGCAGAAAGATAAAAGAGTTAAAAATAATGCATATATGAGACACCCGACTGACTCACTGGCTTGACAGTCTTTTGACGAACAACACCCCGAATTTGGGAGCAAACCTCAGAACATGTACCCGAGACTCATAACTAATGGATTCAATCACTTTAGTAACATGAGTACAAGTTATAGCACATGACCGGTTGTTTTGATATCGTACAATCTTCCCCCATGGAGGTGCATAAAAGTGCCAAACTTTTTATTAACTCTATAATCCCTAGCCCGAGATCACTAGGAAATGACATTGATTTAATCATGCAGCCAATGATTGAAGAGCTCAAAGAACTATGGGAAACGAGTGCTAGAACTTATGATGCATCAATCGGGACGTCTTTTTAGATGCATATTGCGGTGATGTGGATGATAAATGACTTTCCTGCATATGAAAATCTGTCCGGTTGGAGCACTAAAGGGAAATTGGCATGCCCGACGTGTAATCAAGAAATTTCCAGTGAGTGGTTAAAATTTTCTCAGAAGATGTGTTTTACAGGTTATCGCTGGTATCTTTCAGCAAATCATGCATGGAGAAGAGAATGATATAAGTTTGATGGGAGAGTGGAGGAAAGATCTGCACCAAAGTTGTCTGGGAACAGCACATTGGAACAACTGCAACATTTATCCGTGAACAATTTTGACAAAGGTCGAGAAAATAACAAGAGAAAGCGAGACGCAACAAAATTGAATTGGACAAGCACATTATTTTCTTTGATTTACTGTACTGATAGTCTTGTATGTTGCGAGATAAATTGGATATTATGCATATAGAGAAGAACGTTTACAACAATATAGTTGAAACAATGATGAGCATTAACAACAAGACGAATGATACAGTCATACGTGATGGTCACATATACATGATATAATTGGACTAAAATATCTGGGTGGGTCTATAACATATATTTTTAGACGTGATTGGTGGGATCTAGGTGGTGGTCGGATTTCAATGCATAAGGATAATCACTTCACGAGTGTCAATACTGCATCAAAATGAAATGAAAATGATCCATTCGTATTGGCTTGTCAAGCTACGCAAGTCTATTACTTAAATGATATACTAAAACACATTGATAAAAATAGTGGAGAAATAACTTGGAGAATCGTGCAAAAATTTATTCCTAAGAACATATATGGGGTAGGAACGACTGCGGATCATGAGTCCAATAGAGATGAATAGGGCTATAATCGAGCCGAGTTGAGTCGAGTTTTGACTTGTCGAGCTCGAGCTTGACTCAAAATACTCGAGCTCAAGCTTGAGCCTAAGCTCGAGGTTTTATTTATTCTTCGTTTAAGCTCGACTTGATAAACTAAACTTCCAACTCGAGTTCGAGCTCAAACTCATCCTACAAACAAACTCGAGTCGAGCCAAGCTCGAGCTCGTGCTTGAATTTTTTTAAAAAAAATTTTGAATAAAAATTAATATTTAATATCTAACTAGTTGATATTTATTCATTATAATAATATATTATATACTTATATATATTATTAATAAATACATATAGTATGATAGCATATACGTATTTTACATACTTTTCACATACTAATATATGAAATTATTAAATTTTATAAACTAATTATTGTACAAATTATAAAACATAACTATGAAGTATATTCATCATATAGATATAAGTAATAAAATTACATATTACATATTTAATTATAAAAATGCTATACTTATATTATTAGAAATACACATATATGTAACATATATATGTATGTATATATTTATCAGTATATAAATGAATTTTAATCGAGTCGAGCTAACGAGTCGACTTGAGCATAAACGAGCGAGTTTTAATGAGTCTTAGCCAAGTTAAGTCGAGTTTTTTCGGATATGTGACATTTACTAATCGAGCGAGTATCTGTTTTCACGAACGAGCTTTTTTTTCACGAGTTGAGTTCGATTCAAGTTTAACCCAACGAAAACCAAGCGGATTGTCAAGTAGTTTGGTTTATTTATAGCCCTAAAGAAGAAGATGACACTCCGATTGTAGAAGCTTACCAGGAAGATGAAGATCAACTGATCAAGGTATTAACTTGTTTGTTGACCTTGGTGTGCTTGAGATACTCATTTTATCTAGAGATGATGTGGCACCTATCTACCTCAATCCATCCAAACTAGACGTTCATCCAATTGAAGTGAGTGAGTAGGATGAAGAAAAAGAAGAAGATGTGGCACCTATCCACCTCAACTCATCCAAACTAGACGTTCATCCAATTGAAGTGAATGAGGAGGAAGAAGAAGAAGAATATACTATTGAGAGAAATTCTGAAACAAGTAAGAAAAATTCATCCGACGAAAAAGAATAAGAATACAAAATCATATAAGTTAAATTGTTAATATTATACAACACTAAATAGCGTTCTAATTATTGTTCTTTAACTTTTTATTCATTTTCAAGGATGCCTCCAAAAAGATAAAAAATAAATGTGACACGTCTTCCAAATCCCAAACATGTTCCAGACTCCCCCCTTGAGGAATGCACTCCTGAAAAGATCAACAGGAGACGAATAGTGAGTCGACACCTAAAAGTAATAAAATGTCGTTGGTAATTAATTAATTATAGTTTAATACTCAATAACATATATAACTAATATCATGCTATTATATATGTTAGCTTATGCATCGTCTTTTCGATGTGGTCGTGGCATTACTCGTGGTCTCTTTTTAGAAAAAAGTAGATGTCAAGAAAAAATCAAGACCACAGTACCTGAAAATTCTTTAGGAGAAGTGGATGATAGTACGACAGTATTTTCCTCTTATATTGGCACAGTGGTTCAAGCTTATGCTCTCTTTTATGTGCGATCATGGCAAGATGTTCCTAATGAAATTAAGAATCACATTCGGAGTCGTGTGCTGGAAAGATAAATTTACAACTATATTTTTTCTCCCTTAATAAATATGTCGTATTATTTATTTAATTAACTCCTTAGAATGAGTTCAACTTCAATTTTACTTGTACCAAAGATGTGAGAACTGTGAACAGATTAATGACTACATTATTTTGACGTCACATGGGCTGATGTCATAAGCACTTCAAAAAATTTCAAACGTTGGAAGAAACTGCAAAATTCTCTTTCCAATAGATGAAGTTAGATGATTGGGTGAAATGTTGTTATATTTTCACAAGTCCTTATTATTAGATATTATAAATAAGTTAGTTATTTACATTTGTATCCACTCTAAATTAACAATAACATTATTAATTAATTTTATAGAGCTTAAATTTGACGAATGCACATAATAGATCCGCTCTCACAGTCCAGCATCATGCCGGTTCAAGGTCGTTCCACCGTCTTACTGAGAAAATGGTAATGAATAACTTATAGAAATTCATTTATTTTTCTAATATTTAATTTTATTTAATTATTAAAATTAAATTTCTCGATTGCTGATGTGTATTTGTTATAAACGTGATGATCTTGAAAATTTTTTCCTCATTCATATTTATGTTGCTACTCATACTAATGAACGTAGTGAATGGATAGATCTTGTCACTGCAGCAAATTATGTATGCGATATTAATTTTGTTAAGTTAATTTTGAATAATTTATTTTTATTCGTATTTCAATTAATTTTTTGCTTCATGTTCTTTCAAATTGTTGGACAAAATGTTGAAGATGTATTCAGTTTTTGGGAAATCCTCTCCTAGTAATACAAAGATATTCACGGAAGTGCTTAGTGCCAAGTCTATCATGGTAGAAGATTGGGATATTTAGTCAAACATTCAGCTGGTTTATCATCCTCTACAAGCTCCTCAACCTCAAAGATTAATAATCTCACCAAAAATTTAGAAGCAGCATGACGAGAAAACGAAATTATGAGGTTGAGACAATAAGAGTTAGAGTCTCTCTTGAAGCAACATTCTAATCTACAGACGAGTGTACAGGAACAACAGAGAAAGTAGGAGGAAAGAATGCACATTGCAGTCTAAGAACAGGTGTAGAGGAAAATGGCAGACCAAATGGAGTGTATTATGTCACTACAGTAGGATCGCGATGGACGAGAAAAAAAGAAGATAAATTTTATCTTTTTTTATTATTTTTAATTTTTAGTACCTAACTTTGATATACTGTAAGACATTGTAAATTGCTAGATTGATTATATAATATGATACAATTTGTATGCTTTTTAATTTTATTAAAATTTAACATTTTTGACAAGTATGTTTGAATGTGAACATCAAACGTTCGAACCTTAATTCCAACTACGTTAGAATGTAACATACATCGTTCAAATGAACTAACTAAAACGTTTCAATGTTTATGAAACTAACATTCGAATGTCCAACAAAACGTTTGAATATTCGTCAAATTAATGTTCGAACATATTCAAACATAATGTTCGAACGTTGGTTTAGGAACGTCCAAACATTAAAATTATTTTCGGATGTAACCAATGTTCGAATGGTAATAATAACGTCGGAGAAACAAATGAAGTAGTATATCGTTCGAATGTTAGACAGATGGGTTTACATTCGAACGTCATATTGTACGTTAGAACATGACTTTTTGTGACACATTTGAACCGTCACTAATTTTTCTAATGTCCAAACGTTACATCAAACGAAAATGCACCAACCATCACAAAAAATACTTTTTGTGATGGTTGAAGAGTAAAGTGTCACAAATATTTATCTGTGACACACTTACTCTAACGGTTACCGTGACGGTTTCTAACTGTCAGCAAAAATTTTTCGTGACGTTTTGGTCATTTTTTGTGATGCTTTGGTCACTAAAACTCAAATTTATTGTAGTGCATATAGATAATTCATGAACCACTGTGAGGCACTTTGAAGGGCTAGGATATAAATTTTATTAATCTTCCAGCTCTTAGATTTTATAATATCCAATTTCATTCTACTTACTAATTTATCACTACAAGAAAAATAGGTTTTTGAAATCAGTTATATATTACGAACATGACTATTTGAGACGAAAACAGTACTAGTCATGTTCGTAGCATATAACTGGCCTCAAAAACCTGTTTTTCTTGTATTGTATATATAATTGTGTCACGTTAACATGATGATGTATGAAATAGATATAAATGATAAAATTTAAAATAAAAATTAGGATTAATTGTTCTTTAAAGACATTTAGACGGACGTTATTGCTTTAATTTCTTAAAAGTCGAAATTAAAGTAGTATCTTTAAACTGTGATTTCGCATATATATACCAGTACGGGAGAGCAATCTACCACCTCAATCATTCTCGTGGCTCTCTTTCATTCAGGGTTCTACATCATGAGTAAATATATATCAAGTATCAATATAAATATATAAATTCGTACTTATGAAGATCATCAATCCCCTAAAAAATAAATTTCAAAGCTTCATAATTTCTTAGGGCCCTTGAGTATCAATCGATTTGATGGTGTTTCTTAACGTACAGTGCTTCCCACAAATTAAATGGGATTTTCTTCCACATGGGCTGTCAACTTATAACTTATGGCCTATATATAGTTGAATATCAGTACATGAATTATTGGTCTCACTCAAACTGTATGTATAGCTAATATTACAATCATCGATCGATCAATCTCTCTCGCGGTGGGTTCCTCCAAACCCTTATAATTATTAATGCCAATATTAACGTTGAGGATTGGAACCAGATGTCCAGCGTCTAACCACACAACTTATTATAATCTTGTAAAAAGGAGTAACATTAATTTTAGGTGGCTGATCAGCTTCAGTTGCAGTACTTTAGAGTGTCCTGATCTATGACCTTTAGTTTCTCACCACAATATCGATAAATGTCGACTGTGCATTAATATTAATTCTGCGTTGCAATATGGTGGTGTACTTTATAGTATAGCTAACTAACTGCATTGGTCAAAAGGAATATCTTATTCTCGGTCGATAGTAATCTCATAGAGTTTTTGTTTTTTGTTTTACTAAAATTGAATACTTAGGGCGCGAGAAATAAATACATATCAGATTTATTAAATATTTAATACTACCCGAGAAATTTATTTAGAAAGCCCTAAACAGTATGAGATATAATTCATATGTTTATCTCATGTCTTCCAGTACTTTAATTAGACCCTAAAATTTGGTAAAAAATTCTAGGAGATCCAAATACCATATTCTACTGATCTAAACTTTACCCAACTTCAAATTTTTCTCAGACCTCACGTACAGTGCCATGCATGTCCAGAATGCGTGATGCCAATTAAGAAGCTGTAAGAACTCTTAATTTTATGTATATATTCCTCAATTATATATAGCCCAATGTTCAAAAGTTGTAGCCCGATCGATCAATATACTGGCCGAATATTTTGTTCCTCTTTAAGAATATATATATATATTGTAATTATAGTTGACTGCAGGCTGGAACGTTGCATGCATAAGCTTCCTCTTCGGCATTCATCATGGATTCATGCATGATGCATGAGTCACATGATCACCAAACACGTACGTTAACTAAACTTTAATTAGATTTCATCTTTTCCTAGGTGCATGCTTCAAAATGTTACTCTCTCTCTCTCTCTCCCAATAAACTCCACTATGTTAAAAAAAGAGTCATTAGAAACCAATTAGAGTTAATGTATGGAGATACAAAGCATTGCGTTAATAATAAAGAGTCGGATTTGGGAAGCTGCTGCGATATTATTACCAAGACGAAGATGTCAGTGCACTCGATCAGATGACATGAGGCAAGTTATATAACTGCAGCACTTTATAATAAATTATCATGCACGTTGGAATGTACACATACGAATACTTCATCAACAATAACCTCTATACATACATACATACATACATACATACATGCATATATATATATATATATGTTTCCTCCGATCGATCATGATTCATGACCTCTTTGGTGACCGGGCATGAATGTGTGTTGGCATATCAAGCAGGGAATTCTGTTCCAGTATGACATTCTCTATGCCTAAAAGTCGATGAAATTGCTTCTATGAAGCGATTCTCAATCCTTGAAAGATGAGTGCAATAAGCTTAAGGTAATGGATCAGTGGGAATATATAGTATCAAGGGGAGGTTATATTTGGGGAGGTTGTTCACTAAATAATGGAGGAATATTGTTGGGAGCTCAGGACTAATATTCCACATTAGTTGTTAATCTGTAATTATTACCTTCGTCATTATTAATACACACTTGATATACAAAATATTCAACCGTGCTTCAAAAAGAGGATCAAGAAAGCTGCTCCAAATTGTCCTTTCCACTCTAGCTAGTAGACTAGTAATAATACTATTGACCATATGTTCAATCATGTCATGAGCATCTCTTCAATAATGTTGCCATTGATCACTTTCTTCTTTATTTATACTTTTTAACTTACTGCAACTTTGTGGATTAGCAAAAAAACAAAATTATGATCATGAATCACGACATCGATCGGCTCCATCTATTAGCTTAATTCGATTCTGTCATCCATATGTCCGCATTATCTTAGAAAACTAAACTCTTACGGAAATTCTTTCATCCATATACTAACTAATATTTTCTTGGTACGAATGATTACGGGTAGTTTTCAGCTGAATGCACGAGGCCGCATGGTACTAGTACCATTAATATAATGTAAAGAATTATTTTGTGGTTTCATTCTTATTGAAATAGAGCAGGATTTAATATATGGGTACATTAAGGATAGGATATATCCTATATCCTATGCTCATTATCATTATCATTATCATCATTATCATTATCATTATTCCTATTATATATTATTAATTAATGTTGCTGCTGTTGTTAATATTACCATTAATTTATAAGTTTATTATTATTATTAATAGCCGAAATTCGAATCATGAATTAGGTCGTGACCATAAATAATTAGATCACAATCTAGTTTCCGTAAAAGAAAATATAAGAGCTAATTCAAGGATTAATAGAAGTTTCTCAACTTCTTGTGAATTGTATTACTACGGGGACCGGCGTGTAATATTTGGTATTAGAGGATTTCTGGGATGAGTTTATGTAAGATATAGGTGTAATTAAGCTGATCTTAGCTGGACTGTTTGGTAATTTTGGGGTTTTATTTGATATGTAATCTAATGGTCTATGAAGAGACCACGTGGCTTCATCTGGGCAATTAGGGTTATACGTTTCTGTCATATATATAAGGCCTCTTTTCAGATTAGCACAGTAACAAAACAGAGAGATATGCGAGCGGCTGAAGTATTAGGGTTGAGAGTTACTTTACCATTTGAGAATCCGAGAGCACAGATCGATCTGGGAAAGGTTTGAGAGAAGCTTGTATGAGAGAAAGCTAAAGCTGATATAGCTTGAATCTTTACCTTGTAATCGTTGGATTGATCAATAAGAAGTCCCCTAAGTCAGTTCCCACCGTGGACGTAGATCCAATAGGGATCGAACCACGTAAAATACTTGTGTTCTATTTCTTTTGATTTTCTGTTATTTTCTTTCTCTTCTTGATTTGTTTAAGTATTTTCTTTACACTGATCTTGGCTCAAGTTTTGTTCTGAGTAAACATAAGGTTTACAAAATCAACAAGTGGTATCAGAGCAAGGCCGAGATGGGGACAAAGTTCGATGTGGAGAAATTTACAGGCAAGAATGATTTCGGCCTGTGGAGAATCAAGATGAAGGCTCTTCTGGTTCAAAATGGACTTCAAGATGCGCTTCATGGAGAAAGAAAACCTACTGGTGCTTCGCCTGAGGGAAAAGCTAGCTCCTCCATGGATGAGAAGGTAAAACCCGAAATCTTACAAAAGGCACATAGTGCCATAATTTTATCTTTGGGTGACAAGGTCCTTAGAGAGGTAGCCAGTGAGGAGACGGCAGCAGGGATTTGGTTAAAATTGGAATCTCTGTACATGACCAAATCCCTGGCAAACCGTCTCCACAAAAAGACCAAGTTGTACACCTTCAAGATGAGTCCAGGAGTGTCTCTGGAAGATCACCTCGATGATTTTAATAAAATCATCCTAGATCTTGCAAACATTGATATAATTATTGAGGATGAGGATCAAGCCATCCTCTTATTAAGTTCCTTAGATAATACATATGCTAATCTCAAGGAGACCATCATGTATGGTCGAGAGAGTCTGACTTTGGATGAAGTCCAGTCAATATTACACTCTAGAGAACTACAATAGAAGTCTGAGACAAAACCTGAGGGTGGAGAGGGTCTGATTGCTCGGGGAAAAACTGAAAAACCTGAGAACAAAAGAAAGAAAAACAAGAATAAAACAAAGACTAAAGGGAAACAATTAAAATGTTTTAATTGTCATAAAGAAGGACATTTCAAAAGAGATTGTCCTGAAAGGAGGTCAACTGGTGAGAATAAAACAAAACCTGAAGGGAATGCCTCGGTTGCTGTCGATGGTTATGAGAGTGCTGATGTCTTATGTGTTTCTGAAACAGAGTCTGGGAAAGAATGGATTCTAGACTCTGGATGTTCTTTCCATATGTGCCCCTTTAAATCTTGGTTTGAAACCTTTAAGGATTTAGATGGGGGCCTTGTAATGTTAGGGAACAATAAGTCCTGCAAAGTTCTTGGCATTGGTACAATTAGATTGAAATTGCATGATGGTATGGAAAAGATTCTTAATGATGTAAGATACATACCTGAACTAAAAAGGAACTTAATTTCCCTTGGTATGCTTGATAAGTCTGGGTGTATGTTTAAGGCTCAGGCAGGAATCTTGAGTGTAATGAAGGGGTCCAGAGTAGTAATGAGAGGGTTTATAAAGAATGGTTTGTACACCCTTGAGGGCAAGACTATAATTGGACAGGCTTCTGTTGCTCAAAGACCTGAGGGTAGCAAGTCTGTGCTTTGGCACAGGAGACTTGCTCATGTTAGTATGAAAGGCCTACAGGAACTCCAAAAGCAGGGAGTTCTTGGAGAGACTAACCTAGAGGAGATACCTTTCTGTGAAGATTGCATATTGGGAAAATCCACTAGGGCTAGTTTTAAGGTCAGTACTCATAACACTAAGCAGTGTCTTGATTATGTGCATTCTGATTTGTGGGGACCTGCAAGGGTCAACTCCCATGGTGGAGGAAACTATTTCTTATCCATTATTGATGATTTTTCTAGGAAGGTCTGGGTGTATATTATTAAACACAAGAGTGACACCTTTGAAAAATTTAAACAATGGAAGACTTTAGTTGAAAATCAGGTTGGGAGAAAGGTTAAGAAACTGAGGACTGATAATGGGTTGGAATATCTATCAAACGAATTTAATAATTTTTGTCTGAAAGAAGGGATAGCTAGGCATAAGACAGTTAGAGAAACCCCACAGCAGAATGGTCTTGCTGAAAGAATGAATAGAACAATTCTTGAAAGGGTCAGATGTATGTTGTCTAATGCTAAGTTACCAAAAACTTTCTGGGCTGAGGCAGTTAATACTGCTGCCTATCTTATAAATAGAAGTCCATCCTCAGCCATTAACCTGAAAACACCTCAAGAATTGTGGTCTGGTAAACCTTCAGATTATAGTAATCTGAAGATTTTTGGATGCACAGCTTATGCACACATTAAAACTGACAAATTAGAACCCAGGGCTGTTAAATGTATTTTTATAGGATATCCTGAGGGAACCAAAGGGTATAAGCTATGGGTTCTAGAACCAGGAAAACAAAAGTGCATCATTAGTAGGGATGTGACTTTTAATGAGTCACAAATGGCCATGACACCACTGGAAAATGAGTTTCCAGGAAACAAATCTGCTATTGATAGAGTGCAGTTTGAGGTGGAGCCATCCCTGGAGTCCAGTGATAATTCAGACCAAACACTTGGAGATAACTCAAAACACAACCTGGAACAAACTGAGCAGTTAAGTCCCAGGTCTTATAACCTTGTAAGGGATAGACCTAAAAGGGTTATTAAACTTCCTCTCAGATATGCACAAGCTGACCTCACTGCTTTTGCATTCTCTGTTGCCCAAGAAATAGAAGAGACAGAACCAAGGTCTTACAAAGAGGCAATGAGAAGTCAAGACTTTCAAAGATGGCTTCTTGCTATGCAAGAAGAAATTGAATCTCTTAATAAGAATAAAACTTGGGACTGGGTGGTTAAACCTAGAAATGTCAAACTTATAGGTTCTAAATGGATTTATAAAAGGAAGGAGGGAATCCCAGGGGTAGAAGAACCTAGGTACAAAGCTAGGTTAGTTGCTAAGGGTTTCACACAACGGGAAGGGGTTGACTTTAATGAAATTTTCTCCCCTGTTGTGAAGCACAGCTCTATAAGACTAATTCTGGCTTACACTGCTTATCATGATTTATTTTTGGAACAATTAGATGTCAAAACTGCCTTCTTACATGGTGAGTTGGAAGAAACCTTGTATATGCAACCACCAGAAGGATTTAATAATGAAGTCGATGAAAATCATGTGTGTTTATTAAAGAAATCCTTGTATGGTTTAAAACAATCACCACGACAATGGTATAAAAGGTTTGACACTCACATGACACAAAATGGTTTCAAAAGAAGCAATTTTGATAGCTGTGTATACTTTAAGGATTTTGAAGGATGCATTGTTTATCTTTTGCTGTATGTTGATGATATGCTTATTGCTTGCAAAGATAAATTGCTAATTGACCATGTTAAAGAAATCCTTAAGTCAGAATTTGAAATGAAAGACCTTGGACCAGCTAGGAAAATTTTGGGTATGGAGATAATAAGAAATAGGAATGAAAAACTGCTTTTATTGTCTCAAAGAACATATCTGTTAAAAATCTTGAAAAGATTTGGAATGGAGGCTGTTAAAACTGTGAGTACTCCATTAGGACAGCACTGTAAGTTGTCCATCACTCAAGCCCCTCAAACTAATGAAGATAAAGAATTTATGATGAAAATACCATATTCAAACATGGTAGGCAGTCTGATGTATGCCATGGTCTGCTCCAGACCAGATTTGGCATATGCTGTTAGTGTTGTTAGTAGGTTTATGGCAAATCCTGGAAAACAACATTGGCATGCTTTGAAATGGGTTTTTCAATATCTTTCTGGTTCTTCATGTTTAGGTTTAAGTTTTGGAAAAACTGTTGAAAAGGGAAAGGAAATCTGTGGCTATGTGGATTCTGATTTTGCTGGTAATATAGATACTAGGAAATCTTTAACTGGTTACATTTTTACTGCATATGGGGGTGCCATAAGTTGGAAATCCAACTTGCAATCAGTTGTAGCCTTGTCTACAACTGAGGCTGAATATATGGCTTTAACTGAGGCCATAAAAGAGGCAATTTGGTTAAAAGGGATCTCAAATGAATTAGGAATTTTTGATGGAAATATTACAATTAATTGTGATAACCAAAGTTGCATTCATCTAGCAAAAAACCAGGTTTTTCATGAGAGATCAAAACACATAGACATCAGATTGCATTTTGTAAGAGATGTAATAGCTGGTGGTGAAGTGAAGGTGGAGAAAATACCAACTGAAGACAATCCATCTGATATGCTGACCAAGTCCCTGCCCAAGCAGAAGTTTGGATACTGCATGGACCTTATCAACATGACCAGGAGCTGGAACAAGACTTAGGAGTGGGAACTGGCTTAGGGAGGGAGCTGCCGGCCTAAGGAGGATGCCACCTGACTTAGGAAGGAAGCTCAAGGAAGATCATATTAATCACAAGGTGGAGATTGTAAGATATAGGTGTAATTAAGCTGATCTTAGCTGGACTGTTTGGTAATTTTGGGGTTTTATTTGATATGTAATCTAATGGTCTATGAAGAGACCACGTGGCTTCATCTGGGCAATTAGGGTTATACGTTTCTGTCATATATATAAGGCCTCTTTTCAGATTAGCACAGTAACAAAACAGAGAGATATGCGAGCGGCTGAAGTATTAGGGTTGAGAGTTACTTTACCATTTGAGAATCCGAGAGCACAGATCGATCTGGGAAAGGTTTGAGAGAAGCTTGTATGAGAGAAAGCTAAAGCTGATATAGCTTGAATCTTTACCTTATAATCGTTGGATTGATCAATAAGAAGTCCCCTAAGTCAGTTCCCACCGTGGACGTAGATCCAATAGGGATCGAACCACGTAAAATACTTGTGTTCTATTTCTTTTGATTTTCTGTTATTTTCTTTCTCTTCTTGATTTGTTTAAGTATTTTCTTTACACTGATCTTGGCTCAAGTTTTGTTCTGAGTAAACATAAGGTTTACAAAATCAACAGTTTATAAAGGATTATTTGGTTTCCTTGGACTAACGTGTTATTGATCATGTCTTTCGGGAGGGAAAAGCAGTAGTTGATTACCTTGCCAAATAGGAAGCTGGGGGTTTGAATATGGCTTAATCTGCTGACAGTGTTTCTATGGCAGTCGGTTACGCGGTCTTCTTTGTATGGATTTTTATCCATACAAAGAAGACTGCGTAAGCCTTCTGCATAAGTTGCTTTTGCTTTATCTGTTTTAATATCCTTCTTTGCATGGTGTGATCTTTCTGATTTGCAGATTTCTCTCTTGTATTGGTCTGGATATTTGTTATTTAAGGTGTTGTTTTCCTTTGATCTTTATTGGGATTTTTGTATTAAGGATTGGTTTTGTTAGGATTTCGATGCTTTGGTTTGGTATTTGCGCAGATCTGTAATCCCCAAAGTGTTACCACAACAAAGATCGACTTATTGCGTCCAAATATGTTACGTCAATCAATGACGTGTCGCATAGATGTATTATTCCGTCTTCATAAACAGTACCAAAAATAGCCACCTTGTGAGAAATAATATTTTGTGACGGTTTTGTGTCGTGCTAAATAAAGTACTTGATTTTACTGGGAAGAATTTTATCGGAAAATACTATTTATGACAACTTTTTTTTCCCAACAAATAAACTTAAGAGTTAGGCCACATAACCTCCCAATTTCCCACACATCATAATTTTTAAATTTTTTTCAAAAGAAATTTAAATCTTTTTTTTGAGTTTATTTTTCTTAAATTAATTAATTTTTATTTATTTATTACTCATATATTAAATATTTGATAAAATAAAAAATATGTGGTATGTGAGAGGTTGTGTAGATTTGCTCTAAACCTAAACATGAGTCAAAAATTAATTTTAAGAGTATGGTTATTTGTTGCATGATGCATATTAATTTTAGGACATTTATTTTTTACGGGGAGAAAGATTTTATTATCAACGATAACGTATTGTGGCAATTAGTTTTAAATTAAAACGCTTTCTTTCTCCTTATCCATCCTAACTTTCGCAAAGGCCAAACCCGATACTTGTCTCTCTCTATCCCTGCAGCTGTGATTCCCCCTGCTGCAACCTCAATCCAGACTTGATAGGCTTTACCCCACCGTAGCGTTGCCGTCCTCTGGTAAGATCTCTCCCTCTCTCCGTCTGTTTCCCTAATTTTCTTCCACTCAATTTCTCCCTAATTTTCTCTCTCAGTTTCATCGATGTATATAGGGGATCTCGACTTGAGCATGCTAGAGGGCCATCTCCGCAATTAGGGTTTATTGAGGAACTTAGAGCTACCAATGAAATCTGCGAGGAGGTTGGTCCTGTCTTGTTTTTCAAGTCAATTAAAAAGTCCTAAGATTTTGTGTTTTGGGTTTTGATTCAGAATTTCTATAATTCCTTTGGAAGCCGAAAATTTTCACAGTTGGAGGTTTCACAAAAGTTGTAATCTTCATTTACCAAATAACATACTATGTTCTTTTCTTTGAGATTCTACCTTGCGATGTAATTGAATGGGTTTTTTAATATATCAAAAAAATGATTAGTATTTTTACTGAAAACCCTTTGTAGAGGGGCTGCATAGGCCTATTATTTGGAAAGCAAGCTTAATTTGTTTTGGTTTCATTTTCTTTAGGTTTAGTTCGTATTGAAGAAAATTACAATAGGTCAAAAAATTAAATTTAGTTAATATGCTTAAATTTTGCACAATTAACAGTAATCTAAATTTTGGAAGACTTCTTTTGTGTTTGAAACCAATTAAATTTTGTGGGGTGGTGAAGCATTCTTTCACTATTATTGGACCGCATTGTGTGCATGTGGAGGATAGGTAATGTATTTTAGTGATGATCTAATAGTGAGGAGGGATTAAATTGTAAGGCTTATGGAGTGATGCTTTGGAGATTAAGGTGAAGTATATAAAGAATGTAGGTATCAAGAATGTGAATTTGTTTGAATTAACATTTTGGAATGAGTACTTCTGTAAAGGCATGCATACATTTGTGAAAGTGAGTTGATAAATTTTCTATGCATAAAAGATGTTTGAAAAACGCTATAAAGAGTTCTTCTAGCTTGTTCTTCTAGCTTTGTTATCAAAGAGTTCCAATCTTGTTAATATGTTTGTTTTGGGTTTAATTCTCACACTACCATTAATTGTTCTGCAGATAGTTGACCTGGCAACCTTAAGTGGATCTTGCATAGCTGCTCTTGGCCCTTCAATTGCAGGTATCTACATATTCTCATATTCATAACAAGTAAAATGTATGAGTTTAATGTACTGTTAGAATATAAGTTATGAGAACCACTCTATTTTATAGTAAACAAATAGGAAGGGGGAAGATCACATTGGTTCTGAATATTTACTTAACTGTTGCTTGTTAGAAATAGTGATATATTGGAAATTCTGAATAATGTCATGGAATACTATTGAAACACCGTGGGTTATGTTTGTAATTTGTATAAAACTATTAAAATTGTGGCTTTTTACTAGCTGCATTCTCATTCTTTCATGTATTTGCTGAATATTGACAACTTGAATACTAGTTAATTACTTGAGTGAAGAAATGGATGAGGACTTGAGTGATATTGGATTGCTTTGTGTGCATGTGAGGCTGGGACTAGTGTAGAGCTGTAATGCATATTTGAGGTGAGGTGTAGAGCTATGATGCATGTTTGATTTATATAACACTTTGTTGACATGCTTTAGATATATACATGCAAGAGGTTTTTACTATTTAGAAATAGGTGTGTATGGGCTAGTGGTTTGAGTTCTAAGGAACATATCAGCCTATCAAAGTAATAATGAAGTGTTATCATTATATCCATAGTTATAAAATACTAATGGTAAGTTATTGGACTGGAACTATAATCTTAATTGGAAATCTAATTGCTTACCTGTTTGCACTTATATTGAGTGTATATAAGAGTGTAAAGGATAGGTCCTTTTTTGTTTATTTGATTTCTGCACATTGTGCTTCTTGTCTTTCTAACCCACTTTGAAATGTTCCATAATCAGGCATTGCATATTGAACTGGAATTGTAAACATTATCTTACAAAAGATTCAAGATGTTGTTACAAATATGCATGAAAAGGTTCGAAAAGTATCTAACTTTTGGAATATACTACGATCTTGATTTGTAGATATATATTTTTTTAAAAATTTTTGGAATATAATGAAAAATTTTGGTTGTTTATTCTTATGGGTCCACCAAAGAACTGTTTTCTCTAAACATTACAAATGCTCTGAATTTGTCTGAAGAGAAAGCAATAGATGTCTTGAGGTCAGTTAGGATGATTTTTTAACACTCATTCTTTATCTTATACACTTCATTTATATTTTTTGGACAAGTCAATGTCATTACTCTATTGTGAGATTCTTTGTTTTGCTAAATATCAATTTGAATGGTTTGGATTATCTAGTGGTTTATTTTTTTTCCAGATTTGTGCAGGGTGTTTTCCATTTATTTTTTTTATCAATTTGAATGTTGATTCATTTTTTTATCACATTTTCGATATGTACAAAATTATCATAATTAATTAAGTTCCAAGAAATGAAGCTATTTTGTTAGTGAGAATTAATAAAAGATGTAAATTTAGTTTTAAAAGATGGTATAGGAACACCAATAATCCACCAAAACCTTAGTTTTACTACACACAAAGTGGAACTACACCGCTATGAGTAGGTTCCTTTTCGTTGCCTTAGTTTTCTCTCTTGTTATGTGTAATCTTTAACCTTTCCTTCTCAAGTATATATAATTTTTGTTGTATGTATATATTTTCAAATTTTGTGATATTTGAATTTGGTTTATGATTATTCAGTTGTATTATTTATTATGTTGAACTCATGTGTTATATGGATAGAATATCTACATTTGTGTTGGACTGGATTACATGGGCACCAAGCATGTTGATATATGTCTTACAAATTGACTCTTTGAGTTATATATATGGGAATGTGAAATGATGTGAATCGATACTAATGATTTAAGTGATATGTTGATTGGGATTGTTGTTGGTGTGTACTAAATATTAAAGTTTGTTTTTATGCATGATTATAGTTCTTTAAGTGTAAATTTTTTTTTATAAGTAGTTCTTAAGGGTAAAATACTTTTTATGTTGTTCTCTTCCACAGATTTGGATGAGTCCTAGAGTTAGTCTAAGTCAATTAGTTACTCTGGTCTGAAGTGCTACTTGTTTTTTTTTTTTTAATTAAGATTACTGTATTCATCTATAGAAACAAAGATTACAATGTGACCTAAATCTGAGAAAACTCAGTTTACAAATCAACTACAAGCATACTGAAGAACAGCTTCTAATTCTCATCAAACATAAGTCTGTGAGATTAAACTATTGTCACAGGCATTAGACTAAAATCTCATCCTCCAAAAGGATGAGAACACTTAAATTCTACGGATTAAGTCTAGGACATTAAAATAAAATACAATCAACACCAACAAAACAACCAAAATCAACACAACAAAACTACACCAAGAAGCAAACAGAACCACCACAAAAATTGATCGTCGGCAGGAGATCAACTGTCGTAATAAAGGTGCGTATGAACCACTTACCACTAGAGCAAAAGGTCCACAGCCATATCTGGCAGCTTGAGGGCCGCTAAGGACTGCGGCGGCATGCGTAGCCACCAATCCAGCTCCAGGAAACCTTTGTGGGTGGGCTACTCGCTCTGGCCAGGACGCGCATGAAGTTCACTCTCTCATCGGAACAGCAGAGTCTCCCCCTAGACTCATAGATCGGCACCTATAAAGGCGGACGGGACGACACGTGTTGGTCGAGAAAGGTTGGCTAGCAACAGACCAGCGAAAGGAGACTCGGCTTCTTCAAACGGGCGAAAATCCAAAAGAAAATAAAGTAACAAATAGAAAAACGCCCAACACAAAGAAACGGTAGGGGAGAGGGTGGACGGAGCTGAAGCTCTAACACACCCCTGCCCAGGAACTGATGGGAAGGGGGAGGATCTGGCCGAAAATCGCTTGTACAGAGAGAAAAGGGTATTTCGAAAAAAGAGGTAATATTATCAAACCCTAGAGATTGCTGGATCGGCTGCTGCCAGCCAATCTGAAGTACTATTTGTTGGATGCATTGTAGTGCAACATATTGGATGCATGAAAATTTTTATTGCTCTTACTCATGGGAGGTTGCTCAATATATTTTGTTCTTGGGTTCTCATTAGAAGTTTTTCCTATAATATGTTGATATAATTTTAGTTGTTGTTTTGAAATTGTTATTAGTACAATTTGAATCTCCAAGATTTATATATAATTTTTTAGCTTATATTAGAAATTTTTTATGACTTTTACAATTATTTTTTTTCTAACATCTTTTAGTATTTGTCGTAAAACTCATGGCAAATACTTTTGCCCACAAAAGACTATTTTTTGCCATAAAACTTGCCCGTAGATATAAAGAAATGCATACAATCAGACTTGGTAGTAAAAGAGCATTTGTAGCAAGTTGATAAAAGAAAACACGGTACCAAAAATAATTTTACCATGATCTGTTTCATAATGCAAATTTATTAGCCATGGCAGGATTTTGTAGAAATTTATGGATAACAGCCACAAGGTCATAACATTTTTAAATTTTATTCTTGCAAGTAAAATTGGCTACTACTACAAAAAATATTGTGAGGAAAAATATCTATTTATCACGAAAGTATTAACTTATAGCAAATGTTACTATTTACGATAAATTATATGTCACGAACCTCCACAAGTCAAATTGATGGAAAAAATACTTTATTCATAAAAATTTTATTTTTAGCTCTAAAAACCTTTCTTGGCAAAAAATTTTAAATGTTATGGTGGTTGTAATTACAGTTTTTGTTCGTTATAAGTAAAGGTCATTAATGAAATTAGAGTACGGTCATTTTCTTAAAAAACAAATAATAAAAGTTAGATAAACCTGTAACTTTCGATTTTAGTTCAGATGTGTCAGCTTTCTGTATTTTGTGAAAAAAAAAAATGACCGGGCGACAATAATTATTTGAGAAAATATTGCTTGTTGGGAGATCAAATCAAATTGTATATATACGTTTTTGCCTTTTTGGTGGTAAAAATGTTATTGGTGTATGTTTAAAAGACATTCGGACCGAAAATTTAAAGAAGTAATACTATAAGAAAAATAAGTATTTATGATTAATTATGTGTGATAAAAATAATTATTTATAATATAAATAGACTCATTTAAATAAAAAATATTTAAATACGAATAAATAATTTTTTTTATAGTAAAAAAAATAAATTGAATACAAATATGTAGAATTCCTTTACTCCATGTATACATCATGCATGACGATTCTTATATATCGGCCTGGAGTCAAAATTGATTTTTATGATCATGCATGCATGATAATTAAATAATTAAGATCTTATTGTAATATTATTGTATCGTTAAGAAATTGTGGACCATATATATAACATCTAAAAAAACTATATATCTATTTTAATCATTTTCTTGAAAGAAAAAGTAATTATTTAAAATTGCGCCATCTGATCTAGACGGCCAGCAAAATGATCAATCCACATAAATAATTATTAATATGAAAAGCATTACTTATAGATTCGTTCGTGTAACCAATTAGATGATCTTGAATCAGATAGCCAAAAGTGGGCATGAGCGGGAGTAAAATAAATTAATGGATATCACTATCACCCTTTCTCGTTATGATTATAGACTAGGGGGAAATGCAATGGAAGAAGGAGATTCCCACCTTAATTCCGCGCGCCTATGAAATCAAAGGGATATCCATATATACATCGAGTAATGCTATATATAACTAGTTTTAGAATGTACACATTAATCTTGTCGCATTGTCTTTAATAAAAAAAAAAAAAAAAAATTAAGTGAGATATGCTATTTAGAAAGTAATCTTTTATGTGGATTTCAAGTTTTACTCGAAACTTGCATATCATAAACATCATTTCTTATTTATATATATATATATACTTTTTTTTTGCCAGCATCATGCATACGTCAGTAACCACATATATACATATGTCGTGAAACACACAAAGCCACAAACTTTATCAAATTCCATGGAACTTGAGTACTACAACTGTATGATGGAAGCTTCACATTTAAATTAATTAATAGCAATATTCTACACAAACGTGTACAATGTGTACAATGTACATGGGCGCGCGTGCTTTTCTTTCCATCGCGCACACATTTTGATTACAATGTACATGAGCAGTCATAATGAGGGGGCCGCCTTATTTTTTATTATTTGTTTTACTTTTTTAATGAAGAGAGGGGCCGGGGGGTTTGATTTGAATCCAGTAACGTACTCTTGGAGCTGTAACTTCAGCTACGCTTAAATAAATATATATATATATTAATATAAGATTACGTTATATACAAAAAAAATTTAGACAGGAATTAAGTAGAAATAAATTTAAATTTTTACATAATTAAAATTAAAGAAATTAAAAAATATAAAAATAAAAATAATTATTTATCCAACACAAACAGAACTGAAGATTAAAAAAACTGAAATGCAAAACGCAATCAAAAATAAAATATAATATATTTCCTACGCAATTTTTACACAAAATTCCTTGTAAATATTATTTTTTTTATTAATATATTACAATCTATAACCCGAAATATATACATGCAGTACTAATAATAATTAAAAAAAACTTACTTTAAGCTGGCGGCCTCTTCCGTTTCCAAATTTGCAGTTATTTGACATGAGACAAGTTTGATAACTCTCGTGTACATAAATGATTGACCTCAAACTTTAATTAAACCGTTTGGATATACATACAGTTTTATTTTATTTTATCTTATTATTATAATTCTTTAAATTATTATTTTATATATATATTATAATAAATTATTACATTTTTTTCAAATCCTAAAATAATTATAATAATCTTAAAAAATAATATTCTAATAAAATTTTATTCTACTTTTAATTTTTATTTAAAACTATCATATCTCATGCATCTGATCACTATCCAAACAAAGCGTTATATATAGTCTTACATAAGCGTTTACTAATTAAATGGACTCCAGGCTTTAATTTGATTCGTTAATTAAAGGTATAATTCGTGCTGGTCATGAGTCACGTAGTTTTGATAAAAGCAATGAAGGCAGTACTGAAAGTTAAGGTGATCGCGAGATCAAATATAGCAGCCTAATTATAACTTATAAGCAGCAAATTAAAACAAAGAGATTATACCGATGGATGTTGTTAGCACTAGCTAGGCTACTAACTTCGTCATTGCAGTCGTTCTCATCATCAGTGACGGAATCAGAAATTTTTATGAGGGATGACCAATTTTGTTATGGTGTACTGACATGTTTATATAAAATTAAAAAAGTATAAAAAACATAATTATATATAAAATTAGATCTTAATAATTTGCTACATAGACATAAAAATAAAATTCTGAAAAATGGAATTTAATATAATATTTTTCAAATTTCATATTTCATGAAATAATATTAATCCATTATTATTTTTGTAATAAAATATTTGGAAATTATTTTCTTAAAAGAAACTATCAAATGAGTTTTTAGGTCATCTTTCATTCTATTGTAAGTTAATTTATCAAGTTTCATGTAAAATCTAGATATTTTCATATGATCACATTAAACATATAATGCTATAATTGAGATCTTAAATAAATGTTTTTCTTACTCATCAATTATTTTTCATATAAATCAATCTTAAATGGTTTTCTTGTATATTCACTTTGGATTTTTTATAAGAAGCCTAATATTATATAACGAAAATTTCGGGATCCGTACTAATAAGTTTGTTATTTTCTCTTCTAAACTTAGTTTTAATTTGATTTTGGTGAGGCTACATCCTTGAAAATAGAAAATATATAGAAATAATACAAGATTTTGACACTATAAAAAAACCTTGGAGAAATACATTTCTAAATATAATGAGATTTTTAAAAAAAAATTAGAAAGTATATATCAATTATAAATTTTTTAGGTGGTCAGTTTCTATAATTATAAAATTATAAACAAAATATAGGATATAATTAAAATTTTTGAAAAATTATGGGGGCATCCTAGAGTAGATCCGCCCCTTCTCATTATAAAAGATTGAGAGGAAATCACACCAACCTTGTTTCTTGTTTAAAAAAAGTTTCAGCCAACATTAATATATATATATATTTATATATAAAGATATATCCCTGCTAATTATAGACCGTACAAATTAAGGATATAAATATATATATATATATATATATTTATATTTATATTTTTCTAAACAAGCTCGATATTTTATAATTAAAGGATATAGAAAGATATGAGTGAGGGTCGGGGCAGAGGAATCCCAACAAATACCCTTTCGTAAATAGTGCAACACTATATTAAAAAAGGGCATCGTAAACAAATAAATGTTTCCTATCCTTCCCTTCTAAGAGGAAGCTGTACAAAGTGACAATTTTTATACAATCCGGGAGTGATCAGATTGTAATTCCATGCCCGTATACTATGGTGATTAATGTAGTGACTGCATTTTGCCTTGACATGGCTGTCAGGAAAGTCTATTGCCTCGTCTTCATGGATTTTTTGGCCAAATACTATTAAAAAAAGAGATATGCTAGGGAGAAGCCACATTCAAGAGCACTCACTCACATGAACAATGATATGAACAGTGCATATCACTGTTCATATGAGTGAGTGCTCTTGGATGTGTCTTCTCCTCATCATTTTTGTTAAAAAAATAGACTTTTGTAACCTTTTAATTTAGACGAAAAGGTTATTTATGATCAATTTTAACTGTAAATAATTATTTCATTAAAATTAACTAACTACGTCAAATAAACAGTTTTCTTATAATAAAATAAGATAACTCTTATAATAAAAAGTCAAATTAAAAATCCAAACTTCATCGCGTTGTACGTTGTTTCCAAACTCCACATTCTCCCAAAGGAATATAAGATTCTCTTGCCAAGTGCAAAAGTTCAAAAGGCGGGACTCAATATGGTTGTAGTGGAGAGAGGCGGCCAAGAGACCAAAGAAAAGGTGGTGAACTTTAGGCACCAATGGTTCGAATGTTTACTAAATTATTTAGATATATATATAAATATATAAGGGTATCCTAACAAAATATGGAAAAAGCAATAAGGAAAACAATAATTAAGAAATCGGTAAGATAGATGAAAAATAGATGATTTACAGTTTAGACTAAGTCTAATAAATTTCAAAATCTATGACGGGGCCATGCATTTATCTCCTTGCAGTCACAACATTCAGATCTTAAAAATATCTAATGGTGGAAATTCTATTCATCCGATAAAATGTAATGAGAAAAGTTCTTAAAAAAAGTGGCATATGAGATACATGCACGACGATTATCACCAAACCGAAATTTCTCTCCAAACGATTAATAGCCTATGAGTATGAGTCTTCACGTGCTGCGCATATCCATTGAATGTTGTTAGAAAACTGTATAGCTGCCTTTTTGGATATTGAAGAAAATAAAATAACCAATAAATTATAGAATTAATTTTATAATTGACAAAGTAGTTAGATGTAAAAAGAGGAGGACAAGAAGCACCCCTTCCCCTCCAACAAATTAAAAAATCAGATCAAGGCTTTGAAGACTTTTTAAGAGAGCTCAATTCTAGATTTAAAACTTATTTGGGTTGCATTATGATAAAAACAAAAAAACAAAAAGTCGTTGGAGGTGCGGTTGGGCTGCACCCCAGCATTTTACAGCCCACCCCCTCTCACTTCTTAAACTTCTATAATTGATATAAAAATATAATAAAAATACAAAAAATAAAATAAAAATTAAAAAATACAATAAAATAATAAAATGAAGAAAATATAATAAAAAATATAATAAAAAATACAATAAAAAAATAAAATGAAGATGAATTTTTATAAGAAATTCGGCCTTACTCAGCCCCCGATGCCGCTGCTAGCGGTGGGCGACACCGCCCACCCCATCGGGACCGAAGGGAGCCGGTGACCTCACCCCTGCGACGGCGAGCCCTGACGACCTCCGGTGTACCCCGGGGGCTAAGTCTGGGTCTGAACGGGTTTAAGGCTACCGAGAGTACACCGAAGGTCGCCAGAACTTGTCGTCGTAGGGGTAAAGTCGCCAGTTCTCTCCAGTCTCGATGGGGTGAGCGGTGTCGCCTACCGCCGCCGAGAATAGCAGGAGCTACAATGGTGGGGGTTCGGTTGATTGGACGAACCCCAACTTTCTCCAAAAAAAAAATGACATATTTTATAACTTTTTAAAAATTGCTTTAAGCAATTAAAAAAAATTGAAAATCAATTTTTTCAAAAGCATCAAATTAAAACTTTTATAAAAAGTTATGGAGATAAATGTATATTTTGAAAAAACTACTGTACTAAATTCATGTTTAGAATTGCGGTAGAAAATATTATTTTTAATTTAATACTTATAGTTTAAAACTTAATGTAATAAACTCTATTACTAAAAAATCATTTACTGTTTAGGATTCATACGTCTAAAACGTTTTTTAGAATTAGTTACGAAGTTTTTTAAAATATATATTTATCTGCATTAGTTTTTTAATAAAAATTCTAATTTAATATTTTTTTAAAAAACTGTTTTTTAACTTTTCTAATCAACTAAAACATTTTTTATAAAATTATCAAACATATCATTTTTTCTTTAAGAACATTTTTTTAGTCGCGAAACACAACCCTAAACACGATTTAAGTACTAAATAATTTTAAAAGCGTTTTAAATACATATTTACTAAATAATAAATATTTTTTAAAATAGAAAACTTATTATTTAAATTATAAATTATATTTTTTTATCGCACTTCGAACATGCACTTATAATTAGGATCGGAACGTACGTAGCCTGCAGGTATAACCGTTCAAATTTTAACCTTTTTTATTTGAATGATTTTTGTACTGCTGCGCTTTTTTAAGACGAAATGTGAGTTTCATTTATAAAAATGACTTCTTCAGACAGAATTAAATTCATCCCAATAAAAAGTCGTTCCAGATTCTATAATTTGTTACAGTGCGCATATGTGAAATTACCACCTCAATTGTCACGGTTTAATTAGTATTAATTAACCATCGACACAAGTCATGTACGTCCCTTAAAATTTAATAAGACATGAGTACGATTATTGGGTCAACTTTTCCGTTCGATCAATTGGCCGATGATCAGGTGAAAGCAGCTAGCTACGATTTTGACCAAATGGCAACCATATTAGTGGAATCAAAGCTAGCGTCAAATTAATACAAGCCTCAAAGCGTACTCAAATTAATATATACAAGCCTCGATGTATAGTCACTGCATGAAAATTATTTATTTATAATTAGTGATTTTTAGTAAAATAATTATTTCTAGTTTTATTACAAATATCATTTTCATTACAAATAATTAATTATAAATATCTATTTTTTTTTATAGTTAGTTAACAAGTTATATCATCGTCATCATCCAAACTGATCGGTTTTTATCTGTTTATTTATTCTATCTAACATTAATTTAGAAAAATGAACTACTAATGCATGTAAACTAATTAACTCCTAATTCATCCCCGGCCATATTAATTAGCTACAAAATATACATAAGTTTTTTGCGACGCCATATTTTATCGCAAAAAGTATAAAAAAAAATGCCGCAAAAAGTTATTTTTAACGAAAACAATCATTTTGGTCGCAATTATTTGGTCACTAATGCTCATTTTTCTTGTAGTGATATAAATAATATCTCAAATTAAATAACTTGTTTTTCATAATTAATATATGTTCCCCCGGCCTCTAATATGAAAATTAACCGATAAATTAATATATAGCGCATCGTTGCCTAAAAAAAAAACCTTATCAAAAAAATAAAATTAATATATAGTACTACGTACCCCTCCCTCCATCATGCATGGACGTATATATAGCAGTGGTACGTACTATATTAACGTGAAGAATCTTGAAGAGGATTAATGGGGCATTTCAAGTATACTGTCTCACCTATATATTTATAATATATATGTGTGTTTCCAAGGAATATATATCAACATCGGTAGGTGTTAATGTTTGGTACAAATTACCTTTGCATCGGCAAAGAATTACTAGCTAGCTGTTCCCACTAGTATGTAATGACAATTAATTATTTGGGGGACTTGCCTTGGATCGTTAATATTATTGTCATGACTGAAGTTAAAAATATCACTAACACATGACCGACCTAAAAGTGCTTATTAATTAATTAATTAATTAACAAGTAGTGGTAGCTAGCATGAGTACGAATAATACCAATATATATATATATATATATATATGGGGGATCAAATCTTTCCCCAAATCCTTTCCCAACTTCATTGGTCCGCCGGGGGAGAAATCCATAGCCAGCATAACATGTGGCCAGCGCAATCCCTCTATCCAATAGGAATGCACCACGTTTACTACTACATTCATCATGGAGGTAGGGAGACGCCATTATCATCACTGGCCTAGGTTAAAAATCAGCTAGCTAGGTCATATTATTAATTATCATGACCAGGGGAAGCTGCATACAAGGTGGGTAGTCGATCGGCTATGTCGCGTACCAAAACATTGCGCCAGGTCTATCTGAGGTCAAAGGATTGGCAATTTGCCATGTTCTAAATAATACCTGTGGGTCCCTTAGAGCATTTGAAGATCCTCCACTCTCCCTCACCACCTTAAATAGACCCCCAGCTTCTTACCATTCTGTCATCCCACAGCTAGCTCTTGCCTCTTATAACATCCGTATTTATCAAACTCTCTCCTCTCTCTCTATCTCTCTCTCTCTCTCCCTCTCTCTCTCTCTCTCTCGAATATATACATACCGTTGTTCATTACAATTAAGGCTACGTCTCTCAGTGCATCAGCTATATATATACACACACCCAATATATATATATAGCAGTGTCTCAAAAATCTGACATAGGCTTCCAATGGGAAACGCAGACTATGAATGCCCACACCCTGTTGCAATTCCTCCATCCAAACCTCTATTCAAGTCCTTAGAATCCTCTCTCAAAGAGACTTTCTTTCCTGATGACCCCTTCCGGCCTTTCAAGAACCAGCCTCTTTCTAAGAAGTTTGTCCTTGGCCTTCAATACTTTGTACCAATCCTGGAATGGGCTCCTCGCTACACTTTTGACTTCTTCAAATCCGATCTTATTGCTGGAGTCACTATTGCCAGTTTAGCTGTCCCTCAAGGGATAAGCTATGCAAGTTTGGCTAACTTACCACCAATTCTCGGATTATGTACGTACTGTACATCTCAGATTTTGGTATCAAAACTTTTACAATGATTAATTTATTATATATGTATGTATCTAATTGTGCTGATAATTAATGCAGATTCCAGCTTTGTCCCACCATTGGTGTATGCCATGTTGGGGAGCTCTAGAGATCTGGCGGTTGGCACTGTGGCTGTCGCATCCCTTCTCATATCTTCTTTGCTGGGGAAGGAAGTTAACCCTAATGAGAACCCAAAACTTTATCTTCAACTGGCTTTCACGGCTACGTTCTTTGCTGGACTCTTTCAAGCGTCTCTCGGCTTCTTAAGGTCTGCTTCTTAATAATGCCCGATGGGTTCCTGTTTTAGGGCATGAATAACGAGTATAGATTTGATGCGGGCAAAGATTTAAAAAGTATAATATTTTTTAAATGACTTGAATTAACTAAATTGCAGACTTGGTTTTATCGTGGACTTTCTGTCTCATGCCACGATAGTGGGGTTCATGGGTGGAGCAGCCACGGTTGTTTGTCTTCAGCAACTTAAAGGGCTACTCGGGTTGGTTAAATTCACTCATCAGACTGATCTTTACTCGGTCATGCGCTCTGTATTTTCCCAAACACACCAGGTACGTAATTATATTAACTAAATCTCTAATTTTAAAATGCTTAATATTTGTTTATCCTATATATTTTCTGACCTTTTTCCTTTCTTGTTGGTGGTTGGTTTCTGCAGTGGAGATGGGAAAGTGGTGTTTTGGGATGCTGTTTCCTCTTCTTCCTCCTCCTCACAAAATACTTTGTAAGTATACTAGTCGTCCAGCTAGTCCATTTATTAATTCTTTTCGAAGTTTCTAGTACTACTATGATTTAAAAAGGCTCGAAGTTTGTAAAAGAATTAACCATATTACTAAGCAACACTTGCATGTTAATTTCCCCACCTAGCTGTTGCTGTCAATATAATTATATATATAGCTATGTCATCCATAACACCACCAAAAACAATAATTACTTTTAACTTATGAAAAGGGTTTTTCTTTAAGAGAAAGGCTACTATATATTCATGAGCCTACCTAAAAAGATAAATGTTAATTATTTTTAAACTCTTTTTGGAAGCTAAATTTTTCAATATATAAAATAGATAAACTAACTTATTTATTTATTTGATGCTATGATGGGTACTAGAGCAAGAAAAGGGCGGCCTTCTTTTGGATAAATGCGATGGCACCTCTGACGTCTGTTATCTTAGGAAGCCTCCTCGTTTATCTGACCCACGCTGAAAAACACGGTGTTCAAGTGGTAATTAAACCCTCTCTCTCTCTCTCTCTCTCTCTCTCTCTCTCTCTCTCTCTCTCTCTCTCTCTCTCTCTCTCTCTCTCTCTCTCTCTCTCTCTCTCCTCTTTTATCCTTGCCACAGCTGGCAGCTGCTATCCCCAGGTACCCCCCAGTTCTGGTACAATGTATCAACCTTCACCAAATATCATGAGTATATATAAGGCCGAGTACAGTCCAACGATCCATGGAGTCCCAATATTGTCCGTTACAATGAAATATTCCCAATCCACTTTAATCTTCTAAATATCACACAGATTCTTGGATCATAAACACGTACATGCAAATCAAGATAACGCTACTTGTACGTAAGGGATATTATTAACTGCATGGGGTGTAATCATTACTTTCTTTCTTTGTTCTTCCTCCCAGATTGGGCACCTGAAGAAAGGCTTAAATCCACCTTCGGTATCTGATTTGGCTTTTGGATCTCCATATCTGATTACAGCCATCAAAACTGGAATCATCACTGGCGTCATAGGCCTTGCAGTAAGTGATCACGAAAGTTAGCTTGTTATATATGGTGCTTAAAATCTAAATTACTATTTATAATTTTATTAAAAATGATTCGGCTGTCCTAAAAATCCAAGTTTAATGGAGTTAGTACTATGATAGAACAAGGAATTTTTTCTCATATTACTATAAATTATTAGCAATTAAAATATACTGTATATATATAGAATTCCAAGTAATTTATCAACAGCTCCCCTATGTCCGAATTAAGAAAGCTAACTGGTGGACGTGAAACAGGAAGGAGTAGCAGTAGGAAGAAGCTTTGCCATATTCAAGAACTACCAAATCGATGGGAACAAAGAGATGATCGCTTTTGGGATGATGAATATTGCTGGCTCTTGCACTTCGTGCTACTTGACCGCAGGTACCATACATCTACATCTTTTCCGAGCTCTAAACTATTAGGGTTGAAACTGGGTCAGGTAAAAGCAATATTCCAACCAAACCCCAAACCCAAATCTATGCCTTGGTCGGGACTCCTTTGGGCCGATTGGTCGACCCACTAGCTCAATTGAGCACTGCCCCAACACGATGTTACTTCAAATTAAAGAAATGCTCTGCCGTTCAAGAACTGAGCAAGAAACACAACCACATCACCATCAACGTTATCTTCCTGATCAACTGCAAATTATTAACCAGACCTATTATATATGTCCGATATTTGTGATTGCAGGACCATTTTCTCGAAGTGCGGTGAATTTCAATGCAGGATGTAAGACGGCAGTGTCGAACATAGTCATGGCAACAGCGGTGATGATCACGTTGCTATTCCTAACTCCGTTGTTCTTCTATACACCCCTTGTGGTGCTCTCTTCCATAATCATGGCAGCCATGCTTGGCCTTATTGACTATGAAGCTGCCATCCATCTCTGGAAGATCGACAAATTCGATTTCCTCGTGTGCATGGGTGCTTATCTTGGTGTGGTCTTTGGCAGTGTTGAGATTGGTTTAGTCATCGCGGTAAGTAGTACGACATCATCATCGTTATCCTCCATAATCATCATTGTCTACTAAAGTTGTTGATACATATAAGGAGGTTTTCTATATGCAATATTTGCAGGTTACGCTATCTTTGTTAAGGGTTTTACTATTTGTAGCAAGGCCACGGACTTTTATCTTGGGCAATATTCCCAACTCCAAGGTGTTCAGAAGCGTTGATCAATACCCAACTGCCAACAATGTTCCCGGAGTTCTCATTCTCCAAATTGATGCACCCATTTACTTTGCCAATTCAAACTACTTGCGAGAAAGGTACATATAATATAAACAAGCATGCAATTTTGTGTATGTATGTGAACACGTACGCCTGTCAATAAGTGTGTATGAAAAAGAATTTTTATATTTACTGATCTGGTTGGAATATTTCAAATTTGTTCTCAGGATTTCAAGGTGGATCTGCGAGGAGGAAGAAAAGTTAAAAGCTTCTGGAGAAACCAGCTTGCATTATATTATATTGGACATCAGCAGTAAGTTGTCAAATCACAAACAGTTTGTTTTAAAGATCATAAAGCTCTTATATGATCCTAGTTAAACATATATTCTCAGTGTTAAAGTAAGATGCGTTCATATGATTACAGCTGTGGGCAGTATTGATACGAGTGGGATTAGCATGCTTGAAGAGGTTAAGAAGAATGCCGATAGAAAGGGTCTCAAGGTAAGAAATTTTATTGTCGTTTCTCGTCTCAGATTTCATATATAATCAGTATCTAAGTACTGTTATTATATTCCAAAAATCTCCTTAATCATGATTCATGATTATAAGTTCATATTTTTTGTTTGTTTGTTTTGAATTAATTAGCTCGTGCTAGCCAACCCAAGAAGCGAGGTGATTAAGAAGCTAGACAAGTCCAAATTCATCGAAAACATCGGCCAAGAATGGATTTATCTAACCGTAGGAGAGGCCGTGGCAGCATGCAACTTCATGTTACACTCGTGCAAGCCAAACCCGGCGGCCGCCGAATTACATGCGCCAGAAAACAATGTCTGATATTAATTTAGCCATAATCTACTATAATCAAAATGTTGATACGTGATTAGTGGATGCAGCCGTAACCAGAGGCCAAAGCTGTCCGCTAATGAGGAAGCATGAATGCATATTACCTAAGTGATGGGCAGAGAATTTCAAAGTTTTTTTTTTTTTTTGATGGAGAGAATTTCTAAGTTTTGGGGTGCTTCTGAATTCTCGTGTACTGTAAAGTTGTTTGATATGATGGGTGTCTTCGTGATAAATGATCATCGTGTATTAATCTCTCCAAATTATATATAAATAGTCAACTTTTCAATTTTTGGCCACACGGTTGGAGTGATCACGTGCTGCATGCTGATGCATCAACAGTGATATTTTAGATGCTTATGCCCCATTTGTTTTCAAAAATATTTCTTCTTATTTTATTACATTTAATAATTATTATATATTTTTTGAAATTTTAATATAAAATAATATAAATAATTTAACTTTCTGAAAATTTAATACAAAAATCATATTAAAAAAATATTTTATAATAATGTTTTATTTAATTTTTTACTTTAATTTCATAAACTCATTTTATCTTATTTTAATCTCATCTCTATAAATAAATTAAGCTTTAATTTCAAGAAAAATTAGCACTACATGAACATGGTCATCATCATGGCGCGCGCATTAATTACAGTACTGGGTGGATGCTCTTTTGAAAGATCGAAAATGATGTTTCCTTGGAATATTTGACCTGCTAACACAGTACTAATATTGAAAAAACTAATTGAGAGGCAGTTTGTATGAAAATAAGGCCTAAAGTTTAAGCGAGCCAGCTCAGCTAGCTAGCCATGCAATATAAGTAAGAAACAAAATTAGACAAACATACTGAATATAAAAAGTATATTGTCAGTAGGATTTTTTTTTAAATAAAGAATTAGGTATTTCAAAATTATTAATAAATATTCATTTATAACAAAAAAAAAATATACCATGATTATAAAAGTAGGACCATTGACACAGTCACACAGGAATGGCCGCCAACAATTCGGGAGCTAGTTGACTTTGAACCAAACTAGCTAGCGCTCTAATTGAAGAAGAAAAAGAAGAAGATTACTTTTCATTAATTAGATACTGTGGTAACATCGTAATAAATGCGGTAATATGATGTCACATCCACGTTATCAATTTAAGATTATTTGAAGGTATTTCAATCTTTTTAGAGGTACTTGAGGAGTTAAGGAAGAAGAAGAAGAAGATTACTTTTCATTAATTGGATACTGTGGTAACATCGTAAATGCTGTAATATGATGTAACATCCATGTTATCAATTAAATAAAACTACTTTTCATTAATTAGGTACTATGGTAATATATCGTAAATGCGGTAACATTAATGTGTTATCAATTTAAGATTATTTAAAGGTATTTCAATATTTTTAGAGGTACTTTAGGATTTAATATTCTTGTAAATAGAATTAATAATGTATTATTGTGAATTTGAAACGTCTTTGAATAATATTGACAGGAACCAAGTTACCAACAGGTTCGTACTGACATGAATCTACAAAAATATCAAAACCGTGCAATTGCTTACAGGTTTACCAGGTTGGAAAGGGATAAAGACCAGTTAAAAAGTAAGGTCAATGGGGAAGAAAAGGACAGACCAAGGCCATCGCCACCATCACCCACCGGAGTTGATCCACAAGAGATAAGCACTCCATAAAGTGCAAGAAACAACATTTCATATACTCATGATGGGTTGCTTTCGTTTCGGGTTTTTCTTTCAAAGTATTGATATTTGTCCTTGTATTTTTCTGTTTGTATTTTTATGATCCTTTGCAATAAAGAATATCACTCCTGATGTACTCCAGAGCATGCGTATCTCAACAAAATATTTAAACAGTTTTCTAACAGACCGTCCCACTATCAAAAACCAAACACATCCTTATAATTTGGCCATCTTTATAACCAGAGTACAGGGGAGAAACCAATCGTATAACAAAAATCTCGGTAAATTGAAGCCACAAATAAAAGCCTTCAGAATTTTCAGAAGCAATTGCACGGTTTTTAAACTGTATACACACATGGTACGACAAAGGAAAGCACCTTCTCAGAAGCAATTGCCATGTCAAAAGCAGAGCAGGAGCTTCTCCAAATGAAGGGAAAAGGAGGGGGAGGCATGCATCATTGTGTCTTTCTTTCAAAAATAAAGCCCTCCCACTTTAGCAGACCTCCCAAATTTCTATTATGGAATCCGGGCCAAGAGTAGAAAGACTCAAGCATTGAGCAGCTTTTCCTTGAATATGCGTGGAAGCACTTCATGGACACTGATGTCAAGAACCTCTGGCTCCCTGAAAAAGGCCCTGAACGTTTAGGTTCCATTTGGTTCGACAAGAATAAAGGTCCAGAAGGAACTGTATCAATAATATTTAATTAGGCATTGTTTTTTTATATTAAGTTCAGGCATTGATAGGTTTGGCAGCAAAATTCTCAATAATGGATTATTATACGATAATAAACGAGCAAGACAAGGACAGTGCCCTATTTCCAGCAGCTGACATCCCGAAACTAAGAAAGAAGCCAAACCCCGAGAATATAAAAATTCATATTGAACTGAAATTAAAAATAAAAATAAAAGTATTAATCTTCTAGGAGGGCAACATATAAAAAAAATCAGAAAATTTTGTTCACTTCTTAAACTGCTAAACTAATTTCAGCCATTGAAATAAGTTAGCTTTCAGCTTCAACCTATATTCAATATCAACTACGCTTGTCATGCATATCATTGCACACATGAGAGAGAGAGAGAGAGAGAGACAGACCTGCACAATGTTTGTCCCATTTCATTAGAGCTAGGAATAAACCATAGCTTTCGCAGGGAAGGTGACTCAAATTGAACAAAGAAACCATCATGTTGCCCATATTTCCACTTTCTCGATCCTTGACCTCTCCAGACCTGTAAAAAAGAGTTATCAGTTTCAGACAAGGCTAAAAAAGATAGAGCTAGCTCACAGCTACAACTTTATATCTTTCAATAGTCATTTTACTTGGAACTACTGGCTGCCTTTTATAAAATTGTAAACTGCTAAGAGAGAGAGAGAGAGATTGTACACTGCATCATAAAATCCTGTTTGGTTTTTCCCCATCAAGCAATTATAAGAAGGAAAAAGCTCCGACCCCCATGAGAAAAACAGCCCGCCGCCTCCAACGGCGGTGGCTGACACCGCCCACCCCATCATGACCGGTAGGCTCCAGCTAATTCACCCCTACGATGGCGACCTGTCGGATTTAAGGTTGCCGGGATTTCGTCGGAAATCGTCATCGCAAGGGTGAACTCGCCAGAGCCCGCCGGTCATGATGGGGTGAGTGGTGTCGAGGCAGCTCCGTTCGGCTGAGAGCCGAATCTCCCTAAAATTCATCTTCATTTTATTCTTTTATTGTATTTTTTATTATGTTTTTATTTTTGTATTGTATTTTTTATTGTATTTTTTATTATGTTTTCTTCAAATCTATTTTTTTATTATATTTTTTATTGTGTTTTTTTATTTTATTATATTTTTTATTGTGTTTTATTTTATTTATCATCAAAAAGCAGCCCAAACGCCGTTGGGCTGCACTGGGGGCAACCTGACCGGCCCCTAGCGTCTCTCTTATAAGAAATTAAATGCATTCAGAGCACAAGGTAGGATCCAGCTTGTCACATGATGAACATCTCTGTCCTCTCAAAAATTCATGTCCCGATGTTAAGAATCACCTGTGGGTAAGATATGATACTTTTGGGAGTCACCAAGCAGGCGGCTCTAGAGAAAGAATCCTCTGCATACTGCCTAAGAAATGAAAAACAACTGCTGTGCGTCTCTGGTGATTCAAAGGCCTGGCAAATAGACGAGATAAAAGCAATGGCTGAAACAGGTAAGAGGCAAGAGCTGGATGGTTAAATTTACAAATAGAATCTGCAACTGATGGACAAAATTAACATGCAGGAAGAGCTAAATATTCAATGAAGTTGAGTCTACACACTTAAATATTTAAGAACATCAGGAAATTTACCGCTGAATAAGAGCAAAACAAGCATTGACATAGGTTTTAATACCTTATCTATATTTACAGCTGGAGCATATTTATCAGTCTGGGTTTTTTCACTATCAAGAAGGAAGTAGACTCTTGGATCCACTTTAGAACTTTCATGCCATGATTTCACAGCTGTCTCAATTGTCTCAACAAGGAAAGAAAAAACTTCTTTCCAGCATTCCTCAGATCCATACTGTTCAAACTGCAAAGAGAAAGACCAATTTAATCCTCCTTATTTGGGAGTATTGAAAACAAATCCTAACCCAGAGGGCCCCCTCTGGCTGTCTCCACAGAAGTTGCTGTGGAATTAATAAAACTGCACTGCACGGTTTAGAAAATTAATAAAACTGCGATATAAGAAAGGTGGGAATTTTTTTTTTTTTTTTTAAAAGGAAACAAAGATCAATTAAAACAGAAAATTTCAGAGTATATCACCAACAAAATACACTCACCATTTCAGATTTCAACGTGTCCAAGTGTTTTGCCATATCAATATTCAATCTCTTCTTCTCCACTTCTTGAGCTCTCTTTTTGTCTTTCATCAGCTGGGAAATCCTCTTAATCTTCCTTGATACTTCAGAACTTTGTGGATTGTATTGCAAAGCTGTTTGGAAGGCAGCTGAGGCCTAAAATGAACATTTGCAATAGAATACTAAAATCGTGTGCTCTTGTCCAGAAGGTTCGTTATCATAAAGAAAAAGTAATTTTAGGACGTACATCATCATATTGCTCCATGGCTTCTAGTATGCATCCTTTCCTGAAATATCCCTGAAGGTGCATCAAAACACTTCTATTTAACAAATAGATTATGACATCAAGAACAATTAAAATTAATATATATTATATGTACCTTTTCCCACTGGGGATTCAGTGCAATTGTCGTTTCAGCATCAGCAAGAGCCTTGTTAAGCTTGACCAACTGCAGAAATGCAGCAGCACGGTTGCTGGCCAAGAATCAATCATGGAAAACTATAAATAAAATATTACTGACCAATATATACAGATTCTTGTCAAGCAGACAGGAACAAATGTTCCAAGTGAAACTCTCACTAAAGCAAAATTAGCTCAAAACAAATTCATATGGAACATTTGGTCACCAATGCATTCAACACAATGAAATTTAGGGGCTGTGTTCATTCTCCCATGCCACGTATCATCAACAACATACCATCTCAATAATGGCATGCTCAGCATATTTCTGTCTCATATTTAAGTAGACCATCATGACTACCCCTCTAGAATCTAATCTAAGCTATCATTAGCTTCCTCCTACAACTTTTACATGGGTGCTCCAGTAAACGCATAAATGCCACCAAGGAAAACCCACTATTTCAAATGGAATGAAAGAAGAGCTCCTCTTCAGAACAGCCCATCTGCTAAGAGCAGAATAATAGCCCTCCAGTTAAAAATAGACACATAGAAAAGTGACTTAAATTTACACTATACACACACACATCTAATTAAAAACCATAACAAAAAGTTCTTGGACTCCCTTGCATCACCTCTTCTACAGAAGAAAATTGCTCTACTGTAGCTATGTGTTCTCATGTTGCTTTTTAAGTCCCATAAAGAATAAATCTACTTCTTACCAGTGAGGTCATTGGAATTCAACATTTCAAAGCAACGGAATTTTTTCTATTTATAAAGAGGAATTTTTTGCCCACCCTGTCTTCCCCAAACCATTGATTCATTCCTTTCCGTTTTCTTAACCATACAAACCCTTTTCTCTGATAGCATATGTCTCAGAGGCCCAGTGTTCCTCACTCTTCCTCCATAGCCTTCAGCCTCCATTCCCACCTCCTTGTGTCCAGTGATATGAACCCCAAGTTCCACTGCTGTTGCAATTTTCATTAGTTTAAATCATTTTATTCCCATTTCTCAAGCTTTTCCCTTGAGTACTTTGAAATTAGTTCCCCTTTTATTCTATTCTTGTTTTTTTATAAGTAAATAAGTATTATTAAGCAACAAGATGGCAAAGTGCCAATTACAAGTACAAGGGCCCTAATTAGGTAGTGACATTCGACAAAAGAAAATCATGTAGGTTCATTCCATTAAATTCCATAACAATGGCCTACATGCAAAGAGTTCTAAAAAAGAAAACTTTGAGCTCTTCTCCCAATCTCTCCTTATACTCTAATGTCTGCTCATCGTGCTCCTACCACAGACACCAGATAATGCAAATGGGGATCATCTTCTAAACTGCTTTAATCTGTTGCAAGCAACAGATGGAAGTCTAGGACACCAAAGTTGTCACCACTGACTCTGGCATGACCCATGCTAAGTCCAATCTACAGAATACCTCATCCCAAAGTAATCTGGCTATGTCACAATGTAAAAACAGATGATTCACCGACTTGCCTCCTCTTCTACACATGCAACACCAATCAGTAATAATAATCCTCCTTTTCTACAAATTATCTGTGGTGAGAATCTTTCCTAAGAAAGCCATCCACACAAAAAAGAAGCTTTAGGGGGTGTCTTATGTTGCCAAAGTCATCTCCAAGGAAAATAAATGTCTTGTTCTTGTGCAAGGACTTTGTAAAATGAGCGAACAGTAAAAATCTATTTCCCTGAGGGTGTCCACCATAGAGCATCTTCATGCAGGTTGTTCAAACAGATAGAATCTATGAGGCTATAAAAATTAGCAAAAATGCTTATCTCATAATTATGTGCCAAACATAATGTTCCAAAGGACCTTGTCACTTATGAACCCCATAACCTCCTCCACTGTTGCATCTATGGTGCTCGCAAGCTGGAAAAGTGTCGGATTTGTAATGCTCTTATACCACACCACGTGTCCTTCCAGAATCTAATCCTAGAACCTATGCCTACTTGAAACCTTGAATAACTGTGAAAAAACCCACACCCTTTTCTAATGTGTTTCCATAGCCCCACTCCATAAAGTTCTCTCACCTCTCTAGTACACCGACCACCACCTATACCGTGTACTTGTTTTCAATCACCCTTTGTATATCTCCACAGCCATTTTTCAAGTAATGCCCAGTTAAACATCCTCAAATTTCTAATGCCCAGCCCACCACTAGAAATCGGACAACACACATTTTCCCATTGACTAAGTGGAGCTTGAATTCCTCCCCCAAACCTTCCCACAGGAAGTCACGGTGTAGCTTCGCCATTTTGGCTACCACCCTTGCCGGAATAGGGAACAAGAATTAAAAAAAAAAAATAATAAGTAGGAAGGTTAGAAAGAGTACTCTTGATTAATATGGTCAGCCCTCCTTTTGACAAATACATTCTCTTCCACCCTGCCAACTTTCATTTTGTTCTTTCTATCACTGTGTCTCAAATCAAACTCGTCCTCGCTGGGATCCCCAATGGAAGCCCCAAGTACTTCACTGGGAAGGAGGCTATCTTACAACCCAACAAATCAGCCAAACCCGGCATGTTAGGAACATTCCCAATCGGCACTATTTCAGATTTCTCATAGTTCACCTTTGGATTCTATTCTATTCTTTGGATTTGTTTCTCAGGAAAAAGAAAGAAAATTTAGTAGTTTCAAGATCATGGGTCTGTAAGGTTTTGTTAAAGGAGGCGTAGCATCAATTGTTGCGGGCTGTACCACCCCCCCTCTGGACCTGCTCAAGGTCCGAATGCAGCTCCAAGGTGAAGCCAACGCCTCAAAACCGAGCAAATGCTGTGGTGCAGAATCTGCACCCTGCTCTCGCATTCCACACCTTATCATCTGTAGTCAGGCGCATAAGCTTTCAAATGGAAGAACTACGTGGCAATATTTTATTGGAGTGTTATTTAGATAGTAACAGTTGGACCGGTGGGAAAGTTTTCTCATGAAAGAATGCAATGAAAGGGTGCTCACGCACAAAAAACATGGAACCGCAATCAACTAATTCCCAGTTATTGACAAATACTTGTCATCCCAGCTCCCGTGTAACTACCAAGTCTACAGGCATCATCACTTAATGGAATACTTTGAAAATTCATCAACGGCTAAAAATGACCCACCAGAACGATATACCGCGTCACAGCCAATGAAATATATCGCGCAAATTCAAAATCCGTAATGTCTCCTAATAGAGTTCAAACGCTCAGATACATGAGAAACACAAACAAAACCTCACTTAGAATAAATTGTGAGCATACCTAAAGCACCTAACATCAAAGTTATCAGACTTAAAGCAGCAAGTACCCGTCCGAGCCGATCAATTTAGTGTGCAACTGACAAATTAAAATCACATTTTGCAGAAGTAAACGATCTTCAGTACCTAATGCTAGTTTTTCTTATTTAAAAAAAGGCTATTTTTTTGGTTACCTGTAAAGAGTGGGGTTAGAGGGGTCGAGCTTGATGGCTTGGGTGTAGAGAGCAGCAGCTTTGAGGTAATTCCCTGCTTTGAAAAATTCGTTTCCTTTATCTTTCAGAGAGATGTTCACCCCAGTCCCACCACCACCTTCCGATGAGGCCGCCGCACCTGATTTTGCCTCCGCTGCTTCCATCATTATTGCTATTCTAATTTAACTTCGAAGGAGAAGATTGTGCTAGCAAACAATCGCTTTGGCTCTTTTCTGGTTAGGGGTTTGTATTACTAGGGTTTATGGCTATGTGCCAGAAATGCGAGCCATCCACGGAACTAAAATTAATAAGCAGCTCACCCATTTGATTCGGGGCCTCGATGTTGAAGGAACCAAGGGGACTGATACGATTCGTTTTGGTGAAAAGTAATGTCCTTTAGATGAGATGAGACGGAGTACAATCTCTAAATAATAATAAAATAATTTAAAATATCTTATAAAATTTTTGAAAATTAGAAAAAGTAAAGTTGAATAAAAATATTATTAAGTTAAAATATTATTTTAATATTATTTTAATATTATTTCTATTTTAAAATTTTAAAAAAAATTAAATTATTATTTATATTTTGTTTTGAAAGTTTAGAAAAATTATAATGATTAAATAATAATTAAATGAAAAAGTTGAAGATTTATAATTAAAAAAATTTATATTTGTAGTGTTTGAATATTGATATGAAATGATACGAGATTGAAAGATTTTTGCTGTTCAAATTAGATCTAAGAGTCTATCAAATTAATTTAGATCTAGTTTAGATTATGAAATGAGATGAGATGATTTTAAATCAAAGTTTATAGTTAAAAAAATATTATTAGAATATTATTTTTATTGATATCGAGTATCTGAAACATCTTTCCAACATTTGGAATTATTTTTTAAAATTACTGTTATTTTAAAATTTAAAAATATTGAATCGTTTATTATATTTTATGTAAAACTTAAGATTTGAAATCTCGTATCTACGTATAGATTTTGATGATAATAAATAAATTTAAAATTCAAGCTCAAGTTGTCTACACATGAAAAGAGCTAAGCACATCAAAAAATCAAGTATAAACAAGAAAAAAAAATAAGTCTACAAATGAAGCTTATAGAGTAATTTTATACATCTCTTAAAATTTGAAATTGGATTAAAACTCAAAATTAATATTTTCTCATAGAACATCAAATTGCATTTTTTATATTTGTATAACTTTATTAAAATATTTAATTTCAAATTTTTTTTTTCACATATGCATAAATATTTGAATTTGTAAGATGATTGATTATCATTTTTAACATGTGCATGTTTTGTTTAAAAATCTTGAAAGGTGGTTGTGTATTTTTTTGACATATATAAAAAGAAGATGATTTGATTTGAAAAATAAATCATGTTCATTTTATCATGTATGAAAAGTAAAAGATTATATTTGATTTTTTTGAAAAATGAATGGAGTTGTCTTTGACAAATATAAAAATGAGATGTTTTTATTTAAATTTTTTGAAAAGTGAATAGTACTCTTATTTGATATGTAAACCTTTTAAAATTTGAATATAAAATCTCATTTACCTATAAATAGCTCACTTGAGTTTTACAAAAAACACAACAAGAGCTTACACATCAATTGCTAAGTTTTGCATCATTTTTTCAAAACTCTCATTTGCTCTTCTCTAAATTTTGTGTCTTAATTCCTGTTCATTTTGAGAGAGATATAAGTTGCGCTGTATTGTTCTTATTTCACTTATTGAGGAGTGTATTCTGATAATCTACCCACTATCAGTTTTTATATTTGTAAGAGAGTGTGTATAACCCTTGTATAGGTAGAAGGTGTTCTACAGAGGAAATAGTTGAATCACCAAGTGTGAGGTGATTGCAAGTGTAGAGGGTATTCTACACGAATTCTTTGTAGCGGTATTGCTCAAATGTGCAATAAGTTTCTATCTCCACCTGAAAGAGATTGAATAGTGAATTTGGGATCTTCAATGGGTAACTTGAGAAGAGGACGTAGGCAGTGGGCTGAATCTCGTTAAAATACTGAGTTTGCTTCTTCTTACCCTTACTCTTTATATTTCCTGCTGCTTCATATTTTGTTTATATTGTATATTGTATATTTGGTTTATAAGTATTAATTTTTTAATATAACTCAATTCACCCCCCCTCTTGTGTTAGTCATATAGGTAATAATTGGTATCAGAGAAAATGCTATATTTTAAGATTAATTATCGGTTGAGTTAAGATCATATGGCTAATATTACAGCTATATTTGTTGAAAGTCAATCCAGTATTCGGTCTCCGCTATTGTGGAGACAATTATATTTTCTAGAAAGTTATAATGAGAATATTTCTCCAGTCTCAAGGTCGAAAAATCTGGAAATGTATTGTAAATGGGTCTTATATTTCAACAAAAATTGTTGATGGAGTAAAAGTCCACAAGGATGAAGAAGAGTTTGATCGTGAAGATGATAGATTTTATACAATGAATGTAATGGTTATGAATCTTCTGTATAATGCTTTCAATGATAATGAATTTAACAGAATAGTGACTTGCAGAACAACAAAAGAAATCTGGAATAACTTGGAAGTAACTTATGAAGGAATTTCGCAAGTCAATGAATCAAAAATTTAACGCATGAATATGAAATGTTTAAAATGATTGATAATGAATCTATTTCTTCTATATATACTCGTTTTACTAACATTATAAATAGCTTGATTGTTTTTAAAAAAGTTTATTCTAGTTTGGAGATAATAAAAAAAAATTAGGGGTGTCAAATCGTGTCAACGGGTCGTATTCGTGTTGTGTCAAGATATGTATATTATACTATATAAGTCAACCCTAACCTGATCCGTTAAGGTTATCGTCTCAAAATCTCAAATCCTAACACGACCCATTAACATAACGTGTCATGTTGTGTCAACCCGTTATGACCCATTAGTGAATATTACAAAATAAATTAATATGACAAAATATAATACGTTTCAACCTATTTATGTAAATGTGTTGAATATGTCTAAAATTAATATGTTTGACTTAATTAAATTTAGCATAAATTGCATAATTTTATACAAATGTTAAAATCACAATATCTATAAAAATTATAATACTAACTACAAGTATGAATTATAATACAAATAATAAAAATATTAAAATTAGATTCTAACAATTTTACTTTTAAATGTAAGGGTATACTTGTAATTTTAACTTTCTTAACGTGTCATAGCGAGTTAAAACAAGTTGACCCGCTATCAACTCGTTAAGCAATCGCGTCATAACGGGTCAACCCATTTTGACCCGAAACCCTTTAAGACTAAACCCTAACCCCTTATTATCGTGTCATGTTTGTGTTGGGTTAACGAGTCGTGTGATATATTGCCACCCCTAAGAAAAATTCTCAACTCTCTATCAAAACATTAAGAATCAAAAGTAACGGCGATTCTTGAAACTAAAAACCTCAAAAAGCTCAAAGTAAATGAACTCATTGGGTCGCTTATTACTTATGAGTACACATTGAAAAGAGGAGAATAAGAAGAAAAGTAAAAGAAAAAATTGACACTCAAAGTTGTTTCTTATGAAAGTGAAAGCGATGAAGACAAGGAAAGCAATAACAAAGTTGAAGAAATTACAATGATCATAAGAAGATTTCAAAAATTCTTAAAGAAAAATAAAGCTATTTCAAAAAATTTTCCAACAAAGATATAGGTAAAAACAACTCATTAACTTGTTATAAATGCAAAAGGTCAGAACATATCAAGGTAGATTGTCTTATGCTAAAGAAAGATCGATACAAAGGTAAGAAAGTAATGAAAGTTACATAGAATGATGATTCAAGTAGCTCAAACAGCGACGTAAGTAATAAAAAATTTACAAATCTTTATCTTATGGCTAAAGATTATCTTGAGATAACAAATTTCGAAAATATTGAAAATCTTTCTTACGAGGAATTGTAAAATATTTTGGAAGAGGTATATGAGGGATTTAAAAAATTGGGTATCAAGTATACCGCTTTGAAAAAGAAAAATTTTTCTTTAACAAATGAAATTGATATTGTAAAAAAAAAAAACATAGTTTTAAAAGAGGAAAATGATAAGCTGAAAAAGAAAGTAACTGATTTAGAAAATATTCTTGAAAACTTTACAAAATGAAAAAGAAATTTTGAAAAATTTCTTGATAATCAAATATGTATTTTTGATAAGGTAGGTTTGGAATACATGTCAAGAGAAAAAATCAAACTCTATAAAAATTTCTTTGATAAACCGACTAAATCAAAATTAGATTTTCAAAATTCTTTTCATAAAAATAAATTAAAAATATATATATTATCACTCAAGATCTTTAAATATGTCATATATTATTTGTAATTTTTACAATAAAAATGGTCATAATTATCATGATTGTCCTATTAGAAGAAAACATACAATGATTATTAAGGTCATATGAGTATCAAAAAATCTTGTTTTTTCTAATACTAATAAATAAATTACCCAAAAAACTTGGGTATCAAGAAAAATTATTTTAATTACTTTTACAGATATGCATGAAGATCTCCATAAGTAAAAATAAATAGTTTTTAAACAGCGGATGCTCAAGACACATGACAACAGACAAAATTAAATTCATTAATTTCACTTCTCAAGAAGAAGGACGCGTGACATTTGGAGACAATTCAAAAGGGAATATCATGGGAATAGGTAAAGTTGGTAAGAAATCTTCTCTCATACTTAAAGATGTTCTACTTATTAATGGTCTAAAGCATAATTTTTTGAGTATAAGTCAATTATGTGATAAAAAATTTACAATTACTTTCAAAAAGGATAAGTGCATTATTTTGAATAATCATTATTACAATATTTGTTTTATTGCTCTTAGAAACAATAATTTATATACAATCGAATTTGAAGAAATTGTCTCACAAGATGCTATTTGTTTATCAGCTCAATATAAAAATAGTTGGTTATGGCATAAAAAGTTAAGTCATGCAAATATGAAACTTATTTCCAAACTTTCAAAAAATGATATTGTGAGAGGTTTGCCCAAAACAAACTTTTTTAAAGATAAAATCTGTTATGCATGCCAGTTTAGTAAACAAACAAAAACTTTTTTCAAAACTAAGATATATATTTCCACTTTTAGACCTTTGCAACTAATATACATAAACCTTTTTGGACTAAACAGAGTTGCGAGTTTGAGAGGAAATATTATGCATTTGTTATTGTTGATGATTTCTCTAAATATACTTGGGTCATCTTTCTTGCTTATAAAGATAAGGTACAAGATGCCTTTATCAAATTATGCAAGAGAATTCAAAATGAAAAGGGTTACACTATTTTAAACATTCGAAGTGACAGGAGGAAAGAGTTTGTCAATAAAGATATTGAGTCTTTTTGTGATGAAAATGGTTTTCTGTATAATTTTTTTACTTCTCAAACTCCTCAACAAAATGGGGTAGTAGAGAGGAAAAATATATCTCTTTAAGTAATGGCAAGAACAATATAGTTTACCAAGTTATTTTTTAGCCGAAACGGTAAATACTGCATGTTATGTTATAAATAGAGTTATGTTAAGTTCTAATTTAGATAAAATCTCTTATGAGTTTTGGAATGATAAAAAGTCCAACATTGGTTAATTTCATGTATTTGGATGCAAATGTTTTATACTTAATGATAAAGATAATTTAGAAAAGTTTGATGCAAAATCTGATTAAGATATCTTTTTTAGGTATTCAACAGATAGTAAAACTTATAGAATATTCAATAAAAAAGACTTTAACTATACAAGAATCTATGCATGTAGTATTGATGAGTCTAACCATATACTCTTTAAGAAATCTATTGATGAAGAATCATAAAATACAAATAACACAAATGGTCTTAATCTCAACAAAGAGAATATAATAGAAGAAATCCAATATGGAGATATCGAGAAATATTATCAAAATTTAGTACAAGATGCAACCAAACAGTGAAAACATGTGAAAAATCATCCAGTGAAACAAATTCTAGGAGAACTTTTACGAGATGTAAGTACTCGATTATCTTTTAGAAATATTTACAATCATACTGTTTTTCTATCTCATATTAAACCCAAAAATATTGACGAAGCACAGCTTGATGAATTATGGATTCTATCTATGCAAGAAGAGCTAAATCAATTTGAAAGAAATGATATTTGGACACTTGTTCCTAAATCTAAAGATCATGATGTTATTAGAACAAAATGAGTTTTTAAAAATAAGAAGGATGAGTCCAAAATCATCACTAAAAACAAAACTCGACTTGTAGTCTAAGGTTTCAATCAAAAGGAATGAATTGATTATAATGAGACGTATGCACCTGTCACAAGATTAGAAGTTATTCGAATGTTACTTGCATATGTATGTTATAAAGATTTCAACCTTTTTCAAATGAATGTTAAAAGTACTTTCTTAAATGGTTTTATAAATGAAGAGGTATATGTTGAGCAACTTCCAGATTTTGAAAATCATATATCTTCTAATCATGTTTTTAAACTCACAAAAGTTTTATATGAACTCAAACAAACTCCTAGAGTTTGGTATGAAAGGTTTAGTAATTTTTTGATTGAAAAGGATTTTTCGATAGGAAAAATTGATGCAATTTTTTTCATCAGATATGAACAGGATGATACTTCTAGTTCAAGTTTATGTGGATGATATAATATTTGGTACTACTAATGAAAATATGTGTCAACATTTTGCTAAGAGTATGCAGGAAGAATTTGAAATGAGTATGATGAGAGAACTTAATTTCTTTCTCGAATTGCAAATCAAGCAAGTAAAAAGTGGAACATTCATTAATCAGTCAAAATATATTAAAGAGTTACTTAAAAAGTTTGAGATGGAAGGTGCGAAGGTAATTGGAACACCAATGAGTCCAACCACCAAACTTGATAAAGATGAAAGCGGTAAACTAGTTGACTTAAAGGTATATTGAGGTATGATTGGTAGTTTATTATATTTGACAACTAGTAGACCTGATATTATGTTCAGTGCATGTTTATATACACATTTTTAATCATCTCCAAAACAATCTCATTTGGTTGCAATCATTTTTAGATATCTTGTCGGTACCATTGACTTAGGGTTATGGTATCCTAAGCATACTTCTTTCGATCTTATTAGTTATTCGGATGTAGATTATACTGGTTGAAAAATTGATCGAAAAAACACTAGTAGAACATGTCATTTCTTAGGTCATGCACTTGTTTCATGATTTAGTAAAAAGTAAAATTTTGTTGTATTATCTACTGCTGAGACAGAGTATGTTGCTGCAGGTAGTTGTTGTACTCAAGTTCTTTACAAGAAGTAACAACTTAAGGATTTTAAACTTATGTACAATCATATTCCTATTAAATGAGATCATACTAGTGTTATAAATCTTTTAAAGAACCCAATACAACATTCTAGGACTAAGCATATTGAAATCAGATATCATTTTCTTAGAGATCACGTGCAGAAATGTGATATTGTATTAGAATTTACAAAAACACACGATCAATTGGCACATATTTTTACAAAACTCCGACTAGAAGATAGATTGTGCATGATTAGAAGAGAAAAATGAATGATACATGCCATGAATATCTGCTGAACTTTTTTATTTCATTATCTCAAATGACTTATAAAAACTTGAGACTTCTAATCTCATCTTTCAACTATATTTTCTCTTCATAGATCGACATGTTATTTTTGTCTAAAGGATTAGATAGTCGAAATGAAGAGACAAATAAAGATTTAAATCCTTATTTTGTTGTTTTAACTCTACTATTTTTCTATTTAACTCATAAACAAGTCATTAAAGTACAGAGACAATATTGCTAAATTTATCATTTTTGCGAGTTTTGAACTGCAATCGAGCGAAAAAAATAACAATGGATGATGAGTATCGAGTCCCGAGACCCACAAACTCATAAATGGCGTCATGATCTGATTTATTAGCCAAATCAATCTCTTGTTACTTCATGACACTTACGACAGATGCAAAAATAAATTGATCACGAGAAGTATAAAAGGGAAATTGACGAGCCATTAAAAAATTATAGAATGAGAATGCAGGCGAATTACAAAGATGAGAACAAGATTTGATACGAATTTAATAAACCTAAAAATTGCTCTTATAGAGACGGAAATAAGAACAAGACACACTATCATCTCTTCAAATCTTACTTAGTCAAACTTACAAGATATGCTAGATGAGACGGGAAAGATGATTGATTGAGACGGTTCTTGGTTCAAATCCGGAAGATTACCAAAAGAAATTTTATCTACCATTCTGTCATTTTAGATAAACAGATACTTGATCAATGAGGAATGAGAGGTTTTTCTTGTGAATATTCGATGGGTGAAAATGATCATTTAAATAGAAATCGAAAATTTTTAAATCTCTACAAAATCTCGTTTGTCAATGACACCAAGCGGTTTTGAATCTCCTTTCGCACCGAATTGCTAGAACTAGGCCTCCAGCCTTTGCTGGTTGTGTCAAATACGGGTGACTCTAATTATTCAACTCTCTACAAAATCTCATTTCGCACCAAATTGCCAGAGTTAGGCCTCCAGTTTTAGCAGGTTTTGTCGAACACGTATGCGGGAAAAAATCTCCTTCTGCACTAAATCTCGATAATATTTCATTTGTCAACAACATCAAATGAATTTGAGTTTTCTTCTGTACCGAGATGATAAAATTAGGGCTCAGCCTTTACAACTTTTGTCGAACACAGACGGAGGAAGAAATTTTACTGAAATCAATTGCGGTTCATTTTTAATGATGCCAAAAGGGAGATAAGTCTTATACTAATATTTTACTACTTTGTTATAGATGCTAGAATCATGTCTATATTTGACTTGAAAAATTAATGCATATTTTCAGGGAAAGCTTAAGTATTACTACAGGTTACAGATTTCTATTAAATATTTGTCATCATAAAAAATGAGGAGATTGTAGAATCCAAGATTTCAAGTCTCGTATCTACGTATAGATTTTGATAATAACAAATAAATTTAAAATTCAAACTTAAGTTGTCTACGTATGAAAAGAGTTAAGTACATCAAGAAATCAAACATACGAAAGAAGATGAACAAGTCTATAAATGAAACTTATAGAGTAATTTTGTACATCTCTTAAAATTTGAAATTGGATTAAGGCTCAAAATTAATATTTTTTCATAAAATATCAAATTGCATTTTTTACATTTGTATAACTTTATTAAAATATTTAATTTCAATTTTTTTTCCACATATGCATGACGATTTGAATTTGTAAAATGATTAATTGTCATTTTTAACATGTGCATGTTTTGTTTGAAAATCTTGAAGGGTAGTTGTGTGTTTTTTTGACAAATGTAAAAGATAGATGATTTTGTTTAAAAATCTTAAAGGGTGGTTGTGTTTTTTTTTTATATATGCAAAAAGAAGATGATTTGGTTTGAAAAATAAATCATGCTCATTTTGTCATATATGAAAAGTAAAAGATTAGGTTTTATTTTTTTGAAAAATGAATTGAGTTGTCTTTGACAAATATAAAAAGGAGATGTTTTTATTTGAATTTCTTGAAAAGTGAATAGTGCTCTTATTTGACATGTGAACCTTTTAAAATTTGAATATGAAAACTCATTTGCCTATAAATAGTTCGCTTGAATTTTGTAAAAGACACAACAAGAGCTTACACATCAATTGTTAAGTTTTGCATCATTTTTTCAAAACTCTCATTCTCTCTTCTCTAAGTTTTTTGCCTTAATCCTTATTCATTTTGAGAGAGATATAAGTTGCGCTATATTGTTCTTATTTCACTCACTGAGGAGTGTACTATGATAATCTACCCACTATCAGCTTTTGTATTTGTAAGATAGTGTATATAACCCTTGTGTGTGTAGAATGTGTTTTACATAGGGAATAGTTGAATCACCAAGTGAGATGATTGCAAGTGTAGAGGGTATTCTACACGGATTCTTTGTAGCGGTGTTACTCAAAGGAGTAATAGATTTCTATCTCTACCTGAAAGAGATTGAATAGTGAATTTGAGATTCTCAAGGGGTAACTTGAGGTGAGAACGTAGGCAGTGGAGCTGAATCTCATTAAAATACTGAATTTGCTTCTTCTTACCCTTACTCTTTATATTTCCTGTTGTTTCATATTCTGTTTATATTTTATATTGTATATTTGGTTTATAAGTATTAATTTTTTAATATAACTCAATTCACCATTCTTCTTGTGTTAGTAATCCGGATAACATTTTATATTAAAATTTAAAAATATATATAATGATGAGATAATCGATGAGATTATACTTTCTGAATCAACCTTAAAATTATTTTGTTCATTTTAGAATGAATGCTTCTAAGTTCAATTAGAATTTTGATGCAGAAAATGCACCATGTGTATTGCTAATACAGTATAATTTGATTTACAATACATTCTTTTTATGGTGATTTACAGTTCATTTGATTTTCAAATTTCTCTACAAATCAGAATCTACCATGTTAATGGCGTAAAATATAGGTTCTCTGCCTCCACTTTCAGAGTATCTTCATTGGTCAAATGAGAAAGATGGCCAAACCTTGACTAATGCCAAAAAAAAGTTTACATTAGATTGGCAATCTTTAAAATAATTTAAAACTCTTCGATAGTGTTTGGCTAAAGATAGAAGACTATAATTACTTAGTTAATTATTAAAAAAAATTCTCACTCCAACCAAAATGTGATAAAAATAAATTAAATATTTACAAAATGTGATAAAAATAAATTAAATTACAAAATGTGATAAAAATAAGTTAATATTAAATCATATTAATAATTATTTAAATAAAAATAAATTACTAATTCAATGTGATAAAAATAAATGAAATGAGATAAAAAAAAATTAGATAAAAAATGATTAATTTAATTATATTTTATTATTATATAGATAATAAATGGCTAATCTGATCTTGAATTTAAATTATAAAAACAAACGCAAAGAAGTATGATTTAACTAAATTTTAAAGATGTATTTAGTCAAGCTAGTGACGATAATCTAACAATGATAAATTATGTCATACACATCAAGACAGCTTGTAAATATTAACTTCCAAAGGAGTATATGGGGTTATTTAGATATTTAGAATATCTTAATACATATATGAAATATAGTGAAATAATTTAAGTTAAAATATTTTATTGTGTTTTGAAAAATGAGAGGGAGAATATTATATAAAAATATTGTAAGGTTAAAAAATTATTTAAATATAATTGTTAATATTTTTTATTTTAAAATTAGAAGAATATTATTACTTTTTGTTTTATTTGAGAGATTGAAAAAGTTATAATAGTTATGTAATAATTAAATGAAAAAGTTAGAGATTTGAAATTAAAAATTATTTGATATTCAAATAGTATTTGAAAATGAAATATTTAGGTTTTGTTTGTTTTTGTAAATGAGATTAAATGAATTAAGTTAAAAGTTGAAAGTTAAATAAAATATTATTAAAATATATTTTTTAATACTATTTTTATTTTAAAATTTGAAAATATTATTTATTTTATTATATATAAAAAAAATTTAAAAAATTATAATAATAAGATTAAAATAATTATAAATAGAAAAATGGTTTAAAAATACTTGAAAACAATTATACTTCCCAACGATCTTAAATCTTGATCGCGTTGGCGGTCCAAAAAAGAAATAACAATATCTGAGAAATAAGCATCAACAAACTCTATGCAAAGATATATATTACGCCTACGTGACAATTATAAGGATGCTATTTTAGGTTGGAGTTTTTGTAATACCAACCCTTTCCATTATAGTTTATTTACTTACAAAAGAAACACTTTTGGACGTTTTTCCATTCAGATTCTTTCTAATTATTTAATTGAATTTGATCCATGCAGGTTTGATTATGAAGATAGACAAATATATTTTTACATATTTTATATTGTTTATATGGACTTTTCGGCAATAGAAATTCGACACAAATACTTAAAAGGGGAACGTGGACGAGTTTAGAACCCAGACTTATACCCAGCTAAACATATGCAAACACGTTAGCTATTTTACTCTACCCATAATAGAACCGGCCATACATGATCAAGCCTGAAAGCTCGAACTCTCTCTTCCCCCTCTCCCTCTCCCCTTTCTATAAGAACATCAGACCCAAAAAGGGAAAGCCCTAGCACGAAACAAAAATCTAGTAGCTCGAAGCAAGAAGAGCTGCGGAACATAAACAAAATCTCAGTTTCATTAACTGCAGAATAAAGTTCAACAAATAGTGCAGCACCAGTACTAGACAATTGAAAAACAAATTTCAAGTTCAAATTGTACAGATAGAGAAAAACATAGATATGTGTCGTCTTCTCCATCAAGATCTGTGAACGTCAACTACCAAATAGAGAAAATTCAGGTCTTAAACCATGAAAATTGAAATTGGAAACATCCCCCCCATTTTTAGATGTCAGTTACTTGACTTAACAGGAATTGGCATAAATGACTTTTACCCATGTCTCAACAGCTTAATTTTTTTTACAAGAGCTTATACCACAACATGTACCCTTGGTTGATGGGGAAAAATTCCCCATACCACTCTTCAATCACATATGAGATAGAGCAGCTTGTGAGGGGAGGCCCACCTACTAAAGGCTGGGCCTAGTCTCAAGAAAGGGAGAACCAAAAGGAAAGAGAGGCCCTAACCCGCAAGAGGTGAGAATTCAAGAGGCTGGACAAGAGACGACTAGCATAGGAGGCGAGATTTCAAGAGGCCAAGTGAGAGGCGACCCGCACAGTGGATCAAGCCACAATCAGGGTAGAGTCAGAAAAGTATACACGTCTACTCCGCATTAAAAGTTAAACTTTACAAGGAGTGCCTGAAGCTCCTAGCGCGGAGATCCCGGATAAAGCCCCCTCATCGCATTAAATCCGGTTCAGGAGCCCAAACATGCCCATACGATAGAAAGGAAAGTTGACACGATACAGAAAAATGGACAACACGCCGAGACAGAATCTTGGAAGCAAGAAGATCTACTCGAGCTCAGCAAAATGAATGATGGCCTAACAGGTTGGAAGGATGACTACCAAGCTGTTCGAATGGCTTAGTCAGAGCATGCCAAGCCCTATAAATAGTCGAGAATTCCACCATATGCAAGTAATTCTATCTATCCCTATTATCTGCTCTCATATTTTCATATTTCTCTTATACTCATATTGAGTTAAGCATCGGAATTGTTGCAAGGCACCATTACCGCACCCATCATTCATTTGTACAGACGAGAATTGTTTGGACCTCGCCTAGTAGCTCAGGCTGCAGAACACGACAATAACATAGCCGATCAACAAAATGCAGCCCCACTAGCATTTGAATCTTCATACTCATCACATTCAATTTCCAAAAATTGGTGTTTTGCATCTGCAATTTCCAAGATGCGAGGATCACTAAGATCCAAAGGGGTTCAAGAGATTGTCCAGCCTCCACTGCAGCAAGGCACCAAAGATTTCAAAAGATCGACGCATACAAACCCATCTCTGACCCAAACGAATCCCACACTAGACGCCGACAAACGCACTCATCTTCAAGGCCGACGAAAGGTAAACCCATGAAGAGAGGGAGAGGGAAGAGAGAGTTCGAGCTTTCGAGCTTGATTGTGTGTGGTCGGTTTTATCGGGGGTAGAGTGAAATAGATGACGTGTCAATACATGTGTGGCTGGGTGTAACTCTTAGTTTTTAAACCTATTCGGTACGTAGCTTTTCTCTATTTTAAATCATTTCTATCGATCTCTACTTATATTAAACTGATCAATTCCATCAAGTGACAATTAATGATTAAGAGATTCTTAGCTTTTCAACTTTGCTCCATTTTTTTGCTCTTTTAATTTTCCCGTTTTTTCCTTGTGTTGATGATCTACATGAACCATAAGAAGAAGAAGAAGAAAAAAAAAAGCTAGAGAAGGACAACCTTCATTAAAGTACCCTATGCGTATAGGACTCTAATCCGACAATCATAGACATAATCAAGTTCACTAATGCCATTGAGTTTCCATATGATCTCATTACCTCATGTTTTTCTAAAAGTTCAACCAATTTCATTATTTCTAGCCCGACGTTTTCAACTTCTATGCGGCTTAATACTATCATATTGCAGTGATTTGGTCTAAAGGGTTTGGTTCTATTGACTTTAAAGAGATGATCTTTTCATAATATAACTATGACTTTTAGACTTATTTATTAGTGTCTCTATCTTGTCTTTAGTACGATGTATATGTGATGTTTCTACGAACTCTAGGCTCGTCTCCGTAAAGCTTCATATTTTTCTGCATCTATATAGATAAATTAGGCCTAGCATATTCTTTGCTTTTGTGAAGAGTTCAGATATTTAAATTCTTTTATTCAGCTTTCTTGCCTCAAATTCTTTCTCATCGACCGGCTTTGGGTAACTAATTATCATGTTACTTGTATCACAATTTCTTTTTTGCTTCTTCAGTACTTTAGCATCTCTCTCTCTCTGTGTGTGTGTGTGTGTGTGTGTGTGTGTGTGTGTGTGTGTGTGTGACTAATGTTAGACTCGTAGTTGGGATTAAATTAATTGAATCTCACTAGTACATCACAAGAAAAAAAGGGGAATTATTACAAGTTGCATGCTTGAATGGACCAAATTAATATGTTGCATGCTGCTATATAATTAATCCTTGTGGTAATGCTCACTTTTTAGTCCGTAATCTTGAGAAATCAAAACATTAATTAATATGGAGGATCATATTCAACAAGTGAGGCTACTTGAAAAACAAATATTGGTTGGCAAGAATAAGGGGAAGATTAATTTAATTACTTGTTGAATATCATCATAATTATCTGCTATTATATATACGAAGATGATACACTTATAATTTATTTACCGCTATTACGTTTGCCATTCTTAGTACATTTATTTTTTTGTTATTTTATTGGAAATATTTTTTTAACATTAAATTTTTTAAAAAATATACAATTTTACTAATAATTACTTTCTTAATCATTAAATAAAAAAAATTAATAATTAAAAAATTGACAAAAATAGTAGAAAGGTGGTAAATGGGTAGGAATCCTATCATTATCCAAATTCTAAAATTCTATATCTTACTAATCTAATCTAAATTTTAAATTATATATCTAACTAATCTCATATAAATTTAAAACATATCTAATATTTTGAATATCTACTAATGTTAAATGACCGTTTAATTTAACGGAAAAAACAATATGAAAAGTTAACAGAAAATGAGAAAATTTGTTAAGTGGTCATTAGATAGTCACTTATTATAATAGATTAAATAGAATATATATATATATATTAGATAAAAGTAACATGTAACGTACGTTTATATAGTTTAATTTCTAACTAAAATTAGAAGATTATTCATAATTAAATAGATGATAAATAATTACACATTTTCATATATTATAAAAACAAAGTATTAATAAAAATAATAAGATAGTCTTTTAAATAAATATAACCTATAGTTTTATTATTATTTTTTTTAGATAATTTTGATTGAAACTTTAATAAAAGATTCGTTCAAAATATTATATTTTTATAATTTTAAGACGATAATATAATATTTGCGTCATTTTGCACAGTCTAAAAGAGAGGACATTAAAATACCTATATTTTTAGTTTTTGATTTTTTCTAAATGTACATAAACTTGAATCATCCACAGTTTTTTTAGTTATGTGATTATTTTTTAAGAAATAATATAATTTTTTTAAAAAATAAATTATGTAGTTTATAATTTATATAAAAGAATGTTATATTATAATTTATAACATGAGATTTTAATCTTAAATGTGTAAATTTATTAGATCATATATATTTCAATTAAATATCAAACATATATAATATATTAATTATATTTATTGTCTATTATTACCAATTTAATATAATTATAGTTAATTGTATATACCGTATATTTAACATCTCAAAAAATAAATAAATAATATATTCATTTTAAAATTATAAAATAATTTTTAAAGAATGAAATTATTAATCATATAATATGAATAAATTTTATGAATAAAATTAAACTCTCTAAAGTATAAATTAGCATCTCTAAGTGAAGATTGTCTTATTATATTGTTATGAATGATTTATTTATATATATTGTTATATATTCTATATTATTATTATGTCATTCTATACTATTATTATTATTCTATATTTATTTGACATAAAATAAAGTTTTAAATAAAAAATTTATCATTATAGAAAATTGAAGTGATGTAATTAAATTTAATGTCAAGAACATTTTTTCGATGATTAATAAAATTAATGGATTGTATTTAAAATAATATTTTTCATTAAATACAATATTTATTTTAACAAAAATGGATGGAAAGTGTTAACTTTAATAAAAAAAATAAATAAAAATTTTTGTTAAAACAAGAGTTTTTATTAGATAACTATTTTATATACATGAAGATTTATAATCATACTTGCACACGTTCAAACAAATTATGGGTTAATTTGAAAAACGGTATATATTCCTTAATTAATCAATATAATCATGGTACTGTATATACGTGGAGGCTCTAGATTAATTATTTGAGCACAAATCGATCATGATCAGATTATTCTAACCCCCTTTTCAAAAAAAAAAAAGATGATCCTAACCCCGAAATAAAACGTCGGAGGTTCCTCAGATATGCACGCATGCAGGCCGCCGCTATATATACATGGCGATGAAGCTAGCCATTAATGGCCGTACGTAGTACCTTCCATTCCCTGTTGATAATCAGTTTGAATGATTGGTGGCTTTGGGTCTAAAAGAGGCAGAACGCTGGAATAGCTGCACGAATCAGTCATGAGTTAACGAAGCTGGTCACCTGCAGCTCCTTGAAGTCAATGACGGTGGTGGCCGGGTTTTCTTGAGATTCAAAACACTTCTCTCTCTCTCTCTCTCTCTCTCTCTTCTTGCAGGGAGCTTAATCGAATACGCTATCGAATAAACAACTCCAAGTTGCAGTACTAGTATTATAATTAAATGCTCTAATTCTGAAATCTTCAGATCAATCATTTACTTTGTCAATGTGTGTAACATATATAACATGACCTCAAAAACTGTATAAATTGGGCATACAAAATACAATAAACTAAAAGCTAGCTCGTTTCAGTTGCGGGATCATAATCTCATCGATTGCCCAAGTCCCAACCACCAATATGCATTCAATTATTCTTTGATGATATATATGCACAAACATATATATGATGGTCTCAAAAAAAAAAAAACACATATATATGATGGTAAACTAACACCTTGTGGATAACCATCCCATGACCCTTTGACAGATTCCCTAGCTTGGCCTAGGGTAGCTTATTGGTCCTCTATTAATTCTTCATAGCTATGGGTCCCATGCAATTGGTTTTGCAAAATACTGAATATATATACATATATATAATATATATATGTATACCTTCGATTAATGCGAGCTGACAAATCAACCTAAAATTCATTGATTTCTCATCAATTCAGTAGTAGTACTAGTGTTGAAAGCTAGCTAGCTCCCGTATTTGAAGAGAAATGAAAAATATATATAATTTTTAAAAGAATAATAAATACAAAATTCATATTAAGATAAAATTAATGTTTTAGTAATAAATTTTGAAAAAGATAATGCAACATTTGTATATTTATAACCTTATTCGGATTTGAATCATTGATGATATGACTTGTCAAAATTTATTTCTGATACCTCATGCCTGTGCTCAGTCTTCATGACTTTGGTCCCCGGGAACTTTATTAATTAATGTAGTACTTCTAATCCGCTTTGCCAGCCAATTTCTCTGTATAATAATCCCACTTGGAAAATTACAATTTAGAATTGTAAAAATATGTCATTTTTTGTTAGCCATCGCTAGATGCATACCTTGAAACTATATTAAATTATTAATTAATTATAATAAACAGAATAGGCCCCAGGAAAATAACCGTGTTTTTGGTAAGATCAGCTACCAAATTCCAATTCCAAACCTTCCACAAGAAACGTCAATGGTACCGTCTTTACCATGCCGGTGGGTTTGCCATGAGAAGAAAAATCTTTCAAATATCACGCAAAAGGAAAGTGATTAGAACATTCCTCATTTCCTCTCACGGCCATCTTAAAATCTTAATCAACAAAGTCAAATTCAAATATAAAACACACTGCTACGTATAAGTCTGTACGTACTACTCAATTAATCACATTCCCACTCTTTAGCTCTAAAATAATGTTTCTTTTTTAAATTAGAAATTAGACCTTTAATTAGATATAGTCAAGGTTTGATTAATTGTTTTTTAACTCAACACATTATATATCTTATGCCATGAACGTACCCCACAAAGTTTCAAGGCCACCCACCTTCTTTAATTACCCTTATATAATTCTGAGTCCCTTCCCATCACAAACATCAACCACCCAGAATGAAAACTTCGACACCTTTTGATGGGATGTTCTTCAAGATGAGGAACGTCCCACATCGAAAACTAGCTCTTTGGGCTATTTTCTCTATCCTGCTCTTCTCCAGGCCATTTCAGGTAGCTTCTGATGATCATTCTCCTCCACCCTACTCAAACCCTAGACTCCAAAAGGCTTATACTGCTCTCCAGGCATGGAAACACCTTATCACTTCTGATCCCAAAAACTTTACCTCAGATTGGTGTGGCCCAAACGTCTGCAACTACACTGGCGTTTACTGTGCACCAGCCCCCGACGATCCTCACACCATAACGGTGGCCGGAATAGACCTAAACCACGCCAACATAGCCGGTTCACTGCCTGAAGAGCTTGGCCTCTTGACCGACCTTGCCCTCTTTCATATTAACTCCAATCGCTTCTGTGGAACTATTCCTAACAGCTTCAAGAGCCTTCGTCTTCTCCATGAACTTGATATTAGTAATAACCAATTTTCTGGGTCATTCCCTTCGGTTCTTCTTTGCCTGCCTTCCCTCAAATTCCTTGATATCCGATTCAATCAATACCATGGCGACATTCCCGCCCGCCTTTTCGACTTGAAACTCGACGCTTTGTTCGTTAACAACAACAAGTTTCAATCATCATTACCAAAAAACATTGGTAACTCCACGGTTTCGGTACTTGTTTTGGCGAATAACGATCTTAAAGGTTGCCTGCCTTCGAGTTTCTTGAACCTGAAGGATACCTTGAATGAGGTTATCCTAATGAATAGTGGATTGACTGGGTGTCTACCCTCAGATATAGGGATTTTAAACAGGGTGACAGTGTTTGATGTGAGCTTCAACAGGTTGGTTGGCCCTTTGCCGGAATCAATGGGGAAGATGAAGAGCTTGGAGCAGTTGAATGTGGCGCACAACAAATTGTCCGGTGAGATTCCCGCGAGTATATGCTCCTTGTCTAAACTGGAGAACTTCACGTATTCATATAACTATTTCTGTGGTGAACCTCCGGTGTGCCTGAAGCTGCCGGAGAAGCATGACATCAGGAATTGCATTCCAGATAGGCCGTTGCAAAGGCCACATGAGGAATGTGCCTCTTTCTACGCGCATCCAGTTGATTGTGGTGCCTTTGGTTGCTCGGCCAGACCTCCGCCGCCGCCGCCGCCGCCGCCGCCTCCTCCACCTCCACCTCCTCCTCCACCGCCACCACCACCTCCTCCTCCTCCTCCACCGCCACCTCCATCACCACCTCCGCCTCCACCTCCAAAATCTCCTCCACCGCCACCATCAAAACAGTGGCACAACTGGCCCGGCCTACCGCCGCCCGTGCCGCATCATAATTAATCGTCCTTGACCAGCATTGACATATATAATCGTCCATAGATATAAGTTTCATTTTCATACATACATGTTTCCTGGTCGAAAAGAATTGTCGTTTTCTTCTTTTCATTTTCATTTTGATCTCTTCTTCCTGGATGATCATTGTATGTTGGAGTTACACAGTAGTATGTGCAATGTGGCCTGCCGGCGCCTTAATTTACACAGTAGTAGTACCAATTCATATCAATATAATTTAGAAAAAATCTATATAATCTCCTATTATTTATATAATTTTTATGCATCATATTTTATTTATTTTATATAATTTTTATTAAATATTTAATATATGAATAATAAATAAATAAAATAAAATTATTTTAAAACGAACAAATTTACAATAAAAATTAAAAAAATTATATAATAATAATGTGGTTAGAAAGATTTATAGAACAACCTTATGATTTATTACCAAGTACTTAATTGGACTGTCATGATCATTATCATTTTTCCTTTGAAATTTAAGATAACAAAGGGAAGCAGTAACTACGTATCAATCATGAATAACATTGGAGAAAGTTGGTGGTGCGTCGATCGTGTTGACATGACTACTGACGTCCTGTGATTGAATTTGTACATGTTTCGCCATGATATTAAATGATGAATTCCAATTTGCAACATGATTCTGCTCACTATATATAATTTTCACTTTCTTTTTTTCTATTTTTGTATTAAAAATTACGAATGTTTACACTCGCATGGTGATCACTAGGTAATAATATTGGGATGATTATTGTCTTTCCTTAGACCCGAGGAGTTAAGGGCGATATTGGCGTTTCAAAAGATCAAGCAAACATGAGTTCAAACTTTGGATTATTGTATATCAATAATCTTGGCAGAGATAGCAAAGACTGCGCCAAGCTTGAAAAATGCAACATAACGCAATTTAGGGCCTGGTTTGGATTTATGGGTGGGGTAAGATGAGATGAAATATAAAAATTGAATAAAATATTATTAATATATTATTTTTTAATATTATTATTGTTTTAGTCTTTAGAATTTGAAAGTACTGTTGCATTAATGTATGTGTACTATTTTGTGTGAGAATTAAATTGAAAAAGTTGTAAAAATAAGAAGATAAGATAAAACGCTTTTTGAATTCAAATATATAGGAGCTAATTCTCTTCCAAAAACATAAATATCTATGATATTCACAAAGAATTTTTTCTCATCGATCCCCTTTATTGGATTTGGTCCTCGGCCTCCTCGTGAATGTCTAAATGTCCTGGCAAAAGTTCGTCACATTCTCCCTATGAAATTGGTTAATCTGTTTGTTAATGTGATTGTTCCCTGCATATATAAACTAATCAATCATGGAGGAGAGAGAATTTCTTGTAATTTCTAATTTTATTCACGTACAGTTCATAGAAGGAGCAATGTGTATGTAGTACTATGTAAACAATCAAGCAAATTGTCGTTAAATTCTCTGCTAATTGTTGACATGACTTCGAATTCCATAAAGTCACGGTGTGAAAAGCCCATCTTGTCTTTCCAAATAGGTGCTGGCCGAGTCAATCCATTGCAGCCTACTCTTTTGCTTCTGATCTGCTATTTTCTTCTTCTTCTTAAGAAAAGAAGAACCCAACCACAACCACTACTCTTTGTACCTTGACCAACTATTTTGGTAGCCCTTCATAGGTTGTTGTTACATCAAATCGTAGCTATATATTCTTTGAACTTACTGATCAACCGACATTCTTCAGTAGTAATATGGCTGATCATCCATCGATTTCATATGCATATATAATAGAAAAGCCGCCGCACAAAGAACAAATATTGATAGAGCGAGATGAGTGTATACATGCTTATATTGCATTCAAGACAAATGACGAGTGCATGACCCTCATTAATTGCAATTAAGGATATCTTACAACTCTATTACTACTTGTTCAATATTTATAACATTTTAATTTTTTTATTATATTTTTTGAAGTATTTTTTTTAACATTCTTAATATATAACATCCTTAATCATTAAGAACAAATTTAAAAAATATATAATTTTACTATTAATCACTTTCTTAATTATTAAATAATAAAATTTTTTAAAGAATATCGAAGAGGCCATTGTAGAGAAATATTAAGTCTATCATTTTCCCATACTAATATTGCATTAATCAAGACAAATATTGCAGATGAGTTATGCTTATACGTCTTACAAATTTCTTACCTCAACACAACTTTTATCCAATGCATCTAGAACTGTTATAACATAATAAATTTTAAAAAATTATATCCCAAGTTGCATATATACATGCAGATCGATGTTACTTGAACCTATACATGTATGCTAAAGTACTATATATATATAAAGATTAATTAAAAAAACTAAATTTTGTTTATTAAAATTTGTAAATAAAGAAATAAAAATAAATAATTTTTATATTAGAATAAAACAACTTGAATAAAATTTGAATGGGTTTAACATGCAAATAATCTGTTGGTGATCATAGAGTGCAAGTTGGAGCTCGATTTGTTCTCAAATAAATTCGTTTCGTCTAACCCTTTATGTCAAAGTTTTGAATTTTGTATCATAATGGCTGATACGATCAAAAAATTTTGTAACAGAACAATAATCGATACATTGAGGGGGCATCGGATTAAATACCAGTTGTACCAGTGTGTTTCGACTGTTATTTATGATTCCGACCAAAATTTTGATGCCACTCGACACTGATCATATAAAGAAAATAGAAAAAAAAAGAAGCTGCAAAATCTGTGAACGGATTTTCACATGAAGAAGATTTTCGACATTCTAGAAGCCAAGATAATTGTTTGACAAAAGAAAGAAAAATCTCAAAGAGAGAAAGTTCCAACCTTTTTTTACTTCAGGCTGAAGAGAAGAGGTTGAAGATATTTCGTTGCTCGAAAGTCGAGAACTCGCAACAACTAAACTCATTGCTTGCTCTTGCATTGTGTCTGCAAGCAATAGATCGAGAGAGAAGACACGCAGCCACTAAATATTCTTGGGCAGACAAAAAAGAATGACACATGTTATCAGCCATTAAATTCTTCTCAATCTAACGGATTTGTGGGTGAGAGCGTGGAGACTTATGAGCCATGAAGAGTGGCGTGAAACAAAGCTGAGGATAGTGGTGGAAGTTCCTAGGTTGTTGGATTGAATGTGGATCCGTTGGATTGGGACCCAAGTTGGAAGCGGTAGTGCAATGAGCATTGGAGCACAAGTCTCGATTTTGACAACTTCGGGATTGGGGATGGAATAGTGAAAAAAAATCATTTTTCTTGCTTTTTTTTTTCTTTGAACATTTTTCAAATCAATTTAAACAATTTTTTGTAAAAAATAAAATAAAATTTATGAACTTATTAGAAAATAATTTCTTAATTGTTAAATAAAAATAAATTTTAAATAGAATTTGTTAAACGAGGTGAGAGTAGTGTTTGTTATAACTTAAAACTTATTTTATTGTTATTTTGAAATATATTTTATGCGTGTATATATATAATTTATCTATGTATAGACTATCTCAAAATGGTACACGAAAGGGTACTGATACCAAAATATTTCGTTCCAGTACCTTGATCGAAACGGTCATCGATACGGTATTCAAAACTTTATTCTATGTTCATGAAGGGTAAAATGGTTCTTACAATAAATCAAAATAAAATTATTGTTATGGGCAGATATTCTTTTTTTAAAGGTATTACTAAAATAGGGTTTTTTGGTTCTTCTCTTCTATAGCCTCATCGACGCTCTCACTCGCTTTACTATCACGGGATCAATGGAAGGATGATGCAAGTTAATTGGAAGCAATGAAGGATTTAAGGTGTCTGAAGTGAAGAAAGAGTTGAAGTGAAGCAAGTATTGGAGTGTTGGTTTTGTCAGTTAGTCAAATATGATATGCACTGTTTAAATAAATAACTTGTATTCATTCATTTCGTATCGTTTACTCGTTTAGCTTTAATGGTTATAAACGAAACGGTAGCGTTTTGTTAAGCAACTATTGTTTGTGATGGGATAACATAAATAACTGTAAAGCTAAGAAGATCATCTTCTTCCTTCATCTATAAAAGGCTACTGAGTTTGGGAATGAGGCCAACTCGGAATTCAAGTCCAATTTGGATACTCTCTCTCTCTCTCTCTCTCTCTCTCTCTCCTCTCAAGTGGAGTTCTGGAGGCTGATGAATCTCGAATTAATCTCTAAACCAGTCAATTCATTACTTTGATATTGTGGTCCATCACATTCACTCTCCCTCTAAATTCCTCCCACCTCCTCCAAACATGGCCGTGGGAAAGAACAAGAGGATCTCCAAGGGAAAGAAGGGAGGCAAGAAGAATGCATGAGTATTATATTCTTGATTGATTTTCATTCATTTTTGGTTTCCTTGCTTTAAATGTATTTGCTAGTATTTGTTTGATCTATAGATGTATATATTTGTAGGGCTGATCCTTTTGCGAAGAAAGACTGGTATGATATCAAGGCACCTTTAGTATTCACTGTAAAAAATATGGGCAAAACCCCAGTTACTCGCACTCAGGGTACCAAGGTATTTTTACAATCATTCATTTCATTTTATATTCTCTATTCATTTGTCCTGTTTGGTTTTCGAGAAAACGTCGAGTTAGGAAGAAGTTCAAATTTGGATTTGGGTTATCTCTATTTTATCTTTTTAAGACCTATTTGTCCTAAAGATACATTTTTTGGATTAACTTATATGCTTAACTGGTTAGCATATTGGGTTATATTTTGATCGTTTATTAGCTAATTTATTGATAACTGAGCGCATTCGTGTTTATTTCAAGGGAGAAAAACTAGTTTTGGCACGTGCATTTCACCTGTGAGTCCTTATTCCGACTAATGTTTGGATAGACTATAGTATTTATATATATATGTGTGTGTGTCTGTGTGTATGTGTATGTGTGTGTGTGTCTGTTCCAGGACTATTAAAATTTACAACAAGGTTCCAAAACTATATAGCAGGAAGGAGTGTTATAGGCCAAATAATACCTTCCAATAGTAACTTGACACATAGGCCAACCATGAGAGTAACTATGGGAATGCAACACACACTTTGCTCTCTGAAATTTTGAAAACCTCGACCCCCTCTCTTCCAGCCACCCTCCCTTCTAGCATCACCCTCCCTCTTAACGACCCTTTCTCCACATCAAAACTCCCATCGATGGTGAACCACTACCCACCCCAACAACCCTCACTCCTTAATCTTTGACAACAAAGCCCTTACCAACCTTGTGTTTAAATCTCCAATCGGCCCCCATCCTTGTCCATTATCTCCCATCGATGGTAAATCCCATCTATATTTGACCTCGTGACCCATCCGTGACCCTCTCTCCATGCACCCATCTCTGTGAACCTCGAATTCGAAGTCGTAAAGCTCAATCGGTGTCCATTCCTGCCCAAAGCTCAATCATTTCAAATCATTATCTATGAAAATGTTTGTTAGGTTCATGGTGTGAAATGTAGTGATGTATATATTTGGGGGTATGAATGAAATGTTCACAATGGTTGTTGTGATGAAATAATGAGATAGCCGAAAGATCCTTGTGAAAATGTTTCATAGACATCTTTTGTATGATGTCTGGACATAAAGGAATATGTACTTATTATTTTGTTTCTTAGTATTTAACTGCATAATCATTTATAAAAAAGTTATTTAATTGCATACTTGAAGATCATTTGACTGAACATAGAATAAGTACTAGAAATTATTGAAAATTTATATATAAGTACTTGTTATTGAACTTAAGGTTTTTTTTTTTTTGGGTCTTTGGGAATACATCTTAAAAAGTTTCCATGTATTTGTCTGTATGTCTTTGTGTATATTTAAATAGCACCCTAATTCCATGTCTTCCACAATGTAAATAGTAAGTTACTCATTTTAGTATGTTGTGTCACTTGATCACTGAAGTAACATATAATCGGCAATCCCCACTTAAGAATAGTCATTGCCTAGTAGTTGGTACCAATACTATCAAAAATCTAGGGCCATATTCCACCATTGCAACTTTAACTGAAACCTTGTAATTTTATAACACAAGTATTATTAATGAATGTACCCACTTGTTTTAATTAAAAGTAATGATCATAATAAATTTGGGTGCCATTTCTTGTCCTATTTTAACGTTTTAATTTGAGAGCATCAATTAAAGTTATTTCAACAGCCAAAGGTCAGATCTCGTTGCTAGATCTTTACTTCTCTGTATTGTTTTGTTTATCCATTTCTATTAAATAGGATTTTGCTTGTTTGAGTTACAACCATAGTCACATCATGTAACTCTTTTAAGACTTTATAGGAATTTTCTTGGATGTTTTGAATGGGTTGATCATAAAAATGAACAATCTACTTGCTGCAAGATTATGTTGGAGTTAGCTCAACAAAGAAACGACAAGCTACTTAATGAACATCTAATGATCGAACAAGCCAAATTTAAATCGACAGAGAAAAAATATAAGAGAACTTTGAAAATGTTGTTATTGTCTTGGTTGTTTTCTATTGTGATTTGTGCAATTTTGATGTAACCAAAAAACAGTAATATATGTCCGTTCGAGCTATAACTCATTAATGTTGTAATTTTTAGGTCACTTTTTTGTAATGTAATGAACATGTGGTTAGTGAAATGGATGCGTAATGGAAATCTTATGGACGTGTAAATATTATGACCGATTTGGGAAATATGAATGCATGTTTTGGACAGATTTGGGACAATTTTTTACTTCGAATACATTCTTACACCATCATCTATGTCCCTGCATCAACTTTCACATTTTTTATTTTGAAATCACGATAACTTTAATGCTCATACAAACTTGCTTACAAAGATTCACATAAAATAGTTTGCTTAATACAATCAATAATGAGTAATGTTACATATAGTTGTGGAGTTGCAAATGGCGTACAGTCGCTTTAGAAAAAAGTTAACTTTTTTTACATGGGTCTCATATATATTCACTTTTTTCTAAAGTGACTGCACGCCGCTTGCAACTCCATGACTACATCTATCATTTCTTATCAAGAATATCCTCAAGATCATATAAATGTTCTTCACTAATAAGGGCATCTTTGGCTAGCAAATTAGTAGCTACATTAGCATCCCTCTAGTGTGCAATCCTCCAAACTGCAAAGGAACTTAGCACAACTTTGGCATCTTCAATAATTAAACCACCTTGACTCCAATGCATCAATGATCTCTACATCTTTGCTACCATCTGTAGCGAGCCTCCTTTAAGCATAAAGTTAGTTACACCAACTTCTTTTCAAAATAGGATTTTCACCATCATATCATAAGCTTCGACAATGAAATGAGAAATTCTAAAATTATATGAGAATTTTATAAATAATAGTAAGATAATTTGTGAATAGTAATGATCTATTTTGAGTTAAGTATTTTTTGGATTTTGTGAAATGAAAGAGAAAAGATTGAATAAAAAATATTATAAAATTAAGATATTACAAGAGTTTTATAATATTATTTTTGTTTGAAATTTTGAAAAAGGCAAAATATTTTTTGTGTTTTATTTGAAAGTTTGAAAGTATTGTAATGATTAGTTTGAAAAAGTTGTAACCATTAGTTTGAAAATTTTAAATTTAAATTATAATTGGAAATAAAATAAGATGAGATAAAGTGATAATTTTATTTCATCTTAGGCCCCAAACATGCTCTTAGTATCCCAATAACCATGCCATGGCAGTCCCTAATTATGGCTTTAATACCAATCAATCCCACTGAAACTTTAATAGAGGCATCTCAATCAAGCTTATACTTCAACTCTGAAGGCTTTCTTCATTTTGAACGTTGGAGAGCATTCAATAGTAGTGGTGGAAGCAACTTGCTCCTTAATAGATTTAAATATCATTAGATTCTCTTGAGCTCTATGAATAATGGAATTAGGATGTCTGAATTTCTTTCCATGCACAAATTTATTTCTCCTATTCTAACTAAGCCTTGCTATCATGTTTGCCTCAAGGACATTTGTTTGCATACATCCCTAAATAGTTCACCCTTCAAAGACAATTTATGCAATATTTTACATGCTTGTCTTCATACATCTTGAGCAATATCATATCCCTCACAAATATATGACTTGAGAATTCCCCTTTAGGATGGAAAATTGGCCATAGACTGTTTTCCCTGATTTTCCTCTTCTGCAAATTATAAAAAGTGGAAAAGGTCTCATTACAAGCTCTCCATAGAAACATTCCCACTACATTTAGAACCTACAATTTTCACATTGTCTTTTAGATTTTAGCATTTGCATGGTTAATTGAAATCCCCCCCTCTTAGCTTGATAGGATCTCCCTATAAAGATAATAGGCACTCTTCACCAAAAAATAAAGAAATATATATATATATATATCATTACTAGTGCCTCCTCAAATTAATTGATCCTCCTCTATTACCCAAGTTAATTGGAATGGTTTTGATAAGATTCACCTCATGCTGAGAGAAAATGATATGGATTAAACTGTCATTCCACCTCCTTAGCACAAGGTGAATTAAATATTCACCCATTCAGCTACAACAGCATCCCTACTTCTGTTACCAATAGTCAAAAAGTGAGACTTTGGCAGCCATCTATCCTCCAAAATCTTAACTTTAAGACCATTTCCAATCCTCCACAATAATTGTTCTTTTAAGAGTTTCAAACCTCCAGTCTAGAGATGGCTTAAAGCCCAATTTAACTTCAACAAGATTAATAGAAGGGAAATACTTCTGCTTTAGAGTTTAAGCAAGAAGGGATTTGTTGAACCCAAGGTTTCAAGTTTCATGTAAATCTACAAATGAATTTTGATGATAACAAATGAATCCAAAGAATAAAGGAGTCTCAAGCTCAAGTTGTCCACACAATATAATCAAGCACATCAAGGAAGCAAGCATGAGCAAGAAGGGAACAAGTTCACATTAAAATCATAGAGTAATGTTGTAAATCTCTTAAAAATTCAAAATTAGGATTAAAGCTCAAAATAAATATTTTATCATAAAGTATTAAAATACATTTTCCACATGTGCATGAATATTTTGAAAATTAAATTTGAAAATTTTGAAAGATGATTGATTGTCATCTTTCACATGTGCATGACATGATTAAAGGTTTGAACTTTGAAAATATTAAGATGATTGATTGTCATCTTTCACATGTGCATGATATGATTAAAGGTTTGAACTTTGAAAATATTAAGATGATTGATTGTCATCTTTCACATGTGCAAGTTTTATTTGAATATTTTTAAAAGTAGTGGATGCTTTTCTTGACTTATGCAAAAGGTAGATGTTTTTATTTGAAATTTTTGAAAAGTAAAGTGTGCTCCTTTTGTCATATGCAAAAAGTAAAAGATTATGTTTGAAATTTTTAAAAAGTAAAGTGTGCTCCTTTTGTCACATGCAAAAAGTAAAAAGATTTGATTTGAAATTTTTGAAAAATGAATGATGATGTTTTTGACATGAGAATCTTTTCAAATTTGAAATTGAAAACTCATTTGCCTATAAATAGCTTACTTGAGTTTTGCAAAACACACAATAAGAGCTTACACATCTATTGGTAAGTTTTGCATCATTTCTTCAAAACTCTCATTCTCTCTTTTATAAAGTTTTGAGCCTTAATTCTTGTTCTTGTTGAGAGAGATATAGGTTGCGCTGTATTGTTTCTATCTCACTCATTGAGGAGTGTACTTTGATAGTCTACCTACTATCAACTCTTGTATTTGTAAAAGGGTGTGTATAACCCTTGTGTGTGTAGAAGGTATTCTACACGGGGAATAATTAAATCACCAAGTGTGAGGTGATTGGAAGTGTAGAATGTGTTCTACACGGGGAATAGTTAAATCACCAAGTGTAAGGTGATTGGAAGTGTAGAGGGTGTTCTACACGGATTCTTTGGAGCGGTACTGCTCAAAGGTGTAATAGGTTTCTATCTCCACCTAAAGGAGATTGAATAGTGGATTTGGGGATTCTCAAGAGGTAGCTTGAGGCGAGGACGTAGGCAGTGGGGCCGAACCTCGTTAACATACTGAGTTTGCTTCTCTCTTACTCTTACTATTTATATTTATTGTTGTTTCATATTTTGTTTATATTTCATATTATATATTTGATTTATAATTGTTATTTTTTTAAATACAACTCAATTCACCCCCCCTCTTGTGTTAGTCATCTGGGCAACAATTAGTATCAGAACTAGAGCTCTATTATAAGATTAACTATCTTTTGAATTAAGATCTTATGGCTAACATTGCAGCTTCATTTGGTGAAGGTCAATCTAGCAGTCGGCCTCCACTATTTTGTGGAGACAATTACTCATTCTGGAAAGTTAGAATGAGAATATTCCTTCAGGCTCAAGGTCGAGAAATCTGGAAATGCATTGTAAATGGACCTTATATTCCAACAAAAGTGATTGATGGAGTAAAAGTCAAAAAGGAAGAAGAAGAGTTTGATCGTGAAGACGATAGACTTTATACTTTGAATTTAACTGCTATGAATTTATTATATAATGCTCTTAATGGTAATGAGTTTAATAGAGTAATGACTTGCACTATAGCAAAGGAAATTTGGGATAACTTGGAAGTTACTTATGAAGGAACTTCTCAAGTCAAGGAATCAAAAATTTATATTCTTACTCATGAATATGAAATGTTTAAGATGAATGATGATGAATCTAGTTCTAGTATGCACACTCGTTTTACTAACATCATAAACAGCTTGACAGTTCTTGGCAAATTTATTTCAAAGTGGAGATAGTAAGAAAAATTCTCAACTCTCTACCAAAACGTTGGGAGTCAAAAGTGACAGCGATTCTTGAAGTTAGAGACCTCAAAAAGCTCGAAGTGAATGAACTCATCGGGTCACTTATCACCCATGAGTACACATTGAAAAGAGGAGAAGAAGAAGGAAATTCAAAGAAGAGTTTGGCACTTAAAGCTGTTCCACATGAAAGTGAAAGTGATGAAGATGAGGAAAATGACGACAAAGATGAAGAAGTTGTGATGATAATAAGAAGAATTCAGAGGTTCTTAAAGAAAAATAAAACTCCTCCAAGGAAATCCTTCAATAAGTTTTCCAAGAAAGATTCAGGTAAAAATGACACTTTAATTTGTTATAAATGCAATAAATCTGGTCATATCAAGCTAGATTGTCCTCTGCTAAAAAAAGATTGAAACAAAGGCAAAAAAGCAATGAAAACTACGTGGAATGATGATTCAAGTAACTCAGATAGTGAAGCAAACAATGGAGAATCAGCAAATCTTTGTCTTATGGCTAAAGATGACATTGAGGTAACAAATTTTGATAATATTGAAGATCCTTCATATGAAGAATTGCAAAATGTTTTAGAAGAGGTATATGAGGAATTTGAAAAATTGAGTATCAAGTATACTATTTTGAAAAAGAAAAATTCTTCTTTAACAAATGAAATTGATATTTTAAGAAAAGAAAGTATTGTTTTGAAAGATAAAAATCTTGAGTTGAAGAAAAAGAAAACTGATTTAGAAAATATTATTGAAAATTTTACGAATGGAAAAAGAAATTTTGAAAAATTTCTTGGTAGTCAAAGATGTGTTTTTGATAAGGCAGGCTTGGGATATAAGCCAAAACAAAAATACAAATCTTATAAAAACTTCTTTGATAATCCTTCTACATCAAAATCCAATATTCAAAATTCTTTTCATAAAAATAATTTTGTTAAAAAAGGATACTATTATAATCACTCAAGTTCTTCATATATGTCACATGCTATTTGCAATTTTTGTAATAGAAATGGTCATAATTATTTTGCTTGTCCTATTAGAAGAAAATATACAATGACTATTAGGACTATATGGGTACCTAAAAATCTTATTTCTTCTAATACTAATAAATAAAGGACCCAAAGAACTTGGGTACCAGGAATTGTTTTTAATTGCTTTTGTAGGTATGCATGAAGTATTCTACAGGATGTGTGATATTTGGAGACAATTCAAAAGGGAAGATCATGGAAATAGAAGGAAAGATCATCAAGACTTAGTACAAGATACAACCAAATAGTGGAAACATGTGAAAGATCATCCAGCGGAATAAATTCTAGGAGAACCTTCACTAGGTGTAAGTACTCGATCATCTCTTAAAAATATTTGCAATCATACTGCTTTTCTATCTCAGATTAAACCTAAAAATATTGATGAAACACTTCTTGATGAATCTTAGATTCTAGCTATGTAAGAAGACTTTAATCAATTTAAAAGAAAGGATGTTTGAACACTTATTCCTAAACCCAAAAATCATGCCATTATTGGAACAAAATGGGTTTTTAGAAACAATAAAGATGAGTCCGGAGTCATTACTAGAAATAAGGCTCGACTTGTAGCCCAAGGTTTCAATCAAGAAGAAAGAATCGATTATGATGAGACATATGCACCAGTCGCAAGATTAGAAGCTATTCGAATGCTACTTACATATGCTTGTTATAAAAATTTCAAACTTTTTCAAATGGATGTTAAAAGTGTTTTCTTAAACGGTTTTATAAATGAAGAAGTATATGCTGAGCAACCTCCAGGTTTTGAAAATCATATTTCTTTAAATCATGTTTTCAAACTCACAAAAGTACTATTTGGACTTAAACAAGCTCCTAGAGCGTGGTACGAGAGATTCAGTAGTTTCTTGATTGAAAAAGGCTTTTTAAGAGGAAAAATTGATACAACTCTTTTCATTATATACGAAAATGATGATATTCTTTTGATTCAAATTTATTTTGATGATATAATATTCGGTACTACTAATGAAAATATGTACCAAGTTTTTGCTAAGACTATGCAGGAAGAATTTGAAATGAGCATGATGGGAGAGCTTATATTCTTTTTCGGATTGCAAATTAAGCAAGCAAAAAGTGGGATATTCATCAATCAATCAAAATATATTAAAAAATTGCTGAAGAAGTTTGGGATGGAAGGTGCTAAGGAAACTGGAACACCAATGAGCCCATCCACTAAACTTGATAAAGATGAATCCGGTAAACTAGTTGATTCGAAGGTATATCGAGGTATGATTGGTAGCTTATTATATTTGACAGCCAGTAGACCAGATATTATGTTTAGTGTATGTTTATGTGCACGTTTTCAATCATTTCCAAAACAATCTCATTTGATTGCAGTCAAGCGGATTTTTAGATATTTTGCCAGTACCATTGACTTAGAGTTATGGTATCCTAAACACACTTCTTTCGATCTTATTAGTTATTCAGGTACCGATTATACTAGTTTCCTGGTTTAGTAAAAAAGAAAAAACAAAATTCTGTTGCACTATCTACTGCTGAGGCAGAATATGTTGTTGCGGGTAGTTGTTGTGCTCAAGTTCTTTACATGAAGTAACAACTTGAGGATTTTAAACTTATGTATAATCACATTCCAATCAAATGTGATAATACAAGTGCTATAAATCTTTAAAAAAAAAAACCCAATACAACATTCTAGAATTAAGCATATTGAAATAAGATATCATTTTTTTGAGATCATGTGCAGAAAGGCGATATAGTACTGGAGTTCACAAACACACACGATCAGTTAGCAGATATATTCACAAAACCCTTACCAGAAGATAGATTATGTATGATTAGAAGAGAAATAGGTATGATGCATGTTATGAATATCTCTTGAAAGATAGATCAGAGTTCATAAAAATAAAGAGATATTTTTTTAAATACTTTTACATAAACTTGAGGTTCTTAGCCTCATGTTTGAGACACTCATTCTCTTCATACAATATCATATCATCCCTATCCATGGGAACTGGCAAGCGGAATGAAGAATCCAATAGAGATTTCAACTTTTTATTCTGCTGCCGAAGGATTCCTTCCCTTGTGTGAGACTCTTGAACAATTCGTTGAAGTACAACAATTTGTTCTTTAAGCTTTTCAACCTCATGATTTTTGACTTGTAGTCGCTGGGAAAAAGCGACAATAGAGGATGAGTAGCGAGTCCCGAGACTCACCAAGTCGTAGATAGCATCGGAGTCTGGCTTATTAGCCAAACTATTGTTCTGTTGCTGCAACATGGCGCCAATGGTAGCTGCAGAAAGGACATGAGATTGAGATGTAGAATACCTCATGGATGCATCTAGAGGAATGTTAGAAGAATGATTCATTGAGAAAAGAATTGAAAACTTAAAGCAAGAATATTGAAGGAATGCAAATGAGTTATAGAGATGAGAATAAGATTTGATGCAAATCGGATGAACTTTAAAACTGATTTTATAGAGATAGCATAAAGAACAAGACAAACTATTGTCTCTTCAAATCTTATTAGTCAAAAGAAATATAAGATATGCTGGACACACATTGTCAAAAGTTTTCTTACTAGAAAAACGGTTCTCTGCTCCTATCATGGCATTGACGGCCTTAGGAGAGAAGATTGATGGTTGATGCGTCAAGGGTTCCTGATTCAAGTCTGAAATATTAGTGGAAGAGAATTGTTCGGCCATTCTATCGTTATGGAGAAACAGAACTTAGGTCAAGAAGCAATGTTTTTTTTTAGTATCCGATTGGTGAAAATGATTTTTTTTATAGAAACTCAGAGCCTTCAAACCCGTTTGTCAACAACATCAGGCGATTGATCTGCTTTCGCACCGACTGCTAGAGCTAGGCCTCCAACTTTTACAGGTTTTGTCAGATACGCGTGGCTCCGCACCAAATTGCCAGAGTTAGACTTCCAACATTTGCAGGTTTTGTCGGACATGCATGGCTCCGCACCGCATTGCCAGAGCTAGGCCTGCAGCTTTTGCTATTTTTGTCAGACACGAATAATTTTAATTATTCAACTTCAAATCTCTGGAACATCTAATTCGTCAATAACATTAAGCGGATTTAAATCTTCTTCCGCACCGAGATGATAAAATTCGACTTCAACCTTTGCAAGTTTTGTCGGGCACGGATGGTTTCAATTATTCAGCTCTTTACAAAATCTCCTTCCGCACCGAATTACTGAAACTAGGCCTCCAGCCTTTGCAGGTTTTGTCGAACACGTGTGGTTACACACCAAATTCTCTACAGTCTTTACTAACGCAGCGTTTTATTTGTCTGTTAGTTATTGTAGGAATATATGTTATTGATCTAATTATGATTCCTTTTTAATGATGCCAAAAGGGGGAGAAGTTTTAGACTAGAACATTAACATTGTTTAAATTGCTAAACTTGTTATATATGCTTGGAATTATATTTATATTTTTGCTTGAAAAACTAACGCACATTCTCAGGGGGAGCTTAAGTATTAATACAAGATTCAGGTTCTATCAAGCATTTGTCATCATCAAAAAGGGAGAGATTGTTGAACCCAAGGTTTCAAGTTTCATGTAAATCTACAAATGGATTTTGATGATAACAAATGAATCCAAAGAATAAAGGAGTTTCAAGCTCAAGTTGTCCACACAATATAATCAAGCACATCAAGGAAGCAAGCATGAGCAAGAAGGGAACAAGTTCACATTAAAATCATAGAGTAATGTTGTAAATCTCTTAAAAATTCAAAATTAGGATTAAGGCTCAAAATAAATATTTTATCATAAAGCATTAAAATACATTTTCCACATGTGCATGAATATTTTGAAAATTAAATTTGAAAATTTTGAAAGATGATTGATTGTCATCTTTCACATGTGCATGACATGATTAAAGGTTTGAACTTTGAAAATATTAAGATGATTGATTGTCATCTTTCACATGTGCATGATATGATTAAAGGTTTGAACTTTGAAAATATTAAGATGATTGATTGTCATCTTTCACATGTGCATGTTTTATTTGAATATTTTTAAAAGTAGTGGATGTTTTTCTTGACTTATGCAAAAGGTAGATATTTTTATTTGAAAATTTTGAAAAGTAAAGTGTGCTCCTTTTGTCATATGCAAAAAGTAAAAGATTATGTTTGAAATTTTTAAAAAGTAAAGTGTGCTCCTTTTGTTACATGCAAAAAGTAAAAAGATTAGATTTGAAATTTTTGAAAAGTGAATGATGATGTTTTTGACATGAGAATTTTTTCAAATTTGAAATTGAAAACTCATTTGCCTATAAATAGCTCACTTGAGTTTTGCAAAACACACAACAAGAGCTTACACATCTATTGCTAAGTTTTGCATCATTTTTTCAAAACTCTCATTCTCTCTTTTATAAAGTTTTGAGTCTTAATTCTTGTTCTTGTTGAAAGAGATATAGATTGCGCTGTATTGTTTCTATCTCACTCATTGAGGAGTGTACTTTGATAGTCTACCTACTATCAACTCTTGTATTTGTAAAAGGGTGTGTATAACCCTTGTGTGTGTAGAAGGTATTCTACACGGGGAATAGTTAAATCACCAAGTGTGAGGTGATTGAAAGTGTAGAAGGTGTTCTACACGGAGAATAGTTAAATCACCAAGTGTAAGGTGATTGGAAGTGTAGAGGGTGTTCTACACGGATTCTTTGGAGCGGTGCAGCTCAAAGGTGTAATAGGTTTCTATCTCCACCTAAAGGAGATTGAATAGTGGATTTGGGGATTCTCAAGAGGTAGCTTGAGGCGAGAACGTAGGCAGTGGGGCCGAACCTCGTTAATATACTGAGTTTGCTTCTCTCTTACTCTTACTATTTATATTTATTGTTGTTTCATATTTTGTTTATATTTTATATTATATATTTGATTTATAATTGTTATTTTTTTAAATACAACTCAATTCACCCCCCCTCTTGTGTTAGTCATCTGGACAACAGGATTCAAAATTCTTTGGTGCATGCCACCCTTGCTCGGCTAGAAGTACAAGGTTAAAACTACTAAAATTTTGAAACTCCAAACCACCTCGATTTTTTCCTTTATTTAGATTGATCCATTTAACCCGCTGAATTTTAGAATAATTCTAATGGAATCTCCACCATAATTTCCTCAACAGCTGATCCAATCTTTTGGTAATAAAACGAGGGAGTAAGAAGATGCCCATTGTATAAGAGGTCATGGCTTGTAGCATAAATTTGAGCAATATTTATTTACCAGTAATTAATAAATAGTTAGTTTTCCAGTTTGATATTCTAGACCATACTCTATCAATGAGAGAATGAAATGTGGTTGTTTTTGCTCTACCACCATAGTAGAAAGTCTCAAATACTTTTCAAAAAAACCTATTGACCTCACACCAGCAATTATCAAGATGGTTTTTTGGTTTTCAATAAGGGTATTCTTGCTGAAAAAATTAGAAGATTTCTCCTTAGTAAGCACTTGACCAAAAGCTTGCTTATAGATACTTAGAAGTCTCATCATTATGCCCCATTCAAGGGAATTTAACTTGCAAAAAATCATAGGTCATTAGCAAAGAAAAGATGACTAATTCTTAAGGGGTCTTTTCCTATTGAGACACTAATAATGCTATCATTTAATTCAACTTTGCCCAGTATATAAGATAATACTGAACATAAAATAAATATGTACGGAAAAAGATGATCAATTTGCCTTACACCCCTAGCAAGTTTGAAAAAGACTTGAGGTTCTCCATTGAGAAGAATAATAAGAGATTGGAGAAATACAATTTATTACAAGAGAGATCCTTCTCATATCAAAACCCAATCTGCAAATCACAAAGGAAATGAGTCCCCACTCCACACGATCATATGCCTTATTCATGTCTAGCTTAAGAGCTATGAAACCTTATTTTCCTTGCATTCTAGTTGACACGGTATTTAGAGTTTTATAAGCCACCAAAATATTATCAGTTATGTCTCTCCTTGGTACAAAAGCAATTTGGTTCAATAAAATGATGTCAGGTTATACAACTTTTAGCCTATTAGAAACCACTTTAGTGACAATTTTGTAAATTATATTACATAAGCTAATAGGCCTAAAGTCATAGACTTTCTTGGGCTCTTTGATTTTGGGAATAAGTGTAATGAATGTATCATTGACCCCTTCCAAAGACCTTCCATGATCCAATGTATTGAGAGGAAATCTACATACTTCCTTACCAAGTATTTTCCAATTGGATTGATAGAGTATGGCTAGCAACTCATCAAAACCTGGATATCCTACTCCTTTCATCTAAAAAACAACAACTTTTATTTCTTTTTTAGAAAATTTCTACATCAGTATGCCATTCATCACAAGTGTCACCTTTTGAAGAATATCCATGAGGCACTCATCAATACTAGATGGTTTAGAAGAGTAAAGGAGTTTGGAGAATATATTGGTGAAAATGTCACCATTTGCTGCTTATCATAAATCAATTTGATAGTGCTAGAGCAACCACCATCAACTCTCACCTTGGTACAAGTTTAAAAACAATTTAAAATTTTAGCTAAAGTTTCTCTTTCTTTCCAACTATAATCTTACCTTAAAAGAGTTGTTGGAGCACATAGAATAAAGTTGGATGCTTGACATACAAAAACTATGACAATCATAAAATAAGATACACGTGTTGACACATGACACTCAACTATCATCATTAATCATCTATTCAATATTAGTTTCCTGCTATATCTAGTCATATCACAATAATATAGACAAGTTTCTCATCGAGTCTCCAATTATTATTACTACTTGCCATAATATAGAAGCAACCCCTCTTCAAAATTACTTGCCATAGTATTGAAGCAAATTTGGGACATTCACTATTCAAAAATACTCCAATCTTTAAAATTACATCTACAATTTAGAATTACATCTTGCCATATTTTCTATCTAGAATTACATTGAGAATTCAAAATTTAAATCACATGGATATAATTTCCACCAAAACTTCAATCTAAGTCTGTTCATCCGAGTTTCAGATCCAAAATTTTCTAAAATCTCTTAAGTGAAAATATAAAAATTATTTAAAAATAAAGAAAATTTCAAAACTAGGCGAGGCAAAGATGAACAAGCCTACTTCGATCCATTCTTCAAAAGCTTTACAATCTTCAATGCACTCTTCAAAAAATTCACAATTTATTGTCTAGGTCCAAGGCAAAAGTTCATCAAAAAACCATATATGACTTTCAAACTCATATAGTAACATGTTCAGATCTATCTGAACCCCACTGCTATTGCCCCATGTTTGGATAATGATCATTGAAAAATATTTAAGTCATAAAGAGATCCCATAAAATAAATTTTACAAACTGATTTGATTTCATGTGATTCGTTAGATTGTGAAATTATTTTATTGTAAAATAAATCTAACAAATCATATAAAATCACGTCAATATGTGAGATTGTTTTTGTGGAATTTTTTTATGTCTATAACAATCCTCATGATCATTTAGTTGAATGGGCTTAGATGAAAATGCCTATATTCAAACTTGTTTAAGTATGAATGTTACTTTTAAACTCAATAGTAACATGTTTATATCCATCTTGATTTCCTTGCCTAGCTTATTGGCTCTAAAACTTATCTCTAACTTGTTTTCAAAAAAAAAAAAAGGAATTATCTCTAACTTGATATTGAGATAGAAATTTTACTACACGAAGCATCACTCCTATGAAAACAATAAAACAACAACAACAACAACAACATTAAACAAGCAAGCAATTGGCACAATGCAAAACTGGGCTCTACATGACAGCAAACCAATCAAAAGTAAAAGGGAAGGAAGTAAAATAAATCTACGATTTCAAGAAGGAAGGGACTCGATGGGCAAGAAGGAAGGGGCTTTTGGAGAAGGACTCGATGACAAGAGGGAAGGGCTCCACAGCATTTGTGCGTGGATCGAAGGCCTTTGTTTTGTACGTGGATCGAGGGCCTCTATTTTCTCCTCAATAGCAAGGCGACGTGGCTTTAGTGTATGGATAGGTACTTGACGGCAAGAGAGACGGTGTGGATCGGAGGAGTTTGGGCACAAAGCGATGGCGTCTAGGCATGGATCTTAGTTTTTGGCAACGATTGGCGGCAACGAAGGTTCCAGGTTGGTGAAGATGAAATGCATAGGCTTCCCACTTTTTTTTCTACAAAAATTCATGCAACCGATCTCATTTCTTTTACTTGTAATTTGTAACGTACTTATGTAGCATCTTTAGATTGGTGGGTGTTAAACATCCTACATTACTCGTGTTGATCCTAAGTGGAATTGTTATTCTTTCTATCATCACAACAAAAATGTTGAGCGCACCCTCTAATTAATATATATTGCATTAATCCAGGCATGAGGAAATGCAAATGAGTTATGCTTATAATTATGAGAAACACTAGGGACCAGCCCTGTTGTAAATAGGGGAAAACCATCCCTTCAATGAGTTGTTTACATGTAAGAAAATAGAGAAAACACATTAAACATATCTTCATCTGATTAATCCTAATATTACTGCACATCTCTTTCATTTGAAACCTACCTTTCGTTTGTCTTCATCTGTTTCACCCTATTCTTGTCGTCAGACAATACACAAGAGGAACCCTTGTCGTCGCACCAATGGTTTGTGTTTTCCTCTTTTCAAGTTCTACGAGCTCTAGCCACTCTTGAATACTCACATGGGCATCACTAAATATTTTAGATTCAATCTAATATGTTTATCTTTCAATTCGAGACTCTCAAACTCAACAAGAACTCAAAATAATAAACCCATGACGTTGCAGATCATTGTTGAACCCCAAAGCTAGTTTGAACCATATCTTTTTAGAGTGCATGCCCAAAGCTATGATGGCTATTGGATGTTGCAGATCATTGTAGTCAGAAAAGATAAAGATAAACATACTAATTAGTTTTTATCTTTCTATAAGATGTTGTAGATCATTGCTGATCAACCCCAAAGCCAGTTTATCTTTCATCCCAATTAGCTATTTCTGATCAATCCAGAAATGGTGGCATCGAGCTCAATCTAGAAATGAGTTTATTGTTTGGGGGGAGGAAGGGAAGGTCACGCAATTTTTGATTTTCAAAAATGGGTTTTTTGTGGTTAGGTGCATGGTAGTCTGAAAATAGATGGTTGTTGATCTAACGTGTCTCACTCTTATAAGCGGGCTGATTTTCCCCAAAATACAAGGTTATAAGATTTTTCCTATGGGAAAACTTGGGGATCGGTCTAACCAACTCCCTCACAAAATCAGCTCTTGACGCCACCGGCTACCGGTGGTGTCATCGTCCATGTCATCGGAATCGGCTCCTTTTGGCGACCTCACCCCTGTGATGGTGACCCCCGGTGACCTTCCACCTTCCCCCGACAATCTTAAACTTGAAATGGGTCCGTTTGGCATGAGCGATGACGCTCACGATGTCCGGCGGAGGCTCCGTTTGGCTGAGGACTGAATGCTCTATTGAAATCATCTTTATTTTATTTTTTATTGTGTTTTTATTTTTTTATTATGTTTTCTACATTTATATTTTTTTTCATTTTATTATATTTTTTATTTTATTTTTTAAAATTTCTTCTTATATATTTTATAGGAGCTGTTTTTAATGGGGATCAATCCGACCAATCCCCAATGTCTCCATTTCCCTATAATACGTTATACAAATTTCTTACCTCAACACAACTTTTATCCAGTACATCTAGAACTGTTACAACATAGAAAGTTTAAAAAAATTATCCCCCAAATTGCATACGTATATTACTTGAATCTATATATGTATGTTAAATATAAATACAAAAGATTAATCAAATAATCAAATCTTGTTTATTAAAATTTTTAAATCAAGAAGTAAACATAAATAATTTTTTTTTAATAGTAAAATAAAACAACTCGTAAACAAACTTGAATAGAATTCGAATAGGTCCAAATAATAAATTGCTCGCGATCATAAAGTGCATGTTCGAGCTTGATTTGTTTTCAAATAGAGTAATATTAAATATAAATTCTAGAAAGTGTTATGAATTATTGGGGGTGGTTCCTGCCCCCCTTAATTATTTTGTGAATGACCCCACCACCATTATTTTAAGTCTTGCATAGTAACTTGTATAGTAATTTCAACGCCTATAAATATGAGTGTCAGTTGTTATGAAATTCATAAGAAAATATATAGAACGATAAAATTTTAGTTCTTAAGAGTTCTTAAGAATTCCTCTTATATTTTCTTTTGCAATAGTAGTAGTTTGCTTTTTAGTTTTATAACACGTTATCAGCATGAGGTTCTACCGATATTGAAATTAGTGGTCTTCTACTTCAAGTAAGTTTTTCAATATATTATTTGCAGTTCTTGAGATAAATATTAAATGTAATATGCTGAATATTACTTGATAAAATTCTACATTTATTCTCATGATTATGTGAATATAATTTTTAAATTCACATATTTATTTTTGTGATTTATATATATAATGTCAAATATTGAGATTTATTATTATTGACATTTCTGAAAAAAATTATTTATCTAGGATCCTTGATGAGATCCATTTAGATACGATGATGAATTTGAGAAATACAATCATAGAAGAAAATCATATGTCCCTGAAAGACCGTGTTGTGTATCTCATGGTGAAAAATCATCTTACTGTGTGAAATGATTTAAGAGAGAGACATGAGTACCAGAAGATGAAATCCTCTCAAAAGATCATTATGACTTATTGCACATGAAATTGCAAGATTTTAATAGTGATATTGAATATTCTACACTCTTTAAAATCAGCTCAATATTAAAATTATGCAGTGAGAAAGTCACTGATGATGATATTTAAAAGAAGATATATATTATTTTTTATACCTCGAATGTGTTCATGTAGTAGCAATATCGAGAGCGAAAGTTCAACTAATATTTTGAATTTTTATTTTGTCTTCTAATGATTGAGCTAAATAATGAGTTTTTGTTAATAAATTATCAGTTATATCGTATTAATGATATTGAATTTACACCATTCCCAGAAGTGAACAGTGCATCTTTTCAAAGGAATCAAGGGCGTAAACGTAGTAGAAAAACTATATAAGTGTTGGTCTCAAAAGCGACAACACTAAATTTGATTATCTTATAAATGAATGTGAACCAGAAATTCAGAAGATTACTTATTTGCAAAGTGTTACAAACAGTTACAAGATGTATTTACTGACACTAAAGGTGTTGTAAAATCATATATTACTGCTATTAATACTTAAACAAGAATTGAAGTTCCTAAAGAACGAATTGTTAAAACAGTAATAGATGAGTCTAAGCGACGCCTCAAGCGTTGAAGACCTATTAGTGTAAAAGAGAAAAAAAAATCGGTGCTCCTGAAGAGACCGTACTTTTTGTATAAAATATAATCCTCCTGAAGAGGAAACCCCCTGAAGAAATAACTCCTGAAAAGTATAACTTCTGAAGAGTACAATCCTCCTGAAGAGAAACCTCCTGTAGAGGTGTTTCATGAAATGTTTTCCCCTGGAGAGGAATAATGAGATCTCAATACATTTTATGAGTACTGAAAAATTTATGGATAGAAATAAAATTGTTGTCGACAACATATATGATAACACTTGACATTACCAGAAGTAATGAAAAAAGTGAGTCAAGAATTGTCGAAAAATGTCGACGTAGAAATGATTGGCCAAAGTGAAAAACAGCTATTGAAGCTGAATTAAAATCGCTAGCAAAACGAGAGGTATTTGGACCTGTTGTCCAAACAGCAAAGGGTGTAATGCCTATAAGATATAAGTGAGTATTTATACGAAAGCGTAATGAGAAATGAAATTGTGCAGTACAATTTATCGCATAAGGTATCCTGCAGAAACCCGAGAGTAGTTATGAGAAAATATATTTTCTTGTTATGAATGCAATCACATTCATATTTTTAATCGATTTGGTTATTACAAAAGGATTAGATGTGCAATTGATGAATGTGGTCACTGCATATTTATAATAATCATTAGATCATTACATATATAAAGATATACGATACTTGAAGTATCTAATCCAAGTACATTTAGGAGTATGTACTTTATAAAGTTTCAAAAATCTTTATATAGATTAAAGTAGTTCGGACACATGTGGTAAAATTAAATCAACAAATATCTATTGAAAGAAGGATTTGAGAATAATCCTATATGCTCATGTGTTTTATCAAAACCCGGATTTGCCATTATTATAGTTTGCATTGATGATTTACCTTGTTAGAACTCCTGAAAAGATTACAAGGGCTGCTATAAATTCAAGAAATGCATTTGAAAATGAAAGATTTTATTCAATTGATAGATGAGTTACAAGAATTTGAGACTTCTAGCCTCATCTCTCAAATGCATTTACTCTTTATAAAGTAACATGTCATCCTTATATAAAAGATTAAGCAGTCGAAATGAAGAGGCAAGTAAGGATTTTAAATCCTTATTCTCTTACTTTAAGTCTGTAATTTTTCTGTCAGACTCTTGAACGAGTCGTTGAAGCACGGAAACCTTCTCGTTAAACTCCTCAATCTCACGTTTCTTGAATTGTAATCGCTTGAAAAATCCAATAATAGAGGAGGAGTATCGGGTGTCGAGAGTCACCAGCTCATAAACGGCTTCACGATCTGACTTATTAGTCAGATCATTCACTTGCTGCAACATGGCACCTGTGGAAGATGCAATAACAACTTGTAATTGAGGTGAAGGATACCTCATATGTTGATAGTGAGAAATATTGAAAGGAAATTGATGAGCAATTAAAAATTTGTAGAATAAGAATACAAATGCATATAAATTATAAATATGAGAAAAAGATTTGATGCGAACTATATGAAACTAAAGACGATTCTTATAGAAATGGAAATAAGAACAGTACATACCATCATCTCTTCAAATCTCACTTTACAAGATATGCTGATGCATAATTTCAAAAGCTAGCGAGATTAATTACAACTATTCCTATTTTCTTGTAAACGTTGAACCTCTGCCGTTACCTGCTATTGTTGATTTTATATTTGAGCTCTCTCTCGTTCCAGTTCTTCTACTCGTGTTTTCAGGTCATGAGAATACTAGTCTACAAAATTCTTCAGTTCCTTATTTTCTTGTCTGAAATCTTTATTTTTTCTATCTTTAGTTGCAAGTGTTTGATGCAACTCAGATATTTAAATTTTAAGATGATCAATCTCACTCGTTCTCGCTAGTATCTTCTGAGACATGGTTGTAAGAGAGGCGGCATATTGAGTACTGAGAGTTCTTGATGCTACAACAATTTCAAGATCAGTTTTACTAGAAAGATATATATCTGCTCCTATCATAGTATTTACAGCCCCAGGAGAAGATATAAGTGGTTGAGGTATAAAATGTTCATGGTTCAAATATGGGACATTAGATTTTCTACCAGACATAATATCGTTTTGGATGAATAACAACTGAATCTATGAAAAATGTGAGATCTTTTTGTTGGAGTAAACTAATGGTAAAATGGTTATATTTAAATAGCAAACCGAAGCCTTCCAATCTCTTCAATATCTCGTTTGTCAACAATGTCAAGCGGATTTAATTTTCTGTCGAACCGATAATATTATACCTTAAAACTTTTACAGCTTTTATCATACATGGATGGTTTCCAATGGTATTTCTGCCGTATATAAACAAGTTCTCCCTAATAACACCGAATGAGGGGGAGAAAATTTTAGATGAAAATATTATCATATTCTCTCTAATGCATTATTTATATGAAAATTATGTTTGAATTCTTAACCTGTTATACATGCTTCATCATGATTGTTTATTATTTGAAAAACTTATACATATTTTCATGGGGAATTTAAGTATTATTGCAGATTTCAGATTTCTACTAAGTCTGTCAAGTACCTTATATATGAGATTCTCTTTACTTTATCCGATGCATTTTAAACTCGTAATGCCCTGAAATGCCAATACAGACAATATCAGATGGGAATATGGAGTTGCTTGTATCTGTCATATCTTCAAATCACTCAAAGATTATTACAATTCATAAGATAATGCTACTTGTATCATTCAAATCAGAGGAGGATATATCAAAGATACGATCAAGTGATAATCTGGCAAATTTATTCACGAAAATATTATCAACTGCAACATTCAAGAAGATTGTGCAAAATATTAAAATGTGAATACTCAAAAATCTATCGTCATGCACTTTCTAGGGGGAGTAAAAATCTTGAAAACTTATACTGATTGAACTCTTTTTCCTTTGTTAAGGTTTTGTCACATTGGGTTTTCCTTTACAAGATTTTAATGAGGCAATCTTAAAACACTTATGAATACATAAGAAGACTGTACTCTTTTTCTTTCGCCATTGGTCTTTCTTCCCACTGGATTTTTCCTTGACAAGATTTTAATGAGGCATATTCTTTATGAGTGGTCATTCAAGAGAGAGTGTTACAAATTATTGAGGGCGGCCCCCACCCTCCTTAATTATTTTGTGAATGACCCCACCACCATTATTTTAAATATTGCACAGTAACTTGTATAGTAATTTCAACGCTTATAAATATGGGTTTCAATTGTTATGAAATTCATAAAAAAAAATATATAAAACGATGAAGTTTTAGTTCTTGAGAGTTCTTAAGAGTTCCTCTTATATTTTCTCTTATAATAGTGGTAGTTTACTTTTTAGTTTTATAACCGAAAGACAATTCTTATAAAAAAACAATTATTAAAAAAATAGCTCCATTAATAAAAAATAATTTTTTTAATTATAAAGTAAAATCTATTTTTTTCTATAAAATTTTCATAAAATTTATTTATATAATGGGGGTATAAATCATTTCTATTTTAGATCACTTTATTGGTTTCATTTATTGTTCTTAGAACATTCTCATTGAAGTAGTTAAAAACTAATTCCAATGAAAATTTGGATAATAAAACTTTTTTTAGCTCCATATTGGATTGGCTAAAATGAACAAAAAAAATTAAAACATTTACTAAAAATAGTCAATCTGATAGAAAAGCCAAATTCTTATTTTATTTATTTTTCTTCATTCTCTTTCTTACTTTATTTTCTCTTTCTTTTCTTAATTTAATTTTTTAAATTCATAATTTAATTAAAATGTGGTTATTAATTAATATATAATATATAGAATAGTAAAAGATGATAAAATTAATCGAATAGTTAAATATGCTAAAATTAATTAATTTAATAATTACAAATAATTAAATATTTTTAAAATTATTAATTACTTATTAATATGTATCTTTATAAATAGATATTCCAATATAAATATTTGATAAAAATAATTAAAATCAAATGTTAGTTATATTATTTTATTATTATATTTTGAAAAAATAATTATTTCAATATAGAGATTTATATGAATGGAATAATCAAAAACTAAAATCTAAGTTACATTAATTAAAATTATACTTTACAAATAGTCAATATAAGAACATTCCCATTAAATTGTCTAAAATTATTTCTTTTAAAGTATAGATTTATATATTTATCAAAAAATTTGACTTTTATTGGTTAAAGTTTTAGTTTTACTATTTATAAAAAGTATTTTTATTCTCTTTTTTTTTTTATTTATATCTCTCTATATTTAATTAAATATAATTAAAATTTTTAATAAATATATAAATTTAGATTTTTTCAATGATAATTTTAGATAACTCAATAAAAAATACTCTAACGAGGATTATCATATCCGTCTATGTCCTCAAGGGGTAGAATGGTCCCTACGTTAAATCAAAATAAAATTACGGCAGATAGTCTTTTTATAAGGGTATTGCCTATTTGCCGCATTAGGGTTTTGTGGTTTCTCTATTCTAAAGCCTCGTCGGCCGCTCTCACTCAGTTTACTCACCCCCAAATTTCTTCCTCCTCCTTCTAACATGGCCGTGGGAAAGAACAAGAGGATTTCCAAGGGGAAGAAGGGAGGCAAGAAGAAAGCGTGAGTATTATCTTCAGGATTTATTTTCATTCATTTTTTGTTTCCTCGCTTTTAATTTCTTTTCTAGTATTTGTTTGATCTATGGATGCATATATTTGTAGGGCTGATCCTTTTGCGAAGAAGGACTGGTACGATATCAAAGCACCTTCAGTGTTCGTTGTAAAAAACGTGGGCAAAACCCTCGTTACTCGCACTCAGGGTACCAAGGTATAGTTTCAGTCAATCATTCAGTTTTATATTCTCTATTACTTTGTCCTGTTTGGTTTCTGAGAAAATGTCGAGTAAGGAATTAGTTCAAATTTGGATCTGGGCTATCTCTATTTTATCTTTTTAAGACCCATCTATGCTATATATACATTTTTTGGATTAATTTATATGCTTAACTGGTTACTGTTAAAAAAAACTGGTTACCGTATTGGGTTATATTTTGATCGTTAATTAGCTGATTTATTGACAACTGAGGGCATTCGTGTTTATTTAAAGGGGGAAAAACTAGTTTTGGGGCGTGCATTTCACCTGCGAGTCCTTGTACCGACTAATGTTGGGATAGACTGAAATATATATATGTACTGTGACAATGGTTCAATTTTGCAACACCAATTCTCCTCCTTCGAGAAATTCAGATGTATTTTTATGCATGCCAATTTTCCATGGCAAGAATGTTTGAATATGGACCTCCTTTTATTTAAGGTACCACCTTGTCGCTGCAAGAATGCTTGGTCATAGCCTTCAAATTATTTTAGTTCAAGAATCCCCCCCCCCCCAATTCTTCTTTCTGTCTGTAGTTTTTGTCACCTTTTATTAGCCCCAAGGGTTTGGCCCGCGTGGTGAAGACCTTGGTCTGGAGATATCACTTCCTTCAAGGTCCAAGTTCAACTCCTCATTGGCCCGCGAGGTTCTCTTAACACGAAAAAAAAAATTGTCACCTTTTATTATTTCTTCTGTTTTTCTGCTTTAACTTTACTCCAAAATTGTGCTGTCTCTGGTTTTGATTCTGAATGGCATCCTTGACTGTAATTTCTTCTCCTCCATAATGTGATTTTTCCATTTATTATTTTGTTGCCTTCACTATGCCTGTTGATGATAAGCATGTTCTTTTTATCTTCCACAACTACGAGGTTCTATTGCGCTTAATAAATTTGTTTATCTTTGTGCTCAAGCATATGACCTCTGCTATTTCTTTTCCAGATTGCTTCTGAAGGGCTCAAACATAGAGTCTTTGAGATATCAATGGCTGACCTTCAGGATGATGAGGATCACGCTTACAGAAAGATCAGATTGAGAGCTGAGGATGTCCAGGGGAAGAATGTGCTTACAAACTTCTGGGTATGATTCAATTATATGGTTTCATTTGGATCCAACATTGTTTGTGCCATATTTCTAATGTAACGCTGCCCGTGTTATATTTTTTACTTTTTTTTCAATCATTTCAGGGAATGGATTTTACCACAGACAAGTTGAGGTCCTTGGTAAGGAAATGGCAAACGATGATTGAAGCTCACGTTGATGTGAAGACAACTGACAGTTACAGTTTGAGGATGTTCTGCATTGGGTTTACTAAGAGACGACAAAATCAGGTCAAGAGGACCTGTTATGCCCAGACCAGCCAAGTTAGACAGGTGCTACTGAGTATAGTTTCATCTTGGTTTGCTGAATAATTATAGAGCCATTTATTAGCCACTAGAGCAAATGTGGTATCCTGTGTCACTTCTACCTTTTGCTATATATTTATTTGCGAGGTGGTTTGTCGTAATTTTCCGGTAAAATGTTCTCTTAACACTAGTGACTTGAGTGGTGTGATTTGTTGTTAAAGTGCTTGATTAAGGGGGTAACAGAGATAACAGAGATAACAGAGAACATAGATCTTGAAGTAAATTGAGCCAAATGATGGTTTATCCCTGTCTGACATCCTATGTAATCTGTTTTCTTTTGTTTGTTTTCTGTTCATTAGAATTGGTTGTGAACTCATTAAAAAAATGTTGTTAACTCCATACGGATGTTACGTTGATGATTGTTGGTTGTCTGAATCTCTTTAAATTTGATATTTCTGCATAAAAAAAGTCATGTTTCTTTGTTTTTGTTAGATCCGTCGCAAGATGAGGGAGATAATGATAAATCAGGCATCATCTTGTGATCTGAAGGAGTTGGTTCGTAAGTTCATTCCCGAGTCAATTGGAAAAGAGATTGAGAAGGCAACGTCGGGCATCTATCCTTTACAGAATGTGTTTATTCGGAAAGTTAAGATCTTGAAAGCTCCAAAATTTGATCTCGGAAAGCTGATGGAGGTAACTCTCTCCCTCTGTCTCACATACATCTTTTTTGACCAATGAAAGTTTGTATATTTATGATTGCTACTTTACCTATAAAAAAAAATGAAAGTTTGTACATTAACTTGTCTGTTATGATGTGTATGTAGGTTCACGGTGACTATTCAGATGATGTTGGTGTCAAGGTGGAGAGGCCTGCTGACGAGACAATGGCAGAGGTGCCTGCTGAACCGGTTGGAGCCTAAATAAAGGATTATGAAGTTTCGTTTTAGTTGCCTTTTCTTTATGGAATGAGAATGTGTTGGTCCATTTTTGTTAAATTAAGAAGTTGGTTCTGCCTTTTTTGTCCTTGCTGTGATAATTAAAGTAGTTTCGACAATGGGAAATTTTTTTGGTCTTTCTAATGATTTTGACATTCTGTTAAATTTCCCTTCCCCAACCATCCGAACGCACATTGAAATGCTTTTTATTATAAAGTAATGTTCATTTAGGGTGAAATTCGTTTTACACGTACACAAGTATTTGCTTTGATTGCAAATGCGGAGTGGTGCTTGGTTTTATTTTCGTACGAAAATGAACACGACGAAATGCCAAACGACAGTGTAACCGTAGGGTTGCTTTTGGAGGTTAGACTCGAGGGCAGGGCAGTTGAGTTGGATGTCCTCGTCAAGTTTGTGTCTCTTTTATGAAAGAAAAATGTTTGGGATAAACCACATTCAGAGCATCCTATCTCACGTGTTACTGTTCATATTCTCACGTGTTACTGTTCATATGAACAGTAACACGTGAGATAGGATGCTCTGAGTGTGGTTTATCTCTAGCATCCCTCTTTATGAAAATCTTGAGGGAAGGAAAATGGGTGGTATTTTATTATTTTTTAATTATTGATTGTGAATATCCTTGCATATTATACTTGTTGGAGTACATATTGGGGAGTTTACAAAAAGAGCTTGGACCGTAAAAATTAAAACTCCGTTGGTGCTCCATTAAGATGACTGAAGTCTGAACCCAACTCCACCAAGGACAAAGTGATATACGGTATAGCTTATTAGGGAACTCTATTTTTTTTAAAAGAATAAGAAGATATTCCTATTTTATTATAAATAACTTTAGGCGAACGAATATGGTATTATATATATATATATATATATATATAAAGCCAAATGTAACCTTTCAACACTTAAAAGACAATGGTGTAAAGGTCTTTTAGACCACACACACACGCATATATATATATGTATATATATATATTTGAAAATGCCAGTATATGTCTGAACTCTGAAGTCTTTTAGAGCCTCTTGAAACCTTTAAGATTTCGTCACCCCATATATTGGTAATAAGTCTGCAGCTTTTTATTAATCTGCCTGAAAATGTAATGTACTGAAATGACCAAACTACTTGATGTCAGCAGGATTCTTCCCCTCAATCTTCTTTTATTGCCCAATGGACCTCACCCGTTCCATTCCACCAGTTCGCAAGATTTTTTGAATCTCTCTGTTGCTCCAGAAGTCGAGATTGATTCAAAAATTCTTTTAGGATGAGGCTGAGGTAATCTCATCCTCTCTCACCCCATAAGTACTAAGTAGAGATGAGATCAATTTCAATCCCCTTCTTACACAACTTCATCATGAGATTGGGTTGTCTCCTACCATGAAGACGAGGAGTTGGAGGAAAATTAGAGAGCCAGGTGGTTGTGGAAGAGCACGCTATTTTCAGTTTCATGTGTTGTGAAAAGCAAGCGTTGCTTTCCAAATTTCAAACGGCAAAGTTAAACAAGATAGGCAGAAAATTTCAGAGGATAAATATTGATGCAATTAAAATGAGAATGATTCTGTAGGAACAACGAAGAAATAAATGCCAAGACTTGGGAAATGTAACATGTAATTCAGCCATCACTAGGTATAAATAATTATCATTGATAGTCTTACGAAATCCAAAGACGAAATTGCTGGAAGCAGCAGCTTATTATAGTTAGATCAGTTCTAAATTTCTACAGTTCTAGTAAGCTAAGAAGGCAAGATTTTTCCTGACTAATTAAAGAAATGACCTTCTAAACATGATATTAGGGACATCTCCAGGAGTGAAGCCAACGAGAACGTGCTTTCGTCTCCATGATCCCATCAGTCTTCATTAGTTGAAGTTCTTGTACAGCCACAAAAACAAGCCTTCTTCCGTCTCTCACTTCTCCTCCCACTGCTGTGAATAAAGTCTCTCAAGAGAACGCCTGTTCTACTTTTGGAAAATCTGTACTTTGCTTTGCTTTTCTTTTCATCCTCCAATTTCAGCAGTACATACTCGATGTTCTGTAACTCAATTTGCAAACGTCCAATCTTTTCGGACCCATTTCGTGCCTGTTCTATTACTCTCTTTCTGGATATATTTCCAGCATCCTCCAACTCTTCTGAAGGTTTCCCATTCAAAGATTGGGGGCTATGATCAACCTCCTTCGTCAATTTATCATTGATATCCACTAGCTGCGAAACAGCCTCCTCAACTTCTTTTAACCTTCTTTTGACCGTTTCATATTCGATCCCATTGGCCTTCCTGCTTCTCTTGTTCATTTCCATTTTCCTTTTCAGGTTTTGCAAAGTTGTCTGAACACTCGTCAATTTCTGAGCATCGGAAGCAAGTCTCTCCAGGAACTTTCCCTTAGAGGCATCTTGATTTCGCTGTCTGACACTTGTTGATACCTCTAGCTCGTCAATACCCAACTCCTTCTCGATCAGTAATTCTGAACAGGTGTACGGACCCTTATCCTCGTCTTCAAAATTGTGGCATGCAAGAATATCTTCCACTGGTGCAGAAGCCTGCTTTTGTGTCTCATTGATCCTTGGATCTTGGCTGCAGTCCCGCTCTGCTGTTTCCCATAACTCAAGCATCTGATCAACTCCACCCTTATTTCTCCTGCTTCTCGCATAGAATGGACTATCCGAGACTTGATCAAGTGGAATATCTTTCATCAAAGTTCCATTGTCTTGTTTAGTCTTCTGTAACTCCAGGTCATTGGCGAGATCATTCTCCAGTTTCATCTCTTCCTTTCTTATGTCTTTAACTTGTTGTAATGTGCCTTCCAATCCCAACTCTTCAGTCTCTTTCGGTACACATTCAACTTTGATGTTAGTGTTTATGCTTTCTTGAGTTGCACGCTTTTCCATTTCTCCCATCACCACTGCCTTTTGCACTGCTTTAATCCTTGTCTGCAATTTCAGCAAATCTGCAATCCCATCCTGTATCACAGTACTTTGATCTTCTATAAGCACTTGATGGCTGTCTTCATGGAGATGAATTGCCATCTCCTCATCCTGAAGACATGTATGTCAAATAACCATGAGATTCAGCAAAAGACCATTTAGACACGTGATATCTAAATAGCAATGTTAGATTTGTTTCACACATACCCTTTATTAAAAAAATTGTCTAAAGAAAACATAACACATAAATCAATGAGATTTCAATATTCATACAGCATTATTGAGTAGGTGAAACTAAAAGTTTATGGCAAGAAACAATTCTGTCTATTATAAGATTAAGCTGACTTTTAACTGTATCTCACCTATTCGCATAGAATTTGATTTTCAAATCAGTTTAAAAATATCATAAAGATGTACTCTGCAAATATCAACGAAAACCATGATTATGTGCACAAGTTTTGAATATCATGCCAATTAAAATTCAGCTTAGTCTAAAAAGTAACTAATGGTTTGCTACAATTAATACAAGAGTGCAGAAAATAATTGTTGGCAACTTTGCCAAGAAAATTTGGAATTTAAGCCATAAATATTGCAGACACTTTTTCTTTTAAGGAGAGAGTGCCAAAAACTATAATTTTATGCACAGCAACCATATAGCTTTAACTACGACAGTATGTGATTAACACTATATGCTTTCTAAAAGAGGAAAGAGTTACCTTTTCTGCTCGATTTCCTGCCATGGAACGCTTTGTATGAAGAGGGGAACTATGCTCAAGAGAGGCTATATCATCTCTCAGTGAAGCTATGACAGGAACATATGCAGACAACTGTGCCTTTGCTCCCCCAATTTCACTTTCTAAGAAGCTGACTCTTTCCTTCATCTGATTAATCTCCTTACTTTTTGCAGCAGTTTCATCTTCAAGAATCTCACAAACTCCAGTAAGTTCTTGAACCTTATTTTCAAGTAGAACTTCACGAATGGCAGAAATATGGAGATCAAAATAAAATGTAGCAGCCTCAGCCTCCCAGAGTTCAAATTTATCTCTCTTCTCTTGCAGCTCTGAACTCAAATTCTCTTCTCTAATCCTGTGTTCTTCAATTTCTGTATGTAGTATTTCTAGTTCAGACTCCATATTTGCGTTCACTTCACGGAGGCATTCAATTTCTTTTTTCTGAATTGTGCTATCTTCCCGCACTTCAAGAATCTGTTTCTCTAGATTTTCTTTAATTTGTTTTGATTCTTTACATTCCATCTTCAGTTCCTTAACAGTCTTGCACAATTCAACATTTACATTCTCAGTAGCTTTGAGTATCTGTTCTGCTTCTGAAAGCTCTGTTGCTTTCTGTCTCAGAAAATCCTCTCCAATAGAAATTTGATTGCAAAATTGGTCATTTAAGTCCTTGGCCTCATTCAGCTCCCTCCCCAACTTCTCTACTGACTCACTCAGATGTTGACTTTCTGATTCTTTCATTTCCATCTTCTTCCCCAACATTCCAACCTCCTCCTTCAGATCACTGTTGACCAAAAGGAGACTGCTGATATTGTCGGTAAGTTCTTCTATTTCCATAGACTTCTCACTTGCAAAGCTCTCAAAAACAATAGATAGGTTGCTGAGAGCTAGCGTTTCATGGAGAATAACAATGTTTTCTTCTTCAAGGATACACTTTTCCTCAGTCAAGTCTGAAAATTTCCTGAGCAAAGATTTCTTCTCTTCAAGCAACAGGGAATTCTCTTCCTGCAATGCATGGTAAGCACCCTCCAAATTAATCAGCTTCACATGTAGGGTTTCCAATTCAACCTTTAAAGCATCCTCCAATTGGTCGCTCTCCTCCATTTCCAACCGCAAATTCCTATTCATCTCTTGAAGCTCCTGCTTGTTCTTTTGCAGCATAGCACATTGCTTTGTTATGAACTCAAAATCGTGTGCAATGATCTTTTTCTCTGATTCGAGCTCAGCACCCTCTAATCTCAGTTGCCCAAGTAAAGTTACGAGCACTGAGTTCTCAACCAGCAGCTGCTGCTTCTCATCCCAGATTTTCAACAGAGAACTTTTTAAATCCTCGATACCATCAAAAATATCCAATACAGGTATATGCTCCTGCACAATCTTATCTACATGCCCACGATGTGGATCAATTTGAATAGCCCTGAACACCTTATGAATTACCATCCTCAGCTTTTGGATTTCATCTAATAAGAATTCTGCTTCTACCTGCTGCTCTAGATTCTCACACTCCAACTCTGTAATCAGTTTATCTGAAAACTTGGATGTTTCAACGTGTTTTTGACATTGAGTTGCTAGAGATAGATTCTTTTCTTCCAGATCTTCTATAAACTTCTGCAGGATGAAGATCTCGACCTGAGCAACAACTGCTCTGTCTAGCTCTTCTTCAAAGCCCTTCTTCCCCAACCTACTTTCTTGTTGTATGATATGGACTTGGTTTTCCAAACCTGCCAGTCGAGCCTGGCTTGACTGCACAAAACTTGTGCGCTCTTGTTTTTCTATAAAGAGGGAACCCTGCAGTTCTTCTACTTGACAAAGTGTGAATTCTTTCTCTTTTTCCAGATCTGAGTATTTTTCTTCTAGTTGTGTAAACCTCTTTTCCAGGTTTCCAAGTCTTTGTTCAACGTTTTCCAACTGAGATACCAGGCTGCATCTCTCACTCAGGAGATTGGACTTCTCATTACTGAGCAACTGGCATAATTCCTCTAAGCTTTTAGACTTTGCCCTCAAACCTTCAAGCTCGAGATTAGCACAAGATAGTGAATTCTCCAGCAAGGTGTTCTTATCCATGAGCTTCTGCATGTTCTCGGTGATAATTTGCAACTGTGAAAGCAGAGCAGCTTTTTCTGCAACAAGTGTGGATTTGTCTTCATGGAGAAACTGACAGGACTGCTGCAAGTTCTTAGCGTTCTCTCTCATTCCCTCCAACTCACCATTCAATCCTGAGAGAGAATTTTCCAGAGCAACATTCTCTTTTGAAAGATTATCCATATGCTTCAACTTCTCATTAACAGCTTCTCTCTCGTCTCTTTCCTTTTTGCAGACCTCTTTCAAGTTTGAGTTCTCAACTCGCAAGTCCTTTACATATGACTCAACGCATTCAGGACTCAAACCTACCGACTCCACTTGCTCCATAATGGCCTGGTATCTTCCATTCAAGTCCTTGATTTGCTCCTTCAAATGGTAAATCTCCTGCTGGAGGGTATCGCTTTGGTCTGTTTTTAGTGCAACGTCCTCTTCAAGTTTCTCTTTCATTACCTTCAAGTTGAAGACTTCATTTTGCAGATTGTTTATGGAAATAGCCGAAGAAAACTTCACTTCATTCAGGCTCCTGTTTTCTTCCTCAACCCTTTGAAGTTGTTCTTCCATACCATGTTTGCAGATCCCCAAGTCTTTCAACATCTGAAACCCATTTTTGAGCTCCAATGTCAGACCTCTCTGCTCCTCTTGAGATTGGTATTGTAATTTCTGTAAAGCTTTGAGACTGGATTCAATTTGCTCAAACCTTGAGCGCTCCTCTTGCATTAGAGTTTGTAATTTTTCCAACTCATAATGCTTTTCTGAAAGTTCATGATCCTTCACCGCAATCTTCTGCACCAGATTGTTCGCCTCTAATTTCAAAGATTGATTTGAACTCTCCAACACAAGACATTGTTCTTCTGCACTCTTCAATTTTGCAGCTCCCCGAAGAATTTCACTGTACAGTCGTTTGGCATCTTCTTGGGCTTGAAAAAGTTCACCTTCCATCTTAGCTAGTTTCTCTAAGCACTGCTTATACTGAAGTGCTGCAGCTTCTTTCTCTTCATTTAATTCCGTGAAAGCTTCCTTCAGTGCTTTAACTTCAGTTTCTGCTCTTTCAACTTGCTCATTTAAAAATTGAGCATTTGCCTCAGCAAGTGAGATTTTAGTCTCCAGCACAGATATCTTCTCAAGACATTGTCTGTTCTGGAGAAGAGCCAACTCCTTTTCAGCCTCTAATCTAGAAAGTTCACTCTTGAGATGTTGGTTCCCATTTTCTGCTTTAATAGCTTTCTCGTTTAGCCCTTTTGCTTCCTCATGGGCAACAGATAACAAATTCTCCAGACCAGATATCCTCTCTAAAGACTGATTGAATTGAAGAAGACCAGCATCCCTCTCAGCTTCTAACTCGGTGAGGACTTCCTTCAGTATTTTTATTTCAGTTTCAGCTTTTCTTGCTTGCTCATCAAGTCCAGCAGCATCCTTTTGTGCACGATCAAGTTCTCTCTCCAAATGTGATAACTTTTCCAAGCTCTGCTCGTATTGAAGAAGGACAGCTTCCTTTTCACATTGAATCTCTGCTAGGGCTTTCTTTAACTCCTGAACATCATTTTCAGCTTTCCCTGCACGCTGAGACTCAGAAAGGACCTGGCTCTTGAGTTTCTGGTTCTCACGTGACATCGGAGAGAACCCATCTTGCAAATATTGTTCGTTCTCTTTGGCATCATAAACATTCATGCCTTTCTTCGTCCTTCCTTCAGCAACATCTGAATTTTGCGGCACTGCTTCTCTTGACACAAACAGCTCAGTGAACTGTTTAAGACCCCTTTTGCTTATTGCAGATTCACATTCTGAATTCCCTCCACCCCTCTTCGTAGTAAGTAAGCTGGTTGAAGAGACACCTAGTGCATCCTTATGCAAGTCATCCGGGTCTAACAATGCACGAATTGGATGCGGCATTTCTGGTGTATGAGGTTCAGCCCCAGGGCCTGAAGAACCTGAGGGTGAATCATCGGCCAGCTCATAAGGCACTTGACTGGGGAATGCCTCTGCCATGGTTCGATGGGCCTGGCGAAGCTCCACTGTTGCATGATCATACCTCTCAGCTAATGCACGGTAAGCTCGGTAGAACTCCTCTACAAGTTTCATAAGCTCTGGGCGTTTCTTGTAGTACATTTCTGCCCTTCTTGCAAAAGAATCTGCATCTTCTTCAATGAGCTTGATCATCGCTTTGACTTTGGCATCCATGTCTATAGCAACAGATTCAGGATCAGTTGAGAATGTTATCTAAAATATCATGGAGATGTCATATGTGCATTACAAACAGGCACACAAAAATGTGCACAAACAAGCATAGCAGCACATCCACTTGTTCAGCAACATTAAATTTTACTTATGGTCAACAATGCTAGATTATGGTTCTTGGAGAACCACCATTACTCCTAATCTCTTATGTCTTAAAAATGATCAAATTCAACTGTTTATAATTCTTTGAGATCTATTTTGTGTGTATTGGTGAAGTGTATGACAGACATGATGATATGGCAACATCCAGTTTATTACGAAGTTTCGAATATACCAATACTAGACCAATCACAACTATGCAAGAGGTGAATTAACTCACTTAAGTTCCAGGAAAAAAGATGGTCATTATTTGTAATAGGCATTGTTGCCATTTCGTTGTTTAATAATATATTTTACTTATAAAAAAAAAAGATGGTCATTCAAGTTGTCTTCAACTAGTGCCAGCATTATCTTTAAAAAAAGTAGCACTGGTTTATGAGTAAAGTAACAAGAATGAAAGGACAATATAGAAGAACGTGCCAACAGAAATCTAGGATCTATTCAAAATTGCAACAAAATTGAAGGCAGTGTTTTCTCATAAAGCACTGTTCAACCAGAATTCCCCATCACACGGTTAAGTTCAGGGGGCATGCTATTTTGGAAGATCTTGCCTCATATTTGCTAAGTTGATTTCAGGCCCCAGAGCAGTAATCAGTTGTAGTAATAGAAAACAACCGCCATGAACGACAAATGTAAATAAACATATCCGAGCAACAAACAAAATTTTGGGAACATAGCAATTGGAGATTAAGTCATAAGGAGAAAATCATCACCTGTAAGATTTTCCTGAAGCCATTTTGAATTCTTTGGGCTAATGTGGCTGTCCCACCACCAAGAGTATAAGCGTCTGGATTCGGAATGTGATAAAGTTGCCATGACTCCAGCAAGGAACAATAGCGCAACTGGTATTGACTTGGCAAAAGGCTGGTCCTTGTACCAGTAGTGAAAGCCAAGGTAATGTATCCAGGCCAGAATATCAATATAATATAACGCACATCCAAATTACATTCTAGATGGCAGTTTCCATCTCTTTATTTCTCACTCCTCGCACCTAGACAAATATCAACAAAGGAAAATATGACTGTAAGAACATCTTGGTCTTCAAAATCTCTTAAAAGTTCATATAAGCATATTCACTATAAAGGATCAGGATGAATAACAAGAAACTCGTTAGAATACCTGCTCAATTCTACATAAGTCCAATATTTGAGTAAGTACTACTACTCCTTGCTTCAATAGCCTTCAAACGACGAAATCAACTGATCCACAGGACAAGGAAAAAAGGCAATATAAACATTAGAACATCATCAAGTAACAAGTGCATCCCAGAAAGTAGGAACCAAAAAAGGGAAACCATGAATGCCCAGCACTCTCCCCCTCAACCCAGTAAAAAGCCCCCAAAACCAACGGATACCCCATAAAGATGTTTGTATACTGAGACACACAAACACACGTATAATTTAACAGTAAGGTACCTCAAAATTCAAATTAACAGCAAAAAAGTATGGTCATTGATCAATAAGATAGAAAGGAGCACATATATGCAAAAGGATCTTGATGAAAACGTAAAATATGCATTCCACTGATCGTTTATGATCTTCAAGCGAAACTAGAATTCAAAATGACAGAGAGAAATTATTCTGAACAGATGGGTCTGACAGAAACTGCAAAGAAAAAGAAAAAACAGAACCTTTATAGACCATGAAAATTAACAACTTACGAAATGCATGAAATCTAGTGCTGGGTTCGGATGCAGCAAGCAAAGCTACCATTCAAGGGAACAGGAAATCATAAACTTAAAAAAAAAAAAAATGAAATCCAGCTAACACCGGGAAAATGATCATTTAGAAACCCATTTGGATCAAGTACAAACCAGAAGAATTAAAATTGGTAACGGGGTTATGGCCAGCAGCTGTGATGCCAAAACTCCAGCTGCCTATCACTCTTCTCACCCCATTTTCTTTCTCTAAGCTCACAGCCTCTCTCTCCCTCTCTCTCTCTCCCTCTCTCTCTCTCCAATGGGTCCTTTGCATTATATTCTAAGATTTGGCACTATCACTGTTTGACGACACAGCAACTGTTAAAGGAGGACGAAGACCGTAAAAAGTTACTGAGAAATATGGAAATGAAATCCTTTGATTTGGATAATTACAGGAGAGGATTCTATAAATTATATGTATTTGGTTCGCGCACATGTCATCCAAGTCAAAAGACCATCTCTCCTCCTGATATCATCGTAGTTAAAATAATAGTGATAGCCCTATTATTTTTTTCTTATTTTTTTAATTTTTTAATTTTTTAATTTGTATTTATTTAATGACTAAGCAAATAGTTATTAGTAAAAGTGTATATTTTTTTTTAAAAAAAAATAATGATTAAAGATATTAAAAAAATACTTAAAATATTATAAATAATAAAGTGATAGTAAAAATTAGGATGTAAGCCTGTCATTCCTAAGTTTTAACCATATGGGATTTAGTAAACCGTCATTTTCTCTAGGTTCTAGCTGTTTTTTGTCGTTGCTTCCAAGTGTAGATTTTGGTGGGTGGAACGTTGTCATGGGAACTCAAATGACCAGACCACCCTCAATTATGATATTTTTCCCTCAAAGGAACTCAAAAGGCGTTTTTAATGTGATTTCAAATCACCAGTGCCCTCTTTAGGAGGAAAATTTCGTATTTATTTAGGGAGAAAAAAGAGTTTGAAAAGAAGATACATAATGTTTACCTAAATATTATACAATTTTTTTTTGAAAAAAATAAATAAATATAAGATTGACATAAAAAATCTAATTTTTTAATGATAAAAAATTTTATTTATAGTCTTGAGTGAGAGACTACATTGTATTCCTATTAATAAATGAAGATAAAAATAAAAAATATTATCATAAAAAAATATTATTATAACTTTTTTTTTAAATTAGACTTACATTGCACTTTTCAAATAGTGTATATAATATTCCTCATTAATAATAAATTTTACTTTTTTTCAAAATAATTACATATCACTTACACATTTAAAAAATGTATATAATATTGGTCTCGAAAAAATAAATATTACCGGTAAGTATAGGTTCTGCAAATCTCATATTCTCTTTAAAAGTTAAAAATATTAGTTATTTACAGCTTGTGTACTTTTTGCATACACACGATACATATAAATATTATTTTTATGTATCTTATAATTTAACTATTATATTTTTTATTTTTATTTCTCTCTAATCATATTTTTATCTTTTTTTTAATATATATTTTCTTTAATATTTTAATTGACGTGACAATATTTTCACGTTATTGATTTTGTAAAAAGGACACGATATATTATGTATATATAACATTACTCTTAAAAAAATTAATAAATTTAAAACTTTTTTTATCAAAATTGTAACTATTATTACTCCACTTGCTTATTCTATCTACCATTTTTCTAGTTCATATATTAAAAAAATACAATGAAATAATTAGGGCTTATTTGAAAAATAATCTCATCTCATTTTAAAACTTTTCATAATTTTCTTTTGATAACTTTATTTCCAAACATGGCTAACACCAATATTTGCAATCTCAACTTTTTAATTTTATCTAATTATTATGATTTTTTTAAAATTAAAAAAAAAACACAAAATAATGATATTTTTTCAAATTTTAAAGAATTATATTAAAATTTATATTTTCACAATGTTATAAGTTTATAATATTTTTATTCAATTTTTCTTTTTCATTTTTCAAAATTCGGCAAAATATATTAATAAAAACTATTTTATTATTATTCATTATTTAAATACTACTATTTACATATTTCTCAACATCTCAATTTCCAATCGAAACCTTGGAAATTATTTTCTTGTGGTTTTATAAATTCAATTGCGGAGATCTACCATTTTAGTTTTGTTTTTCCTCTTGAACACAGCTCAGCACACACACACACAGAGGGTGTAAACACAAACCAGCTTCCCCTTTTACTTTTCCTTTATTTTTACCTTTCCATTATTCAAAATTCAAATGATGTACGAGGCCACAAGATCATCCTACCCTCGATAATGTCAAAGATTAATATGTCATGGGTAAATTACTCTATGATGACGTCAATTGTTTGACAAAAAAAATAGGGAAAAGAGAATTAGTGTAATAAGACGAGTTGATGACTATTGCACTTTTGCAAGCCACTAGCAATTCAACAAAAATGGTACTTTAAAAGTTGTTTGATTCCATTTTGTTCATATCTCCCAATTGGCAAGTGGTTAGAGCCATAATTAATTCAAAATCAACGATGGGTGTTCTTCATCCACCTTCTTTCTTAATTTAAACAGACAATAGATTTAAAATAAACAAACGAATATTTCTAAGCAAAATCCACATGCAATTCAATCCACATGATCATTCCCCGCAGTCTAGAAGTAGTCCATCCATATATTTTATTCTCATGCATGCATGCATGCATGTTGACATTATTAGGGTCACATGTTGATTAATTGAATTTTTGAAAATTTGGACATGGTATAGATTTCTTCCCCTAATTATATGGTAGAAATTAATGCACAATATTCACACATAGACAAGATCTTAAATAGACAAAATCCATGTTAAAAAAATAAAAATAAAACTAATTCCAATACAAAAAGAATATATCTTGTTCACACTTTTGTATATTAAAATCTATTATTTCAGAAAGAAACTCCCGAAAGCTTATATTTTAAAATACAAATATTTTCTCTTTAAATTCGCATACCACGAGGCACTAGTACCCTTTTAGAGTGGGTGAAGCCTTTTTAATGGTCGGCTCTTATATATAGGACGGTGGAGGAGCCTGCATGTATCCTTACACATAGGCCCTACTATATAAAATAAGATAATTTTAAATTAAAATTAAAAATTAAATAAAATATTTTTAAAATATTATTTTTGATATTATTAGTTTAAAAAGTTTAAATTATTTATTATATTTTATATAACAAATTTAAACATATATATAATAATAAAATAAAATAAAATGAGATTACCTAAAATCATATTTATATCTAAACGGAACTCACTTCATCAATAAGAAAATTCCGGCCTCAAAAACTCTCTTTCTTCCTTTTGAGTTATTACCTCAACTTGATCATGATACTTTTATTAGAATCTGTTTGGAGAAGTGGCATAGATTAGTCCACGTTTAATTTAATTGTCTACTACTTGCCTTAAAAAAAAGGGTAAAACAATAGCATTTGAGAAAGATAAATCCAGAAATGAAACCTTCTTGTCTGATTCCATGACTTGATGTCTAGAGGAGGTGTTGGACAGAATCCTTACCAATCGGGAAAAAGGGTAACATGATTGCGATCGAGAAAGTTAGGAGATTTGCAATAATAATAAACGGTACTTTCTTTCTTTTTTTTTTTTATAGGCCAAATAATTACAGGAATGGACCAATGAGATCCATACATTTTTTTTCCCACCATTACTATATATAAAGTTAATTACCATGATATTGATAATTATAGGTACTTAACATGATAATAATAATGAAAAATCAAAAAGCATTGTTGTGATAAACGAACCTAGATAAATCTTTTTTTATTATTATTTTTTGCTTATGTTTTTTAGTGGTCACGATATTGATATTATAGGTGGTAGTTACATCAGCAAAAGGTCGATTTAAATGATACGCACATGCAACGCAGTACATGTTTGAAATATAGATGAGATGGGGCAGGGGGTCCCCTATCCACGTGGTGAATGATATTGGCCAAGTCAATCTGAATGCAGCTGTCGGCATAAGCCGTCCATTCCACTGGGACTGCCCTCACAAGTCACTACTTGTCCTTTCTATGAATCCGTGGGTTGGTAACTGTAGAATATTTAGGTGATTGATTAGTATTAATTTATAATTAAAATATTCAAATATTTAGATCCTGTTTGTATTAGTGAGTTACTTTATTTTATTTTATTTTAAATTTATTATTATATTTTTTTCATATTTTTATATAAAATATAAATTTCAATATAATTTTTTTAAATTTCAATAATTTTTTAAAATTTTTAAATTTCAAAATAATAATAATATTAAAAAATAAATTCATATCAACTCATTTAAATTCATCTCATCTCATCTTCGAATCAAAATACAAATAAGACCTTAAACTCCGTTTAAATTAGAAAGTAAGTTGAATTCATTTTTATTTCATCATTATATTTTTTTAATTTTTTATATAAAATATAAATCTCAATATACATTTTTTAAATTCTAATATATATTTTTCAAATTTCAATTAAATTTTTTCAAATTTTAAAATAATAATAATATTAAAAAATAAATTAAATTTATCTCAACTCATCTTATTTTTCAATTCAAACAGACCTAATATTAAGCTCCGTTTAAATTGAAGAGTGAGTTGAGTTTATTTTTATTTCATCATTACACTTTTTTAATTTTTTATATAAAATATAAATTTTAATATACATTTTTTAAATTCTAATATATATTTTTCAAATTTTAAAATAATAATAATATTAAAAAAATAAACTAAATTTATTTCAACTAACTTATTTCTCAATTCAAACGAGCCTAATCTGATTTCTGACTTTATTAGTTGGACCCTATTTACCTCTGTATAATACATATTTCACTTAAAATTAGGATCTTAATTAGTTGTATTAGGAGTATCGTTGTATCAGTAACAGAGTGAATAAAAAGTATAATTAATATAATTTAAAATACCATAAAATGATTAAATTCATGGTAGGAGAAACGTGCATGGTGGAAGTGGGAAGGAAATCTAGGAGTAATACCTTTTGTTTTTTTTCATCCGAAAAAAAGGCATATCCGGCAATTAGTTTTGTGGGATACTTTTTTTGTTTTTTTGGTTAAAAGCCAAGATTTTGTGGGGGTACCTCGCTTGTAACATAAAGGAAGCCTTTTTCTCTTCTTGTTTAGTCTGAAGAAAAACAGGAAAAAAAAAACATGGAATATGCTTTTATGGTCCAGGCCGGAACCCGACAGAGGTAGATTAGCACTAAAGAGGAATCATGTACATTGAACATGCCGAGACGCATAGTATTAATCGATGCATATTTATATCGTTTTGGGGAGATATAAATTGGGAAAATTATCCCTTCTCTTGTTCTGAACAATGGGATCAGAAGCCTGATCTTAACATCGTTTGGTCAGTTTGGTTGTATTAAGTACTAACAAAGACTGAAAGCGACAGATCAGGACGGTACTCAATTACAGAATGTTTTTTTTTAGGGTTATCTAAAATTATTATTATTTTAAATTATAAATTTATACATTTATTAAAAAAAATTAATTATATTTGATCAAAAATCACTATAAAAAATGAGTTAATATAACTAATATGATGCATTCAAAAATGATAGAAATAACTAAATTAGATGTATTTGCATCTTTTAGATGCTTCTAATTTTTTATATTAACCTCTTTTTTTTGTAGTGAATTTGGCTATTATAAGATAAAATTTTAGTTTTGATATTCACAAAAAGTATTTTTATTCTTTTTTCTCATTTTTATCTCCCAATTTCTGATCAAATATGATTAAATTGTTTTGATAAATATACAAATTTATACTTTTTAAAAGATAGTTTTAAACAATCTAATGAGAACTCTATGAAAGTGTATATACAACTAACGTCCAAATGTTACAAAAAGATTTGTGTGTGGGAGTGTCTCCAACATTTAAATAATTTGACTTATAATCTGAATTTTTCCTATTTGTCAATCACAGCTATAACTTTGAATTTATAAAATGAAATATAGTTCTTTTCCATCAAATAAATATATATGGTAGTAAACCTTAATTTCGAACCCAAAAACTCAGCTTATTGTAGAGATCAATAATGTTATCCCAAGACATTTACATTACAATACACCATCCACATCACTTAAATGATAAAATTTGATTTGTAAAACTTCAATTTTAAAATTTATCTTTTAAATCAAATTATATCATATAGATAATATGTGATATAGAGACCTTAAAAGTAACATTACCCGTTTGTAGAACTAATCCAATGAAAGGCAACACATCTATCCTCTTGTGATCAAGTTTTGCATGTCGAGTAGTGATATTCATTTTAGTTCAATCCATTTTGTTGTCCAGATGTCTAACACAAGAGGGGGAGTGAATAGGGTTATATTATAAAAATTAACACTTATAAATTAAATACACAATATAAAATATAAATAAAATATAAAGCAGCAATAAATGTAAAGAGTAGGGTAAGAAAAATAAACTCAGTATTTTTACGAGACTTAGTCCCAATGCTTACGTCCTCACCTCAAACTACTCCTTGAAAATCTAAAATTCACTATTCAATTTCTTTTAGGTGGAGATAAAAACCTATTACATCTTTGAGTAGCACCGCTCAAAAGAATCCATGTAAAACACCCTCTACACTTCCAAGCGCATCACACTTGGTGATTCAACTATTCCCTGTGTAGAACATCTTTTACACACACAAGGGTTATACACACCCTCTTACTGATACAAGAGTTGATAGTGAGTAGACTATCAAAGTACACTCTTCAATGAGTGAGATAGAAACAATACAGCGCAAGTCTTATCTCTCTAAAAAAGAATAAGAATTAAAATTCAAAATTTTAGAAAAGAGAGAATGAGAGTTTTGAAAGAATGATGCAAAACTTAGCAATAGATGTGTAAGCTCTTGTTGTGATTTTTGCAAAACTCAAGTAAGCTATTTATAGGCAAATGAGTTTTTAATTTCAAATTTGAAAAAATTCACATATCAAATAAGAGCATTATTTATTTTTCAAAAAATTCAAATAAAAGTATTCTTTTTTGCATTTGTCAAAAACAACTCCATTCATTTTTCAAAGAAATCAAATCAAATCTTTTACTTTTCATACATGACAAAATGAGTATGATTTATTTTTCAAACCAAATCATCTTCTTTTTGCATATGTCAAAAAAACACACAACCACCCTTTAAGATTTTCAAACAAAATCATTTACCTTTTATATTTGTCAAAAAAATACACAACTACTCTTTAAAATTTTCAAACAAAATCATCTAACTTTTACATTTGTCAAAAAAACACACCACCCCCTCCAAGACTTTCAAACAAAATGTGCACATGTCAAATATAACAATCAATCATCTTAAAAATTTAAATTTTTATATAAAAAAAATTATTTTCGAAATTATTTTATTTGATAATGTTATGCACATGTGAAAAACATAATTTTCAAAATTAAGATATTTAAAAATGTCTTGCATATGTGAAAAAAGTAATTTGATGTTTTATGATAAAATGAGTAATTTGGAGCCTTAATCCAATTTCAAATTTTATCAAGAGATGTATAAAAATAATCTATAAGTTTCATTTGTAGACTTGTTCTTTTATACTTGATGTGCGCTTCGCTCCATTGCCTAAATAATTTGTGTTTGAGATTTGAATTTATTTGTTATCATCAAAATCTATACGTAGATACGAAATTTGAAACCTTGAATTCAACACATTTACATGAAATAAATAGATTTAAATGAATCGTATCATGTTAACATATTTTTAATTAATTATTAAACGAGTCAAAACAAGTTATACGATACCACCCCTTCTTTAAATAGATTGAATTAGAATTTAAAAGTTTGATAAATTTAACTTAATAGATTAGATTTGAATTAACCTATATTTGACACGTTATAAGACATCCTATTTTTTAGCATTTTCCTGTACTTATTACTATATTTCGAAAACATGTTGCTGTATGTATATATAGTATTTTCACCAATAGTAATGTAAGCTGCAGCCTATATATCTACTACTAGAAATGATATACACAAAACACATTTTACAATATGTTATATAATATATATCTTAAAATATGGATATTTTTGTAAAGGAATATTAATATTTGGATGAGCGAAACAGTGAGGGAGTTTTTCGGCGGGTTATTTGGGATCGTGTCGTGATTGGCATGCAACACACTGTTATGGGTAAGAGGGATCCTACAAACGGCGTCATTGTTGATGTCGTGTTTTGCAGCAAGAGCTACTCGACAACAGTCCTAATAATCCAATCATGCAATAGAAACGAAGATCGAGAGGCGTGGGCGGCAATCCCACATGTGGTAATCATGGCGAAGGCGTCAAAACCACAGATCAATTAGACCTCTGAAATGTAAGAAGAATGATTGTCGTATCAAATTGACCGTTGCAGAAATAGAGAGAAGGAAGGCGTATCGATGGAACAATATTCATAACGAAGGCGTCGGAAACACGGACCAATTAAAGGCCTAAAACATGGGAAGGATGGCTATCCTGTCAAATTAATTGTTGCAAAAATTGAGAGGGGGAAGGTGTATCAACGGAACAACATTGATCGTCATATCAAACAGTTGGCATCTAAAACCCAGGGTTCGGAAAACAAACGAACAAATTTGAGAGTCCATGGTTCAGAAAATGAACAGACAAGTTCGAGAGCCCAGAGCTCGTAAGGCGAACGGACAAGTCTGGAGGTCCAGGGCATGAGAATCTTGGTCGATAACAATAGTTCAGTGAACATCATGTTCTTGGAGGCCTTCACCCAAATGGGAATCAGTATCGACCGATTGGCACCGACTCAAGTCTCTCTCAAGAGTTTCACAAACGACATAATCCAACGGATGTGAGTGATCCGTGTGGTAAACAATATTATAAGATAATTTATAAAAGTATATCTTTTTTTTTACAATATTATTGTGTAAAGTGTTGTAGAATATATTGTAAGTTTATAATTTATCATCTACCAAGATACTAGTGTGTCGAATGCTGCGAAAGGACACAGAAACCTAACATCAACCTTCAACCTCAACAAGCTTCATTAATATTTCAGCAAGACCAAGGCCGCAAAAGCCAGCCTTTGTGGTTTAAGTGTAACCCTCATCCAGTTACTTTTTTTTGCAAGAACTGTATATAAATGGGGGATTTGATGTATGTTAAAGCACCTACCAAACCCTAAATGCTTTGAAGACACTATAGCTGTACCTCACCCACCCATATGATGTGATCTCTGTCTTCCTCACCTCACTATTTTATATCTCTTGACTCTCTGTCTCTCTTCATAAAAGCAAACCCAAAGGAGAGACGTTGATGCTGTGGAACACCTTATCTACCTCCCTTAATTCACACTTCGGAAACTAATCTCTGGATATATTAATATGATTATATATATCTGCAGCCTCAGCCTCAGCCTCAGCCTCAGCCTCCCAACAACCACAATTACACTTTGTGTTCGAAAGTCCAAAAAGTAATGTGGAGACAGAGAAATATGACTATGAGAGTAGATCCAAAGGAGTATGGACCCAACCTTAAAGATAGAATTCAGATTGTGTTTTCGTTTTTTAGTGTCCTATCTAGCTATTGCCACCCACCACCTTCCAATCAATGCTCCTGAAAAGCTGAATCACATGGCTACCATAGATTTTACTATGTTTTTTTTTTTTTTTGACCTTTTTTGTTAAAAAAAGTGAAAAAATGATCAAGAATCAAAATGGTGTTTGTATTTCACCCATATGGTTGTGGGTGGCTCTCCATATCTCACCCATATGGTTGTGGAGGTTATTTATTTACACTATTTCACGTGGCTACCAAGGACTGGTGGGCAGGTTTGGGCCAATGTGTGTGTTTGTATGCAACAATGGAAATGTCATTAGGATCAGGCGTTAATTACTATCGAATAGAGAGCTAGTGTTCACATTTTGCTGAACATATTATCTGTGTTGAATTTACTCAAAAATCATCTTTCTCTCTTAACCATTCATCTTTTCAAAATCTCTGCAATCTCACTTCTTATTTCTTCCTCTATAATATTAAAATAGAATTTCTCTTCTTTTTTTTTTTTTTCTACTCATTTCTATGTATATCCTTAACTACTCAATTTTTTGAGTGGTGCTACTATACCCGTCTAAATAGCATCACTCATTATTATACTTAGTGTAAATTTTAGTTTTTTTTTTTCATTTTTTATTCTAATTTTTTTTTTAAATATGAAAAAAATAATTAATATATTAATAATTACTTTCTTAATTATTAAATAAATAAAATAAAATAAAATAAAATAGATAAGGTGTCAAACTTGATGAGCATATTAACATTTTTCTAATTTTTTTTATCTTTCCGAGAAAGGGAAGAAGAAAAAAACTTATTTCTTTTCAAAATTTGTAATTATTTGTTATACCCGTATGTACTTTCGACTTTTCATCTGTAACGAATTCTTTTTAACAATAATAATTAAAAATATATATATTTACTCTTTTTCCAAACGATCGATTTAAAAAAATAGATCACCTCAATGGTCACATTTTTTATTAAATTTTAACTATAATAAATATGAGTACGAGACTTTTATTACATTTTTTCTAAAAAATAGTCAGCCGGATGGAGAGGTCAGAGGAGCTATTGTCAAAAGTTAAATATTTTTTCTAAAATTTAGGCAGCGAGCCACCATCCTCCGCCTGATGGGAATGATCCAAGACAACTGATCTCTACAACCGCATATTTTTTTAATACTAATTTTGTTTTAAAATTTTAAAAAAATTGTTTTGAATTTAAGTAATTTGAATTATTTATTTTATTTTATATGAAAATTTTAAAAAATAATAATAATAAAACGAGATAAAAGTGTTTATAAAAGTTAACAAAACGAGATAGTAATCTGCTATCTATGCCTTGGGTCTTTACCTCACTTGGTCTCGTTTTGTTTTGGGCCATAGCTTACTTGGTTTTGCTTTCCAGTAATTAACGGACTCGGAAGATCCGAGGAAGCTTATCCATTTCTCGAGAAGAGAAGCCTTGCTAACAATTCTAGCCCGTTAGGTCCCCCCCTACACTAACTTACAACTCGCTTGAGTTACACGTTGACATTGTGAAGTCTTGAATAAACATAATGTTAATTCAAAAATTCAACTCATCAGAGGATGATCAACAAGTAAAATAACTTTCGTGACAATCCTAAAGAAATTCTCTTTGCATTGAAATATGTTTATAATTAATGTAATACGTTAAATCTATTTTACTATAAAAATAATTTTATAATTTAACATATCACATCAAATTATGTTAATTTGTGAATTTATTTTTGTAAAATTTCTTTATTGCTAAATAAATTTTTTATTTTCTTTTAATATTTACATAATGCCAAAAATTCTATTCATCATCCTTACACCACAAACCATACATAATGTTTTATCTTTTTATTTTTCTTCTCTTAACAAATATGTAGTATAAGAATGATGAATAAAAAAAAACTTAATTAGTTTAGTATGAACAAAAACAAAAAAATATCATAAAAAATAAAGAATAAAACCAAAAATAAATTAACAAGTTGTTAATGTGAGATAATAAGTAGCAAAGCTCTTATATATGCATATGCAAAATTGTGGTCATATCCTTGGAATTTATTAGAAGAGAAATAATATTTGCAGTCGTGATAAACGCAAATGCCATTCGATCATTTTTGTTTTAAATGAGCAAATGCAAACTCCTACATGAAAAAAAAAAAACTTTTTAATAATATATTCCACTGTTTTTTTTAAAGTGAATTTACGTACTTCATGAGTTTATGTAATATGGTTGGAGTCGCTTTTCACTTAGCTGAAGGATTGTAACTCGGACTCCCATCATCTTTTAATTTGTAAAATAACCAACCCCGTGCCATCCTCTGCTTTACATGGTCAAAAGAACTCTCGCCATTCTTTGTAATAAACACATCTCACTCTGACATCCATCCTCATGATTTCACTTGTTCCTACAACACCCATGAGCTCAAGGTGGCCCCCAACACGATCCATCACCATATCAATTCATCTCTGAAACTCTTTTAAGGGAAATTCCCACTAAGCTACTGCAGGCTATTCTAATTAATGGATTGACGCGAAGAAATATTTGAGCAAGATCCATTAAAGATGGTGAGAGACTTGACAGAATCTATCAGGTTAAGATTGGAAAAACTAAAGCACTGAACTACGATAACATATTATACAAGAGAAGTATACATTATGGGGAAAAGATACCATCTTATTACACAGGTGCTCGAGGCAAGCTAAGATGACAAGAACTAAACTACATAATTTTTGACATCAAGGATGATTCTAAAAAAAAAAAAAATGATTTTATAGTAAAATAATCATTTCAGCGCTGGGGAGTGAGAGAAGGAAACGAAGGAATAGATTGTAATATCAGCTTCCGGCCACTCCGGCGACTAGGAGATGACCCAAAGTCACCCTGAGGAGGAGAGACCCTCTTACTGCTTGGAGAAGCAGACTTGATGCCAGTACTAGGAGAGCTGTTGCCACACAGAATCTCAGGCATTTCATCTTCTGGCACTGTTTGGAAACGCCTTTCTAACTTGGGTAGGGAACGGATAATATTTGGCTTTCCAAGGTTTTGGCTGGTATATAATCGAGAAGAGGACCCCACAGTAAGAAAAGAAGATCTTGACAGTCTTCCATTTGATGAAAATGGCAGTGGAACCAACGGTCTGACACAAAAATTTAATACTTTAAATTTAATAAATTGAATATGAACTTTATTAGCCAACAAAAAGTATGAAAAATGAACCTGCTTAGCCGTAGTGGAGTTGTAGGAAGAGTGGTAGCTGGATTCTGTTCTTCATTGTTCTGAATGTCGGATTTCTGTATAGCCTTTTCCATTTCACATGCATCTGTTTCTTCTTCTATATCAGTTTCTGTACCTATTGGAGCACATCCTGTATTTTTTTTTTTTTACAAAAAAAAAAAAACGCAAAAACAACAAGGACTGGAACATTCAATATTCAAACAGCAGCAGTATGCATAACTTTGATACAAATACTGACAGGAAAGATAACCATTAAAGAAAAAGACCGGGGGGGGGGGGGGGAAGGTAATTTGATGGTTGCGAGCAGCAATATGCATCAGGGTTCGGACTCACCATCCTTTCTACCAAATGCATTCTTACACCCTTCACACCTGCAGCTAATAGAGCATCCGACTCCACCCTTCAAATAAACAACCATTTCTGAAATTAGATTATCTAGGAAATCAAAAGCACACAGACCCTGCCGAAGGGAAAACCTGATAGCATTCGCAGTATTTCTTAAGGCAATTTGATTTCTTGCAGTTGCATCCCCTTTTATGCCGAGCTGAAGCAGGGGTTTTGCTGGATTCATCCTGCAAGAGAAAATTTTGCTGGTTAGATTGCAGTCCAACTTGCATATTGAGTAAAGAGTAAGGCCATTTTTATTATCTAACCCCAATTTCGGTTACAGATTCAGAGCTCCTAATCACTTTTGGAGCAAATGCAAGAGGATTGCGGGACTCAATCTGTTTGCGGGTTGCAAGAACAGTATCTTCGTGAATAGGCTTATTGAAGCACTCTTGACACGAACATGGCTCTATGCAGTATACACCAGCGGCAAAACATTCACAATAACTGGATGGAAAAAGTATGAGCAAAACAATAAGCTCAAAACAAAAAACTAAGAAACCATTTCATTTGCAACCCAAACCTTTAGGACACATCCACTACCACTAATGCAAGATCCAAGCAACATAACTAGAAAGAGAAGATAAAGGTGGAAGGAAATGGCTACAGGGACTTGAAAAAGTTGAATAGCAGAACCAAATATTATCCAATATAACGGTATCATAAAAGATGGAGATGAAAAAAAATGCACAAACTGTAACAAGCTCGAGCTTTTTGAAGGCTTGCTCAGGCATGCAATCTCCTGCAAACATTTTTTTTTTTTTTGTGTGTGTGGGTGGTGTGGGGGGGCAAGGGCCATCGGCTTCCCAAACTCCCAGGACATGTTGGTCAGCCAGGCACATGGGAAATGATCACACTAGTGGAAGAGAGGCGTTAAAATGCTCAAGTTACTTTGTCAAGTATGACAAAATCTTTAATTCCTTTTTTATCACATTATCATCGAAAAAGAACCCTTTGCCTCCATCACTTTGTCTCATTAGTCAACTCCTTCATTTTCTTTCATTTTCTTCCCACTCAACCATCTTTCCAAAAGTAAACATCTTCTTCCAAGCATATTAAACCATCACTATGCCCTTATGGGGATCTCCTTAGGACTTTGTAGCCCAATTTTGAAGCTGACTACGTCTACCTGGGCAGATGTCAAGGCTATTGCTTCCTGTAAATGTGAACAGGGCAGCCCCTCAAAGATCGTAACACCTCATTTGAGGTTGTACGTGCAAATAATTCCATCATCGCATCAAGGACATGATGGTATTAAAATATTATGTATTTAGACAATATCTCTCACCTTGAGACTCAAAAAGAAACAAGATTCAGTTAATCAGAGGCACTTGGTTTTAAAAAAGTTAAGATTGATCAGTAAGCATGGTAACTTCCACATTCCAGGTTGACTTAAGAGAGAACTGTTAAAACTTACAGCTTCAAACACTTCGATTTCTTACAGTTGCAACGCTTGCAGGACTCATTTTCTCCAGCATGTTCCAACCTGCGCCTGAAAATCCAATTCAAACTATCAAATGACAAAGGAAGAAGCCAGGAAAAGTATAAAAAAAAAAAAAAAACTTTTGAGAGATACAAAACATCTACTAAATAAAATAAAAAATGAGAATAATTACTATATACATAGTTGCACATGCCTCTTTTTTTTGGGGCTATTCTGATTGAGCTCTTCACTAACTAAATATGCCAATGGCTGAGATGCATCTTCCACATGAGAAACCTCATTTTCAGCAAGATCTGTGTCTCTCTCAGCAGAGACTGAGGTCAAGGATTTATGAACTGGTTCTTGACTGTTTGTAGGGGAGTGCAATGAAGCGGTGGAGCTAGGTAAATATAACTGTATTCCAGAAGATAAACTTTCAAGCTTTACATTTTTGTGATCCTTTGAAATTGTTGCAAGAGCATTTAAGTGCAAACCAATTCCAGGTAAAATGCACCGAGAGGAATCTCCACCAGGTTTAATTGCAACCAGCTGCTTATCATAACAGGTAATCTTCTCATCATGTTGTGATAGCATTGAAGAACTTAAATTTGAAGCATCGCCTAAGGCCTTCCTACGAGCTCCTGCCATCTCAAAATCTAGGCAGCGTCTTCGCATACCACGGTGCAAATTAGAGGCGGCCTATACAAACACAACACAAATATGTGTTATGAAAAATGAATGTCTAGAATTTTTAAAAAAACAAAAAAACCTATCAATAAATAAACCTAGTGTACATTAGTGTAAATAGGTTACCTTAAGTTAGTAGCATATGATTATTTTTTGTAAAACTGTAGATGTGACATGTCAAAATTATCACATTTACAATTTTTGTAGCATATGATTATTTTTTGTAAAACTGTGTATGATATATCACTTATATTACAACTTGAAAATCAGCATCTTCAAATCAGAAGGTAAAGTTGAGGGAAACTCGTACAAAACTTATATCCCAAGTTAGGATACTAAATACATTCTGCAGCTACAACTAGTGCTGCAGAAGTTTGCAATAGACCCTAGTTGTGTCATTTACCTCCCTCTCCACTCGCTCCATCGTACGGCTAGACATACCCTTACTCAGATTACTCTCAGTAGCATTGTCCTGTGTCTGCTCTATTTCCTGAAGCTCATTGCCTTCTCCAGTTTCAGCATAAGGATTATCTGTTTCATATTGCTGTCCAGAACCAATATCAACAATTTGCATTGTCTGCAAGTTTTGAATGTCATTTTGATGGAGTTGTGGCATAAGAGAATTAGAAAATCTTATTCGGGGGTCCATTGACTTCTGAATTGACCCTTTAAAAGCTTCAGAGTTATTAGGAGAATTAAAGATTAATAGATCAGTGGCATCAGAAATTAAACTCTCCCAATCACATTCCATCCCTTCTTTCTTTTGGCCAATTTGGCACATCTCAGATAGATGCACTTCACCTTCAGATGAACCATTTCTGGAGTCCTCTTGGCCATATTGAATATGTGATGCTGACTTGCTCACCAATTCCGACATACAACCAATCTCAAAATCACAGCTAAGTGTTACGCCATAGTCAGGACTGCCACAATCATATTTTAAGGTACATGGAAGCTCAATCACAAACTTTGAATGCTCACTTGATGGCTGAACAGAAGCTTCTTTAGGTGAAACCTCTGAATCAAAGTTTTCTTGTAGCTCAGCCGAGTTATCGTGCAACTGAGACGCATCCACACCAGTTCCTTTATTTGTGCCAATTTGATTTCCATTTCCAGATGAAGACTCAGGTTTTGACGGGTCTAAAAAGTTATGCCTGAAAATAAGAATATTTAAAAAAAAAAAAAAATCGGTGAATGTTGTAACTTTAGGCCAAATATGAAAGATGAAAGAAAAATCCCTTACCTTTTCAGGAACCTAGATTCCTTGTGAGAATTGACATGGGGTGAAGTGAAAACAGAAGGAAGAGATGCGAAATTAAGCGGGTTGAACGTCTGAGTAGTATGTATGGACTTAACTGGCTTGATAGGAGAAAGACTGTTGATATAGTTGAAGACAGGTGAATCCTGCTTGCAGTGGTAAAGAACATTTCTAAGAGCATGATGCGAAGTAAACATATAAAGGGAATCACAAACATTTTGAAAAATGGACATTCAAAAATTCCCAAGCATCAACTGTTGTTAACTAAACATCTTTTGATCTAAAATCAAACCTCACATAAACATCCGGAATTTCCATGAATACTGTAAGATAGACATGAACAAAAGTTGTCCGAAACTGCAATGCCACCAAATATTTCCCTCATATAACCCTAAATCCTTCTGGAGACTCATTTTTTATTTTAAAAAAGAGAGAATTAACCTAAATACACAGGATAAACAAGTAAAATCATGATAAATAAATAGCGTAAACTAAAATTGCAAAAATTAAAACAGTTTTACTAGTAAATTTATCTTTCAAGACACTTCAGAATCCAACCAGAGCCTAGTACTTTTCCTCACAATAATATACACCAAACTTCTTTTCTCGGTTAGCACACAAAGTAACCCGGATGAAACCCAGAAACCAGAAGCAGGAAAATAACCATCAGAATTGCAAAAATTTAACTGAACTTGGAGATCTAATCCAGTTGTAAATATGTACAGAAGAAGTATTTCCGAAAACCGCAATTAGATAAAAAAAAAATTAAATAAAATTAAATAAAAAATTAAAAAAAAAAAAGGGTGAAGAATTAACGTAAGAAACAAGTATCAAATTCGTCACTCCAAGATAAACGAATAACATCCCATTCGCCAACACAATTCCTTAGTCCCACTGAAAATCCAAGATCAACCCACTCAGAAACCAAATCAAGCTCATGCACATAGAGAAACCAAGTCACCTCCTCAAAAATGGACAAGCTTGTTATCACCAAGAAACCCACAAAAAAAAAAAAACAACCAACACAATAAACCACTCGAAGTATCAGAAACAAAAACCAAATGGGTCACTGCATTTCACCTCGACTTTAGAGATGGGTGTCCCGATCTGGTTCTTCTCTGGAGTGTCCATGTCCAGAGAAGAAGCTACTCAACATGCCTCTCCTTCTCTTTCTCTCTCTCTGTGCCGGTCTCTCTCCACTCTCCGTCACTTTCCTTCTCCCACAGTGACTTTCTAGCAGATGAGATTCAAGAAGAAGCGCGAAGGCGGGAGTGGGAGTAGATTTTCTCGTGGGGATAACCCGGCCCTACCACCACCAAATACCCATTACCCAGCCCCACACCCCAACACACGGCTCCCACAGCTCTTCTATTATATTACTCGCAGGAATGTGTATGTCTTTTTGTGTAGTAATTAATAGTAATGGTAAATAGTTCGAATTGTTTTAATTACTGTAAAAACCAAAGTCGAAATGCTGACAGCCTGACCCCTCTCCACTTTCCTGCAACTTTCCTTTCTCCTTTTCCTTTTTCTAAACAAACCCTCTTCACTTTGAGCTATCTGTCAGAAAAATGACGTGGACAAGGAAAATCCTAGTGGGGCCCTTCGAATTTTTTTACTTTGATTATTTAAGTTTTTTAATTATTTTATTTAATAATTAAAAAATGATTGTTAGTAAAGTATATTTTTTTAAAAATATAGCATGTTAAAAAATATTGAAAATCAAATAAAAATAAAGATTTTAAATACAGCACAAAAGCTCTTGTAAAAAAGTAAATCTTATCTTAAAAAAACTATTTATTAGTAAAAAAAAAATTATAAAGAATTGATATGAAATTCACCTAATTAAAAATTGTATTTAGTACTCATATGCACAAATGCCACAGTCAACTGTGTTTTAGTCAACTATTGTGGACATAACCAATAAAAAACATAAAAAATTACTCTGCATAAAAAGTTGATATCTTGGAGCTTTGATGGGGTATTTCATCGGAAAAATATTCCAGCCTTTGGTGCCTAGTCTTGAGACCAGTGTATTGAATCTCGATTTAAGACGTACAGCTGCTTAATTATAAGATTGCAAATTATTTAGACTTCATTGGTGGATGATAACTTCAAATTAATGTGATATATATACAATAATGTGCAATTTTCTAATGTAATTATAATGCTCTAGCGGCTGCAATTAACTCCCCAAAATGACAAATATGTATCGTTTCCCCCCCCCCCCCCCCCCAAAAAAAAAATAATGGAAATTGGAAACAACAAAGAATATTGCAAATTGTGGAGCTTTTATTAGACATAACTTTAATATATATATATATATATATATATATATATAGCAACATTTTGTAAAATCGTCAAGCAAGGGTGTTGATCATGAATCCTAGATTTCACATTGATGATATGATCGATGGAAAGTAACTCATATAACGTCTCTAAACATCAATTGGTGTAAATGATTAGTTTTCTTCTTTCTCTCATCAACAAAATAACGCAAATTCTAATTTTCTTTTTTATGTACTTGAAAACACCACATATCACGTAAAAAATATATATATTTTCGTTTATAGAGATCAATAGAGATTGATGATCATATATATATATATATGGAATCCACTCTCCTAGCTAGTCTATGCCGAAAGCATATGATAATACACGTTTAAATCATGTACATTAATTAAACGTGAGATTATGATATTTGATTTTTCCATCATATTATATATAATTATATACTCACCGACATTAATACTAAAGAAATGGAGAAATAATATATATGAGGTTGAGAATAAAACCCAAACTTGCACTGATCTTTACGTAGTACCAATGGCAATGGCGCCAATTTGGATATTAATACATTATACATAATATATGCATAGTAGCGTGAAAATAGTTACTATATCTTGCCAAAAACAAGGAGAACGTGGGCAAAAGGAATTAATTAAACTCATGATATTGAATGTGGTCGTAATTGCTTTTTTAACCTAATTAATAACATAAACATATTATATTTTTATAAAAAAATATATAAATTACAAAGGCAAATTAGAGAATAATCACGTCTCGTGTAGTGGTACTTTTTCTTTTTCTCTTTGTATTTTTCTTTTTTCGGCTTTATATAGTAAGTTTATTCCTGTGGATAATATTTATTAACTACCAATTGCACTTTTCATGTGAGGCTTGAGCTTGAGCGACATAAATTATAAAAAATTATTTGGAAGTTCTTAAGAAAAGTAGTCCATCGTTGGAAATAGCGATGGGCGACACTGCCTATGTCATCAAGACCGGAGGGTTCCGACGAGTTCACCTCTGCGATGGCGACTCTCGACAATCTCCAACGAAATTTCGACATCCTTAAATCCGAAATGAGTTCATTATATGAGCGGTATCGCCCACTACTATCGGCAACGGCTCTGTTCGACTGACGGTCGAATCTCTTTAAAATTCATTTTTATTTTATTTTTTATTGTGTTTTTTATTATATTTTTAATTTTATTTAATTTTATTTTATTATTTTATTATATTTTTATTATATTTATTATTAAAAAATAATTTAAAATAATTAAACTATTTTTAACCTTAGAGACAATCCGACCGATCCAACACTCAAATTATAATTACAAAGGATAAGGAGGTCTGTAGTTTTGGCGCGCTGGGTTTTTTTCGAAAAGAAAATTCTAAAGCTAGGACTTTTGAGGTTGAGTAACGGCAATAAGTAATTAATTTTCTTTTTTTTTTTTACATGGTCGGTTTGCAAAGATGTTTCTTTTTTCTTCTCATGTCAGTAATTAATACCGATCCTTCGCATCAAAGTTATAAATGATCTTAGCCTGAACCCGATTACCATCACGGATTCACGGTGTGTGTAGACTGTAGAGCAGTTTTTAGAAGGTAGCGATAATAATCTTACATCTTATTTACTATTTTAAATATTTTTTTATTTTTAAAATTTTTTTTAATATCCTTAATCATTAGAAAAAATTAAAAAAATTATATAATTTTACTAATAATTACTTCCTTAATTATTAAGGAAAAGGAAAAAATTAAAAAAATTAAAAATTAAAAAAATAATAAAAAAATTGTAAATAGATAATAATGTATCATTTTTCTTGTCAGAAAAGGAGTCACTGGAGACCGATCTAGCTTTTAAAAATTTAAAACCAGCCTTCTAATAATAAATAGCCACATTAGCCATTTCAATAAATATAAGGTGGGTAAGGCCACACTGAATCCCACAATTGTTTATTATTATAAGATGTAAAAAATTACTTTTTTTACCCAGGAATAAGTCAGTTTTATTGTATGAATTAGTAAGGTTTTATTTGTAATTTTACTTTATTTACTGTGCACTATAAATAGCTGCACACGTTTTGTAACTGGGACTTTTAATTCATTTTAGAAAACATTCGGACTTATTGTTTCAGAAGCAATTGTTTGATATGGTATCAGAGCGATTTCGAGAACCTAGGGTTTTTTTTTTTCCTTTTTCGTTCTCTCTTCGATTTCTCTGCTTCTCCTTTGATTTCATGGCGCTAGAGTCTTCTGAAAATCCTTCTTCCTCTCCATCACCTCCTATTTCATCTTCTCAAGATATTACTAGTCCTTTTTTTCTCCATTCGGGTGATAATCCTGGCGTGGTTCTTGTTACACAGTCGTTGATTGGAGACAACTATCATACCTGGTCTCGATCGATGACTATGGTGCTCTCTGCGAAGAACAAGCTAGGGTTTATCAATGGTACGATTCTCAAACCTCGATCTACCGATTCGAACATTTCCTTATGGTCACGCTGCAATAACATGGTGATTTCTTGGATCCTTAACTCTATTTCACCTGAAATTGCTACTAGTGTGCTTTATGTTTCTACTACACTTGAGATCTGGAATGATTTGAAAGAAAGATTTAGTCAGAGAAATGGACCTCGAATTTTTCAGATTCAGAAGTCCATTTCCTCTTTGTCTCAAGGACAACTATCTGTTAGCGCCTATTTCACTCGGTTGAAGGCTCTTTGGGACGAATTGGTTAATTACAAACCAATTCCACTCTGTACTTGTGGTGCTGTGCGTGTTTTGAATGCTTACGTTCAACAGGAACGTATTTTGCAGTTCCTTATGGGACTCAATGAGTCTTTTTCCTCTGCAAGGGCTCAAATTCTTTTGATGGAGCCATTACCTCCTTTGAATAAAGTTTTTTCACTAGTTCTTCAGGAGGAACAACAGAGAGAGATTTCTCTTCCTCCCCCTATTGTTGATCCACATGCTTTTGCTGCTATCTCTGATACCTCCAGATCTGTTAAGTCTTTTTCCAAGAAAGACAGACCAGTTTGTAAACATTGTGGATTAACTGGTCATATCATCGACAAGTGCTACAAGCTCCATGGATTTCCTCCGGGGTACAAGCAGCGGCCACGACAGCAGTCCATGGCTAATCAAACTGCTCTTAGCAGTGATTCTACTGAAGCATCTCCTTTCTCTTTGACGAAGGATCAATATCAGTAGCTGTTGTCTATGCTGAATTTCAATTCTCAGCATAAGTCTGATGAATCTAATCCTATTGCCAATGCTGTCGTGGCATCCTCTAGTTCTTTTTCTGGTATTATTTCTTCAAATATTCTTAATCATAAGTCTCCTTGGATACTTGATACAGGAGCCACTGATCATATGGCTTCTTCTATCAATTTTTTCATCAATGCTGTCCCTGTTTTTAATAAATCCGTCAAATTACCCAATAATCAATGTGTCACTGTGACACATATTGGTACTGTTCACTTGTCTGAACATCTTATTTTTCAAGATGTTTTATGTGTTCCAAATTTTACTTGCAATTTGATTTCTGTAAGTAAGCTAACTGAGTCTTCTATTTGTTGCTCTTTTTCTTCTAATTCTTGTTCAATACAGGACCTGATCACCTCGAAGCTGATTGGAGTGGGTAGGCTGCTTGGAGGACTTTATATCTTGCAACAACCAGGACTTTTTCAATCTCAGCCTTGTAACACCAGTAACCCTTCCATATCCCCTGTCTGTTTCAGTTCTACTAAATGCTCTTTGTTTCACCTTTGGCATAATAGATTAGGACATCCGTCTGTTTCTAGAATGTCTTTTTTGAATAAACTTGTTCCTAATCTAGTTGTATCTAGTGATCCTTGTATTGTTTGTCCATTGGCTAAACAACGAAAGTTGCCTTTTCCAAATAATAATAACATTTCTGATTCTCCTTTTGATCTTATTCATTGTGATGTATGTGGTCCTTTTTCCATTTCTACCGTTGAAGGATACAAATTTTTTTTGACAATTGTTGATGATTGCTCTAGGGCAACTTGGCTCTATCTTTTCAGAAGTAAGTCTGAAGTTCCTCTTCTTGTTCAGAATTTCTTCAAACTTATTAAAACACAATTCAATATCAAGATAAAAAAAATTCGTACTGATCATGGTACTGAATTTTTTTTTTATCTTCCTATCTCAAATCTAAAGGTGTTATTCATCAACTTAGTTGTGTTGAAACTCCACAACAAAATTCTGTTGTGGAGAGAAAGCATCAACATATTCTTAATGTTGCTAGAGCCTTATTGTTTCAATCTCATTTGCCTATCAGTTTTTGGGGTGATGCTATTCTCACAGCCACCTATTTAATAAATAGGCTTCCTTCCCCTATTATTCATAATAAGTCTCCCTTAGAAATGTTATCTCAAGTCTCTCCCTCATATATTCACCTCCAAACATTTGGATGTTTGTGTTTTGCCTCTACTTTACAAAGATCCCAAAATAAATTTGATCCTAGGGCTAGAGCTTGTATCTTTCTTGGTTATCCTTTTGGAATTAAAGGATACAAATTATATGACATAAACACTCATCAGTTTTTTGTCTCTAGACATGTTATTTTTCATGAACATGTTTTTCCTTTCCAATCTTCCAATTCTGAATTGAAATCCTACAATAATTTCTCTGTTCCTCTTCCTTTTCCTTCTCAATCTTTAATAATTGATTTTAATGCTGTACCTTCAACAGTTCCCTTTCCTGATCAGTTCTCATCTGGTCAAGAATTAGTTTATGGTTCTCAACCAGATTCTGGTTCTTCATCTGGTCAAGAATTAGTTCCTGTTTCTTCACCCAATAATAGTTCTTTACATATTCCATCAAGAAGATCTACTAGAATCCGACGAGCTCCTGGTTTTTTGCAGCATTATTATTGCAATTCCTCTACTGCACACTATCAATCAACTTCATCAGCAGGTTCCATTAAATATGACATTAGTAATTTTCTTTCTTATGATCGTTTGTCTTTGGGTCATAAATCTTTTGCTTTTGCTATTTCTGCTGATCTTGAACCTAAGTTTTATCATCAAGCAGTCAAGCACTCTCACTGGAGAGATGTTATAATTGCTGAGATAGCTGCTTTAGAACTTAATAATACCTGGATTGTTGTTAATTTACCTCCTGGAAAACAAGCTATAGGCTGCAAATGGGTTTACAAGATTAAATATCGTGCTGATGGTAATGTAGAGAGATATAAAGCGAGATTGGTTGCTAAGGGTTATTCTCAAAAGGAAGGATTAGACTATTCTGAAACTTTTTCTCCAGTGGCTAAAATGGCTACTGTTAGAACTTTGTTAGCAATTTCTGCTGTCCAAAATTGGCATCTTGTTCAACTTGATGTGAACAATGCTTTTTTACATGGTGATCTTTTTGAAGATGTGTATATGAAGTTACCTCTTGGTTTTCACACTAAAGGGGGGGTCTAAAGTGTGTAAGCTGAATAAATCCCTTTATGGGCTTAAACAAGCATCACGACAGTGGTTTTCTAAGTTTTCCACCACTCTAATAGATTTGGGATTTGTTCAATCCAGATCTGATTATTCCCTGTTTACCAAGTCTGCTGGTTCTTCCTTCATTGCATTACTAGTCTATGTTGATGACATTTTGCTGGCTAGTAATGATTTGGTTGCTGTAAATTCTTTGAAGTCAGTACTTGATGCTAAGTTTAAGCTCAAAGATCTTGGCTCCCTTAAGTATTTTCTGAGATTAGAAGTGGCAAGGTCTTCTAGTGGGATTTCTTTATGTCAGCGAAAGTATGCTCTTGAGGTTTTACAAGATTCTGGTTTTTTAGCTTGTAAACCAGTTTCTTTCCCTATGGAGCAAAATTTAAAACTTAGTAAAGATGAAGGTGAATTGATTCCAGATGCTACTGCATAGCGAAGGCTGGTTGGCAGGCTCCTCTATCTTACTATTACCCAGCCAGATATATCTTACTCAGTTCAAAGGCTCAGTCAGTATATGGATCAGCCTAGGGTCCCTCATATGAATGCAGCATACCGAGTATTACAGTACATTAAAAATACCCCTAGTCTTGGTTTATTTTTTCCTGCTACAAACACACTAACCGTGAAAGCTTTTGCAGACTCAGATTGGGCATCTTGTCCTGACAGCAGAAGATCAACCACTGATTTTTGTATTTTTTTGGGTGATTCTTTAGTTTCATGGAAAACAAAGAAATAACCAACTGTTTCAAGGTCTTCAGCTGAGGCTAAATACCGTGCGATGGCTTCCACAACTTGTGAAATAGTTTGGCTCTTATCTCTTCTCTCTGATTTTAAAGTTCTTCATCCTAACAGTGCTCAACGTTTTTGTGACAGTCAAGCGGCATTACATATTGCTGCAAATCCAGTTTTTCACGAAAGAACCAAGCACATAGAGCTTGACTGTCATTTTATCAGAGACAAGATTCAAGCTGGAATTATAAAGACATTTCATTTGGCTTCTCAGCATCAGCTAGCTGATGTCCTTACCAAAGCTCTTGGATTTCAGCAGTTTCAATACTTAGTTTTCAAGATGGGAGTACATTCAATTTACTCTCCATCTTGAAGGGGGTATTATAAGATGTAAAAAATTACTTTTTTTACCCAGGAATAAGTCAGTTTTATTGTATGAGTTAGTAAGGTTTTATTTGTAATTTTACTTTATTTACTGTGCACTATAAATAGCTGCACACGTTTTGTAACTGGGACTTTTAATTCATTTTAGAAAACATTCGGACTTATTGTTTCAGAAGCAATTGTTTGATATTTATCCATCAAAACCTTCTATTTTTTAACTAGAATTTGTAGGTATAGAAAAAAAAAAAAAAAACACAAATAGCCTTCCTTTCTGTCAAAGCGGCAAGAACTTCCAAGTATAGAAAAGAAACACAAACACAAAATGTTGATTTAAATGTTTTGCTCAAATGCAACCCCTCAAATGGTTTAAACAAAAACACATCCCCTACAATAATCTTCACAGAAATTAGGATCGACTGTATTTTTCTCCATGAGAACTCATCCAATGGTATATCGGCGATCTTTGAGCTTATTGTTGCAACTCATACGCCCTTCTTCACGTTGGATTTCCTAAAAATACAGAAAAAGTGTAGATTAATAAAAGAATTACTTGTAAATTCTTGAAAGGTTCAATATCAAAATTATCAGTAAAGTACCTTTTCTTTGAGCAATGGCAATGATCAAACGAGAAACATTCGTAACGAAGAGAGAATGATTCACACAGCACTTAGGTGGTTTCCCGACTGACATGGTGGTGGTTGAAGCTATAAGGAGCGAGGAACCTTGTTAGCCATTCGAAACATTGCCGTCTTCGGTAACAGATGACATAAATGGTATAGTCGTGGAAGAAACAGGTGGAGATGTGCTGATTTATCGACAACAACGACCGCGACCTGAAAACAAGAATCAGTCAATGTCATAGAAACCCAAACCAATCAATGTCGTAGAAATGAAATACAGAAGAAAATCAGAATAGAGTGCCGACTAGTTGAAAGAATCGTCACTGTGTGGTCGCCATTGCCATATCACTATAAAAAAAAATGACAGATGTAACACTTTAATTGTAATGAAATAGAATAGATATGACATTATATTTGTTTTATTTTTTTACAATTGAAGTACCACATTTACTATATTTTATTGTAGTGTATGGAATGAAACCGATGGAATGGGATGGAGTGCTTGTTTGAAGGATCACAAAATACTCAATTATTCGGTATGGCCAAACACATATTGGTTTTTCGTTAAGAAGTGACGTGACCATTTGTGATTGAAGGGCAACTTTTTTAGATTTATAAGGCCGACTGGTTCCCAAATTTTTCTTTTTAGATAACGTATATATCACAGTAATAATGCTAGGAATTAGTATTCTTATATATAGTTATAATTATGCTATATATAAAATTTGATGATATGAAAATAACTATTAGGTCCTCTATATTTCAAAAATATTTAGTAACTTTTCATGTGTTGGGTCGCCTTCAAAACATCAAGTCACATGATTTTTTTGGATTAACATTGAGATAATTGTTAGATCTAGTACATATCACATGTCATAACAAAATGCATCAATTTATAACATTCCAGTAATGGTAGGTATAAAAAGTATCAAATAAACAAGATTCATAATATAAATCTTTTGTTAAAAAAAGTTAGTCCCGTTAATAGATAATATTTTTTTACACTTTTTTTTTAGATAGAATTTACTGTTTTAGAAGAGTTTGTATGAATTGTATAAAGAGAATTTCTGGGATTCGGTAGGGCCGAACCTCCCAAGAAATGTAGTCTTTGCCGCTCCTAGTAACGGTGAGCGACACCGCTCATGCCATCGGGATCGACAGGCTCCGGCGACCTCACCCCTGCAACGGCGAGTCTCGGTAACCACCAAACTTCTCCCGACAGCTTTAAATTCGAAATAAATCCATTATGGTTGGGGTCGAATCCTCTTTTAAAATCATATTTATTTTATTATATTTTTATATTTTTATTACGTTTTTTATTATATATATTTTATTATATTTTTTACTGTATATATTTTTTATTAGATTTTTTATTGTATTTTTTAAAAATTTATTATATTTTTAAAATAAACTATATTTATACTGGATTCGGTCGGGTCTGCAGCGTCACTCTTGTATAAATGATCATTCTCATTTTAGATGAGTAAATTAACCTCTGAATTAACTCGTTCACTTTTCCAAAGTTGAAGGCTGAAGTGAACCATCGTACGTGTCCTTTTAATTGGGCCAATCGGGCTGTACTGTGGTCCCTTGCGCATAAAAACAAATGTCACGTGACTCAACCACCCAGTTATAAATAAAAAAACACTGCAAACTGAAAGTTAGCTGCTAAGCAGCATGCACCTTCACAAAAATAATGACTCGTTTTTGTTCTTTCCCAACTCCCTACATTTTCATGATGCCCAGTAAAGGAAACTTCTGCATGCTTAATGATACTGTCTACTACATGCCTAGCTACTTTACCACGTGCCACATCACAGTAATTTTACCTTTGATCATGATCTGCAACAAAGAGCATGTACGTAGTTTGTTTGTTTTGGCACAATTATCTGACAAATTAACAAGGTTAACCGAAACATACGCTGTCATGGGAGTTAAAATATATGGTTGTTGGGAACTTGATGTTTTTATATAATTATCGTATTGTCAGTTTGTGGGGGTTTAGAAAAGAGCCAAAGTCTTCGAGACCTTTTGTGCATGCATGTTAGATTGCAGATGAATATAATAAAACTTGCAGTTGACAAACTGGTTGGGAATTTAATACTCAGTACTTGATCATCAGCATGCTCTTGCGACTTGGAAGTGATCAAAATATGAAACTAAAGGCCGGACTTAAATCACGAAAGTAGAGCGACGTTGCAGATTACACGGTATATATATCTACATATATATATATATATAAATCTTACATATATAAAGAGATTATATAAAATAATCTGACTGATCATATAATTTTATGAAAATTTTTAGATCTATTTTATAATAAAAATACCTCTACAATATCACGTACCAATATAATTAATTACATCAGTTTATAAATTTAATTTTGTGTAATTTATTTGTATCTAAAATATTTTTCATATATATATATGTATATGTGTATGCATATGGCCAAGATCTTCTTGTAGCTAGTTATATGCTCTGCATTACTGCTGGGTCAGAGTTAGTGTGTTTCTTCCGGAGTTTTTTTGTGGTTTGGTAATGTTCTAGCTCCTGGGGTTTGCCAAGGTTCTTGTTTTACTCTGTGTTTCGTTTCTCAATGGATCCTTCTTGAGAGTTACAAACTTACAAACAATGTAAGGCCATCCATTTCCCTTTCTTTTTATAATCACATAGAGCCAAGTTTTCGAGTATTAAAATATATATGGATGAATTGATTGGGAGCCTTGGCGGTCAAAAACAAGGGAAAGGATGCCATTTTCGAGCAGTCCCTTTTTTGTTTGTTAATTGTTAGTTTGACTCAAATTGCAGAGAGAGTAGGGCTGACACCATCACCTGATCCAAATAGCCACAGTCACGACGTATTAGAGAATCGGCCCATATGAAAGCACAGATATCCTAGAAGAGATTGCTTCGAAATCGGATGTACCAATTTGCTTGAAAAATGAACGTCCTTAGAGTTCGTTATCGCAGGAATGGGATAGTCAGAGGCCGACAGTTACGATGGTGTGGGTGGCGTCGTCCACTGCTGCCGGTGCCGACTCCGTCTGGGTTGAGGCCGAATCTCTCTTAAATTTATCTTCATTTTATTTTTTTATTGTGTTTTTTATTGTATTTTTAATTTTTTATTGTATTTTTTATTATATTTTTTTCATTTTATTTTTTTAATTTTATTTTTTATTGTGTTTTTATTTTATTTTATTATACTTTTTATTATATTTTTAAAATTTGTTTACTGTATTTTAATAGTTGGCTATTTTTGACTAAAGACAACGTGACCGGCAACAACGTCTCCCATCCTAGAAACATGATTCCAAACCAACTTCAGCAAAAAGAAAGAAACCCAATTTTTCCCGTATAAATCTGAGTAGAGGTTGTAAATCATATAACTAGGATGCAAAAGAAGGAGACGGGTATTCTAGAAAACACTCCAAGCCAACCATTATAATGTGAGAAAAGGAAGGAAAAAAATAAAAAACAGGAAAGCTAGGGAATAAATGAAGAAGGTGGTACTGTAAAATACTAAAACATAGGCTGCAAATGTTTGGTGAGTGAAAAGGTCACTCGATCCAAATATTTGGTAAACAAGCCATTCCTAAAAGCGATTGGTTAAATTTCTAAACATTTGATCCAAAATGATTGGTTAAATATTCTAAGGTCATGTTTGGTTACCAAAAACTTTTGAAATATTTGACCAAGGCCTAAGTGGAGGTTTAATAACAAACTAATCCTTATCCAAAAGTCTACCCGGAAATGTACCCGAAAATGTAGTGGCAACTAGTGGCAGAGTTAGAATTTTTTCTTAGAGGGGGTCAAATAAAATATTTTTTATTATATTTTTATATAATTTACAGTACTTTAAAAAATAAAAATAGAGAATAGAACATTTATAAGTAGAATTGTAGGCTAAAAATCATCTAATATTATTTATTTATTTATTTCTATTAAAAATGTATTATTATTTTATTTTATTTTATATTATATATAGTTTTTAGAAACGGACAATAAAAAATGATATTAATATTATCCTATTAAATTATAAAAAATTAATATATATATTCTAAAATTAATATGTATAATATATGATTAAGGAGCAGGGGATAAAGGGTGCCATGGCCCCCCTGTCCCTTAATATCTCCGTCGTTGGTGGCAACATTGAGTAATTCTTAGCAGTTCACTCTCGATCAATCTCATTCCAACGGGCTACTCCATCACAGGTATTAGTTAAGATATATATATATATATATATATTTACATTAAGAATATTTCTAATCCAATATCATATTAAAACACTATACCTGTTTCAAAACCTTAAATCGATTATAAAAATAGATATGTTAATCCTCATATTCATGATCAGGTCGAATCAACAATAATATTCTTTCGCTAAACAACAAATAGTTAGAATTATTGGCTAGAGACTATGAAATTATGCATTGATTTGGTTTGCAATGTTTTTGGATCGTATAATATTGCCTATTGGATGCGTTGAGGATATTTTGCCTCAATCTAAAGCATAATACTTGTAACAAATTTGACCTATGATTCTAACCTAATTCTAGGATATTCTTTCCATTATTTTCATTTTAATTGATATGTAAATATTCTAGATTCATTCTAGATTCATTTGTAAATATTATAGGGAAATCTGTAAATCAATATAAATAGACATACTCACCATTTCAAGCAGTGTAGTGAATTCTCTTCAAACTGTCTCTTGGTATCAAGAGCATTCTTGGATTAACACCCATCAATCCCTCAACCTCACCATGGTTGCCGAATTCAATCCCACCCTTCTCCCTTTCAACACCATGATCCACATGGTAATAATCAAACTCTCATTCTCAAACTACCTCCTATAGAAAAGCCAGCTCGTTCCTCTTCTTGAGAATCAAGAATTACTTGAGCCCTCGAGCCTCCTCCATGGTTTGACCCACATAACCTCAGACACCAAATAGCTGGCGTGGAAAACCACTGATCATAGGCTTCTCAGCCTTCTCCTTTCCTCCCTCACCGAGGAGGCCATGGTTGAGGTTGTCAGCCTCTCCACCTTCTACGAGGTCTGGCTCACCTTGGAGAACACATTCAGTCACTGCTCCAAAGCTCGCGAGATTCGCCTCAAAGACAATCCTCAATTGATGAAGCATGGAACACGCTTTGTCTCCAAGTATTCTCGTGCCTTCAAGGCACTTTGTGACCGGCTACATGCCATTGGATGACCAGTTAATGGCACGAACAAAGTCCATTGGTTCCTCTGAGATCTTAGTGACGAGTTCTCGCTGTTGATCTCCACTGCTCAAATGGCAGTTACCCCCCTCCCCTGCTTCGGCGACCTCCAATCCAAAGCTGAAAGTTTTGAACTGTTTCAGAAATTCCTTGAATCTCCAAGCCCACCCACAGTGGCATTCATGGCCACAAATCGCACATCTGATTGTGCAAACCACAGATGTCACTCCTTGGGCAACAATCATGGGCGCAACGGCAACAAGAGCTCCTCTAATCGTGGCCATGGACGAAACTCCTTTGGCCAAGGACGTCCCCTCCCCTCCCAATGTTAGATTTGCTGGACTAAAGGCCATTACGCCGACCACTGCAATCAAAGGTACGCTTGGTAAGACAACTCTGCTCACTTTGTCAAGACTTTCAAAGCCTTTGACTCCATGTCCAAAAATGAGGCCCTTGATTGGTATTTGGACATAGGGGCTTTGGCCCACATGACCATCAACCTATCTATTCTAGATCACTTAAATTACACTAGTAAGAATTGTGTAATTGTGGGAAATGATGCTTCTCTACCCATAACTAATACTGGTACCATCTTTCCTAACCCAAATTTTCATTTACTTAATGTTTTGGCCGTTCCTTGTTTAACCAAAAATATTTTGTCCATTAGTAAATTAACTTCTGATTTCCATTTATCTATCACTTTCACTAATACTTCTTTCACTATTTAAAATCGCCGAACGAGAAGAATGGTGACAATCGATAAATGAGATAGAGGCTTATATATGCTGGAGTATGGACATCCCACCTTTATTTCTGTTCTTAAAAATAAATCACTTCCTGCCTCATATGATTTATGGCATGCTCATCTTGGACATGTGAATCATTCCATTATTTCTTTTTTAAATAAAAAAATGTCATATTTATTGCCTTCTCCAACACTTTGTAGTACATGCCAAATTGCAAAAAATATCGTTTGCCTTATTCGCGTAATGAAACATCGATCATCTAATGTATTGGATTTAATTCATTGTGATATATAGGGCCTTTCCCCCATCAAATCCAATTTGGGTTTATCTATTATATTATTTTCATTGATGATTTTTATTGCTTTACTTGGTTATACCCTTTGCATTTAAAATCTGAATTTTACGATACTTTTCTAAGTGATGGAGACGTAGAATTCACTAACAATCCTTTCCAAATGCATCTCCGCACCTCTGGCATACATCATCAACTATCTTACGCATACACACCCACTCAAAATGGTCGTGCCAAAAAGAAACATCGTCATGTGACTGAGACCAACCTGGCTCTTCTTTTCCACCCCCATCTTTCTCCTCGCTTCTAGGTTGATGCCTTCAGTATTATAGCCTACATAATCAACCGCTTATCCACACCACTTCTTGGAGGTAAGTCCCATTTTGAGCTTCTTTATTGTTACTCTCCGCATTATAAAAATCTTCATCTTTTTGATTGTTGTGTTTATCCTTATTTGCATGATTATATGTCTAACAAATTCTCTCCTCGCAGCATCCTATGTATTTTTTTGGGATATAGCCCCTTCTAGAAAAGGTTTCGGTTGCCTCAATCCCACCACTTCTAGACATGCACAGTTTGATGAACATCATTTTCCCTCTCTAGAAACATCTCAAGCTCAGCCTACCTCATCTCTCCAATTTTCTAATTTTTTGAAACCTAACTCATCCCCTATAGAAACATCTTCTCTTCCCCCGAGCACCTTTCTCCTCACATTACTCCATCCAGATCTAACCTGTGTGTTATTTATCCCGACCCAGTGGATAAGTCTGTTAGGTTTTTGAATCTTTTGCAGATTCTCCTTTAGTGCACTTGACCCCTAGACCATCTCATGTTGAAATTGATATTGCTCCTCAAGTTCATGATCTCACTCCAGCTCCAACATTTTCATTGGGTTCTCACCCTATACTCACACGAGCCAAAGCTGGCATTTTTTAAACTCACTACCCAATGAACCTTAGTGTCTTGGTCTCCTCTGGTATTCTTAACTCTACAGAGCCTAATAGACTCAAATTTGCTGCAAAGAATCCTACTTAACTTACTGCCATGGATGAAGAGATGCAAGTTTGGCAAAACAACCGCACTTTAATTTTGGTCCCTAGGCCTGTTAATACCAATATCGTGGGTTCCAAATGGGTGTACAAGACCAAATATTTGTCTGATGGACCCATCGAGCGTATCAAATCTCGTCTTGTTGCCAAGGGCTATACACAAGTACCTAGTCTCGACTACAATGATACCTTTAGTCATGTTATCAAAGCTACCACTGTTCGTGTTGTGCTCTCTATGACTATGACTAACAAATGGCCCTTTCGTCGACTTGATGTTAAAAATGTGTTTCTCAATAGTGTTCTCACTGAGCATATTTACATGGAGCAACCTACTGGATACATTGATCCTCACTTTCCTAATCATGTATGTCAGTTGAAGAAAGTTCTCTATGATTTAAAACAAGTGTCGCGTGCCTGGTTCTAGATCTTCAACTCCTTCTTTATTATTCTCTTACAGTCGAGCTGATACTTCTCTATTTGTCTTCTATAAGCACTCTAATATCATTTATTTACTTCTCTATGTTCATGACATTATTATTATTGGCAACAATTCATCTCTCATCCATAGATTCAATTGCAAACTCAACTCTAAGTTTGCCACTAAATATTTGGGTCCTCTCAACTACTTTTTTAGCCTTGAAACTTCAACAATTACATATGGTCTTTTCATCAGTCAGCTGAAATATGCATGAGATATTCTTACTCGAGCTCAATCACTTGATAGCAAACTAGTTCACAGCCATATGGTTGTTTCTCAACACTTGTCTACAGAAGGTATTTTATTCTCGGATCCTACTCTTTACATATCTCTAGTTGGTGGCCTTCAATACTTAACCATCATGTGCCCAGATATTGCTCATGTTGTCAAATCTGTCAGTCAATTTCTACGTGCTCCAATAACATATCATTTTCTCACAGTTAAGGGTATTCATCGCTATATCAAGGACACCATTCATTTTGGTCTCACTTTTTGCTCATCTGCTACTCCCAGTACTCTCATTACTTACTCTGATGCTGACTGGGTAGGATGTTTTGATACTTGCCGGTCTACCTTTGGTTACTCCATCTATGTTGAAGAAAATTTGGTTTCTTAAAGTGCTAAAAAGCAACCTACCATCTCTCGCTCAAGCTGTGAGTCTGAATATCGTATCCTTGCACATGCTACCGCTAAGCTTATTTGGATTACGCACATTCTTCAAGACTTATAGGTGTCACTTCCACGTCTCCTTCTATGTGACAACAAAAGTGCCATATTTCTAAGCTCCAATTCCCTTTCCCACAAGTAGGCCAAGCATGTTGATTAGACTATTACTTCCTTCGAGAACTTGTCGTTTCTGGCAAACTTCATACTTAGTTCGTTCTTTCTCACCTACAAGTTGTCGACATCTTTATCAAAAGTATCCCTCAACCACTTTTTTAATTTTTTTGAACCAAACTTCACATCTATTCTCAATTTAAAGCATAATATTTGTAACAAATTTGACTCATGATTCTAGCCTAATTCTAGGATATTCTTTCCATTATTTTCATTGTAATTGATATGTATATATTTTAGATTGATTCTAGATTGATTTGTAAATATTCTAGGGCAGCATATAAATCAATATAAATAGACATACTCACCACTTCAAGCAATGTGATGAATTCTCTTCAAACTGTCTCAGGATGATCATGAAACTCAAACTAATCACATGCATGCAAGGTGTTCAAATTTTGTCGACTACCCTGTCTCGATTGCAATATTTCCTATGTTCAAATTTTGAGTTAACTCAAAATTTTAATTAAATTAAAAGTTCTATCCAGCCAATGCACTTGTTTATCTTATTTATTTTGTGAGAGTTCAAGTGAATGAATGAGAAACTTTTATTTTCAACAAATTTTATGTGCATTCACTTTTACATATTTCTTGCACACTCCACTAATATGATTGGTTATATCACTTTTTTAATATAAATAATTATTTTGATCAATCACGTATATAAATTGTGCAAAAAGTACACAAAAGTAAATGTATATAGCATAACTCTTAAGTTATTGTGATCAATTCATAAAAGTTACGAATACTACCATATCATTTATATAGTTCTAGTCAAGTATAAATAGGTGAAGCACTAAAGATTCTTAGCCATTTCACAAAAACTTCGAGAGCTGCTATATATGAAGTTTGTACCTACATGTTGAGCGTGCAATGCTATGCCAACCGCGATTACATATGCAACATTACATAAATTTATGTATTCACACACTAAATTAGGATAATTATTAAGTTATAGTATAATACTATTTATCAAATTTAGTTGGCTAAATACTTGCTAATAAATTTCATATGTCTCACTCATCAAATTGTAGAGTTTGATTCTAAACTCTGATAAAACTCACTGATCCTCTCGATTAAAATATAATCTTTAGGATTTTACCATCTTAATAGTCATAATAACTATGAGGACATTGTTGAGACATTTTATTTTATCAGTTTTTGGTAATTATAGAATATTTTATAATTTATAATACATTGTCGTAAAATTAAAGAAAATTAACAAACAAACTGGACGATTGCATTTTTCTTTAGGAAGTCCCATAGATGTGAGGCTTAATAGACACAAAGTAAAGAAAAATTTCCTATTCAGCTTTCAATCCTGTCCCTCTGCATGCTCGAATCAAGCACATTAGTTCTTTAAGAACTCAGTATTATTTCTCTCAATTTTTATTTTTATTTTATCTCTATCACAAGTACTGATCAAGACTTTCTTTAATAGGCATGAGAGGATACATTATATTAAATAGATACATGAACTTATGTAGGGGTGCTGCCTGTACCATCCAGTGTTGGATAGCCCCTTCCCTGCACCCCACCCTGCATGGGGCGAAAAAACCCCGCCCCGCTAGGTAGGGTGCAGAGCAGATTTTCAATCTTTTCCGCTTCATGTCCATTTTAGATATGAACTACATTCTACTAGGTTTAAAAATTATTTTTAACTCCAAAAGTGATCAAAAATATTTTTTTAGATCCAAATAGTAAATCTAAATTTCGTAAAAATGATTATAATTTAAAAAATATGTAGTTTTTAAATTTGTTAGTGCATATTTTGTATAAATTTTATAAGTTTTTAGATCTGCTCGTACATATTTAATATAAGTTATAGTTTTTAAAATATGTAATTTTTGAATTTGCTAGTGTATACTTTGTGAAGAAATCTTTCAAATTGTAATATATATTTACATATACACAATTTGTAAATATAAAAATATATTTTTATATAGAATTATGTATTTTTATATATAATATATAAATATATAAGCGGGGATTGGGCCCCACTTGCCTTGTTAGGGGACTAGATGCAGAGCGGGACGAACATGGGTGGGGTAGTAGGGTGCATGGCCCTGCTGCCCACTTCTAAATTGAGAGAATAACAATACATGAATCAAATGGATACATGAATATTAGAAATGCGAATACATGAATAAATTAGAATTCTAATGGTCCTCCATCAAATACATGAAATATATTTTAATATATTCATGTATTTATATTGGTTTTAATCATTTGTAATTTTAAGTTAAAATACAAAATCGCTTGATAACTTTGACAAATTTTAAAAAACAGCACTTTTTTGCTGCAGTGAAATTGGACATTGATCAATCAATGATAGTTCAAATATCTGGTCTCAACTTTTGTGAGATCTCATTTTTATCGCATTTATATTTTATATGTATTGCTTGTAGAAAATTAGTATTGGACCTATTTGTTTGCTATTATTATCATTTAGATATTTCTGTGTTTGAATGTTGAGTTATTTCATTTTCTTTTATTATTTTATTGTAGTGCATTTATTTTAATGTTTGAACCTAGAATATCTTATATTATTATATGGTAATTGTTTTTATGTTTGGATTAAATATTCTCTATTTTATTGTGTGGATTTTAATTTATAATATTGGACTATTTTTATAGTTTTCGAATGAGTTGGTTTAGTTCTTTGTCTTTGGGTTTTCTTTCATATGTTTGGGCCTTATTTTGAGCTTAGGAGAAGCTCGGCCAGTGACCTTGTAGAACCCGGCCCCCAAGCACCACAAAATGATGCCGTTGGGGTTTGGAATTAAAGAAACCCATAGGGTTTCATCTTTAAGTTTGCGCCGAGTCCTTCATTTCTTCTTTCTTGTTCTTCCTTTTCTTTTCTTATTCTTTCCTTTGTTTTTCTATAGTAGATGACTTCTAGTCCCGAAAATCACTATTTTCTGCCATCCATTTCTGCCACGCGTCTTCCACTTCGAAGCCTTCTGAACTGCCAGTCTTACACTTGTGTTTTGGTTCCATTTCTGCCAGCCACATGCCCTAAAATCCACCCTTAAACCCGCCCAAAACCCGTGAGCTCATCCATGGGTTTTACCCTTGTTTTCATCTGTAGAAGTCAAGTGTATCGGCCATGGCAGCGAATCTTTGTCCTCACCAAGCCTTTGAGTGCCACGTGGTGGCTTTTTTCACACAACTTCGAGATCCGAATGACCTACTTCGAGTTATATATAGATCAAACTTCATACCTTCTAAATCACCCCAAAAATCGAGTTCTCCTCTCCTTCAAAGCTTTGATTTGAGTTTCCCTACTCCAAACCTCTCAAATCTGAGATCTGAGAACCCTTTAAAGTTATTGTTTTATTTCCTTATTGTCATCTCCGCCTCTGCTTCATTGCCTTGCGAAAACCATTTGGTGAGCCGCCCAACCCATGTTGTCGTTGGTTAAATAATATTTTATTATATTATATTTTTGTTTATCTATTCTATTAATTTGTTAATGATATTTATTATTTATTATTTATGTTGTCTTATTTACGCGGGTGTGATTAATGCGATCTAGCGACGTGCTTGCTTGTTGATACGAGGGATTTTATCTCGACGCTTTTTTGATTTTCCAGAAATTATACTGACAAAGTTGTAAGTAGCGGTCTATGCGATTTGAGATTTTAATCCGATTTTTATTTATGCGCTAATTCTTTTATTTGTAGTTTTGAAGTGTTGGTATCTGATGGTAATATTAATAATAAAAAGGAAGTATGTTGGTTGGGTCTGAGGCTGTTAAAGGGAGGATGGGATCACCCCGTAGTCTGGTTGGTTCTGGATTGAATATTTGATATAATTGTGATATAGTTGCTTTTGGGTGATGTTGCCATGCCATCCAATAATTGTTTCTCATGCATATGCATCCTTATTAAATTGTTGTGAGCGTTTATTTGCTCTAAGTTGTCATGTTGATTGTTAGAATATCATGTGGGTGTGTGTGTATCACGACCCCAAGTCGGGATGTGACATTACTTCGATAACACTTTTCTGGTCACTCGAGAGAGTATAAAAATTAAGTGACGTTCCCTGGATTTTCGCTGAGCAACAACGGGATCAAACGAGATGGTAACACTTTCATGCCGACTCCGTGGTCCCTCTACTGGCGGAGGTTAAGGGATGCCTGGTCATAGTACGCACTGGGCGCGGAGCTAAACATCACCTGTTATGAAATCATATACACAGTTGTTACCTGTTGTGTGACGAAGAAAGTCAGGATGTATAGATAGTTCCTAGGGGAGACCATGATATGCACTTAATAAAATAATATGAAATTGTGTGTAGGCTAGAAACTGAATTTTTGGCGTGTGCTGATATATGCATTCCTTTCTGAAAAATGATGGATGTCGTATATAGCCAGATGTGTTCCTTTATGGGAAATGACGGATTACTTTTCATGTTGATTGCGATATCCATATTGAGAACATATTGATTGCTTCGTTGTATATTGTTTTCTTTCATGTTTGAAGTATTATTTGGATTGATACTTACTAAGACTCATGTCTCATGGTGGTTTTTCTCTCGCCTGTTGTTCCGTATTATAGAGCTGTAGATTTTGATGTAGAGGATGAGGTTGAGCCTGATGGGCAGACTTCGCCGAAAGAGTGATCTGTTATGATGGATGAGAGGGGAATTATGATCCCCAATGTTATTATTTATCTTCTTATTACTTTTCTTTTCGGATGACTGTATAATCTCCTCTTAGAGAATTTTTTCGATTGGGTTGTAATCTCTAAATCTTTGGTACTAAGATGTATACCTTTTATTTTTTCACTATGAATTTTATTTTATACACCTTATGCAAGTTGCACACACTCTCTAGTAGCACTTGTCGATGAGGTAAATGACCCGTGTGATCACAATCCTGGTGTCACGAGTCCATCTAAATCTCAGGGGAGAGTCATGGGCACCACAACTTCATTGCAAGCAATTACAAGTCTCAAATTAGCTAAGATTTAGGTTAGAGTGAGATGAAAAATATGTAAATGGTAGAGAAATAATTTGTGAATAATAATGAAATAATTTGAATTAAGATTTTTATTAGATTTTATTAGACTTTGGAAAAGAAAAAAGCTATTCCTATTGAGAATATTCACCGATATTGATTATTATTATTTTTACTTAATGATTAAGAATTTTTTTTATGACTTTGTGAATCTTTTTTAAATGTTTAAATGGTTAAAAAAATGTATGGAAAAAAGTTTTAAAACAATACATGTTTGGTGAGAATTCTCGTTGGACATAGCATAATTCTTTGAAAAATAAGAAAGAACAAGTTAAATAAAAATATTATAAATATACAATATTTTTATAATATTATTTTTATTTTAAAATTTGATTTGATTGTTTTTTTTTGTTTTATAGGAAAATTTAGAAAAATTATAATAATTAGATGAAAAAGTATGAAAGGCAAATTAAAAAGTATTTGTCTATAACTAGTATTTGAATATTAAAATGAAATGAGATTATTTGAGACCAATTATTTATCCAAACGAAATTGGCAATGATATATCCAACATATATATGTTAATGATGTGTTTCATGCCTACCCACCTTTTCACCTTTTCTATATCAAGGAAGATTGATGGCCTCAAGAGACAAAAAAGTACTCATAATGTCTACGTTAGTTTTATTTTTTGAGAAAGAGTTTATGACAATACATGAGTCTAAATTGTACCTATAGTAAGGCTTTTATTGTTCATTTTTTGGTTGAATCTTTACTTTGTCTATGTTCGAGGTGCCTACCTCCTCGTTTAGGTGACATGTCGTTACATTTAATGCAACATCCTTTATTAGGGACAAAATCTCCCGCTGAGATCCCCTACTGTTCATATTAGGTCATTTAATGCAAATGGATTGTGGCATGTTTGTTTGAACGTTATCTTATTTCTTTGTATTGGTTTAGATTTTCTTCTTCGCCATTCAAAGGCTATCAATATTTGGACCTCAACATGGTGGGCCAAGCCCAACCCGACGAGAGACAAATACTCCCAATTCTCCTATATAAATAGCATCCTTCAATGCCTTTTCTCATTAACAATAAACGTTGTTTATTCTTTATTGCTGGTATTAACTTCAAAACCTCGGAAGCAACCAAGAATAAAATGATAATATGAACTTATATTTTACACTTCCAAGTTTAAGCTAAAAGATTGTTTCGTATCATTTTATTGAAAAAATGTTTATTCCATAAAATCACGTAAATTGTATATTATTATAATTGAAGATTGTGAGGGAAGGCCCTCCTACTAAGGAATGGGCCCTGGGCCCACTCGTGATTAGCAAGGATAAATGGAAGAAAAATTCGAGCCCATGAGAAATAACCCTCGAGAAGTATGGCGAGACACATAGGTTATAAGAGGCATAGGGGGTAAGAGGGTAGCAACTACGATTGGGCGAGAGGGAGATAACCAGTGTGGAAGGTAAGAGGAGGCTTACGAAAAATTCGGCAAGAGATGGCCAATATAGAAAGCCAGGCCGCAATTTGGACAGTCAGGAATTGCAGACGCCCCTATTTTGCATTAAATGATGAAAATCTGTCACGGTCACAACGTATTAAATGCGACGCTCAGTGAAGGTGTCCGAAGTTCCTGGCACGTCAATTTTGGGCAAACACTCCCTTACCGCATTAAATGCAGGTCAGGAGCCCGGATATGCCCCTGCGACAAAGGGATGAGTTGATATATTATAGAAAACGAGACATCACGCCAGGACAGAATCTGAAGGGCTGGAAGATCTACTCAAAGTTAGTAAAAGGAACAATGAACTGACAGGATAACATGACAACTGTCATGGACACCCAAACGACTCGATCAGGGCTAGCCAAACCCTATAAATAACCAACGATCCCATCATATAAAGGATATATGGTAAATCTCTTTTACTTTTACATCCCTATTATTTTGTTATACACAAATTATTTTAAGTATTAAAATTGTCTCATAACATCGCAGCTCCCACTCATCTATTCTCTGCAGGAGTAATAATTGTTTGAGTCTCACTTTAGAGTTCAAATTGTGAACACGACAATAATAAAGATAAAAAAAATACCATTACTTCTTAAAAATTATTTACACTATCCGTTAACTTTTTTTAGTTATTTAATAAAGGGTAAGAATTTAATTAAATGGGAAAGATAGACCATGGTCCATATAAAAAATTCAGGTAAATTCGTTAAAAAGACAGGGCGAGGATAAAAACTATTATGTTTTGCTCTTTTGTACGCTGCTTTCTCCTCCTCATATTTCACGACAGTCTGTCAATCCGTCTGTGTCTCATGATTCATCTTACAAAAGCCCTTATATATATATATATATATATATATATATATTCTAGGAGAGAATCAGCGTCCTGTATATTCTAGGCAACCCGCGCTCTTTCCTCTCCTCCCCCTCTCCCACAAAACCCTAATACTCATTTTCATTTTCTGGGCAGAATATAACTTTGAAAAGTTCTCATTCATTTTTCCAGAAATAGCGGCCACTGCTGCTGCTGATGGCGGTGATGAAGTCGTGGGACCCTGACGATTTTCTTCTTTGCTTTCAATGCCTTTGCCTTTGACTCCTGCCAAAAATATTTTCCCACCGACTATTCGATTTCGTTCTACTCATTATTCGATTTTATAACGTTCAAAGTCAGCCTTTTCGTCTCTCTCTGTGTATTTTTTTACGCTTTACGTTTGCGTTGCCTTTTGGGTTTCTGGTTTCGTACTCGTGCTTGTTGGGTTGATCATTATTCGTGGTTCGGATTGTACTGAAGTTTTTTTTTTCTTTTTATAAATATAAATTTCAAATTGCAAGTCGTTGGCATTGGTCGTAGCATGGTGGGAATTGGGTCGCTTTCCTAGAGTTTACTTTTGGCATAAGTACATATGCCCATATGAAGTTTATTCGGGAAAAAATAAAATATGGTTGGTGATGGGGAATTTAGGGGAATTTGAACTAGAAAGGCTAGTTTTTTCAGATAATATTATTAAGGGCGTTTTTTTTTTCTTTTTTCCTCCTGTCTAATTAGGGTGCTTTTCTTTCTTATCCTTTATCGTTTATCTTCTCCTATTGGTGGGCTTTCTACAAATCTTGATCTCTGGGTCGTCAGTTCCATATTGATAGGAGTTGGAATAGGAATTGGGTCGTAGTAATTGGATGTCAATTGTGTCATTTTATTTTTCTCCAGTTCATTCATCTGGAAACCTTCGTTGCTGAATAAGAGGGCTAACATATTTTTCGAGTTTGAGCTTTGTCGTTTTGATGATGATGAACAATTTACATTTATTTTGATTATGTTTTCTTATGAAAACAGAAAATAATAGATTTTATCTGAGTTATCCTTTTCTTTCTTTCCCTTTGGAATTTAAGGCTTCTTATTGGGTAGTTGAGGTTTCCTAGTTGAGTTATTTATGATGGATTTGATGACGAGTGAGGATGGTGGAGGTATTAAGCCACCAAAAAAGATGTGCAATCAAGAATCAGGCAGGAGTTCTACAGTAAAGGCTACAGGAAGTGTTAGTAGCAAAGATATGATGTTCAGAGCAGATCAAATTGATTTGAAAAGCTTGGATATTCAGCTGGAGAAGCACTTGAGTCGGGTTTGGTCGAGAAACATCGATATTCAAAGGCGTAAAGAAGAGTGGGAGATCGAGTTGTCTAAATTGGATATCAGATATGTTATAGCTCAAGGGACCTATGGCACCGTATACAGGGGTACCTATGATAGCCAAGATGTTGCAGGTAATCTATGTCAATTTTCCTTTCTCCTGATTTGGGTTTTTGCTTTGCTTGGTTGCCGAGAAGACGAGGATAAGAGTAGGGTGTTTGAGACTTTTAGATTGTTAAAGTTCCAAGGCTTTTTTCATACTTATTGACCAATGATAAAGATTGTATTCTTTTGGGGTCCGAACATCTTGCCAAGACACTCCACTACGTAACCCTTGTCATAAAGTTATGGATATGACATTAGAAGTCCTAACTTGATAGTTGGCCCGTAAGTTGCTCCTTGGATTTCTATCAGCTTCCTTTGGTATTAAATTGAGTTTTAATGGAATCATCTTACTTATTAAGAGAATATTCTTTTTCAAAGAAATTGGATTTTTGCTTTCCTGTGTAAGATAATGTGTGCGTGCATGTCTGTCATATATTTTATGTTCATGCTTGTTAGGTTCCAGAATAGAAATCATATGCAGCGTCTACCAATGCAGATATGACAACCTTTTGGGGACTGACATGTTTATCTGTTATAGAGAGTAGTTTTCTTTTTTGTCATTGCACGGACATTAAACCGTGCTCATAGACAATTTTATTCACTGCATTTTACATTTGGATGCCAAAATAATTTGGCTTGACTTAATTACTCTCTGTATCCAGTTATCCATTAATCATGTCACAAGTTAGCATGCATTGGACAAACTTGAACTTTGGAGTAAATAGAACGGTTCTTGAATTTTAGGAATTCATTATAAACTTGTGGACAGGCTATTATGGTGTTAAAATGGTTAGGAAGGAATTTCAATCATGTTTCTTTTTTGTTATTTGGTGGGGCTTGGATGAAGGGCAACATCTGTTACATATATGGTGTACCGAGTATATCGGATGACGATGGGAGTTTATGCAATAAATTGTGTGAACTTTGGGCTGATGACATTGGCATGTGGATGGTTAAATGTTGCTCATCTGAAGGAACGCTAATGATTTTGATTTCTAATTATGCTGGTTCTGTTGTTTTCATTAGCCAGCACTTTGGGCTGATGACACTAGCCGTATAACACTTGATTCAAATTCTCACAGCACTGTCATGTTTGATATTTCAGTGAAGCTGTTGGACTGGGGTGAGGATGGGCTTGCCACATCTGCTGAAACGGCTGCTCTGCGAACATCATTTCAGCAAGAGGTTGCTGTTTGGCACAAGCTTGACCATTCTAATGTTACAAAAGTAAAACCATACTCTTCAACTTCTAATGTTCATTTGACATTACAATGATGATGAATAGCATTATTTATCGAGGGGCTGTTCCAAACTCCACTATTTCTACCATGTATTAATTATAAAATATTTACATCATGATCTCTATCGTGTTTGTCTTGCCTACTTTTTTGTGAGCTGCAATACAATTGTTTCATCTTAGTTTCTGAATATGGTATAACTTAAACTTGTAGTTCACCGTTGTTCTAAATGTTCACTTATGATATATTTTTTCTTTTTAAAATTTTGATTACAGTTTGTTGGAGCTTCAATGGGAACTTCAAATCTTAAGATTCCTTCTAAAAACCCTTCAATTGATGGTCACAATTCCCTTCCTTCTAGGGCATGTTGTGTGGTTGTGGAGTATCTCCCTGGTGGGACGCTAAAACAGTTCTTGATAAGAAATAGGCGAAAGAAACTTGCCTTTAAGGTTGTGATCCAACTTGCTTTGGACCTCTCTAGAGGGTGAGCTCCAGATTTTCATGACCATTTCTCTTTTTGATTGGTGATACAAGTAAATTAAATTGACAAATTAATATGTACTCTGCATCTTCTCTTGTTTTCTTAAACTGTTATGCAGTCTTAACTATCTGCATTCAAAGAAGATCGTGCACCGCGATGTAAAAACAGAAAATATGCTACTTGATGCTCACAGAACTTTAAAAATTGCTGATTTTGGTGTTGCCCGTGTTGAAGCACAGAATCCAAGGGACATGACTGGCGAAACTGGTACCCTTGGATACATGGCCCCAGAGGTATATGTTAACTTAAATCTTTTGTGAGGCATACATAGTCAACAACTCATACCTCGGCCTATATTACAAAATGATTAATCAATGGTACAATTGGAGCTGCATTATAATTATAATAAGAGAAAAAACTTATCCCTTCCAAGTAATGTGGGATCTTATAGACCACCATGTTCATCACACACTGTAGGGTATCCCAGAAAAAAAAGAAAATGAAGTATATGGATTCATGTTGTTAGCTCCAGTTGAGTTATGTGTTCTCTTATTGCCTGTCTGTTTGTTTCCCTCTCCCTCATACACATGGAGACACAACAGCCAGATATCTAGTTAAGAATTGAGATTGTCTAGGTTCTCATGGAAAGCTCTAAAACTAATGAGATCTTTGTGTAGGTTCTTGATGGTAAACCTTATAACAGAAGATGTGATGTGTACAGCTTTGGCATATGCTTATGGGAAATTTATTGCTGTGATATGCCTTACCCAGATCTTAGCTTCGCCGATGTGTCATCTGCTGTTGTGCGACAGGTCAGTTCATTTGGAGAATAATTATATGTCCCCACAACAATTCTGCCTTTTCTCTGCTTTGTTTTGTGTTTTTTTATGCCCTAGTGTTCCTTAATGAAGCTTTTGTTAATTCCCAGTGTATAGTTAGTGGGTTTCATAGGATGAATGGTACCATTCTAAGCGTTGGAACTAACACTATATTCTCAATATTAGTTGATGTAGGGGCACTTTCAACATGTGTATTGTGTAGGATCATCCTGTAAACTCAAATATGTACTCATGCCTTTTAATGTTACTGACATCATTGAGGAGTCATATGATTTACCTTTAAGTGTAAGACCCTGTAGACATTATATGACTAATGCAATTTTTAAGTTAAAAATCTTTTGAAGTACGCCCAAAGCTCCTTTTGGTTTTAACATATCAAGAAAGCTATTACAGTTGTTAGCTCTGAGTGTGTAAAACATTGATATTTGGTTCTATATTAGTAACTTTTTTTACCCCGACAGCAAAACTAACCCGTGAGAAAAGGAGTCTGGCAGCCAACTATGTTGAACATGTAAGGGACGAGGATCATTATCCGCCCCAGATCTGTTGTTTTGCTTTTGCAATGAAACAATCCATTGCCTGTCTTTCATATGATGCTGGTTTTTACATGAAGTTTGCACGCTTATATACCATTGTTTAATGCTTAAAATCTAGAATGGCAAATGAATTTTATGAATCTATTTGTTTAATAAACTTTGTGGTTACTCCCTTCTAATAATATGCTTCTTGTATACCACGAACATTGGACATCTAAACCTTCAAGGGTATTTCATACTGCATGATTTTATTGACAGAACTTACGACCGGAGATCCCCCGATGCTGTCCAAGTGCATTAGCATATGTCATGCGAAAATGTTGGGATGCCAATGTGGATAAACGCCCCGAAATGGATGAGGTGGTGAGAATGTTGGAAGCCATTGATACCAGCAGAGGAGGAGGGATGATACCAGAAGATCAGGCCTCGGGCTGTTTCTGTTTTAGCCCTGCTCGTGGTCCCTGAGCATTTTTATTCTCTATTTGTGTATGCATTGTTGCATTAATGATGATGGGAAGATGTAGAAATTGATTGTGCTGTCCATTTGATTTATCGCTCTTAAGAATTATGTTCAAGATTTGGAATCGGTAGTCATGCACCGATACGATTATGGAAAATCTGAATAAAATTGTAGTCCCAGTCAGATCTTTGTTTTGTTTCGTGCTATGGGGTTTGCTCTTGGTGATTTGAGTCATGCTACATCTAATGGTCGTCATTCATGCATATGATGCATCCGGGCGGGGGATCGTGGTCTGGGACTCTGGAGTCCCTCCCTAGGAAACCAACATTTGTAATTTGTATAGACACAAGAGAACAATAATGTTGGAGAAAAAACTCTACCCTCTCAAAATACTCTTATTTTTGTATTAATATGGAACTATCAAAATTCCTAAGTCTCTCAAGTTTAGACGTGTTATAGTTTCATTCCTAGATGTATTTATATTACATATAATATGTGACATGATTTTGACTGTTGGATCTTAAATATAAATAGTTTATAAAAGTATAGATTACAAAAAATAATTGTTATAAAACTTAAAAAAAGAAACTATTATTGCAAAAGAGAAATATGAAATTCTCTCTTAAACTCTTAAGAACTGAAACTTTCTCTCTCTCTCTCTCTCTATATTTTCTTATGAATTTTATTACAACTGAAATCCCTATTTATAGGCTTTGAAATTACTATGCAAGTTACTATGTAAATCACTATACAAGTCACTATGCAGAATTTAAAATAATAGTGGTGGGGTCATTCACATAATTTTAGTGGTGGGACAGGGGGCGACTACCGTTTCGTTCGTTCATTACACTTCCCCTTGAATGACCGCCAATAAGGAATCTGCCTCGTTAAAACCTTGCCAAGTAAAAATCTAGTGGGAAGAAAAACCAATGGTGAAGGAAAAAGAGTACAGTCTTCTTATGTATCCACAAGTGCTTTAAGATTGCCTCATTAAAACCTTGCAGAGGAAAACCCAGTGGGACAAAACCTCAGCGAAGGAAAAATAGTACAATCAGCACATTTACTCCCCTTGAAAAGTGCATGACAAAAGATCTTTGAATTTTCACATTCCAATGTTATGCACAATCTTCTTGAATGTGGAAGTTGGTAACGCCTTTGTGAATAAATCTGCCAGATTATCACTAGATCGTATCTGCTTGACATCAATTTCACATTTCTCTTGAAGTTCATGAGTATAAAAGAATTTAGGTGAAATATGTTTGATTCTGTCATCTTTGATATATCCTCATCTGATTTGAGTGATACAAGCAGTATTATCTTCATATAAGATTGTTGGGCTATTATTGATCATGGGAAGTCCACACTTTTCCTGGATATGTTGAATAACTGATCTCAACTAAATACACTCTCGACTTGCTTCGTGAATAGCAATGATCTCTGAGTGATTTGAAGAGGTAGCAGATAGTGTCTGCTTAACAGATCTCCATGATATGACAGTATCTCCATAAGTAAATAAATATCCAGTTTGAGATCTACCTCTGTGTGGGTCTAAAAGAAAACCTGCATCTGCATACCCAATCAATTCTGGACTTGAACCACGTTGATAAAATAATCCCATATCAACCGTACCATGAAGGTAACGAAGGACATGTTTAATGCCATTCCAATGCCTTCGAGTTGGTGTAGAACTATATCTTGCAAGCAGATTAACTGAGAATGTAATATCTGGTCGAGTGCAATTTGCAAGATACATCAAAACTCCAATTGTACTGAGATATGGTACTTCAGGACTAAGAATTTCTTCATCGTCATCACAAGGACGGAATGAATCTTTCTTCACATCAAGTGTTCGAACAATCATTGGAGTACTCAGGGGATGAGATTTGTCCATATAAAAATGTTTTAGGACTTTCTCAGTATACATGAACTGATGAATAAAAATTTCATTTGGCAAGTGCTCGAGCTGCAGGCTGAGACAAAATTTTATTTTGCCAAAATCTTTCATTTCAAATTCATTCTTTAAATATATAGCGGTTTTTGAGATCTCTTCAGGAGTTCCCACAATATTTAAATCATCAACATAAACCGCAATAATGACAAATCCGGTATCTGATTTCTTAATAAAAATACATGGGCATATAAGATTATTTTCAAATCCTTCTTTCAATAGATATTCGCTTAAGCGATTATACCACATGCGTCCGGATTGCTTCAACCCATATAAAGATTTTTGTAGTCTGATTGAGTACATATTTCTAAATGTACTTGTAGATGCTTCAGGCATCTTATATCTTTCAGGGATTTTCATATATATATATGTCATGGTCTAAGGATCCATATAAATATGCAGTGACCACATCCATCAACCGCATTTCTAATCCTTTTGTAACAACCAGACTAATAAAAAATCTAAATGTGATTGCATTCATAACGGGAGAGTATGTTTCTTCATAATCAATCCCGAGTTTCTGCAGGAAACCTTGTGCAACAAGCTGTGCTTTGTATCGCACAATTTCATTTTTCTCATTACGTTTTCGTACAAATACCCATTTATATCCAACAGGCATTACACCCTTTGGTGTTTGGACAACAGGTCCAAATACTTCTCGTTTTGCTAGCGAATTTAATTCAGCTTCAATAGCTGTTTTCCATTTTGGCCAATCATTTCTACGTCGACATTCTTCGACGCTTTTTGGCTCACTTTCTTCATTACTTCTGGTAATGTCAAGGACCATTTTATATGAAAATATGTTGTCGACAACAGCTTTATTTCTATCCAGAATTTCTCCACTTTTCATGAAATGTATTGAGATCTCATTATTTTCAGGTACCTGTTCCTCTTCAGGGGATAACATTTCATGACACACCTCTTCAGGAGGTCCCTTTTTAGGAGATTTATACTCTTCAGGAGTTTCCTCTTCAGGAGGTTTTGGAATAGAAGATTTGAGCTCTTTAGGAGCACCAATTATATTTGTAGCCTGTATTGTGGGTACGTGTTCTTCAGGAACACCAAATTCATTTTGTATTCTTTTCCTTCTGGGAATTTTATCTTTTGCACTAATAGGTCTTCCACGCTTCAGGCGTATTTTAGATTCACCTATTGCTGCTTTGACAATTTGTCCTATAGGGACTTCAATCCTTGCTGGAGTATTAACAGCAGGAATATAAGATTTTATTACACCTTTAGTGTCAATAAATACATCCGGTAACTGATTTGCAACATTTTGAAAATAAATAATCCTTTGAATTTCCCGTTTACATTCATTTGTAGGAGGATCAAAATGAGACAGGGTCTTATTATCCCAAGTAATATCTTATTGTGCTTCAGGCACCGACTTTTCTTTACCCATTAACGGAAAATTTGATTCGTCAAAATGACAATCCTCAAAACGTGCTTTAAACATATCCCCTGTAAGGGGTTCAAGGTATCTAATAATGGATGGAGAATCAAAACCAACATATATCCCAAGTCTACGTTGAGGGCCCATTTTTGTACGTTGTGGAGGTGCAATTGGAACATATGCAGCACATCCAAAAGTACGAAGATGAGAAATATTTGGTTGTTGACCAAATGCAAACTGTAATGGAGAATATTTATGATATGCAGATGGTCTAATGCGAATTAGAGATGCTGCATGAAGTATAGCATGTCCCCAAACAGAAATAGGTAGTCTTGATTTTATAAGTAAAAGTCTAGCGATTAGTTGATGCCTTTTGATCAAAGACTCAGCTAAACCGTTTTGTGTGTGTGTATGGGCAACAGGATGTTCAACATCTATTCCTATTGACATGCAATAATCATAAAAAACTTGAGATGAAAATTCACCCGCATTATCCAATCGAATGGTCTTAATTGGATATTCAGGAAATTGTGCTCGTAATTTAATTATCTGAGCAAGAAGTCTAACAAATGCAACATTTCTAGTGGAAAGAAGACAAACATGTGACCATCAACTAGATGCATCAATTAGAACCATAAAATATCTAAATGGTCCACTTGATGGATGAATAGGACCACATATATCTCCGTGAATCCTTTGTAAAAAGGATGGAAATTCAACAATGACTTTTGAGGGAGATGGTCTAATAATTAACTTACCTTAAGAACATGTAGAGCACAGAGATTCATTGGGTAGAAATATCTTTTGATTCTTTAAGGGATGCCCATACGAATTTTCAATAATTCGTCTCATCATTATAGAACCCGGATGTCCAAGGCGATCATGCCAAGTCATAAATACTTTAGGGTCAATGCACTTCTGGTGCATTACTACATATGATTCAATTGTTCTCATTTTTGTATAATACAGTCCAGAACATAGAGTAGGCAGTTTTTCTAATACGAGCTTCTGGCTCGATATTGTTTTAGTAATAAGAAGATGCTCTTTACTGCCTTCATTGATCGTTTCAATATGGTAATCATTACGACGTATATCTTTGAAACTCAATAAATTTCTTCTGGATTGTGAAGAGAATAGAGCATCATCAATACAAAATTTGGTGCCATTAGGCAACACAATATAAGCTATTCCAAAACCCTCAATTAAATCCGATGAACCTGATATGGTATGGACATAGGTTTTACTTAGTGTTAGATTTTGAAAATATTTCTTTTCTTTGAGAATTGTGTGAGTTGTAGTACTGTCAGCCAGACATATATCTTTATCATTCAACTCAAAGATAAAAAGCTCATCAATGTGATCCATGATTCTACAAAATATACAAAACTTTTATTACTGATAGAAAGAAAATACATTAATTGAGTGGAACACTTCCATCTCCAAGATGAAGAAAATACTACCTTCAGGATGATTAAAGAAATCAGATACATCAAGATGAGTAACGTCTACATCTACTGAATCTAATAAATCATCTGATGGTTCTACTAAATTTGTTTCATGCACTTTATTCTTTCCTTTAATAGAAACTTGATATAAATCAGTTAAGTGCCTGGCCGTACAACAGGTACGTAACTACTATTTAGTCATATTACATTTATGACAAACATCTTCATCTTTTTATTGAGAATTATTCTAAGGGCTTTTACCCTTCTCTGAGTTGGATCACTTCTGGTGATACGATATATTTTTTATCATCTTTAGTGTTGTCGCTTTTGGGACCAACACTTCTATAATTTTTCTACCACGTCTACGCCCTTAATTCCTTTGAAATGATACACCGTTCACTTCTAGGAATTGTGTAAATTCGATATTATTAATAGGACGTAACTGGTGTAACAAAAACTCATTATTTAGCTCAATCACTGGAAGACAAAACAAAAATTCAGAATATTTGTTGAACTTTCACTCTTGATATTGCTACTGCAGGAGCACATTCGAGGTATGAAAAATAATGTCTTCTTTTATATATCATCATCAGTAACATTTTCACTGTATAATTTTAATATTGAGTTGATTTTAAAGATTGCAGAATATTCAATACCACTCTTAAAATCTTGCAACTTCAGGTGCAATAAATCATAATGATCTTTTGAGAGGATTACATCTTCTGGTGCTTATATCACTCTCTTAATTCATTTCACACAGTAAGATGATTTTTTATCATGAGATACACAGTACGGTCTTTCAAGAACACATGATTTTCTTTTATGATTGTATCTTTCAAGTTCATCATCATATCCAAATAGATCCATCAAGGATCCTGGATAAATAACATTTTTCAGAAATGTCAATAGTAATAAATCTCAATATTTGACATTATATTACAAAAATAAATATGTGAATTTAAGAAATATATTCACATTATCATGAGAATAAAAATAAAATTTTATCAAGTAATATTCAGCAATATTACTTTTAATATTTATCTCAAGGACTGTAAATAATATATTGAAAAACTTACTTGAAGTAGAAGACCACTAGCTTCAGTATCAGTAGAACCTCGTGCTGATAACGTGTTATAAAACTTAAAGAAAAAAACTACTATTGCAAAAGAGAAATAAAAAATTCTCTCTTAAACTCTTAAGAACTGAAATTTTCTTTCTCTCTCTATATTTTCTGATGAATTTCATTACAACTGAAACCCCTATTTATAGGCTTTGAAATTATTATGCAAGTTACTATGCAAATCACTGTATAAGTCACTATGCAGAATTTAAAATAATAGTGATGGGTCATTCATATAATTTTAGTGGTGGGACAGGGAGTGACTGCTGTTTCGTTCGTTCATTACAATAATAATATTTTTGAAGTATCAGTAAAGGTGAAATTGTTGGATCTTAATATGCGTCTATTAGATTTCTATAATTATATTTTATATTGATGGTATCTTTATAAAATAATATTATTTTTAACTAATTGTTTTTTTAAAATGTTTATTTAAATAGAATTGGGTAAAGAGTTGTGTAGTTGGGTGTATTTTGTAGCCCGAATAACTCTGAACCTGGCGACCGAATGGGTTCGACGTATAATTTAGAAATGGTGCCCAAGTCCATTTGCTTCTTAAAAAAGGGCCCCAAAGCATCTCATGATTGGACTCGTCGTATATGTTGCATTTGGTAGCTGCTGCTGAACAACTGTAGCAATTTATTTTTTTGAAAGGACCTGTAGCATATTTTAGCATATGTTTAGGATTGTAGTAAAAGATATAATTTATAATTTAAATAATAAGTTATATTATTAAAATTAGTTATTATTCATATTAAATTTGTTTGGAAAAAGCAATTTTTAAAAGTATTCTTTACATAGAACTGGCATAAAAAGATAATTGATTTTAAAAAAAATTATGATCATATTTTTAAAAATTAGAATTATTAGAAAATAATATAAATATTTTCATTCATTGACAATCTTTTTACAATTGAAACTACATTCCATATTATTCGAAAAAGTAAATTTGAGAGAAAAGATTGCAACGATGATTTTTCATAAATGTACCTTTTTTTAAACTTATTTAAAATTTAAAAAATACCTTAATATATTAACACCCAAATAACTTTATTTTCTTTACTTTTAACAACTCCATATCCTTGCTTAAGAACAATTGTAGAGTATCGAGCTTACTTGGCTATCCATGGAGTCGGTGAAATCTATTAAGGGTGTGTTTGGATGTTGGATTGAGTTGAGTTGAGTTGAATAAAATATTGTTAGAATATTATTTTTTAATATTATGAGTGTATTGGGATTTGAAAAAATTGAATTATTTATTATATTTAATATGAAAATTTAAAAAAATGTATGGAGATTTGAAAACATTGTAATGATAAGATGAAGTGAATTGAAGAGGGGCCTCAAAGTTGCATCCATAGAGGAAGAGCATTATGGAACATTGAAATTGTATGTGAGTGGGAATATGGATGAAAAAATGATATTTGTAATTGTAGAATGTGTAAATGATGTATAAATATTTTTAAAAATAAATAAATATAGGATTTACATGAAAAAATTAATTTTTTAATAATAAATTTTTACTCTTTTTAAAAATATTTGAATGATATTTATATATTTTACTATTGTATATACATTATTTGTACTCTAATGAACTCATAAAACCCGGAGTGGAATGCGGCCATTTGCGTGTCGGTACATTAGCATTCTAAATGTCGTGCATTGGCATCAAAACCTATACGCATATCTTCAGACTTCAACTAAGGTAAAAAGAAAAAAAGATAGAAAGAAAATCATTTAAGACATCGTGATCAGGTTTTTATTTTTTTAAATTTATTTATTTAGTGATTAACAGTGTATTTTTTAATAAAACTATGATTTTTTTTTAATTTTTTAATATTTAAAAATTTTAAACAATATATTAGAAAAATCAATGATATTTAACGAATCCAGTCGAAATCCCACGTACGAGTCATGACTTCAAAAATCCCACGTAAGTTCCTCCAAAGAACTTCAAGAAGTGGGATTTGTAGTGGGACCAATTTGGTGGGGGGAGGTGCGACGTGACATGTCTTCCACTTCTACGAATTCCTTATTTTCTTTTCTTCACACTAACGCCATGCTACCGAAACTTTCCTTGATTTCTTTTTATTGAACAGTACAATTTTCTTCAAATATTTTTTACCCATTTAAATATTCTTAAAAACAAATTTTACAAACTCATTATAAATAAATATTTCTTTAATTATTAGTAAAATAACAACAAAAAGAAAAATAAAAAAGCCCGTTCGGTTGCACAATAGCATAACACATATGCAATAATGCAATGGCATTCTCATTGGTTTCCTTAAATTTATTTTTAATAAAACTTTGATATTTTAAAATATGCAAATTATCTCCTATAATATTTTTGAAAATAAAAAGTTCTATTATTTGAAACATAATATTTTCAATATAAATCTTTGTTAAGGACGTATTCTGCTGCCTGGGTTACCGATTCCCTTACCGTGGAAACCTGCAAAACAAGAACGAAAAAAAGGGGGGTCGGGGTCCGAGTCCGCTCCGACGATCAAGTTAGTTTGGGAAGAAATATCTGATAGAGAGAATAATAGAGTCTGTGAATGTACCGTCTTTTCGTCGCTGGTTTGGTGTTATTTATAGGCCCCCCCTCAAAGGGGGGTAGGGGCCTGTGTGACGAAGGTACCGAAAATCGGGACATCACTCGACCGTCATCCTCGATAAGTAAATCTGGTCCGATTCCCTCGGTCTCATCGCATTTATTGAGCATCCCTCTAATTAATGCTCAATTAGACCCCTTTGGACATGGGCATTAAATGCTGCTGTATCTTTTGTCAGTTTGGTAATCAATGGTGTATGTTTGTAGTGTCTCCGCATTAAAGGGGAGGGCAGTTTGTAGGCCGGCGGCTGTCTGTCGTTCATAAATGTGGGAGTGGTCTTGATGGGAGTCGAGTGCAGGAGGTATTATCAGTACGTGAGCCGCCGTTCTGTCCTTGGCGTGTTCTTGAAACCGGTTTAACTATCTCTTGCCCAGATCGGGGTAACCAGGGACTTGGCTCGTCCCCGATTTCGGTCTCCCTAGTTGAATTCGGACGCTGCGTCGAGGTTGGTGCGGATAACGGGCCTTGGGCCTGGTAACCTCGTGGGCTCGGGTTCCACGCAAGTTGGGCCCCCTTTCAGTACCCGGCGAGTTTTCATCGAAGGCACTTCGATAGAAATTCCGAACGTTTTAGAGCTTCCTTTGATTGCACCGTCCTTTGATACTGGGCAGTGTTCCTTCATTTGTACTTCCGAGTGGGAGCACGGGGTTGGATGTATTCGGGCGATCCCTGCTGACATGTCGTTTCGTCTACCGACCGGACTTCAGAGGGACGATTTGAATTCTGATTAATTAATGCCGAATCGCGTCCCGTTATATTCTGTGTCAGGACAGTTAATGCGGTTTGAAATTTAATGGTGCCGTCGTTCCGATTTCCGAACCGTCAGCGATCCGTTATCAAATGGTGAGGCGCACGCGCACGATCATCATTAACTGTCCTGTCATTTCGGCGCACGCTCCTCATCTTTGATTGGTCAGTTCTGGGCGTGCTTTATGTTCCCAAGAGCCACGTCTGAGGTGACGGTTTCGGCGTGGCCTCGTTTCCCGCTCGCATTAAATCTTTGCTTCTGGGTATAAATTACCCAGCGGTCCTGTCACTGTCCTCGCTTCGCTGTCTTGCTTTCTTGCCATTTCGCTCTTGCTTCTTTCCTGCCTTTGCTTTTCGCTGCCTTCCCTATTATTTCTCTGTCGCTTTCTTGCCATTCCTCACTTTTGCCCCCATGGCTTCTTCGGACCCATGCCCTTTCTTCGCCGGCAACGGCTGGATGTCCACAATGCAATCCTCTGATGTGGACACGCTTAGGAAAAAGCACCGCATCTCCTGGCGGCACACCTTGGAGGCCCCGGGGGATGGTGTTAGGGCCTGTGAGCGCGATGGGAGGGCTCAGAAGGTCGTGCTCTTCTCCCTCATGCTCTCGAAGGGACTGCGCCTTCCCTTCATTCGGCCCGTTCGGGAAGTCCTGCATTTCTTGGGTTTGGCTCCTGCCCAACTCATGCCGAACGGGTGGCGTATCCTGCTGGCCACCTGTGTGGCGTTTAGGATCGTTCTGTCTGGGAAGAACGATCCCTACCCCGATTTGACTGCTTGAGAATTTTTTTCGCTGTACCGGCTCCTCCGTCGGGAAGGGAATGTAGCCGGCTTTCAGATAAAGCCGAAATGTAGGCTGATCAGGATGGAGGAGAGGCACTCGAGTGCCCGAGACTACCACAAGAGGTTCTTCTTTGTCTCGGGCAGGGAATGGGAGTTCCCGGAGGGAGAGGGGAGTGACTTCCCCGTTCAGAAAGATTGGGGCTTCCTCCCTTCCCAAACCCATATGGAGGTTACCCTCTCAGCCCAAGAGGCGGAGAGGGTGAAGGTGGTCCTCTCCTGGGGGGCAGAGGATCCCGATCGGCTATGGTCCGACAATCTCTTCACCGAGGAGAACATCGAGAAGTTCTTGACCCGACCGGATCGGTCCTATGCCAAGGGTCAAAGCTTCTTTACCGTTCCGGAAGAGCCTCCTGCCTCCTCTCGCAAGCGGGCCTCAGAGTGGGAGGTCGAAAAGGAGAGGCGCACAAAGAGTCGGGCCGACGAAGCCACTCCGAGCTGCGGTGCCCGCCCCAGGAAGCAGAGGAAGGGGAAGGGTCCGGTCGGAGGTGCTTCGCCCACAGACTCTCCTGCACGTCGTCGACCTCGGACGGGCTTCGGTTCTTGCAGGCCGAGGAGATAAGGGCCGAAGCCGGTAGGATCATCATGGAGGCCCAGATCGAGGCGACCGACCTGGCCGGGGTTGACTCCTCAGACGGGGAGGAGATAGAGCGGGCCTTCCAGGAGGCTCTAGACCATGCCGCCGACCTGACTCCGGGGGCCATGCCATTTGCGCAGGTCTTCCGACAGGAGTCGGAGGAGCAAGTCGCTCGGGCGAACCAGTTGCCCACCCCTCCCCCTTCATCTTCCGAGTGCCACTCAGATGCCTCCAAGGGGGAAGACGAAGTGCTGGGCGAGGAGGTCTTGGTCGAGGAGGTCGGATCCGAGAGCGTCCTCGAGGGGCCCGAGCGACAAGGGGTCCCGGACCAGGGAGATCGGGACGAGGCCAGTCCCGAGAGATAGGGCAGGTCCGACCTTCCCGGGGAAGGGGAGCATATGAATGCCGCGGACGAGGGTGGTCGGTCCACTGCTGAGTCTCCCGAGCGTCCACCCCCAACTTTCGAGCGAGGGTCGACCTCTGGGGTTCGTCTTGAGGACGCGTGCCCGTCTCCCGGCACGGAAGTTCCTCCGCGACCCTCGTCTCCCTTTCGGCTTCGGAGTGGGGTCGCGGTGCTTGGCCAGCTCTTTGGGTCGGACTCAGAGGAGGGAGGTCCTCAGGGTGATGGAGCCGGTCCAGAGCGGCCTTCCCGCTTTGAACAAGCAAAGGCGGATGCCTCCGCCCGGGTGGCCTCGATGCTGGAGCCTCTACTGACTCAGGTTTGTGCGATAGACTTTGTTGAATTTCGAATGCTCTTTTCTTTCCGGGTTGCTAAGTTTTGCTTATCACTATTCTAGGTTGTCAAGGAGATATCCCGAACGGTGGGGTCCGAGCTGGCCGAGCTTGCCGAATTCAACAGCGAGCTCGGCACCGTCTGCAAGTTCGGCCTTTACAAGCTGCAGCAGGCACGGGACCAGTTCGAGCGGTCGCAGGAGACCTGCAGGGGGCTGATCAAATCGGTCGAGGAGTTAGGGATGGAAAAGAGCAGGCTGGAGAGAGCCAACTCCTCCCTTTGGGTCGAATTGGAGGCGGCCCGGGACTCGCTGGCGGTGGCTCATCGGAGGAACGCCCGCCTCGTGGACGCGAGATCGGCCACCGAGCAGGACAAGATCCTCCTTCAGTCTGAGCTAACCGCTCAGACAGCAGAGCTAGCTGCTTCTTCCCAGATTTTATCACTGAAGGAAGAAGAGTTAGCCATGTCCGAGCAGGCTCGGATTGCTCGGGAGGAGGAACTGGCCGGTTCGAGGCGCGCTCGAGAGATTCTGGAAACGGAATTGGCGCGGTCCGAGGAACTCCGGGCTGCTCGGGAGTCCGAGCTTGTGGGGACTCGGAGTGCCTTAGAAGAGGCTCACTCGAGGATTGCTGATCTCGAGCAGCAGATATCTTGAGTGGTGGCGATCCGTAACTCCGCCTGGGGGCATGGTTATGCCGAGGGCCTTCGTCGACTAGGATCCCAGCTCTTGGTGGATCCCCAGCTCGATCCTCGGAGGATAAACGTGAAGTCCCTTCGTCCTGACCGGGCTGCGAAGAGGTTCGTCAAGAAGATTGGAAAGCGCGGTTATCCTCCCTTCGATGACCTGAATCCTCCTCCGCCCCCTCCTGAAGCTTGACTCGGTCGATGTACAAGTTTTTGTTGTTTTTTTTTTTTTTGACGCTCGAGCTTGACTCGGGTGAGTTTGTATGACCGACAGTATATATATGAATTCTGAGCTTAATCTTCTTCTGCTGCTTTGTTCATAACTTCATTCCGTCTTTACCCCGCGAAATTTTTTGGTCAAGTATGAACTAAAAATTTTTTCCAAGCGTACTCAGTCGATGTGCTTAAGATCAGTGGTTCAGGAGTTGTGGATTGACCGTGGGTTTACCGACCCCGCGGGACTCCGAGGCGGATACGTCGCGTGGGTGGGTTTACCGACCCCGCGGGACTCCGAGGCAGATACGTCGCGTGGGTGGGTTTATCGACCCCGCGGGACTCCGAGGCGGATACATCGCGTGGGTGGGTTTACCGACCCCGCGGGACTCCGATTTGAGAAGCTTATAATACGTTGGATATGAACATCGAACAATATCGGGCTCTTTATAATCTTGAGAAGTGAATTACATCATCAGAAGTAAATTACATTAGTAAATGCTACACATAGTACCTCTTGAGCCTCTCACTGTTCCAGGGGTGGGGTAGGTCGGTTCCAGAGCTGTCTTTGAGTCGGTAAGACCCAGGTCTGTTCGTTGCCGTTACTACGTAAGGTCCTTCCCATTTCGGTCCCAGTTTTCCTTGTGCTGGGGTCGTGATGCCCGTTTGTCTTAACACTAAGTCCCCGACTTTGAAGTTGCGTGGCTTTACTCTTTTGTTGAAGTATTGTTCTGTTTTGCGTTTGTTGTTGGCAAGTCGGATGCCGGCCTCTTCCCGGTGCTCCTCTAAAGAGTCTAGGCGTTCCATCATCTTGGCGTCATTGGAGGCAGTGTCATAGTGCTGGATTCGCAGTGTGGGCATCCCAACTTCGACAGGAATTACCGCCTCGCAGCCGTAGGTTAGGGCAAACGGTGTTTCACCTGTGGGAGTTCGGACTGTTGTGCGATATGCCCACAGGACCCCTGGAAGTTCGTCGGCCCAAGCTCCTTTGTGCATTCCGAGTTTTTTCTTTAGCGCATTGAGGATGGTTTTGTTGGTTGCCTCGGCTTGCCCGTTAGCCTGCGGGTGGCCGGGAGAAGAGTATTTCACCTTGATCTTCAACTCGGAACACCATTCTCGGTAATGACTGCAATCGAATTGCTTTCCGTTGTCTGATATGAAACTTTGAGGTATCCCGAACCGGCAAACAATTGACTTCCATAAGAACTTTGTGATGGCTTGAGAGGTGATACTGACAAGGGCTTCGGCCTCTACCCATTTCGTAAAATAATCCACTGCCACTATTATGAATTTAGTCCCGCCCCTCCCTACTGGGAATGGTCCTATAAGGTCTAGTCCCCATTGATCAAAGGGCCAGGGGGATGTTATCGAAGTGAGTTCCTCCGAGGGGGCGTGCAACACTGGGCTGTACTCTTGGCACTTCGGGCATCTTTTAACGAAATCTTTTGCTTCCTGGAACAAACACGGCCAATAATACCCTGCACGGGTGGTGCGGGCGGCTAGCGTTTTATACCCCGTGTGAGCCCCGCAGATTCCTTCGTGGATCTCGGCTAATATGTACTGCCCTTCTTCTTTCGTTACACACCTGAGCAATGGTTCAGAGAAGCCCTTTCTGTACAGCGATCCGTCAATCAGCGTGAATCTGGACGATCTGTTCTTTATCTTGCGGGTCTGGCCAGGGTCGGGGGGTAATGTGCCTGTCCGGAGGTACGCTGCGATATCGGTCGCCCAGTCGGGATCTGCTACGGCCACTACTCCGACTTCGCTGCCCGTGGAGGGGGTATCTATCGTTCTAATCTCGGTGTTTTCCGGGGGTGGATGTTCATCTTTTCCCGATGCTATTTTCGCCAGTCGATCCGCTATATGATTTTCTTCCCTTGGGATCCGCAGCAAACGGAAGTAGCTGAATCGGTCTCTCTCGATGCATACCAGCTCCAGATATTTTTTCAACTTTTCGCTCTTGGTGACGTACTGGCCGAGTACTTGATGAAAGACTATTTGGGAATCAGTTCGAGCCTCCAGCTCAGTTGCCCCGAGGATCCTAGCAATTGTCATTCCGGCTATGAGGGCCTCGTATTCCGCCTCATTGTTGGTTACCTTAAAAGTTAGGCCTATACCGTAATTGTGATGGATGCCCTGGTCGGTGACGATGTGTATACCTACTCCGCCCCCGGCTCGGCATGAGGATCCGTCGACATACAGCTGCCATGCCTGCCCCCGAGGTTCACTGGAGACTTCTTCTGGGAACCTAGTGTACTCTGCAACAAAGTCCGCCAGTGTTTGTGCTTTCATCGTTGTTCGGGGCTGGAACGTTAAATCGAATTCGCTCAGCTCGATTGCCCATTTGGCTAATCGGCCGGACGTATCGGGCTTTTGGAGAATGGTCCCGAGGGGCTGATCGGTCATCACCCTAATGGTGTGGGCTTGAAAGTATGGGCGCAGCCGGCGAGCAGCTGTTAGTAAGGCGAATACCATCATCTCTGTACGGGGGTACCTGGCCTCTGCTCCTTGAAGTGCCCTGCTGACATAGTACACAGGTTTTTGGCCCTGGTCGGTTTCTCTTACTAGTACCGCAGATGTTGCATGAGGCGAGATCGCCAAATAGGCTACAAGGGTCTCTCCGGGAGCTGTCTGGCTAAGTAATGGGGGACACGTCAGATAATCCTTGAGTTGTTCGTATGCCTGCTCGCACGACGCGTCCCACTCGCGTGCTTTTCGGAGGACTTGGAAAAAGGGAAGGCATCGATCGGTCGACCTTGCTATGAATCGGCTGAGAGCGGCAATTCGACCTGCTAGTCGCTGGACTTCATTCAAGTTCCTCGGAGGTGCCATTCCGAGGATAGCCTGGATCTTCTCAGGGTTGGCCTCGATTCCTCGTTCGGAGACCATGTATCCTAGGAACTTGCCGGACTTGACCCCGAAGGTGCACTTGGCGGGGTTGAGCTTCATCTGATAATGTCGCAGGATTGAGAAGGCCTCTCTCAGGTCCGTCACATGATCGTTAGGGGAGCGGCTTTTGACCAGGAGGTCATCGACGTAAACCTCCATGTTCCTCCCGATCTGATTTTTAAACATACGGTTAACTAGCCGTTGATAAGTAGCCCCTGCGTTCTTGAGCCCAAAAGGCATGGCGGTGTAACAATAGAGCCCGCGATCCGTAACGAACGCCGTTTTTTCCTCGTCGTCCGTGCTCATTTTGATCTGGTTGTAACCCGAATAGGCGTCCATGAAGCTAAGGAGAGAGTGCCCGGCAGTTGAATCCACGATGAGGTCGATGCGTGGTAGAGGGAAGCTATCCTTGGGGCAGGCTTTGTTTAAATCGGTGAAGTCCACGCACATCCGCCATTTCCCGCTGGTCTTCTTTACCAGTACTACGTTAGACAGCCATTCCGGGTAGTGAGCTTCTCGGATGAGCCCCACAGTTAGGAGTCTGTCGACTTCTTCTGCAATGGCGGCATACTTCTCAGCACAGAAGCTTCTTCTTTTTTGCCTAATTGCGCGGGTAGTTGGGTTGACGCACAGCTGGTGTTCTATTACGGACCTATCGATTCCGGGCATGTCCGCGTGTGTCCAAGCGAACACGTCTTTGTGCTCGATGAGGAGAGCCTTGAGTTCCGTATGCACTACTGGATCCATCCTGGTCCCGACTCGTACTGCCCGTTCCGGGTTGTCACCGTCGACCGGAATCAATTCCAGAGGCTCGTTGGGTTTCGCTTGGCACAGTGTCGCTTCGTCCCTGATCTCATCGTCCCATACTGGTCGGGCAGGTGCAGGCGGAAACTCAACATGCTCGTCCTCGAGGGAGATCGTGGCCAAGGAGCTGTCTTTGTGCTTCAATTCCCGGGCGTAGCATTCCCTGGAGGTGACCTACTCTCCTCTGACTTCGCCTACTCCCCTGTCCGTCGGGAACTTCATCTTGAGGTAGTAGGTGGAAGTGACTGCCCTCAAGTTGTTCAAGGTCGGCCTCCCTAGGATGGCGTTGTAGGAGGAAGGGGCTTTCACTACCAAGAATTCGATCATGACAGACGTGGTCCTGGGTGCCGAGCCCATCAAAACCGGGAGGGTTATTAGGCCCTCGGGATGTACTGCTTCGCCCGTAAATCCTTTAAGAGGGGCCCGGATAGGCTGAAGTTGGTGGGGGTCGATCCCCATCTGCATGAAGGCCTCCCAGAACAAGATATCGGCCGAACTCCCATTGTCGACCAGCATCCTTTTGACTGTGAAATTGGCCACCAATGCTGATATCACCAGAGCGTCATCATGCAGAAATGCAATTCCCTTCGCGTCCTGCTCGTTGAAAACTATCGATTCCCCTCTGGGGCCCGGGTTGCTCTGTCGCGGTGCCTGCCCGAGCGAGTAGATTTCTCCATATCTGGCTCTCCGCGCATGTGCCCTTTGGGAGGAGGACGTAGTCCCTCCTCGGGATGGTCCCCCGACTATGGTTCTGATTTCTCCCGCTGGGTGGCTGGATACCGGTTCGCCTCGGTGTCTACTCGACTCCTGTTCCCGACGAGGGGTCCTCGACCGGGTTCTGTTTCTTCGGTCGTTCGCCTGTTCATCCCTCTGACTTTTTTTCAAGGCCTGGCAGTCCTCGGTGTTGTGGCCCTTGGACTTATGGTACTCGCAGTACATGTCCCCTCTTCTTCTCCTGATGGACTCTCGCCTTGACTCTGCTCGGCCCTGATCTTCTACCGCCAAGCTGGATTGAGGCCATGACGATAGTTTGTGTTCTTGTGGGTGGTCTCTTCTCCTCATCTCATCTGGGAGCTTCCTAGCCCCCCGATGCCTACTGGAACTTTCCCCGGCGCTGGTTGTTTTCCGATCGTGCTGTCGGAGCTCCCCGCGTCGCGGGGCTACTAGAGCTTCGAGCGTATCTTCGGTGTTGATGAATCCGTCAGCCTGATCCATGAACCCATTCAGAGTGGTGGGAGTCTTGCGGGCTATCTCCGCCATGAAGAGGCTCTTGGGCCATATGCCGCCTAGGAGGGCCGCCAGGGTGATCTTTTCGTCCTGGTTGTCGGTGGTCATCCTTTCTTCGTTGAACCTCATCAGGTACCCTTTCAGGCTTTCCTTTTCTCCTTGCTTGACAGTCAGCAGGTACGCCGCGGGGCGCTTTCGCTTCCTACTAGCCATGAACTGGGTGACGAAGAGCCGGGCTAGCGCCTCGAAACTACTGACGGATCCTGGAGGTATGGTTCCGAACCATGTCCTAGCCATCCCCTTCAGTGTGAGAGGGAAAGCTCGGCACGCTACCTCGCCGGGATAACCATGTAAGCTGATATGGGTTTTAAAAGCTTCTATGTGCTCCACAGGATCCTGAGACCCATCATACAATTCTACTGGTGGGACCTTGAATTTGGGCGGGAGAGGGACAGCCAGGACGTCCGCGCTGTAGGGCGTTCCTATGCTCCCCTGCGAGGAGAGATGCCCCGCTGTCGGGCTGATCAGTTTTGCCATTTCAGCGTACTTGTCTCCCAACTCCTTTAGCTCGGTGTGCATCCGGCGTCGTTCTCCTTCAGAGGCCTCGCTTTCCTCAGGGAGTCGGGAACTCACATTCTCTCCCAGATTGGTTTCGCATCGGGCCGACGCTTCTTCGCGTGGTTGTCGGAGGGCGGCATTCTCCTCCTTCAACTTCCTTACCATTTCTTCCAATGTTTCCAGCCTTTCTTCCATCGACGGTTCTGTCTGCTGGTCGTGCTTGGTCGTTTGGGACAGCGGTAGAGTAGACATGCAGAAAGTACGTTGATCAGAAACAAACGAATCCCACAGACGGCGCCACTGTTAAGGACGTATTCTGCTGCCTGGGTTACCGATTCCCTTACCGTGGAAACCTGCAAAACAAGAACGAAAAAAAGGGGGGTTGGGGTCCGAGTCCGCTCCGACGATCAAGTTAGTTTGGGAAGAAATATCTGATAGAGAGAATAATAGAGTCTGTGAATGTACCGTCTTTTCGTCGCTGGTTTGGTGTTATTTATAGGCCCCCCCTCAAAGGGGGGGTAGGGGCCTGTGTGACGAAGGTGCCGGAAATCGGGACATCACTCGACCGTCATCCTCGATAAGTAAATCTGGTCCGATTCCCTCGGTCTCATCGTATTTATTGAGCATCCCTCTAATTAATGCTCAATTAGACCCCTTTGGACAGGGGCATTAAATGCTGCTGTATCTTTTGTCAGTTTGGCAATCAATGGTGTATGTTTGTAGTGTCTCCGCATTAAAGGGGAGGGCAGTTTGTAGGCCGGCGGCTGTCTGTCGTTCATAAATGTGGGAGTGGTCTTGATGGGAGTCGAGTGCAGGAGGTATTATCAGTACGTGAGCCGCCGTTCCGTCCTTGGCGTGTTCTTGAAACCGGTTTAACTATCTCTTGCCCAGATCGGGGTAACCAGGGACTTGGCTCGTCCCCGATTTCGGTCTCCCTAGTTGAATTCGGACGCTGCGTCGAGGTTGGTGCGGATAACGGGCCTTGGGTCTGGTAATCTCGTGGGCTCGGGTTCCACGCAAGTTGGGCCCCCTTTCAATCTTAATTTTATCTATGATTTTTTTTTAAAAAATTGCGAGATTATAAGATTATAAATTAATGGGCTACAGATACGGCTTGCTTGTTTAATGATTAGAAATGGGTTAAATTGTTGGAACTATTATTTGAGCTAGACGATCCATGTTCTTTAATATACACCGTAATACCTAAACAAGGTCGCCTCTTTTTTATGACAAACTCCATGACTGTTATGATATCATGATCATGGAGACAAATTGCATGCCATGGACGTTGATCAATGGGAATGATCCATACAAGAAATGGAATTAATTTGCAGGTCAAGTAGGATTTTGATGAGTTGAAGAACGACAAAATCTAAGTATTAGCATTGGTTTTTCTATATATATACATCTTCAAAATAATATATTTTGAAAATTAATTTTGTATATTGAGAAAAACTTTCACATTGAATTATGTATATTTGAACTAAATAATAATAATTATTATTATTATCATTATTTTTTAAATTAATATTTTATATAATTTACAATTAACACCCACTTTATATCATCATCAACTGAATACAAATTTAATATATTAAATTTATCTTAATATAGATTTTACAAAGTTGATTTTAATGAGTATGAAAAAAATTAAAAATAATAAAATAATATTTGAAGAGTGAATAATATTTTTTATATTAAAAAAATACTATTCAAATTTTAAAGATGTATAATTCAATGTAAATTAATTTGAAAAATAATATAAAGATGGATATACAAATTTAAAAGTTATTACCATTAATGCTCTTGCTCTAAGTGCATGATGTTCTGGATATATATATATATATATATAATTTATTTATCTTCGTATTATTCACATAATTTTTATACATCACATATTATTTTATTTTATTTTTAATTAAATATTTAATATATAAATAATGAAAAAATTAAATTAATTTAAAAATAATAAATTCAAAAATAATATTAAAAAAAATTAAAAAATTAAAAAATATATATATATGGAGATTGAAAAATTGTATAAAAGGATTCTATATATAATAAGCTTATAATTTGCTCAATATGCTTAGTGATGGGATGGATGGATGCGTATCTTGTTGGACTTGAGACAGCTTGCCACCTAAGGATCGTTAATGGAGTATAAAAACGTACACGAAATGACGTAAGTGGTCATCATGGCAGTCTTGCCTCTTTTCAATCTTATCCCATCCTAGCTAGTACGTAAGAAAAATGGACATCTACTAAAAGCCGCATTAATCCCTGATATGTGTTTTAAATCTTATCCCATATTCTATTAATGGCAGACACACAAATCTTATCATTATCAATTTCTTACGTTTTCCTTTGTTAAAATGCAACCTTTCATATTCGCTTGATCATGTTGAAGAGGCAATCAAGTTTCACCAAACTCTCTCTTAATTTGCCCAAATGGCGTTTATTCATTTACACATTTTCGTTTATTATAATTTAACAAAACATTTGATCAGACTTGGAAGTTAGCGGCGTCCTTGTCACCGCCCATATCTGTATTCTTCTTGCCATTTTTCTACTCTATATATATATCTATGGATCGATGAAAGAGGTTTGAATAATAAGTTGGAATGATGATATGAAGCAAAATTAAGTTGAATTAAATATAATAAAATATTATTTTTATTTTAAAATTTTAAAATAATTAAATTATGTATTATATTTTACGTTTAAAAAAATTATAATAATAAAATAAAATAAGATGATTTAAAATAATTTATTAATTCAAATAATATCCTAAAGCAAAGGCGCGCGCATGCAAAACAAGTTAAACAGATCACAATAATTGCAAAGAAAGAAGAGAACAAATTACGTTATGGTACCACGTCTGATCCTCATGTTCATTAGAAATTTCAAAAGGCTCTTTCTTTTCCTTTCCAAAGGATGTGGCCATAAATTTGACTCGATACATGATGTTTACGTGTTGTCTTTGCAAAGGGATTAGGTTAAAAGATCTCCATATTTCGAACGTCAAGATATATTATGATCATGTGATAATTACGATAAATATATGAAGTAATCGAAAAAAATAATATAAAAAAATATAAAAATTTATGTAGTTTGATAATGTGCCTACATCTATAAAAGTGAGTGATAAAATTTTACTATCATCAAAATTAAGATTACATCATATGTATTTATACTAATCTTAAGTGTACAAAGACATTTAAAAAAATTTATAAATATACTCCGGTACCATCAAAACCCGCTCGCTCCACCATCTTTTACTTTCCAATATTGGATTCTTATCAGATGTGAGTGATACTCCAACAAAATAGATCATAGACCTTCTTAAAGTACTGCAACATCGTCAACCCTTTCAACATCATCAACCATTTGTTAGGAATACCGAATACATTATTTATAAGATAAAATATTTTCTAAGTGAATATTTAGAATGCAAATGTTCTATTAAAAAAAAAGGAAGAAAAAAGATTGCAAATGTAACAGTACTTAATGAAGTTTTTAATTTCATTGGTTTAAGGATAATTAGAGTTGGCGTGAGAATCTTTTTGTTCAACCTCGACATTAACGTAGAGGCTGAGGCATAATCGTCACTTTGAATCTTCGACGGGCCTTAATTTCCCTCTATATATTAGTTTCAAGCCATGGCGAAGTGACCATGTATCTCTGCTGCCGCAGTTACTGTTTCACGAAACTTGCTGCATGCATATATTCTTTTAATATCTTTCCCCGAAATCTCCGGCCTGATCGAGCTAATTCTTTCATTTTTGGGATTCTAAGACATGGATACTTTAGGTGGTGCGGAGGAGACATCGTCGTTTATGTCCGGTTTCATTCAAAAGTGCGGTGGATATGTTGTCTTAGATGGCGGCTTTGCTACGGAGCTCGAACGACATGGGGCTGACCTCAACGACCCTCTCTGGAGCGCCAAGTGCCTTATTGATTCACCTCATCTTGTCAGAAGGGTACTCTCTCTCTCTCTCTCTCGTTTTTCTCTTTAATTTGGTGGTTGGGATATATGAGAAAAATGCAAGAAAGAAAATATTGAAAAATGGATTCCTTTTCTGTGTACTGTAATTTAAAACAACTAGGAAGAAGATCAAGTGGTTTATTATTATATATAGCATGCATGCATGTTATCTTTTTTCATCATCGTCCCTTCCATGATTCATCTAGTTCTTCCAATTAATGACAGGTGGAGTTTTTGTGAATTAGATTGGATTTATTTTTCATTACCCGCGTAACTTAGCAATTGAATTATATTCATGATTAAGGTTAATTTGCTAATTTAAAAACAAAAAGAAAATCATAGAAGTCGGTCCTCATGACATCGACTTCCTGACACATGCATGCATGCACGAATATTACAGTATTAATTATGTATTATAAACAAGAGCCGTACTTATAAAGTTTACAAAAATGATGGGGAGAAGCCACATCCAAGAGCACTCACTCACATGAACAGTAATATGTACTGTTCATGTCACTGTTCATGTGAGTGAGTGATTTTGGATGTGACTTCTCCCTAACATGTCTCCCTAGATTTAATTTTAGTTCTCATAAATCTAGATCAATCATACTAGCAAACACTTGGTTGTAAAGTCATGTATATTATATGATTGTTCTATAAGTATTGAGTAGCATGGTTCTATATATATTTACAAATTTTACTTATATTTTTATTTACAACATTTATTTTATTAATTTTTTCTTGAAATTCAATTTTAATTTTAAATTACATGATTTTTAGTCAATCAATAATTGATATATGGAAACTTTAATTTTTTTAATTTTTTTTAATTACATTTAGCAGTTTTCTAATTACTATTATTTACACAGAAAACGAGAACGACTAATTAATTATGCATTTTTATTTTTTTTTTGTGAATTTTCTTGCTTCATTGAATAGGTTCACCTAGATTATCTTGATGCCGGTGCAAACATCATATCGACAGCATCTTATCAGGTAGGTTCTTTTTAATACCCGCCTTTTATCTTCCTCTGTTTTCACTGCATGCATGGTATTTTTTATTTTTGTAATATTGATAAGTACCATATATATATATATATATGTGTGTGTGTGTGTGTGTGTGTGACAGGCCACCATTCAGGGATTTGAGGCTAAAGGCTACTCAAAGGAAGAAGCTGAAGCTTTGCTTAGAAAAAGTGTAGAAATTGCATGTGAGGCACGAGAAATTTACTATGACCAGTGCAGAAAGGATTCTTGGGATTTCAGGGAAAGTGGAAGGAATTTGAGACCTCATATTTTAATTGCAGCTTCTGTGGGAAGCTATGGAGCTTATTTAGCGGATGGGTCTGAGTATAGGTACTGTGTGAACTTAGTCTTCATCATTTACAATATGGAGTAATTATTTCTCAATTACTTGGTTTCATTCATATTAAATTATTAATTTCACTTCATTAACTGATGCATGCATCATCATGTGTCATTTCTAATTACTTGAGTGCACTTTGAATCATGCAATTGAATTCAAAGTTGAGATGAGTACTCCTGCATATGTACGTGACATGGCTCTATTTTTATATATGATTTTTTTTCTCTCTCTTCACAGCGGGAACTACGGTGATGCAGTTACTCTAGAGACGTTGAAGGATTTTCACAGAAGAAGGGTGCAGATTCTAGCAAACTCTGGGGCTGATCTAATTGCGTTTGAAACAATTCCAAATAAGCTAGAAGCCAAGGTATCATCTCAAGTACTGAGACTTTAATGGCACCAAGTATATTTCAGTATGGCCTCTGGCTCTGGCTGAACATTTTTATTTATTAATGCAGGCATATGCTGAGCTTCTTGAGGAAGAAGGCATAGAAACCCCGGCATGGTTTTCTTTCAATTCAAAGGATGGAAGTAATGTTGTTAGCGGTGATCCTATTACAGAGTGTGCCTCCATTGCAGATTCATGCCGGCAGGTTGTTGCCGTCGGAATCAATTGTACCCCTCCCAGATTTATCCATGGCCTCATTACATCTATACGGAAGGTACGTTAACAGTATTTCGGATCATTACGAGATTTGAATCTTATATTATTGGATCATTGCAACTTTATCTTTTATCCCCTGCAAATTGCAATCCTCACAACCCTATCAACTTCAGTGGATTTGCACGATTTATCACATTGTTGGACCAATCATTCTTCGTTATGTTCAAATAAGCAGTCAACTGAACAAACAATATCCCTTAAAAGAGTTTTTAACATGATGTTTCAATTTGACAAGATAACAAGTAAACCGGTGGTGATATATCCCAACAGTGGAGAGATGTACGATGGTCAGACCAAGCAATGGGTGGTGAGTTTTCTGCTCTGCTACTCGAAATTCTGCAGCAGCAAGGCTGAAGTACTTCCAAATATGGAAAGCTGTGATAGTGTTTGAAGTTCTATGTTGTCCATTTTTTGTTGATGTTGTTGTTGTTGTTGTTGACAGAAATCAAGTGGGGATGTAGATGAAGATTTTGTTACGTACATAGGGAAGTGGAGGGAGGCTGGGGCTTCTCTTTTCGGAGGGTGCTGCAGGACTACTCCTCAAACCATTAGAGGCATATCCAGGGCGCTCTTTCTCTCTCCTAAAAATTATTGATCCAAGCAGTTAAGTGCAAACGGTAACCAATATTCCCACTGAAAAAGTAGCGCAATATATGAACAGCATCGAGCTTCGACATCGGACTTGTGTTGACCCTACATTTTCGAGGCTGAGATGTATTTACAATAAGCAGCTTCCAAGTTTTTTTTTGTTTTTGTTCTTTTATCTGACTTATTATAATATCCTTGTCTCGGGAGACTATCAATGGAGAAATAGAAATGGTTCCATTATAAAAAGGAAATATTCTAGCTATAAAGCCTAAAATTAGTCTCATAAGTTGATATGACTTAATTTGATTATTTATATTATAAAATTAATTTGATTATAAAATAAATTTAATAAATCAGAAAATTATATTAATTTTTTTTTTTGTAATAATCACTTTATGAATGTAGTAATACTCAATATAAAAAGATTATATAAGAATAAACAAATGCGACGCCAATAGCCTCACCGCCTCATGATTGTTGTACCCTCTTCACTATTGAAGTTCTCGGTCTCAATCCTAAGTCAGTCGACGCTGTGATGACACCAATGGCTGTAACCCTTCCTCTATATCCTCTGGTCTCTTCCACCCCAAGCTCCATAATTCCCACTAGCCAAGATGAGCAGAAGATCACTGCCAAGGACTCCACCCCAACTGAGGCTTTTAAAAACTGCAAAACAATAAAAGAACTCAAACAATGGCACTGTCGCATCACGAAGAAGGGCCTTGGTCATAGTCCTTCTTCTGTGGTCAAGCTTCTTGCCGCGTGCTCCGAAATGGGCACCCCAGAAAGCTTAGATTATGCTAGAAAGGCATTCGAATTGTATAATGACGACGAGGGAACTACTTGTTCTTTGTATATGTACAATTCTTTGATTAGAGGTTACTCTTCTGCTGGGCTTGGTGATGAAGCTATCCTTCTTTTTGTAGAAATGTTGGTTGCGGGCATTGTACCCGACAAGTTCACCTTTCCGTTTATGCTGAGCGGTTGCGCGAAGGTTGTGGGGTTTTGTGAGGGAGTTCAAGCTCATGGAGTGGTCGTTAAGATGGGTTTAGAGTGGGATGTGTTTATTGGGAATTCATTGGTTTATTTCTATGCGGAGTGTGGGAAGATGGATTATGCACGAAAGGTATTTGATGCGATGATTGATAGAAATGTTGTGTCATGGACTAGTTTGATTTGTGGTTATGCTAGGACGGGTCATCCGGAGGAGGCAGTTTCTTTGTTTTTTGAAATGGTGGAGGCAGGTATTAGACCCAATTCTGTCACAATGGTGTGTGTCATTTCAGCTTGTGCAAAGTTGAAGGATCATGAATTGGGCGAGAAGGTAAGTGCATATATGGGTGAGGCAGGGGTGAAGCTTAACACTCATATGCTGAATGCGCTTGTTGATATGTACATGAAATGTGGAGCTATTGATACTGCAAAGAGGCTTTTTAATGAATGTGCTGATAGAAATCTGGTTCTGTGCAATACTATCATGTCAAATTATGTGCGCCAGGGGCTGGTGAGAGAATCTCTTGCTGTATTAGGTGATATGCTGCAACGGGGACCACAACCCGACAGAGTTACCATGCTATCTGCAATCTCCGCGTGTGCACAATTAGGTGATCTTCTCTTTGGAAAGCAGTGCCATGGTTACGTTTTGAGGAATGGGTTAGGAGGTTGGGATAACATATTTAATGCCATGATAGACATGTACATGAAGTGCGGGAAACAACAAATGGCCCGCAGAGTTTTTGACTGTATGTCAAAGAAGAATGTGGTGTCGTGGAACTCATTGATTTCAGGTTTAATTAGAAATGGCGATGTAGAGTCAGCCTGGGAGATTTTCAATGAAATGCCAGAGAGTGATCTTGTGTCTTGGAACACGATGATCACTGCTTTGGTCCAAGAGAGCATGTTTGCGGAAGCAATTGAACTTTTCAGGTTGATGCAAAATGAAGGGATTAAAGCAGATAGGGTGACAATGATGGGTGTTGCATCTGCCTGTGGGTATTTAGGTGCTCTTGATCTTGCTAAGTGGGTCCTTACCTACATTGAAAAGAATGATATTCATTGTGACATGCGGCTTGGCACAGCCCTGGTTGACATGTTTGCTAGGTGTGGTGAACCTGAAAGTGCAATGCAAGTTTTCAGAAAAATGCCTAAGAGAGATGTTTCTGCTTGGACTGCAGCCATTGGAGCAATGGCCATGGAGGGAAATGGGGAACGAGCTATAGATCTTTTCAATGAGATGCTTGGGCTAGGGGTAAAACCCGATGAAGTAGTCTTTGTGGCGCTATTGACAGCATGCAGCCATGGCAGGTCTGTGGATCAAGGGCGGCATCTTTTTAGGTCAATGAAGGAAATCCATGGAATCTCCCCTCAAATTGTCCACTACGGGTGCATGGTTGATTTACTCAGCCGATCTGGGTTGTTGGAAGAAGCTCTTGATCTCATTAAGAGCATGCCAATGGAACCTAACGATGTGATATGGGGATCTCTTTTAGCTGCTTGTCGGATACATAAAAGGGTCGAAGTGGCAGCATATGTAGCTGAAAGGATAACTGGACTGGCTCCTGAGAGGACTGGCATTCATGTTCTTCTGTCAAACATATATGCATCTACTGGGAATTGGACCGAAGTTGCAAATGTGAGGCTACAATTGAAGGAGAAAGGCGTCCATAAAGTACCTGGATCAAGCTCAACAACCATTAATGGAATAATCCATGAGTTCACCTCTTGTGACAAATCACACCCACAGAAGACCCACATCTCATCAATGCTACAAGAAATAAACTACAGAGTCAGAGATGAAGGCCATGTTCCCGATTTAACAAATATTATGCTTGATGTTGATGAGCAGGAGAAAGAGTACTTGCTCAGCCAACATAGTGAGAAATTAGCCATAGCTTTTGGCCTTGTCAGTACAGCTCAAGGCACGCCAATTCGTGTTGTTAAGAATCTCCGTATGTGCACTGATTGCCACTCCTTTACCAAACTAGTGTCAAGAATATATGAAAGGGAAATTATAGTTCGAGATAATAACAGGTTCCACTTTTTCCGGCAGGGGAATTGTTCTTGTTGTGATTATTGGTAGTAAAAATACTAAACTGATAGTGGAAAGGTAAACCTTTCATATTTAATTTGCCCACTCCTAGGCCATTATTTTTAAAGCCAATTGTAAGCTTCACCATTAACAAATTTATTCATTCATTATATCATTTGATATCAATCAAGCTATTTCATTCATTACGACAACTGTGTGACTGGATGGGCTCATGGAATTTTTTTTGTAATGTGTGCGAGACACTCGTAACAAGTAGATGTGTTTTGTAAAAAAAGAATTTCAACTTTATCATGTTTTATTTGAAAATGGTTAAAAAATCAGAATTATTTCACTTTACGATAAAAAAATTCTTAAAATTCTGTTGAATTTTAGCATTTAAATTGAGAGTGAAATAGATGGATGCTAGAAAATTACAAGTTTACAACAAATGGGACAAAGTTAACAAACAAGCATAAAAACGCGAGGCACCCTTTCTCTCCGAATACTCTGAGGCATCACCTTTTTCTTGCGTCCGAACAATCTTTCCATCGTCCATGCCCAAGATGTTCTCAAAGTTACAAACTTCCAAGCTTCTCTCGTACTCACTCAGCCAAATAAATGCCGTTATCAATGCGCTGCCTTGCAACTTCTTATGCAATCATTTCTGCACTAGGATTGACTCAACCCAAATCACCGAGTCACCTGAACTTCCAAGCTGGGTCAAGTTCGGCGCCACCCAGAGCTCCGCCACCGCAGATTCGGATGAGGATTTTGTGATTCCTTCACTTGCTCACTGGGTTGAGAATCACAGGCTTCATGATCACGGCAAAGTTGTTAAGCGAATGCTAAGCGAAGCTGCCGAAACCGACGTAGAAAAAATAAGCAAAATCCTCCAGAATCGGTACCCATCACCTGATAACGTGGCTCAAGCTCTAAGTGGTTCTGGTTTTATTGCGTCTAACAGTTTGGTTGAACAGCTTCTGAAGAGGTTTAGTAGTGATTGGATCGTGGCCTTTGGAGTTTTCAAATGGGCAAAAGCGCAAACAGAATATAGGCATTCTCCAGAACTGTATGACTTCATGGTCGACATCTTGGGAAAATCGAAGGAGTTCCATTCTATGTGGGAGTTGGTAGAGGAAATGAATCAGTTAGGAGGTTATGTCACATCGGTCACAATGAGTAAGGTCATGAGAAGGCTTGCAAGGGCTGGAAGGCACAACGAGGCGGTTGAGGCATTTAGGAATATGGTGCGATTTGGTGTGAACAAAGATACCACAGCCATGAATGTACTAATGGATGCATTGGCGAAAGAGAATAGTGTTGAGCATGCCCATGACGTTTTCTTGGAGTTCAAGGAAGTGATACCGTTAAATTCTCAATCTTTCAATATTTTGATACATGGATGGTGCAAAGCTAGGAAACTTGACCATGCCAAAAAGGCTATGGAGGATATGGAGAAACACGGATGTCGGCCTGATGTGTTCTCCTATACTTGTTTTCTCGAAGCATATGGTCGCGAAAAGGATTTTCGCAAAGTGGATGAAATTCTTGATGAAATGAAAGATAATGGGTGCATGCCCAATGTAGTGACTTACACCATTGTGATGCATTCTCTTGGGAAGGCAAGTCAGGTGAATGAAGCTTTGGAGGTTTATGAGAAGATGAAGAGGAATGGCTGTGCTCCTGATGCCTCATTTTATAGCTCTTTGATATTCATTCTTGGTAAGGCCGGTAGGCTGAAAGATGCACACGAGTTATTCGAGGATATGCAGAAACAGGGAGTTAGTCGGGATGTCTTGACGTATAATACCTTGATTTCTTGTTCTTGTATGCATTCGCAAGAAGAGACAGCTTTGAAGTTGCTTCAGAAAATGGAAGAGGATTGTTGCAAGCCAGATCTTAAGACCTATGCTCCTCTATTGAAGATGTGCTGCAGAAAGAAGAGAATGAAGATGCTATACTTTTTGCTAGATCACATGTTCAGAAATGACATTAGCATAGAAGTAGGGACTTACTCGCTTCTGGTGAGTGAGTTATGTAAGGGTGGGAAACTTGAACAGGCTTGCTTGTTCTTTGAAGAGATGGTGTCAAAGGGAATGGTTCCTAAGGACTGCACATGTAAGATGCTGATGAAAGAACTTGAGGGGAAGAAGATGACAAAAGCAATGGAACGCTGTGAAAAGTTGATGTCACAGGCTAAAGAGGAAAGAAACATTTAGCAAATCTTTCTGTAAATGGTTGTGCAGCTCAGGATGAATTGGTTGAGCTGTTCCATACGATGCTGTGTGTAAGTTTTGAATACATCTCCATCAGTGTAGGATCTCTCATCCCATCTAGTATTTTTCCATCGATTTTACTATGAAAGCAACTGTTTTATTAACTCACTCTTAGGTGATGGATGCGACTAATTGTATGAATTTCTGGTAGATGAGCGATATATCATTCCGTCCTATTAAGTAAACAAATACTCAGAAGTGTGATGTGGGTCTTATTCGACTTTGAGGAATGCTTTGCTTTTCATGGTAGAAATTAGTTTCTTAGATCCAGTTTTCAAGAAACCTTGGAGTACAAATTACCACTTCAATCACTGCTGAAACTTCCAAATTCTGCTCAAATAGAAATAGGAAGGGATTCTCCTCCCAACCTACTGGGTTGGGCCTGGCCCAGATATTGAGGTCCATCTTGGACTAGATCCTACCCTCCCACAGTCCAGAAATCACCAAAAGAGCCTGGCCCATAATCTGTTTAGTAGATTGGGATGCATTGTGCGGAAAACAAGTCGAAGGGGATAGACAGGATCAGCCGATCTTGACACTCGCCTGCAACACCTAGCATTAAAATATCTATGCTTGCAAGTGAACGGAAAGCATGAGGAACCTCCCATTCTTTGATGATGTGAACAATAAGTGATTGCGTCGATCCCTTACCGTCAAGATGCCACCCGAGGACGCTGCATTAATGGCATCACCTCAGACGCCACGCCGCATGGAAGGCCCTGATCGAAGCAACTGTGGGCATGATGCAAATTCCTTGACACACAATGCAAATTCCTGGACACCTTATATAGAAGCCATGCTCTAGATAGGAATGAATCTCTTTGAACTCTATTATTCTCATACAATTCTTCTAAACAAAGTATTGATCTGAGTATTGGAGGCTCCTCGAACAACTACCGAGTCCCTCTCTATCTTTGTGGTTCTAGGTAGAAACATCTCAACTTGGGTTGCTGAAACTTACTTCAGGTGTATGATGAAACATGACATTAACACAAAGAAAAATGCTAGTATGCCCACTGAATTTGATACTTTATTTTAACATTTCGTGTATTTTTTTTAATTTAATGATTAAAAAAATGATTAATAGTGTATTGATATTTTTTTTATATTTTTTAAAAATATTTAAAAATAATAAAAATTTGAAAAAAAAAAAAAACAGACAAATTTTAAACTAGCAATTAAAGTGAGTTGTGCTACTCAAGTGGCAGAATAACATCGCTTTAACAAAAGTAGTTGACAGAATTAGTGTGTTTGACAAATTTTGTCACATTTTATAGTACTAGATTCCAGGCATGCGCCTACCAAGATGAAAGGCACCAAAACAAGAGAAGTTTTTTTTAAGAATTTTATGAAAGAGCAAAACAAGCAACATAAGTAGTGTATCCCAAGAATTTCAAGCTGCACAATTGGAAGATTTCTGCTCTTATAATTGTTTACAGGAAGCAAATGACATCTGACCATATAAGCTTTTCAATGTTATGTTTTACTCTGTCCAATTTCACTTTTGGTGTGACTTTGACGTACATTGAACGACTTTACTTTCATATAGCCTTGTCTTTTGAGCATCACATTTAGGAGTGTTAAAACGTGTTAATAAGTTGTATTCGTGTCGTGTCAGAGCGTGTACATAATGTTTAAAGGGTCAACACGAACACGACCTTTTAAGAGTTTTAGGTCAAACATCTCAACCCTAACAAGACCCGTTAAGACCTTTGACACTATATGACATGATATGATACGACACGACACAACACGATCTGACACGTTTCAATTCGCAAATCCGTTAGTGACCCGTTTAAGTTTAACTTAATTGATTTTATACAAATATTAAAACTTAAACAATAGTTATTAAACATAAAAAATTAATTATAAATTACAATCTTAAAATTATAATTCAATAAGTAGTACACTATAAAATATAATAAACACACAAATATGATCCACACATTGTAAAATATTAAAATTATAACTCAAACATATTAAATAACAATGAGTTAACTTGTAAATGATTTTTTAATAAGTACTTAAATGGGATAGCTAAGTGTTTAAGGGTATAAAGTTAATTTTAAATTAGGTTTTTTAAAATTTAGGTTAAGGGTATAAAAATAAATTTAAATTTCTTAACATGTTTTAATGGGTATAAAAGTAAATTTTAAATTTGACCCATTATCAAATCGTGTCTTAACGAGTTGACACGATTTGATCCGAAACCCGTTAAGACTAAACACTAATCCACTTTTATCGTGTCGTGTTCGTTTTCGTGTTAACGTGTCGTGTCGCATATTGCCACCCCTAATCACATTAGCTTTCCAGAAGATGAGGCCATTTTATTCCTGACCAAGCAAACTTAAACCACTGCCCATGCTTATTAGTAGGGCTGAACAAATAAGGCATCTATCTGACCCGACCCGTTTGAAGTTCTAACCCGATTACTCTTAAAGTTGAAAATGGAATTACCCGTTATCGACATACTTCAATTTTTCCAATTTTAAGTTTTTAATCCTCTCTCTCTCTCTGCCACCTCAAATCGCTGGCGTCCACCTCCAACCTTGTTAGACCAAGCTTCTCGTTGCCAACAACTTCCAGAAGATCGTCAACTTGTGCGGAACTTCTCCTTCAACGAGTCAACTACATCCATCCAGTTCTCCATCAACCATTCAATCTCCTAGAGCTGGTTCTTCTTCGATTCTCCATCATCGGCTACAAGTGGCGAAGCAATCCTACTTGAAGGAGGATGTGCCACGAGGGTCCATTCTTGGCAAGGCTTGCAAGTCACCCTTGGGGTACATGAGAAAGCAGCAGTCGTAATCTTGATTCTTCGAAAATTATGGACCATCCATTTGCACACGGAGGAGAACTCGCCGCACCGTTCAACAGATACTTCCTTTGTGACTCGTGAAGTAGCGGGATCAAGAGCAAGCCAAAGCTTCCGTTGTCACCAATATCAGAGAATTGTTCAGCAATTAGGGTTGTACTCTAAATTTTTTGGATGTTTTTGTATTGATTTAGGATTTCTATTTGGATCCTGCAATTGGATTTTGTTGGGAAAACAGAAAGAAAGCAAGAAGATAAGGAAGAGAAAATCGGGTAATCGGGCTAAACGATTAATCGGCTAATCGAAAGTTGTTGATTTCGAGTCGAAACAGAACTATGCTTATTGCGTCAGGTCGGTCGGGGAACAACCCTACTTATTAGTATGCAAATCAAGTAAATTGCTTATTTTCCTTGCACGCTTTTTAATTGTGGAGAGCTTGTACTTGCAAATTCTTTTTTGGGTGAGAAAAAAGAATTTGCTTTTCAAGTTCTACTGGTCCACTGGATGTTCTATCATATTTTTGGACAATCAAAATCAGTGTACTTCCCCCAACATGTCGCTTTTGTAAAGGAAATAACAATCCCATCAATTTATATCACATTACCATCTCACCAAATTCTTTACATTTATTATTTGACAAATAGTATAATGATTGCCAGAGAAATTGATTGAATTAAAGAACATATAATGAAGTAAAGGATACTTACAAAAAAATATATATATAATGAAGTAAAGGAACTTTCTTGAAAAGCTGGAGTTTTCAACTGTTGAACTTCTTTATCCTAAAAGCCGTCGAAGATCTAAGAGAAGGAATGGTCGTATGGGGAAAAATAAGAACCGTCTCACAAGCATGGCCTGATGTCTTTGGAAAACAGAGAACTTAAGCTTCTCTGTGATGACAGCAAGCTCCTTGCCCTTGGCTTCTGCCACCCTAGTCTTTCCAGGAACTCCTCGATCAACCTAAAATTCAATGTGACCAATAATATAAAATAGTAAAATGAAAATTAACTCGTAAAAATCAGTAAAACTCACATATTGCAAATGGACTTCTGTGATGATGCCACATCACGATCTGGGAATGAATCCTCCAATCGGAAGCTCAACCAAACATAGAGATCCAACACCTTCAGTTTTTTTTTTTTTTTGGTACCAAAAAAGAAATTTCAGTAGCTAACCCACCTTATATTAATAAAAAAAATTTGACTTCAGTAACATATCTTCTGGAAGAAACTAAAGTGACAAAACCTATAGGTTCAGCTTCTGAGTTTGACATAACACAAGAATTCAATTACGCCTCTGACAATTGGACTTATTTCCAGATAGAAACTAAGATTAAATTTGTTGCGGATCGGAACCCATAAATTCAAAGGAATATAAGACGGAATCGATTACTAGAGAGTCAGAAGAATAACATTCATTTAAAAACTGTCTTGTCTTAGGAATCAAGGTCTCAGTACCCTAAAAAATTCTTATTTTTTTTTATAAATATACACTTTATTGATAGAAATAGGCAAAGCCCAAGTACACAAGATGGTATATAAAAGACGAGACCTATCTAGGCCGTGGGTGGATTGGACGATACAAGGAAATCATGAAGGTTAAGACCATTAAAATCTATAGTTAGAGCCCGGAACAATAAAGTGCGATAAAAGTGAGAGATAAACTCCTCCGGTGTTTGTTTTTTATCTTCAAAGGTTCTATTGTTGCGTTCTTGCCAAATGCACCACATAATGCAGATAGAGACCATCTTCCACACTGATTTGATGGGAGTAGCACCTCTAAGAGATATCCAACTAGCCAATAGCCCAATCACTGAGGTCGGCATTATCCAGTTCAAGCCAACACAACTGAAGACACCATCCCACAAGTGTTTGGCTACTACGTAGTGCAGCAAGAGATGATCCACAGATTCTCCTGAATTCTTGCACATGCAACACCAATCTGTGATAATGATTCTGCGCTTTATCAAATTATCAATGGTCAAGATCTTGTCTAGTGCAGCTGTCCAAGTGAAGAAAAGAACTTTTTTTTGGGGGAGGGGGGGGGGGGGGGACGGGGGCTTATTCCTCCAAAGTAAGTGTGTATTCGTTAAGCGTGCTAGCGCTTTATAAAAGGATTGAACCAAAAAGTTACCCTTGCTCGACGGTGTCCACCAAAGTTATCAGCCATCCTTCCTCTTGGCATAGTAGAATAAATGTAACTGAAAAAAGTCTGAAAACTGTCTATTTCCCAATCTTGCATTGCTCTAGTGAATGTGACATTCCATTGAACTTGGTCGCCTGATCGAAACAAGAGATCTACCACCAAAGCTTTTTGGTCACTAGCTAGCTTGAAAACAGCAGGAAAAGTGTCTCGTAGAGCTTCCTCTCCACACCAAGTGTCCCTCTAAAATTTAATCCGAGATCCGTCACCCAATAGTAGTTTGGTATAACTGGTGAAGACTTCCCATTCTTGTCTAATATGTTTTCACAACCCCACTCCGTGGGCACCTTTCTAGTACTCCAACCCCCCCCCCCCCCCCAAAAAAACAAAAAAATAGGCCTCAATGTTTACTCTCTACTACCAGTTTCCATAGCGCATCAGGTTCCAAATTATACCTCTATAACCATTTACCAAGAAGAGCCCGATTGAAGGTTCTTATATTTTTTAAACCCAAACCACCTGAAGATATTGGTTTGCACACCTTGTCCTATCTGATTAAGTGAAACTTGAATTCATCCCCCATCCCACTCCATAGGAAGTCCCGGTAAAGTTTTTCGATCCTTTTTGTCACAGCTTCTTCAATCAACCACTCATTCCTAATGCTACATATTAGACAAAGCGGCAATACCCCTCATTCTTACTTCATTCTAACACCTAAAGCATCAACGAACAACAATCACATCTTGATCAAATTATATGATGCTAAGATCTAGAGCTTATATGACTCGAAACTGGGAAATACTTAATAATAGCAGTCCCTAGTTTATCTGATTATTTCCAGACAGACAAGAGGTGCCCACCTTTTTTTTTTCTGTCGTGCAATGCCTGAAATCACAATCAACAACAATGATTCTGTTTCCCCATAAAATTTAGGTACCTTTTGGATTCTAAAATTATTAATTACCAGGATTGAAATTTGGGATTTTAATATTGCAACTATTCTCTATTCTTTGGGTTCATTAGAAGCGGTGACTATACAAACAAGAAATGCCTATTCAAGAAGATATAGGCATTTGCAAAGTTAATAAAATTCCAGATCACTTGTGATGTCTACTAGGCATTATTTATTCTTTTCATGAGGACCCTCGGTCCCAAATCTGCTATTCTCCTTTATTTATCAAAACAAATTCTTTACTGTCTTCACAACATGCTAAAATTAAGAAGATTCAATCAATTTTTGTTTATTGATTAAAAAAAAAACATTTCATCAATGATTAGAATTTCTTGAACAATGAAATATGGAAATGAAACAAGTTGTCCTACCCAGGAATTCTCCTTTATTTATCAAAATAAATTCTTCACTGTTTTCACAACATGCTAAAAAAAAAAAAAATTACCTTGTGTATGGATTCTAGCTCCTTGAGAGCAGCTTGTGTTTTTGGCACTTTCAGTGTTCCTGGTGTAAATATTTCTCGCAGCCGAACTATGCCTTTGTTTGCATAATTTTGCGCAAACTGGTGAATCATGGCTGATCGGAGTTATTCATGGTTTAAAAAGACATCAATACGACTTTTAATATTTTATCTTACCTGTGTAAGGCCTTGAGATGAAATATCATCATCCATGTCAACTGGACTGCACAAAACAAAGTTATGGAACTGAAACTGAGTCACTAGCGACAAAATATAACTACCAACTTGCTCAGTCCCACAAGTTTATAGTTCAAGTATAAGTCCACCAAGTTTGGTATTCATATTCTAAAAAATTGGGGTCACGCTAAAATTGAAAAAAATTTGGACCTTTTAACAAGCGCAAAAGATAATACCTGATGCAAAACAGATACTTATCATGCAACCCCAGGGGCAACTCATCAATAATAGCAGCAACTTTCTGATATAAAATTGTGTAATTAACATCCAAGTAAAACTTTATACAAGATATATACATATATATGAACGAAAAATGACCATGATATTTGAGTATTTTAGTTGCCAAGAACAACATGATGTTCAAGATAAACACTTACCAATCTCTCTTCAATATCAGCAATAAAATAATTTTCAGGTAATTTTGCGTTGCCCAGAAAATGCTCCTGCCAAAAAAGTCCTTCAAGTATCATAGTTGGGAATAAATTAATACCATAATGCAGAAGAAAAGTTGAATTTCAACAAGATTTTCCAAATTTAAACAACCAACGCAATGGAAAATAAATTGGGGGTTCTTGAAGCAGAATAAAGTTTTCTTGGGAGCAAAATATATGTCGTTGATAGAAACCTTCAATAATCCATAACATCATTTACACAAACATATTTAATAATTCTAGAAATTGAAGTCTTCAATACTTTTTTTTTTTTATAAGTAAACAAGACTTTATTGATGAAAGAGAAAGCAAAATGCCAAAATGCCATTATTGTCTATGTCTTCAATACATAGACAACATGATTAATACATAAAGAAACAAATAAAAAGATGGATATAGAAGATACATAGGAACAAAAATGGTCATTGAAAACGTACCAATATCTGATAGAGACCATTTGTTTTGCGTACACGTGAATACATAAACATGAGATCGAAGGTAGGGAATAATCCGGCACGCTACATTCCAAGAGATTCTTTAATTAAGGAAGTGAAGGGTGCAACATATATAATGAAACTAAATCACATGATTATGGTGCAAAGAACATAGTGGTAGATTGCAAAAGATGTGCAGCAGCCATTTCACCAAGATGTTTGAATAACCTCTAGAGTGGGCGAAGGGGATTCGAGTGAAGAATGAAGTAAGGGTAGATCCTCTGCATCTATACAAGTCACTTCACCAACAGGAAATTTTGATCCGTACCGGCCAGCTCTCCCTAAAAGAAATCCAATTAGCAATCCAAAGCATTCATGGAGGACCCAAATGCACTGATCATATCCAAGGTAAGGAAACAAATAAAAAAATACCATTGTCGCAATACAGGTGATAACTTGATAGCATACAAATAGGTAAAGTGACCATTTGGTAAGCCCCTCTAAACTCATCCAAGCCGCTCACTTCCTCTCTAACCTCACCTAATGGCTCACTTTAAGGGAAATCCCAACACTAATTTCAAACTTCCAGTGAGAAGAACATTTGAAAGTATAAAAGAAAGAATCCAACTTCTATATGGTACATCTTATATAACATAGCAGTCCTAACATCTAAATGATCTCGAGCTCTACATACTGCGAGCTCCTCTCAAAATGTGGATTACAAAACTATCTACCCACTTACGTACGGAAGCTAATAATTAATAGAAAGGCAAAAGTATGGTGTGACACTGATGCCAAAACGTTACAGAATCACCAAAAGACAAAAGAAAATCCTTCCCCAGAAAGTTTTCATCCCAAATTTTCACATTAATATGAACTTAACCCTAATAAAGAGTTAACGGGTTTACTTGCAACCATACAAAAAACTACAATCAAAACAAAAATTTCAAACTTTAGGTGGGACTAAGCTACCTGCAATTTGCTTGATTTCAGGTACAGTAAGATCCCGCATTTCAAAACCATCAAACTTCTTCATAGTTGAAAATATGATCCTGGAAATGTTCAGATTGAGACCCATCCCAATGGCATCACTAGCCACAAGAACATCAAAGTCACTGCATGCATCATTGAACATTGTTGCCTGCAGATCTAAAGAACATTTAAATCACAGGAGAGAAAAAAAAAAAGAAATCGACAGAGAAGTGAGATAAAATATAGATTGATATTCAAAATAAATTAGGTCTGTGTGCAGAGAGAGAGAGAGAGAGGACAGGTTTAAAAAGGGGGGAAAACCATTTTAAAGCAATAAACAAAATCACACCCACTAAAAGAACTGAACAGTGTCAAATGAAAATTTTCATCTGCAGATGGTAAACGCATAATACACATCAGGGCTATCTTTTCTGAAATTAATAACAGCAGAAGAAAAATAGAACTAAAAAAAAAAATGCAAGTGACATCAATTGAGAGACTACAACTGTTGCAATGAACTAGGCATAGGTATAATGAGACAAGATAGAGCTTTTAAGACGCAGAGAGCAAGGCATACCTGTCTAGTTCGAGTCTCTGGTGGCAGTGAGCCATAAACTACAGAACAAAGATGTTTTCCCCCATTTTCAATTTCCCTCTACAGGTGTGGAGAAGATACATATACACTTAGACAGGTTATTTTACTAAACAAACAATGGAAAAGTAATTACTGACCTTTAGTTTGTATATCTCTTTACGTGAAAAGGTTACAATACAATCGCCTGTTTGTATTTGAGAGAAGGATCCAAGAGGAACCTTAGATGGAACTAGAGGTGAAAGTCTCTCATAAAATTCAACCTATCAAAATGGCTTTCCACAGAATAATCAGTAACATCATACAGAACAAACAGAATTAGCATAGAACTGACAACCACACGATGGCAGGCTTAAATAACAATTTACCAGATTTTTTCTTCATTTCTTTCTGTGTGGATTGGGTACATCCATTATGAATCAGACAATAAAATTCAGAATAATAATTGCTTACTATTTGTAAACCAAAACATAAAGTTCTGGAGATATTAGTTACACATACAATTCACAGCAATTGCAACTCATTCTAGAAAAGCCACTAGTTAAACCAAAAGGTGTTAGTCCCTAAACTTTGTTGCAGATGAACTTTTAGGATCATTTTAGTCCAAAACAGGTTAACAGAAATCCATATAAAATTGAGAAAAGAAAAGTTCCAAACAAAAACAACAAACTTCCAGTTAAACTTATCATAAAAAGAAATAACCCTTGAGTCTATAGAAGGTCATCCACAGAGGTTCAGAAAATTTGCAAGATAGCAGCTTTATGGTCTAATTAACAGAAAAGATAACATAGAAAGAAAGGGTTTTTTTTGGTTTAGGGGGGAAAAAGGAAAGGGGGGGGGGGGGGGGAGTCATGTTGCATATTTTTTCTTTTTTCATTCCTCCTCTTTCAAATCTTGAAACAAAGTGGATCTCATACTGGCATGAATGATGATACAGTAGAACAATTCACTAAAAACGCCACCTAGAATAAGATATATCAAACTCAGGAAATAAATAAAAAACCCATCCATGTACTGGTGAAGTAAACTAGCATTAGTATATTCTTTATAAACTAAAACAAGAATAACTTGGTTCAAAATTACACAGAAATTACCTCAACCTCATCACCAGTCACTTTCAGTATTTCCTGGATAAGAGGAATAGCGGCTGCATCTCCACAAAGGTGAAGCTCATCAGCAGAGATTCCTAATAGAGCACGAGTAAATGAAAAACCCCTTGTCCTACACCCCAACATCTGTACTGCCAATGAATTCATGAGAGGGTGGGTAGCAACGATATTCATATAATGATAACAAAACAATCAATCACATACAGGAATATATGAACTGCATGGCTTACAAAAAGAGGTATCAAGTACCCAGCTTAGAAAAGAAGTCTATTGCATAAATAAATGCCATAAGCTTGGGAATATAAAACATCGATAAATACAATCATCCAACAGCTTGGGGTTGTATTCATTTCACCAATAATCTCTGTCTAGGTCTCATATTCAAGCATGTGATTGACCATCATGATATTCGAGGAATATAGTAAAATAAGGAAAGAATTTTTTTATATAACATGAAAACAAGGGTCCGTCTTTAACTTGAAAAAATCACTTCTGTTAAAAAAAGATGGTTAGGCTGCTTTTAAATGGCATTATACATCAAATCCATGTCATGCAACCTAAGGCCAGCCCCAACCATCCCACAATTGGCTGATTCCCATCTACATACTTATAGAATCTAAAACATATGCATTGAGGGGCACATTCACTAATTTCACATTAATTTTTTTTGTCGGTAACTAATTTCGCATTGAAATATTCTCTGATTATCTCAGTTTAATAAACAGAAAACATTCTTATGAGCTTTCCAAATATGAAGAAAGAAAGTCCCCAGACAAACAATGGCATGCCTGAATTTCATCAATAACAGCACATTGGTAGTCCGAGGTTACATCAGCCATCTCAACTGTCACGGCCTTGTGCTTTGCACCATCAGCTTCCTCTCTCTCTTGTCCTGTAATGAGATCACAAGGAACTTTTGCCTTGTTCAACCGTTTTGCCACCTCCCACGCCAACAATCTCAATGGACCACAGTATATGCCTGGAGTAATGATAAATACTTGAAACAATTTCTACTCACAGCAACAATTCTCCCCTACATTGACTAAGAAGATTTAAAATAAGAAATTTACCAGAGGAACTTGACTGGAGTTGCTTCAAAGCATGGTATGTTTTACCACTATTTGTGGGACCCATATGCAGGATAACCTTGCGATGTTTCCTTCGAGCATTTGGGTACCATGTATGAGGACGACTGAAATAAATAAAAAAGCATCTGTGGTGAGGATTCTAAGAAGATGGTAAAAGAAACTATAGCATTCACAATTAGTATAAGCATTACATCAAGAATCATCCAAGATCCTAAGAATTTGAGCATGGGAACAATATGCTTGCTGGATTTTTTTTTTCCTTTTTGATGAGTGACACTTGATGGAAAATTAGACAAATGCTGATCAAGTCCAAACTAGTAAGGAGTGAATACACCAACAGAAAGCTTAACCCCTGCCACCGCTCCAAAAAAAAGGAAAAAGAGATACTCAAAAACCATCTGCACATGTATGCACAAACACATACATGAGGATGCACACACAACACACACAGAGAAAGAGAGAGAGAGAGAGAGAGAGAGAGAGAGAGAAGATGTTCAGCCATTTTGTCTAGCTGAACATATTTTGTAATAAAGTTCAATGCAAGCTGATACTAAATTCACAGTTTTGATTTCATTGTTTTAAATCCTATAACATGACTAACCTATCTCTGAAAAATGTCAAAATTATCAGGAGATTTAAAGACCAGGTAGTTAAGTCCATTATAGTTCCAAGCCCCATAAGTTCTATTCATATAACCAAATATAAACCAAAAACTGAAAATAGAATAGTTAGCCCTACCAAATAACATGGGGGTTCTATTTCAATAATGCTAAAAGTAAATCAAAAGAAAAGGCATGCTAATGCTATAACAAAAGAAAAGGTCATGGCATCCAAGCATCCAGACGTGTATTATGTAGTTTCAGTCAATGTAATTTTCACCAGATGAAGACAATACTACTTCCGTAACTGTGAGCCATATTTCTTACGTGAGATCTGTAAAGTCAAACTTTGTGGTACCAGTGCAACTGCTGTACTGTCTTGCTGTATCAGAAATGGTAGCTAAAGCTGCAATCCTCAGTTCCATGGGCAGCCAAATGGGCTCCATATTTCCTGATAAACATTGGGGAGAAAAGGGAGTGAGAGAACACCAAAACAATGCAATTAATTCAAAACCCACAACTACAAACTCCAATGTATTCATTGAAACCCTTTAATTGGATGGAAAGACCCTTCAAAGAGAAGGAGGTCCACAAGGTTATAAGCAGTATGGCTAAACAAAGTACTCGGGCCAGATGGTTTCTCCATGGGCTTCTTTCAACACTATTGGGAGGTGGTGAAAACGGATGTTATGCAGGTGTTTATGGAGTTTCACACATTCAGAAAGTTTGAAAAAAGTCTCAATGTGACATTTTTAGCACTCATACTGAAGAAATAGGGTGCAACGGTGATTGAGGATTTCCACCCTATTAGCTTGGTAAGCGGGATGTATAAGATTATTTCAAAGGTGTTTGCTAACTGGCTGAGCTTGGTTATGTGGCAAATCATTTCAAAATGGCAAAATGTCTTTGTTTGGGGAAGACAGATACTTGATTCAGTGCTCATTGCCAATGAATGTGTGGATCATAGGCTTAAGGAGGGCTTAGCGGATATTATTTGCAAGCTCGATATGGAGAAAGCCTATGATCACATGAACTGGAAATTTCTTTTCTAAATGCTTGAGAGATATGGTTTTGGAGATAGGTGGATCTCATGGATTTGACACTGTGTCATTACAGCCTGTTTCTCAGTGTTAATTAATGGCACCCCAGCATGTTTCTTTAACAGTTCTCGTGGGTTGCGACAATGGGACCCACTATCACCATTCATTTTCATTATTGTGATGGAAGCACTTAGACTGATGTTGAAGACAATTGTGGAAAGAGATCTCTTAGCTGGATTCTCAATTGGTCATGGGGTTAATGGTTCTATTATAATCTCACATCTTCTGTTTGTAGATGATACGCTACTTTTCTATGAAGCAAATCAGGGCCATATCCAAGTTTTGCGTGCCCTCCTAGTATGCTTTGAAGCTGCTTCAGGACTCAAGGTCAACCTTGGCAAATCTGAGATGGTGGCGGTGGGGGTGGTACCTCACATTGATAGCTTGGCAACTCTTTTGGGATGCAAAGTGTCTTCCCTGCCAATGCAATATTTGGGACTTCTGTTAGGTGCCACCTTTAAAGCTAAAGCAATATGAGATGGGGTCATTGAAAAGTTACAAAAAGGTTGGCGGAAAAGACTGTACCTTTTCAAGGGGGGGAGGATCACTTTGATCAAGAGCACTCTATCAAACATCCTGACTTATTTTCTATCCCTATTCCCTTTGCCTGTAGGGGTGGCAAATAAAATGGAGAAACTTTTTTGGATGTTCCTATGGGGCGGATTGGGAGAGGAAACTAAATTCAATCTTGTAAATTGGAATAAAGTTTGTTCTCCAATCACCGGGGGAGGGTTGGGGGTGCACAATTTGAAGATCTTCAACAAAGCGCTACTCGGGAAATGGTTATGGAGATACCACAATGAGGGGAGTCTTTATGGAAGGAAGTTATTGATTCTAGGCATGGTGATGCATGGGAGGGTTGGTGCACTAACGTGGTACGGGGGAGGCATGGTATGAGTCTATAGAAATATATTAGGGAGGGATGATAGTGCTTTGTAAATCATATCCGCTTTGTGATTGGAGAGGGCACTAGAGTTAAATTAAGAAAGACGTTTGGTGTGGAGTTAACTCCTTGGAGAGAGCAATTCCGGTACTTTATAACATCGCAACGAACAAAGTGGCTTTGGTGGCAAACTTGTTGTCTTTTGATCATGGGGTCCCACAGTGGAACATCATTTTCACAAGGGATAACCACAACTAGGAGTTGCCACTTATTTCATATTTTTTCATCTTACTACATTCCACAGGTTACCGGAAGATGCATGGAGATAAGCTTCAGTGGAGGACCATAGCCAGCAAAAAATTCACAATAAAATCCTATTTTACAACCCTGGCATACCAAGGACATGTAGCTTTCCCATGGAAAAGTATTTGGCGGTCCGGTGCACTCACCAAAGTGGCTTTCTTTTTGTGGCCTACTGCTCTTGGGAAAATTCTTACCATAGACAACTTGAGGAAGAGGGGCATTATAGTGATGGATTGGTGTTGTTTGTGTAAGGCTCACGGTGAATCAGTGGAATCATCTATTGTTGCATTGTAAGGTGACACAGGCTTTGTAGAATGTTGTCTTCAGTCGCGTGCATGTTGGGTGGGTGATGCCGGAAAGGGTAATTGATTTGCTTGCTTGCTGGAAAGGGATCAAAGGCTGTCCACGGGTGAAAACTGCTTGAAATATGATTTCATTGTGTATTATGTGGTGCATTTGGTTGGAAAAAAATGAGCGTTGTTTTGAAGACAGAAAGCGAACAATGGAAGAGCTCGAGGAGTTTTTTTTTGCATACTCTCTTATTATGGTTCTTAGCCATTATATCCTTTGGAAGCAATGTGCATGATTTCTTGTCTTTTAGTTAAAACTTATAGAATGTAACTAGGTGCTTTCTTTGTATACTTCCCGTATACTTATGCTATGCCTTGTTATATTCTCATTAATAAAAAGAGGTTTATTACTTATAAAAAAAATCTGATAGTGATATCAAATGAAGAGTGACAGATTCTCATACTAACAAAAATAGCACAAGAATCGATCCAACGAATAACCAACATGTCATGATCACAACAACGAAATTACACAGCTTACATGTGCAACCTGATGAAACATTGAATATCTCTAAGGAATTAATGCGCAGAGATAGATCAAATGATTATCTACACAAACAAGTCATCTTCCAATTTCCATATACAAGAAAGGGCAATGCTAGGGGGCCCGTTAGGGTGCCCCGCTGCATTGCCCTGTTAGTGTTAATTTAATGTTTTTATATATATATTTTTTTCACATCATTTTTTTAATATGTTTAAATATTTTTAAAAAAAAAAAAGAAAAAAATTCACAATATTATTAAACAATATATTTTTAATCATTATGTCAAAAAAAAAAAAAAAAAAACAGGAAGCCAGACAATCTAGTGGGGCAAACTAAAGGGACAAAAAGCATTTCCCTACAAGAAAACTTACGAAAACATGAACCTCTACTCAAACAAGTCATCTTCCAATTTCCATTTACAAGAAAACTTATCAAAGTAAAAACATAGATGATTGGGGCAATTTTATGGATAGTTCACATGTTCAGTGTATGTTTGTTATTTATACCTATTACAAATAAGGGAATAGTAAACAACCTATACAGCCTTAAAGAACAAAATTTTGAAAGCTATGCTTTCTTTATCTTTTACTTCAACACGAAAAAAGTTAAGCCATCAGATCCAAATGATTATGGGAGATCAATTCGCAATCTCCACTCATTTCTTAAATTAAATGCTTTTTACTTTTTCGAGGATAGAATAACCATACATTCAACATCCTCCCCCCTTCCAGTTGACTCCATTTAGCAGTAAGCTCAGAAAGCAATAAGCTACGCTCAAAAAAGCCCACGATTGTGAATTTCCTGGACTTCTTCACCACTTAACCAACACAAACTAAAAAGAATTTAACACGAGACGTAAAATATATCAAGGAAAATAAAGAGAGTGTCTGGAGGACGAACCGCGGAGAGTGCGAGAAACGCCCAGAGACAAAACTCTTCGACGCAGTAAAAACGAGGCCATTGTTTCTGGACTTGAAAAGTCTTTCTCTTTCTTTTCGGAGACAATAATTTCAGAGGGAACCCAAGTACGAGAAATAGAAGTTAATGTAAGATATCGTGCTCGAAGGGAAACGTGCGGTGCCCCCTCACTCCGCTCTCTTAGGGTTCGTAGACTTCGCTTCTAACGCCATAATTTTGGGGACCGTTGGAGAGGATGGGGGACGGAGGGGAGTCGAAAACAGAAGAACCGTGCTACGAGTCGTTTAGGAGGCAGAAGAAATTATTTCCACAGTTTGGGCTGGTCTCAAGTCCAGCCCACTCAAATTACACTCCATCGACACGAGATGGCCCGATTAAGAAGGCAGCAAGGCCTGTTCTACACGATGACCCTCTTCGCTTGGTATCTAAGCCCAGCATCTTAATTCCCAGGTATTACAATGTTCAACGGACAACTAATTCTCTTTATTAAATCAACAACATTATATACAGTAGTGGATAAATATCACATAATTATTTTTAAAAAAATATATAATTTATTATTAAAAATTAGTTTCTTTTTAATGTAAACTCTACATTTACTTACTTTTTTCAAAACAATTGTATGATGTTTGGATATTATACGATTGTAAATATAATTTCTCTTATTAAATAATTGTATTTATCGACATTTTGAGAGTGAAAAGTTATCATTTTTAATTGTTGAATGGTGCAATATATCATTTTTAGTAAATTAGTGTATCTTTTTTTTAAGGGTGTTTGGCAGCCACTACTATACTGCTGCACACCTACACACCCTCTCATAAACATATCTTAATATATATTTTTTTTTCCTTCAAACACCTGATTTGCAGCTGCACATTAGGTGCTGTTTTTCATTTTCCTTTTCTTAAATAGCTCCCCCATGTTGAGGAAATTGTGCAGAAACTTGTGTGGTTTCTTTTTAATTTCTTTTTAATGTAGACATGGAAATGCAAGCTCGTTTATTTTTGCATATGATGTAAGTTCGATGAGTTAAGATATATAAAAAAAAAATGAAAATTGAATAAAATATTATTAGAATATATTTTTTAATATTATTTTTATTTTAAAATTTAGAAAGATTGAATTTTATATTTTATTTTATTTAAAAATTTGATAAAATTTGATATATTTATAATAATTATAATAGAATATGATAATAAGATGAGATAAAAATGATTGTAAAAACAAACTAGAACACACTTATATTAGTGTGTCCTGCAAATACATGCACATGTTTGATGATCTACCGGCCGGTGTGGAGTCGGAACAAACCAAATTCTGATGCCATATTATAAACACAATTAAGCCCCCCAATAATTATATGGGTTGGGCTAATTACATGAGATTAGATAAGATAGCATTAATTGTGGAGGGGGATTTAAATTTTAATGCAACTTTCACTGGTAGGTTGTACTGAACATGAGAATATGAGAGTGATGTTTATGTTTGAAAATATAAGTTACAAAGCAAAACCTTCTTCATATCCACTATGACCTTTGGCCCCACCTTTAGCTACTTTAATGCCAACTCGAGAGTTTTCATGGAGGACAAGACACTGAAACGGATAGACACCTCATGATTTGAAAGCCAATATGGAAGGTGATCGTATAAAATGCCTTGAATTTGAAAATTCATCACCACCACAAAAAATTAATATATTTTTAAAATTAAATGGTGGAAGATTTTCTAGACTATACATCACTTCATATCTACATTCAGCATTTATTCACATCATAAATGAATCCAACTTCTTGTTTGACTGTAGATAGATCCATCATGCTGGCCCTCCTATATACACATATATATATATATAGTTAACTTGAGTACTGTAATTTTTAATCTTTGAATTTTAGAACTTTAATTCATTTTAGATAATAATAATCATTTCAATTAGCTTGAGAAAGAAGAGCAAAAATAAGAATAAAAACATTCAATATAAAATTGACCCACAGTATAACCTTTCATGAACTCAGTAGCAGAATCTGGCCCCATACTTGGTTGAATTGCTTTGTGATGTGAATCTGGCCACAATGAGTTCAAATTAATGATTTAAGGAATTTGTATATGGGTAATACTATATATAGTCGTGAAGTTGCAAACGGCGTGCAGTCACTTTAAAAAAAAAAAAGTTAACTTTTTCACGTAAATTTCATATATATTCATTTTTTTTTAAAACAAGTGTACGCCGCTTACAACTCCATGACTACCATTATAATTTCTCTTTATATATATATATATATGGTGGTGAAAAAGGAGATGATCTCCTCCCAATATTAATGAAAATAAAAATCAACTTGTAAGTCTGTTTATTGACAAATTGATCGTATCGATAAAATTTAAAATTAACGACGTTTTGATTTTTGATTTTTGATTTTTGTAATAATTGGAATATTGGGTTTTGGAATTGGGACGGCATATATATATATTGTTATGAAACTTAAAGAAAGGAACTACTATTGCAAAAGAGAAATAAGAAATTCTCTTTGAAACTGTTAAGAACTGAAACTTTCTTTCTCTCTCTATATTTTCTTATGAATTTCATTACAACTGAAGCCCCTATTTATAGGCTTTGAAATTACTATGCAAGTCACTATGCAAGTCACTATGTAGAATTTAAAATAATAGTGGTGGGGTCATTCACATAATTTTAGTGGTGGGACAGGGGGGCGGTTGCCGACGTTCGTTCATTACACTCCCCCTTGAATGACCGCCAATAAGGAATCTGCCTCGTTAAAATCTTGCCAAGTAAAAACCCAGTGGGAAGAAAAACCAATGGCGAAGGAAAAAGAGTACAGTCTTCTTATGTATCCATAAGTGCTTTAAGATTGTCTCATTAAAATTTTGCAGAGAAAAACCCAGTGGGACAAAACCTCAGCGAAGGAAAAAGAGTACAATCAGCACATTTACTCCCCTTGAAAAGTGCATGACAAAAGATCTTTGAGTTTTCGCATTCCAATGTTATGCACAATCTTCTTGAATGTGGAAGTTGGTAACGCCTTTGTGAATAAATCTGCCAGATTATCACTAGATCGTATCTGCTTGACATTAATTTCACCTTTCTCTTGAAGTTTATGAGTATAAAAGAATTTAGGTGAAATATGTTTGGTTCTGTCACCTTTGATATATCCTCCTCTGATTTGAGTGATACAAGCAGTATTATTTTCATATAAGATTGTTGGGCTATTATTGATCATGGGAAGTCCACACTTTTCCTGGATATGTTGAATAACTGATCTCAACCAAATACACTCTCGACTTGCTTCATGAATAGCAATGATCTCTGAGTGATTTGAAGAAGTAGCAGATAGTGTCTGCTTAACAGATTTTCATGATATGGCAGTATCTCCATAAGTAAATAAATATCCAGTTTGAGATCTACCTCTGTGTGGGTCTGAAAGATAACCTGCATCTGCATACCCAATCAATTCTGGACTTGAACCACGTTGATAAAATAATTCCATATCAACCGTACCATGAAGGTAACGAATGACATGTTTAATGTCATTCCAATGCCTTCGAGTTGGTGCAGAACTAAATCTTGCAAGCATATTAACTGAGAATGTAATATCTGGTCGAGTGCAATTTGCAAGATACATCAAAACTCCAATTGCACTGAGATATGGTACTTCAAGACCAAGAATTTCTTCATCGTCATCACAAGGACGGAATGGATCTTTCTTCACATCAAGTGTTCGAACAATCATTGGAGTACTCAGGGGATGAGATTTGTCCATATAAAAATGCTTTAAGACTTTCTCAGTGTACATGGACTGATGAATAAAAATTCCATTTGGCAAGTGCTCAAGCTGCAGGCCGAGACAAAGTTTTATTTTGCCAAGATCTTTTATTTCAAATTCATTCTTTAAATATATAGCGGTTTTTTAGATCTCTTCAGGAGTTCCCACAATATTTAAATCATCAACATAAACCGCAATAATAACAAATCCGGATTCTGATTTCTTAATAAAAACACATGGGCATATAGGATTATTCTCAAATCCTTCTTTCAATAGATATTCGCTTAAGCGATTATACCACATGCGTCCGGATTGCTTCAACCCATATAAAGATCTTTGTAGTCTGATTGACTACATATTTCTAGATGTACTTGTAAATGCTTCAGGCATCTTATATCCTTCAGGGATTTTCATATATATGTCATGGTCTAAGGATCCATATAAATATGCAGTGACCACATCCATCAACCGCATTTCTAATCCTTTTGTAACAACCAGACTAATTAAAAATCTAAATGTGATTGCAACCATAACGGGAGAGTATGTTTCTTCATAATCAATCCCGGATTTCTGCAGGAAACCTTGTGCAACAAGCCGTGCTTTGTATCGCACAATTTCATTTTTCTCATTATGTTTTCGTACAAATACCCACTTATATTCAACAGGCATTACACATTTTGATGTTTGGACAACAGGTCCAAATACTTCTCGTTTTGCTAGCGAATTTAATTCAGCTTCAATAGTTGTTTTCCATTTTGGCCAATCATTTCTACGTCGACATTCTTCGACGCTTTTTGGCTCACTTTTTTCATTACTTCTGGTAATATCAAGGGCCATTTTATATGAAAATATGTTGTCGACAATAGTTTTATTTCTATCCAGAATTTCTCCAGTTTTCATGAAATGTATTGAGATCTCATTATTTTCAAGTACCTGTTCCTCTTCAGGGAAAAACATTTCATGACACACCTCTTCAGGAGGTCCCTTTTTAGGAGATTTATACTCTTCAAGAGTTTCCTCTTCAGGAGGTTTTGGAATAGAAGATTTAAGCTCTTTAGGAGCACCAATTATATTTGTGGCCTGTATTGTAGGTACGTGTTCTTCAGGAACACCAAATTCATTTTGTATTCTTTTCCTTCTGGGAATTTTGTCTTTTGCACCAATAGGTCTTCCACGCTTCAGGCGTGTTTTAGATTCACCTATTGCTGCTTTGACAATTTGTCCTTCAAGGACTTCAATCCTTACTGGAGTATTAACAGCAGGAATATAAGATTTTACTACAACTTTAGTGTCAGTAAATACATCCGGTAACTGATTTGCAACATTTTACAAATGAATAATCTTTTGAACTTCCCGTTTACATTCATTTGTAGGAGGATCAAAATGAGACAGGGTCATATTATCCCAAATAATATCTTGTCGTGTTTCAGGCACCGACTTTTCTTTACCCATTAACGGAAAATTTGATTCGTCAAAATGACAATCCTCAAAGCGTACTTTAAACATATCCCATGTAAGGGTTCAAGGTATCTAATAATGGATGGTGAATTAAAACCAACATATATCCCAAGTCTACGTTGAGACCCCATTTTTGTACGTTGTGGAGGTGCAATTGGAACATATACAGCACATCCAAAAGTACGAAGATGAGAAATATTTGGTTGTTGACCAAATGCAAACTGTAATGGAGAATATTTATGATATGCAGATGGTCTAATACGAATTAGAGATACTGCATGAAGTATAGCATATCCCCAAACAGAAATAGGTAGTCTTGATTTCATAAGTAAAGGTCTAGCGATTAGTTGAAGCTTTTTGATCAAAGACTTAGTTAAACCGTTTTGTGTGTGTGTATGGGCAACAGGATGTTCAACATCTATTCTTATTGACATGCAATAATCATCAAAAATTTGAGATGAAAATTCACCTGCATTATCCAATCGAATGGTCTTAATCAGATACTCAGGAAATTGTGCTCGTAGTTTAATTATCTGAGCAAGAAGTCTAGCAAATGCAACATTTCTAGTGGAAAGAAGACAAACATGTGACCATCGACTAGATGCATCAATTAGAACTATAAAATATCTAAATGATCCACTTGATAGATGAATAGGCCCACATATATCTCCATGAATCCTTTGTAAAAAGGATAGAGATTCAACAATGACTTTTGAGGGAGATGGTCTAATAATTAACTTACCTTGAGAACATGCAGCGCACGGAGATTCATTGGGTAGAAATATCTTTTGATTCTTTAAGGGATGCCCATGCGAATTTTCAATAATTCGTCTCATTATTATAGAACCCGGATGTCCAAGGCGATCATGCCAAGTCATAAATACTTTAGGGTCAATGCACTTCTGGTGCATTACCACATATGATTCAATTGTTCTGATTTTTGTATAATACAATCCAGAACATAGAGCAGACATTTTTTCTAATACGAGCTTCTGGCCCGATATTGTTTTAGTAATAAGAAGATGCTCTTTATTGCCTTCATTGGTCGTTTCAATATGGCAATCATTACGACGTATATCTTTGAAACTCAATAAATTTCTTCTGGATTGTGAAGAGAATAGAGCATCATCAATACAAAATTTGGTGCCATTAGGCAACACAATATAAGCTCTTCCGGAGCCCTCAATTAGATTCGATGAACCTGATATGGTATGGACATAAGCTTTACTTAGTGTTAGATTTTGAAAATATTTCTTTTTTTTTTAGAATTGTGTGAGTTGTAGTACTGTCAGCCAGACATATATCTTTATCATTCAACTCAGAGATAAAAAGCTCATCAATGTGATCCATGATTCTACAAAATATACAAAACTTTTATTACTGATAGAAAGAAAATACATTAATTGAGTGGAACACTTCCATCTCCAATTAAGTGTTCAATACTACCATCAGGATGATTAAAGAAATCAGATACAACAAGATGAGTAACGTCTACATCTACTGAATCTAATAAATCATCTGATGGTTCTACTAAATTTGTTTCATGCACTTTATTCTTTCCTTTAATAGAAGCTTGATATAAATCAGCTAAGTGTCTGGCCGTACGACAGGTACGTGACTAATGTCCAGTCATTCCACATCTATGGCACACCTCTTCACTTTTCTTTGAAGAATTATTCTGAGGATTTTTACCCCTTTCTGAATTGTACTACTTCTGGTGATATGGTATATTATAATCCCTTTTAATGTTGTTATTCCTGGAACCAACATTTTTATAATTTCTCCTACCACGTCCATGCCTCTGATTTCTTCTAAAGGATGCACCATTCACTTCTGGGAATGATGCAAACCTATTACCATTCACTTCAGGGAATGATATTGAGCCAGTAGGGCGTGACTGGTGGCTTTCTAATAAGAGCTCATTATTCTGCCCAGCTACTAGAAGATATGATATAAGTTCAGAATATTTCTTGAACTTTCTCTCTCGATACTGCTGCTGCAGGAGCACATTCGAGGCATGAAATGTAGTAAAAGTCTTCTCTAGCATATCATCATCGGTGATTTTCTCACCGCATAATTTTAATACTGATCTTATTTTAAAAAGTGCAGAATTATACTCACTAACACTTTTAAAATCTTGCAACCTCAGGTGCATCCATTGAGAACGAGCTCTTGGGAGGACGACAGTCTTCTGGTGTTCATACCTCTCCCTTAAATTATTCCACAAAATATAGGGATCTTTTACTGTGAGATATTCAGTTTTCAATTCTTCATGAAGATGGTGGCGAAGGAAAATCATTGCTTTAGCACGTTCCTGCAGGGATGCTTGATTTCCTTCTTTAATAATTTCTCCCAGGTTCATTGCATCAAGATGTATTTCAGCATCAAGTATCCAGGATAAATAATTTTTTCCAGATATATTAAGAGCAATAAATTCCAATTTTGTAAGATTTGTCATTTTAGAGGAATAAGGCCACTAGCTTTAGAATTGGTAGAACCGTCATGCTGATAACGTGTTATGAAACTTAAAGAAAGGAACTACTATTGCAAAAGAGAAATAAGAAATTCTCTTTGAAACTCTTAAGAACTGAAACTTTCTTTCTCTCTCTATATTTTTTTATGAATTTCATTACAACTGAAACCCCTATTTATAGACTTTGAAATTACTATACAAGTTACTATGCAAGTCATTGTACAAGTTACTATGCAGAATTTAAAATAATAGTGATAGGATCATTCACATAATTTTAGTGGTGGGATAAAGGGACGGTTGTTCATTACATATATATATATATATATATATATATATTGTAGAGCAAGCAGCATATATATCTAAAAGGTCCTGATCAAATTTACGCCAAATTATTCTCCTCTCAATGGCGGGGTCTTGCAATATTATTGGTTCCGCCCTATAAGCTGCTACTTTTGATTGTATTAATTAGGGGGCGGGGGGGAGTGGAAAACAAAAATTCCTTGAGACGCAGAATCAAATATCAATAGATTGAAGTCCCTGTCATGAAATTTATTTCTCAATCAAAAGGCCGGAGCATCGGGTCAAAATCTTTTTCTTCAATCCCAATTTTCTTTTTTAAAAGGACAAAGAAATTGTGGTCCTTACAGTACTGGCTTGAATCTCGAGCATATAAACCATCTCTGACAAGTCATGATCCAAGTATGCTTGAAAATTAAAAATAAGAAAATTTTAATTAGAAGCAATTTTGTACATTAATAAGCATATTTATTTAATGTGATTTGTTAAAAAATTAAATTTTATAAAAACAGTCAATAAACACATATTAATGCATAAATTGATGCACAAATCTATTTATATATATATAGCATTGCTTAATTAAATATACCCAACATGAATCAAGGTCAATTATATACGTGGGAATCGACATCTTATTTCTTGGTTTTTTTTTTTATAGCAATTATTTGACTTTTTATTTTTATTTTATTGAGCTAGAACATATAACGACAGTTAGCAACTTTTAAAACCTTCTAGACCTTGAAATGCACTAGATCAGACCCTGTAATTTATTAGGCAACCAGTCTTAAATTAACGAGTTAAAGAAGTAAATTCTGAAAATGGTTATTAGCTGGCAGCAACCAGTCTTATAAACAGGAAAATAATACTCAAATCACTCTCAAGTCTCACCCAATCAATTCAAATTAAATAAAAGTTCATAGTTCCAAATAATATAGTACTCAAACTTCAAGTACTAATGGAGTTAAAAAAGATCAGATGGCCACAATTCCCCCATAATATATATTTGGATCACCTCATATATATCCAATCCATCTTACAATTTGTTAAAATATAAAAGAAAAAAAATAAAAAAAAAATATACCTCTTTTCAACTAGCTAATGAAAAAATATAAATTTTATTATTTATTTTATATCTACCATCATCATCAAATTATTTACAATAACAATATTAGCAGATCATGATCAGACGATATATCGATAAGAATTTCCTTGTTTGTTCTATGATTTAATGATCCGGTCTAGTTTGTGATGCATGTCAAACATTTAGGCCGGTTCAGCATAAAAATAAAAAATAAGATCGAACACAAACCCTAGAAGAAATATTAGCATGAGATGTATATATATCATGTGCATGTGAGAGAGTGGTCTACATCAAAAGATAGGTTACATAGACATTCACTTTACTGTGGTTGATGCTAAAGATAAGGACAAGTGAGCAAAGCTTTTGTCGCATTTTGAAAAACCAAAGGACCCAAAACCATGCCTAGCTTGAAACCGATACAATACCTCTGTAAAGAAAAAGATCAAACAATGGGGTCTCTAGTCCAAGCCGGAAAAAGCTGGCAATAAAGTATCTGAGAAGAAAAAAAAAAATTGAATAAATAAATAAATAAATTGCAGTTGGCTGGGTTGCTGTTTCCTTTGACTGCATGCCTCGTAAATCATGTTTAGGCGCTAACTTTGCCCTATTAGATTCACCAAAGGTGGCTGGTTTCGGGGGGAAGAAAAAGTAAAAGCAACAAACAAATCTTCTTGGGAGTTCTTTATGTTTTTGACCTACTTACTTAATTATTGTTTGTCTCTTATTCTGTGAGAGATGATCCATTAATGGTCATGATTGTGTACCTTCATTAATCATGCAATATTCTTAGTCATCCAGTAGTACTTGGTTGCCGAAACATTACAGCTGTGGTTAGGACCTTTAAAAGACAAGAGACCATATAGCTTCATGCTTTTCCGGAATATTATGTAAATTGAACTCATTATCACGGAATAAGTAGTACCACTGCATGCATATATGCTTAGTATTGTGCTTGGAGATCAGGGCAAGAAAAGTTCTTATATTTTGAAATAAGAGAAATGTTTGAATCTTCAGATCTTGATCTAGTCTTAGTCGAATAATGTATCATGTTTTAAACAACATTTGAATTAAGCTATAAAATTACTTAAAATGCATCACTTTAATTTATATATATTTTTTTGGTAGATTGAATATTTTATATTTATGTATATAAAGAGATAATAACTTATATTCGGTCAAACCAATCTATATTGCCTCAATGAAAAGTTCAAATTACATGATTTATATATTCTCTAAAAGGACTAGTTAATAATATAATTAAAGTCTCATTAGAATTTTATAAAGAGCAAAATCTTCTCATTTTTAATCAATGTAAGATCTCATATACTACTTACACTAATTCTTATCGTATGAAGTATCACAATCTACTCTCTAAAATTTTTGATATCCTCGTCGGGTCTGTTCATCACAGATGACACGACTCAATTCTCATATTTCTTATTAAACCTGACTCTGATATAATAATTTGTAACGCCCTAATGGAATGTCTAAATTATATGACCTATTTTTTAAAAGGACTAGTCAATAATACAATTGAAACCTCATTAGAATCTTATAAAAAACAAAATCTTCTCATTTCCAAACAATTTGAAATCTTATATACCACCTACAGTACTTATCCTTATCATATTCGGGATATCACACGATTTCCTCAAATAACACCCTCCAATAGAGGCGTGCCACATAGACACCACATATGAGCAACAATATGATTGCATTGTAGAGGGATAAAAAAATTTGTGTTCTCTCTCTCTCTCTCTCTTTGCCTGATCTACTCGATTTCTCTATCATTTTTTGTATCTGGTTCTCTTTACTCCGTGTGCAAAACCATGATCAATGAGAAATGATGATCAATGCAATCAAACCATGATTGTTTCCTTCATTGCAACCCCCCTCCCCCAAATCCCAATCTCTTCCCAAGGTTTGTCCATTTTTTTTTTTCCATTAATGATTGTTTTCTTTTGGTTTTCAATTTTCTTTAAGGTTTTCAAGTGATAGCTTTTATTTTCATTTATAATGTCAGGTATATTATCATTATTTTATTTGATCGTAGATTGAGATTAAAAGCCTCGATCACCTATGATGTCCATGGGAGAGAGAAACAATTGAATATTTCACCTTGGGAGACCTTTGGAGTTGTTATGATGAATGGAGTGTATACAGAGCAAGAGTTCTAATTGTCTTGAACAACGGGGAGACCTTAGCACAGTACTATGTGCCCTATCTCTTTGCAAACCATGCAAATTGCAGATATAAAGATATCAATGAACAAGGAGGATGATAGTGTGCGACAGTCTAAAGGGCAACAATACAATGATTCTCTCTTCTTTTCCATGAAATAGTTTGCGGATGGGTGAAGTATTATTGCTTATGAATTATTTGCCACAAACCTCCTATCAATGAAATTGGCGGGAAAAAAATGCATTTTTCATATTGTATATATTATTCTAGATCACACATGTTGATGGCAAAAAATTGAAAATGTTGTAGTGAACCAACGGTTTGAAGGGATCTATGGGTCTAGAGGGGTGCGCGGGTATTAAGGTGGTAAGGCGTGCAGCGGAGTGGTTAGAGTGGATGAGCGGGTTTGTGTTTTCAAAAGAAAATTAGATCACATGGATTTCTAGTTTTGATTTTCCTATCATTTGATCATGCGGCTCATGTGACTTCTATGTTGATTGCTGATGTGTCATTAGTTTATTTGTCGTTCAAAGAATTTATTATATATATATATATATATTGATAGTCAACTGGTAAAGACAAGGATGATAGACGGTGCTGAATTCTAGCTAGATACCATTTAAATCTTTTTTTCTGATCTTAGGGAAAAAGATTCCAAAACTCATAATGGATTCGTTGAATCCATGGGCGGCGGTGTTCCCTTTGATACCCACTCTGATATTGGACTAGTACTACTAGTGATCCGTTGAAAATTCATCAGTTTTCAGTTCAAGGTGCCTCAGCCGCTCATATTCATTTCTCAAACGGACCCCATCACTCTCTAGATTTGAAAGAACTTCCCATTTTTCACAAAAGACTTTTTCCCTAAATATTAAAACTTATCTTTATAAATCCTATTTTTTCAGAATCCATTAGTAATTTTTTTTTAATAATCAAAATTTTAAATCATGTTTTTATTAATTTACACTGCACGATGATAAAATTCCATGATGACAACAAACATATATATATATATATATATTTCTTTTCATTTATGTGAGACTTCTGATTTATTTATTTATTTCTCTAATTATAAGCTATGTTTTCATTTGTAAGAAAATTACAAATGAAAATTGTTGTTTTATTGATATGCATACAGCCAAACCAAATTAATCAAGAGGAAAACATTCTCTTCTGACAGATTCTTCCTGGCCTCCTTACAATATTGACACTTGATGATCAAGAAGCTGATCAAGATACGCATCCTGCAAACAATATCCTTCTTCATCATGAACTCGTTGAATCCAAACAAATTGATTGCACTAATGCCATCCATGAAATGCTGCATCAAGGATGTCAAAAGAGGTGGGGGGAGAGAGAGAGAAAAAAAAGAAAAGAAAAATATAATATTAATTTCCATGAAGATCATGTGTAGGTACCCACATGTCTTTGTGCCCTTTAGATTATAATTTGCTCTATTAATTCCTCTTTAATTAGTCTATGCTACAATTCCCAACTTTTACAAGTTTCTTTGTATTATTCAATGTTCACTTTATTTTCTTTCCCTTTATTGCTTCAAATCATTCCCAAAGTAGACCCACATTATATATATAAGATGAAGCAAATTAAAATGTAAGCATGTATTCGTCCACATAAGTAAAACTGATCATGAATACAAAAAGGAAAACGACATCGTCACCAAATATTAATAATATTTTTAACTTTCACCAAGGAAAATCATTTGATGCTGATTAGATAGGGTTGATTTGATCAAAGATCAAGATCAAGATCGATCATGGAAGTCCACTCACAAATACATGATGCATCATGTACAGAAAATAGACACGAGGCAAAGCATTTTAATCGGTCTCCCATATTCTGAGCTGATCTTGTCCTCTCATGAGTATATATAGTTGAACCCCCCACGACCATGGAGAATATACCAATATATATACATGCAAGCCCCGCGCGCGCACACACACACAATATATATATATATATATATTTTCTGAACGAGCGAGTTGTCACCTCCAAGGATATTCTTCAAAGATTTTTGCTCAACACTTATCTATACGTACATGTGCAATATGATCCTGTCTACCAAGTGGTATTTTTGAGAAAGCCCTTCTTGAATTCTATTAAAAAAAAAATTTGAAACTAAGCTTAGATCATGAATAGGCCTGTTTATCTGAATTTTGAATTTGGCAATTCAGATTCTAAATTCAAAATTTTCTTGAACTTTTTAAGTGAAAATATTAAAAATCTTTAAAAATAAAAAAAATTCAGAACTAAATTGTGTAAATCTGACCCGAATGGACAAGCCTAATCATGAATACATGATCATTGTCAATTAATATAAAAACTGTTGCTACAAATAATATTTAAAATTTTAATTACACTTTTATTTAAGGGTGGGTAGCGGGGTATCCATATTCTATATATCCGTTACGTTCGCCCCACTCCCGTCTAGACGGGGCAGTAGATCTGCCCTGCACGACAAAGAACGAGGCACGCTGCCTCGTTCAAAGGACGCCAGCGGAGGCGGGGGACGGATTGGGGTAGCCCCCAACACCATTTTCTCCCGCCCCGCTAGGATTTACACATATATGTATATATAATTATATATACACAATATATGCATATATTTATGCGAAGAACTATGTATAATATAGAAAAAAAAAAAGGAATTTGCTTACCTTGTAGCTCACACCATCACCCAGTACTACGACATAGAGAGATCGAGAAAATGGGAAAAATTTTAGGGTTGGGGAAGAAAATAAAGAGGAGGAAGGGGGCAGGGAGGGGGAATTAAACCCTTGTCTTAAGTGTAAAAAATCCCCTAGGCCAAAACACGTCGTTTTGTTTGGGGATTTAATTCCCTCATTCCTTATCTTCTTCTTCAATTAGTTCGCTCCTTTCTTGGGAATTCTCTCCATCAACCTTGTTGTTGTTGAATACTCACTGTCGATGTCTCCGTCTCCATCAACCTTGTAGTCGTAGCCAAAGGTAAGACTCCTCTCTTATTTTCCCGTTTGGTTGCTAAGAAAATAAGGGTTTAAGGGAATTGAAAATGAAGGGGGGCAGACGGATGCCCCCAAAATCTGCTCCCCACTAGTCAAGCGGGGTACCCTACTCCCGCAAACGGGAGGCGGAGTAGGGGTGCCCCCGCCTTTGCCTATGCAGGGAGCACCCTTACTTTTCTTTATAAAATTCATTTTATCATTTTTTTTAATTTAAATATTCAATTCTCAATTTTTAATTTTATGATTTTTAACATATCAATAATTGACATGTAATGAAATTAGTATTTTGCCAATCTCTTTTTAATTACATTTAGCATTTTACTAATATAAAAAAAGTGTTAGACGTATTTTAACTTTCAGATCATTTGAACTCAAAACACATTAGTTTTTTTTATTAGAAAAAGACAGTAAAACTAGACAATCGGACTGATCTTATTTTTTTCTTAATATTTTAAAAAGTGGGAGAAATCAAAAGAGATATGAGAAAATCTCAATCATCTCTAATTGGGCCCAACTAGCCAAAAATTAAAATTTGCAAGACATACACATGGTTGGTGGAGGCTCAAGAAGTTGGCAAAGATTTCAATTTAGAATGCCATCAATAGTTTTGATCTATATTATTAATTATATGGACGGCGCTACAGCTACCGCTGTAGTGCACCATTAGTATAAATAATTTTTTTTCTTATTATTTTTAAATATACTTAAATATTTTTAAAAATAAAAAAAATAGAATATTATTAAAAATATTTAATTAATTAGTAAGTTAAAAAAATGAAAAACGGTGCACACTAACAGTGCATAAAGCATTTTCCATATTATATATAAAAAAAATATTAAGACTTCCTATTTTAAAATTCTTACTTTGTTTTCAATTTTGCTATTTCTTTTAAATGTTTTTTTATATGATTATTATTTACACGATTTTTTAATATCTTAAAGTATTTTTTAAAAATATAAAAAAATTACAATATTATTTAAAAATACTGATATAAAATTATGTAAAAAAAAAAAACAAAGTAGGGATTCCAAAATCTCAAACATTGCTCTTATATATATATATATTTATATATATATATATATATGTGTGTGTGTGTGTGTGTGTCAATGCAGTATCCCGGCCCCAACTTGGACAGCTCCGCCGTCAGCTCCTTAATTATTTGTCGTTCACTAAACATATACAAAAGTTTGCCTAATCTATAGATGAGACACACACATTGCTTCACAATACCGAAGTTGGTAGGGAGGGAAAAATGACAAAGATGAAGATCTTGAGGCCATATAATATATATGAATTATTCATTATTATTAATAAAGATTAAAAAAGAAAAACTCCACCAAAATGCAAAATCCCAAAGAACATACCAAGTTAAAGCCTCACAAAACCCAACACTGTACCCTCTCCTGCAAACATTCTTTGTCCAAAGGAAGAAGAAACAAAATAAAAAGACAAATAAAAATAAAATCTTGTACTACAACACACACACATACAGTCCCTTTATCTCTCTCTCTCTTTTTTTTTTTTTTTCCCTTTCTTTAAACTGCTTTTTACTTTGAAGGAAGACTATAAAACGGGAGGAAGGACACAGGTGCACAGTTATAGGGTCGGTCTGCTACAGATCTCATCCTTACCTTGACCAAGGGCAGTCTTTGTACAGCTGCCCGGGTCGTTTTAGGAGAAGAAGTAAATGGCCAAACAGCCTGCCCGTTGCCCGTTCATGCTTTGGCATGTCTCGTGCTTTGGAGTAAAATTAACAATCAATCAAAAATAATCAAAAATAAAAACAAAAAAGTCCTCAAGAGTCAAGACTGAACTCTCTCCCTCCCTCTCTCTCTCTCTCTCTCTTCTGCACTTTATTCTGTTCAAATGCGATACTTTGCTGTTGTCACTCAGACCGAGACCCTTTCAAGGAAGAGAGAGAAACAGAACCCCAGGCTATACTTCTATCCCTTACTCTCTCTCTGCCGCATTGTCTTGTTATGCTTCAGAATCTCATCTCACTCCCACGCATTAAAGCGTTGTCTCTCGTTCTCTCTCTTTCCAGTCGAGGTTGTTGCCCCTGTTCTTGCTTCTTTGCGCCATAAAACTTTCATATGGTGCATTTTGTAGAGCCATAAGAAGGAAACCATAAAACCCTTTTGTTGCTTGGTCTTTTTGCTTGGGCTCTTGAACTTATTTTGGTAGTTCTGGGAACCACATAGTCTGCCGAGGTTCAAGTGTGCTTGTTCTCGATTCAAAGCTCAATATAGAGAAAACTCAGGAACTTGGAAATAGGATAATCTCCTGCACTAAGGTCCCATTCCTTGTATTCCTGACATCTTTGGTCGATTCTAAGTAAAGCCCAGATATCCAGAATAGCAGAGAATACTAGGAGAGCTGTATGAAGTGGTAGTGAAACAATGAGCGATGGTAATATCAAGAAAAGCAAGGTTTTTCACTTTCTTCTGCTAGAAAAGAAATTAATATAATGGAAAATTATATAAATTTGTTTCTGGCATCCCTTTCATTTCTAATCATTGGATGATGTCAGCTGATTCTCTGTTTTTTGGTTTGTTGAAGCTCTCATGGTCAAAGAAAATGGTCAGGAAGTGGTTCAATATCAAGAGCAAAACTGAGGATTTTCAGGCAGATGATGTTAATCGCGGTGGTGGGTATCTTTGTTCTCTGTGGATTATTAGTTGGATTTTTCTTTTTTTTTTTTTTTGGGTTGGGGGGCGGGGGGGGTTGGTTTGGGAGTTCCTCATAACCTCAATGATATTATAGAAAAAGAAAAATGCTTTTTCCTTCCCAGTATAGAATCTATTACATAATTATCGCCTGCTGGTTGGTTACTAAGAAAGCTGAAGAAAGGAACGAATATGTAGTTTGAACTTTATTGTTAATATCCTCGTGGTTTCTTGAACTTGGCCAAATATTTGAATTAGGCTCAATTGGATGGAGGCTTCTGTTTCCCGTATCACAAGTAAATGAATGATCTCGAAGTGCTGAATTATACCCATGAAAGAATTCTAAATTCCGTATTTCTTCTTTCTTCGTATTCTCAGCATCCAAACAAAGCGTTAATTCTTTTTTTATTTTGACCAGTCAATGCAATATTTCTTTTGATTTAGTTTGTTTTTTTCTGCATCTAATACCGATTTAAGACATTCTTGTTTATATGTATATATATATATATATATATACATTTTTTTTTCATTTTATATTCAATTTGTTTTAAAAGTAGGTTAGATGCATTAACAATGATTCCTATTTCAGGAGGTGATACGGAATATAGAACCAGCTTCTCAGAGAGGGAGCCATGCACGATCAAAAAAAGCAAAACAGGTTTAGTTTAATCAGAACACATTCGAGACTTCATATTCAATTTGTAAGCTGTTATTTTTCCTTAGTTCTTTTTCTCACTTCAATGCGCAGAAAAGTTTTGCCGGAGCACAGAGCAGGTTCGGCGAAGAAGAATGAATCTCGACCATCCTCGAATAATAGATGTGCAGAACTATAGGTATCAATTTAATAATTTAATTCCTTTACTTACTCTTTTACTTGTTATTACAATTTTTATTGTATTTATTTTGAGGTTGTCTTTTTAATTTTGGGGCAGCATATTCGTGGCTACATGGAATGTGGCTGGAAGATCCCCAACAAGTAATTTGAATCTAGATGCCTGGCTGCATGCCTCCCCTCCTGCTGACATTTATGTTCTTGGGTATGTTTTGGGTACTGCTTATTTTCACCATATGTATTCTTGGGTATGTTTTCGGTACTATGAAAATTAGCCATTGCTAATGGACGCCATTCTCTTCCTTGCATATCAGATTTCAAGAAATTGTTCCATTGAATGCCGGCAATGTTCTGGGTGCAGAAGACAACGGCCCTGCCAAAAAATGGTTGGCTCTCATTCGAAAGAGTCTCAACAATCTTCCCGGGACCAGTGGAGGGGGTGGATGCTATACACCGTCTCCCATTCCGGAGCCAATTGTAGAATTAAATGCCGATTTTGAGGGATCTGCAAGGCAGAAGAACTCATCTTTCTTCCATCGTCGATCATTCCAGACAACACACAGCTGGAGAGTTGACAATGAACCTTCGATTCCACATCCAAGACTTGATCGTCGATTCAGTGTTTGTGATAGAGTAATCTTTGGCCACCGGCCAAGTGACTATGACCCCAGTTTCAGATGGGGTCAGAGGCCAAGTGATTATTCCAGGCCGAGTGACTATTCCAGGGCTAGCGACTATTCCAGGCCTAGCGACTATTCTAGATGGGGTTCATCAGATGATGATAATGTGCCAGGGGATTCACCAAGTACTGTACTACATTCACCAATAGCCCATGGTGGATCGGCATCTAATGAAGATGGATATAGAATGCCAGGGCATTCAAGTTACTGCTTAGTTGCAAGTAAACAGATGGTTGGCATATTTCTCACAATATGGGTGAGAAGTGAATCGAGGGATCATGTCAAGAACATGAAAGTATCTTGTGTTGGCCGAGGATTGATGGGTTACCTTGGAAATAAGGTATCTCATTTGCTAAGTGTGTGTTAGCATGTACATCTGCTTGTTTCTTGGAAGTTCTGCAGATGATATTAACTGAAAAACGGGTACTATTTTGTTTTTATTTGCAGGGATCAATTTCAGTCAGTATGTCTTTACACCAAACAACATTCTGTTTCATCTGTAGCCATTTGACCTCAGGACAGAAGGAGGGTGATGAGCTCAGAAGGAACTCTGATGTCATGGAGATACTTAGGAAGACAAGATTTCCCCGAGTTCATGGGTCTGGTGATGAGAAGTCCCCAGAAACTATCCTTGAGCACGAGTAAGATCCTTACTCATTCTTTATCAATTAGCTATGATCTATCTAATGTTGTACCATGAACAGATATCAAATTCATTAAAAAGTTTGTTCTAGGTATTAAGGACACATGCAGACTAGTGGGGAAAACAAAATGAAAAATTTGACTGCTTGGTTCCATTGGAATTCCAATTTATGTATTATATTTTATAGAGACCTATAAAAAAAAAATGCATAATACTAGAGGATTTCTAAAATTAAGTATACCAAAAATATTCTGGTATAACTCAAATTAAGTCTTCTATTTTTCACCTAATCCCCTCTTGAAACCCGAGGAGTTACATCAACTTGTATGCAGATCATATGGACACAACTTCTGTTTCTCATTGGCCCACAACCCTATTGTTATTGTTCTATAAAATTCATTCTTGAGGATTCTAATTACATATCTTTTTTTTTTCTTTATCCAGTCGAATTATTTGGCTTGGGGATTTGAATTATCGTATTGCCCTCAATTACCGTTCTGCCACGGCACTTGTGGAGATGCAAAACTGGAGGGCATTGTTAGAGAATGACCAGGCATGTTCTCTCTGCTATAGTCCTTCCATCTGTTTCCTTTCTTTCTTTGTTTTAATTTTCTTTTGTCAGTTAAATTACTTAAATGAAGAAGCTTTCCAGTCTAATGTATAGATGGTATTCTTGGCAGTTACGGAGAGAGCAGAGACATGGTCGTGTTTTTGTGGGGTGGAACGAAGGGAGGATTTATTTTCCACCAACTTACAAGTATTCAACTAATTCAGACAGATATGCAGGGGATGATATGCATCCGAAGGAGAAACGAAGAACACCTGCTTGGTAACATGATCCCTCTTATACCTTGTGGGTAAAAAGTATGCATAATCATAGCCCAAATGCAATATATAGATATTGAAGAGATGGAAATATACTAAAAAAAAGTTTTTTATTTCTTCCTTGTAAGAATTGTAGACTAATAATATAAAAGAATAGAATGTGGGCTCTGGTGGTTCTTTTTTTCCCCATGGGCATGGTGCTGATTTAGTCAATTTTGTGTGAAGGTGTGATCGAATTTTGTGGTATGGAGAAGGTCTTCAGCAATTATCTTATGTCCGTGGTGAATCCAGATTTTCGGATCATAGACCAGTTTATGGCATATTTTGGGCCGAGGTTGAGTCAAGCCATAGCCGGCTGAGGAAAAGCATGAGTTGCTCTGGTTCCAAGATTGAAGTGGAGGAGCTTCTGCCTAACTCACGTGGATATACTGAACTAAATTTTTTCTAAAGGAAAGAAGAATAATTAGGATCTACATTAATCCTGCTCAAGTATGCTCTCTCTCTCTCTCTCTCTCTCTCTCTCTCTCCCTCTCTCCCTGACTATTTTACCTGTTTTCAGTAGACACAAGGCCTTGAACTGCATTTGTCGTAGTCGTCCTGACATTATGTATTCTATATAATGGCAGATCTTTGCTCTTGCCCACAACTGAGAGATTACCATGGCCAATAACCTGTAGAAGACTACCACTTGTTTCTGCATATCAAGAATTCTCATCCTCTGTCAATCAGGTGGATACCCTTCTTTCAGTTCTTTCTCTCTGTCTCTGATTTATGTTTTCCTTAAAGCATACTGGGTGGCTGGAAGTACAGAAATGTCTTCGTATGTAAGAAGCCTGGAGGATATACTTTGATTGATATCCCACGACGACCCGAATCATACCTATTTCTGAGAACATTCACTTTGCATGATTGGAAAGTGTTTTAAACATTTACATTTACTTGTTCCTATTCTTACTTAGCATTTGGTCCCAAGTTGCAGGCGGGAATCACTTTGAAGAAATTCATCCTTGACTGCTGATGGAGACATTCCGTTGCCCACAAACCGAAAAAGGTTGGTCTCCCTCCTACTTTTTTTTTATTTCCTACTTTTCTTGGTTTTGCTGAATCACAGTTGTTTGTCTAATTTTACCTTTACTTTCTCTTAGCAGGTGTTAGTTCTGTAATTCTCTCGCCAACACATTGTACCTTTGAGCATCATTTCTTGTTAGCTAACTACGCATAAAACAGTCCCAGTACGATGCATTCTCCACTAACTGATTGACAAGCACTTACCTTTTTGGCATCTCAAGTACGAACATTTGCAATTCTGCATAATGATGAGGTACTGTATGTGTGTTACCTGGTGCTTACTTCTATACTTAAAAACTAGAATAAGTTGTCAAATGTGCTTATTATGATCGAAACTTTTGGCTCTGCAGGATGATGAACTCAACCTATAAAGAAGTGCCATGTGGGTAGATGACAATTTTTTTTATTCTTGATTCTTTAGTTTGTTCAGAGAATATATAGATGGCTGATTAATGTAGGTGAAAGATCTTCAAAATAATCATTTGGGTACTTAACTTTAAAACTTCAAATGCACAAAGAAGTAAAGAAAGCGATGTACAAAATGAAAAGGAAAAAAGAAGAAATGAAGTTGATGATAGAAATCTGTAGCCTCTTCCAATCTCTCTTCTTTTCAATGATTCTAACGAAAAAGTTGGGTTTTCTTGATACGCTCCCATCTCCACGTCTTTTTGCTTTTTCTTCTCACTCTGTGGAACATGACAAAACCAGAAAAGCACAAGACAGAATTACAGCTTTGGCAGTATCACAAGTTATGATTTAGAGACTGCCATTCAAGAGTAGTCTTCGAACTCCACGTTTGTCTTTTGCTGTTTGCTCTAAAGCTGTAGTCGTAATAATTGTTTTTTCACTTTAAGGTGCCCACGAAAACAGCGAAGGCAATAATACAAAATTATAAAAATTAAGAAAAAAAAAAGCTTAGCCTTCAAAAACTGTAAAATGTTGGGAGGTACAGCTTGTCAGCTCAGCTGCTCTATTTGTTAACGCATGCGTAATCCCTCTGCCTTTTTCTTTTTTGGGTGTTTTTGTGTTGGGGGGGGTGGATTCCGATGTTAATGACCTGCTTCTGTTTTACTTTATTTATCCTCAAAGGGGGTATCTACTACAGTCTGCAGCACATGACATTATAACATCATTAGACGGTGTCCGACTTAATCCTACCACGATTCTGGAATACCTGAACATTCATAATTTCTAATGATCAAGAATCTGAGCTGAGAGCTTTCAGAAAATGGACCATGAGAAATACTCCTTTAAGAATTTTGTCAGTTTATTTTTTTTTTTTTTTTGAAAGATACAAAAGCATGATTTTTTCTTTTTTTGTTTTTGTCTATCATTGAGTATTCTGCACGCATGGCGTGGGCGCGAATGCCAGTATAGAATGATTGTAAGGCTAACTTCATAATTTCTATAGCCTTTTCCAAATGTGGATAACTGGTCCCAGGCCAGATGCTGCTAGCCGAGCAGATGCAGGAACCACCTTGGACTCGGAGAGTCAAACCCTTGAAGAATGAAGCGTGAACTTTGTATGACCTCAAATCCACATATTCTGTCAAGTTAATCTTAAAAAGGGTCACTACAATATTTTTGACTTTTTGTCACGAATTATTATGATGCAAAATAGTATTTGTTGCGTGAAAAATGTATTTTTTTTTTACTAATTTAATTGGTAAGAAATTGGTAGTATATAATTTATAGACAATAATACTTTACTTATCAACAAACTATTTCATGAAAAATACTATTTTTTTTTTCGCGATTTCAACAAGTGGCCATAATTGTTTTCTTTCGTGACAAATTATGTTACAACGTTACCTACGAGTTTGCAACAATAAGGCTTATGTTACTAAGACCATTTGCAGCGACCATAATGTCTATAATCCCTTTTGCATTTCATGAGAATATTGTCGAAAAAAGCACTTCAACTTGATGGACTTTTTTTTTTTTTTTCAAAAACATCATAATGTATAGTCTCCTTTACATTTCACGAGATTAACCTTGTGAAAATAATTTATTTTCTCGCGACAAATGATATTTTTAATCATTTTTTTATTCACCACTAACATGTCGTGACAACAACTAGAATTTTATATCCACTGCTAATTATGGTGAAACAAACCACCTTTTTTAACACGAGGTATACTGCAGAAAAAGAAATGGTGACAAAAGTTCTGTACATTTGCAGTTCTGCACATAATAACTGCATGGATGATGTTCCTCAACTTCCTCTATTAATCTAATTGTTAGTGAAGTACTCTTGCTGATCATTCCAATAATGAAAAGAAATATTTATGTTTCCAATGATGAACTCTGGTCTATTCAAGCTGTTCCGAATGGGCGGAGAAGGTTTACTTTGAAAAGAGAGTTTTTGCTTTTGTGTGTGCGCTAAAGAAAATTAAAATAAAAAGGGTAAAAGATACTAAGATAGAGTACTGAATGAAGACCAAAGGTGGCAAACATAATCATTTGAGTAATTTTTAGTTTTATGACCAAAATTAGAAGATGGAGTTGAATATAAGATCATTTGATATTAGGTGTTCATCATTACTGATGAAGTAATTAATCAAAGTTATGAAGATCCTGGAATTTATGATGGTGGCCTGAAATTTTTCGTTTTCTCGCAAACAATTCAATTTTTTTTTTAGCCAATGATTTATCTGAAAAGGGTTGCAGTTTGTCTTAACCTTTTACGGTTCTAGCAATATTACTTAATGGGAAGTCATGATTTAGAGACTTTTCCTTTTGCAGATTATTAATGGTGCTCCACTCTTATTCTAAATATCTTAATATTGCAGATCAAGGGTTCGTTTAGTTGATACAGATAAGAGATAAAATCAATTTATCTCATTTTAATTAATAATTTTATTATTATTTATAAATTATTTTAATTCATCTCATCCCATCCCATTTTATTTACTACCCTAAATTACTAATACGTATTCAAGGCCATATTTTATTATCTGCATTTAAAATTTTGGTACTTGGTAAATTAGTAATGGAAACCTCACATGATATTTTTACATTAGACCATTCAATTTGTTTAGATGTCAGGCGACCTCATGATTAGGCATGTTAATCCGGGCCAATTAATTTAGCCTGACTCTGTAATTTTTTTATTTTTTAATAATTTTGACACTTTTAATTAAAAAATTAAAAAAAATTATTATTCATTCAAATATGAATTCTCGAATTCAAAATTGGAATGAACATGCCTACTCATGATCTGTCATGTATTCATCTCCTAACAGATCATATTCATAAAGTTTGTTTTAAAAAAAAAAAGGTCAGAACGCATCATGGTAATGAGAATGGTACACGAATTAGAATGATCGCCAGTGACGAATTCAAGCGATCGATCGAAATATGAAGGTATATATCTAACCATCTTAAAAATTGAGGCTGCAATAGAAGTCATGAAGTCAATATATCTCGTCGAAGGTCTTATTACGTACATGCCAGCTTTGAGATTGCAATTTAGTGATCAGAAGTAAAACATGAAACAAAAACGTTGTTCTCACAGAATCAATTAAGGTGCTGTTATTTAAAACACAAAACTGGAACCGCACAAGATCCGTCAACAATATTATTCGTATGTACAAAAAAAATTATACAGCTGGGCACCTAATCGATCTGCAATTAGCAAGTAATTAACTATATTGATCAGTACTCCACTACTACTGCTTCATTAATGGCAGCAGCATTTCGCTTTGCCTTCAGAGACAAAACCCAGCCGGCAGGAGGAGCTAGCGTGTCTTTTCGATCGTCCCGTACTTATCAACTTGGTTGATATATTCCAAAGAAACTTGTTTCTCAAATCCATCCAAAGCAATCTGATCGTCTCGGCATTCAGCCGAGCAAAATGCATTTAGGTATCTGATCAACCAATATCATTAATGTTGTAATTCCATATATACCAGTACCGGTACTAATATTAAATTCACAAATGTTTTCTTTCCTAAAATAATAAATTATATATATATATATATATATGTATATGGAACTGAATAATCCACACCGCCGGTTACATAAAATTCTCACATTCGAGTAAGGATCTAATAGGATTAAATGTAGCATGATCCCTTGTCTACATGTGCGCGCGATGTACATGATCATGTGGTGCATGGGTAGTACATTAAATAATTAAACACATGTATATATGTTCATATATATAAATATATATACATATGCATATGCAGTACTGATACATGAAGTAGTCAATGATTAAATGAACCGTTCATGCATGTTATCAAAGATGGATGGATGATCTTAATAATTTCCAACTCAAAGAAAAAAAAAAAACTAACTCATGAAGAGTACTGATGAACGTCGAAGAACGGGAAGAGATCATTGCAATAACCTTATATTTGTATCTTTAGATTCTAAAGAGACAAATTATAAGGCTATAAAAAAATAAACATCGATTAGGGAAAATGAAATTCAAGAAAACAAGAAAATCCCCGTACCCATACATGTACACATCCTTCTCCACCAGGAGCTTCTTCTTGCATAGAGAACAAGCTCTAAGAAAATCCCCGAACCTCTCATCAGCGGGCTTCTTGTGATTCTTGGATCCTTCGTTGTCACAAATCATCGACGATTCCAGCATCAGAACAGTACTCTTGAGAGGTTGTACTTGCTTCTGTTTCACAATAGGAGGCGAGCTCAACTTCTTGGCGACGGGGTTTGGAGGCTTCGGACGACCGATGATGGCGCGCTTCTTAACGCCGAGATCCTCGAGGGCCTCGATGGGCTGGACATGGCTGAACAGCCCGGTGTCTCCCTGGCTCGAAGGGTACCGAACAATGCGAGAGCGTTTCGATGGCATGATATATAGGTGCATGTAAGGAATTAAGGTTTTGTAGCGGACATTTTCAGGATATACGCACTTCTTGCTGTTGTCGAAAATAATCGAAATGCAGAATGGGGGAAGATCAGCGGCTTGGCTTCGTGGGGCTTATGTAAACGCAGTAAGGACGCACTTCGATCTGCACTAATATATAGTCGATCGGTTAATTTAAGTTCTCATTTGTTTTAGAGATGAGATTAAGATATGTAAGATGAGATAAGTTGTCATTAAAATAAAAAAATTAAATAAAAAATTATTATAATATATATTTTTAATATGAATTTTGTATTAAAATTTAAAAAAATTAAATTATTTAAATTATTTTATATTAATATTTAAAAAATATATAATAATTAAATAAAATAAAATAAGATAAAAATAAATGTATCTAGTAAGCAAATCGGGACTAATTTTACTCCCATTAGCCTGGATTTGTTCTAATTCTCAGTACTTTATTAATTGTCATGTGCTGCATTTAATATCGAGAAATATCTGGTTAACGTCATATATACCAATTGGCAACTTTTAATAATGGGCAATGTTACCTACAATTCAAAAAATTAGGTTTTTTTATAGTTTAAATAAAAGTAAAATTAAAAAATTTAATTTAAAGATCAATTTATAAAACAAAATTTAAAAAGAGATAAATATCAATTTTTTATATAATCTATTTCATAAAAATACATTTCAAAATTTAATTTTTATTAAGTTTTAAAAATTTTGAGGGGCCAAAGTCCCTCAAATTAAAAAGTAGTTCTGTCCATGTGTTGAACTTAAAGTTTCAAGTTTCGTGTAAATCTACACATGGATTTTGATGATAACAAATGAATTCAAAGAATAAAGGAGTCTCAAACTCAAGTTGTCTACACAATAGAATCAAGCACATCAAGGAAGCAAGCATGAGTAAGAAGGGAACAAGTTCACATTAAAATCATAGAGTAATTTTGTAAATCTCTTAAAAATTTGAAATTAGGATTAATGTTCAAAATTAATATTTTATCATAAAACATTAAAATACATTTTTCACATGTGCATGAATATTTTGAAAATTAAATTTAAAAATTTTGAAAGATGATTAATTGTCATCTTTCACATGTGCATGACATGATTAAAGGTTTGAATTTTGAAAATTTTGAAAGATGATTGATTGTCATCTTTCACATGTGAATGACATGATTAAAGATTTGAATTTTAAAAATATTAAGATAATTGATTGTCATATTTCACATATGCATGACATGATTAAATGTTTGAACTTTAAAAATATTAAGATGATTGATTGTCATCTTTTACATGTGCATGTTTTATTTGAATATTTTCAAAAGTGATGGATGCTTTTCTTGACTTATGCAAAATGTAGATGTCTTGGTTTAAAATTTTTGAAAATTAAAGTGTGCTCCTTTTGTCATATGCAAAAAGTAAAAGATTAGATTTGAAATTTTTAAAAAGTAAAGTGTGCTCCTTTTGTCACATGCAAAAAGTAAAAAGATTAAATTTGAAATTTTTGAAAAGTGAATGATGATGTCTTTGACATGTGAATCTTTTTAAATTTGAATATGAAGTCTCATATGCCTATAAATAGATCATTTGAGAGTTTCACATTAATAACACCAAGAGCATACAACATTCATTCAAAACTTTCATTCTTTCTTCTCTAAACATTGAGTCTTAACCCTTATTCATTTTGAAAGATATAGTTTGCGCTGTATTATTTCTATCTCACTCATTGAGGATTGTATTTTGATAGTCTACCCACTATCAACTCTTGTATTTGTAAGAGGGTGCGTATAACCCTTGTGTGTGTAGAAAGCATTTTACACGGAGAATAGTTAAATCACCAAGTGTGAGGTGATTAGAAGTGTAGAAGGTGTTCTACACGGAGAATAGTTAAATCACCAAGTGTGAGGTGATTGGAAGTGTAGAGGGTGTTCTACACAGATTCTTTGGAGCGGTGCTGCTCAAAAGTGTAATAGGTTTCTATCTCCACCTAAAAGAGATTGAATAGTAGATTTGAGGATCTTCAAGGGGTAACTTGAGGCGAAGACGTAGGCAGTGAGGCCGAACATCGTTAACATACTGAGTTTGCTTCTCTCTTACCCTTACTCTTTATATTTATTGTTGTTTCATATTTTGTTTATATTTTATATTATATATTTGATTTATAATTGTTATTTTTTTAAATACAATTTAATTCACCCCCCTCTTGTGTTAGTCATCTGGACAACACCATGAATCCAATTAATAAACAAATAGAGAAATCCATATTTTAGAATAAAATTAATTAAAATAAAATTATTTACGAATAAAAAACTTTAAAAATTTAAAAAATTCATTTTATTGAGTCAGAAAATTGAAGTATTTTTATGTGGATTGTAATGCAGTCCATATTTGTTAGACTGTAAAAAGAATTATTCCTTAATAATTAATTATTTGACCTATTGGATTTAAAAAAAAAAAAACTTATTCATAAGTTCAATTCTAGATTTTCTTAAATAAAAATGACTTAATTATTAGATTGCTTCAGAATTTTTTAAGAGAGAGAGAGATAAAATCTGCATTAATAACTTTCACGAATATTTGACCATATTAAATTATAGGGTGACTTTATAGTGACCATTGGGAGTTCCTGATAGTATATATTTCATCTATTTCTTTTTAGTTTATATATATATTTTTACACTTTCAAAAAATTTTTAAAAAATCTCTAATTAATATTTTAAAAAAAAAATCTTAATTATTAAGTTAAAAAAAAAAAGGGCCGGCGAGAGGACTAGCATTGTTTTAAGTTATAAAATAGATGTGCATAATATAGGCATATTAATGAAGGAGGTCAATCGCAAGTATGTTTCAAATAGTGATATAAATAATATTATAGTCCCGTTTGAATTAGCGAGTGAGTTGAACTCATCTCAACTCATCTCTATTTCATCATTACATTTTTTTAATTTTTCATATAAAATACAAATTTCAATACACATTTTTCAAATTATAATATACAATTTTCAAATTTTCAAATAATAATAATATAAAAAAATAAACTAAATTCATCTCAACTCATTTCATCTCTCAATACAAATGGAACCAATTATAAAATGGATACATCCTAATTTAGAGAGATAAATTTAAAAAGTAATTTGAGGGAGTAATTTCTTCAATTTTTTTTAAACCATGAAAACGGTCAGGCCAATTAGGCATTCGCATATAAGTTTGGATAATAAGATGATATTAAATGATCTATAAAAAGTAGTGAAATTATTTGAGAATAGTTGAAATGCATATGAGCTTAAAGGTCTTTCACTTTTAAGAAGTTGATCCTATCGGCCACCTGAAACCATTGATGTCACAATAGGTATGTGATCTGAGTTTTGAGCAACTTCTGATTTCACTCATGTACTAGATCAAAACATCTCAAGAATCCATTTTGAATTTGTAAGAGCTCCATCAAGCATCTCATTAGTAAAATGATCACATTCTCTATTGTTACACCATGTGTATTTGTCATCTTAATAACCCAAGTAACTAAGGTCACTATTTACCAGGGCAAGTCTGAACTTCCATTTGAGCGTAGGGTCTGGCCACTTTATCAAACTTTTCACAATTCTGTAAAATTTCATTAAAATCCCTTATGTAAAGCCATATTATTATCTGGATGTATTGCTTTCAGGAGTTCCCAATTTTGTTTCCTATTTTAGGTCATGGGGTGTCTATAAAAACTAGTTAGCAGCCAATCAATCTCCTCATTCCACTTTACAACTTTTAGGAAGATCATGTATGAGAATAAGAATACAATACCGCATTCACATAGTTAGTCTACAAAGATGTCAATCCTCCACTTGATCCACTAGTGTTCACTACAAAATTTTTTGGCGTGCCCAACTTAGCTTTTACTTTCTCCACTTTGTACCTCTTACATTTCATCCCAATTAAAAAAAATGAGACTATTCGAGAGTTTTAAAATCCTTAGTAGTTCCAACCTATACAAATCATGGTAGTTGGTGGTGCTGTAACTCTTCTTGCTTAGCAATTGAACCAATAAATTGAAAGTCCTATGTTTCTTATAAGAGCTAGTAAAACCATATGTTGTGTGCTCTTCCCCCACATTCTTCTTGGTATGACCTATCCAACTCACAATATTCTTATTAGCCTCATTATCACTGTCCAAAAGTTTCAAATGTTTTTTTCTAACACTTCTCTTCCCCTTAGATTGAAATTGGTAGTTGACAGTTACTGGATTTGATTGAAAATAAAATAGTTTAGTGAACTTGCCTACAAGGCTATCGAGGGATCTAATTCAGCTTGATAAAAATTCTCCTTTTGACGTTGATTCTTCATATCCACATCAAAATCCTTCCTTATTTCCTTACATTCCTTCTCTGACTTTTTATGCATCCTCACTGAATGATCTTCACCAAATTCGAAATCCTTTAGTTTCCTCTTTGAAAATGATCCCACCCATTTGGTCATCATCTTTGGTTGTATCAAATTGAGATCCTCATCTTCCTTAATCATATATCATCACGTATTTCAACTCTTCTATTTTGAACTTAATCCTCCTTTTTTCTCAAAACTACTCTCAGCCTTGACTAAGGTTTGTTCTTGAAAAAAAAATCGGTTTCTCTTGCCAAAAACATGTTCTTTTTTAACTTTCAACCCCATAATGATGTTATTTCACTTATTTAAGTGAAAAAACGTCATTTTATGTACATGTAATTAATATATATAGATATAAATGGCCGGCTAGTTCAACAGTTTTTTAAGGGTTCAAACTGATACCAAACCAGCCGACATTGGTTTTCATAAACTATTGCCACCTGCCGACAGTTACTTGCCGGTTCTAACTAGTTCCATGCTCCAACAACTAGTCTGATTAGTTTTCGGCCGGTTTACTCGGTTCCTATACCCCCTTTAGTCCATACTGAGTGTGATGGCTCTTATTCATGTAATTATCTTGAGCAACCTTTGTACATCCTTACTCATTATGCTTAATAATTCCATAATGGAAGGAGAAAGATGGAAGTCTTTCATATTTTATTAGTAACCATATATGTTTTATAGCAAAACTTAGAACTCTTCCTCTAGTCAAAGGCTTTGTAATATCAACTTCCATTTTAATACCTAAACATCGTCCTCATCCATTGCCTACTCCATCGATATTAACTTCTAAACCTTTTTCCAACACTAGAATCGATTTGCGGACAACTCTTTTGTCAAGCTTAATAATGGCCTGTTGTGGACTTGTATCCAAAAGGTTTCATATGAGAAAGAAAAAAATAACCCTTTGGTGGTATGGATCCATCAAAGTTTTCCATGCAAACCAACATCGTGTCGAGTGTCCAAGGCCTCCCCATAAGTACTTTCCTTTTATCTTGTTCATGTTGGAACTCCACTAGAACCCGATTATTTCTCATCTCTTTGAATTGAATACACCCTTCTATTTTTCAAACCTTTGATGTTGTTATATGAAATGCTTTCTTATTGATTATTTTGCCAGTGATGATCATTGCAAGAAGAAACAATTTTCCTTTGCAAATTGAACCGTCAACTTCTCGAGTTGACACTTTTACTTCTTATTTTTTCTGAATCAATTAACTTGAAACCTTTCCACATCCTTTCCAACTCTTCCTCCATCACCCCTTTTTCAAACGACAGTCTATGAGACTTTTCTCTACCAACGCTAAGACACTAACTTACCCTTCAAAATGAGAGGATTTTTTCTCCAATTGGAGTCTTATTAGATTATTATAAAGAGTAAATATTTATTTTTTTTAAATAATTCGGGATCACATCACTTATCACTTATTAGAATGAGATATCAAGAGATGGAGTTTTAATTGAACATTTATGTGTATATAAGTGTTGGATTTTTTGTTTTTTTGGTTTTGCCCCACATTGGTGGGAAGTGAAGAAAGAGTCAGGCTTAAGGCCTATAAAAGGACACTTAGCCTCCTCAGTTAAGTGTACTAGTCAAAAAGAAAAGAGGTGAAAATTAAAACTTCATTAGTGGAGAGAAAAATTGTGGGGTGTATTTGGGGTGAGCAGAAAAATTGTATGATTGTAATAATTTTTCACAGTAGATTTTTTCATTTGGGTCTAGTGATTTTTCTTCTATTTTGAGAGTTTTCCATTTAAATTCTTATGTTGTTATTATTTCTCTAATTTTTCTTGATATTCCTGCAAAGGTAAATCCTAAGAGGTGAATTTGGGAGGTCAAATTTTTCAACAAGTGGTATTAGAGCTACTAGATTTTTTTGCAGGGTAGAATTTTAGTTTTAGTGTGGTAGTGTGAATACGTAATGTCTAAGGTGGTTATGTCTAGAAGATTGATATTTAAGTGTGTCACTACAAAAAAACTGCTTATTTGTTACCATTTGTTAGTTGCAAATAGTCTATTTAGTCGTTAATATTCATTTTAAGTCGCTAATAATCCTTTTAGTCACAAATGTTTGGTTAACTATTACCTATTTTTCTTGTAGTGTATCCATTATGACCCTCTAATATTTTCTAAGAACTTACTTAGTAAGTACTAATCATTTCTATGATAAAATTTATCAAGACAATGTTGGGAAGTAGTGTTTCAAATCCTATCAGATTTGAGGTGAAGAAATTTGATGGAAAAATTAATTTTGGTTTGTGGCAAGCAAAAGTTAAAGATATTTTGATTCAATTAGGATTATACAAAGCGTTGAAGAGATCAAGACCAACCCCTGAAGTCAATAGTCTATTGGAGGAATGGACAATCTAGGCATGCTAAGAAAAATTATTCAAGAATTGGAGAAGATTGGGCAAGAGGCTCCAAATCAATAAATGGAAGTACCGGTAATGAAGCTTACGATGTGTCTCTCTCCATAGAAGACGATGTATTTTTGAAAATAGACATGTATATCCTTATAGCATGCCGCTAATTTCAAAGTTGTCATAATAGAGAATGTGTTAATATTAACTGGTCCACAAGTTTAAATATAGGCATTGGTTTGACATTTATGCAGGATATGTGGTGGAAATTAATGTCAATTACTGATGAACTTTCAAGAAAATCAAACGTAAGAGTTATAATATAATTTTCATCAAGGTTGTTTTCAATATGGGCCAAAGTAAGATGTTTGGAATTAATTTATTTTGAGTGGGTATACTTTATGGTGGAGCATAATAGCGAAATCTGAAAACTCTCATTGAGGTGAAGCATGGCTATGGGATCAGCCAAAGTCACAGGTGGAGATTCTTAGATTTTTTGCTCCTTTAACTATCCTACATTAATGGTGAATGAAAAAAGAGTAAGACTTAAGGCTTATAAAAGGAGACTCCCTCCTTAGCTAATTGTATCAATTCAAAAGCTTAGTTAGTAACTTTTGACTTTAGTAAAAAAGATTTATTGGCATTTGTTTGTAAAAGAGAAAGAGATGAAAGTTAAAATTTTGCTAGTGGAGAGGCTTTGTGGGTATATTTGAAGTGATGAGAAAAATTGTATGATTGTAGTAATTTTTCCCATAGTGATTTTCTTCTCCAGGTCTGGTATTTTTTTCTTTTGTTTTGAGAGTACTTTTTCACATAAATTATTGTGTTGTTATTATTTCTCTATTTTTTTCTTGATATTCCTGTAAAGGTAGATCTTAGGAGTGAATTTGGGAAGTCTAATTTTCCAACAATAAGTCACATGTACATCTGACTTGTTACAAGTTAATAGGTAAAAACACAATTTATTATGTGACTTATTACAATCCTATAAAATGTTAAAATATAAAAAACATAATATTATTTATTCTTATCACTAAAAAAAACGAGTATTTATGAAGGATTATTTGTTGTGACAATGACTATTTATAAAAAATACAGACTCATTTTGATAAAAAAAAATAATAACAATGAGTTTAACAGGAAATAACTAGCCACAAATAAGCAATTTCCTTATAGTACATTTTGACTTATTATAACCTCTTAATGACCACAAAGTTGTATCCATCAATTAATTATTTTTTACTTATTTATCAATCATTTAATGGCACATTAAATAAGCCTAGATGTTATATATATATATATATATATTTATCAATCATTTAATGCCACATTAAATAAGCCTAGATGTTATATATATATATATTATATATATATCAGCTTTGGGGCAATTCTTCCTCAGTTTGAAAAAGTCACCAAAGTTATTCATTTTTTATGAGCTTTATTAAGAAAAACTTTATAAAAAAGAAGAAAAGGACTTTGTACTAAATATACTTACTTTCATGGTTTTGTTTTCAAGTTTAGCAGTATGCTTCTGCCGACCCTCGCATCAAATATGATAAAAGTATAAGAGAAAAACTTAAAATAAGACAATCTATTTTTCTCTACTTAATAGACTCGAATGAGAAACTGTCATGTAGACGATACACCTAATTTATTGTGTAATGCGATACAAAAAAAAAAAACTTCTGTCTCTAATTGCACTCTCTCTCATTCATTTTCTCCCCCTCCGAGTCTCTCTCTCTATTTGTGAAACTTTTTAGACTTTTTCTTGGTTCTCTCCACCTCTGTTGCTCTGTAGTCCCCTCTCTCTATCATTTTCTTCTCCCTCCCATATTCTATCCTCCACTGATTGGCTTTCGCAATGAGGGCCTGTCGATGAAGTGTGTTTTAGTGGCTTGTGGCTTCGATAGAGTGGGTTTATATCAAGATATTCGATAAAGTGAGAGAGAGAATGAGAGAGAGAGAGAGAGAGAATCTAGGAATACGAAGGCTGATTGTGGTGGATTCAGTGGTGAAAGGGAAAATGTTTGAGAAAAATAGAGAGAGGAGGGAAGTATGAGGAATCGAAATGAGTTTGAAAGGCACTTGTGATGGGTTCAATGGTGAAAGAAAAAATATTTGAAAAAGAGTGGGAGGGATTTTTTTTTGTTCTGATTTTTGAAAATGCTCTTATTTATATTCTAGTATATGTTCTCTACTTACTCAGTTGTTGATAACTCACCTTTTATTTTCAAATATTTTTTAGATAATTGTAATGGTTTAGTTGGAGAGCAAGAGCAGTCAATATTAGAGAATCTTGATGATCATAAAGGAATCATGTTAGTATAGTTATTATTGTCAATTATTTTAGTAATGTCGAGTTCTGGATATTTTCGAGCATTTGGAGATATTATTTTATTGTTTTGAGGTTTTTCTGAAGTGTCCCTAACTATGAAGGACTATGGATATAGGGATTGAACAAATAAGTTAATTAAGTATTTTATGGAGTTTGTGTTTATTTATTGTTAGTTATTAGAGATATTTTTAAGTAACAAGAGGTAACTATCCAAACTTTCGGATCGAGGAGTTACAAAGAATATTTAAGAATATAAAAATGAATAAAAAGTGTTTTAAACAAATCCGGGTTCTCGAAATATAGCACTACTATTAAAGAAGTTATTTATAATATAAATTCTAATAAGTTAAGATATGTTAGTGATATAAAAAAAATGTGTAGATCCGTCGCGTTAAGCAGTATACAAAATTCTAATTATACATATATATATATATATATATATATAAGAATTTTTATATATAATTGTAATAGATTAAGGCCTAATTTGTTTTGTGGGAAAAAATTAAAAATTAAAATTTTTTTTAAAATTTATTATTATATTTTTTAAAATTTTTATATAAAATATAATAAAAAATTCAACTTTCTCAAATTTTAAAATTATTTTTTTAAATTTTAAAAGAAATTTAATATTAAAAAAATATTTTATTTATTTTTAATATTTATATCATCTCATATTATGTGTTAAAACAATCGGGGCCCAGATTTCTAACTTTAAACAATAAACAAGCACCAGAGTTTTGATCCTCTCCTAGCTAGCTACATGCACAAAACTCCAAATTCGCGGTGTCTTTATGCGTCGCGTGCTTGTCCATATTTTACTTCACGGATGAGCATCGCCGCATCCACCAACCAAAACGCATGCCCTGGACGATCGAAACCTCGCATGCACACAAACACGTAAACACCATGAGGTGGACCTCAGGCAGGGCCCCCTGCATTGCTGAGTCGGACAGACGATTTCCTTCTACAGTTTTCATGAATAGATCAATTTCACCCAGCATCCAGACTCCGAACTTCACAGATTTCTATTCCCTGCATATATATATAAAGAACAATGCCATTGATTTCGAGCTAGCTGGCACTGATTTTTGCTCCGTATTTTCGTACTACATGATGAACACATTGAAAAAGGGAATGCTACGTCGTGACTCGTGATGCGGGTGTTTGAAGAAGTAGTAAGCCACGTCGATTTGTCAAGTAGGACACTGGTCACTTTGCATGTAGACGTGCCAAGCCAAATGTCCTTGCATGTCTAAGCCGTAGCAGCTATAAATTCGTGATCCCCGTCTCTCCATCTATACCATCGAAGGAAAGCTAAAACCAGAACTATCATGGTGATCAAACCCAACATTCCTTTGTTACTGTTCCTTTCAACTTTTTTTCTCTCCTTAGTATGCTCGTCTCTCGCGCTCGAGACTGAGGACCTGAGTAATGAGCTCAACCCTCATCATGACCCTGAAAGCCATAGGCGGGAGTTCCAGCAGTGCCAGGAGCGGTGCCAAAGTCAAGAGCGTGGACAGAGACAGGCGCAAGAGTGTCAGCGGCGCTGCGAGGAGCAATTGAGGGAGCGTGAAAGGGAAAGAGAGCGTGAGGAGGTTGTCAACCCACGGGACCCACGACAACAATACGAGCAGTGCCAGGAAACCTGCGAGAAGCAGGACCCTGGACAACACCCACAATGCGAGAGAAGATGCGAGCGGCAATTTCAAGAACAACAAGAACGGGAAAGAAGGGGGCGCCGAGGGGGCAGAGACGACGATGACGAGGAGAATCCGCGAGATCCGCGAGAACAATATCGCCAATGCGAAGAGCACTGTCGGAGGCAAAGGCAAGGACAGCGTCAACAGCAGCAATGCCAAAGCAGGTGCGAAGAGCGATTCGAAGAGGAGCAAAGAAGGCAAGAAGAAAGGGAGCGCCGACGCGGCAGTGACGATGATGACGAGGAGAATCCGCGTGACCCACGAGAACAGTATCGCCAATGCCAGGAGCACTGCCGGAGGCAAGGGAAAGGACAGCGTCAACAGCAGCAATGCCAAAGCAGGTGCGAGGAGCGCTTCGAAGAGGAGCAAAGAAGGCAAGAAGAAAGGGAGCGCCGACGCGGCAGAGATGACGATGACAAGGAGAATCCGCGTGACGACCCACGAGAACACTATCGCCAATGCCAGGAGCACTGCCAGAGGCAAGGGCAAGGACAGCGTCAACAGCAGCAATGCCAAAGCAGGTGCGAGGAGCGCTTCGAAGAGGAGCAGAGAAGGCAAGAAGAAAGGGAGCGCCAACGCGGCAGAGACGACGAAGACAACCAGAATCCGCGAGACCCAAAACAGCGGTATGAGCAGTGTCAGCAACAATGTGATCAAAGGCAACGAAGGGGTCAGGAGCAACAATTATGCCGGAGAAGGTGTGAGCAACAGAGACAACAAGAAGAAAGAGAGCGCCAACGCGGCAGAGACCGAGAAGATCCCCAACAAAAGTACCACAGATGCCAACGCCGATGCCAGATACAAGAGCAAAGCCCGGAAAGGCAAAGGCAATGCCAGCAACAATGCGAACGACAATACAAGGAACAGCAAGGCAGAGAACGGGGACTCGAGGCAAGCCGGCGCAGAGAAAGCAGAGGCCGGGAAGAGGAGCAACAGAGGCACAATCCCTACTACTTTCACTCCCAGAGAATCAGGTCGAGACATGATTCCGAGGAAGGTGAAGTTAAATATCTTGAGAGGTTCACAGAGAGAACCGAGCTCCTTCGTGGCATTGACAATTACCGTGTGGTCATCTTGGATGCAAATCCTAACACCTTCATGCTCCCACATCACAAAGATGCGGAATCCGTTATCGTAGTCACAAGAGGTAAAAAAATTCTAGTACCATATATCAGTGTATGAAATATAACATATTTGAACTTACCAATCTTTAATATATAGTCTTTGTTGTTGAATTTTTAGAGTTAAAAGGGCCGGGTAAGGATATCCAGTAATTTCTAAGATATAATGATTTTTTATACTTGGAGTGAAGATATATTATAACTCTTCAATTTGGAGACATTTGACTTTTGAGTTGCATGTTTTTGGCCAATAAAAAAAAATACAGGAAGGGCGACCCTCACCTTAATACGTCAAGATAGAAGAGAGTCGTTCAACCTCGAGTGTGGAGATGTTATGAGGGTTCCTGCGGGTGCTACCGAGTATGTGATTAACCAAGACAGTAACGAGAGGCTAGAGATGGTGAAACTCCTCCAGCCCGTCAACAATCCCGGCCAATTCAGGGTATTTACTAGCATATATACTTTCTACTCCTTATTTGTGGTCTTCTTGGTCTTCTCACAATTCCTTTAATCGTTTGTGGTACTCAAGTTTGAATTTGTCATACTGCAGGAATACTATGCAGCTGGTGCTCAAAGTCCTGAATCATACCTCAGGGTATTCAGCAATGATATTCTCGAGGCAGCTCTAAATGTAGGCTTCTTCTTTTTCATTCTTTACACCCAAAAAAAAAAAAAAAAAACAGAAAAAACTTGGTTAATTAACCTACTAATTAAATTGGACGTCGTGATGATCTTGACAGACCCGGAGGGACAGGCTAGAGAGGTTCTTCGACCAGCAGGAGGAGAGGGAAGGAGTAATTATCAGAGCCTCACCAGAGAAGCTCAGGGCATTGAGCCAACACGCCATGTCTGCCGGCCGTGAGAGGCCATGGGGCGGCCGTCGCTCCTCTGCTGGCCCTATCAGTCTAAAAAGCCAAAAGCCGTCCTACTCGAATGAGTTCGGGCAGTTCTTCGAGGCTTGCCCCGAGGAGCACAGGCAACTGCAAGAGATGGATGTCCTTGTCAATTACGCCGAAATCAAACGAGTAAGGCAAAAGACCTTTAAGTAACATGGTCCCTTTAGTTATAATTCTCCACTTTCTTTACCCTAATACTCGAGAAAAATTATTGGTTTTTTATGCAGGGAGCTATGATGGTGCCCCACTACAATTCTAAAGCCACAGTTATAGTGTATGTGGTAGAAGGGAATGGACGCTTTGAAATGGCCTGCCCACATGTTTCAAGCCAGAGTTACGAATACCAAGGGAGAACTAGACCAGAAGAGGAGGAAGAAAGCAGTGGGCGATTCCAGAAGGTAACAGCTCGTTTGTCACGTGGAGATATATTTGTAATCCCGGCAGGGCATCCGATTGCAATAACTGCCTCTCAGAATGAGAATCTGCGCTTAGTCGGCTTCGGCATTAATGGCGAAAACAACCAGAGAAACTTCCTTGCTGGTGAGTGATCTCAGCTTTTGAAAGCAAATAAATAGATCGAAGCTGCTCATGAATTACGTACGTACATGCATGCATGCTAATATTGTAATTTGTAATTTTGATATGAAGGGCAAAACAACATAATTAACCAGATAGAAAGAGGAGCAAAGGAGCTGTCGTTCAACATGCGAGGAGAGGAGATAGAAGAGATATTTGAAAGACAGACGGAATCTTATTTTGTGCCCATGGAAAGGCAGAGCCGACGTGGCCAAGGGAGAGACCACCCATTGGCATCAATTTTGGACTTCGCAGCTGGTTTCTTCTAAATCCATATCCATATCAACTATCAAGCATGCCGGAGGATCGGAGATGGAGATCAGCAATGCTTTAATGATGGTTTGTTATGTAATAATTAATGTCTTTTAATAATCCAAGATAGTAGAGAGGGATGAGGAGTAGTGAGGCGCTGTGTTAAAAGTTTGTAAGCAGCCTTATGGAGTTAAGTACTACTTTTGTATGCGGATGAAGCTTGTCTACTTTTGATGATCAGTATGCATAAATAAAACAAAGTTTGTGTTTGCCCAACTATTTTTTCACATTCTACTATAATATGTATATATAATTAATTAATTATAATTAAAAAGTTATTTATAATCATGAAAACAAATTATATATTTATAACAAAAATAATCTGTTTTATTATAATTAATTAGTTATATATAAATATATATATCTATTTTTCTTGTAGTATTAATTGATTAGTGATTTCAAATTTTCACAGCTACGTACTCTGCAAGTTTGCGCATTCACAAATCAGGGCCGGCTTAATGGTAAGGTCATTTAGGTCATTGTTTAAGGTCCCTACTCTCACTACAAGAAAAATGATTAGATATAACTAATCTAATGCATCGAATTAGTTATATTTGATCAATTTTTTTGTAGTGTCTATACAAAGCTAAAAAAAAGTGAGTTTTTTTTTTAAACTTTTTTTAAATTAATAAAAATCATTTTAGTAAATAAAAATTTAAATTTTTTTTATATTTTCAATGTGTACAAGATTCCATGATATTAAATTTAATATTTAATACAATAAATTATTATATTTTTAAATAATATTTCAAGATCATCATGCTCAACTTAAATAATATATATATATATATATATCTCGGCAGATCATCATGCGTCTCTGCATGAAGATGATGGCTAGATACTAAAATAGGTTTACCATATATGCACATTGATGGTAAATACAGGAGATTAAAGAAACTTGCCATGGTTGGGTCGATATTTCGTCATACAATGTATTGTATTGTTTAAACCAAACGAGGTGGCCTAATCTTTTTCTTTCTTATTTTCCATTGGATTAATTAGGTGTAAGATCATACTCAACTTAAAATCTTTGATAATTTCTTTCTCAAATATCACTTAAATTTAACACTTCTGATCATTTCAAATATTCGATTTTTTCTTATAATCATTAACTAATCACTTTCAAACAAAATATAATAGATATTTTTTAAATTTTATTATATTTTTATGCAATCTTTCCTCTCTCATTTATCAAAATTTAATAAAATATTTTTAACTAAAATATTTCATTATTATTTACAAAACTTTCGTCCCATCTCATTACTTAAACATGATATCATTAAACACTATACGCGCGTCTTCAATTAAGAATGCAATGATCTCTCTTTCTTAAAAAAATTGGAAGTTTCGATATTTAATCAAGTAAGGACAGCACTACGTATAGTTTATAAAATTAAACTTTTTTATAGTCCAAACAATAAAAAAATAGAAAAGTGCTTATTTTAAAATAAATTTGATTAAATTATTATTATTTATAAATAAAATACTCCTCAAATTTGAAAAATCTTCATAAAACGATAGCGTTTTAATTAGGATTGTAATGTAATTTACAACTATGGATTGCAAAAAAATATTATTCATAAAACAATGTAAGATATAAGTCTCATTTACTGATCTTATTGAAAAAAATAAGAGAAATTTGAAATTCATGTAAGAAATTCAATATTTTTAACTATAAACTCTAATATTTTAAAGAAAGCGCAAATTTATATGTCTTCATATTGTTTCTAACATTACTCGTTTCAATAAGTTTGGTATCTCGGAGTTAGGCTGGAAATGTTTTATTTTTAAAATATGTGCACAAATATTGTACAAATTATAGTTTTGTAGTTAGAAAGCTCACTGCTGCCTGAGATTAGCTTACGCTCCATCCAATTTTGTGTTTAAAATTAGAGAAGAAGAGGAGAAAGAGAAGAGAGAGAGAGGTCGGGTGAACATGATGGTCTGGGTCTATAGACTTGACAGGCCGGCCCACCAGCCCAATACAACTTAAGCAGCCAGTGGATTTCCTAAGATTCCAAAAGTAGCCTTCTCTTCCAACAAAATCCCCCACAACCCCCCTCCCTAAACTTGTCCCCCAAGCCCAAGCTGATGCTAATACACCCATTCAAATACCAGTCCCGGAACAGAGTGTGATCTCGATTCGAAAAGTGGAGATACGGATCAACAACAGGAAGAAGAATGGAGTGCGTGTTTGGACTGGTGGGCGACGGCTTTGCCGTGGTGGCGGCGGACACTTCAGCTGTGCACAGCATATTGGTGCACAAGTCCAACGAGGACAAGATCATGGTCCTCGACTCTCACAAGCTCATCGCCGCTAGCGGCGAGCCCGGCGACAGGTCTCACTTCCCATCCTATGATATCTAATAAATAAATCATTATTAGAAGTTTGCTCTTTTTCCTTCCTCTTTTTATGTTCGTTTCTAAGTATTCTCTCCTTTTCAGAGTTCAATTCACGGAGTACATACAGAAGAACGTGGCGCTGTATCAATTCCGCAATGGGATTCCTCTGACCACCGCCGCCGCGGCTAACTTTACCCGAGGCGAGCTCGCCACTGCCTTGCGTAAGGTATATGCTTTTCTATTAATATGATACTCAGTTTCAGTTTTATCATTTTTTTAGGTTTTTTTGGGAGGTTTACTCTTTCCCGGGGTTGGGATTCATGTGGAGTTTTTTGGTTTGTTGAAAGGTACAATTAGTTAGATTTTGTGATAAATGCAGCAAGGAAAAACAAAAAGGATTTGACGTTTAGAAATCGGGTATTTGGGCTTGGTTTATGGAGTTTCTCTTAGACACAAACCCCTACGTTTTTGGGCCTGCTAAGCTGAGCTCTTCTCTTGCATTATGCCTCTACTGTAGCTGTTTAGATTGGACATCCATGCGAAGTTAAGGTCACATTTTGGATCGTAAATGAGGATTCTTCTATGAATAGATATGTTGATAATCAATTGTAGGTCGTTATAAGGATTCTAAATCTGGATAATGCCTTTATCATGAAGATCACGGCCATGTTCTTTTAGAGTAGCCATTTAAGGTCGTAATTTGAGGTGTTTGGAGTTCCCTTTTTTGGTGGACTATTAGTTACTGAACTGCATTGTTTGTAATACGAGTTTAGACTTTGCTTATGGATCCTGATGCATATAATATAGGATATGGAAAATTGGTTATACTTTACTCCATTGGTTGATGTAATTGATTTTAATGGCATGTCTTTTCATGACCTCCTTGTATCACTAAACTAGCATGCATAGGTGATGCTCTTGTTACCTTGTATATGTCCCGTATACTTGGGCCTTTGTCTATATTATGCTCAATAAAATTTGTTTACAGGTAGAAAATAAAGGATATGGTAAATTGGTTGGTGTTTGGAGACATTAATTTAAATGGAGGTTTTGAGTCTTTTGTTGTTTTTTAATCATGCCAGTGTGCGTGGTTGGCATTCGAGATAATTAGGGACTATGATAAAATGTTATTAGAGCTTTAATGTATATACTATATCCTCTTATGAGAATGAGCTATGAGAGCTATCCAAAGGATGCTTGACTTTGAAGTATGATATGACTCAGCCTTCATGTTGAAGTTCTTTCGAATTTGTTTTTCCAAGAAAAGGTTAACCTTTTGTTTCCAGCTAAAACATAGACTTTGTTTGAAGATCAAAGTAAAATGTCTATCGCCTGACTCTGGACTGCATCATTTTAGTGTATCTTTATTGATGATGATATTTCTGGAGATTGTCTCATTTATTGTTGGAACCTTGCTTTTTCCTAAAAAGCTAGTGTCAAGGGAAGGCTTTTTCTTGTGTCTAGGTCCCCTTCATTTTCCTAGTTTAAGATGGTATATGTTGGCCTCTTTGATCTTGTATCGCTTTCTCCATGGGCATGGGTTACCTTTGCAGGTATCAGTAGATCTTTGGTTGTGCGAGATAGGAGCTGGCTGGCTCCTTTGGTTTCAATATCCTCAGCTGAAACAAAAAAATGACAAACCGACTAAACCAAAACTTGACTGGTTCAGTCGGTTTCGGGGGACCAAAACTGATTAAAAACCGGTTCGATCCCAATTTTCATGATCTGAGAACCAAACTGGACCAGACCAAATCAAATATGCTATATATATTATAAAATTAAAATAACATGAAATTTATTTTTATATATAGAATAAATTTTTTAAGAATAAATTATTCTAAGCTTACTCTTAAACATGAGTATTAATATTAAGTTGTTAATATGTTATTATTTATCCTGACATATTAAGTTACATACTTACATATATAATATGGTATAAGTATAACATATATATTTTGGGGGTTTCTTGACCCTAACGGGAATCAGCATTGAGGACTGTGGGATAATGTTGAAAGTTTAGTATGGATAGGGGTTTCAAAACGATTTTTATTGCTCCCTTTTGAAAAGTGTCTTATAAAATTGAGGCCGTCTTCTAAGCCAATAAGGGTATAAAGTTGCTGGTGATTTTTGTTCCAATTTTATCTCTAGCTTTGTAAAGAGAAAAAAAGAAGGAAACCTGATGTTGATACTAGTGGTCTTTCCAAGTGAACTTAGATTAAGCGTAGATAGTTTAATTCATTTGAGGTAGAGTTATACTAGGCATGCTCAGAAGTAATAATTTTATGGATGTTTGTGTGTGTGCATGTGTGTTAGAGAGAGGATATTTTTTTTTTTGGGAAGGGCCTCAGGGTTTATAATAGGCATAGTAAGGCTCAAGTCACAATTTAGGCCCATACTCCAAAAGGACTAGTCAAGATTACAATTGGAGTTTCTTATAATTATTATAAAGGACTTGAACTTCTCATTTCCAAGTAATATGGGATCTCATTTACCATATTTTTATTCACAATTCGGGATATTAAAATCTCCTCTCCCCTTAAAGTCTTGCTCTTCTAGTTGGGATTGGCTCTAATACCTTTGCAACTAGTTAAAGGAAGGTCCATACCACATTTTGACCCTACTTCAAGAGGACTGATCAAGTTTATACTTGTTAGTTCCTTGAAATCATTATAAAATATTTGAACTTCTCTCTCTCTCAAGCAATATGAGATTTCACCTTCCTATACGCAGTCTAAGGTATTATATGGTTTGAAAGGAATGATTGTTCAGTTTAAGTTATATGTTTTAGCTACTTGGATAGGGTTGCTGTTTCCTTTTAGTTAGTCCTTCAGAGCCACAGTTGCCAATGCTAATGCCACTGCATGAGGTCATAAGCAAGTCTTAAAATGTGAAATTTGATTTTTCAGAACCCATATTCTGTGAATATCCTTCTGGCTGGCTACGACAAGGAGACAGGCCCAGCTCTTTACTACATCGACTATATTGCCACCCTACACAAAGTTGACAAGGGTGCATTTGGTTATGGGTCCTATTTTTCCCTCTCCACAATGGACAGACACTACCACAGCCGCATGTCAGTAGAAGAAGCGATCGACTTGGTTGATAAGTGCATTGTGGAGATTCGATCCCGGCTGGTTGTGGCACCACCAAATTTTGTCATCAAGATTGTTGACAAGGATGGAGCAAGGGAGTATGCCTGGCGTGAAACTGTAAAGGATTCTGTGGCTTCTTCAGCTTGAATCCTTTCTCCTTTATAATTTCTTTCCCTTTTATATGGAGTATTTATCTCTCCAAAAACCGCCTGAAGTTCTCGTACCGGTTGATAGTTGTATGGCTGGATAATTAATGCAAACACTTTTCTTTCTATAAGCGAGACTCATTTGACAATGCCATTATTTGCGTCTCACAAGATTATATATTACACACTTCTGCTATGCGTATCTTATTTGGATGATGCACATTGTCATTCAATTATTGAATTTAGTATTTTAGAAAACTAGAGTTGGACTATACCACTTTTTCAAAACTTCAACAAAAACGTATGAAACTTTTTTCTCAGTCCAAACATAATTTACACTAGTCTCTATACTTCTACAAAATTCTTTGAAACATAATAATAAAAGAGGTGGAGATTGCCAATCTGCCTTATACGATCTAGAAGTGTGTAATCTTTGCACACCCCTTTTAAAGTAAATAGAGCTACTACTTAAAAAAAATTTTACATAAGTCTCAATTTTACTTACTTTTTTCAAATAAAATATACGAGATTTGCACAATATAAGACTATAAATATCATTTATTATATAATACTACATACATATTATAAAAAAGAGTAATAATATAGGGTCTCGTAGTTGGGACTCCTTTACGTCCTACAGGCTTATAAAAATACGTATGGAAGAAAGGAATTAAGAAAAATATTACAAACATTCACACTCTAAAGTAAATGAGTACATTTATTAAATAATTTTATACCACACATTACTTACGAGCATAATTTGATGAAAAAGATAAATTTTAACATCATCTTATCAATCAAATTTTATTATTTGGATAATGTGGATGGTGTGCTCCAGACTTGAAAATAGAATAACTTAAAATAAATATGTTAGAATGAGATTATAGATGAGAGAAATTCTGACTGTACTTAAAAAAATTTAACTTTTCACGTGTTAATTATTGATAAGTTAAAAATTATGAAATTTAAAATTTAGATTTAAAAAGAAAATTGATAAAACCAGTTTTACATATAAAACTATTAAGTAAAATTATAATATAAAATTATAAGTAGATTACTATATGCAGGGCTAGTTTACTCCCGCCATGTTGAGGCAGGGGTCATGGCCATCCAAATGTTTTAAAAAAATAATAATATATGTTTTAAAAAAATATATATATATATTTTTTAAAAGAATAATATATGTTTTTTTAAGAAAAAAATAATATATATTGTTTTTTTATGATTTAGTAGGATAATATTAATTTTATCATGTGATAGCCCATTTTTAAAAATTATCTTGGTCCCTGAATTACACAAAATTTAATCTAATTTAAAAATAAAATAAATCTCATATAAGATAAAATGAACTAACAACATGATGATATATTTTTATTATGGATTAAAAAAGAAATTAAATCATTTCTAACATATTTTTAGTACATTGTTATTATTATGATTTGTTCTTGACATATTATATACTTTTTTAATATATACATTGTATTAAATATATTTTATTTTTTATAGATCTTACTATCATATTGTTATATATATATATATATATATATATATAAAGTGTATAGAAATGGAACAAAAATTATTATTATATATATATTATTTTAGTTTTCCTTGGCCTCCTAAAATAAATTCCTTACTCCTCCATGAGTCTACTCTTATAGATGGTTTTTATACTCATAAAAATAGAGTTTAAAAATGGTTTTTGTTTTAGCAAAGATAAAGTAAATTATTGAAAAGCGATATAAAGTTCAAATACAAGTTAAATAATACAAGGTGGATCTTTGCTACTATGAAATTTCAGTAAACTAGGAGGAATTTGGATAAGAGAGATATTTCAAAGGACTTGTGTTGCCGCTATCCATTATGCTAAATTGTGCGTGCATCAATTGTTGAGTTGATAAATTTTTCTCCTTGTCCAAGACTTGAAAGATGTAAGCAGATGCTTTTATATCTCTAATGATAACTGCAATAATCTAGTCCTGCATGGAGGAAGAATCAGAAATAACTTGGATGATTGTACTAGAATCACCTTCAAGAATGATGGGTCAATTTTCCTGTCTTGTGCTTCTTGTAGAGCCATCAGTGCTGCAAAAACTTCTCTGATATTTGGATGAGTACTGAAAATGTAATCAGTCTTTGCAAATAAAGTTATTCCCCGAGAATCTCTGTATAAAATTGAAATGAAACTACCTTAATCTCTGGCTGCCACGTCAAAAGAGTATTTTATCTTCAGGCTGATCTTGATATTGAACCTCACTGGCAACATGATGGGTTGAAATGGTAGACCAGGAATGTTTATGCTCTTTAAACTTGTTTTTGACATAAGAAGCAAAAACAATAGGAGAGATTTGGACCTTGTCATGGATGAATTTTTTTTTGAGAAATCAAATGGAGTCCATGATTAAGATTGCAAAAAGTTGAAAGTTATGATGTTTAGATTCAGGAATTTTGAGTGAGAACTCAGGATTAATGATATTGTTGACCCAGTCAGAAATGGGGTTAATGGCGAACATAGAAATATCAATAGACCAATTAAATTTCTCCACAACACTTTGGAATAAATACAATTAAAGAAAATGTGAGAAAGATCTTTTGGAGCTGTGCGACAAAGAGGGCATTTAATATGTTCTTCGACTAGAGGAAGAATCTCTTGAAGATTGGATTTGATCGGCAGAATATCCTTGAAGTCTTTCAGAGAAAAAGCCTGAATCTATCCTACAATTTTAATTTTCATAGACTTTCTCAAAGGGAAGGGGTAGATGATGAAGAAGATGGTCTCTGATCTTTAACAAGGGCAACATAGGCAGATTTGATAGATAATTTGCTTGAGGAATGATGGAGTCATTTGACCTTATCAGGTTTTAATTGAAAATTATGAGTGGTCAGAGGAATTTTCAAAACTTCTTTGACAGTATTTTGGGAGAAAAGAGCATTTAAGAGTAAGGTATTCTACCTTCGAGGTTCTTCGAGAGTAAGTTTCGAGACTTTATAGTTGATATCAAAACAAGGAAAATTCAAAGAAGGTTGAGATCTAAAGTTAGGAAGGGCAGGAATCCAGGGATCTCCAAATATTAGTGGAGATTCCATTGTTGATTTGAAAACAAAAATCAGAATTGAACTTATCTTTTTACTTCAGAAGATATTTCCTGAAACAGGAATCGGAGAGAGATAGAGAAACTCTGTTGAAAGAGGTATTGGAATCATTAAGAAATCCCAACATAAATTTAGAAAGCAAGGCAGAATTAAATAGATACATTTGTTTAAGACCTAACCTGCCCATTGTCTTTGAAATACAAATGTCTTGTCAATATTTTGGAGTAAAATTATGCTTCTTAGAGTATTGGAAGCCCCACCAAAATTTGCGAAAGATCAAGTCCATATGACGAGTAACAAATTTTGAAAAGGGAACGGTTGCCATAGCATAACTTGGAATGGCACTAACAACAGATCTAATTAAGATAGTTCTCGCAACTGGGAAAATGATTTCTGCTTTCCAACCTTGAAACTTAGTTTGAATTTTCTCAATAATAGCTTTGAAGAACGATATAGAATCATCTCATTTTTGAAGAGGCAAATCCAAATATTTAGTTGAGGGGGAAGATCTTAAAATGGAAAAAAGAGTTAATGTCCAATTTGGTGCCTTGAGGAGTGCTATTGCTGAAATGAATGAAGGATTTGTAATGATTGATATGTTGACCAGACCAAGAGGAGTAAGAACTAAGATAATCTAAAAAAGATTTAGCTGTTGAGAGAGTGGCTAGATCAAAAAGGAAAAGATCATTAGCAAAAAGAATATGAGAGATGGGTGGGCAATTCCTTGAAATATTTAAACCTTTGATGAGCTGAAGATTTTCATATTTGGAAATAAACCTAGAAAGAACCTTACTTTCCAAGATGAAAAGAAATTGAGACAGAGAGTCATCTTACCTTAATCCTCTGGTAGGATCGAAAAAACTATGCGGTGAACCATTAATCATTATAGAGTAAGAAATAGTGGTAATGCACTCCTTTATCTAGTTAATCCAAATAGTAGCAAAACCAGCACATTGAGAAATAGGAATCAGAAAGGACCATTTCATGGAATTAAAAGTTTTAGCTATATAATTTTTTTATGGCCATATGACCAATTGAACCAGTTCTTTTTTTCAAATGATGAAAAATTTCTTGTGCAATGATGATGTTTTCCTGAATTAATCTCCCAAGGATGAAAGCAAACTGATAAGGATAAATAATATTAGGAAGAACAAGTTTAAGACGATTGGCCAAATTTTAACAATAATTTTATAGCACACATTAGAAAGACTGATTGGTTAAAATTGGTGCATTTCGTTTGGATTTTCTACTTTAGAAATGAGAACCAAATTGGTGTGGTTTAACTCTTTGAGGAGCTTACCGCTAACAAAAAAAAAATTTGAACTACCACAATGAAGTCAATTTTGATGATATCCCAGTAGGTTTTAAAAAAGAAACCAATAAAACCATCCTCTGAATGAAGGAATAGAACACAAAAAATCATTTTCAAAGGCAGAAATCTTTGTAAGAAAGAGGGAATCAAGATAATTAAGAATTGGGGGATTAGAGGTGGAGAAGATTTGCATGAAATGATCCTGAATTTTGGAAAGAATGATTGTGGGATCAGAAGATCAGTGATCTTTCCCGATCTTGAGACAAGCAATAGAATTTCTCCATCAGTATTCTACTGATGGTAGTAGAGGTATAAAAAAAATTTGTATTAAAATCAGGAGAAGTTAGTCAGGTAATGCGAGATTTTTGTCTATAGGAACTCTTCACGAGTTAGCAGTTGATTGATATTATTATTATTATAAAAAACTTATCAGAAAAAATATATATATTAGAAAAAGAAAGGAAAAGAAGAAAACAAAGGAGAAACGACGCTTCTAACTTAGGACGCAAGTTCGCAACAGATTCAAACGCCAATATCGCAGACCACACTTTACAGCTTGTATGATAGACTGTAGTACTACTATATGTTGTTCATCTTGTGGACCAAACCAATCATAGTACATAAACTCTTTATATGATTCTTCACCCAGGGGGAGGGGGAGAAAAAGCATAATCCCTAAGTTTATAATGTCATCAACTTCGTCTCTCCTTCTCCCTAAGCATAATCTCTTTTTCTTCTTCGAGTTCGGGCTATAGCATTCTTTTCGCCTCCCTTGATCTGCATTCAGCGCTTTTCGTTTTCGCTTTCGCTTTGATAGCTTATTGGGACTGAGATTTGATCGAAGGTTGGTTCTCTCTATCACTTTCATCGGAAACCTCCTCACCATCTTTTTCGGTTCTCACTTATAACCTAACCCTCCATGTGCCTAAGTATTTACGGCACCACTTTCTTTTCTTTCTGATTTTTCTTTATATATATTGATGTGTCCGTATGTGTTTTTGTTGTTGACGACGTTATTGTGTGGTTTTGATTCTTCCTTAGATTTTGGGATTTGATGTTTGGTTTGTTGAACTTACGATAAGGATTGCCTATCTGGTGGATGAGTGTCTTTGGCTGTACCTAAAATTGGGATGCCTTTCAGCAGCCTAGTAATACGTCTCTTTGGGTTCTGTTGCTTCTGACTGTGGATTCACTGGTCACTCCAAATCTTTTCTTACTGTTGATTTTTCTCAAGTTTTTGAGTTTTTTTTTTTTTTGTTTTTTCCCCATTTGTTGCCAATGCAGTCTCAGAGATTGGGAGTTAACTCACTTAATATTTGAAATTTCATTATTTGTGGGGTATTGTGAGTAGTATTGAAACTCGCATCTTGCTATTTTTCTTTTTTTCTCTCTGCTTAGCGATGGATTCGTCTCGCGATAAGTGGGGTGATGAATGCTCTACTATTGGAGACAAAGGAGAAATCGGGTTTATTGATTACAAGGATGATCAATCCGTGTGTAGTTACAATTCAATGGAAGAGGGTCCTATTGTTATTTCAGCCCCATTCCCTTTCGTAGGGGGGCAGCCTCAATCAGTTCCTGTAGCAGAAACTGCAGCAGATTCAGTTACTATCAAGAATACTACTGGTGATCCAGTGAATCTTTGGTCTGTTACAATTTTCGCCTCAAATCCTGAGGACTCTTTTAAACTTTCTCTGATGAAGCCTCCATCAACAAATGAAACCTCTAAAGGCTATGTAGATTTTTTCTCCTTGGAAGACAGGATGCTTCAGCCTGGAGAGACTTTGACTGTGTGGGTCTCTTGCAAACCAGAGAAAATTGGCTTGCACACTACGGTTGTATATTTTGACGTGGAGAGTGAAAGGATAGAACGAGTAGTTTTTATCTTGGTTGACGATAATATCTCTCAGTCTTTGGCTTCTTCAAGGCCATATTCAAGGGGTAGAAGAAAGAAACAGGTTGTTGTCGATAGTGCATTTGTTGCAGGTGTGCGTCCTGCGAGGAAGGTAGACCAGCATTTCAAAAACAGACTTCCTCGATATGACATTCCAAAGGAGGTTAGAGCATTGCTTCAAAGCAAACAGATACCCGATGCTGTCAACGAAGGTCTTACACCGGAGAACTACACTTATTTCTTCGAAAATCTAATAATGATGGAAGAAATACAACTGGAGGTAAGTCTCTATATATGAAGGAAAGAACATGGATAATGATTAAAGTATATTATTGTTTTGATTTGTGGTCAAATTTCTGAATTCCGGCTTCAGGAAGACATGAGGAGCCATGACATGGAATGTGTCACTCTGAGGAAGAGGGGAAATCATTTTTTGTCTCTAGTGGTCCCAGGCCTTGCCGAGAGACGGCCTTCACTTGTCCAAGGGGATTATATTTTTGTCAAGCTTTCCTCTGGAAATGACATAACTTCTACATATCAGGTTTGTCTCCACTCGCTCGTGATACTTGATTTTTTTGTCCTGATAATAGTTATAAGTTTCAGTTTGTATGGTTCTAACTTTTACCTGTAATAAATATGTCAACTAGTTCCCATAATGTTGAGGTGTTATTCTAATTAACTGAGGAGTTCTTATCTACTTATCATTAAGAAGAAAAGCTGTTGGAGTTCTGCCTAAAAACATTAGCAAATTATCCTCTTCGGGCATCTTGTGCAGATAAGAAGATATAGGGGAAGTTTGGCTTAGTTGGGTGCTCTCGTTATCCATCTCATCGGTTTTTTGGAATTAAAAGAATTTGATTTTATGTTTTGTTGAAACTGTCATTATCATCTATTTTAAACCATGGAGTGCTTTTATTTTTGGCCATAGAACACAATTGGAGGTTTCTTGTCTCCTTAGGTGTGTTACGTGTTTGGCAGTTAACAGTCCAGTGTGAATACTTCTCTTTCGACAATTGTTTCATATCTATGTACGAATAAGGCATGCTTCCATCCATAATTGTTGAGTGCCTTGTGTTTTACATGTTACTCATCGTGATGTCTGATATGGATTTCTTGTTTCCTACTAGTGTGATTTTTTTCAATACTTAATGCGGTGTCTCACAGGGTTATATCCACCGTGTTGAGGCTGATGAAGTTTATCTGAAGTTTGACTCTGATTTTCACTCTCACCATAGAGATGGGAATCTTTATAATGTACAGTTTACGTACAATCGAGTCAACATGAGAAGATTATATCAAGCTATCGAAGCTGCAGAAGAATTAGAGATGGAGTTCCTATTTCCATCTGAGTGCTTTAATAGGAGGCTGATTGAAACCACTCCATTGGTGCCTATATCTTGTAATCTTAATCCTGAACAGATGTGTTCAATTGAGATGATCCTTGGCTGCAAAGGAATGCCACCGTATGTGATTCACGGGCCTCCAGGTACTGGTAAGACTATGACACTAGTGGAAACAATCCTTCAGGTATACACAACTCGGAAGGATGCTCGGATTCTTATTTGCGCACCTTCAAATAGTGCAGCAGACCACATTCTAGAGAAAATCCTCGGGGAAAAGGCTTCTCACCTTCAGGAGAATGAAATATTCAGGCTCAATGCATCTAGCCGTCCATATGAGGATATCACACCTAATATTATCCGCTTCTGCTTCTTTGATGAGCATATCTTCAAGTGTCCTCCCCTTGGTGCCCTCCTGCTATATAGGATCATCATATCAACTTACATGGGTGCTGCTCTTCTACATGCAGAAGGTGTCAAGCGAGGCCACTTCTCTCATATTTTCTTGGATGAGGCTGGCCAAGCTTCAGAACCAGAAACCATGATTCCTATATCTAAACAGTGTAAGAAACATACAGTTGTTGTTCTTGCTGGAGACCCATTGCAATTAGGTCCAGTAATATACTCAAAAGAAGCAGAAAGTTTTGGATTGGGGAAATCCTACTTGGAAAGATTGTTTGAATCTGACTTTTACTCCAATGGGGATGAAAATTATGTGACGAAATTGGTTAGAAACTACCGATGTCACCCAGAAATTCTATATCTCCCTTCAATGCTGTTCTATAATGGAGAATTAATTGCATGTAAAGATGATGTAAGTTCCTTTGTGGATGAGGGGAATCTCCTTCCTAACAAGGCATTCCCTGTTCTTTTCTATGGTATCCAAGGTTGTGATGAGAGGGAAGGAAATAATCCATCATGGTTTAACCGGATCGAGGCAAGCAAGGTAGTAGAGGTCATAAGGCAACTGACTGCAAGTGGGAATTTGAACGAGGAAGACATTGGGGTAATAACACCTTATAGGCAGCAAGTGCTCAAACTTAAGAAAGCCTTTGATAATTTGGACATGGCTGATATCAAGGTTGGAAGTGTCGAACAATTTCAAGGACAAGAAAGGCAAGTCATTATTATATCCACAGTCTGGTCAACAATCAAACACAATGAATTTGACAGGACATATTGTTTGGGGTTTTTGAGCAATCCAAGAAGGTTTAATGTGGCTATTACGCGTGCTATTTCTTTGCTGGTCATAATTGGGAATCCACATATCATCGGCAAGGTAATTCTTTTTCTCTTCCAAGCTCTTATTTGAGACTAATGGAGCCAAATAGAAGGCAGCCTATACAATGCTAAATGAAACCCGGTAATGACAATGTCTTCTGAAAGATTGCATCTCTTTCCGATCCAAACTCTGTACACAAGCTGTGACGGAACTTTTTTTTCCGCCTCTTTTCTGATAAAAGCAACAAAGAAACTGGGATTTCATTGTAAGTAAAAATGAGGATGATGTAGTAGTCATGAACAAACCTTTGGATATGATTAAGACCAAAATCTGATGTGTAAAACTTACTTACATTAGTATTTTGGGATTCGTTTTATAGAGTAACCAAGTCAATTGAGTTTTAGCACCAACAAAGCTAAGAGATGGTTGTTTACATTGCTAATGCTCAGTTGTCTGCATTTCTTGGCAGGACTCGTACTGGAACAAGTTATTATGGCGTTGTGTTGACAACAACTCTTATCAGGGTTGTGCTCTTCCTGATAGGGAGGAGTTTGTTGATGAGGACCCCGCACAGCAGGATTGCTTGAATTGTAATGAAGAAAATGCTCTCCCCCCTCAAGGCGCTGAGGGCCAAGAGTCTTGGCAAGAAGAATATCCTAAACCTGCTAAAGACGAAGATGAATGGTCTGATGGTTGGAAGTAAAATTTGCTTAACATCAAGGATGAGAAAGCAGTTGACATGCCTTTCTTGCCACTGCGCACACCTGGACTATCTTTTCTATTTGTAGAAGTGGTCTTGCATATATCATACAATCATCAATGTTAGGTTAAAACATATATTGCTTTTCGCATGCCGTGAAGCCATGGTTAACATGCAGAAATGCCTGGTAAGATCAAGACTTCATTTAGTTCAGAGTTGCATCTTTGATTCTCTTTGCTACGAGAAGCATTACTTTGTGTTAAACAAGCATATGCTTCGGCATGCTCTGATTGTGATGCAAAAACAAAAGTAGGTGGACTTCCAACATATTATGGTTTGTATGTATTCTGAAAGAAATTTTGTGTGGCTAAAATTCCACCAGTATATCTAAAGATAGAGCTGGAATATCTCTATCAATTGTTGACGTACATTTAAAGGAGTGAAAGAAGTACTTAGGCTAACTAGCTTGATGACCTGGGTATTGGGTATAGGCAATTACACGAACTTTTGCCTACAATCCTTTTAATGCCAATATGTGGGCAAAGCTAAACATAAGATGTAGGATGAGTATAGATGAGTGGAGGTATGAACCAGGGAATTAGTACACCAGATGGAAACCAGCTGGAGAGTGGTTTTGTGGCTGATGAAATTGTATCTGGTTCTACAGCCGAGTTCCTTGCTGGGGGTGTTGCCTCAGCAAACTCGGGTGGTGAGCTTGGTGTTGCGGATGAATTCTTCCCAGGCTCCAGTGGAGATGTAACATTGTCAGCATCTGCAATAGGGCAATTCGAAACTAGGGAGTTTAAAGATCAGACCGTCTTTCCATTTATGACGAAATGGTCCATTATAAGATTGTGATTGAGTCCGGATATTCGTGGATAGTGAGATTAGTTGAGATGAATTGTAAAGTAATAAAAATGTTAGTTGAAATAAGATGAGATGGTTTCATTTCATCCTCTGTATTCGAATGGACTTTAGTCTATGTCTGAATGTTAAGGAGATAGAAGATAATTTGTGAATAATAATAAAAAATAAAAATAAAAAAAAGTAGAAAATAGTAATGAATATGTCACGTACCATTTCACTTATCAATCACAATCTAGTGGCCGCATATATGCCAAGCAAGCAGTTTTTTTTTAATAAAAAAATACCTTCTTTGAAAACATGCGCTTTCGGCCTATTCTCTCTCTAACAATTTTAGCATTAATGATTGCTATAAACATAATTTCTGATTGGGTCAAGTTACAGAGACTGATGGTCTATTAACAGCTGACTGGTAGGTTTTTTTTTTTCAAAACATGAAGAAATCTATTTTAATATTAAAAAATAAAAATAAAAAATCAATTCAATACATATTTTTAGCGTTTATTAAAAATAATGAAAAAAAATCAAAAATAAAAATACCCTTATCGGTGCAAATCAGGAGTGGAACTACATGACTTTTAGGAGGGCTACCCCCCTCCAAAAAATCTTTTTAAAAAATTTAGGTAGTATATAGGTAAGTAAACAAAAATTTCTTCCTACATAATTTTTACTATAATTAGCCTCCAATATTGAAATTAGCCCCCACAAAAGTATTAACTACTCTATTATAGAAGCTAGAGGGTACTTTAAAGTTGAAAATATCTACAGGCAACATCTTATACCATTAGATGCAAGTAAGACATTTCTCTTTGTATTGCTGGGCCATGACTGTGAGTCTCTATGTTTTCTACTGTGAGTCAGTAAAGACTGTAAAACTTTACAGTCTGTTATGTGTGTTCTAGTGTTCATATGATACTTTTACTTTTCAATTTTTTTTAATTATATTTTCTTCATTGGCATGATAAAAAAGACTTAGGACGTTTTACTACCATTTATTAAATTATTTATAACAGGTTAGGAGTATGAAATTTCGATTTTGGACAATCCTCGATACGAGAGACTATAAATAATATCAGGCAGTTAAACGATTTTCACATTCTTTTTGTTTTTTCCTTAAAATATTGTTATTTCGACAGAGTAAGTTAATGATATAATATCTAATATGGTCTTTTTTTTTTCAAATTTCCGATCATGCTAATTGAGATTAATATTCCGACACCAACAATTGAGATACTTACAAGGAAGCAGTTGCATGATCCTAGTAAAGTATTAGGAAAAGTAACCATAATTGCATGTTAAACAAAAGAAGGAAGCAGTTGCATGATCCTAGTAAAGTATTAGGAAAAGTAACCATAATTGTATGTTAAACTTTTGTTTTTATCTAAATTATGGTATTTTTTATGCATACTATTTGTGGGTATTTGAAATTAATTCTATACTAATATTTTCTTTTTTGTATAAATGAGAAAGTGACACACAAATATTTATATATATATATGTATTTTTGTATATATTTTTGCATACAATTTTATGACGTTTAATTATTATTTTTATATATAGTCACATGTAAAAAATGTATATTATTTATACTCTCACACATATAACGTACATTGTCAACCGCCCCCTCAGACATTAAATCCTAATTTTGCCTTGATGCAAATGTTAGGTAGACCAGCATTTTCTTTTCTGATTACACTTGCATGACTAGGTCAAAAAGGTCAGATGAATCAAACCATTTAAAGCCACTGATACAGCCACATGAAACGTTGCTTGCCAAATGTGTCATTCAAATATAAATTCAAATATAACTGTGAATTGAGCGATATAGAAAAAAAAAATGCGATTTTTTGATTAGGTGAGTGCGCCAAGCCTTTATACCTGAACCGGAAGGATTTGTATGCCCTGAACTTGTTGGGCTCCGGAGAGGAGGCAGTGCCGGTGACCCTGTTCCATTAATTATGTAAAGAAAGATACTATCTTTGATGCTATTTTCCTGGTAATTAAAGAGACATGAACATCCTCGCAAATCTATCCCAGTTATACGCAAAAACTTCCAAGGAATTGGAAAGTAAAGTTTGAGTCAAGGAAAGCTCAAGACTCAAGAAACCAATTAGGGCTGGGTTTGGGTTTTCGAACCTGAGCAAAGTGACTCCAAAGATCCAGTACTGTTAGAACTGTCCTCTCTGAGTAGCGGACAGACCAAAGGTAGAGAGAACACCCTGGTGCCATTGACCGGAAACCCCAGAATGGATGACTCCCGGACAAGGTAGCAGAGGCAAATTCCATTGTTGCTAGAGTTTAAAGACGATGAGAAGGTGTTGCAACAGTTGTCGGAGGGCGTGGTGGAAAGGTTATTTGGCGGAGACGAGATGTAGGGCAAGCATGGGGAGAAAAGTACAAGCTCATGGGTGCAGCTCGAAGGTGGTGGGCCGGCAGCGGCGGCAGCAAGGACGAGGGTAATAAGCGGCATTGCAAAGGCGGCGATCACGGATGTGGAGAATTTTGATATCTTTGGGAAAAATCTGAGCGTCATTTGTGGAGAGAGAGAGAGAGAGAGGAGTGAGAGAGGTTCGGTATTTGGGATCTGGTAATCAGAACGGATGGGGGTGGCGGGAAAGCTGCTGTTAAAAAAGTGGCCAGAATTCCGACAAGGTCCTTTCGTTTGCGAGTTATTTACTTCAATTTTCAGTCCGTTCAATGACAGTTTCGCACAAAGGCCTTCTAGTTCTACCTCTATTTTCAAAACTGCCCCTTACTCTTCTCCTTTTCCTTCCATCGCTATTCGGGAACAGGTGGACATTTATAATAGAGGTTTGCTACAAACTAAAAAGTTTTACTTATTTTTAATTTTTTTTCAAAATTAATTAATTTTTTTAAAATTTTATTCTTCTTAAACTAATTAAAAAAATATAACTTATATATAGCGTGTTGTACGTGAATGATGAGTAGAACTTTTTTTTGTTAGATCAAAGTTGTGAGTCATAGCATGTCCAATTTGAATTAAGAAAAATCCCACTTTAACATATGGGAGATTCCGATGGTTTTTTTTTTTTAACTTAATGGTTATATATTTTTTAAAGATGTTGTGAATTACAAGTGTTAAAAAAATGCATAAAAAATGTAAAAAAGAAATAGAGTTAAAAGCATTACCGAGATCCTCTGTCGAGATTTTCATGTGTGATTATAGAGTCAATCTTAAACTAAAAATAAACTAAAGCTTATAAACTTGGTCGGTGAACCTTTAAATCTTTATTTCCACTAACACATGCGTGTGTATTACAAAGAATACATTCTCACATAAATAAACAATCACCCAAAATGGCTCTCAATTATCTATCTCAAGGGAGCCCAATTGATAGTGCACACCCTCACATTAAAAGAACACTCATCAACCTCGTAAAGCACATACATACTACAAGCTACCAATAATGGTTCAAAACAGAAACTCCTAACACAAGTAGCAGAAAGGATGGTGAGAGACTTTGAGAAGTCATGGCAGTCGATGGAGTCAGAACCGGGCGGCTTCCAGTGGTTGCAGTCGGAGCTTCAGAATCCACCGTTGGAGATGGCGGAGTCGTGTCAGATTGTGGTGCCTGTGTAGGTGATGTGAGTTCCGGGACTAAAGAAGCTGCAACTCAAGAAAGCAAAATGATTTGGCATTAACATCAAGTATCACCAGCACCAAAAATCGAAACCATTATACATATATGCCTTTTCATGATGGTAATAATACCTTTGGGACTAGGAGTTGGAGAGAGTTCAGGAGAAGGTGTTGGCTCAAGCGAGACAGGAGCTGCAAATGAATTTGAAACATGTAAGTGTGACATACACACCAAAATTTCATTAGCAATCGGTAGAAATATGAATATTTCCAAATGAGTTCTACTTCGTACAGTCACTTTTGCATATTTATTGTGCATTCCATTAATGTAATTGTTCAATATAGCTATTATATATTAAAAAATGACACAGATAATTACATTAGTGAAGTACGCTAGGAATAAACAGAAGTGACTGTACATAAAATTTTTGTTTTCAAATAAATGGTACCTGGAGCAGGAATAGGTGCCCCAGCAGCTGCAAACGTAAGAAAAGCTTGCATTAGAATCTCAATATACAGCTAATTAAATTGCTAATAATATTTTCTTCGTGAAGTTTTTACCTTTGCATTGGAGGGGAACTCCAGGCATATTACAAGCACGAGGGAGAGAGATGGCCAAGGACTGATTAATAGGTACTTGGAGAGGAACATTTCCTGTTACAATGAGGCAAAAACAGTCCTTGCTGCCACTTGTGAGGGACTTGAGCGAATTGCAGCAGTCTGCACTTGGTGAGCTACCATTTGCAGTGCTACTTGTTACAAAGCTCAGGCAAGGGGTGAAGCTTGAAATCATTGAGGTGTTGCATGGGGTACCAATCTGGCCATAAACAGGAATAATCAAGACCACAACCATGGTCAGGATAGGAACAATGCGTGAAAAAGGATAAAACAACTCCATCTGAAGTTTCTTCTAAATTTGAGGTTGAGTACAGGAGTCAGGCAAACCAAAGTACTAAATGTGTTGAGAAAAGAAAGCACAGAGAACTAAAGACTTCGGGATTTTGATGTTTTGGGGAGAGAAGGGCTAGGGAATTTATAGATAGATTTGAGGATGCCTTCACTACTGGTCAGGCCAGATAACAGAAGTGGAGGGAAATTAGGTGAACTCGAAGTTGGTCTTGGAGTTCAACTACTTTAACTAATCTCTGTGAAATAAGTAGCAGCTTGCTTGAAGTAGGTGGAATTGGCGGCTTCTTGTTCCATCTGTGTGGTGTCTATCATTAAACAAATCCGGAAGTTTGAATTTTCTTTTACGATTCAGCCAACAGAACCCATGCACATCTCTGTTTTAGTTGAACTTTCTGCCCCTGAAAAATCATTGGTGTGGGTTTAGCTTACGATGAATACCGCTATTATTAGCGGCTCCCCCTTAAACTTTTCAAGAATATTTACAAGTCAGTCTCAATTAAATTATACACTATCCTCTGTATCAGACTTGTAAATATAATTTTTTACCAGAAATGGGTGGAAACTAAACTATTAATGAGTATAATTATCATAGGAAGCTTGCTGCCTGCTGAAACACAACACCTTGCTGAAGTTTGGATATGAGAAATGATATTTGCAATCATAAAATGCATAAATGCCACAAAATTTCTTTAAAAAAAGTGAATAAATATACAATACTCACATTTTACGATTGTATGTAATATTATTATTAGTTAATAGAGATTGTCTTTTAGCATTATAAACCAGCATCTCAAATCTTAGGGCCATACCATTCTATTTCCAAAATAAAACAAGTTTCAATCAAATATTCAACAATTCCAGATTTTAATTTCTACTGAAAGATTGACAGAACCAGAGTCGCAACCAAGTTCTAATCTGACGGAGGCATATAATTTCATTGGCCTCGTAACCTGCGCTGACTAAATGAAGAATTAACTCGAGCATATGTAGAAGTTAGAAAAAAAAAGTGGGGGGGGGGGGGTGGTTTGCAAAAGATGTCATCAATTTGGAGCATTCGAGATAGCCATCAGCATTCTAATTGCCATTAACACTCTAGACAAATTGTGGAGGAACAGAGACTCGTACGAGATACTTTTACAAAGAACACAAAATCAAGACCACCACTGTCCCTATCTGCATATCTAATGACAGAAAAAAACTGTATCTACAACCAAGTCACCTCCCAACAAATTCTCTGAATACTAATGTGACATTATAATGGAATCAGAAACAAAACGCAGCTCGAAAACTTCTGACTCATTTTGTGAATTTTTTTTTTGTAAGTAATTTTTTGTGATTTTATTGAAAGGGACTTGCAGGAGAGTAGACCTTTTTGTTCCATACTGCTGCACTTAGAGCTTCACATTTCTATCAAAAATCCAACTGAACGGAATGGTGGGAGCTTGCTTGGTCCTTCCTTGAGCTCTCTCCTCTAGCCTTCTAATTCTCGGAGGTAACCCACAAACATAGTCCTGTGCTTTTCGCCCCTCGGCTGAAAGTCCAGTTAGCTTCTCCACTTTCCATCTGCCGACCAAAAACTCCAGTATATCGGCATAGTCCTTGGCAGTGTAAACCCCTAGCCGCTGCGCAACAGCCGAAAAGTGCTCAAAAAGATTATCATCACGGCCATCATACATCAGGTGGGCTGGCATGGAGATTTTCTTCCTCATCATGTCAGCAAATGCCAAGACAGTTCCATCAGGATCAATCTCCAATAGCTTTTCAACTATCTTGGTGTAGGCAGTTTCATGGCGTCTCTCATCTGATGCAATTGTGCCACATATTTGTGCCAAATTCAAGTCCCCATGCTCCTTGGCAAGCCTGGCAGTGTTCCCATGGGAGATAAAGGTTGCCCTTTCTTGGAAAGCAGTATAGATGAATCCAAGGTAGGGACTATTTTCTGTTCGAGGATCCTATGAGGAAAGATATAAAGATAATCAAAGTCAAGGATCAAGCAGGGATGGTGATAGATTTAGCAAAAAGTATTATAACAACTAGATCAGCTACTTATTTTTGGATGACCTAGACTTTAAAAAGAAACTAGTTTGGAGATGATGCCTTGTCCTCAAGGAAGAACTCCTATTTTGCTTTTAAAAAACATGATTTTAAGAGGTAGATTATAGGAAAATTGTGCGAATTAAATACCTTAAAAGTACTCTCAAGCTTCAAAAGATGGAACAATAAACCAGAAAAGGTAAAAGTAGACGTGGAGTGAGCATGCTTGTGATTGTGTGTGAAAGCTTTACATACATTTATGCATAAAAACAAGTGTTGATCCATGGAAGTTTCAGAAATTGGCTAAACGGAGGATCCTAGCATGAATGGCAGAGGATCCACCAACTAGGTGTAATGCAAAGGATCTAACAACTAAATGTATTCTACAAGTCTACATGTGGAACTATGAGTGGTGGTCTGTATGTCTGCAATTGCAAAAAATTTGAGAGAAGACTCCTCAATATATGTGGCAAGGACCTCACCATTCCTGACCCAATCAAATACTGAATTGTCTTCTCAATTTGCCTCATGTCTACTCGCCCAGTAAGGTAGAGATACTTATTGAGTAGGTCCCCATGCCTGTTTTCTTCAGCTGTCCATGCCCTTGTCCAAATTGCCCAAGAAGTCAGGCTTGCACCTGTTTCATCCCGAACTCCATCCAAGGTATTAAGCATTGTTTGATAAGTTGGAAGGGCTTCTTCTGTAATCATATCCCCAACCAAAACAACAAGGTAATCATCTGGAATCTCCTTTGCCCTCTTCCTTAATTCCGTGACTTGATCGTGAAAACCATCAGAGGCAGGGTCTGGCAGGAAATCCCGTGGTTGCCAACACTTCTCAACAGGCTTCAGGTGAACCAAAATATTCTGTTCAGCCCAATCGTCCATGGATTTAAAGATCTCAATTTTTTGCGGTGGCATTGAGTGGGTGACTTGAACATGAACCTCCCGAGGTGGTGTAAAAGGCTTCTTTGGATTGTCAACCTCCCTGTACATTAGATGGAAGAATTTGATATTAGATTCTCCTACCAACCAAAATGGAAACAGTTCAGAATGTGCTTGTCACAAGAATGGCATGCCAGTATACAATGACCCGGCATGAGACAACACCTATGCACTGTCATTATCTGAAGTTCATTCATGACACATCACATTCAGTACATTAACTATCAACTAAGGTGTGGAGACATAGTTACAGTATATGCCCAGGATCCTAGTCATTAGTTTAACCACATTTGATATGTACATTCCAGTAATGCAGATATGTTTAAAAGCTTATTTAGTACTGAGAAGGACAACAAGTGGATTGGGTACATCACTACCTCCCCACACTTTTCTCCTCCATATGACAGCACTACAGGAACTAAGGAAGTTGAGCTATCAGATGATCTACAAGAAAATGCATTGAGTTTGACAAAAGCTTTGGAGAAGTAATGGGTAAAATAAATTGTTTGATTTCACACTTTTTTTATTCTAACAGACTGCCAATAAAGGATAGGGAAGGTTCTGATTCCCAGACTAAGCCGCTTGATGCAATTCTTCAAACAAGAAATTAGTTAGACCCCTAAAAGAACTTCATTTTGGAAGGCTTCATAACATATCATCCATCAAAGCATTGCTCCTAAATGAAAAAAGTTGGATAGAAAATAAGTATCAATTGCCAAATTCAATTGGCCAACAGTATTGTGGTTTACAATGAACTGAAAATATATATTTTTTTTATTGGCACCATATTTTCGAGAACAACGTTCCGACTAATCCTGACTATTCAAAACCCAAAGGAACAAGGAAACCAATTTCCAATTAAAACAATTTGAGACCCTAAAAGACTATCTTGGGTCAAGTGATGCGTGAGAAGTATACAGAGAAACATGAAATGACAGGGTAAAATGATTTTCAGCAGAGCAGGAGAAGAACATACTGTTATATCCATGGGAATGATATAGATGATTAAGTTAATTACACAAAGGACTGCAGATGACTAAATGCCAAATTATCATTAAAACCAAGAAAAAAGATAATAAAAGTACTGAATTTAAATCATAAAATAAAAGGATAAAAGGAACCAAAATTGGAGAGAAAGAAAAATGTCCAAAGAAAAACTCCATATTCTAATGTAAGAAGAAGGTGTCACCGGCATGCCTCCATAGATTGAAATGCTAAAACACATTCTTTTGATGACGTGGAACCTTACCGTGGTAGGGTCCTTGACCTTCAGACCCCTAGGGAGCAAAACCCAAATACACGACCCTCCCATCATAACCACGTATCAGGTTATCCAGGGGAACTCCAAATATGGAATTACATCCTAGATGTCTAAGTGTACATCTCACCTCAAGCCCACCCTTTGACCACTAAACAGCTTAGTACCCTACAGGGCGAGAGACTAAGGCCTCGTTTGTTTTCCCAAACACTCTCATCTCATCCCATTTAATCTCGTCTAATCATTACAACTTTCACAAATTCCCACTCAAAATAAAATAAATAATTCAATTTTTTCAAATTCCAAAACAAAAATAATATTTAAAATATATATTTTAATAATATTTTATTCAACTTTTAATTTTTATCTCAACTCGTCTCATCCCATCTCATCTCATATTTAAAAACAAACTAGGCATAAAACAAATTAAAAGAAAAATTATTGAAAATGTGTCACATGTTGTTAAGCCATAAAAAAAATTAATAAGTGATCTAGTAGGAAACATTTTAAGCCCCAATAATGGTATCATGCGAGTGAGTATATTGTCTTGCGCACAAGTATCACCATTATGCAATTGAAACATGGCATGCACAAAGATAAACTGATGGCCAATAAACATTATGAGCTACAGCTGCAAGCTATGATGAAAGTCAGTGATTTTCCTCATATAAAGATATGGTAGAAAGAAGGGGAGAAGAGGAAGAAACGAGGAACCTGTGCACAATATATACTCTCACCAGCTTGAATATTCAAATCCAGAGAAAATTAATATTACACAGATAAAACCAAAAAAAAAAAAATACACATAAGAAATTCAGATGATCATAAATAAGCATCTCAGAAGGGTTCTTTTCTGAAGTCCTAAAGAGAAACAAAAATAAAGGTAGAGAGTGAGCCAGTACAAAACAAGCCTACACCTGCGCAACTGTAGACATGCATTAAGTAAGCTTCCAGCTGAAGCCAAAACCGCTCAAGGCCAAAAGCATGAGAAAACAACAGCTGGGCAACCATGCATCCATTAAATTAAACAAATAAATCTAAACTTAAAAACAACCCCAAATTCTAAAGGATATAGTCCTTAAAAATGAATCCACTCATCAGAGGAAAACTGAAATTTGGCATGTAAATTGTTTTCTCATAGCCTAAGTTTCCAACAAGTTTTCCACCAAAGATGAATGAGACATCAGAAAACCTACACATTCATTAACACACACTGCCAACAGAAAACAAACCAAAAGTGGGGAAAAAAAACCTATAGACGACAAAAACTCTAACCAAAAGTCTCGATACAATAAAGAAGGAATCAATGCAAAACAAAAATAGCGTTCAACCAAATTATAAGATTAATTAATCTAATAAATATCCTAACCACCTCCATCCAACTAAGTGAAAAAGACAACCATATAACAAACAAAGCATAAAAATCACAAACCACATAGAAAACTAGGTAATGCAAGAGTATATGCAAACCACGAAACCGCACGAAATGAATATCAAAGTCCATGATACAATTAGATCGAGTCTTGAAAATTTTTGAAGGAATTGCTTTAAAAAATGAAAGCATACAGGAAAATATTTGATAAGGTTTCTATGCCTGTATCATTGTTTCTTAGATAAGAATACAGAAAAAATGCAGATAAAACAAACATTTGAGTCTTGTAGAGAAATAAAACATCAGAGCGACTTCTAAAAATTGCAGAAACTACTACATACAGAACATACACAAGAACAGAAAGATTTCATACATTTCATATTGATTGGTGAAATGGAATTAAAGCAATCAATGTTCTTAGAATAGAAGCTTGAAAGCTCAAAAACTGTACCAACGAAATCTATCTCAATGATCTCTTGTATCAAGGAGTTCAATCTAGAATAAATAAACAAAGGACCAAAATGGAATCAACAAAAGCTAGAAAGAAGGGAAACATTAAAAAACATAGAAATATCTCGAAGATCACCAATAATCACTTGAGAAACAAATGCCCTTGTATGGTAGTTAAAAATTAGATATAAGGCAAAAGAGGCATCATCTCACATTCAAGGCAAATAATTTTTTGATCCGTAAAAATAAATAGTAAGATCAGAAGATACGCATATGCAGGTGTGAACCAAAATTACAAGTTAAGAAGAAAAACCAAAGACCCAGATCCATATACAGCTATACAACAAGAAACTCAACGAAGATCCATTGATTATTCCACAGATATGAATGCGTGAGAGTCTTTAGAAAACCCAGAAACTGAAGGAAAAAGCACTCACTTGCAGCCAGAGCGAAGGGTTGAGGCCATGAAGAACTTGGGAGATCTGAGGCTGGACTTCTGTGGGAGAGCAAAAGAAGGCAGCTTTGGAGATTGAGAAGTGAAAAAACAGAGTTTGAGAGCCATCTTAATTGGATTCTCTTAGCTTCTTCCTTTCCGTTTTCTTTCTCCACAGAACACAGGGAGAGAGAGATGGCGACAATTTATAAGGAAAGAAGGGGCAGGGAAGCCTTCCAGGATCCAAACTCCTAAGAACAATAAAAAAAAAAAAACAAAAAGTAAAACAATAAGAGAAAGGAAAGGAGAGCCACTACTAGTGGCTAAATGCATGGGATATGTATAAAGTGCTAGCAAAATGCCATTGTTTTTACATAAAACTACAATATCGCCCTTCTGATTTTATCACGCTGTCCTTTGTATCTTTGTCACCGTAACTAGGGAAATACCGCCACTACACTTTCTATAATAAATTTCATAATAGCTCTTACGTGTCACATTTTCCTTTCACAACAGCACCTAACCCGAGGAATGACATCAACAGTACATTGCAATTAAGGACAAAAACTACCCAGTCTGATATTAAAATTAAAATGTTATGTATATTTATAATTTTATGAAAAAATATATGTACAATTATATCGTAACTATTTTAAAAAAATAATTAAAAAAATACGGAATCACAAGAAAAAAATTATTTTTTTAATAATAATAATTTTTTTTAATTGATCATGTAACATTTACTATCCACAATTATATATATAATTACTCTAATTTTATATGTATAATTATAAATATATGTCAACGTGTGAGTCATCAATATTTTATATTTTTAAAATAATTTGGTAAAATAAATAATAATTATATATAATAGGAAAGTGTTATTCACCCTGTTGAGTACCATTCCGATTCCATCTCATTTTAATATTTTTTAAAATTTTTTTATATGATTGTTTTAATATTTTAAAATATTTTGTTTAAATATAAAAAAAATTATAATATTATTTAAAAATACTTACTTAAAAATCATATAAAAATTTGAAAAATAAAATAAAACAGGATGGGATCGGGATGCTATTTATTTGAATGCTATATGAATAGCATTTTCTTATATAATATGGTACCTAAAATTATATCTTAACGTACGTACAAAAATAGTTGTAAATTCGTTCTAATAAATCATGATCTAAGCCACTCCGCCATGAAATGCGATATGCATTTGTCTCTCATCTTTCACTACCCCAGGTCCCCAAGAACCACTCACAAAATTCTGTCCAGAAAAAGGTACGAATAGCTTTATATAATAGCTGCAGCATCATATCATATATCATGGTTTGTTGGAACAAATTTACAACTATTTTTATATGTACGTTAATCTATAATTTTAGGTACCATATTATATATAATTATTATTTATTTTATCAAATTATTTTTAAAATTTTATAATATTAATGACTCACGTTGACATATATTTATAATTATACATGTAAAAGTAGAGTAATTATATATATAATTATGATATATTTTAATATTGCACGATTATTTTAAAAAAATATAATTTATTATTAAAAAATTAATTTCTGTAATGTGATCTCATATATATATATATATATTAAATAATTAAGGCACAATTGAAGATTCTAGATATATTTTTTTATAAAATTATAAATATATATAATATTTTAATTTTAATTTCGGACTGAGCGGTCTTAGCCATTAATTGCAACGTATCGGTGCAATCCTTTGATGCCATCTCGCAGATTAGGTGCTGTTGTGAAAAGAAAAAATGACACGTAAAAGTTATTGTGAAATTTATTGTAAAAAATATAGTGGGTTATCATTATTACCTACGAGTCTTAAATATGAAAAAAAAAAAAAACATTAGTACACATACACAATAATTCAGCCTCTTTGACTACTGGAGGGACAGGAGTATGTAGATTGCACCTTTGTACGTAAGGGCTGTGGCAATATATTATTGGCGGTTTGACAAGTATGCAATCCAGACCTAGAAAATGGGCACTGAATCTGGGGGTACTAAAGCATTAACAGAGGAAATAACTTAATGATGAAGACATAGTTTTCCTTTCATTTCTTTGTCCTTATTGTTTGACATTATGAATTAATTAACGAAGTAGAAATAATAATGAGCTAGAGTCTAGACAGGGTAGGCGAGCCGATGAAGAGGAGAGAGAGGGAGAGAGAGAGAGATGAGGCATGAAGCGAAGCCTCAAGCCAGGGGTCGACATTAATGTATTAATTAATGAAAAATATTATTCATCCCGATGGAAAGTGTCTCAATCTTATCTCGTTCTCTTTTTTTTTTTTTTTTGAGTTTTATATATAATTTTTAAATAATATTATAATTTATATATATATATATTTTTTAACTTCCTATCGAGATGAATAACACTTCCGTTAATTAATTTTGTGTTGGTGAAAAATTAAAATGAAGAAAGAAGAAATTCCCACTTGTCACGCTTTCTTGTTTGCATGGTTTCCACTTTGGAAAAGCAGCACTGTTCACTCGGCCTCTATAATGATCTGTTGGCATGCACATATCTCTCTCTCTCTCTCTCTCTCTCGATCTCCGTCTGGTGCAGTCCTGGACGTACATGCAGCTGCCATCCACCATTAACCCTGCCGCCCTCTTATGTTAGGTTTGGTTAATAAAGTATTTTTAAATATTATTAAAACATTTTTTATTTTTTATTTATCTACTTTTTGTTTATTTTATATTATTATTTATTATTTTATTATTATCTTTTCATTACCTTTCATAAAATTTTTAAAATCACTTTATTATCCAAACGTAATTGATAGCTAATTAAGCGCCCTTCCTGAGCACGAACGGTACTGCAACTACATGCAACGTATGTAACACGATAATTTAATACGAATATGATATAATAATAATATATTTGAGTTTAATTTTAATTGATTTATATTAAAAATAAATTGATCCATTAATATAGAACTATCTAATAAGTTGATAATGAATCAACCAAATATTAATTATGAGGAAAAATTTATGTACAACCAAATATTAATTACACTAGAAGTTAATAGGAGACCAAATCATATGGGATATAGGGGAGGTAGGAAATGTGGGACTGGCAAATGATGTGACAAAAGGGTGTGCAGCATGTGCAAGAAACAAATGCATTGATGAGAAGTAAATGGCGAATGATTGAAACAAGAAACTAACTGATACATGCTAATCACAATAGTACATCACTAGAGTCCTATAAAGACAACAATTAAATAAAATGAAGGACTCTCTCTCTCACAAACCAACTCATTGTTTATAAACCAACGTCATTTTCTTAACCTCTTCTGAAGAATTTGGGAATTCAAATTAGTAAATTTAGGTATATTTTTCTATATAGAGATTTATAAAAGATTGTAAAAATATTTTATTATAGTTGATTCCTCTTCTCCAAACCCTCATGGATGTAGATCTTATAGTAAATCACGTAAATATTGCATCAATCTCTATTTATTTATCTACTATCCACGTACGTACAGCCGCACCGGAATCTAACCAGGAGTTTGAAACGACACTGAATAAAGCTCAACTCGAACTAGTGGGCCGGAAATAATTTTTTCTCTTACCCCAGTTTGTTGGCCGATTTTTATGGCATCAATAAGCCTATTAATGAATTTAAAGTTATAATTATATTCATATATCTAAAAGCGAGATTGCTTAAATTTTAATTTTAATATATTTATAATTTGGATTTGAAATTTTAGATTTGTTGTTAGTTGTATATGTATTTTTTAGATATTTTAATTTTAATATTTATATAAAATTATGTTAAATTTAATCAAGTCCAACTGATTAATTTCAAATCTATTCAATCTATTTATATAAACAAATTGAAACAAATAAGATTGTGTCGCGTTAATTTATTTCGTTATATTTATTAATAGATCAAAACGGACATGTCGTCTCAATCTGTCATGTTAATAGATCATATTAGTGTTTAATATTTTAACCTGATAAGTTTAGTGAGTCGAATTTAAATTGATCTATATAATATAATATATATATTTTAACACAATATAAATACAATTAAAAATTTTAAGGCTATCTAAGGGACTCTAATTCAAGTCCTACTTTCCCATAATATTTTTACATTAAACTCTATTGAGAATATATATATATATATATGTATATGGGGATTTCGTGTTTTTTAATGATCAGGAAATTTTGTTTTTGTGCATAATTTATAAACAGTACTCGTGCCACTTGCACGTACGTGTGAACATGATCAGGTACTAGATTGTGACTAATTCCGTAGTAAAGAATTACGCTTTGGCCCTTTGGCCTTGGGTGGTGAAATATTTGTTGGATTCGGTATGGAACATGGATATATATGTCAATATGAGGATTCGCATCAGATTAAGCATGACAACGACAAGCTGGCCTATAGTTTTTTACGAGTCCTACTCTATTAGGCTTCGGAAATAACGAAGTATTAAAGCATTACTATTGTCATGACTCATGGGCCCATGGCTATACTCTCTCTCTCTCTCTCTCTCTTTATTAACTTTTGCAGCCTTTTATAGACAGATCGTATATAAATATATAATTTTTTAAAAACGGAAAATAGTTCCAGAGAACAATTCAAGCAAGCCCATGCTCGTCTACGTCGAACAAGGGCAGTTTTCACGTTTCTTTGGAACAATTTATATTATGAAAAAGGTTCATAAAAGTAAGTTTATCAATTTTATATAATAAATTAGATTTGATTTATAATAAATAATATTATAATCTAATGTATCACTTAAAATTATATTAATTTGCTAATTTATTTTTATAAAAACAATTGTAATCAAAATATTTATCTCGATTCAACGCTAATTTTTTTTTTAATTTAGCACAGTATACTATATAGAATATTTTTATCAAATAAAGCACATTTAAAAAAAATCAAATAAAGCCATTTAAACGTGAACATGTACTCATTAATTTTTTTTTTAATTCACATCGAGAATTAATATTCTTTTATTTATAGGCCGTTTAAGGCCAAATTATATATAATAGACCATCCAAATCTAAATAAGAATAAAATGGAAAAAAATATTATTTTTAAAATAATTTTTTGTAATTAATTTTTTTTTAAATTAGGCTTGCATAGGGCTGCAAACGATCCGATCAAAGACGAGTTCGAGTCGAGCTGGACTCAAATAACTCGAGTTCGAGTTCAAGTCGAGCTGAGAGTTTGCCGAGTCGAGTCGAGCTGGACTCAAATAACTCGAGTTCGAGTTCGAGTCGAGCTGAGAGTTTGCCGAGTCGAGTCGAATTCGAGCCGATCAAAGACGAACTCGAGTGGAATCGAGTTATTTATTGATCTTTATTTTTACTCTATAACGAACGAGCCGAATTTAATCGAGTAATTACTCGAGTTTCTTACTTTTTATAAATATTTAACTCAATAATTTTTTTGTGAACTTAATACATTATTATTGTAAAGAAATAAAATGTTACTTCTACATAAAGTAACAAAATATATTACTTATACAAAATATCAAAAATAATATATATAACACAAAAAATATATATAATAAAAGAATATATGTAAGAATATATGCAAGATTATATATATGTATATAGAAATATTACGAGTATTGTTACGAGTTCAAAACGAGTCGAATCGAGTTTATACGAATCTTGTTCACAGATACAAATCGAGTTTATACGAGTCGAGTTGAGATTATACGAGTTTAACTCTTGTTTACGAACAACTCATTTATTAAATGAATCGAGTTCGAATCGAGTTTATACGAGTTGAGCTCAAATTGTTCATGAGCAGCTCTGTTCGTTTGCAGTCCTAGACTTGCATTACAGTCCTTAAAATAAGGAAGCATTATTCGAAAAAAAAAAAATTCATTCTAAAAAAGATTTTACTGTAATTTTTAATTTTTTTTGTATTTAAATATAATTATATAAGCTTGCAAATAATTTTTATTTTAGAATTATAAGTAGAATGACTCGTCTGAGGCAATTGTTCCACGTATTTGAACAAGCGATCTTTAATTGTCCTCACGCTTCATGGCAAGTTTGGCTGTATTACGATGGGAGATAAATGCTGCTCTTCCTTCTAGAGACTCGCCCAATCCTCCGTAATATTTCTATCTTTTCTGGTGGCATGGTGCAGGTTATTCGTTCAGTACCAGGACAGCCGCCAAAGCAGTCATAAATGTTAGGCTAGCTCATGTTCATGAACAGCCAAAGAATTAAATAGTCAAAATAAAAACCAAATTGGGGGATGGATTATCATCTTGAAAATGAAAAGAATGGACTAACCTGACCTAGTCAGGGGCGGACCCAGCTTAGGCCTTGGGGGGGCGGTGCGGATCCAGCTTAGGCCTTGGGGGGCTACCCCCAAGGTTTTTAAAAAATTAAATTATAATAAATATATATATAATTATATATATATAAAAAATTAAAACTCTCTCTCAAATTAAAAATAAATAAAAATTACCCCCTCCAAATTTTTTTTATTAAAATTATTCGTCTAAATCTTAATATATATCCATTTATATTCTAACTTTTAATTTCACTTAAACTCAAATTACAACTTATATAATCTTACAGTTACTCAATTAACAGTCTAATTTTAATAAAAAAACTAATAAAAAAATTGATTATAAATTTATATAATTGTAAAATTGATTGATTATATTCACTTATTTAGTTTCAGTCTAACTTGTATGATTATGAGATATAGTTTGTTAAAAATTTAACAGCATTACATCATTACTTATTAGAAAATTCTTAAATTTATTTTTAATCTATAAATTTTTCTTAAATCATAGAAAAATATGAGCAAGTACTTAAAAATAATTGATTTTTTTTTAAGAAAAAGACATGAACAATTCGAAAATTAATATACATCTGGAGAGTTCGTTAATAACAAAATATGACATTTTTATCACTGATGATCATCTTTATAACATTTATATTTATTGTATATTTTATCGATCGCCCCCCAAATACAAAATTCTGGTTCCGCCCCTGGACCTAGTGTACTTATAATGGCAGAGGCCGGTGGATTTCTCTTCATAGAAAACTTGGGAGATCTTCGAGCTCTCGGAAGCTAGGACCGGATATTTGAAAGGTATCGGAGGAGTTGTTGAGTTTTAAAACTATTAACAATATAAATGTTTCCATGTCCAATAATTCACGAGTGATAATTGGGTACTAATTTTAGGTCATCGGTGCAAGTTCTTCGTTGTGATAGAATTCGAATGAGTTTCTCTTTTTAGGATTCGATTTAGTCTACGTACAATTTTTATTTAGAAATTGGTCATGCAGGTCTGTACAGTTATTTTTATTTATTTTTTAATTACAAAAATATTTTTCTTAAATGATACTTTTTTCTTCCTGATATATGAATAAGTGCAGAGACGGACCTACAGTTATGATTGGGGGCTACCACCCCTCAAAATTAAAAAAAAAATTATTATATAAATATTTAATCTTTTTATATATAATTAAAATTACTCCCTCAAATATTAAAAAAAATAAAAAAAAATGTCTCTCAATACTTAAAACATTATCATTTATTATTTCTTTGAGAAAAAAAATTATCAAGAATTCTATTTCAAAAATAATAATAGATGAATTTTATTTCATGAAAGATTATCGTTAAGTATGTAAAAAAAAAACTTAAGTTTATTTACTTATTATTATTATTATTTTGTAATGATCTCTATCTAGTAATTTTTTTTTTAATTCAAAGAAAAAAAGAAAACAAATGAAGAAAAAAAATTAATTTTTTATATAATTACATGCAAAATATATATATTATTTATATTTACACATATTATAGATTTTATCAATCGCCCCCCTAAACATCAAACCCTAGTTTCGTCCCTGAATAAGTGTATATAAGTCGTCCTCATTATAAGAAAAGTCACTATTTCCAGCACAAAAAATTGTCGCAATAAGTTGAATAAATCGTTGCAAAAATGCTTTCGCAGTGATTCACGGGCACCGGCTGTCCAACGGAGCTATAGAAAAGCTATTTATAACCTCTTATAGCGAAAACACATAATCGTTACTAAAAGTTCATTACTACCAGCGAATTTTTTGCCGCAAATAGTATCAAAAGGCACTGTGAATAGGTTCCATGACAAAAATACTATAAAAGCTGCTACAACTTTATTGCGGCGATCATTGGCGCTGAGAAAACTTTGAATTCGCCATAAATGAGAATTCAATAATGTCTCATAAGCCAAGTTACGGTGATTTTTTTGTTGCAATATCTTTTGTCGAGTTTTTTCGTCACAAAAACAATTTTGAGGCTCTTACCAACTGTTTTTGCAGCTATAGGATGCTGCTGATATTCGTAGTAGTAGTAAAAATTTATGCTGGAAATGGTTTTATAGTGTAGTTGAAATCGCCAGAAAAGGTTGACTGGGCATAGTTGATATCGCCAGAGACTGGGCAGTATTTGCAGCGATTTTGGGTGCGCTACAAATGTTGCTGCCATTTTTTGAATTTCAATACCTCTAAAATCGATGATTTTTAGGGGATTTCTTGTACTTATATTTGTAATTGCCTAACAAATATCCACAAACAATAATCTTTATTTTTTATATAATTTTAATTTCATCTATATAGATAATTTGAAGTATATGAAACCATAAATACTGGTCATCCAATAGTACACTGGCACGAGTGCATTAATTGATGCAATTAAATACTACATAAGAGAGCAACTAGTATTTCATATAATCAGTCCCATTAGTATTAAATCAAAGAAAAAATGCAGCATTATAATCTTCTCAGCCCGCCATTTCACCAATGCATCTTGCTTGAGGTGAGAAGGTCACTTAGTGTTTGCAGCGTATCTTGCTTTTATCCATAGTTTTTCGAATTCTGTATCATGATAATAAGTGAATCAATTTCAAAATATAAGATATGAGAAAACCATATATGAAACAAGTTTGAACTAGTCAACTTATACATATATATATAATTATAGCAAACTTATCGGTTACATAAGATTATGAAGAATATGAAGAATAATGCTTTCTATCATCAATGAAGATTAATTATAAACTCATCTAATGTTTGAAAGTAAAACCTATAATCATTTAATTATCATGCAGATTTTCCACATGAGAACAAGCAGAGAAGCAACAAATTAAAAACTGCGAAAGGCACATGAATATTTGAGTGCGAAAGAACATGCTCTCAATAGCACATGTTACAAAATAAGTTCATATAAATGTCAAAACAACTCTAGTAATAGCATGTGCAGATCTTATATGAGCTGGTTTTTAACGTTAATTTGCCACGTTAAGAACAGTACTAAACTAAAGAAATGTAGTATTGGCTAATCAAGTTACAAACAAAATTATACACTGAAAATCGCCGCAATGGCTAATCAGTACTACACTGTATGCATCATTAATTAATGATGAACACAAATTCAGAAATTATATATCCAAGCTACGTACTCTGTAGTATCACTTTTCTCATTATAAAACTATACGAAAATCACCTTGCAGGTTCAAGTTTAAGCTAAAAAGCGTAAAACCAACAAATCATGCATACAACCTACTTACAACCCTAAAAATATATTATACTTTCCAATAGACATCATTGTGAGGCGTTAAATGACCTAATTATACTTTCCAATAAACAAGTTTGGTATTTGTGCTGGTCAAGCATGCATAGCAATACATTTCTTTTATTCAAATATCATTCCCATATCTGGGCATGTGCATATATAGTTTGTAAAATCTTTAAAATAAAGGAGATTTTAGGAATAAAGTTTTTAGAAAATGGTACCTGATCAAGAGATGCTATGTTTCCACTATAGAATACTTTGGTTTGCCATGCAACCGAGCTTCCCTACTACAAACCAACATATATATTAAGAGAATATTTCCTATTAGTGGAAGCCAAGCATAATAAAAAAGCAAAAACTGAGAGAATTAAAGTAAGCTATCTTTTATTGTCTCATTTACAGCCTCTCATACACTCAACATCATATTGTCCTGATTGAATAAAGATGCATCCAACCCATTTGCTTGCCCAAATACCCTTTAACATACTATAAAAGGAAGTAAAAGAGCTTATATATATATATATTAAAGTTTGGCACTAAGTTTTCCATTAATGGGTCCATTAAATGGGCTTAGTTTTGTCAGATTTGATAATTCTAAATCTAAGCCCCACAAAATCCATCTGGAAAGAGGTATCTTCTTTTTTATGTGAATTTTGTCAAATGAAAGTTCAAGGTCTCAAAACATGGTAGCTTGCTAGAATATTGGGTTCCTTTTTCTTCCTTTTTAACAACTAGTTAGGAGGGATTACACTGAGCACATCATGATGGATTTTCAGTCTCAGGCCATTGTTATATGAAAGCAGGTACCTTGAAGAATTGCTCCACAGACCATGATGATCTTTATGATCTTGAGTTATGAAAGTTCTTCCCTACTGAACGGATAGTTGAAGCCTTGATCTAGGGTTGTGAATGTCAAACATCATCAAGTCTTCAAAAATGTCTCCAGATGACCCCTTTTCAAATACATCCTATTGCCCTTTTAGTAAACAATAAAAACAACCAAAATTTGAGAAAATTATAATAAAAATAAGAAAGGCCAGAAAAAATCCAGAAATTTTACAGTCTCGCACAGACACACAATGCGTGATGTTAGAGGTGAACCTATCTGGAAATTTCACATCTGCGAGCCACTTGTAGAATTTACTTATTTCATCCCCATGTAACATGTACAGTGAATGTGGCATTGTAACATGATCATTATTCCACTTTAGATGTAATTATTTTCTGTAACCCAAGATTTCTAGGTCACGGTAGAAATTTATATTATCCTTAGTTTTGTCTGGAATGTTTATTAATGTGCCCAATATGTTACTAAAAATATTCTTATCCATATGCATGAAATTTAAATTATGTCGAAGTCGCAATGATGAATAATAAGGTAGCCAGAAGAAAATGTTCTTCTTTGTCCAGTTCAACTCCACTGCAATCTGTTTTCTCTTCCTACCAGACTTACTAAATTGAACATCCCCAAATATTCGTAGTTGAGTTAAAAGTAGTGCTCCATCAACCAAATTTGGTGGTATGCGATGATCATTTCTACCGTTGAACAATGCTTTTTTGGATCGCCAAATGTGATCGATCGATAGGAAACATCGATGTCCTATATAATATTATTTTCTACCATTCTTCAACCATTTGGAATTAGTGCTACTGTTGCATGAGGGACAAGTCAATTTCCCTTTTGTTAACCATCCTGAAAGATTTTCATAGACAGGAAAGTTATTAATTGTCCACAATAAGACAGCATGAAGCATGAACATTGCTTTAGTGGAAGCATCATATGTAGGTAGACCTTTTTCCCACAATTCAAGTAACTCATCAATCAATGGTTGCAAGTAAATATCAATATCATTTCCTGGCGATTTTGGACCAGGGATATTGAGAGATGTTGTGAAGAACTGATATTTCATACATAACCATGGAGGCAAATTATATGGGACAAGAATCACGAGCCATATACTATACGGTTTAGCTATATTGTTAAAGGGATTGAAACCATCACTAGCCAAGCTGAACTTAACGTTGTGGGCATCCCGTATCTTGGTCAAATGTCTTCCAAAACTCAAAATTAGCGAGATGTCTCATAATATTATTCTCCTTAGTCACCCACTGCTCCTTATGCCATCTCATGTCATTTGCTATCTTGTCTAACACAAATAGACGCTGCAATCTTGGTTTCAAAGGAAAATGTCGCAACACTTTTTGTGGGATCGGTGATCACTCGTGAACCATAGGTATTTGGTACCTAATGCGAAGCATTACATACAGGGCACTCATTAAGATTAGCATTGTCCTTCCAAAATAAGACACAATCGTTGAGGTATGCATGATTTTTCTGATACTTGAAACCCAAACCACGTTCCAACGACCGTGCCTCCTGATATGATTATGGCAATAAAACTTTAGGAAAGGCAAATCATAAAAGGTGTATGAGCATATCGAAAGACTTGATTGACCACCTGCCAAGTGTTTTGATGTGTAACAACTTCACAATGAAGGAGAGTTTTGAGAACTTTGTGCAACCTTCGAACAGAGGATGTCGTGCATCCTTGAGTATGGTCAAATGTTGAGTTTGGATGAGGTTGTGGTCTTGATGACTAGGTAGGGGATGTAGTGTTGTCTTCAGGGCATGCCCCATATGTACCTACCCGTATGTCATCTAACATATGATTCATGTCATCAATGAACTCGTCTTCCACTCCAATCCCAGGATCATCTAATATATCATTGTCAATGACTGAGAGTGTTTCCTCCTCTCTATGAAATATCCACTGAGTGTGGTTTGGATTTATTCTTGTTATGAATATTTGAGACTCCACCTCAAATATAGACCAGTGGAGATCATTTACACATCTACGACAAGGATACCGAATGCGATCACTTCCCATGGAATGGTTTCGGGTCATTGTGAGGAAATTCCTAACACTTTCAGCATATGCAGGTGACCCAAGTCTATTTGTTAAATTCATCTAGCTTTTATCCATCTAAGAAGAAGAATGCATAAATAAAAGTCAATTGTAGAACTTCAATTTAGATAGATAAAGTACGAGTCACGCACGAAGATGAAAATATTTTGCAAATTATTTAAGATAATGCATGAAAAAATCACTACGACTAAGGTACAAGAATGTGGAACCAATAGGAAGGAGGGGTGAACTTTGTTTTCCATTTTTCATTTGTTGATCTTGGAAAGAGGGGGAAAGTATTTTTAACTTTGGAAATCATGACAGGATATATTGATGCTAGACTTTTTTAGCTTGTTAGAAGTCTAGAGAAGAAAATAAAGTAGCCCGCATAGTAGATATGTTAAATGGATTTCACATAATGTATAAAACCATGTACTATAAGCCAAAATTACTAGGTTAACTTATATGTACAGAACTAACAATAGGTTAACTTACTTTATATGAAGATAGATTAATAATAGGAACTCATTAAGAATGGATGTCGGCTTGAGATTTTTGCATCAATTAAGAAAGAATGAAAAATCATTTTTACATATTGATGTTAAATGTACAAATGCAATACTTATAACCTTTGTAGCAGGAGAAGCTTAGTTTATAGGAAGAGGAGATGATCCAATCTCAACATAACATAAACATATCTCATTACTAGCTTTATATACCAACACACATTGCTATCCCTAAGTCCATATGCTAGTATTTGAAAATATTCACTCTCTCTCTCTCTCTCTCTCCCTTTCTTCACAAGTATTTAACTTTTTAAGGTGTGATTTATTGCCATACTTATAATCTTGGGATAATTCTAGCAAATAAGCAGATTACATAATACTACTTTCTATTGAAGTGATAAAGGCGGTAGGAAAAGTTTTTATTCTCATCAATTGAAGGATTGTAACTTCATTCTATGTTGGAATATGCCTTTAGATGTAAACCATAGACATTCGTGGGATAGAAATTTCTTAGTTTCTATTAAATGCAATCATGGTTCTCAAGAGCAAGGATGTTTTATCTTGCTGCTAGTTGCTATTATTTTTCAATAATCTATTGACTTTTATGAGGAGCCAAAGCAAATTTTTCTGCAAGCATTCCAATTTTTTTTATTTATTTATTAATTTTAGCTTCTCGTACCATGTTCAGTTTATGTTAATGACTGACTTTTATTTGAATATTAAGTGCACTTTTCGAGATACAATAAAAAAGAATGCATGTATTTTAGAATTGAAATTAGCTTGTGAAAGACATCATTGAATGGAGTCAATATTTGAAGTGAGATTGGGGATAACAAATGATAGATCTTTGGTTATCAGAAGTTTAAGCTAAAATATTAGTAGGAAAATCCTAATAGTGCTTAAACAAAAGCCCTAACCCTGATAAAAATTAAGAAATGACAAAGTGTTATCCATGACCATGTTTTGGTTTGCATAACTAAGGGTTTCATGAAGCTGAAACCTAAAGAAATGAAAGTAGCCAAAAATCAAATACCTATTCGATTCAATGTCATGTTTTTTTGCATTCTTATAAGCCTAAACTTCAAAAGAGGAAAGCAATGAGAAGGAATCAATATGTTTATTTGAAGTAGAAGCTAATGATCATTTGGTAAGTGAACTTGATAAATAAAACAAGAATAGAGTGTGTAAACCACTCTAAGCAAAAATAATTTACAGACAATCTCTAGCAATTCTATATTTTATGATAGACAATGTTGATGGTGCTAGCCTAGCTTGCTCTGTTTTGTCATTATATTTGAATGCTATTTTAACATTAATAGGGCAAAAGCCAGTTTTAAAGCATGATTTCATCTAACTGAAGCCAAATCCTATCCACTACAGGACAAACCTCAACCTAAATGGTCTAATATTATTGTCCACGGCTCAAGTCTTGCTTTGGATAAAATAATAGTAGCAATTTTTTCAAAGAATAAAATATGTCACATAAATAGATTTTTAATACTTGCACACATATTTTTAGTAGTGCAGTATACATTATTATTATTCTATTCTAGGTGGCACTAGACATTCTAATTTTTACAAGAATCTTGTATCCTAATTATATCCTAACATAATCATCATGAACTAGTATATATTAAATCAAACCATGACATATGATTTGATAGATATATTTAACCTACAAGATTAATATGCAAAAGCAGTCAAGACCTACCAATCAAACTCCATCAGACAAAAAACCTAAACATCCTTAGCAGAAATGTAACCCTAGACATTATTTATCACATATTCAACTTCAGTTTCACATATTGGATAGAGATCCTCTTGGCATCATATGTTTTAGTTTAAGATTACAAAATCTAATACGATGTTATGCAGATTGATCTGTTAGGAACAGTTCATAATAGTTTATGATTACATCACTTTTCCAAAAGAACATCAATGGATAAATAAAAGTGAGCAAAAGAAAACAAGAATAATAGCATCTCTAGGACTACACTTCTACTACCCTCTGAAAGACTCCAATTCTTTATTTAAGTATTAAAAAAAATGGATGGAGTTGATTAATTATTTATAATAAAAAGGTTATTTCAACAACTAACCTTATTCACATTTAATTAAACATGTTGTCCATTACAAGTATGGAGTAGGATTTATCATTTATGAGGATGTGATTTTAGAATAATTTAACATGATAGGCAACTTTTGTCCATTACAATTAAGCAAGAAAAGTCAAATGTACACGTTCTGTGCATTGTCCATTACTATCAAGCTGCTAAGTTTGGTATCCTTATTGGCTACGAGCCCATAGTTAGTATGTCAACATTAACAAGGTATATATGACCCATTTCTTTATCCTATGTGTTGTATCTCGGCCATTGGACTTTGTAAATAAATCTCTTCTTGATATTAAAGAGGTATGACCCATTTCTTTATCCTATGTGTTGTATCACAATATGCTCACTAATATGAAGTTTTGAACCATTGACTGTGTTTTAGAATTCTATATTTTAATAAATAGTTTTTCCAATCCATTAGTTTGAGGTGGAGCACATAAAACTTAAGTTTAAAATTGAAGTAAAATCCTCAAACAAAGTGCGAACTATTTCAAAAACAAGTTTGAGGCATGGTCTTAGCTTTTACATACCCTATTTTTATTTCAGTTGACTTTTATCATTTACGTAGACAAGGAAAGAAGACAAATTTAAATAGATATTATTGGATGCAGGAATTAATATGCTAGCCAAGGAAATGGGTCAATACTCATGCTGCTATGGTAGTTCTATTGCCACGTTAAGTATTTGAATTATTCTTACTTTATCTTGGAAATTAACTTAGCTGAGTTCTCTGTGGCACATATCCACTTCTTCATCCGTTAGGTGATGAAAACAGATTAATTAAATCAATAGTTAGGCCTAACTTTTCAAGATTTGAACCAAATATATTTATTTTATAAATTAAGCATCACTTGAGTCCAACACCACACTAGTGCAATGAGCAATCATATTCCAAATTTGGCCTATAATTGAAATTAAGTGTCACCAACAACGTAGCTATTATATTGTATTGTATAAAAAAACCTAGCAATGATGAGATCACAATATGTATAAAAAACATTCAATGCTTGCTCTTCCTAAAAGATTTAAATGAGTTAACGGACACCTACATTTCATATCTGACTTGTATAAAACAATTTAGTTCAAGCAAAATGTAATAAACCATGTTTAAATAAAAGCCCTGACCTGAAGCATGTTTATATCTAGTAAATCAAAGCCCTAAATTATCCCCACATGATTGAGTGTTCAAAATCAGGTAAAAGTCTTACCACAAGGAGAGGTGGGGGTGATGGGGGTGTGTACCCTAATCTTAGTCCTGAAGAGGAAAACTTGTGTAGAAACAAGCTGTGAAACAATATTCTCTGAGATTAGAAAATAAATACCAAGTATAAGAACTATAAATACCAAGTATAAGAACTATAAATCGCCATTTCGAATGGAGTAAATTTCGAGAACATGAACAATACCTGAAATATTCAAGAATGAGAAGAAATTAGGATATCACCAGGGACCTAATGGCACCTGTATGCGGAAGGTGGGTTAATGCACCGATGGGTGTTTCATTTGGGTGATGAATTTAACAAGACTTTCGCAGAGAAGCTAGCAGAAGATTTTCATTGTGAAGCACCTGGAAGTTGAGAGGGGGGGAATCGTAAGGGGCAGGGGGAATAAAGGCTTTCGCACCTTTTATTAAAGTGTTTTAGCGGCAAAAAATAACCGCTGCTAAATATTTGTTTTTGTACATATTGTCTATTGTGGCGAAATAAATCACCATGAAAAGAAAAAAACATTTTTGGCGATTAATTTCGCCATAATAGTTACTACAATCACTACAAAAAGTGTTATGGTCAACTACTGGTTATACTGTTGCAGCGAATTAAAATTTGCCACAAATATATAACATACACAGCAAATTTATTTCCAGCGCTTAGAAAATCGTTGAAAAAAGTGACTTTATTTGTAGTGCCTCCACTCATGATTGTAAATAAAGATCTCTTTGAATACTGCATGTTTAATATGTAGTATTTTGTATTGGATGAATAAAAATAAAAATAATTTAAAGTTTTAAAGTTTTTTTGCCGTTTAGTTTAGAACATCAGAATGAAATATTTCGATATCAATACTGTTTCGGAATAGTCTATATATAGATAAATTAATTATATATCTATAAATTATATTTCAAAAAAATATTGATACAAATCTTAAAAAGTTAAAATACATATTAATAAAACTCAATAATACTTGTAAGTTCTAAAAAAAAAAGTTAAGAAAATAGTTTTTAGATACGAGAATTGAAGTGAAAATTATTAAAATATATTGAAAATATAAAAATATTTGGTTGATACACTGAAAATCGACCGATACAACGAAAATTGACAAGTATTGACCAAAACATACTAAATTGACTAGTATTTGACCCGATACGAAATACCTATCTCTTCAATATCGATTATAATCCAATACGATACATACCAATTGATACCGGTATGATATTCAAAATTTTGGATATTAGTATTCCTTGTTGGATTGGACCTAGGGAAGCTAGAACCCACATGTAAGGCCTATGGAACCATTGACACTTGCAGCCCAGGGGTTGTGTGAAGGAGGGCGACAAATCACCAATCACATGGGAAATGTGTCGACATGGATAGGTAGGACCTCACCTACCATGTACACCATGTAAGGACACATCACAAAGAGTTCATCCTACATTAAAGTTTTAGATCCTAGGCATAGACGAAGATCACGACACACTCCCATATCCCTGACAAATATCCATGGATTGTAGACGCTCCGCTCAACTGCAACTGAGACGTTGCTTGGGAAAGTCATGATGCATTAAAAAATATAGCATGGTGCCTATATTTCAGGGACTGAGCTTTTACGTTGAATACAGAATGTCTCTACCCTCACCCGATAGGTAGAATAAAAACTTAGTATCAAGTAAGAGCAATCATTTTTTACATTAGCTAATTCTATATATAATAAAAAATCTCCTGAAAGATTATATTTTTGGTATTAGAGACTTCTTGAAACCCCCATGACCCCCCAAAGCTTTTTGTGTAGCAGGTGACTAAGTCCAGTATCAAGTGTACGAAACATGTCTTCAACACTATATATATACATGTATACACTGGCCAAAATGAGGGTGGTACTTCCGGCATTTTATTAATAGCCCTCACTTTTGGTGGAGAAAAATCCTAGTTACATCATCAATAATCATCAAAGACTTTATCATTTCAATCAAATCAAACAATTACAAGTGGAAAGAAAAAATAAACAACAAACCAACCTAATCAATGAATTAAGAGATTCTTAAATAAGGAAGCCCTAGTTTGCCCATTTTCAATAAACCTTTTAACAGATTAGGAATTCCATTGTAGTTATTCCATGTGCAACTACATCTCTTAGCTCCCATGCATGTCAAAGAATCTGCTAGCAAATTAACTTGCCTATAAACATGATGAGTATAATAGTTAAGTCCCACCAAGAGATCTAAAATCTCCTCCCCAAATCTTTAAAATACCAAAGGTCACAATGTTTTCAATATTTTTTCCACCCACTTAATCATAAGCATAGAATCCAATTCCAATTCTACATTAGCTACACCCAATGTCTTCAATAGTCGTAAACCATGGAGTAAACCCATTCCTTTTGCAAAGGTATTTTTACCATGTCCAATGTATATGCAAAGGCATAAATTAGATTGCCATTTGAATTTCTAATAACCCCACCAGCACCTGCTCTCCTTGGATTGCCTAAAGAACTCCCATCAACATACATTTTTAATTTTCCTTCTATTGGTTTCAACCATTTGATAACCTTCACAGATTTTATCACTAGTTGTAGGATGAGAATATTGAAGGAGTGAAGAACTTGAGCATCCCTGTGCGAAAGTGATGAACATGCATGTAACTTTTCTCCAACCCGAGCAAGTCATAATTGAATAGACCTCCAAATCGATGTAATTGATTCTTGGATGCCCTCCATGCGACTTGAACACCGATGTAACCAAAGTCTCCAGGTGATAATTACTGGAATTAGGCCCATCAACTGTCCCATTTGTGATCGTTTATTAGCCTTTTGAAGCCACACTGAAACCATTTCCTACTAACTTTGTCCATCAAAAAAAGGAACACTCACAATTACGCTTGCTTTTTTCCATATTTCCTTAGCAAAGTCACTTGTTGCCAGAACATGATCTTGGTCTTCATAACCACCATTAAGACAACAATCACATCTCTAAACAATTGAAATTCTAGTTGTTTTATCCAATCATCTACACTTAGAGCAAGACTTAGACCTTTTCATACCATCACAGAAATATGTTTTGGCAGACAAGAATGCTAAACCCATTTTTTCCATTAAAGTTTAGGAGCTTGTACTCGAACAATATCCCAAGCACTTTTTGTTAAGAAATATACATCTAATTTAGCTTTCCACACCGAAATATCCTTTTCCTCTTGAATTCTACCAAGCTTACGAATGACAACCTCCGCTTGCTCCATGCCCAACACTCTGGAGAAATTCAACATTCCAATTATTTTCTAACTTTAAATCCTTCACTCTAATGTTAGGAAAATTTGTGATTGGTAGGCTATCAAAAAGGGGACCATCATCTAATCAAGGATCTCTAAAAAAAATGTTACCATCTTTCATACGCCATTTGGAATTTCAAGTGTTTAAACTATAGTGTCATAAAGCACTATTGTCAAATAGAGTACTTAATTTGAGGCGTACTTATAATTTAAAATAATTAATGGTTTTATTCTACCCTCTTATTTTCAAATATAAATAAATATAAAAATAATTTTGTTATCCAGATGACTAATACAAGAGGGGGGGTGAATTGAGTTGTATTAAAAAATTAACAATTATAAAACAAATATATAATATAAAATATAAATAAAATATGAAACAGTAATAAATATAAAGAGTAAAGGTAAGAGAGAAGCAAACTCAGTATGTTAACGAGGTTCGGCCCCACTGCCTACGTCTTCACCTCAAGCTACCATTTGAGCATCCCCAAATCCACTATTCAATCTCCTTTAGGTAGAGATAGAAACCTATTACACCTTTGAGCAGCACCGCTCCAAAGAATCTGTAGAACACCCTCTACACTTCCAATCACCTCACACTTGATGATTTAACTATTCCCCGTGTAGCACACCTCTACACTTCCAATCACCTCACACTTGGTGATTTAACTATTCCTCGTGTAGAACACCTTCTACACACCCAAGGGTTATACGCACCCTCTTACAAATACAAGAGTTGATAGTAGGTAGACTATCAAAGTACACTCCTCAATGAGTGAGATAGAAACAATACAGCGCAACCTATATCTCTTTCAACAAGAATAAGAATTAAGGTTCAAAATTTTAGAAAAGAGAGAATGAGAGCTTTGAAGGAATGATGCAAAACTTAGCAATATATGTGTAAACTCTTGTTATATGTTTTGCAAAACTCAAGTGAGCTATTTATAGGCAAATGAGTTTTCAATTTCAAATTTGAAAAAATTCTCATGTCAAAAACATCATCATTTACTTTTCAAAAATTTCAAATCTAATCTTTTTACTTTTTGCATGTGACAAAAGAAGCACATTTTACTTTTCAAAAATTTCAAATATAATATTTTACTTTTTGCATATGATAAAAGGAGCACACTTTACTTTTCAAAATTTTCAAATAAAGACATCTATCTTTTGCATAAGTCAAAAAAAGCATCTACCACTTTTAAAAATATTCAAATAAAACATGCACATGTGAAAGATGACAATCAATCATCTTAATATTTTCAAAGTTCAAACCTTTAATCATGTCATGAACATATGAAAGACGACAATCAATCATCTTTCAAAATTTTCAAATTTAATTTTCAAAATATTCATGCATATGTGAAAAATGTATTTTAATGCTTTATAATAAAATATTAATTTTGAACCTTAATCCTAATTTTGAATTTTTAAGAGATTTACAACATTACTCTATGATTTTAATGTGAACTTGTTCCCTTCTTGCTCATGCTTGCTTCCTTGATGTGTTTGATTCTATTGTGTGGACAATTTGAGTTTAAGACTCCTTTATTCTTTGAATGTATTTGTTATCATCAAAATTCATGTATAGATTTATACGAAACTTGAAACCTTGGGTTCAACAATTTTTAAAAAGGTGAAACTATGATAAGTTTTATCTTATTAGATTTTCCTATGTTATTATTCTTCTGGTTTAACCTAATTTGTATTTTAAATGATGATCCCCCTAACTCCATGGTTTTTTTAAAAATTTTTGAAATAATATCATTCTCATTTCATCAACTAATTTTAGATGATTTTAGACAAACATTATAGATAGTGGGGAGTTTCCTCCATATCCAGTACACAGTCTAGTATATGTAGTGCATTTTTTACAAAAGTGTGTGCCATGACATTCCCTTCTCTATATACGTGTTTGGTAACAAAGTTTTCAAAAAAGAAAGCCTTGATCTAATCTCTATTATTATCACCCTAAAGTAGCTTTCATCTGTTACCTTGTTCTGAATTGCCATCACCACTTGCTTGGATTCACCCTTTAGTACTACTTTCCTCATTCCCAAATCGATGCCAAAGTTCACAGTTGTTAGAGCACCTATAACTTCCATTATCAAAGGATCAGGACCTAATGAGCTCTTCTTTCTCAAAATTGTCAAGAAATCTCCATTTGTATTTCTAACTGTAACCCCAATTCCTACTTTGAACTGCTGTTTTTCCACAGCCACATCCCAATTTATTATGCAAAATTCTATAGGAGGGCATTCCTAGTTGACATGTCTTTTAATGTTGGTAGTTTGTTGGTTTAAAGATTTGGTTTGTAAGGCTGCAAGATCCTCTTTTAACTGTTTGACTCTGTGCAGAACTGAGTTTGGATCAATTAATATGTTTTTTAAAACATATTCGTTTCTTTTCCACCACAAGCTCTAAAGAATCAAACCCAACTTCTCCATCTCCTTTTCATTCAATTTTTTGAACATTTCTGCTACTAGATCTTTAATACTTATGCAAGAGACCTTTAATTTCTAAATATTTCTTGAGAACTGTCCTAAAATATCAGTAGTAGATATACATTCCCAAAGAATATGTTCTTCTGTTTTAGGCTCTCTTTTACACATTGGACAAGATTGATCTTCCATAATGTGTCTCTTCTTCAACTTAACTCTTTTAGGTAAGCTATCCAAACAAGCTCTCCATAGAAAATTCTTTGCAACTGGCGGGATGTCAAGTTGCCAAATTTCTATCCATTCTTGACATACTGCTTTCAGAATCTTGGCCCCAATGTCTTTGTTGAATATTCCCTTGCATATAGTAGGCACTCCTTATTGTGAAAACACCATTAGCAGTGCCTCTCCATATGAGTTTATCATTTCTGTTGCCATTAGTGAGAGGGATTTGCCTGATACTATCAACATCTTATTTTGAGAAAACAATTTTGAGCAATTCAATGTTCCATTCATTAGTTGCTTGATTGATCAGCATCTCAACATTAGCCTCTGAATTCCTGAATCTCTGTCCACTTTGAAGTTTGAAAGTGATAGATTTTCGAACGCATTTGTCCTCCCAAATCTTGATTGTTTGGCCATTTCCTACTCTCCAATAGATATCTTCTTGCAACAATGGTTTTGCTTATAGCAAACTTCTCCAGATATATGAATGGTTTCTTCCCGATGTTTCTCTAAAAAAGTTAGTATGGGGATAATATTTCTAACATAGAACCTGTGAAGTTAAAGTATTTGGGTTTTGAATCAACCTCCTAGCTTATTTTACTAACAAAGCTAAGTTAAAATTTTCAAAATCCCTAAAACTCAAACCACCTTCAGCCTTAAATTTGCCTATTTGGTTCCAGTTTACCTAGTTTAATTTCCTCTCTTGCTGAACCTATCCCTACCAAAATCCTCTCATCAACTTATATAGTTCTTTTACTAAACCCTTAGGGAGTTAAAAAACCCTCATTGAGTAAATAAGGATAGCTTGGACAACTGATTTAAGGATCTGATTTAAGGAGTATTTCTTTTCTTGTTTTAGAAAGGAATTTCAATTTCCAGTTTTGAAGCTTTGCTCTCACCTTGTTAAGGATATTGTCGAAGGATTTGGTTCATGATCTTCCAATCAAAACTGGCAAATCAAGATAATTTTTATATGAAGTAATTGTTCTAACCCTTATAATACTCAGAATACTATTTCTTGAAATACTCCTTGTGTTCTTGCTGAAAAAAATTGAAGACTTTGCTTTGTTCAATCTCTGTCTCGAAGCATGTTCATATAGAGTAATAATATGCAACAACCTGTTCGATTCTACTAAAAATGCTTTGCAAAATAAGAAACTATCATTTGCAAAATACAGATGATTAACTGTTAACTAGCCATTTGGTAAAGGAAAACCAGTAATTTGTCTCAAATTTTCAGCTTGATCAAGAAGTTGACTAAAAACTTTTGAGCACAAGATAAAGAGATAGGGTGATAGATGATCACCCTGTTTTATGCTTTTCAAGGCTTGAACACTAGTTGGGGTTTTCCATTTATGATAATCGAGTAGGAAACTGAGTTTATACAATGAATGATCAGTTATGTCCATCTATTTTCAAACCCCAATCTTTCCATCACAGCTGCTATGAATCCCCATTCTAATTTATCATATGCTTTACTCATATTTAACTTTAGTGCCATAAAAGCATATGATCCTTTTGCTTTGCAGTGCATAGAATGTAAAATCTCAAAAGTAACAAAGATGTTTTCAACTATTTACCTACCTGCAATAAATGCACTCTGAGTTTTGGATATGATTTATGGCATAATTGATTTCATTCTATTGGCAAGGACCTTTGTTATAACCTTGTAGATAACATTACACAAACTGATTGGACGATATTCAGGGACCTTACATAGGTTTTTATTCGTTGGGATGAGCACTATGCATGTTTCATTGATAGAACTTTCCCAAAAATTTGAATTTAAAGCCACTATGACAGCCTGACTAACCTTCTCTCTAACAGTTTGCTAGTGTTGTTGAAAGAATCCTGTTGAGAAAGCATTTGGGCCTAGGTAGCTCATTACATTCATGCTAAACATTACATCTCGAACCTATATAGTTGTGAATTCTTTTAACAACCTGAAATTCTTGTCATTAGTCACAAGGTGTTGTATAGGTTCCAAACATTCTCCTTTGGGATCTACACATGTGATAAAAATTAGTATTTCTATCCCCCTTTTGAAGCCAAGTTTATTTTGCTCTCTTCTTCCATTTCAGATCCTCTTTCCCTAATTTGTTAATAATATCTTGTTTGATCTATCTTGTTTGTTGATCATCAGCTCCAAAAGTGCTTTGTTAAAGATGAGACAACTTTGTTTTTTTTTCCTTAATCATTTCTGTTATTGTTTGCCTTTGTACCTTGCACCAGACTTGCAAATTCTTTTTACAATTGCTGAGTTTACTTGTCACTGCTTTGATGTGCTTCCAATGTTGCTATTTTCATTCCATGTTGCATATACTAATCATTTGCATTCTTCGATTTTATCCTAGGTAAACTCGTATCTGATAGGTTTAGTCTGTTTGCTAGTTTGTTGAAAAAACTTGTTGAAATTGATGAAAAAGGGATATGATCAGAGGTACAAACTGCAATATATGGATGTAAACATCTTGAAATATTCTGTGAAAAGGAGAGTTAGCCACAACTCGATCAAGCCTTTCTTTAGTGAATTCTGAATCTTCTATATTATTAGCCCAAGTAAACTTTGGACCTTTGAAACCCAAGTCAAATAAGTCACTATCTTGAAGAGCATTATTGAAAGACTCCATCTGAAAATTTGGTCTAGGCATACCTCTATATTTCTCATTTTCCTTAGGATTTCATTGAAATCTCTCATGCAAATCCAAGGCTTGTTAACACAACATTTTTAGTCTTCTCAACAATTCCTAACTTCTTTCTCTTAAAGCAAATTTTGGATTGCCATAGAATCTTGTAAATAGCCAATGTATACCATTTTGTGATTCATGTACAATAATTGAGATATGAAATTTGGTATAAGATTCTAATTCTATGTGGAAATGTGTGATTTCTACATAATTGCAATACCTCCAATTGCACCTTTGCTGTCCACTATGAAACTTCTATCAAAACCAATTTTGTTATTGGTTTTCTCCATCTTTTCCCTTTTACTCTTTGTTTTATTAAGGAAAATGATAGTTTAACTCTTTTGCTTTACTATAAAGTGAAGCTCTTTAACTAATCGAAGATTCTCAAGCCCTCAACAATTCTAACTCATGCATCTCATTTTTGTTGGTGGGGCTGATGAGCAACCTCCATCCTTCTTTCCTGATTTAGACTCCTTTAAGGATTGAGTTGTGATCTTGATATTTTGAAAGCAGTCTGATTTTTATTCATGATTGAATCAGTTATCTCCATTTTCTTGCTACTAGAAATAATGTTGTTTTCAGATTCCACTATTTCCATTTCGATATTTCTATTCATGAAAGCATGTCTTGCCCTTTTCTTCCAACCCATTTTCTAGTTTTTAGGTTGCACAATTTCTTAAGAATTCATGACGACATCTTCAGTTTGAGTAACAAAATAATCAATGTTATTGGAGTCATCACCTATTGAAGGGTTGTCCATCTCTTTTCTATTTTGATCTGGCTGAAATTCATTTGTAGACTCTTTCAGATCTCTCTCAAATTGCTCAGTAGTTTGATTAAACTCCAGTTAAAGTAATCGATTCCCTTTTGTAGATTTTTCACCTTTGTCCAGTTTAGTTCCAAAAGCTTTGTTATCTGCATTTAGGCTACCCTCTCTGCCTTTTTCTATTTCCCCAACTTGTAGCAAACCTTCATAATGATATCTTCCATGGTTTTCCATTCTTTTTTCCCCAGGTCCTTTTGTGATGACAGGTGAGGCTCTTAACCATTGACCATATTGTGCTATGCCAATTTCTGTATTATTTTTTCGAGCATTCTCCACGATACAATTTCTATTGACATGTTTAATGGCCCTGCATAAGAAGCAAAAGAGTGGTAATATTTCATACTTGATATCTGTTAAACTTGATTTTCCCTCCACTCTGATCATCTTTCCTCTAGCTAGGGGTTTAATTAAATCCAGAATTACTTTGACCCTGAGATACTTACCCCAGCCTAGGCCTTCTTCATCAACATCAACAGCCATAACCTCTCTTATAGTTGAACTAGAAAGATCCCCTCCTTCATAAGTCATTGTAGCTAGAGGTAAACCTAGTAATTGTACCAAAAAAGGCTCTTGATTAAAGGTCATCTCATTAGGTGGGGTGTTACTATCAAATAACTGAATACAGATCAAGAATTTATCGATAGACCAAGGTCTACCATTTAAAACTCTTTCCATATCCACGTTCTTATGAAATTCAACAATAAACATGTTATGAGCCACCTCTTTAAAGATTAACCAATCTTTTGGATTCCATATTTTAGTCATGGTAGCTTTAAAATCTTCCTTGTTCATGTTGTTGTCCATCAGAATCTGCATAATTAGACAATTATTGCCTTTAATTTCTACTTTCCTTATTTCAACTTCAGTGAATTTATTTCTTCTTGCTCAGCTTCAATAAGCGAAAAACCTTCCCATAATTGTTCTAGTTTTTCTGCCATATTTGTAGAGTTTCAAATTTGATAATTAGCTTGATCTTTACTTGTACCCTAAACCACTACCTTACCCTTCTCTAGGAAAGAAATGACTTCTACCTTACCTTTCTCAAAAAGGAAAAAAATGACCTCAAAAAATTGTAATGTTTAATTGTGTTAAAAATTGAAAAGATCTAACTCCATGGAATTGGTTGTAAATGCCACTCAAAATGTGGAATGCAAACGTGGTTTGTGCTTACTACTCCTAGTGGGCCAAGTTTATATTTGCTTCATGAGCAGGCTTCTGGGCCTCACTTACTACACAGTTGGGCTCAATATACCTCTTTGTGTCTCCAAAACAGAAACACAAAATGGCAAAATTAAATTGAAAACATAAAGATAGAATACAAAATTCTTTAGAATGGACTTTTAGACAATTTTCTTATATTTTACAAAAAAAAATATATTTTACCTAAGTTACTACAAATGCTCTAAACAAATGGATTCAACCCTAGAAAAGTGTAAACAATTTATTTGTTATTGGCGAGACTTATTTTTTTTATATATAAATTTATATGCGAACTTATCTATTTGATATTATACCTAATAATACTCTTAGGCACTTTATATTTTCAAAATACATCTTATTTTATGTCATATTATCTCATCTCATTTAATTTAATTATTATATTTTTTTTAAAATTTTAATATAAAATAATATAAACATGTTTAATTTTTTAAAATTCTAATACAAAAATTATATTAAAAAAATATATTATAATAATATTTTATTTAAAATTTTATTTTAATCTTAATTTATTTTATTTTATCTTAATTTTATCTTTAAAAATAAATGAAGCCTTAAAAAAATTGTAAAAAGGAGAAAGAAATAAAGGTATAAATATGTAAAATTATTCCGTTATTATTTAACGATAATAAAGAACTGCTTGGAAACTGCAAACAGTATCAGAGAGAGAGAGAGAGAGAGAGAGGAAAGTTCAGAGAGTTAATGCAGGAAGGTTTTAGATCTGTTTAAGTAAAGAGAGAACAGGAAGAGGCAGGGGCACACAATCATTCGTTTAGGGCTTTTATTACTCCTACACCAACTTTGAGACTTGAGAGAGCAAAAAGCTGAGAGAAGGAAAATTAAAGCCAAAAGGAAATGGACGCAGCAGGAGGGCCACCTCCACCGGCCGATGCTGTAATGACGGATGCCCAGCCTGACCCGCCGCCACAGCAACCGCAACCGGAACATTCCATGGGGATGGAGAACATATCGGCGACTTTGAGTCACGGAGGGAGATTCATTCAGTACAACATCTTCGGCAACATCTTTGAGGTTACAGCCAAGTACAAGCCCCCCATCATGCCCATCGGCAAAGGCGCATACGGCATCGTTTGGTCTCTTACTCTCTCTTTCTCTCTCTTTGAATTTCTGAGAGGTAATCTGTGATTTTGATTTTCTTTATCTTTGGATTGTGAATTTCTCTAGCTCGTTTTTGAACTCGGAGGCGAACGAACACGTGGCTATAAAAAAGATTGCAAATGCGTTCGACAACAAGATCGACGCCAAGAGGACTCTCCGCGAGATCAAGCTGCTTCGCCACATGGATCATGAAAACGTCAGTGAGTGCTTAGTAGTTATTCTTTACCAACTTAGAACAAAGTAATTGCTCGTTTTCTTGTAGTTTCTTATTATTCGTTATAAAAGAAAGAATCTTTAATCATTCAGTTATCGCTTTCTTTCACTAAAGAAGAGTACAATTATGTATGTGATGTTGTTGAAGTATGATAGGGCCTAAGTACGCGCAATCTTTACTATAACAATGTGTGGTAGCATCGAGTCCAAAAATGGTAATAGCAAAAGGGGGAAACCACAGAGAATATTACCTGTATGATTTATATGGACGTTTATTAAACCACATTTAAAGTGAATTTTAGTTTTGGGTGGCTTTTGGAATATGAGACGTTATTACCATTAATGTTCTTATTCATTAACAAGTACAAATCACGCTCCTTTGAATGCCTCCAATGTAGTAGAGAATACCCTTTTTTTTTCTCCCTCTTCAGGCTATCTGTTTGATCGGGGAAAAATAAGGAAAGAAAGAAAGTTACTAACCGATCATGGCCTCTATAAAAGGGAGAAAAGAAATGAAAAAAGGGGGGGGGGGTGTGCTACCTGTCAAAAAAAAAAAAAAAACTTCCTTTGTACCTACCCATAAAACAGTTCTAATTAGACAATTATCTAATTAGTTTGAATGTGATTAGTGACGTATTATGAGTCATCACTTGATGGGCAGAACAGGGGCGCTCCCTAATAGGCCCCCCCCCCCCCCCCCCAAAAAAAAAAAGAAAAAAAAAAAAATTGATCCCTAGGGCCCATGGCCCTCTTGGTTACATCCTTGCTTGTTGGTTTTTTTGACGTGACAAGTTACTCTTTTTTTTTAATAGATAATCAAGAAATTTTATTCATAGAATTAGGCAAAACTCAAGTACACAGGAAGGATACATGAGAATAACCCAATTAACAATTGAAAAGAGAAGGTCATGGACATTTAGCCCATTATAAACAATAGCCCCTGCCCATCAAAACAAAGTTTTAAAAAAGAAAGCTTTAAGCTCATCCATTGTTATTTCATGATCTTCAAAGCTTCTATCATTTCTCTCCTGTCAAATGCACACATGCATAAAGAAACCTTTTTAAGATTATTGCCACTTGGGAGGTGCCTCGTCTCCAGCTTGCAAGGAAATCCACCAGTCTAAAAGGCATGACCGTTAACAATCAAATTCTCGCGAAAAAAACCTCACATGTTCATGCCCACCTCACAATGTAAAAATGAATGCTTTGCTGATTCACCATTCTTCTTACACATACAATACCAGTCCAACATCATTACCTGAAGTTTCCTTAAATTATCTATGGAGAGGATCTTGTCCAAAAATGTTGTCCATACGAAAAAAGTTGCTCTTGAAGTCGTCTGCCATATGCTCTTTCATGGGAACATGGTTACTCCAGGGCTTGTTAGAACTTGATAAAATGATTTGACCGTAAATTTACCTTTCTTGGAGGGACTTTAGTTCATCTTATCTGTGATACCCTCTGTCATGCTTACCGAATACAATGCCTCATAGAACTCTGTGATAGTATCCATCCCCCAGTCTTGGGTTGCCGTAATGAATTCTACATTCCATTGAGGGGAGCCATTAGAAAAGAAAGACCAAGATATCGGTTGTCGTTGCATCCTTTTCTTGTGCGATCTAAAAAATGGCGGGGAAGGCGTGACAAGTTACTTATTAGGATTACCTTTCACTGTCACGTTGCATTTTACTTTTATAACTCAGTTGTGATCATTTTGGATAGGTAGATAACTTTAACATATAACTCGTTGCCTTTTTTTGACCAAATGATAGAATTAAGATTATGAGCAAAATGTATTATGAATTTTGTGTTTTCCCCCTCTTTAGTCAGCTGGACAGATCTCCTTATTACATGCTGCTGTGGCTCATGTTCTTTTTTGCTCCATTTTGGTTGTTAGGATTGGTGAAACCATATCGATTTTTGTAGGCATTTTAACAACCAATTTCATTACAAATTAATTAACTTTGGATTTGGCCAGTTAAGGAAGACTAGGTTATGGGTTCAGAATCCAACTGAGTGCATGTGTAACTTACCAATGAAAAGAAATGTTTTATTGTCTTACCTTCTACTTAAGAGGGCATGTGTGTGTTTGTGTAACTAGCTTTGACGCCATTTCATTTATTAATAATATATTTTACTTAAAAAAAATGTTTTATTGTCTTACCTTTGTAATTCATTATCACAAGTTTACAGTATTTTCTGTAGGATTCTGTTTAGCTGTTTATTTGGTCATGCAAGAAAAGTTGGTTGGTTTTGGGCCGGCCAACCCTCCCCCAGGGGGGAAGAGGGAGGGGGAGAAGGGGGGGGGGGGGGGTTAGGAACCTCCTGCAGGAGACATATGAATTGGCTCTACAAAAGTTTTATTTTTTATTTTTGGAGTTATATTGCTCATATTTTCATGTAGGTTGTTGCAATCAGGGATATAATACCACCCCCACAGAGGGAGGCATTTAACGATGTTTATATTGCCTATGAGCTAATGGACACTGACCTGCACCAGATTATTCGTTCCAATCAAGCGTTGTCAGAGGAGCATTGTCAGGTATTTGAAGCATTTTTTTACATTTAGCTTGCTACTTATCAAGAAAAAAACATTTAGCTTGCTACCATGTCTGCTATATGATACCTTTACTTTATCAAATATCTCTCGGACTTGCAGAAGCTATAATAGAATGAAAGCCTCTTTAAATGGAGTGTTTCAATAAGTGAAAAAGGGGATGGTCCAAGTACAAGAAATCTAGCAGATGCTATGAAAAACAAAGTGGCATCATCTTTCAATGAAAAGATTTTTTATAACCATCTTGAAGTTGTTCAGCACTGAATCTATTCTGCTGAAAGTTTACCTCTGGTTGAATCTCAATGTGCATCTACATCCCTAGTCGGAAGTCTTCAATTGACTCAGTCTGCATTCAACTGAAAAATCTCGTTTCCGTTTGCTACCACTGGGAGTGATATTCACCCTCTTTCTTACGCAGCTTTCACCCATTCATTTCACTGAACCTGAACCCTTCCACCAAGAAGACAAGTGTAGGTGATCAGTGTGATCAAGAATCAAAGTAGCCTCAAAATGTCATTTGGAGATAGGAGTGGAATTTTTCACTAATTTTTTCTGATTTAATACATATAGTACTTAAAACAATTTTTTTTTTATGAGTAATAATTTTGTTGAATAAAATGAAACTAGGCAAAATCCAAGTACACAGGAAGTATACAAGTTGAGACACCTAATTGCACTCTAGTGGGCTGTATAGAGAGTAGAAACTTATAAACATTCCCACCCTTCAAAACGATAGCAGAAAACCACTGAAAAGGAGAGAAAACAAAAAAATTCCAGATTTCTTCCGATGTATACTCCTTGTCGTTGAAGCATCTATCATTCCTTTCCAACCAAATAACCCACATTACGCACAAAGGTATCATTTGCCACATTGCTACCATATGAGCACAAGAGTGAGAACTATTCCAGCAAGCTAAAAGATCCACTACACTTTTAGGCATGACCCAACTCAGCCCAGCTTTGCTAAGGATACCAGCCCATAACCTTCCAGCCACCTCACAGTGTAAGAGTAAGTGGTCTATTGATTCCTCATTCCTTTTACACATGTAGCACCACTCCATGAAAATCATTCCTTTCTTTCTTAGATTATCAACTGTCAAAATCTTCCCATGTGTAACTGTCCACATAAAGAATGCCACTTTGGATGGTATTGGTACCTTCCATATGCTCTTCGAAGGGAAGGAAGTGGGTTGCGGGATTGTCAAAACCTTGTAGAAAGATTTAACAGTGAACTGGTTTCTCCTTGTGTATTTCCACGTGCGATCACCCCCATTGGCCCCTAACTTTGCTGAATACAGGTAACTGTAGAAAGCTGCCAGCTCTTCAAGTTCCCAATCTAGGGCATTTCTTGTAAATGTGACATTCCAAGTTACCATCCCGTTGGCTCTACGTAGTACATCTGAAACTAGAGCTTGTTGGTTTCTAGCCATGTTAAAAATAGTTGGAAAAGCCCTGCAAATGGGCCTCTCTCCACACCAAGCATCAACCCAAAAGCGGATTCGCGCCCCGTCACCCACTTCAAACTTAAGATATGTTTCAAAAGTGTTCCACCATTTTCTTATGAACTTCCATAGGCTTACTCTATAGGACCCCCTACTCTCATTAGTGTACCATCCCCCCATCGCACCACCATACTTGTGATCAATAACTTCTCTCCAGAACGAACTCCCTTCCATTTGGTACATCCACAGCCACTTCCCTAATAGTGCTTTATTAAAAACACACAAGTTTCGCACTCCTAACCCCTCATTCGCAAGTGGACGGCTCACTTTTTGCCATTTTACAATGTGAAACTTGAATTCCTCCCCCATTCCATCCCACAAGAAAGTTCTAAACAACTTTTCTATCCGCTTTGCCACCTCCGCCGGTAATGGAAAGAGAGAAAGGTAGTAAGTGGGGAGGTTAGGGAGTGTGCTTTTGATGAGGGTTAATCTCCCCCCTTTTGATAGATATATCCTCTTCCAACCCGATAATCTTTTCTCTATCTTCTCTACCACCTCATCCCAAATACTCTTGGCTTTGAATGGAGTCCCCAAGGGAAGTTCAAGATATTTCATTGGGAGAGATGCAATTTTACAGCCTAATGTCTCCGCTGGGGAGGTTATATTACTCGCCTCCCCCACCGGAACCAACTCCGACTTCCTGAGGTTCACCTTGAGGCCTGAAACAGCTTCAAAACACAACAAAACAGCCCTTAAAGCTTGCATCTGGTCGCTGGTAGCATCACAAAAAATAAGCGTATCATCCGCAAATAGTAAATGGGAGATGGAGATGCCATTACAATTGATGCCTGCTGAAAATCCAGCAATAAATCCCCCTCTTACAGCAGCCCCTATCATACGACTAAGTGCCTCCATTACAAGAACAAAAAGGAAAGGGGATAGTGGATCGCCTTGTCTCAAACCCCTTGATGTCTGAAAAAAACAAGATCTTCCATTGACAAAGACTGAAAACCAAGCAGTCGAAATACAATGTTGGATCCAAGCACACCACCGATCCCCAAAGCCACATCTTCTAAGCATATAGAGAAGAAAGTCCCAACACATATGATCATATGCCTTTTCTATGTCAAACTTGCAAAGAACTCCGGGAATACCTTCTCTTAACCGGCTATCCAAACACTCATTTGCTATCAAAATTGAATCCAAGATTTGCCGGCACTTTACAAAGGCATTTTGGGGTTTGGATATGAGTTTGTCCATCACCACACTCATATGGTTGGCTAATACCTTTGATATGATTTTATATATCCCGCCTATCAAACTAATAGGCTGGAAGTCTTTCAATTCATGTGCACTGGCTATTTTCGGGATAAGAGTAATGAACGTGGCATTTAAAGACTTCTCAAATTTTTGGCTAAAATGGAAAGCATGGAAAATCTGCATAATTTCATCTTTCACTATATCTCAACAATTTTGAAAGAATGCCATGGAAAAGCCATCCGGGCCCGGGGCTTTGTCTTTGCACATTCTTCTCACCACAAGGTGCACCTCCTCTTCATCCAACGGTCTCTTCAACCAACCTCCTACATCCGAATCTAGTTGGTCAAATATTAAACCATCAAATTTGGGTCACCAATCTCTTTTTTCAGCAGGAAGATCCTCATAGTACTGTACTATATGGTCATGGATGTCTTCGGGAGAGTGTAACACAAGTGAACCGGAATGGAGGACTTCAATAGCATTATTTCGCCTATGAGAATTAGCAACCTTACTTATCAAAAAAAAAAAAGAATTAGCAACCTTGTGAAAGAACTTAAGTACATTTATCCCCCTCCTTTAACCAAAGCACTCTAGATTTTTGCCTCTAACAAATTTCTTCCATCAACAAAACTTTCTCGATTTCAGTCACCACCACGTTCTTTCTTACCAATGAGTCCTCGTTAACTTCCCCTTCCTCCAAAGCATGTAACTCAGCCCAAAGACTGTTTTTCTGCACTTCCGCATGTTTAAATACTTCTTTATTTCACTTCCTTAAATCGGACTTAAGGGCTTTAAGTTTACTTGCCACTATGAAGCTAGGGGTGCCATCAAAAGAATAGGCCTCCCACCAAGCCCTCACCTTCTCTACAAATCCTTCAACTTCCAGCCACATATTCTCAAATTTGAAGGAACCCCTACCTCCGTGAAGACCACCGCAATCAAGCAAAACTGGAAAATGATCGGAACAAACTCGTGGCAACCTTTTTTGGCAAAGGTCCGGAAAGCGTGTCTCCCAAGAAGAGGAGACTAGAAATCTGTCCAGTCGGGGCCCCCCTCGGCTATTGGACCAAGTGTAGGCCCCCCTACCAGTGGAAGATCTACAAGGTTCAGATCAAATATCAACTCTGAAAACGTTTCCATTGCACTTGTCGACGTAAAGGCTCCCTCCCTCTAACTAGGGAACCGAACAATATTGAAATCACCACAAAAAAACCCATGGTAGATCTCATAAGGTATAAAGACCTGCCAATTCCTCCCACAAAAAGCTTCTATCTCTATCTACGTTAGGTCCATATACACCTGCTAGTGCCCACTTCCACCCATCCTCAATGTTCTTAAAAGATACAACCAATGAGAACGAACCAATACAATCCTCAATCATCTCCATCACTCTCTTATCCCACATCACCAACACCCCTCCCAAAGCTCCCGAAGAGGCTAAAAAGGACCACCCCACAAATGAACAACTCCACAAGTTGCAAATAATGTTTCTATTAATGCCACGCAACTTGGTCTCTTGAAGGCAAATAATGTCTACCTTCCAACTACGTAAAAGGGATCTAATGCAGAGGCGTTTGTTCACTTTATTGATCCCCCTTACATTCCAGGAAATGATTTTAGGTTTCATAAAGAGAGAACGACCCCATTCCCTTCAGCCTCCCTCTTCCTACACTTCCCTCATTGTCGTAGTTAATAGAGCTTTTAAGGCGATTCAACTCTCTATCCCATTTCATAGCTGATTTCTGGGACATTGAGTTCCTTGCTTCTAGTGCAATAACGAGGGCCCTAAGCTGATCTTCAAACCTAACACACGAAATCCCCATACACTCTTGCATAGCCTTCACTTTCCTTAACACCCAATTTGAAGGTAGACTGACCACTGGCTTCGAAGAGATGGTGCATAGCGGGATAGGACTTCCCAATGCCCCCTGATCACCCTCTGTATTGCTGGCCACCAGCACAGCCTCAGGATCTCCTCCCGCTTCCACCAACCATAGCTCCTTATCCAGCTCACCCTCCACCAAGAACACCTCATTTTCAACCTCCAATGCCTTCAGGGCCATCTCTGACACTTCTGGCATCGGAGTCATAGCTGGAGACTCACCTGAATGGTTTCTTGTGTTAGGTGGCAACATTTGTGCAAGCCCCAGCTCCCCACGCGAGAGAAATGACTCAGAAACCATTGGAATCGCTCTCAAAGTCACCGACGACTTTGTCTGGGTAGGTGAAAAGGTATCGCGGGCCTCTAGGATGGTTGTCGAGAGAGATTTCTCATTTTGGGGCTCCGACATATCTGTTTTCGGCATAGAAGCAAACACCAGTCCTTCGTGGGTCACTGTCGGCGACTTCTCTGCCATCCCTGGCAGCCCCTGTCCCCTCTCCGGCGATGATGGAGTATCCCGCGACGACGAAGCCTATCCAGGCGTGGGCTTCTTTCTCCAGGCGTGCCCAAGATGGGCTTGAGACCTCGGTTTGCTGGGCTTGAATATCGGTTGCAATGAGATGGGTTGGGCCTGGTAGGCTGACAGAGTCTCCTCAATGCCCTTTCCCATAGCTAAGCCTTTTCCATCTCCTTCAAATTCGGACCCCATTTTCCCCTGGCCCAGAACCCAGCTCACAGCCAACTCTTTCCCTTCAAAATCCTCCACGAACCGTTTCGTAAAGGTGAGGCTATTTTGCAAGTCATCCAGTTGCTTTTACATGTCAGCCATCACCTACAATAATGTTTCCTTCTCCATGCAAGCAATGTGTCTGTCACCTTTTACTGTGCCAGCCAACTTAGCCTGCTCAGCGTTGTCAAATTTCAGTAATGGTTGCTACAAGGCTTCCTTGTATGACTGGTATGGCTGATACTTGTTTTTTTCCGTCACCGGAGTTTGTATCGGCAAGAGAAACCGAGTTGTTTTGCCAACTTCCTTCAATATCTTCACCAAATTCTTCCACCCCCTTTTGTTTCCATCTTCTGGAATGAAGATATTTTTACGATGTCCACCCACACGATGCTCCACCAACGCCATGTACACCCCTTGAAAGTTAGAACATTTCTGCGCTATGAACCTCCTATCTCCTTCCTTGTGTGTAAAGTAGAAGGCCTTACTTCTCATATTCATACAATCTTCCATGGCCTTTGCAAACCAGTGCCTAGTTTCTATCTGAAAACTGATTCTTTCCACAAGTTTCCATCCCCTCTCAGTGATGTGCATCCACTGGCCCTCCCTAGTCACCTCAAAGGACGCACTTGTTTGCTACTTCAAAATCTCCCTAAGTGACTTTGAAATCTCCCTACCACTACTTAAACCAATTGAAGTAGTTGGATGTTTTCCTTATAGAGATGGGTTGTTTAGAAAGCTGTGGAGCCTCGGATCTTTCATTTCCTGTGATAAAGTGGTCGAACGGAATAATATAGCATTCAATCAAGATGGGGAATGTAATATAGGGTCTCCACTTGCTATGCCTGAACTAGAATTGCAATAACCTTTGAAGTCCGTATTTTTTTGTACTTTCCAGTTTTTGCTTTGGCTTGTTCAGCTTTTGAAGTTTTGTGCTTCTTTCTTTTCTTCATCTTCTGCTTTTTATTATGATTTCCAAAATTCACCATAGCTTTCATATGGTCACCGATTAAAATAACTACCACTTTTCTATGTTTTATGCAGTATTTCCTATATCAGATCCTCCGTGGATTGAAATACATACATTCTGCAAATGTTCTGCATAGAGACTTAAAGCCCAGCAACCTTCTTTTAAATGCCAATTGTGACTTGAAAATATGTGATTTTGGACTAGCTCGTGTCACCTCCGAAAGTGATTTTATGACAGAATATGTCGTTACAAGATGGTACCGTGCACCAGAGCTGTTATTGAACTCTTCAGATTACACTGCTGCTATTGATGTATGGTCAGTTGGTTGTATTTTCATGGAGTTGATGGATCGAAAGCCTTTGTTTCCTGGTAGAGATCACGTGCATCAGCTAAGTTTGCTGTTGGAGGTAATTTTAATGTTCCAGGTTTATACTGTACTTTTGTTTTCTGTGGAAAAAAGGATCATTTGAAATTTGTCATTCCAATTACAGTCTCTTATACTTACTGTTTTTTGTTCAAGAAGACCTGCTTATTCTCTGTATTTACGTATGACACTGAATATAATAGCAGATGACTTTTGAAATCGGATTGTAGGTTGAATTTTTAGGATTATTCAACCGCATGATTTTAATGGCATTTGTCCACCTCTTACTTATTGGGGGAAAAAAATGGCATTCGTCCACCTCACTCTTATTTAACTGTATACTGGCATGAATGCACTTGAGCATGAATAAGTATTCACACCTCTCTATGGGAATGCGAAAATGCAAAATCCAATCTTTGAGCAATGTCCCTTTTTTTCGTACAATTAATCATGCTTAATATTGCAGCTGATTGGCACCCCGTCAGAGGCTGACTTGGGGTCCTTGAATGAAAATGCTAGAAGGTATATCCGGCAACGTCCTCATCACCATCGGCAGTCCTTCACTGAAAAGTTTCCTAATGTCCATCCTTCAGCTATTGACCTTGTTGAAAAGATGTTGACATTTGATCCCAGACAGAGGATTACTGGTGAGTTTCTGTTTTCTAATGTTATGTGCATAACAATACAACTACAAGTCTCAACTTGGTCAACTGAGAGCTAATTTCTATTAAGCCTTGTATGATTAGTCTAATCATAACATTTGGACCAAAAGTTTCATGGTTTTATATTCCAAAAACTCATGTAACCCCACTTGAAAAAGATATTTTTCCCCTTAAAGTTCTTAGGGGTACTTTTTTTTTTTTTTTGATAGGTAAACATAACTTGATTGCTCAATAAATAGGCTTTGGCTAGTATATACAATACACCGTCCTAAATTACGAGTGCCCAAGAGAGAAGGACAAATCTTAGGGATACTTCTGAAATGAAGACTCACGGTTCTTTTTCAATCCAAGCTCAACCAAGCTGCCTTTGATTTTGGGGCTGTGATCTGGCCACTCACAATGTTACCATTCCTTTTCGAGGGACTCATTGTTTGCAGAGAAATGAGGGGGAGCACCCACACTCATTGTTCATGTGAGGGGGGATGCGCTGAGTGTTGCGTATCCCCCAGCATTACCCTTGTTTGCATCCCCCACTCCCCCACCAAAAAAAAAAAAAAAAGATCCCAACCCAAGAAGGTTTTTCCAGCTAAATTTTCCGCACTTATTGAATTGCATCTTTCTTTGGCCACAAATAGTGGAACAGATGGAAGGAAGATTCTGACATATTAGTTTTTCAATGATTCAATAGTAGATCCATCAAGTTTTGTGCTTTTCCAGGGATTTAATGATAAAAACTTAATCCCCATCAAGTTTTGTGCTTCGTGCTCTTAACAGAATTATAGGGGCACTTAATTTGTGCCATTGAAAACACTGACATGTAATTTCCTATTTCTGACAGTCGAAGACGCATTGGCTCATCCCTACTTGACATCTCTGCATGACATCAGCGATGAGCCTGTGTGCATGACTCCCTTCAGCTTTGACTTTGAGCAGCATGCACTGAGTGAGGAACAGATGAAGGAGCTGATATATAGGGAGGCTCTTGCATTTAACCCCGAGTATCAGCAACAATGAGGAGCCATGCTTTGTTTAGTCATCTTGATTTGATCAGTGTGATTGATTTCTTCCTGTACATATTGTTCCATTCCAAAATGGGGGTGGATCTGGAGTTGATATACTTTGGGCAGAATTCAGGGACTAGAACAAATATAATGGAATTTGCATGGCTGTTTACCCTTTCATTGTTGTTCTTTTGATTGGATTAAGACAACTCCTGATCAACGGTTCTCTCTCTCTCTCTCTCTCTCTCTCCCTGTGTTTGTTTTGATTTGTTTTCTCCTCCTCTAATATCTTGTGCCCATTCGCAGATCCAAAAAACCAAATTAAAACTCCCCCTTTTTTCCTTGTCCTCGATATTTGTTTTCGAGTCTCTTGCATGAGGATAAATGAGCTGGGCTACAATAAGTCCACATACCACACTTTAAAAATATATATATATATTATTGTTATTATTATTATTTTCAATTTGTTCTTTATGAATTAATTGAATTCTTTTACTCATACTAACCTTGATGAACCTTTGTCTTGTGCCACGTGTAATACCATTTCCAATAGTTAGGGTATGGTCGTGAATTTCTATACTCTTGCTTATCAGCACGTAGGGAGATTGTTTTATGCTAAAATTTGATTGGCATTGTCCATTTCATACTGAAACCAGGTAGGAGACAAGACACGATTGGTAGCAGGTCTCGTCAAATTTGAAAAATTCAGGGCTAAACAAACCAACGAAAGCAATGGACTGTTTGAAAAATTCACATTAAAGTATATGTCATAAAGTTCGTTTACCTAACAGGATGAATTCTAACGAGCTAGTATCCGAACCTCTATATTATAAGAGCGCTCAACGATCCAGAGGGAAGAAGCAATCCAATCCATATTTGCTAGCAGCTAATTATGAAAGAACATATTCATATATCCTAATATTAGAGATAACTTTGATGAGTACAAAGCAGCATCTTCAACAATGCTCTTAGCCCTTCACACCGTCAAAGAATCTAGAAAGTGGCACGGGACCATCAGCCTCTTCGTCATCACTGCAAGGGTGCTTGGTTCTTGACTTGTGCTTCTTTTCTTTCTTTGTTCTTCTGGACCTAGATCTACTTGATTCTCTCTCCTCTTCATCACTACTGGAAGAATCGGAGGATGAACCTGAGGAGCTAGAGCCAGAAGATCTCCTCCTCCTTGAATGCTGCATTGATAAATGAGGGGCTCACATTTCACAGTTTTAAATATCTGTAACAATTGAAATGCAAGAGGGCTTTATTGCTACCCCACTCTCTAGTTTGCTTCATTACCGAGTTATATTGGCGTGTCCATCCCTAACAGTCTTTTATTTGAAAAATAAATAACAACAAAATTTTATTTGTACTAAGCTTCTTCGTTTTTTATTTATTGGCACCAGGTGTCTGACCAATCCTGGTGGTGCACATGCTCTCGGCAAGGGATTTCCTAGAAGTGTACCTTAGGTAATTTAAGGAGAAATTATCCTAGTCTGATGGCCCCAAAAGTGTGAATGTGGAGTTTTGAACCTGGTAAGTCCGGTTTATACAGCAAAGCTTCTACGTTTTCAATTAGAAGGAATATATTCTAAACCGAAGTTTTAAACATTATTTTTCTTTGAGTGGTACCTTCAAGCCCTCCCAAACTTGCATAGAGTTGGCATGACTTGAAAGTTTGGAAACATGGTTTAAGTTTACAAAGTTATTGTGTGGATTTGAAGGACCCAAAACATAATCTATTCAAACTTATGCATGGCTGTTCAACTGTCCCTAAATTTCTTGATCATAGTTCCACCAGCGCTTCTGATCTTATTAAAAATTCATCGTTTCCCCTTGACTCAAAATAAAATGCCCTCTTTCTTTCTCTCATGCTTTGCAATTTACTTCCTCCAAGATCATCACTATCACTGGTCCAACCGGAGCCATGCCAACAGGATATTATACATGAGAAGGATGGTTCCCTTGTGATAGTTATGAATTTAGATAAGTTCATACCTTATGCGTCTAAACTTTCTAAGGAAGAATAGCCAGGTAACATTGGATTTAGCATCACCTTTCTCATGTCAAGTGAGCAAAGGCTTGGCAGGAGTTCCAAAATAGGAAGGCACCCAGGGGCCTTATAATGAGAATGAAGGATATTGTATCTGTTCTAGAGTGTACAAGTGTTGAATCTGAGTAATAACAATTTAATATATATATATATATTTTAATGATGGGGGAACCACCCCATGGAAGAGCCCCTAGGACTCACCCATGGAACCTAAACTCCCGGGGAGACTAGCACAGCAAATTATAATTTCTTTGATAAGTGCACAGCAAATTAAATAATTTGCGAAACAATTGAATAAATTGTAGGCACCTTTCTCTTTCTGCTGCTTCGTTTCTTTAATTCTTTGTCCTTATCTGCAATGACACATATAACCTTCAAGAAGAAGAACAAGAGAGGAGGAAGAAGAATGCTTTATTGCACATACCTTTTTTGGGATTATATTTACTACTGGAATTGTTTTTTCCTTGGGCAAGTTTGCGGGCCCTTTCAGCATCCAGTTGAGCTCTGTATTCTCTCATCATTCTATCTTTATCTGCTTCCAGTTCCCCCTTTTTCATTTCGTCTTCCTAGTAAAAGTTCCCACACAATTCAACAGAGGAAAAATTAGCACATACACAGGAGGCATGCACTCAAAGAGTAAAAAATTCATGAACACAATGCGATATTAAGCATGATCAAGGAAACTAAACGCAACCCCCTCAATGAGCTTCTATTTCCCTCCAGAAAATGCATCAATCAAAGATAAACAGCCACTCAAATTAAAAAATGAACTCTAAAAAATGGATAATCTTTGATTCACTTCCATCTAATTTACCGAAACACCAAAAACTAAAGCTTGGTTTGTTTTCATAAATAAGATGAGATAACAGTTAAAAAATATATATATATTGTTATGATATATTTTTTTTAATATTAATTTTGTTTTGGAGTTTGAAAAAGTTTTTTGAATTTAAAAAAAGTTGAATTGTTTAGATTATTTTATATGAAAATTTGAAAAAGTGTAATGATTAGTTTGAAATAAGATGAGATGATATGGTTTTGGAAAACAAACAAAACAAACAAGGCCTAAGGCTAATCTCTGTCTTGACTCATTATCCATGACCTCAATTATGACAAGATAATTCCTTATTTTCCTGCAAGTAAAGTTCCCAGAAAAAAAAAAGGCATTGTCTGTACATCCCTCCTTGAGCCACTTTACTTTTGAAGGCAGAGCCCTTCGGATCCACCTTTGCAGAGTAAATCTCAGTCTCGTGTACCGCACTCTCGAAGTTTATCTACATGGAACTGGTTAAATTGTTGCTTTTCACCAGGGAGTGTGGCCCCAGAGGATTGTTTGCACCTATGAGGTGTTGAACCTTGGATCTTGAAGGGAGTGATACCCCAAAACCAAGGCCTTCACCACTTGAGCCAACCCCTTGGGGTTAATGTTTTATTCATTTTAGTTGATGCAAATATTTTATTGGGGCAAGTGTAATAGAATATTGGTCTTTCATCACATAATATATAAAGGGTAGAATGCAATGCCATCCACAATAGGAAAAAGAAAACTAGTACTTTGTCTCTTTGTTGGACCACTGCCATAAACACATGGTGAGTTCTTTCCTTGTCTTGCCCAAACAACAGTCTTTATTTGCATTGGAGAAAACTCTCCCATGGTAAGGTTTACATAGAGCCAACATCATTACAGCTTATATACAATGACGATTTGTTGTTAACACACACAACATTATGATAACAATTTTGGGACAGATATTTGTAAATGATTAGAAAATCAGATTACTTGCATATTTATGACAAGGTATTTTAAAATGTTTGCCCAGGTTAACATGTACTAGCAATGATGCCAGTCATGTAGCATTTCAGGTTTCTCGAGGTCCTATTACATGGTTTTGTATAAACAATTGAGATTAAAAAAATATGGCGGAATCCATGGTTCCATCAAACTCTTAGCACATAGCCTAGGGGGCAGAAGCAAAGCGTAGTTAGCATATAAAATCATCACTGAAAGCAAATGAAAAATACAGATGGAATACTTTCTGTTGGATCTTTGTTCTGTGAAAGCATAATATCATTAAGCTAGCATGACATAAATTCTTGACATTTCTTTCTTTACTAGATAACTTGTCACATTGATGAATGAGTATCTGAGCAAGTGCCGTTTAATATATACTTTTCCTATATAGCAACACACATGCATGCACAACTGTGTGCGCACTTGTGCAAAATGCAACTAGCATGTTCCAAAGGGGGACACAATAAGTTGCAGTGGAGAAACAAATATAGAAAACTCATACGCACTTGTGATAAAAAAAAAGCATATTAGCAATACTCCACAAATTACCTTTTGCTTCTTTTTAAACTCTTCCCAGGTGATAGTGTGAGAAGTTTTAAGACTGGCCAAATGAGCAGCATGCCACTCTGGCGAATGAAATGAACCATCCACCTGCGACTGTCCTCATCAGTTACACTCCAGGAAAAGAAACACCCAACAACAACTTTTATACTGGATCCTTAGATAACATTTTCTGATCCAAAGAAAGACAAACTTTCTTAAGATCTCACAAGTCACAATTGTTTGATCGCGAAAGAGAGGAATTAAAAAATAATGTAAACAGATTCAGGACATGAGCTAAAATATGATATAATCCCCAATTAAGAATAAACTCTTGTATGTATACTAGAAATAGGGGGACCAATGTACTTGTAAAAAAAGGGGGGCACCAATGTGGTAGGTGAAGTGGAGTTGGCGGCCGTGCCCTGTCAGAATTCAACTTTTAGGACACTATTAGAGCCATCTTAAAGCTCCTATCTTTCCAAGAGGACAATACCCATGTACTGAAGTAAAATGCGCAGGTTGATTAACGGGTGAATACTTCTCACGTTCAATCTATCACATAAGAGAATGCACCATGAATTGCTCTGTAGCTCGTCACAACTTAAATCAATAACTTAAAATTCGTATCTTTTGCAGGAAATTTTTGACACCCCACTCAAATCACCGTAAGATTTCATAAAAGTAAAGCTTACCCATTAAAATCAGAGATTAAATTCGATAAACAATAGGTATCTAATCAATCGTAAGCACAAAACTCAATAATGTAATGAAGTAACACACATTAACAAACTGCCATAAAAACAGAAGAAGGAATGAAATTTAAGAATGAGAAATTCAGTGGGGAATGGTAGTATGAAAGGGTACAAACCATGCCGTCTTCAATATCCTCAGCCGCAGAAGAGCTGGAGCCCAGCCTGGCTCTCTGCATAGCTTTGTAAGCTTGATTTTTGCCCATTTCAAGAGATACCCAGATGAGAAAACGAGCAATTAAACTCCACCGAAGAAGGAAATAGAAAGAAAAATGAGAGAAAAATAACTTCCCACCCGTGTGGAGGATGAGAACATTTGTTTTTTTTTTGATTGAGATTAGTAGGAGAGAGAAAAAGAGTTTTGCCTTTGATTGAGCCTTCAGAAGATTTTCTTTACAGAGGCCAAGGGTTACAAAGGCGAGGCTGTAACGCAGAGGATTTTTGCGTTGGATGAGATTCGTCTGTTATTTTTATTATAAAAATAAATTTAACGAAACTTATAAAACAACGTCAATATATATAATTTGTTATAAACGATTATAAACGAGTTCGGCAGTCGCCTCCTAGTCCACCACTAAATTATGTGAATGACTCCACCACTATTATTTTAAATTTGCATAGTGACTTGTATAGTAACTTGCATAGTAATTTCAACGCCTATAAATATGGGCTTCAGTTGTAATGAAATTCATAAGAAAAAATAGAGAGAGAAAGAAAGTTTCAGTTCTTAAGAGTTTCAAGAGAATTTCTTATTTTTCTTTTGCAATAGTAGTTCCTTTCTTTAAGTTTTATAACACGTTATCAGCACGACGGTTCTGCCAATTCTGAAGCTAGTGGCCTTATTCCTCTGTAAGTTTTTCAATATATTATTTGAAATCTTTGATATATTTTATTGATGATTATCTGTGTAAATTTATAAATATATTTTCTGAGATACGCATATTTATTATTTATATGTGTAGAAAATGGCAAATCTTACAAAATTGGAATTTGTTGCTCTTGATATATCTGGGAAAAATTATTTATCCTGGATACTTGATGTTGAAATACATCTTGATGCAATGAACCTGGGAGAAACTATTAAAGAAGGAAATCAAGCATCCCTGCAGGAACGTGCTAAAGCAATGATTTTCCTTCGCCACCATCTTCATGAAGAATTGAAAACTGAATATCTCACTGTAAAAAATCCCTATATTTTGTGGAATAATTTAAGGGAGAGGTATGAACACCAGAAGACTGTCATCCTTCCAAGAGCTCGTTCTCAATGGATGCACCTGAGGTTGCAAGATTATCAAAGTGTTAGTGAGTATAATTCCGCACTTTTTAAAATAAGCTCAGTATTAAAATTATGCGGTGAGAAAATCACCGATGAAGATATGCTAGAGAAGACTTTTTACTACATTTCATGCCTCGAATGTGCTCCTGCAGCAGCAGTATTGAGAGAGAAAGTTCAAGAAATATTCTGAACTTATATTATGTCTTCTAGTAGCTGAGCAGAATAATGAGCTTTTATTAGAAAGCCACCATACACGCCCTACTGGCTAAATATCATTCCCTGAAGTGAATGGTAATAGGTTTGCATCATTCCCAGAAGTGAATGGTGCATCCTTTAGAAGAAATCGGAGGCGTGGACGTGGTAGGAGAAATTATAGAAATGTTGGTCCCAGGAGTGACAACATTAAAAGGGATTATAATATACCATATCACCAGAAGTGGTACAATTCAGAGAGGGGTAAAAATCCTCAAGAATAATTCTTCAAAGAAAAGTGAAGAGGTGTGCCATAGATGTGGAATGACTGGACATTGGTCACGTACCTGTCGTACGGCCAGGCACTTAGCTGATTTATATCATGCTTCTATTAAAGGAAAGAATAAAGTGCATGAAACAAATTTAGTAGAACCATCAGATGATTTATTAGATTCAGTAGATGTAGACGTTACTCATCTTGATGTATCTGATTTCTTTAATCATCCTGATGGTAGTATTGAATACTTAATTGGAGATGGAAGTGTTCCACTCAATTAATGTATTTTCTTTCTATCAGTAATAAAAGTTTTGTATATTTTGTAGAATCATGGATCACATTGATGAGTTTTTTATCTCTGAGCTGAATGATAAAGATATATGTCTGGTTGACAGTGCTACAACTCACACAATTCTCAAAGAAAAGAAATATTTTCAAAATTTAACACTAAGTAAAGCCTATGTCCATACCATATCAGGTTCATCGGATTTAATTGAGGGCTCCGGAAGAGCTTATATTGTGTTGCCTAATGGCACCAAATTTTGTATTGATGATGCTCTATTCTCTTCACAATCCAGAAGAAATTTATTGAGTTTCAAAGATATACGTCGTAATAATTACCATATTGAAACGACCAATGAAGGCAGTAAAGAGCATCTTCTTATTACTAAAACAGTATCGGGCCAGAAGCTCGTATTAGAAAAACTGCCTGCTCTATGTTCTGGATTGTATTATACAAAAATGAGAACAATTGAATCATATGTGATAATACACCAGAAGTGCATTGACCCTAAAGTATTTATGACTTGGCATGATCGCCTTGGACATCCGGGTTCTATAATGATGAGACGAATTATTGAAAATTCGCATGGGCATCCCTTAAAGAATCAAAAGATATTTCTACCCAATGAATCTCCGTGCTCTGCATGTTCTCAAGGTAAGTTAATTATTAGACCATCTCCCTCAAAAATCATTGTTGAATCTCCATCCTTTTTACAAAGGATTCACGGAGATATATGTGGGCCTATTCATCCATCAAGTGGACCATTTAGATATTTTATGGTTTTAATTGATGCATCTAGTCGATGGTCACATGTTTGTCTTCTTTCCACTAGAAATGTTGCATTTGCTAGACTTCTTACTCAGATAATTAAACTACGAGCACAATTTCCTGAGTATCCAATTAAGACCATTCGATTGGATAATGCAGGTGAATTTTCATCTCAAGTTTTTGATGATTATTGCATGTCAATAGGAATAGATGTTGAACATCCTGTTGCCCATACACACACACAAAACGGTTTAGCTGAGTCTTTGATCAAAAGGCTTCAACTAATCGCTAGACCTTTACTTATGAAATCAAGACTACCTATTTCTGTTTGGGGACATGCTATACTTCATGCAGTATCTCTAATTCGCATTAGACCATCTGCATATCATAAATATTCTCCATTACAGCTTGCATATGGTCAACAGCCAAATATTTCTCATCTTCGTACTTTTGGATGTGCTGTATATGTTCCAATTGCACCTCCACAACGTACAAAAATGGGCCCTCAACGTAGACTTGGGATATATGTTGGTTTTGATTCTCCATCCATTATTAGATACCTTGAACCTCTTACAGGGGATATGTTTAAAGCACGTTTTGAGGATTGTCATTTTGACGAATCAAATTTTCCGTTAATGGGTAAAGAAAAGTCGGTGCCGGAAGCACGACAAGATATTACTTGGGATAATAAGACCTTGTCTCATTTTGATCCTCCTACAAATGAATGTAAACGTGAAGTTCAAAGGATTATTCATTTACAAAATGTTGCAAATCAGTTACCGGATGTATTTACTGACACTAAAGGTGTAGTAAAATCTTATATTCCTGCTGTTAATACTCCAGCAAGGATTGAAGTCCCTGAAGGACAAATTGTCAAAGCAGCAATAGGTGAATCTAAAATACGCCTGAAGCGTGGAAGACCTATTGGTGCAAAAGATAAAATTCCCAGAAGGAAAAGAATACAAAATGAATTTGGTGTTTCTGAAGAACACGTACCCACAATACAGGCCACAAATATAATTGATGCTCCTAAAGAGCTTAAATCTTCTATTCCAGAACCTCCTGAAGAGGAAAATCTTGAAGAGTATAAATCTCCTAAAAAGGGACCTCCTGAAGAGGTGTGTCATGAAATGTTTTCCCCTGAAGAGGAACAGGTACCTGAAAATAATGAGATCTCAATACATTTCATGAAAACTGGAGAAATTCTGGATAGAAATAAAACTGTTGTCGACAACATATTTTCATATAAAATGGCCCTTGACATTACCAGAAGTAATGAAGAAAGTGAGCCAAAAAGCGTCGAAGAATGTCAACGTAGAAATGATTGGCCAAAATGAAAAACAGCTATTGAAGCTGAATTAAATTCGCTAGCGAAACGAGAAGTATTTGGACCTGTTTTCCAAACACCAAAGGGTGTAATGCCTGTTGGATATAAGTGGGTATTTGTACGAAAACGTAATGAGAAAAATGAAATTGTGCGATACAAAGCACGGCTTGTTGCACAAGGTTTCCTGCAGAAACCCGGGATTGATTATGAAGAAACATACTCTCTCGTTATGGATGCAATCACATTTAGATTTTTGATTAGTCTGGTTGTTACAAAAGGATTAGAAATGCGGTTGATGGATGTGGTCACTGCATATTTATATGGATCCTTAGACCATGACATATATATGAAAATCCCTGAAGGATATAAGATGCCTGAAGCATCTACAAGTACATCTAGAAATATGTACTCAATCAGACTACAAAGATCTTTATATGGGTTGAAGCAATCCGGACGCATGTGGTATAATCGCTTAAGCGAATATCTATTGAAAGAAGGATTTGAGAATAATCTTATATGCCCATGTGTTTTTATTAAGAAATCAGAATCCGGATTTGTCATTATTGCGGTTTATGTTGATGATTTAAATATTGTGGGAACTCCTGAAGAGATCTCAAAAACCGCTATATATTTAAAGAATGAATTTGAAATGAAAGATCTTGGCAAAACAAAACTTTGTCTCAGCCTGCAGCTTGAGCACTTGCCAAATGGAATTTTTATTCATCAGTCCATGTATACTGAGAAAGTCCTAAAACATTTCTATATGGACAAATCTCATCCCCTGAGTACTCCAATGATTGTTCGAACACTTGATGTGAAGAAAGATCCATTCCGACCTTGTGATGACGATGAAGAAATTCTTGGTCCTGAAGTACCATACTCAGTGCAATTGGAGCTTTGATGTATCTTGCAAATTGCACTCGACCAGATATTACATTCTTAGTTAATCTGCTTGCAAGATATAGTTCTGCACCAACTCGAAGGCATTGGAATGGCATTAAACATGTCCTTCGTTACCTTCATGGTACGGTTGATATGGGATTATTTTATCAACGTGGTTCAAGTCCAGAATTGATTGGGTATGCAGATGCAGGTTATCTTTCAGACCCACATAGAGGTAGATCTCAAACTGGATATTTATTTACTTATGGAGATACTGTCATATCATGGAGATCTGTTAAGCAGACACTATCTGCTACTTCTTCAAATCACTCAGAAATCATTGCTATTCATGAAGCAAGTCGAGAGTGTATTTGGTTGAGATCAGTTATTCAACATATCCAGGAAAAGTGTGGACTTCTCATGATCAATAATAGCCCAACAATCTTATATGAAGATAATACTGCTTGTATCACTCAAATCAGAGGAGGATATATCAAAGGTGACAGAATCAAACATATTTCACCAAAATTCTTTTATACTCATGAACTTCAAGAAAAAGGTGAAATTGATGTCAAGCAGATACGATCTAGTGATAATCTGGCAGATTTATTCACAAAGGCGTTACCAACTTCCACATTCAAGAAGATTGTGCATAACATTGGAATGCGAAGACTCAAAAGATCTTTTGTCATGCACTTTTCAGGGGGAGTAAATGTGCTGATTGTACTCTTTTTCCTTCGCTGAGGTTTTGTCCCACTGGGTTTTCCTCTGCAAGGTTTTAATGAGGCAATCCTAAAGCACTTGTGGATACATAAGAAGACTGTACTCTTTTTCCTTCGCCATTGGTTTTTCTTCCCACTGGGTTTTTACTTGGCAAGGTTTTAACGAGGCAGATTCTTTATGGGTGGTCATTCAAGGGGGAGTGTTATAAACGATTATAAACGAAGTCGGCAGCCGCCCCCCTGGCCCACCACTAAATTATGTGAATGACCCCACCACTATTATTTTAAATCTGCATAGTGACTTGCATAGTAATTTGCATAGTAACTTGCATAGTAATTTCAACGCCTATAAATATGAGCTTCAGTTGTAATGAAATTCATAAGAAAAAATAGAGAGAGAAAGAAAGCTTCAGTTCTTAAGAGTTTCAAGAGAATTTCTTATTTCTCTTTTGCAATAGTAGTTCCTTTCTTTAAGTTTCATAACATAATTTGATTTTGTAAAATTTTTTTATAGTTCCAGTAGTCATCAAAAAAGAAAAGGAACATGGTTACACGACACTAAGAATGTTATAACGTGTCATCGCATCGTATTTATAAGGCCTATTTAAATCAATGAGCCTGGAAGTCCACCAGAATGAAAGTCCGAACAGAAGAAAGTTAATGTCATGGATTTAATAACTTATCCAAGAAGGTGAATACGGATAGAATCCCGCAGAATCACGTACATAAACTAATATTCAAATCTTAAGCACGTTCTACGAGATTTCATGCGGATACGTGATCACATTCGTTACGAGAAGATAACTTATAAGCAGAAATCATATTAAATGATAAGCACCAACACTATGCCTATATAAACCAGGTAACCTTCTATGAAAATTCTATTCTCTGGTTGGCTATCGAACTACTTCTAAATAATTAGTAAAATTACTGATTTAAGTATCGGAACTTTATCAAACGAATATCGCCGAATCTCTTCACTTTCTTGCAGGTGAACAGTTGTAGGACAGGAGTAAGACACGTCCTTAACATTGGCTCTGTCTGTGGGAGTGAGACCCCCATGATCTGCTCGCTGTATGGCAAGTCGGTCTGATTCAGCAGGTAGTCGACCGACGAAGATCCACCCATCTTCCTGGCTATTTTTTTTTTTTTAGCGAGATCTTTCAGTTCATCGTGCATCTTCTGTTTCTCTGTGTGCTCCCGTTTGGCTTCGGCGTTACTATCCGCTTCTTCTTCACCTTGCTCACTGTGAGCGGGTTGGGCTGCGCCTTCGGTCTCAACATTCTGCTGCTGCAATTCCTCGTTTTTTTTTTTTTTGTAATGCTTCCAAAGCATCCAACGCCTTATTCAATCTCTCCTCAGTCGCTGCTAGTCGTGCTTCCATGGATGCTTCCGTTGTTCGGCTTGCTACAGAACGAGTTACAGTAGGCATGCAAGAACCACGTTAACAATCCGTAAGAACGATATCCCACAGACGACGCCAATGTTAAGGACGTGTCTTGCTCCTGTCCTGCAACTGTTCACCCGCAAGAAAGTGAAGAGATCCGACGATTTTCGCTAGAGTAAGCTCAGATGCTTAAATCAGAAATCTTGCTAATTATTTAGAAGTAGTTCGAGAGCCAACTAGAGAATAAAATTTCCATATAGGGTTACCTGCTTTATATAGGCATAGTATTGGTGTTTATCCTTTGATATGATTTCCGTTTATAAGTTATCTTCCCGTAACGGATGTGACACCTTTACTGCGATGCATCTCGCCCTGGGAGGTACAATACGTCCTAGTTGAGATACATGAAAGAATATGTGGCAACCATTCGGGTGGAATGGCCTTGGCCAGGAAAGCGATTAGAGCAGGCTATTATTGGCCTAATGCAATAAGGGATGCACGGGAGTTCACCAAGAGGTGCCTTAAATGTCAAGAGTATGCACCCACACAACATGCCCTACCGAAAGAACTCACGTCCATAATAGCACCATGGCCTTTTGCCCAATGGGGCATGGACCTGGTCGGACCTTTCCCACCTGGGAAAGGCGGAGTGAAATTCATGATAGTAGCTATGGATTATTTCACTAAATAGGTAGAAGTATAATCATTGGCAACCATAACCAGCAAAGTCATGGTAAGGTTCCTATGGAAAAATATCGTCTGCATGTTCGGGATACCCCACAGCATAGTAACAAATAATGGACGACAGTTTGACTTCGACCAGTACCGGGATTGGTGCACTGTGTTGAACTCAAGGATTCAAGTTTCATATAAATCTACACATGGATTTTGATGATAACAAATGAATTCAAAGAATAAAGGAGTTTCAAGCTCAAGTTGTCCACACAATAGAATCAAGCACATCAAGGAAGCAAGTATGAGCAAGAAGGGAATAAGTTCACATTAAAATCATAGAGTAATTTTGTAAATCTCTTAAAAATTCAAAATTAGGATTAAGGCTCAAAATTATATTTTATCATAAAGCATTAAAATATATTTTCCACATGTGCATGAATATTTTGAAAATTAAATTTGAAAATTTTGAAAGATGATTGATTGTCATCTTTCACATGTGCATGACATGATTAAATGTTTGAACTTTGAAAATTTTGAAAGATGATTGATTGTCATTTTTCACATGTGCATGATATGATTAAAGGTTTGAATTTTGAAAATATTAAGATGCTTGATTGTCATCTTACACATGTGCATGACATGATTAAAGGTTTAAACTTTGAAAATATTAAGATGATTGATTGTCATCTTTCACATGTGCATGTTTTATTTGAATATTTTGAAAAGTGGTGGATGCTTTTCTTGATTTATGCAAAAGGTAGATGTCTTTATTTGAAAATTTTGAAAAGTAAAGTGTGCTCCTTTTGTCATATGCAAAAAGTAAAAGATTATGTTTGAAATTTTTGAAAAGTAAAGTGTGCTCCTTTTATCACATGCAAAAAGTAAAAATATTAGATTTGAAATTTTTGAAAAGTAAATGATGATGTTTTTGATATGGGAATCTTTTCAAATTTGAAATTGAAAAATCATTTGCCTATAAATAGCTCACTTGAGTTTTGCAAAATTCACAACAAGAGCTTACACATCTATTGCTAAGTTTTGCATCATTTCTTCAAAACTCTCATTCTCTCTTTTCTAAAGTTTTGAGCCTTAATTCTTGTTCTTGTTGAGAGAGATATAGGTTGCGCTGTATTGTTTCTATCTCACTCATTGAGGAGTGTACTTTGATAGTCTACCTACTATCAATTCTTGTATTTGTAAAAGGGTGTGTATAACTCTTGTGTGTGTAGAAGGTGTTCTACACGGGGAATAGTTAAATCACCAAGTGTAAGGTGATTGGAAGTGTAGAAGGTGTTCTACACGTGGAATAGTTAAATCACTAAGTGTGAGGTGATTGGAAGTGTAGAGGGTGTTCTACACGGATTCTTTGGAGCGGTGCTGCTCAAAGGTATAATAGGTTTCTATCTCCACCTAAAGGAGATTGAATAGTGGATTTGGGGATCCTCAAGAGGTAGCTTGAGGCGAGGACGTAGGCAGTGGGGCCGAACCTCGTTAACATACTGAGTTTGCTTCTCTCTTACCCTTACTCTTTATATTTATTATTGTTTCATATTTTATTTATATTTTATATTATATATTTGATTTATAATTGTTATTTTTTAAATACAACTCAATTCACCCCCCCTCTTGTGTTAGTCATCTGGGCAACAAGTGGTATCAGAGCTAGAGCTCTATTATAAGATTAACTATCTTTTGAGTTAAGATCTTATGGCTAACATTGCAGCTTCATTTGGTGAAGGTCAATCTAGCAGTCGGCCTCCACTCTTTTGTGGAGACAATTACTCATTCTGGAAAGTTAGAATGAGAATATTCCTTCAGGCTCAAGGTCGAGAAATCTGGAAATGTATTGTAAATGGACCTTATATTCCAACAAAAGTAGTTGATGGAGTAAAGGTCAAAAAGGAAGAAGAAGAGTTTAATCGTGAAGACGATAGACTTTATACTTTGAATTTAACTGCTATGAATTTATTATATAATGCTCTCAATGGTAATGAATTTAATAGAGTAATGATTTGTGCTACAGCAAAGGAAATTTGGGATAACTTGAAAGTTACTTATGAAGGAACTTCTCAAGTCAAGGAATCAAAAATTTATATTCTTACTCATGAATATGAAATGTTTAAGATGAATGATGATGAATCTATTTCTAGTATGTACACTCGTTTTACTAACATCATAAATAGCTTGACAGCTCTTGGCAAAATTTATTCCAAAGTGGAGATAGTAAGAAAAATTCTCAACTCTCTACCAAAACGTTGGGAATCAAAAGTGACAGCGATTCTTGAAGCTAGAGACCTCAAGAAGCTCGAAGTGAATGAACTCATCGGGTCACTTATCACCCATGAGTACACATTGAAAAGAGGAGAAGAAGAAGGAAAGTCAAAGAAGAGCTTGGCACTTATAGCTGTTCCACATGAAAGTGAAAGTGATGAAGATGAGGAAAATGACGACAAAGATGAAGAAGTTGCGATGATAACAAGAAGAATTCAGAGGTTCTTAAAGAAAAATAAATCTCCTCAAAGGAAATCCTTCAATAAGTTTTCCAAGAAAGATTCAGGTAAAAATGACACTTTAATTTGTTATAAATGCAATAAACCCGGTCATATCAAGCCAGATTGTCCTCTGCTAAAGAAAGATCGAAACAAAGGCAAAAAAGCAATGAAAGCTACGTGGAATGATGATTCAAGTAGCTCAGATAGTGAAGCAAGCAATGGAGAATCAGGAAATCTTTGTCTTATGGCTAAAGATGACATTGAGGTAACAAATTTTGATAATATTGAAGATCTTTCATATGAAGAATTGCAAAATGTTTTAGAAGAAGTATATGAGGAATTTGAAAAATTGGGTATTAAGTATACTGTTTTGAAAAAGAAAAATTCTTCTTTAACAAACGAAATTGATATTTTAAGAAAAGAAAATATTGTTTTGAAAGATGAAAATTTTGAGTTGAAGAAAAAGAAAACTGATTTAGAAAATATTATTGAAAACTTTACGAATGGAAAAAGAAATTTTGAAAAACTTCTTGGTAGTCAAAGATGTGTTTTTGATAAGGCAGGCTTGGGATATATGCCAAAACAAAAATACAAACCTTATAAAAACTTCTTTGATAATCCTTCTACATCAAAGTCCAATATTCAAAATTCTTTTCATAAAAATAATTTTGTTAAAAAAGGATACTATTATAATCACTCAAGTTCTTCATATATATCACATACTATTTGTAATTTTTGTAATAGAAATGGTCATAATTATTTTGCTTGTCCTATTAGAAGAAAACATACAATGACTATTAGGACCATATGGGTACCTAAAAATCTTATTTCTTCTAATACTAATAAATAAAGGACCCAAAGAACTTGGGTACCAAGAAAAATCATTTTAATTGTTTTTATAGGTGTGCATGATGTCTTCCACGAACAAAAATAAATGGTTTTTAGATAGTGGATGTTCAAGACACATGACGGGAGACAAGACTAAGTTCTTTGATCTTAGATCTAAAGAAGAAGGACACGTGACATTTGGAGACAACTCGAAAGGGAAGATCGTGGGAATAGGTAAAATTGGTAATAAGTCTTCTCTTATAATTGAAGATGTTCTACTTGTTGAAGGTTTAAAACATAATCTTTTAAGCATAAGTCAATTATGTGATAAAGGATTTACAGTTACTTTCAAAATGGATAAGTGCATTATATTGAATGATTATGATTGTAATATTTGTTTTATTGCTTTTAGAAGTAACAATGTTTATACAATTGATTTTGAAGAAATTACCTCACAAGATGCGATTTGTTTTTCAGCTCAAAATGAAACTAATTGGTTATGGCATAGAAGACTAGGTCATGCCAATATGGAACTTATTTCCAAACTTTCAAAAAATGATCTTGTGAGAGGTTTACCAAAAGTAAATTTTCTTAAAGACAAAATTTGTGATGCATGCCAATTTGGTAAACAAACAAAAACTTCTTTTAAAATCAAGAAACATATTTCCACTACTAGACCACTGCAACTGATACACATGGATCTTTTTGGACCAAATAGAGTTGCAAGTTTAGGAGGAAAATATTATGCATTTGTTGTTGTTGATGACTTCTCTAGATATACTTGGGTCATCTTTCTTACTCATAAAGATGAGGCACATAATGCTTTTACCAAGTTATGCAAGAGAATTTAAAATGAAAATGGTTATACTATTTCAAGTATCCGAAGTGATAGGGGAAAAGAGTTTGTTAATAAAAATATTGAAACATTTTGTGATGAAAATGGTTTTGTGCATAATTTTTCTGCTCCTCGAACTCCTCAACAAAATGGGGTAGTAGAAAGGAAAAATAGATCTCTTCAAGAGATGGCAAGAACAATGCTCAATGAGAACAACTTGCCTAGTTATTTTTGGGCTGAAGCGGTAAGTACTGCATGTTATGTTATAAATAGAGTTATGCTAAGGTCTAAATTAGATAAAACCCCCTATGAGCTTTGGAATGAGAAAAAGCCCAACATTTGTTACTTTCATGTATTTGGATGCAAATGTTTTATTTTAAATGACAGAGATAATTTAGGCAAGTTTGATGCAAAATCTGATGAAGGTATCTTTCTCGGGTATTCTACTAATAGTAAAACTTATAGAGTATTCAATAAAAAGACTTTGACTGTACAAGAATCTATGCATATAGTATTTGATGAATCTAATTCTCTACTCTCCAATAAATCTATTGATGAAGAAACAGGAGGTATAAATAATACGGAAAGTCTCAATCTCAACAAAGAGAACACAATAGAGGAAGTCCAACATGGAGATATCAGGAAAGATCATCAAAATTTAATACAAGATGCAACCAAACAGTGGAAATTTGTGAAAGATCATCCAGTGGAACAAATTCTGGGGGAACCTTCACGAGGTGTAAGCACTCGATCATCTCTTAGAAATATTTGCAATCATACTGCTTTTCTATCTCAGATTGAACCTAAAAACATTGATGAAGCACTTCTTGATGAATTTTGGATTCTAGCTATGCAAGAAGAGCTTAATCAATTTGAAAGAAATGATGTTTGGACACTTGTTCCTAGACCAAAAAATCATACTATTATTGGAACAAAATGGGTTTTTAGAAACAAGAAAGATGAGTCCAGAGTCATTACTAGAAATAAGGCTCGACTTGTAGCCCAAGGTTTCAATCAAGAAGAAGGAATCGATTATGATGGACATATGCACCAGTCGCAAGATTAGAAGCTATTCGAATGCTACTTGCATATGCTTGTTATAAAGATTTCAAACTTTTTCAAATGGATGTTAAAAGTGCTTTCTTAAACGGTTTTATAAATGAAGAGGTATATGTTGAGCAACCTCCAGGTTTTGAAAATCATATTTCTCCAAATCATGTTTTCAAACTCACAAAAGCACTATATGGACTCAAACAAGCTCCTAGAGCGTGGTACGAGAGACTTAGTGGTTTCTTGATTAAAAAAGGCTTTTCAAGAGGAAAAATTGATACAACTCTTTTCATTAAATACGAAAATGATGATATTCTTTTGATTCAGATTTATGTTGATGATATAATATTCGGTGCTACTAATGAAAATATGTGCCAAGTTTTTGCTAAGACTATGCAGGAAGAATTTGAAATGAGCATGATGGGAGAGCTTACATTCTTTCTCGGATTGCAAATTAAGCAAGCAAAAAGTGGGACATTCATCAATCAATCGAAATATATTAAGGAATTGCTGAAGAAATTTGGGATGGAAGGTGCTAAGGAAACTGGAACACCAATGAGTCCATCCACTAAACTTGATAAAGATGAAACCGGTAAACTAGTTGACTCGAAGGTATATCGAGGTATGATTGGTAGCTTATTATATTTGACAGCCAGTAGACCAGATATTATGTTTAGTGTGTGCTTATGTGCACGCTTTCAATCATCTCCAAAAGAATCACATTTAATTGCAGTTAAGCGCATTCTTAGATATCTTAGTGGTACAATTAACTTAGGGTTATGGTACCCTAAGCACACATCTTTCGATCTAATCAGCTACACAGATGCAGATTATGCTGGCTGTAAAATAGATCGAAAAAGCACTAGTGGAGCATGTCACTTCTTAGGTCGTGCACTAGTTTCTTGGTTTAGTAAAAAACAAAATTCTGTTGCACTATCTACTGCTGAGGCAGAATATGTTGCTGCGGGTAGTGAATATGTTGCTGCGGGTAGTTGTTGTGCTCAAGTTCTTTACATGAAGCAACAACTTGAGGATTTTAAACTTATGTACAATCACATTCCAATCAAATGTGATAATACAAGTGCTATAAATCTTTCAAAAAATCCAATACAACATTCTCGGACCAAACATATTGAAATTAGATATCATTTTCTTAGAGATCATGTGCAAAAGGGCGATATTGTATTAGAATTCACTAGTACACATGATCAATTGGCAGACATTTTCACAAAACCCCTACCAGAAGATAGACTATGCATGATTAGAAGAGAAATAGGAATGATGCATGCCATGGATATCTGCTAGATACTTTTATTTCATTATCTTAAATGACCTACAGAAACTTGAGACGTTTAGCCTCATCATTCAAATGCATTTGCTCCTCATAAATCATCATGCCATCCTTATCTAAAGGATTAGGCAATCGAAATGAAGAGGTAAGCAAGGATTTCAAATCCTTATTCTGTTGCTTTAATTCTACTATTTTTTTGTTTGACTCATAAACAAGTCGTTGAAGTACAGATACAGTCTCGTTAAGCTTCTCAATTTCGCGAGTTTTGGACTGCAACCGAGCAGAAAACGCAACGATAGATGATGAGTATCGAGTTCCGAGACCCACAAGCTCGTAAATGGCGTCATGATCTGATTTATTAGCTAAATCAGTCTCTTGTTGCTTCATGGCACCCACGACAGATGCAGAAATAGATTGAGACTGAGGTGAAGGATACCTCAAATCTTGATCAAGAGAAGCACTGAAGGGAATTCTACGAGCCATTGAAAAAATTGTAGAATGAGAATGCAAGCAAATTGCAAAGATGAGAAGAAAGCTTGATGCGAAATAGATAAAACTAAGGATTGCTCTTATAGAAACGGAAATAAGAACAAGACAAACTTACAAATCATGATCATATCTCATTTTTCAGCAACATCAAGCGGATCAAATCTTTGCACCGAATTGCCAGAGCTATGCCTCCAACTTTTGCAGGTTTTGTCGGGTACGAGTGGTTTCAATTATTCAGCTCTTTACAAAATCTCCTTCCGCACCGAATTATCGAAACTAGGCCTCCAGCCTTTGCAAGTTTTGTCGAACACGTGTGGCTACGCACCGAATTCTCTACAGTCTCTACTAACGCAGCGTTTTATTTATCTATTGGTTATTGCAGGAATATATCTTATTGAACTAATTATGATTCCTTTTTAATGATGCCAAAAGGGGGAGAAGTTTTAGACTAGAACATTAACATTGTTTAAATTGCTAAACTTGTTATATATGCTTGGAATTATATTTATATTTTTGCTTGAAAAACTAACGCACATTCTCAGGGGGAGCTTAAGTATTCATACAGGTTTCAAGTTCTATCAAGCATTTGTCATCATCAAAAAGGGGGAGATTGTTGAACTCAAGGATTCAAGTTTCATATAAATCTATACATGGATTTTGATGATAACAAATGAATTCAAAGAATAAAGGAGTTTCAAGCTCAAGTTGTCCACACAATAGAATCAAGCACATCAAGGAAGCAAGCATGAGCAAGAAGGGAATAAGTTCACATTAAAATCATAGAGTAATTTTGTAAATCTCTTAAAAATTCAAAATTAGGATTAAGGCTCAAAATTAATATTTTATCATAAAGCATTAAAATATATTTTCCACATGTGCATGAATATTTTGAAAATTAAATTTGAAAATTTTGAGGTTTGAATTTTGAAAATATTAAGATGCTTGATTGCCCAGTCTCAACTGCACTAATTCTCATATCCTATCTAAAGTATGTGTGACTACTTGAGGCGCCATGTACAAAAAAAAAAGAGACAAAGGGTGGGCATGCGAAAGTCAACAGAACCCACTGCCCCTAACCATCGGCACAAAGGTGTCGCATTCGAGAAATGCCTCATTAATAGAGACCCGCGACAAGCTGTCCAGCTCGCGAGGTAAAAGGAAAGGTCGCAGACTGCCCAAGCCACAAAACACCAAGGAGGCACTGAGGCACAAAAAAGGAGGCGCTGAGGCAAAAGACCCCACCTACCTAAAACACCAATGACGAGTAAAACACTCGCAGGTGTCGCACGAAAAAGGAGGCGCTGAGGCAAAAGACCCCACCTACCTAAAACACCAAATATGAGTATAACACTCGCAGGTATCACACTAAAAAAGAGGCGCTGAAGCAAAAGTTACCTAAAACACCAAAGACGAGTAAAGCACTCGCATGTGTCGTACGAAAAAGGAGGCGCTGAGGCAAATGGCCCCACCTACCTAAAATACCAAATACAAGTAAAACACTCGCAGGTGTCGCACGAAAAAAAAGGCGCTGAGGCAAATGACTCCGCCTACCTAAAATACTAAAGACGAGCAAAACACTCGCAGGTGTCGCATAAAAAAGGAGGCACTGAGGCAAATGACCCCGCCTACCTAAAACACCAAAGACGAGTCTCAACACTCGCAATGCCATGAAAAAAAAAGGAAGATAAGAACAGGGAAGGGTTGGGGACTGCCCAACTAACAAAGAACCCACAACAAGCTACCTAACTTGTGAGGTTGAAGGAAAGGTCAAAGACCACAAGAATAACTCAAACAAAAGCAAAGGCAAGGGTAAAAATAGACCACAACGAGAATCAAGACGAACACTCAAAACAGTTCAGCCAGAGAACCCTGTGCCTCGGAAAGGTCTTGAGCCATAAGGCGCGCTTTCTCCAAGGCGCCCAGCAGGTCTTGCGACAAGCCACTACACCGTTCTTGAGAACGAGTAAGCTCCTCCCGGATCGAGTTTATCTCTCCACTACGGGCAAGGAGCTCCGAGTCCTAGCAGGCCAATTCGGCGCTTAAGCCCTGTTGGACTTCAGAAAGCTACGCCCTCGCCAGGTCCCTCTCAGATTGCAAGACCTGGCAAGAAAAGTTATCCCTAATTTTCGCCTCTTCAGCAAGACGAATAGTGCCCCGAAGCTCAAGGACCTCACCATCACGCAACTCCAACTCCCCTTGAAGAGAGTTGACGAAACCCTCTGCCTGATCCAAACGGCACTCGAGTTCCCTGTTCCTCTAGACTAAGGCCTCCAACGCAGTTTCAGCCTCCTGCCATTTCCCTTTAATTTCCTCTTCCCGCCGAACAAAATTAGCCACTACCCTAGCCGCCAGGTTGTCAACACCCTTTAAAAAAAAAGCCCGGGTAAGGAAAGGAAAGGAAAGGAAAACAATGAGAAAAGGTGAATGAAAAAGACAAGTAAAGGGAATACTGCAGAAAACCAATCTTTTAGTTGGTTGGCCATTTCGGTGACAATCTCGGCTTGTGCAAGAATTGGCGAAGAATAGGCACCCCCACTGCCATCACATCCAATATTCCCCCTAGGACCACTGATTTCCTCAGCCGTCACGATCTTCACAGGCATAGGAGCTGCACACTCCACCTGGCCCGACAAGTGCACAGTATCAAGTCGCAAGTTAGGACAGGTTGTCTCCTCCGCATGGGCGCCTTCTCTAAGCAAGTTATCTAACTCCTCGTCAGTAAGGGAGTTAGTCGCTCCACCAAAAGAAGACCCTGGAAGAGGAATCGAGGAGAGACACTCCCCGCTACCAACCAAAGAAGGGGTGTTACCCCCGGATATGGAAGTAGGGGGAGTTTCCAAACCAAGCCTGCCCACGGCTCATTGAGGACAAGCGCCTGCTTGAGCAAGAATCAGGGAGCCTCATTCCCGACCAAAAGGCTGGGCGCCGACAAAACTCTCTTCCACCTCTCTAGAGGCGGCCTCCAATGGTGATGACGGGCGCACACCAGAGCTAGTAATTCGCTGCAGCTGGAGGGCAGCCATAACATCGGCAGGCAGGTCACCGCCCCTCATGAGTCCTTCAGTAGAATGGGGCGCAAACACAGGAGCATGCGCCAGAGGGCTGGTTTGAAGAGGCGTCTGGACTTGAAAAGTGGCGGTCAATTCAAAAAGAGCTAGGCTGGCCAGATCTTTCCTGTTACTTAACCTAACAGATTGCGGCCTTGTGGAAGAACCACCAAAGGCGGCAGGTGCAGAAGCCGTTGGCGATGTAGCTGCCTCAGATTGGTCGCCCCCTGAACTAGCCCTGGCCTTTGAGAGTGGCTGCTTAGGGACACCCGCTCAGGATGTCAAGCCTCCCTTTGAAACTGGAGGCGTGGACGCCAGCTTCAGACCCCCTTCGGGGGACACCAAGGGTTTCTTCGAATGAGGAAGTTGAGAAGGATCCTCAATATGAGTTCTTTTCTTTTGACCCTCATCATTCTTCTTCTTGGACCTTCTCTCTTTTTTGTCCTCGCCCACGTCAGTCCCCGACTTCTTCTTCTCATTTGGCTCCACCTTCTTATTCCGCACAACCTCAACGTCTGTCATGGTTTTGTCGGAAGGATTAGGCAGAGGGGTAGGAATAACATCCGTAATCATAAAATCACGTCCTTGGGCAAATGAGCGATTGGAGGACATCGGAAACCATTCTATATGGGCTGTGGACAATAGTTTATCGGTCCAGAGATCATCGGGATGATCTGCAGCCCAGGCACGAACATCGTCTATACGAGCCAACTCTCGCCTGGACAGTGGAGGCATAAGGGACCATAGGGCGCCGACTCTCAGGGATAAGGCGCCAAATTGCCCGGATAGAAAATCTCTGAAAACCTCTTCCTGGCCTGGAAATTCACATCCTTGCCCGCTGATAAAGAAGAATTTCGTGGTCCACGCCTTGGCATTGGAATATCGACTTTCAAACATAGCCAAAGGTTGACCTTTTTCCTTCTAACGAAAGACAGCCACACAACCCTTGTTGGCCGTCCTCACATCGTAGAAAGCCAAAAACTCCCGAGCAGTCATATCGGGGTATGGGTCACGGAGGGGTTCTAGAACCATCCGGAAGACGATGCAAGCGCACAAGTAAACCCTCGAGACGAAAGGGTAGAGTTGAATTAGAGCTAGTTCCAACAAATCTAAAATGTCGCAAAGAGGGCGACAAAAGGGAAGTTTCAATCCATGAGACAAAAGGGCTATGAAAATGGCTACCCAGCCCGAGAACCCTTCATCGTCACAACACCCAGATTCAAGAGCTTTCATCACAATGGAATCCGGGATGCTGAACTCCTTTTGGATCTCAGCCAAATGCTTCTCTCGGACACTCGAGCGCCATGTGTATCCATCAAACGTTGTGCCTTTAAGAATGTCAAAAGGCTGAACTGAACCGCTACCTTGTTCCACCATGGGGTTGTGAAAAGAAAAGAAGCAAAAACAAGAGACAAGAACGAAAGAATGCAAAGAACGGGGGAAATACCAAGGAATAAAATAAGCAAAAGAGAGAAAGGAAAAAAGGAATAGCCGTCAGATATAAGATAACCGTCACACGCTACATCTTCCCACTACTGCCACGATTATCGAAAACGAAGATGAAAAGACGGCAGGCAAGTAATAGGACACCAAAAAAAAGATCATGCTCCCATGCATATTTAAGCGGGAATCAAAAGCACATAAAAGTCAAAATAAAATGAATTCCCTACGCCTTGAAGCGTAAAGAATTCGTGGGGTAACTGTAGGGCCTATTTAAATCAAGGGGCCTAGAAGCCCACTAGAATGAAAACCCGAACAAAAGAAAGTTAATATCATGGGTTCAATAACTTACCCAGGAAGGTGAATAAGGATAGAATCCCGCAGAATCACGTACATAAACTGGTATTCAAATCTTAAGCACATTCTACGGAATTTCATGCAGATACGTGATCACATTCGTTACGGGAAGATAACTTATAAACGGAAATCATATCAAAGGATAAGCACTAACACTATGCCTATATAAACCAGGTAACCCTCTATGGAAATTCTATTCTCTGGTTGGCTCTCAAACTACTTCTAAATAATTAGCAAGATTACTGATTTAAGCGTCGTAGCTTTCCCAGGCGAAGATCACAGGATCTCTTCACTTTCTTGCAGGTGAACAGTTGCAGGACAGAAGCAAGACACATCTTTAACAATATTCGTATTGTGTCAAGGCATGTACATTATACTCAAAGGGTCAACACGAATATGATCCGTTAAGAATTTTGTGTATGTTGCCCAGATGACTAACACAAGAGGGGGGTGAATTGAGTTGTATTTAAAAAAATAACAATTATAAATCAAATATATAATATAAAATATAAACAAAATATAAAACAACAATAAATATAAAGAGTAAGGGTAAGAGAGAAGCAAACTCAGTATGTTAACGAGGTTCGGCCCCACTGCTTACGTCCTCGCCTCAAGCTACCCCTTGAGGATCCCCAAATCCACTATTCAATCTCCTTTAGGTGGAGATAAAAACCTATTACACCTTTGAGCAGCTCCGCTCCAAAGAATCCGTGTAGAACACCCTCTACACTTCCAATCACCTCACATTTGGTGATTTAACTATTCTCCGTGTAGAACACCTTCTACACTTCCAATCACCTTACACTTGGTGATTTAACTATTCCCCGTGTAGAACACCTTCTACACACACAAGGGTTATACACACCCTTTTACTAATACAAGAATTGATAGTGGGTAGGCTATCAGAAAACACTCCTCAATGAGTGAAATAAAAACAATACAGCGCAAACTATATCTCTCAAAATGAACAAGGGTTAAGGCTCAATGCTTAAAGAAGAGAGAATGAAAACTTTGAATGAATGTTGTATGCTCTTAGTGTTGTGAATGTGAAGCTCTCAAATGATCTATTTATAGGCATATGAGACTTCATATTCAAATTTAAAAAGATTCACAAGTCAAAAATATCATCATTCACTTTTCAAAAATTTCAAATCAAATCTTTTTACTTTTTGTATGTGACAAAATGAGCACACTTTATTTTTCAAAAATTCCAAACCTAATCTTTTACTTTTTGCATATAACAAAAGGAGCACACTTTACTTTTCAAAATTTTCAAAAAAAGATATCTACCTTTTGCATAAGTCAAGAAAAGCATCCACCACTTTTGAAAATATTCAAATAAAACATGCACATGTGAAAGATGACAATCAATCATCTTAATATTTTCAAAGTTCAAACCTTTAATCATATCATGCACATGTGAAAGATGACAATCAATCATCTTAATATTTTCAAAGTTCAAATTTTTAATCATGTCATGCACATGTGAAAGATGACAATCAATCATCTTTCAAAATTTTCAAAGTTCAAATCTTTAATCATGTCATGCACATGTGAAAGATGACAATCAATCATCTTTCAAAATTTTCAAATTTAATTTTCAAAATATTCATACACATGTGGAAAATGTATTTTAATGCTTTATGATAAAATATTTATTTTGAGCCTTAATCCTAATTTCGAATTTTTAAGAGATTTACAAAATTACTCTATGATTTTAATGTGAACTTGTTCCCTTCTTGCTCATGCTTGGTTCATTGATGTGCTTGATTGTATTGTGTAGACAACTTGAGTTTGAGACTCCTTTATTCTTTGAATTCATTTGTTATCATCAAAATCCATGTGTAGATTTACATGAACCTTGAAACCTTGAGTTCAACAGTGTAAAAATCTCAACACTAATACGATCCTTTAATATTTCGTATTGGCACGACATAACCCGTCAATACAATAAATGTATACCACACGACATGATCCAACACGTTTCATTCAATTAACACGTTTGACACGTTTTAACCCATTTGCACTAATTTATTTTATATAAGTATTAAAATATAAATGAAAACATAAAATAGTAAAATACATCATAATATGATCCACAATCACACCATAGTCTGGACATTATAAAATATTAAAATTGCATCACAAATATAAATTATAATAAACAACACATATTATAAATTTATAAACATATTAATTTTACAATCCCTATTATGATAAAAACACAAATTGAAATAAATTTAAAACTTATAAAAGGATGTGGAGCATCGCTATTGCCTTTGTTGATGTTTAATTCCATTACATCTTTAGTTATCCCATTTAAATCAGTATTTCTATAAAAAAATAAAAATAAAAAAAGCATCAATAAACAAAATTATTGAAACACCCAATGTGATCAAAATGTTGGAATGGAAAGATCTTAAAGAAAAGCGATGTAAATAAATAAATAAATGTTAAGGAACCAAATATCCCAAGACAAGACGCACAAACAAGAGGTGTCAATGGGATGAACTCAAACAAATGCAACTAATTGCATTGAACTATAAAGGTGCTGCAATATAAAACCAATCGACCAAAGACTACTCATAAATTTAAGATACCAAATAAAGCATCAAGTCCATGTAGGTGGCAAAAAATTGTGTCTTGCGTACATGCATGTAAATACACGTGTAAGCTAAGTCATGTTTTGTATATGCTTGAGATGAGATCTCATTTGGAATAAACACTGAATTCTTATCTTTCAAAATGTTCATTATATATGGTAGTTGTATGAATCTAACAATAGTAAAAAAAATGGTTGTCATCCATATCCATAAAATTAATCAACTAAAATGGCCTAGGTACATGGAGAGATCACCGAACATATTAATAGCCGAAGAATAGTGCAAATGCTAAACTGAAATGAGAGTTGCATCCGTGCATGCAAGTAGCAAAGTTCAATCGATAGACACCACCAGCTTACTAGTAAATGTAAATTAAATGTTTTACCAATCTACAACGGATCCAGCCTAGAACTAAGGCTACTACAATGGGTTATTTGCAGTAGTGGGAACACAACATTGTAATGGAGAACTATTGCCTGCAATTCATGAAGATTGCATGAAGACTATTTGAATATCTATAATATTCTACTCTGTTTTCATTAAAAAAATGATTATTTTTGTCACTTTAATATTCTACTTTGCTTTTTTAAAAACTAATAAATAGTGTTTGCATTCATGTCAATACAGTCTCAACCAATTAAAAATTGTAAACTATCCAAAATAATAAATACATCCATAAAGGAGAGTGAAACAAAATAATAAAAAAAATTATTTAATATCTCAATTGCACAAATATTATTCCACTATTCAGCAGAACAAATTGAGCCTTCAAAATCTTTCACAACCCAAAATTCTGACTGATAAGAGAAGAGTCCTTAGATGATAAGTTACTTAAACAATAGGAGATGAAGCATATATGATAGGAGAGACAGGAGACACGGTACATGGGCATATAAAAGCATACTCCATTATTGTTCAATATTCACAAAAATTTAACTAAACCTGCAAAAAGCTAGCATACTTGGCACCTAGAAATACAAAATATAAATATTAATATGAAGAACAACTCAGTCAAACAAAATATGAAGAACAACTCAAACAGTCAAACGTGCTCTGAAAAAATAAAATGTAAATAGTAAAAATTAAATCCTAACCCAAACAAAGTTACAAAATCAGTCCCTCATTTTCATTTTCAGATCAACAAATGAACTTACCTTTAGGGTTTCTGTGAAGAGGTGCGGCGTGAGAAAAGGAGAGGTTGAAAGGATCCGTGCGTGGGTAGGCGATGCGACGTGAGAAGAGAGACGTCGATTCGGAGGTGAGCTATTGACAGCAATGAGGATGGCACGACGTGCTCGTGACTGTGAGAAGAAGAGAGAACATAGAAGGTGAGAAGAAAGGGGACTAGAAGTGGAAGGAATAGTCGAGAAGAAGACTGGAAGTAGTGGGAGGGTAAATGAAAATAAAATGAAAGGGGGGGGGGATGGGGGCAGTGTGGGTAATCAGATTAGGCCATTAGGGTTTTTGTGAAATGGACGGAATGTTTACAAATAAAAAAATAAGTTATATATATAAAATTGTGTCTTAACAGGTCATAACGGGTTTGACCCATTATAACCCGTTATCAAATCGTGTCATAACGGGTCGACATTATTTGACTCAAAATTTGTTAAGACTAAACACTAGCCCACTTTTATCATGTCGTATATTTTTTGTGTTAATGTATCGTATCACATATTACCACCCCTACACGAGACTATGTGAGGTATGGATTGTTTTTTGAGTTTAATTGAGTTTTGTTGAGGTCGTGTTTCGCGAACCTAGATAATTCTACATCATAAGAAACCTGTCTGCAACCTACGTACATTAAGTGAGTGGGGCTCGAATGAGCTGTGGTACCTCTAAGCTTAAATTAGTATGTGAGGATGAGAAAACTCAAATGATAGAGTAAAAGAGAATAGAGATCATAGAGAGGATTCTAATGGGATGTATGAGATATTTATATATCTGTTCAAGGAGATATTCTGATCAGGGGATTTGGAGATATCATCTGCATCGTCTTGTGCTCCTTGCTGTCCTTCATTTAATACGGCGTGGCTCTCATTTAATGCGGTGTGACTCTCATTCAATCTGGTTAACCTCTTTTTGACACGATCGTACCGCTCGATACTACCTAGCCACCAACATTCGAATACCTAGGTTGTCCTTGATATCCTGGTGTACTGCCGGCCACCCATCTTCCTTTTTTGTCTGTGCCTGCTATTGATTTCCACATACTCAATTGTCAACACCTACACTGAGCCCTAGTTGGGCTTTAGGTCCTAGGCCAGCTTTGTTCAGCCCATCTCGCAAGTTCTTGGGCTCTAGGTCTTGTCCAGGCCTAGTCTGACCGCTAGGGAATCCCCCACATAGAGTTGAATTGAGATAAAAATTAAAAATTGAATAAAATATTTTTATTTTATGTGATGCCCCCAATCTACGTCTGTGATTAACGTCAATAGAAGTATCAGGATAGGTAATACTAGGCTACATATCATTCGTATATGTCAAAGTTAATGCAAATGCACCTACTCTTATTAACAATATGCCAAAAATATCGAAGTGAATTGAAGTTAAATCTCTAAAATGGGCAAAGAATTAAAACTTTGCAAGTGGTCACATGGTAACTACCTCAAACCTATAAAAATTTATAATATACATAAAGTGATAGTACCAGTACAAGTTCAGGACTCGTAACATAATATACAAAACATAACATCATCAATAACACAGATACCCCTTAACTCACAACGGACATTCCTTATTCACATCTTTATAACTAAGACCGAACCTAAACTGGCCTATGCTAATCTTCTCTTCCTGGCAACATTTGATCCCTATAGGTGTTGCATAAACGTTTTCTAGGGTCAATGAGCCATCTGCGCCTCAGCTTTATCCTGTCATATCACACTCGACATGTGATAAAAAAAAACTGTCATCTTCTCGAAAGCGATATAGTCAATGAGACTTTCAGGGCTCCTTAAAGCCTCTTAGGAGGTCTCAATCTCCTGTTGTGTCATCTAGTCCTGCCAACGCTTCTATCATTCCCGAAATGAATGATAGTAAAAGTCATACAGAGTGAGATTTTATAAAGTCTCAATAAGTGCATGTATAACGTGATAAAAGCATCACCGGTATATATATATATATATATACACACACACACCATTCAATAATGCAAAATCCATGAATGTATGACTCATGAGTTGACTTATTCACAAACACTTTTAATAAAACATCATGTTTTTCATGAGAAGACTTATTTTAACACGTAACCAAACTTTTTGTGTATGACATGTCTTTTCAAGAACTTTTAACACTACGTGTTTTCATTTATATTCTTATTATCCTTATATTGACAGCAGATCGAATCGTCTTCATTGTCATTTTCTTAACCACAACGACAGATTGAATCGCTTTCACCGTTGGGTTTCCTTTAATCATGTTAGTCATTTGGCAGTCAAAACGCCTTCACCATCCTAACATGATTTTCATTAATCACAACGGTAGTTTGAAACGCCTTCACCATCGGATTTAATAGCATGACAGTAAATCGAATCACTTTCACCGTCAGCTTTCTTAATTACGTCAATCATACAGCAGATCGAATCGCCTTCACTATAATGATGTAACATCTCATTTTTTGACAGCAAATCGAAACGCTTTCACCGTCGGCATGTCAGTCATTCGGCAGTTCGTATCACTTTCACTATCATGAACGACTTTTATTTTCTTATTTCTTTCCTTGTATTTATTCAAGTTTTATTTGAGACCATTATAACTCAATCATGGGACTCATTAAAAAAAAGCATACAACTTAAACCTTTTTCATGCGTAATGCATGACTCATGTGATGTATGACGCATGCATTTACCAAATCATGGTGTATTCATGCTAAACATGTACTTATCAATTCTTTCAAGTAAATCATAAATATTTCATCAAAGAAAAAATTTAATTAATTAAACCCTAAACTTGAAATAGCCTAGGCCGTGATTACGCCCAAAGAATAACGCGGTCGTTTGCAGTATAGCTTTGGGGTGTCGATTCCACAGGGAGATTGATTCAGAAATTGAAGAATAGTAACGAAATTAACAAAAAGATTTAGATGAGTGCGAAAAGTAAATTTTAGAGTGTAACATAAATTAAAACTAAATGAGTAATTTGAACAGTATAAAAATGAGACGAAAAGTAGAGCGTAAGGAATTCCTTGTGTATTTATGGTATTCAAATTTATTCTTAATTCATTGATAACTCAATTAAGAATTCTATATCCAAATTCTTAATCGGAATATATAACATTAATAACCAAAATTTAAATAAAATATAACTCTTTGAAAAATCATTTTTCGCGCTTAACTCTCATACATTGTTATCGATATTGAGAAAATCCAACGACGACAATATACCCAAGAGGCGATGTTGTAGCAGAGAATTAAATCAATATAAATAATCAATTGTTCCAAACATAATTATAGAACTAATTCACTCAATGGAAAAAGCATGACTGAATCCATGAACGAAATAGATTTTATATTTATTTGAAGACGAAAAACATCACAAATAAATTGAGAATAATAGAACAAAAGAGTTTTAATATTTAAAGACCAAATACATGAATTAAAAATAAATTACAAACACCATCACACACACAAGTTCATCCCTAGCCCTCATTGAGAATTTAGTTACACATATTGAAAATATGCAACAAAAATTCTCCAAGGGATAATATGGAAGAGCCAACCATTATTTTCTTCTCTCTTCTTTAGTTTTTCTTTTCTTTTTTCAAGCTCTCAAAAACAATGTATCTTCCAAGGCATCCAAGAACACTAAGCATGGTCTTAGAACACACACCCCTCCCTTCTATTTATAAGCATCCTTCATGCAAGCTGTCATGACAAAATCATCACAATTTCAACTTGTTTTGCCATGTGCCATTCTTGAATCCAAGTGATTTGTGAGTTGTCATTTTGATCATTTGTTTTCTCATTATGCATGAGCTGGATTTTGCTTGTAGGTTGAGTGTTTCAATTTTGCTTCTCTATCCATTAGTTGTCTTGTATGACTTAATATCTTGTGGTCAAATAATTTGTCTTGAAGAAACTTGAGTGCACTTCATCTTGTATATGAATTGATCATTGAATTTTCAAGTTGGTGTAGGAGTACTTGCTGGAAAATATTATGATAACATTTAGATTTGATGCAAGTGGCTGAAAAATATCCAGGAACGTCAAGTGCAGGTGCGTCCACTTGATGGTCGATTTTGTCTTAAATTGAGTGGATATCTCTTCAAACATAAAACATAAAAGTTATATATATTTCTCTTGCGGTTCTATATCATCTTGAATCAGCTCAATCGGAGATTGGATGAGAGAGTTACGCCCATATTACGAAAAGATGTCAGAACTGTCTAAAATTCCGCAATTATCTTCATTTGCTCCTAATGTCTATATTTGTGTCCTAAATCAAAATATAAGAATAATGAGTATATTTAGGCATCAAATAAGAATAAATTATTAAACATTAAGAGAGGAAAATATGACATTTTATATTCTCATCAATATATTAAATCATGCTTATATCTATCTCAAGATAAATGACCATTAATTTTAATAACATGAGTTATATCCATTATTTTCTCATTTCTTTTAGTATTTAAATAGAGTATTTAGAGTGCATTTTTGTGCACTCATCACACCTCCCAACTTACTCATTGCTAGTCCCTAGCAATTTTCATGCAAAATGATGAGAAAGACCAAATAAAATCACACATAGGGGCCATCAAGACACATTTTTCAAATTTACATATCAAAACAATCTTAGAAATTCAATAACCCTTTTATAAGTAATTCAAATATAGCAATCCACAGAGTGTATATGTGTTCCAAACTATTTTTATCAAATCAGAGGTTTCGACACATGCAACATTAGAATATCTTAAGCAAAAAGGTTCAACTCCATAACTCACGGGTATAGAAGTGTTTCATGTATGGGTTCTCTCTATGGAGTTGACAAAGGTGTATATTTACTCTCATGAAAATTTAGCCAATTATATATAAGTAACAAGTAAACATTGATCTTATGATAGGAATACTAACAAATGAGATTTCCACCATTCTTTCCACAAGCATACTTAGGATCGGAAAAATCAACATAAAGGGTTGTGATGTGGTTTAGGGTTGGGGTTCATAAGAAAAAAAGGTGAAGAGGTTTCAAAAACTTCCAAGTATACACAAAAGAGAATCTGTTAAATTTTTCAGTAGACTATACTTTCTTTTTGATGTACTTTTCAATTTTTTATATTTTTGACTAAGTACACTTTTCCATCTTCTTTTGCCACTGGTGTCTTCGCAATTTGATGAACTCTTTCATGAATAATTTGATGGACACATCTAGCACCATGCCATTTTTGTCATGGTTTTTTTTTTATGATAATTTCACACCTAGTACACACTTGGAAGTAAAATGGTAGGAAAATATAGTGTATAAGCTATACTCCAATGTGGAGAGGTATGGATGATGTAGATATGAAAAGAAAAGGCCATATATGTATATTGGCTCAAAATTGGCTGCTAGGGATCTATGATGAAAAGGCTCAGCTTGAAAGGCTCAAACGTTAATCCTAAGTTGACTTTCGTCATATCCCAAGTATATCCATCATCTTACCACAAACCATATAATGATATTCTCAAAAGAAGTGTCAAATTCAACAGATCAATGGATACTTATCATAATTTTTGTATTTGTAAGCTCTCAATTCTCACAAAATTCACATGAATACTTGAGCAAAATAATTCTTTAGTTACATGTGTCAAATCACCATATTACCACAAAGTTTGGAGAAGTGCATAAATGGCTCTGTGGATGTTTTAGCAAAATGATTTAAAATGGGTTTGTTGAATTCACCAAGATGGTTATGAATGAGCATGAGTATCATGTGTGAAAAGATGCATGTGTGAAAAAATTTGGCAATTTTTTATATATTGATTGAAATATGCCACAGAGTTTAAATAACAGATTTGTATTCCCACCCCCCAACTTAAATGAAACATTGTCCTCAATATTTAAGAATCAGAATTGAATAACTAAACAAGGTAGAATACACCTGATGTGGGTGGCTTGCTTGGCATCAAAGATGGTATTTGTCAAAATAAAATTAACCTATAACAAAATAAAGTAAACAATAAACAAAAATAAAATGAACGAAAATAAAATAAAAGAAAAACATACCTGGAGATGGTCAAGATTGATATACTGGGTCCATAAGTGGAATGTCTTCCACTTCTGAAATTTGTCTATCAATTAAGATTTTGAGGCGTTGACCATTTACTTTGAAGATACATCCATCTTTTGGATTTTCTATTTCTACCGCCCCATTTGTGAAAACGTTTTTTACTATAAAAGGGCCGGTCCATCTAGATCGAAGTTTTCCTGGATGCTTATGGAGTCTTGAATCATATAAAAATACTCGATCATTAGGTTTAAATGTTCTTCTCAAAATATTTTTATCATGAAATACTTTCATTTTAGCCTTATAGATCTTGGAGTTTTCATAAGCATCATTTCTCAATTCTTCTAATTCCGTCAATTGGAATTTTCTAAGTTTTCCTGCTTTTTCCAAGTCAAAATTGAAATGTTTAATGGCCCAATATGCTCGATGCTCGAGCTCCACAGGCAAATGATAAGGTTTTCCAAAAACAAGTCTATAAGGTGACATGCCTAAGGGAGTTTTGGAAAGCTGTACGGTAAGCCCAAAGCGCATCGATTAGTCTCAAAGACCAATCTTTCCGATCCAGGTTGACCGTTTTTTCTAAAATTTGTTTAATTTCCCTATTTGCAAGTTCAACCTGTCCACTTGTCTGAGGGTGATATGAAGTAGAAAGCTTATGTATCACCCCATATCTTTTCATTAAAGCTTCAAAAGAACGGTCGCAAAAATGCGTACCTCGGTCACTAATGATAGCACGTGGGGTACCAAATCGAGATAATACATTTTCTTTGAGAAACTTAATTACCGTCCTGTTATCATTGGTCCTGTAAGGTGCTGCCTCTACCCATTTTGACACATAATCTACTGCCACAATAATATATAAATATCCAAAAGAATGAGGAAATGGTCCCATAAAATCAATGCCCCAACAGTCAAAAATTTCAATTACCAAAATTGGGTTTAAGGGCATCATATTACGACGGGTCATAGCTCCTAACTTTTGACATCTTTCACATGAGCGACAATAGATATTTGTATCTTTAAATAAGGTGGGCCAATAAAATCCACACTGCAGGATTTTTGCAGCGGTTTTCTTCATTGAAAAGTGGCCACCACAAGCTTGGGAATGATAAAATTCCAAAACGCTTGCAATCTCTTCGTCAGGGATGCAACGCCTTAAAATTTGATAAGGGCAGTATTTGAAAAGGTAAGGGTCATCCCAGTAGAATTTTCGTACCTCAATCATGAATTTCCTTTTGTCTTGGGTGCTAAAATCCTTTGGTATTTCACCTGCAGCTAAATAGTTTACAATATGAGCAAATCATGGTAGAGAAATAATAGAAAGTAAATGCTCATCAGGAAAATCATCTTTGATTGGTATGTGGTCAGAAGTGTCCTCGAATGTGAGTCTAGAGAGATGGTCTGCCACTACGTTCTCCACTCCTTTCTTGTCTTTGATGGTGATGTCAAATTCCTACAAAAGCAAAATCCATCGTATTAATCGTGCCTTAGCATCCTTCTTTGTAAAAAGGTACTTAAGAGCTGCATGATCTGTAAAGATAATGATAGGAGAACCAATCAAATAAGCGCGAAATTTATCCAAAGCAAATACTACAGCTAACAACTCTTTTTCAGTGGTGGAGTAATTCATTTGTGCACTATTTAGAGTTCGACTAGCATAGTAAATGACAAAAGGTTTCCATTATCTTCGTTGTCCAAGAACAACACCTACAGCAAAATCACTAGCATCACACATAATTTCAAAAGGTAAATTCCAATCAGGTGGTTGCATTATGGGTGCTGAAGTAAGCTTGCCAATTAATGTTTTGAAAGCCTCTTGACAGGCTTGTGTCCATTCAAATGGGGCATCCTTAGCTAGGAGGTTACATAGTGGTCTAGATATGGCAGAAAAATTCTGTATGAATCTCCTATAAAAACCCGCATGGCCAAGAAATGATCTTATATCCTTGATTGTTCTAGGTGTAGGCAATTTAGAGATTAATTCAACTTTTGATTGATCAACCTCCATTCCTTTGGAAGAAATAATATGCTCTAAAACAATACCTGAAGGTACCATAAAGTGACATTTTTCCCAATTTAAAACCAATTCTTTTTCTTCACAACGAGTCAGTACTCTTTCTAAACTCATTAAATATGCATCAAAAGAAGATCCAAAAACAGTCAAGTCATCCATAAAAACTTCCATGCACTTTTCAACCATATCACTAAAAATACTCATCATGCAACGTTGAAAAGTAGCTGGAGCATTACACAATCCAAATGGCATTCTGCGAAAAGCATAAGTAGCAAAAGGACAAGTAAAAGTAGTTTTATCCTGATCTTCTAATGCAATTTCAATTTGATAATAACCAGAATAACCATCCAGAAAGCAATAAAAAGGATGACCAGCCACCCACTCAAGAATTTGATCAATAAAAGGAAGCGAAAAATGGTCTTTTCGTGTGGCGGCATTTAATTTTCTGTAATCAATGCACATCCGCCAACCAGTCACCAGTTTTGTAGGGACTAACTCTCCAAGGTCATTTTTTATCACAGTTACTCCTGACTTTTTAGGAACAACCTGCGTAGGACTTACCCCAGCAATAGGATATATCATTCCTGCATCTAATAGTTTCAATACTTCATTTTTCACAACTTCTTTCATTGTGGGATTAAGTCTACGCTGGGGGTCTCTTCGAGGATTAGTTCTTTCCTCTAAATTTATTTTATGAGTACAGATTAGGGGACTAATGCCTTTTATATCAGCAATACTCCATCCTAGGGTTGATTTATATTTGGATAAAATCTGAATTAATTTCTCACATTGGGACTCAAATAATTCAGATGAAATAATAACAGGAAAAGTATTACCTGGACCAAGGAAAATATGCTTTAAACCCTTAGGTAGGGATTTTAATTCAACTTTAGGGGCTTCCCTACTTGAAGGAATCTGTCTTTCTCTTTTTTCAGGCAACTTCTCAAACTTTGGTTGCCATGCCTGTGTGCTATAATCATGAGTTCTATCAAAAATAGCACAAATGTCAAATACATCAGATGAATCACTTATAGGATTAAATTCAGAATTAATAATAAAGTATTCAAGGGGATCTGAGTCATGAGTTGTAAGAACATCCCTTTCTATAAGTGAGTCAATCATGTATGTCTGATGACACTCGACATCCTCTTCTGGCTGTTTTGCAATATGAAAAATATTTATCTCAAGAGTCATATTGCCAAAAGAGAGTTTCATCAATTCATTTCTGCAATTGATAAGAGCATTAGAAGTAGCAAGAAAAGGTCTACCTAAAATTAATGGAATTTTAGAGGTGGTTTCTACAGCAGAACTAGTGTCTAGAATTAAGAAATCAACAAGATAGTAAAATTTGTCAACTTGAATTAAAACATCCTCTACCACACCCCGTGGTGCTCTGACTGAACGATCAGCCAATTGCAATACCACAGAAGTTGGTTTGATTTCTCCCAATCCTAATTGCAAATAAATAGAATATGGCATCAAATTTACACTAGCCCCTAAATCTAGCAAGGCCTGTCCAAGCTCATGATTGTCAATGTTGCATGTGATGGTTAGACATCTAGGATCCTTGTACTTAGGGGGAATCCGCTGTTCAATTAGAGCACTAACTTGCTCTGTCAAGAATGCAGTCTTCTTCACATAATGCTTCCTCTTAACTGTACACAAATCTTTGAGAATTTTTGCGTAAGTAGGAACTTGTTTAATTACATGCAAAAGAGGAAGATTAATTTTTACCTGTCTAAGATTTTCCAAAATATCATTGTTATGATCTAGAGTTTGTTTGCTTGACTTTAATGCTTGAGAAAAAGATACCTTACCAGGATTTTTTGTTACCGCAGGTTCCTCAGGTTTTGTTACCTCAAGTTCTTTGGGAAGCTCAGGACTGCTGCTATCTTGATCTTTCTCTACATCCTTTTTTTTTCTATTATTGGATCACGTAGAGACTTACCACTTCGTGTCACAATGGCGTTTATGTCCTTCAGATCTCCTTGTGCCATATGTTGACCATGAGGTACAGATTGAGTTTGGGAAGGAAACTTACCTTTCTCATTCATAGTCAATGAACTCATTATTTTAGACACCTGGCTCTTGATTTCCTTATTTTCTTCGACAACCTGCATAATCAAAGATTCAAATTTCTGATTAGTCTTACCCTGTATTTCAATAAAAGTATGCAAAGTATCTTCTAAAGAATTTCTAGAAGATTGAGGTGCATGGTATGGTGCAGGATATGATCTAGAGGGTTGTGCAGGCTGCTGGTTTTCAGACTTCCAGCTGAAGTTGGGATGATTACGCCATCCTGGGTTGTAGGTTTCAGAGTAAGGTGTGAAGGGCTTTTTGTACATACTCAGAGCATTACTTTGTTCCTCATACATATCATTCATGTTAGTATGTGTAGGACACTCTTAGGAATGATGATCTATCCCACCACAGACAACACATGGCCCAGAAGATTCTACATGATTAGCCATGTGTGTTGGTTTTGAGTTTTTGTTTTCAATAACTCTAATTCTCTGGTGAGTATTTCAACCTTAGCCTTAAGGTTATCCTCCTCCCTTAGATGGTAAATACCACCACTCAAGTTTCCTGTAGGTCGTGACCTGTTTGTGCTATCAGTAGCACTAGGTCCAGTCCAAGTATGAGCTTTTTCAGCAAGCTCATTGAGGTACTCTATGGCCTCATCGAGATTTTTTCTGTAAAAATTCTCCATTGCACATCATTTCCACGAATTGACGTTCCCTGGGCATAAGCCCTTCATAGAAATAACTCACTAAGCGCCAATTCTCATATCCATGGTGGGGACACATACTCAGTAATTCTTTAAATCTTTCCCAAGACTGGTACAAAGTCTCACTATCCTTTTGTACAAAGGTAGAGATTTGTCTTTTTAAAGCATTGGTCTTATGTTGGGGAAAGTATTTATTGAAAAACACTTGAGTCATCTCACTCCATGTTCCAATAGATCGTGGTCTTAGTGAATACAACCAACTCTTAGCTTTATCTTTCAAAGAAAAAGGAAAGAACTTTAGCCTTACCGTTTCGTCAGTGGTATTTTGACTGTAGAATGTTGCAACTACTTCCTCAAATTCCCTAATATGAACATAGGGGTTTTCATTTTCTAGACCATGGAAAATCGGAAGTAATTGTATCATTCCTGTTTTAAAATCTACATGACGAACATTAGGTGAGAACATAATACAGGATGGTGTGGCTGTTCGTGCGATATGAAAATAATCTTGGAGGGTTCTAACAGGTTGGTCCACGTGTTCACTCATTGCGTCAGAATTGGAAAAATTATCAAATAAACGATTAGAAAAATTAGATTCTGAATCTGATTCTAGCACGGGTCTACTAGCAAACCTTCCAAAAGCGTCTCTGTACCTGCGCATGCAAAGTAAAGAAAAGCGTAATACTAAAAAAAAATAATTACGAAAAGAAAAGTAAAATAAAAAAAAATGCAGAAAGCTAAAAGGAAAATGAATGAAGCTACCGCTCTCTTTTTTTTTTTACAAACTACTAAAAAAATCTACAAATTCTTCTACCGTCTCCCCGGCAACGACGCCAAAATTTGATTACGCCCAAAGAATAACGCGGTCGTTTGCAGTATAGTTTTGGAGTGTCGATTCCACAGGAAGATGGATTGAAAAATTGAAGAATAGTAACGAAATTAACAAAAAGATTTAGATGAGTGCGAAAAGTAAATTTTAGAGTGTAACGTAAATTAAAACTAAATGAGTAGTTTGAACAGTATAAAAATGAGACGAAAAGTAGAGCGTAGGGAATTCCTTGTGTATTTGTGGTATTCAAATTTATTCTTAATTCATTGATAACTCAATTAAGAATTCTATATCCAAATTCTTAATCGGAATATATAACATTAATAACCAAAATTTAAATCAAATATAACTCTTTGAAAAATCATTTTTCACGCTTAACTCTCATAAATTGTTATCGATATTAAGAAAATCCAACAACGACAATATACCCAAGAGGCGATATTGCAGCAGAGAATTAAATCAATATAAATAATCAATTGCTCCAAACATAATTATAGAACTAATTCACTCAATGGAAAAAACATGACTGAATCCATGAACGAAATAGATTCTATATTTATTTGAAGACGAAAAACATCACAAATAAATTGAGAATAATAGAACAAAAGAGTTTTAATATTTAAAGACCAAATACATGAATCAAAAATAAATTACAAACACCATCACACACGCAAGTTCATCCCTATCCCTCCTTGAGAATTTAGTTACACATATTGAAAATATGCAACAAAAATTCTCCAAAGGATAATATGGAAGAGCAAACCATTATTTTCTTCTCTCTTCTTTGGTTTTTCTTTTCTTTTTTCAAGCTCTCAAAAACAATGTATCTTCCAAGGCATCCAAGCACACTAAGCATGGTCTTAGAACACACACCCCTCCCTTCTATTTATAAGCATCCTTTATGCAAGTTGTCATGATAAAATCATCACAATTTCAACTTGTTTTGCCATGTGCCATTCTTGAATCCAAGTGATTTGTGAGTTGTCATTTTGATCATTTGTTTTCCCACTATGCATGAGCTGGATTTTGCTTGTAGGTTGAGTGTTTCAATTTTGCTTCTCTATCCATTAGTTGTCTTGTATGACTTAATATCTTGTGGTCAAATAATTTGTCTTGAAAAAACTTGAGTGCACTTCATCTTGCATATGAATTGATCATTGAATTTCCAAGTTGGTGTAGGAGTGCTTGCTGGAAAATATTATGATAACATTTGGATTTGATGCAAGTGGCTGAAAAATATCCAGGAACGTCAAGTGCAGGTGCGTCCACTTGATGGTCGATTTTGTCTTAGATTGAGTGGATATCTCTTCAAACATAAAACATAAAAGTTATATATATTTCTCTTGCGGTTTTATATCATCTTGAATCAGCTAAATCAGAGATTGGATGAGAGAGTTATGCCCATATTATGAAAAGATGTCAGAACTGTCTAAAATTCCGCAATTATCTTCATTTGCTCCTAATGTCTCTATTTGTGTCCTAAATCAAAATATAAGAATAATGAGTATATTTAGGCATCAAATAAGAATAAAGTATTAAACATTAAGAGAGGAAAATATGGCATTTTATATTCTCATCAATATATTAAATCATGCTTATATCTATCTCAAGATAAATGACCATTAATTTTAATAACATGAGTTATATCCATTATTTTCTCATTTCTTTTAGTATTTAAATAGAGTATTTAGAGTGCATTTTTGTGCACTCATCAGGCCGAAACTCCATCTAGGCTAAACATTTTATTTCTTTGATTCTTTTTCACCACATCATCCTATATTCATATATTTTTAATTACTCCTTAAATATCAAGGTTATATCTTATTAATTTCTTCAAAATCCTAGTTTATAGCCATGTCATCTAATAGGAATAAAACTAAATATTTTTCCCTAAAAAATTGTTCCATAGCCAAGAACCCTAACACCTCAAAGTTAAAATCCTAGCTTTTAAACATATCATGCTATAATTTGAAGCTTCAGTCCATGATTATTCACGTTAACCCTTGATTTCCTTCTTTAATCCTTTCATCATATAATTCTAAAAATCCCTTCAACAAAGTCTTAAGTCTTTAGTCATTATCCCGAATAAGCATAAGGAATTTAAAATCTAATTGTCGGCGCCCCAGCTTGCGCTTGGGTTCGTACGCAAAATGCGACGCCGGGGACGAACGTCACAAGGAAGTCATCCCTCATCTTTACTTAGGAGAGCCTTTTTTTTTTTTTTTTTTATCGCAGCGGAAAAAGGTCAAGCCATAATTAAACGACAAAACGTTACGCTTGTCGCACATCACATGGTTAACAAAATAAAACCCAAATTAACCTCGCAAGCACATATATATACATATCAGAGTAAAGTCACCAATGTAAACAGTTTTATACAAAAGTACTTCCCAAAACAGCGGGAAGATTTTTCCAAAAGTACATCGGTGTATACAAAATAAAGGTGCTGCTGATCCACTCCTCCCTCCGCCAACCATACTAATAGGCGGGTTCTTCTTTTATCTTCTTATAGTTGGGACCATAACGAAGGCTGTCCAGACTCAGCCCTGGACCTACGTCACACATCATCCCAGAGGATGACGTGAACAGGCGTCCCAAGTGGAGGAGCCCGTCAACTCCCAGCACCATACAGCACCCCGTAGGGCGTAGGTCGTCAAAAAAGTAAGTCGCCATAGGAAGCGACTCTGCCGCCCACTGACCCAACAGGTCTAGGGTCACTGGCCCGGCAGTCTCAGCCTTAGTCGGGCCCATGAGGGTCCGACCCATCTTCTCGAGAGTCGTAATCCGTGGATCCATCCTGTCCTGCAATGACTTCTATTGTTCCCAAGGGAGCAATAGTATAGATAATAAAAGGGGGGTGAGATTTCGGGAGAAATCTCAGCAAGTACACTAACACTTAAACCAGAACATATCAGATATACAGATAAGTGAACAAAACATTCTTAACTAATGCACATGCAATGAATGACTGACTCATGCACATGCTCATGAAAACTTTTAAACAGATATACTTCTTTCAGACTTCTTTTCATAAAACTTTCATGCAGACTTCTTCTTTCAAACTTCTTTTCATATCATAGTTGCTTTTCAAAACGTTCCTTTAAAACATTTCGTATCTTTCTTTCTTTCTTTCTTAGGCGCCACTTATCATATACAGATCTTTCTTATGGCTCGAAAGCCCTTCTTGTCATGACTTTTTCTTTCACATGTATGAGACACAACACGGTTCCCCTAGCACCGCGTGTTCCCTGCTGGTTACCGCATCACCCTAAAGTGAGCGTCATATAACTTTAAAACGGTAGGTCCTTACACCTTATCCGTCTTGGGCACCCACCAGCGTTAGGTGCTACCGCGCTCCGGCCATCTTTTGGTGCCATACACGGTCCGCCGACTGTTCTTCGTCGACCCAGGGGCTACCACTCGACTTTAGACACTCCTGAGTGGACAGGGAGTTCCACTGGGGCACTTCCCCGTCCCAGCCTTTGGGGTTCTTATAAAACTTTACTTCTTTCCTTTTCTTTCAAAAAGTTCAATCTTTTCTTTCCTTTTTCTTGAAAACATGCTTGACTTTAAAAACTTCTTTTCATGACTTATGCATGGGACATGCATGCTTACTTGCTTTCATGCAAGAACCCGAGACAGGCTCGAGTGCATTCACATTTCATTCTCTTTCTCCCTCTCTTGGGATAGTTTCATAATTTTCCTACTTAGTCATTATATTCTATACCCAAAATGGGCCTAGGATTGAAGTGGGGTATTGGACCCATCTCCAACCCATCATGGCCGAATTCTCCTAGAGAGTTTCTAGGGCTTTTCTTCATCATTTGACTTCAAACTTCCTCCAATAAATTTTAAAGTATCAAATTGAGTCAAGTACCCTCCTTAGCAAGGGGTAACCGAAACCCTAATGTTTCCCAAGTAACCATTTCACATCAAACTTAGTTATTCCTATTTCCTCCATTCACCTTTTCAACTTCGGGAATTCCTCCCCTTAGTCTATTCAAACTTCCTTTCCTAAAGGTTTCTTCTATGAGTTCAACTAAACAAAATCTCCACATCACAATATAATATTTATCTTCCAGTCTCAACCTTAAATAGTATCAATTTCCAATTAAACATTTCTATACATCATACACAAGTGATCATTTCTTCCACATGCAAATATATATATCATTTCCATCTATATCAATCAAACAATTTATTCTCATGTCCATTTTTTTTTTTTCAACAATATGCTCCTTGAATAAATCAATTCCATCACTAGTTCCTCAAATAAAATCTTTACCTTAACAACACCACAATTTAATATTTAACACTAAAATCCTTCATGCATCATTTTCATCATTTCATCAAATAATCATGCTTTTTCCTCTCTTTTGCAACTAACATTTGATTCATCATTTCTACTCATATTCTAAGCTTGTTCCATCATATAATTTATCCAAGAATATTCATATCTTAAGCAAGAAAAATCATTCCAATCCAAACATGGCAATGACAACCATTAATCCAACAACCATGATCACTCCACCATATATAAGACTTGTTAAGGAAAAAGTGGGAGTATACTTACAACACTCCTTCTAGGCTTTAGCTTAAATCTGGAATTACACATATAAAATCTCCCATTAGTCTAGTCATGAACATAAAACTCAAAGAAAACCCTATTTCTTTCCAACCATTACAAAGTGTTACATGTGTGTGTGTGTTCTTCCTAATCTTGTATAGGTTTAATCACTAACCTTCTCCAATGACTTGATCACCTTCACACTCTTGCTTTTGGCTTTCCTACTATAGGATTCTTCAAAATATGTGGTGAAAAGAGAAGAAACAAAAGTAGGAATGGCTAGGGTGAGTTTGGCCGAGAGGTGGAGAGGAAGTGGGAGTGTTTGCATGTGTCTAAGTGATTTGAGCTCAAGGGGTTTTGCTTAAGGGTTACACGGCCAGCTCCCTTCCCTAGGGTCCTTGGTACTCTTCTCATCATGTTTAGGCATGGCTAAAGATAGATGGGTTGATTGACAACTCTAGGCCACTCCAAGATCAAATCTTGGCCATACCTAGATGATTCTCCTTTCTCCTTTCTTTCCTATGGCCGGCGGCTTCTTGGTGCCTCTAGCCTCCATTTTCTTGTTTTTCACTCAATCATCATTCCCCTATCTCCTCATGTGTCCATCCAAGTGATTCCAAAGCCATGCTTTTTGGAATTTGAGCAAGGCATGACCGGCCAAACTAGCTCCACCGAAACTCCCTTCTTGCTTCTCTTCCTAGTTTTTGTCATTTCAATCACCTACACATACACCATACCTCTCTTCACATCACCATACTTTCTTACACATGTACTTCATCCACTTACACACTCTTCCTCTTTGTCCTATCACTTGTAGATGGCCATACCCCATGAGACTCCCCAAGGAACCCCACGGATTGGCCTCCACCGAAACTCCAAGCTCCCTTCCTCCAAGCTTCTCCTCATGACACTTGTAACTTCCCTACACATCATGACCTCACTTGGCAAGTCAAGGGATGGTGTTTTGTACCTCCAAGATACCATGGTAGGAAAAATCATTCCATTAGATTCTACACTCAATCCTACATGGCATGCATCCAACTACTAGTCAACCTTCACCAAATAATATTTTCCTACAAGGGTTTGGATAATTTTTCTAGGATTTTTCTCCCATTGACAAGTGTCTCAATTATGGGCTTGATGGGCTATGGGCTCATTCTATGGGCTTTTGGACTCACCATTGCTCTCTTGGCCCATTCACTTGATCCATTCTCCAAAAATCTCATTCCTAAGCCCATCTCTTCAAGGCCTATTTGGTTCTTTCACCAATTACCACTAATCTTGTGCATTAATCCTTAATTAGTTAATTAAATCAAGATGGAGATTTTTAGGGCTATTACACTAATCACTTACCAATACTTATCGATCAATTTGTAATATAAAGAAAATATTCCTTATACTACTTATCAATCGCCAAAGATTCATATAATCATCCAACAATCCAATAGTAAATAGAATCCTAAATAACAAATTTATAAAATATATAAACAAGATATTAAAGTTGGATTATGTATGCACTTACAACTTCAAAAAAATATCCAAAACAACTTCTTTGTAAGTTAGTGTTTTTCCACCACTTCCTTGAAAAGCTCACTCAATTCAACTAGGAGAAATGGTTTAGAAAGTGAGGAGAAGAAAAGAAGTAGATGGAAAAGAGAAGACATGGCTAGTCGAGAGTTTTCAAATGAGAAATGGAGGAGTGTTCTCTTTAGCCCTTGGTCGACTACCTTTTAAATACAAAGTCCAAATTTCAAATTTTAACCCAAGAAGCCAAGTGTTCATTTTAGACCATTGGAAACTCATTTCATCTTAGGCTTAGGTGGCATTAGACTTGACTTTGTGTTTATCCAAAACTTGATAATTTCAAGAAGATACCCCAATCGGCTACACCTCCTCCATTTTGTTTCTATTTTATCCAAAACCTATATATATATATATATCATTTCAAGTTCATTTCATCAAATAGTCACTTGACACTTGTCTCAATTCTTGCAAAGTATGTAAGCAAAGTATATGGTAGAAAGGGATAAAAAGTTAAGTCGGTTAAGCTTTCCTCCAATTGTTCTTGGTTTAGCCGAAATTTACCTAAGAAAAGTCTACTTGATTCTCATCCAATCATCTTCTTCCACTTGCCTAATCTCTTGTTTAAGAAATAAGATAAGGCATGGTAAAAAGAACAAATGAAAGAAATCAATCCGTAGCCTTCCAAACACCTCAATCCGCATGTCTCCTTTTGCTAAGGAAAATTCTAAAAATATTCTTTACTTAAGCAACTAAAACTCTTCTATCATTGGCTCTTTTTATTTGATTTCCTAGAAACCTACATATCATCTAGTTTCCTTAGTGTAGATGATGATAAGATTAGGCCAATTTCACATAATCACCCATACCTTGAAGAAATACTTGAAATACTTTACACATAAAGCTAAAACAAGGTGGTTTTCGGCTCCATCCATTTCCTTGCCAACCTAATTTCGAAATTCCCTAATAAAATGATGGTTGAGTCCTACTTATGTCTTTTATCCACTTCTACTTTTCAACATCTCTCAAAAGTGGAATTCTAAAATAGGAAAAATCAAGAATCATCAACTAACATCGAACCGAACCCATCACTAGCAACCTTAAGCCCATTTTCAATCTCCACTTATTTGTATTATCTTTTTTTTCAAAAGAATTAGACTAACATGTGAACAGTAATTTGACAAAATTCTAAGTCAATTCTCCCTCCAACTTATAGCCATCTCTGAGTAACAAATCCCTTTATGCCAAATATACTCAAGATTCTATAAATATATACTCATACATTTCTAAAAAGTTCCAAAAATTTCCTAAGATAATTCTAAATAAAACATAATCATACCAATCATGAAAATAAAATATGTAAAAAAAAATCGGGTTACCACATTCTAGAATTTGAAAAAAGTTAAATTATTTATTTTATTTTATATGAGAATTTTGAAAAACTGTAATGATTAGATGAGATGAATTGAGTTGAGATAAACTCAAAAAATAAACCACGTCTGAATGTTAAATTTGATAGTGTGTGGTATAATTTTTTTAAATATAATTTTTATAATAAATAATGATATATAATAGTATACAGCTGGCAAATTCTATCCATTCTTTTAAAATATATAGATAAAGTTTGAGATGCATTACTTTTAATAGAAAACTCATCTTTAAAATAGAATATACTGAACTTGCTCATCTTCTTAAACTTATAAATATCTTTTCTCTTTTATAATTCATCCCAATTAATTTAGTATGTTATTTAAATAAGAGAAATGCCAAACTTATAAAAGGATTTCACAAAAATATATTTTAACATATTATATTAGATTGTAAAAGTTTTTTGTAATGGTGAGAGATATGGTGAGAGACTTTACTAATAAGTAACAAAAAAGACAGGATTAGAAAAAAATAAAACTAATAAAAAAAATGTTAGAAAAAAAATTAAGAAACAATACATTCACCAATCACCACCCATGCCCGCACTTGCAAAAATGCAAACATGCACTCACACACATGTGTGCACTTACAAACACACACAACCTTGACACAATAATTCATATATTTGGTTTTTCATTTATTAAAACTCTTTAATTTATCATTCTCGATATTTTGTTGATACTTTTTTTCTCCAAATAATCTTGGAATTTATTTCATTTATGGATTCAGTCATATTTTTCTATTAAATGGATTTGTTCTTTGATTATGTTTGGATCCATTGATTATTTATATTGATTTAATTCTCTACTGCAATATCGCCCCTAGGTATATTGTCGTTGTTGAATTTTTTTAATGTGGATAACAATTTGCATGATTTAAAAGTGATGAATGATTTTTCAAAGGGTTACATTTGATTTAACTTTTGGTTTATAATTCTATATCTTCTGATTAAGAATTACGGAACTGAATTTTCAATTGAGTTATTAATGAATTAAGAATAATTAAAATACCGGATATGTGTAAGGGATTCCCGACGCTCTACTGTTTGTCAACTTTGATTACTCATTTTCCGTTAATTACTTTATTTAATTTTAATTTGCATTTAAAATCAATTTTGATTTTTCTATTAATCATTTAATATTTTTCTTTAGTTTATTTGTTCTTTCTACTATTATTTTAATTTGTCTCCCTGTAGAATCAACACTCCAAATCTACACTACAATTATCGTGTTATTTTTTGGGCGTTATCAAATTTTGGCGCCATTGCCGGGGAGACGGTGGAAGAATTATTAGATAGTTTTTTTCCAGCAGTTTGTAAAAGCGGTAACCTCGTTCCCTCTTTTTATTTGCTACATTATCTTTTTACTTTTCTTTTTCATAGTTTTTTTAGTGTTGTATTTTTTTCTTTTCTTTTATTTTTACTTTTTATTGTTATCTTGCATGCATAATAGGTATAGGGACGCATTAGGTCGATTTGCTTGTAGGCATGTGTTAGAGTCAGATTCAAAATCTAATTTTTCTATTCATTTGTTTGATAATTCTTCTGTTTCTGAAAATATAAGTGAATATGAGGATCAACCCATTAGAACTCTTCGGGATTACCTCCACCCTACACGCATAGCCACATCATCATGTATCATGTTTCCACCCAATACTCGTCAACTTGAGGTTAAAACAGGGATGATACAGTTACTTCTTACTTTTAATGGGTTGAAAAATGAAAATCCATATGTGCACATTAGGATGTTTGAAGAGGTAGTTGCGACTTTTCATAGTCAAAATGCAACTGATGACATTGTGAAACTTAAGTTATTTCCTTTCTCTTTGAATAATAGAGTTAAGAGTTAGCTATACTCGCTGATATCGCGATCTATCAGGTCATGGAATGAGATGACTCAGACTTTCTTTAATAAATATTTTTCCAACATAAGACCAATACTTTAAAAAGACAGATATCTACCTTTGCATAAAAGGACAATGAGACTTTGTATGTCTTGGGAGAGATTTAAAAAGTTATTGAGTATGTGCCATCACTATGGATATTTCCTTACCACTGCTAATGCCCTCACCATGGGCTTATGAAGCTGTCTTTAGGAAACATGACTCTGGAGGTGAACGTCTTCCATATTGCAAAACAACCGGAGGAGGATGATGGATGCTATCAGACATATATGATTAATTCACTCATGGATATAGGAGTTTTGAAAACTCATGTTTTTGATCCCCTTGAGCATTTTCTTGTTAATACTGAATTTGACTCCAATACTGATTCATCTGATATAGTTGATATTTGTTCTATTTTCGACAGAACTCAGGATTATGGCACACATAAATAGCAACCGAAGTTTGAAGAGTTGCCTGAGAAAAGTGAAAGACAGATTCCTTCAAGCATGGAAGCACCCAAAGTTTAATTGAAATCTTTGCTTAAGGGTTTGAAGCATGCTTTCCTTGGTCCAGGTGATACTTTTCCTGTTATTATCTCATCTGAATAGTTCGAGTCTCAAGGTGAGAAATTAATTCGGGTTCTGAGTGAGTATAAGTCAGTCTTAGGTTGGAGCATTACTGATATAAAATGTGTTAGTCCCTTGATTTGTTCATATAAAATCACTTTGGAGGAATGAGCTAGCCCTCGTAGAGACCCACAGTGTATGCTTAATCCTACTATGAAAGAAGTGGTGAAAAATGAGGTGTTAAAATTGTTAGATGCAGGAATCATATACCTTATTGCTGATAGTAAATGGGTTAGTCCTACACAGATTACTCCTAAAAAGTCTGGTGTTACTATAGTGAAAAATGACCTAGGAGAATGAGTCCCTACCAAGCTTGTGACTGGATGGCAAACGTGCATTGATTATAGAAAATTGAATACCGCCACCCGGAAAAACCATTTTCCTCTCCTTTTGTTGATCAAATTCTTGAGCGTGTGGCTAGTCATCCTTTCTACTATTTCTTGGATGGTTATTCTGGTTATTATCAAATTGAAATTGCATTAAAAAATCAGGATAAAACCACTTTTACTTGTTCTTTTGGTACTTATACTTCTCGTAGAATGCCATTTGGATTGTGTAATGTACCTGCTACCTTTCAACGTTGTATGATGAGTATCTTTAGTGACATGATTGAAAATTGCATGGAAGTTTTTATGAATGACTTGATTGTTTTTGGATCCTCTTTTGATGCATGCTTATTGAATTTAGAGAGAGTGTTGACTAGTTGTGAGGAGAAGGAACTGGTTTTAAATTGGGAAAAATGCCACTTTATGGTACCTTCAGATATTGTCTTAAGGCATATTATTTCTTTCAAAGGGATAGAGGTTGATCAATCCAAAATTGAATTAATTTCTAAATTGCCTACACCTAAGATAGTAAAGGATGTGAGATCATTTCTTGGCCATGCAGGCTTTTAAAAGAGGTTCATACAGAATTTTTTCACTATATCCAGACCACCATGTGACCTCCTAGCTAAAGATACCCCATTTGAGTGGACACAAGCTTGTCAAGAGGCCTTTAAAATGCTAATTCACAAGCTTACCTTGGCACCCATAATGTAGTCACTTGATTGGACTTTGCCTTTTGAGAGTATGTGTGATGCTAGTGATTATGTTATAAGTGTTGTTCTTGGACAGCGAAGGGAGGGGAAGCCCTTTGTTATTTACTATGCTAGTAGGACTCAAAATAGTGCTCAGATGAATTACTCAACCACCGAAAAAGAGTTGCTAGCTGTAGTGTTTGCTTTGGATAAATTTTGTTCTTATTTGATTGGTTCTCCTATTATTATTTTCACAGATCATGCAGCCCTTAAATACCTTCTTACAAAGAAGAATGTTAAGGCACGACTAATACAGTGGATTTTACTTTTGCAGGAATTTGACATCACCATCAAAGACAAGAAAGGAGTGGAGAATGCAGTGGTTGACCATCTCTCGAGGCTCACATTTGAGGAAACTTCTGACCATCTGCCAATTAGGGATATTTTTCCGATGAGCATTTACTTTTTATTACTTCTCTACCATGATTTGCTCATATTATGAATTATTTGGCTACATGTGAGATACCGGTGGATTGGAGCGCTCAGGATAAGAAGAAATTCATGACTGAGGTAGGTAATTTCTATTGGGATGACCCTCTTCTTTTTAAATACTGTCCTGACCAAATTTTGAGGCGTTGCATTCCCGATGAAGAAATTGCTAGCGTCTTGGAGTTTTGTCACTCCTAAGCTTGTAAAGGCCACTTTTCAATGAAGAAAACCTCTACAAAAATTTTGCAGTGTGAATTTTATTGGCCCACATTGTTTAAGAATGCAAACATCTATTGTCGTTCATGTGAAAGGTGTCAAAAATTAGGAGTTATGTCCCATCGTAATATGATGCCCTTGAACCCAATTTTACTGATTCAAATTTTTTATTGTTAGGGTATTGATTTTATGGGACCATTTTCTCATTATTTTGGATATCAATATATTATTATGGCAATGAACTATGTTTCAAAATGGGTGGAAGCAGAAGCTTGCAGGAACAATGATAATTAAATGATAATTAAATTTCTTAAAGAGAATGTGTTATCTCGGTTTGGTACACCATGTGCCATCATTAGCGACCAGAGTACACATTTTTGCAACCGTTCTTTTAAGACTTTGATGAAGAAAGATAGGGTGGTATATAAAATTTCTACTGCATACCACCCCCAGACAAGTGGACAGGTAGAACTTGCAAACAGAGAAATTAAGCAAATTTTAGAAAAAAAGGTAAACTCGGATCACAAAAATTGGTTTTTGAGACTAGTTGATGAACTTTGGGCTTACTGTACAGCTTTCAAAAATCTCTTAAGCATGTCACCTTATAAACTTGTTTTTGGAAAGCCTTGCCATTTACTTGTGGAGCTCGAGCATCGAGCCTATTGGGCTATCAAGCATTTCAATTTTGACATAGGAGAAGTAGGTAAGTTCAGAAAATTTCAATTGACCGAGTTAGAGGAGTTGAGGAATGATGCCTACGAGAACTCTAAAATCTATAAGGCTAAAATGAAAGAATTTCATGATAAAAATATTTTGAAAAAAACAATTAAGCCCAATGATCGAGTATTTTTATATGACTCTAGACTTCATAAGCACCCAAAAATACTTCGATCTAAATGGACCAACCCTTTTGTAGTGAAGAATGTTTTTGAAAATGGGACGGTAGAAATAGAAGATCCTAAGGATGGTAGGATTTTTAAAGTAAATGGTCAGCGCCTTAAAATATTAATTGATAGGCAAGTTCCGAAAATGGAAGATATTCCACTTGTGAACCCAGTCTATCAACCTTGACCACACCACGCATGTATGTTTTCTTTTTATTTGTTTTGTTTTGTTTTTTCTTTTTTCCTCTTATTTTTCTTTTTGGTTGCTATTGGTTTTCTTTGTTTTTGTTTGTAGGTTAGTATCAGTTTGTCATTTCAATTTGCCATCTTTGGTGCTTAGCGAGTTATCCACGTCCTACATCAAGTATATTCTACCATTTTCAGTACCCTCCATTTAGTTTTGATTATTAAACATTGAGCATAATATTTCATTTAAGATGGGGGGTGGTAATGCAAATTTAGCATTTAAAATGCATTTTGGAACTCTATGGCATATTTCCATGTGCCAAATTTTTAAAAAATTTGCATAACACAGGTACCCTTTCACATGTGTACTCATGCTCATTCATGACCATCTTAGTGAATTCATCAAGCTCATCTTAATCATTTTACTGAGGCATTCATAGAATTTTTAATATACGTATCCAAACTTTATGGTAAGATGGTGGTTTGACGCATGTAGCTAGAGAACTCTTTTACTTAAGTATTCAGGTGAAATTTGGGTGAGGATTGAGAGTTTACAAATGCAGAAATTATGATAAGCGTTTATTGATCTACTGAATTGGGCACTTTTTTGATAATTTTATTACATGGTTGGTGATAAGATGGTGCATACACTTGGAATATGATGAAGGTCAACTTAGGATTAATATTTGAGCATTTCAAGCTAACATTTCTCATCAAAGACCCTTAGTAGCCAACTTTGAGTCAACAAATACATATAGCCTTTTTCTTTTCATATGCCCACATCATCCATACCTCTCCACATTGCAGTATAGTCTATACACTGATTTTCTTATCCTTTTTGCTTCCAAGTGTGTACTAGGTGTGGAATTTGCATATTTTATTTCGCAATAAAAAAAAAGAAAAAGAAAGAGTACAAGTGCAAAGTGTTCGGTTAAGTGAGCTTCAAAGTCAAAAAAATAATAATAAATAAAAACAAAAAAAAACAAAGAGATTGGAAAAAAAAAGACAAGAAAAAAAAAGAGAGAAGTTGAAGAAAAAGGAAAGGCATTATTTGATTATCTGAAAAGTTAAAGAGTGCATCAGGTGAGAATTGTAGTCTATTGAGATATTTAATAAGATTCATTTGGTATGTACTTGGAAGTTCTTGAATTCCTTTTATCATTTTCTTCATATAGCCCCTAACCCAAACCATATTACAACTTTTTATATTGATCGTTCTGATCCTAAATAAGTTTATGGAATAAGTGGTGGAAATTCTCATTTGTTAGTATTCCTATCATAAGATCAATTTTTGCTTGTTGCGTGTACATAATTGCCTAATTCCTCAAGAGAGTGTGTGTACAACCCTTATCAACTCCATAGCGAGAACTCCTACACGAAATACTATTTACCTGTGAGTTATGGAATTGAACCTTTTGCTTGAAATGTTCTTGATATTGCATGTGTCGCGATTTGTGGTTAGATGGATATAGTTTGGATCACTCATACACTATGTGGATTGCTATATATGGATCAATTGTGATTGGGTTATTGGGTTCCTAAGATTGCTTTGATATGTGATTCTAGAAAGTGTGACTTGGTGACCTCTATGTGTGATCTTCTTTGGTCTCTGTCATCCTTTTTGCATGAAAATTGCTAGAAACTAGCAATGAGTAAGTTGGGGTGTGATGAGTGCGCAAAAGTGCACTCTAAATACCATAATATTTGATTAAATTGTAAAGAATGAAAATAGAAATAATTAGATTTTACTTAATTTATTGAATTAAATTTCTATTTACATTGAGATGTTTTTAAGTATTATTTGTCTTCTTTTATTTTTATTCTTTATTTTCTTTATTTTTTTATTTTATTTTTTATTTTATTTTAATTCTTTATTTGATTTTTATTTCTTTGTTGATATTTGAAGGAGTGAAAAAAATTACATGGGCTTGGACTTGCATGAACAACACGTACGGCAACTCCACTTCAAGCCATTCAATTGATCATGGGCCTATGCAAGTTTGACCGGACTTGGAAAGCACATAGCACTTAAGTGGGCATTTACTTCAATAGACAAAAGGGCCCACTAGGTTAATGGAATAAAGTTGTAATTTAACTTGGAGACATGGACGGCACTTATGGAGATCTAGGCGTAGTATGACATAGTAACATATATATATTGGGACTTCATCTAGCGTCGGGGGTGGGACCAAACCTGGGTGCAAACAAACGAAGGCTGCGTACAGAAAAGGAAATTCAATTCTCAATGGCCAGCGGTTGCCTCTTTTTCTTGAGATTTTTGTTGTCCATTCGGTTTATGGATAATTAAATTCTCAAGTAAGGTTAGGAATGAACTTGCACATTAGATAGTATTTTTAATTTATTTTTAATTCATGTATTTAGTTTTTAATTTATTAAAACTCTTTGATTTATCATTCTCAATATTTTGTTGATATTTTTTTTCTTCCAATAATTTTAGAATTTATTTCGTTTATGGATTCAGTCATACTTTTTCTATTGAATGGATTTGTTCTTTGATTATGTTTGGATCCGTTGATTATTTATATTGATTTAATTCTCTACTGCAATATCGCCTCTGGGTATATTGTCGTCGTTGAGTCTTCTTAATGTGAATAACAATTTGCATGATTTAAAAGCGATGAATGATTTTTTAAAGGGTTACATTTTATTTAACTTTTGGTTTATAATTCTATATCTTCCGATTGAGAATTACGAAACTGAATTCTATTTTAAGTTATCAATGAATTAAGAATAATTAACATACTGGATATGTACAAGGGATTCCCGATGCTCTACTGTTTGTCAACTTTGATTACTCTTTTTCCGTTAATTACTTTGTTTAATTTTGATTTGCATTTAAAATCAATGTTTGTTTTTCTAATAATCATTTAATATTTTTCTTTAGTTTATTTGTTCTTTCTACTATTATTTTAATTTGTCTCCCTGTACAATTGACACTCCAAAGCTACATTACAATTATCACGTTATTTTTTGGGCGTTATCAACAAGCAACATTATTTTCATATAAAATATTGGATTATCACTTATTAGTACTTGACTGTATCTGCTTGACATCAATTTCACATTTCTCCTAAAGTTCGTGAGTATAAAAGAATTTAGGTGAAATATGTTTATTTTTGTCATTTTTGATATATCATCCTCTAATTTGAGTGATACAAGTAACATTATTTTTGTATAAAATTGTTGAACTATGACTAATCACAAGAAGACCACATTTTTCTTGAATATATTGAATTATTGATCTCAGCCAAATACACTCGACTTATTTTCTGAATTGCAATGATCTCTATAAGTAAACACGTTTCTAGTTGAGATCACCTCTATGTAGATCTAAAAAATAACCTACATCCACATATCCTACCAATCATGGACTTGATCAATGTTGATAAAATAATCAGACTAAATGCAATTTATAAGATACATTAAGACTCTAATTGCATTGAGATAGGTACTTTATAACCAATGATTTTTTTTTATCATCTTCGCAAGGATAAAATAGATCTTTCTGCAAATCAAATGATCGGACAACCATTGAAGTATTCAAGGGATGGGCTTTGTTCATATAAAAGTATTTTAAGACTTTCTCTGTATACGTTGACTGATGAATAAGAATTTCATTTAGCAATGCTCAAACCACAGGCTGAGACAATTTTGTTTTACCAAAATATTTCATGTCAAATTCATTTTTTAAATATATAACAGTTCTTGTGATTTCTTTAGGAGTTCCAACAAGATTTAAATTATCAATATAAACTACACTAATGACAAATTTAGACTCAGATATCTTAATAAAAATACATCGATATATTGGAGTATTCTTAAATTTTTCTTGATATTTGTTGAGGCGATTATATTACATGCCTCCAAATTGCTTTAATACATATCAAGATCTTTGAAACTTGATAGAGTACATATTTCTAGATGTACTTGGATTAGATGCTTCTTGCATTTTATAATCTTCTAGATTTTTATATATATGTCATGATCCAATGATCTGTTTAATATGCAGTGACTATATCCATTAATCACATATCTAATTTTTTTGTAACTACGAAACTAATTAAAAATATGAATATGATTACATCCATAATAATTGTGACAAGTCAGGTCTTGTATAGCACAATTTCGTTTATCTTATTACGCTTTTGTATAAATACTTATTTATATCCAATAGACATTACACTTTTTGATGTTTATACAACAGATCGAAAGACCTCTTACTTTGCTAACTTAGTTCAACATCAATAGATATTTTCTATTTTGGCCAATTACTTTTACGTCGACATTCTTCAACGGTTCTTGAGTCACTTTTTTATTGCTTCTGAAATTGTCAAATGGCATCTTATAAGAAAACATGTTGTCAACAATAGTTTTGGTTCTATCTAAAATTTCTCTAGTACTCATTAAATGTATCGATATTTCTTTATTTTCAGGTACATATCATTCTTCAAGGGAAGGCATTTCATAAAATACCTCTTCAGAAATATTTTTTTCAAGAGATCTTAAAACAAGAGAATTGGTATATTTAAGAGCACCAATTGTTCTTGTAGTCTGTGTATGGGTATGGGCTATCAGGAATACCAAATTCATTTTGTATTTTTCCTTTTTAAAAAATTTTGTCCTTTGTACCAATAAGTCGTCTACACTTTGGGTGTGTTTTAGAGTCATCTATTGTTATTTTGGCAATTTGTCATTTAGATACTACAATCCTTACTAGAGTATTAACAAAAAAAATAATTAATTTTAAATCACCTTTAGTGTTAGTAAATACATTCGATAATTGATTTACAACACTTTAAAAATGGTAAACTTCTTCTAGTTTACATTCATTTGTACGAGAATCAAATTGGGAAATGGTTTTTTATTTTTTCAAGTAATTTTCTGTCGTACTTCAGGTACCAACTTTTCATTACCTAATGATGGAAAATTGAATTCATCAAAATGACAATCCTCAAAATGTGTCTTAAATATATCCTCTATAAGAGGCTCAATGTATCAAATAATATATGCAGAATCAAAATTATGATATATCTCAAGTCTACATTGAGGATCTATTTTTGTACATTGTGGAGGTGTAATTAGAACATATACAATACATCCAAAAATACAATAATGAGAAATATTTGATTGTTGACTAAATGCAAGCTATAATGAAGAATATTTGTAATATGCTGATAATCTAATCCGAATAAAAAATGCTGCATGAAGTATAACGTGTCATCGAGCAAAAACAGGTAGTTTTAATTTCATAAGTAAAGATCTAGCAATTAACTTAAACATTTTGATCAACAGTTCAACTAAATTGTTTTTAGTGTGTGTATGGGCACAAGATATCTAACATCTATTTCTATTGATATGCAATAATTATCAGAGATAAAATTCACCTATATTATCCAATCGAATAGTTTTGATTCGAAAGTCAGGAAATTGTGTTCGTAATCTAATTATTTAGGTAAGAAGTTCAGCAAATGTAATAATTCTAGTGAAAAATCGACAAATGTGTGATCATCGACTTTATGCATCAATTAAAATCATAAAATATCTAAATGGTATACTTGATGGTTGAAAGACCCATATATATCCTCATAAATCATCTGTAAAAATGATGGAAATTCAACAACAACCTTTGAGAAAAATAGTTTGATAATAAATTTATCTTGAGAATAAGTAAAGTACGGGTATTCATTAGCTAAAGTAATCTTCTACTTCTTTAGGGGATGTCCATAGAATATTATCAATGATTCATTTCATCAATATTGATTCCAAGTGTTCAAAATGATCATGCCAAATCATAAATATTTTGAGGTTAATGCATTTTTAGTGTATTTTGACATATAATTCAATAATTCTAATTTTTTGTCTAATATGAGCTTCTCACCTAAATCATTTTAGTAATAAAAAGATGTTTTTTAGTGTCTTAGTTGGTGGTTTTGACATGACAATCATTACGATGTATATTTTTAAAATTCAATAAATTTCTTCTAAATTGTGAAGGCAATAGAATATCATAAATACAAAATTTGGTGCCACTAGATAACATAAATAAGCTCTTTCGGAACCTTCAATTAAATTCGATAAATCTGATATAGTATGGACGTAGACTTTACTCAATGTTAGATTTTAAAAATATTTCTTATCCCTAAGAATTGTGTGGGTTATATCACTGTTAACCAGACATACATCTCTATCATTTATCTCAGATATTAAAAACTCATCGATAAGACCCGTGATTCTACAAAATATATAAAACTTTCATTACTTCAAAACCTCGCAAAATATTATAAGATAAAAAACTTTTTATAAGATAAGATAAAGAACTTTCATTACTTAAAAACAACGCAAATTTACTAGTTGGTATAAATCAATAAGGCCGAGCAAATGGGTAAATCCTGGACGTGCTAGGGCCTAGGTCTTCACACCCGACTCCTAGTTAAGCATGCTTCTCTTCCACCCATGCACTCATCCACATGTGTATGTTACACATACACTCATGTGTGGCACACTCACACGCATTGCACTATCCACACCCGACATGCACACACGTACACTTAAGCATGCAAACACATACACCGACACGTGCGTGACACATACACACACTCACACGTGCACTCACACATACACACACAATGACACACCCAAACACAGACAGACATGTACACTTACATGCAATAAAACACCCAAACACATAAAAACCTGTGCAATTCCCCCACACCCCACACACCCACATCATACATAACCCCAACACACCCAAATAGACACCCACACTCACACACACATACACTCACACACCTGCATGCACACGTACACATCCACATGCGCTCACACACATACACATACATGCATGTGCATATGTACACATGCTCACAATCTCACACACACACTCCATACACAAATGCACACACATCTATACACAAACTTGCATGCAATACACACACATACATGCATGTATACAAAATACGTACCATATGTCATAGGGTTGATTGAACCCTTTCCCACCTACCCAAGTTTCAACACTAATAGCTCAACCTCTACAAATAAACCACCTCCAAAATACCGCCCAAAATACCACCAAAACAACCTTTTAAATCCAACTCACAAACTAAAGAAGTATCCAAAATCATGATCATCCAAAACCAAATCTGGTAAAGAGGGAGAGGAAAGTGGAGCAAGTAGTCGAGGTCGATGAATAAAGGAAGAGATACATATAATGACGGGGGCGGAGGTCTCTCTCTCTCTCACACACACACACACATACACACAAACGTGCACACACCCACACCTACAAACGCACTCACACAATGCAAACGTGCACAAACATACACATGCACCCCTATATATACTTACCCACACCCACAAACACATACGCAGGGCACAAGCACATACCCCACTTACACACTCATTCACACACTCCCATACGAACCCACACACACCCCTTCCATACCAGTACGTACACCCACACACATGCACATGCACATGCTTAGTTGCATGCATGAAAACACACCCACCCATGCATACACATACACATACACATACACATACACATACACATGCACACACGCATGCACTCCCACTCACACACATGCCTAGTTCTACTCAAAAGTAAGAAACAATATATCTGCACCTGCTTGTAGAACTCATCCATGTTATCCAATTACTTGAAAAAATAACTTATTCATATAGAATTTGATAGAAGAAATGAAACTATAATATAAAATTTATTAGTAGATGTAATAATTGAAGGCGTGTTATACCAAAAATAGATATCAACAAAAATAAGTAGTAGTCCAAATAATACTTTATTGAAGCCACTTAAATATATTGGACACAACAGCACTAACAATCAATAAATATTTTATTTTTTTATTATCTTTTTTAGTAATTACAATATGTTATTTGTAGTATATATAGTCTAAAATTCAAAAGAAACAATAGACTTGTCATATCAAAATAGAATGTATAATTCGTTTTAAATGAGTAATGTTACCTACAGTCGTAAAATGTGCAAATGTCGTGCAGTCACTTTAAAAAAGAGTGAAGTCCCATATTTATTCACTTTTTTCAAAGCCAGAGCTTGCACACTCACGACTATCACTTATCTTTTAAAATAGAAAACATTTCTAGCATCCCAATAAAATTAATTAGATTTTTCTCCTAAGATATAGCTTTAGTCGAATAAAGAGAGAAAACTTTGCATGCTTCTAGAACTTTGACATATCCCAAGTAATAAACTACATAGCCTACTTGTCATTTTAAAAATTCAAGGAAGAAATTATTATAATAATTTTTAGGTAATTGTAAGCCTAGGCCTCCCAGGAAAGGAAGGCCTAGACCCAGAAAGAGATGGACCCAAGCCCTGAGTAAGGGAAAGTCCAACCAGTAGATGGATGAGCCTTCGACCCGAATGAGGTACGCTCAAGTAGTCACCATGTGAACCAAACCGACCATACAGCTGGTGCCCAACCTAGGAGAAGGTGGGCCCACAACAAAAAAATGTCTCAGAACTGAGGGGACTGAAACGAAGCATGTGCACCACATTAAATGGGGGTTAGGCAATACAACACTCCACATTAAATGCTAATCGAGCCAGAGGCATGCCACATTATATGCGGACCGAAAATCCCGAGCACACATTCGACCCCTGACCTCTCTCAATAACTCTGTCTAAATTAGATCTACCCTCCTTGACACAGCCAAACAAATTATGGCTAAACTGACAAACGTGACGTCTTCCATCATTCTTCCCCAGTAAGCAAGACTCAGACAACTTTTAGCATAGGTTAGCCATACTAGAACATAGGTTACACTTTCTCTATTCTCCACTACATATTTCATCATACCTCCTTTAATCTTGCCAAACTTTTAGCATCGGAGTGGTCCCCGACCCCCAAACTCCCCTATTTTCACCTCTTTTATAGGCTCATATAGGTCACCGCTGATTATCTCAAACCGCAAAACATGAAATCAACAGTGGCACAATCAGTGAGATCTTTTTTTTCATAACAACGTGTACTTCATATGTAGGCAATGACATGGTCCTAAACTACACAAAGAGAAGAAAACCAAAGTAACGCAATGGAAACAAGATTCGCAACAATGGAAGAAATCATAAAAAAAAACTTACAAAGGAAAATGCAGTACTTCGACGGACCAATGAAGAGCTGGTGGAAGAGTTGGTGGCCAATGCCAAACCTAGCGCCAATGAACATGGTGACTCACGGCAGGAACTCGAGAACGCAATGATAGAGGGAACAACGCAAGATGCACCATGGACTCTAAGAGCTAGGAGACAAGCATGCAGAGATGGCCAAATGGATCGAAACTCCATCCATGGTTGATCAACTACTTGGCAGCACAGGTTTCTCAGCTCTACTAGTTTGCAAAATAGAACAAGGACAACGACCTGTCTTGATTGTAATTGCTCGATGACTACGACCATATTTCTAGGCCTACCCCATTAAAGTTGTTGAACTCAAGATTTCAAGTTTCATATAAATCTACACATGGATTTTGATGATAACAAATGAATTTAAAGAATAAAGGAGTCTCAAACTCAAGTTGTTCACACAATACAATCAAGCACATCAAGGAAGCAAGCATGAGCAAGAAGAGAACAAGTTCACATTAAAATCATAGAGTAATTTTGTAAATCTCTTAAAAATTTGAAATTAGGATTAAGGCTCAAAATTAATATTTTATCATAAAGCATTAAAATACATTTTCCACATGTGCATGAATATTTTGAAAATTAAATTTGAAAATTTTGAAAGATGATTGATTGTCATCTTTCACATGTGCATGACATGATTAAAGGTTTGAATTTTGAAAATATTAAGATGATTGATTGTCATCTTTCACATGTGCATGACATGATTAAAAGTTTGAACTTTGAAAATATTAAGATGATTGATTGTCATCTTTCACATGTGCATGTTTTATTTGAATATTTTCAAAAGTGATGTATGCTTTTATTAATTTATGCAAAAGGTAGATGTTTTTGTTTGAAAACTTTGAAAAGTAAAGTGTGCTCCTTTTGTCATATGCAAAAAGTAAAAGATTAGGTTTGAAATTTTTGAAAAGTAAAGTGTGCTCCTTTTGTCACATGCAAAAAATAAAAAGATTTGATTTGAAATTTTTGAAATGTGAATGATGATATTTTTGACATGTGAATCTTTTTAAATTTGAATATGAAGTCTCATATGCCTATAAATAGATCATTTGAGAGTTTCACATTCACAACACCAAGAGCATACAACATTCATTCAAAACTTTCATTCTCTCTTCTCTAAGTATTGAGCCTTAACCCTTGTTCATTTTGAGAGATATAGTTTGAGCTGTATTGTTTCTATCTCACTCATTGAGAGTGTATTTTGATAGTCTATCCACTATCAACTCTTGTATTTGTAAGAGGGTGCGTATAACCCTTGTGTGTGTAGAAGGTATTCTACACGGAGAATAGTTAAATCACCAAGTGTGAGGTGATTGGAAGTGTAGAAGGTGTTCTACACGGAGAATAGTTAAATCACCAAGTGTGAGGTGATTGGAAGTGTAGAGGGTGTTCTACACGGATTCTTTGGAGCGGTGCTGCTCAAAGGTGTAATAGGTTTCTATCTCCACCTAAAGGAGATTGAATAGTAGATTTGGGGATCCTCAAGGGGTAGCTTGAGGCGAGGACGTAGGTAGTGGGGCCGAACCTCGTTAACATACTGAGTTTGCTTCTCTCTTACTCTTACTCTTTATATTTATTGTTGTTTCATATTTTGTTTATATTTTATATTATATATTTGATTTATAATTGTTATTTTTTTAAATATAACTCAATTCACCCCCCCTCTTGTGTTAGTCATCTGGACAACAATTGGTATCAGAGTTAGAGCTCTGTTATAAGATTAACTATTTTTTGAGTTAAGATCTTATGGCTAACATTGCAGTTTCATTTGGTGAAGGTCTATCTAGCAGTCGGCCTACACTCTTTTGCGAAGATAATTACTCATTCTGGAAAGTTAGAATGAGAATATTCCTTCAGGCGCAAGGTCGAGAAATCTGGAAATGCATTGTAAATGGACCTTATATTCCAACAAAAGTGGTTGTTGGAGTAAAAGTCAAAAAGGAAGAAGAAGAGTTTAATCGTGAAGACGATAGATTTTATACTTTGAATTTAACTGTTATGAATTTATTATATAATGCTCTTAATGGTAATGAGTTTAATAGAGTAATGACTTGCGCTACAGCAAAGGAAATTTGGGATAACTTGGAAGTTACTTATGAAGGAACTTCTCAAGTCAAGGAATCAAAAATTTATATTCTTACTCATGAATATGAAATGTTTAAGATGAATGATGATGAATCTATTTCTAGTATGCACACTCGTTTTACTAACATCATAAATAGCTTGACAGCTCTTGGCAAAGTTTATTCCAAAGTGGAGATAGTAAGAAAAATTCTCAACTCTCTACCAAAACGTTGGGAATCAAAAGTGATAGCGATTCTTGAAGCTAGAGACCTCAAGAAACTCGAAGTGAATGAACTCATCGAGTCACTTATCACCCATGAGTACACATTGAAAAGAGGAGAAGAAGAAGAAGGAAAGCCAAAGAAGAGTTTGGCAATTAAAGTTGTTCCATATGAAAGTGAAAGTGATGAAGATGAGGAAAATGACGACAAAGATGAAGAAGTTGCGATGATAACAAGAAGAATTCAGAGGTTCTTAAAGAAAAATAAAACTCCTCCAAGGAAATCCTTCAAAAAGTTTTCCAAGAAATATTCAGGTAAAAATGACACTTTAATTTGTTATAAATGCAATAAACCTGGTCATATCAAGTCAGATTGTCCTCTGCTAAAGAAAGATCGAAACAAAGGCAAAAAAGTAATGAAAGCTGCATGGGATGATGATTCAAGTAGCTCAGATAGTGAAGCAAGCAATGGAGAATCAGCAAATCTTTGTCTTATGGCTAAAGATGACATTGAGGTGTGCATGAAGTCTTCCACAAACAAAAATAAATGGTTTTTAGATAGTGGATGTTCAAGACACATGACGGAAGACAAGACTAAATTATTTGATCTTAGATATAAAGAAGAAGGACACGTGACATTTGGAGACAACTCGAAAGGGAAGATCGTGGGAATAGGTAAAATTGGTAATGAGTCTTCTCTCATAATTGAAGATGTTCTACTTGTTGAAGGTTTAAAACATAATCTTTTAAGCATAAGTCAATTATGTGATAAAGGATTTACAGTTACTTTCAAAATGGATAAGTGCATTATTTTGAATGATTATGATTGTAATATTTGTTTTATTACTTTTAGAAGTAACAATGTTTATACAATTGATTTTGAAGAAATTATCTCACAAGATGCCATTTATTTTTCAACTCAAAATGAAACTAATTGGTTATGGCATAGAAGACTAGGTCATGCCAACATGGAACTTATTTCCAAACTTTCAAAAAATAATCTTGTGAGAGGTTTACCAAAGGTAAATTTTCTTAAAGACAAAATTTGTGATGCATGCCAATTTGGTAAACAAACAAAAACTTCTTTTAAAACCAAGAAACATATTTCCACTACTAGACCACTGCAACTGATACACATGGATCTTTTTGGACTAAATAGAGTTGCAAGTTTAGGAGGAAAATATTATGCATTTGTTATTGTTGATGATTTCTCTAGATATACTTGGGTCATCTTTCTTGCTCATAAAAATGAGGCACATAATGCATTTACCAAGTTATGCAAGAGAATTCAAAATGAAAAGGGTTATACTATTTCAAGTATCCGAAGTGATAGGGGAAAAGAGTTTGTTAATAAAAATATTGAAACATTTTGTGATGAAAATGGTTTTGTACATAATTTTTCTGCTCCTCGAACTCCTCAACAAAATGGGGTAGTAGAGAGGAAAAATAGATCTCTTCAAGAGATGGCAAGAACAATGCTCAATGAGAACAACTTGCCTAGTTATTTTTGGGCCGAAGCAGTAAGTACTGCATGTTATATTATAAATAGAGTTATGCTAAGGTCCAAATTAGATAAAACCCCCTATGAGCTTTGGAATGAGAAAAAGCCCAACATTGGTTACTTTCATGTATTTGGATGCAAACGTTTTATTTTAAATGACAGTGATAATTTAGGCAAGTTTGATGCAAAATCTGATGAAGGTATCTTTCTCGGGTATTCTACTAATAGTAAAGCTTATAGAGTATTCAATAAAAAGACTTTGACTGTACAAGAATCTATGCATGTAGTATTTGATGAATCTAATTCTCTACTCTCCAAGAAATCTATTGATGAAGAAACAGGAGGTATAAATAATACGAAAAGTCTCAATCTCAACAAAGAGAACACAATAGAGGAAGTTCAACATGGAGACATCAGGAAAGATCATCAAAATTTAATACAAGATGCAACCAAACAGTAGAAATTTGGGAAAGATCATCCAGTGGAACAAATTCAGGGAGAACCTTCACGAGGTGTAAGCACTCGATCATCTCTTAGAAATATTTGCAATCATACTACTTTTCTATCTCAGATTGAACCTAAAAATATTGATGAAACCCTTCTTGATGAATCTTGGATTCTAGCTATGCAAGAAGAGCTTAATCAATTTGAAAGAAATGATGTTTGGATACTTGTTCCTAGATCCAAAAATCATACTATTATTGGAACAAAATGGGTTTTTAGAAACAAAAAAGATGAGTCCGGAGTCATTACTAGAAATAAGACTCGACTTATAGCTCAAGGTTTCAATCAAGAAGAAGGAATCGATTATGATGAGACATATGCACCAGTCGCAAGATTAGAAGCTATTCAAATGCTACTTGCATATGCTTGTTATAAAGATTTCAAACTTTTTCAAATGGATGTTAAAAGTGTTTTCTTAAACGGTTTTATAAATGAAGAGGTATATGTTGAGCAACCTCCAGGTTTTGAAAATCATATTTCTCCAAATCATGTTTTCAAACTCACAAAAGCACTATATGGACTCAAACAAGCTCCTAGAGCGTGGTACGAGAGACTTAGTCGTTTCTTGATTGAAAAAGGCTTTTCAAGAGAAAAAATTGATACAACTCTTTTCATTAAATACGAAAATGATGATATTCTTTTAATTTAGATTTATGTTGATGATATAATATTCGGTGCTAATAATGAAAATATGTGCCAAGTTTTTGCTAAGACTATGCAGGAAGAATTTGAAATGAGCATGATGGGAGAGCTTACATTCTTTTTCGGATTGCAAATTAAGCAAGCAAAAAGTGGGACATTCATCAATCAATCGAAATATATTAAGGAATTGCTGAAGAAGTTTGGGATGGAATGTGCTAAGGAAACTGGAACACCAATGAGCCCATCCACTAAACTTGATAAAGATGAAATCGGTAAACCAGTTGACTCGAAGGTATATCGAGATATGATTGGTAGCTTATTATATTTGACAGCCAGTAGACCAGATATTATGTTTAGTGTGTGCTTATGTGCACGCTTTCAATCATCTCTAAAAGAATCACATTTAATTGCAGTTAAGCGCATTCTTAGATATCTTAGTGGTACAATTAACTTAGGGTTATGGTACCCTAAGCACACATCTTTCGATCTAATCAGCTACACAGATGCAGATTATGCTGGCTGTAAAATAGATCGAAAAAGCACTAGTGGAGCATGTCACTTCTTAGGTCGTGCACTAGTTTCCTGGTTTAGTAAAAAATAAAATTCTGTTGCACTATCTACTGCTGAGGCAGAATATGTTGCTGCGGGTAGTTGTTGTGCTCAAGTTCTTTACATGAAGCAACAACTTGAGGATTTTAAACTTATGTACAATCACATTCCAATCAAATGTGATAATACAAGTGCTATAAATCTTTCAAATAATCCAATATAACATTCTCGGACCAAACATATTGAAATTAGATATCATTTTCTTAGAGATCATGTGCAGAAGGGCGATATTGTATTAGAATGCACTAGTACACATGATCAATTGGCAGACATTTTCACAAAATCCCTACCAGAAGATAGACTATGCATGATTAGAAGAGAAATAGGAATGATGCATGCCATGGATATCTGCTAGATATTTTTATTTCATTATCTTAAATGACCTACAGAAACTTGAGACGTTTAGCCTCATCATTCAAATGCATTTTTTCCTCATAAATTATCATGCCATCCTTATCTAAAGGATTAGACAATCGAAATGAAGAGGTAAGCAAGGATTTCAAATCCTTATTCTGTTGTTTTAACTCTACTATTTTTTTATTTGACTCATAAACAAGTCGTTGAAGTACAGAAACAGTCTCGCTAAGCTTCTCAATTTCACGAGTTTTGGACTGCAACCGAGCAGAAAACACGACGATAGATGATGAGTATCGAGTTTCGAGATCCACAAGCTCGTAAATGGCGTCATGATCTGATTTATTAGCTAAATCAGTCTCTTGTTGCTTCATGGCACCCACGACAGATGCAGAAATAGATTCAAACTGAGGTGAAGGATACCTCAAATCTTGATCAAGAGAAGTACTGAAGGGAAATCTACGAGCCATTGAAAAATTGTAGAATGAGAATGCAAGCAAATTGCAAAGATGAAAAGAAAGCTTGATGTGAAATAGATAAAACTAAGGATTGCTCTTATAGAAACGGAAATAAGAACAAGACAAACTTACAAATCATGATAATATCTCATTTTTCAGCAACATCAAGCGGATCAAATCTCTGCACCGAATTTCCAGAGCTACGCCTCCAGCCTTTGCAGGTTTTGTCGAGCACGGGTGGTTTCAATTATTCATCTCTTTACAAAATCTTCTTCCGCATCGAATTACCGAAACTAGGCCTCCAACTTTTGCAGGTTTTGTCGAACATGTGTGGTTACGCACCGAATTCTCTACAGTCTCTACTAACGCAGCGTTTTATTTATCTATTGGTTATTGCAGGAATATATCTTATTGATCTAATTATGATTCCTTTTTAATGATGCCAAAAGGGGGAGAAGTTTTAGACTAGAATATTAACATTGTCTAAATTGCTAAACTTGTTATATATGCTTGGACTTATATTTATATTTTTGCTTGAAAAACTAACGCACATTCTCAAGTGGAGTTTAAGTATTAATACAGGTTTCAGGTTCTATCAAGTATTTGTCATCATCAAAAAGGGGGAGATTGTTGAACTCAAGATTTCAAGTTTCATGTAAATCTATACATGGATTTTGATGATAACAAATGAATTTAAAAAATAAAGGAGTCTCAAACTCAAGTTGTTCACACAATACAATCAAGCACATCAAGGAAGCAAGCATGAGCAAGAAGAGAACAAATTCACATTAAAATCATAGAGTAATTTTGTAAATCTCTTAAAAATTTGAAATTAGGATTAAGGCTCAAAATTAATATTTTATCATAAAGTATTAAAATACATTTTCCACATGTGCATGAATATTTTGAAAATTAAATTTGAAAATTTTGAAAGATGATTGATTGTCATCTTTCACATGTGCATGACATGATTAAAGGTTTGAACTTTGAAAATATTAAGATGATTGATTGTCATCTTTCACATGTGCATGACATGATTAAAGGTTTGAACTTTGAAAATATTAAGATGATTGATTGTCATCTTTCACATGTGCATGACATGATTAAAGGTTTGAACTTTGAAAATATTAAGATGATTGATTGTCATCTTTCACATGTGCATGTTTTATTTGAATATTTTCAAAAGTGATGTATGCTTTTCTTGATTTATGCAAAAGGTAGATGTTTTTGTTTGAAAATTTTGAAAAGTAAAGTGTGCTCCTTTTGTCATATGCAAAAAGTAAAATATTAGGTTTGAAATTTTTGAAAAATAAAGTGTGCTCCTTTTGTCACATGCAAAAAATAAAAAGATTTGATTTGAAATTTTTGAAAAGTGAATGATGATATTTTTGACATGTGAATCTTTTTAAATTTGAATATGAAGTCTCATATGCCTATAAATAGATCATTTGAGAGTTTCACATTCACAACACCAAGAGCATACAACATTCATTCAAAACTTTCATTCTCTCTTCTCTAAGTATTGAGCCTTAACCCTTGTTCATTTTGAGAGATATAGTTTGAGCTGTATTGTTTCTATCTCACTCATTGAGGAGTTTATTTTGATAGTCTACCCACTATCAACTCTTGTATTTGTAAGAGGGTGCATATAACCCTTGTGTGTGTAGAAGGTATTCTACACGGGGAATAGTTAAATCACCAAGTGTGAGGTGATTGGAAGTGTAGAAGGTGTTCTACATGGAGAATAGTTAAATCACCAAATGTGAGGTGATTGGAAGTGTAGAGGGTGTTCTACACGGATTCTTTGGAGCGGTGCTGCTCAAAGGTGTAATAGGTTTCTATCTCCACCTAAAGGAGATTGAATAGTGGATTTGGGGATCTTCAAGGGGTAGCTTGAGGCGAGGACGTAGGCAGTGGGGCCGAACCTCGTTAACATACTGAGTTTGCTTCTCTCTTACCCTTACTCTTTATATTTATTGTTGTTTCATATTTTGTTTATATTTTATATTATATATTTGATTTATAATTGTTATTTTTTTAAATATAACTCAATTCACCCCCCCTCTTGTGTTAGTCATCTGGGTAACAAAAGTTCTCACGGACCATCCACTTAAAATGGTTCTCTAGAAACTTGATACTTTCGGTCGACTTGCTTAATGAACGATTGAGTTTAGAGAATTTAACTTGAAATATGTGCCCTAAACCGTAATCAAAGGACAAGCGTTGGCAGATTTCATTGTTGAGTTCACTAGTTTTCTTGAAGAGGTTCCCTGTGTACCTCAAAGACAGCCTTAACTGGTCTATGTCGACGGCTCGACCTACCGGGCTAGCGGGAGTGTAGGGGTGCATATAGTAACTGAGCATAACTACACGATAAAACTCGCCTTCAAAGTAACGAACAACGAAGCAGAGTACGAAGCACTCTTGAGTGGGATAATAATGGCTTGATTTCTAGGAGAAGGAGATAGAGGTCAGAGCCGACTTTCAAGTGGTTTTCAGCCAGGTGCTAGGACAGTTCATCACCAAGGGGGAAAAGTCGAAGAAATACCTCCAGCTCGTGTGCAATGAGCGCGATTACTTTCATTATTTTCTCATCCAACAAATTTCGAGAAGAGAGAACTAGAAGGCCAACTGACTAGCAAAAGCTGCATCCGAGTAGGAAGAGCTCTTCCTCCTAGATCACACTGAGTTCAGAATGATAGATACCTCGTCTATTGGTGGTGAAGTAGCCAATGTTAGGTAGTTCCTACAAGATGGAAAATTGCCTGCTGACCTAGAAAAAGCGAGTAAAGTCAGAAGTAAGGCGGCTTGATTCACCTTGTTGGAAAAAGTACTATACAAAATTGGCTTCTTTGAGTAGTTCCTCAGATGTCTGTCCACAAGTGAAGCACAGTATGTGTTGATAGAGGTTCACCAAGGCATATGCGAAAGCCATGGTGGAGGAGAAGAGGACTGGCTATGAGGGTAACCCAAGTCAAGTACTACTAGCCGTGTTCCCTCAAGGACATGAAGGACCTTGTGAAGAAGTGCCTAAAGTGTCAAAAGCACAGGCCGTTGACACATAGCCCCCTGAAAAACTAACGTCAATCAATACCCCTTGGCCTTTCGCATAATGGGGTCTAGATCTTATTGGCTCATTCCCAACGGCTAGAGGAGGGAACAAATTTGTGATGGTGACAGTCGAATACTTCACAAAGTGGGTCGAAGCAAAAACTCTTACTAGCATTACCTCCTGGACCATTACCAAGTTTTTATGGAAGTCAATGGTCTACCAGTTTTGAATACCTTAGAGCTTTGTGTCAGACAACAAAAAGTAATTCGACTGCACCTATTACCAAGAGTGGTGTGCCGAGCCGAGAATCAAAGTTAAATATTTATCTCTTAGACACCCACAGACCAACGGCTAGGCCAAAACGATCAGCAAAATCCTCATGTCTACACTTAAAAAGAGGCTCGAAATGCACAAAGGAGCGTGAGATGAAGAACTCCCGAGTGTACTATGGGTTTACCGAACGAATATCCGGACCTACACTAGGGAAACCCCCTTCACTCTCACTTACAAGAGTGAAGTGGTAATCCCTGTGAGGTAGGGATGCCCTGCCCACCCTCCGCATACAACATTACGACCCAAATGCCAATGATGGAAAGTTGGCCAAACACTTGAATCTTTTGGAAGAAAAAGGAGAGGAAGTAGCATTACGGACAACAAACAACAAGCAAAAGGCAGAATTGTACTTCAACAAAGAGTCAGGCTACGATGCTTCAAGGCAGGTGACTTGGTGGTAAGGCAAAATGGGAGCCACCACTCAGGAAGATGGGAAGCTAGGATCGCGATGGGAAGGCCCTTATATAGCGATCGCAAGCAACCAACAGAGCTACTACTACCTCAAAGATAGCCAAGGAATTGAACTCCTCACATCTCTAGCACGCTAAGCATCTAAAGAAGTAATATGTATAAGGACAAAAGAAAATACAACACTTTTGTATAGTCTTTTTGCATTATGAATGAAAAGAGATGTTAGAATGAAATATCTCGTTCAATTAATCTTAGAAACCAACAAAGTTGAGTCTTTAGACTTGTCGCGTGGTCGAGGCCAGGCTTTAGCTTCTGATCCCTCAATAAACCTTCACGACTTGAAGTCGAGTCCCTTGACTCGTTGCGGGTAAGGCCAAGTCCATTGACTCGTCGAGCCCCCGTCCAACAAAGTCAAGTCTCTAGATTTGCCACGAGGTCGAGGCCAAGCTCTAGTTCCTAAGCTCTCAGTAAACCTTTGCAACTTGAAGTCGAGTCCCTTGACTAGCTACGGGGTAAGGTCAAGTCCCTTGACTCGCCAACCTCTGTCCAATAAACCAGAGTCCCTAGACTCATCACATGGTTAACGCTTGGTTCTAGCTCCCGAGTCCTCAGTAAACCCTTGCGACTCAAAGTCGAGTCCCTTGACTACTGCAAGGTAAAGCAAATACCTTGAATTGTCGACCCCCCATCCAACAAAGCAAGTCCCTAGACTCACTGTGGGGTCGAGGCTGGGTGCTAGCTCCTGAACCCTTAGTAAATTCTCACAACTCGAAGTAGAGTCCCTTAATTCATTGCATGGTAAGGTCAAGTCCCTTGACTTGCTGACCCCCCATTCGACGAAGTTAAGTCCCTAGGGTTTAGAGACTTGTCGCGGGGTTGAGGACGGGCTCTAACTCTTGAGCCCTCAGTAAACCCTCACACCTCACCTACCAATAAAATAACTTAGAAAAAGAACAAGAGACAACATGAATGGAAGAAGAAAAACTGCTTTCATTATGTGAATTCTTTGTACAGGATATCAAATACAAAGAAAGTAGCAGAAAAGTTTACAATTGAAAAAAAAAAATCATTGAGGAGGTCTCGATGTGGGAAGGTGGGCCCAAGATAGAAAAGTGTCTCAAAATCGAAGGGATTGAAACGACGTGTGGGTGTGTGTGCAGATATGGGTGTGCGTGTGGGTGTGAGCAGGGAATGAGGCTTTAGTTGGGCCCTATCACTCCTAGAGTTTACCCTGTTCGCACGTTATTTATACATATATATATATATATATATATATTTATATATGTAAAAAGATAAAATCTTTCATAAAACGACATGGTTTTGGCAAAAATAAAGTTACTCCCCAAAACGATGTTGTTTCATGTTAACATTTATTTTTCTGAAATGAAATAGTGTCATTTTATGGAGACTCTCAACCCCAAGTCTCTCCAAAATTGCAATCATTTCTTATTATGTATTATTTAAAGAGAATTGTCGCTCGTCATCTCACGCCACATACTTGACATATATTAATATTATTTTATTTTATTTTTTTGAAACTAATTGAATTATTCTACTTATCATTCATACATCACATATTTGTTGTAGAAAAAATGAAAAACAAAATTAAAATAACTATGGTGTGTGGTTTGTAGGGATAATAAATAGAGTTATTTTTGTTTAAAACTTGAATCCCTCCTCTTCACAGTGATTGTCTGTCTTTTCGTTCTCTCTCTATCATGTCTCAGTCTCAGTTCCTCAATTGACCTCAATATGTTAAGAGTCTCGCTGTCAATTGTTGTTTCACTTTCTCTTCCTCTCTTCGGCAACCTTGACCTCCTTGCCTAATATCTCTCTCTCTCTACCAGAATTTGGTTTTGGGTGATTATAAATTTGGTTACTTCTTTTGTTTATTAGTTTGGAATTAAGCGGTTGTTTTGACCATATTTTGGGTGGTGTTTTGGTGGTAATTTCTATGGTAGTTTTGGCTATCGTAAAGGCAGAGCTATTAGTGTTGAACCTTGGACGGGTGGAAAGGACGATTGTTGGGGTTAATCAACCCCATGACATACTATGGTTGTTTAAGTGCATGCATGTATGTGTTTAATCTGCATGCACATTTGTATGGGTGTGTACGCGTGTACGTGTGTGTATTAGATGTGTGAGTGTGTGTTGGGGCCAATCAACCCTATGACATACTATAGTTGTTTGGATGCATGCGTATACATGTGTATGTGTGTATCTACTTGCACATTTGTGTGGGTGTGTACGTGTGTACGTCAACATGCGTGTGCGTGTGTTAGATGTGTGAGTGTGTGATGGCATCTGCTCACATGTTGGTGTGTGGGATAGTGCGTATGACGTATGAGTGTGTGTGTACGAGTGCACGTGTGTGTGTGGATTTCTGTACATGCTCGAGTGGGTGGGTGAGTGCACATGGGATTTGTGTGTAAGTGCACATGTGAGTATGCAAGTGGGTGCGTTTGTGTGTGTGTATGCACATCGGCATGTGTAAGTGCGCGATGTGCGTGTGTATATATGAGTGCATGTGTGTGTGGGTATGTCCATGGGAGTGCGCACCACACATTTTTGTAAGTGAGCAGATGTGTCTGTGTGAGGGCATGCGTGCGCTTGTGTGAATGTGTGTGCATTTGGGTTTATTATTATATATGTGGGATTGCGTGTTTGTGTGCATGATTTTGAGTTTGTGATTGTGCGTGTGGGCATGTATGTGTAAGTGTGTGTGTGTGTGTGTGTGTAAGTATGTGTGTGCGCGCATGTGAATGCACATGTGAGTGAATGTACAAGTGCACATGTGGGTGGGAGAGACAGGCACTCTCAATTAGGTGTCGGGGGTGGGTCTCTAGCTAGGTGAGTGCATGTGTGGGTGCACATAGGAGTGGGCATGTGGGTGGGAGAGAGACATGCACACTCAACTAGCAGCTAGAGGCAGGGCTATGGTTGGGCCCTAGCAGGCCCAATTTTACCATATCCACTTGGTCCTGCATAAACAACATAGTTTTAGGAACCATAAATGAGTTACTCCAAAAACTACGTCATTTTATATTAAACATATACTTTTTAAAATGAAAGAATTCATTTTGTGGACTCCCAGTCTTAGTCTCCTCAGAATAAGGTCATTTTTTATTTGATTTTGTTTAAAACTTGTTAGTCTCCTCCTAGTAGCATCTCTCCCTCTCCCTCCCTCTCTCTCTCTCTCTCTCTCTCTCTCTCTCTCTCTCTCTCAATGTCTCATATCCCTCCGTCCATCGCCATCGCTTTCTTTTCCTCTCTTAGTTGACCTTGGCCTCCCAACCTCAAGTAAGTCTTTCTCTATCTCTCCCAACTAGATTCAAACTGACACACGCACACGAACTCGCATGCACACATGCGTGCTGACACTCATTCACACACACACACACATGCATAATGAAATACCCAAACAGACAACCAATCCCACAAACATAATGACACCATCACACATAGACCAACACAAGCGCGCACTAACACACATGCATGCGAACACACACACACACACCAATACGTGCACTCATACACAAGCACATGCGCACTCTATCACACACAAGCACCCATTTAAACAAACAAACACACATGCACTCAAACATACACGCGTGCACAAACGAACAGAAACCCACATGGATACACACCAAGATGTGCACCCATACACAACACACGCACATACAAGCAGCACACACAAACGTACACACAGACTCAATCACACTCGCACATCACACAAACACACACTCACGCATATATACACATTCATGCACATGTGGGTGTCGAGATTGATTTGTCCCCATGGTCGTCTTTCCCACCCATCTAGGCTTCGATACAAATAGGTTAGTCTTTATGAGAATCCAAACCACCATAAAAATTTCTACCAGAGCACAGTCCAAATTACCACAAATACAATCACTTAAATCCAATTGATAAACAAAAGAAGTATCTAAAATCATAACTATCCAAAACCAAACTATGGCATAGAGATAAAAACACACTTGGAGCAAGGCGGTCAAGGTGATGAAAGAAAGAGAGAGAGAGAGAGAGAGAGAGAGAATGATGGATATCTGGGGAATAAGACAATGAAGCCGAGTGACGAAGAGAGACTGAGACAAGAACAGAGAGGTAAGAGAGAGAGAGAGAGAGAGAGGCTAAAATACATATGTATATATAGGCAAGACCAAGTGAAATGGGTAAATCTTGGGCTCTAGGGCCTAACTAGATCCTATCCCCGATTCCCATTTAAGCATGTTTCTCTTCCACCCATATGCACACTCACACACACACCCATGTTTGCATTTACACACCCACATGTGCTCTTTCTCTTTGACACACACACACACATACATGCCAGCATGCACAATGACAACTAAAGAGAAACATGTGCACGCCCCCATACACACACCCAAACACGCAAACGCTCATGCCCACTTGTAATGATACAACTAAAAGCACATATACAAAACACATGCCACAAACAAGCACACACTCACATACACAAAACACACACCCCCAAAAAACAAACACACAGAAGCACACCACGTGCACATGCATACTCGCATTAACATGCACATACACATACGCACACACATTGACACACATACACACACAAACTTGCATGCACAAACACACAAATTCACATGCACACACATACACATGCGCACACCATACACACACGCCCATGCCCCGCCCCTAGCTTCTAGTTGAGTGCGTATTTTTCTCTCCAACCCATATGCGCAATGAGACATACAAACACCCACATGCACTCACTCACCCACACGCACTCATGCGTGCACAATCGCATTCACACACACACTTACCCAACACAGTGACACATACTCACATATCCATATACATATCACTCGCACAATGACATACACAAACATACACGCACTCTAAAAAACATGACGACATGCCCAATCGTACACAGACCAACACAAACACTCACACGCACACACTGTCATACAAAAACACACACCAACACGTGCACTTATACACGTGCATGCACTCATTGACACATACACACACAAACCCACCACCTGAACACATACATACGCACGCACGAGCCCACATACCAACATGCACGCGAACTCAGTCATCACACATAACACACATTAAACACACGCATGCATGTACATACACACACAAACATGCATGCACATACACACACACATGTTAGTTGATTGGACCCAATGGTCGTCCTTCCCACCTGTCCAAGTTTCAACTCATGTAACTTAGCCTCTACAACAATCGAAAATCAACATAAAAATAACTATCAAAATACGACCCAAAATACCACAAATATAACAATTTAAATCCAACTGATAAATGAAAGAAATATCCAAAATCATAATCATCCAAAACCAAACTACAACATTGAGATAGAGACATATCTAGAGCAAGAAAGCTAAGGTGGCAGAGAGAGAGAGAGAGAAAGAAAGAATGACAGACAATAGAAGTATAATACATTGAGGATGAGAGAGAAAAAAAGTCTAGGACAAGATATATATATATATATATAGAGAGAGAGAGAGAGAGAGAGAGAGAGTTTATGGGGAGGAGGGCTTCAAATTTTAAACATAACCTAATAAAACGACATTGTTTCATTTAATAAAATAAATAAATGCTAAGATCAAATGAAGTAATTTTGGAGAGTAACTCGTTTATGTTAAATCATCAATAGCTTAGCCTTTAAGATAGTCAAATCACCATAAAAACAATCACCGAAATACTATAAAAAATAAATACTTAAATCCAACTGATAAACAAAAGAAGTATCCAAAATCATAATCAACAAAGCTAAACACTAACACACAGACACACAGAGATACCTGGAGTAAGGGGCCGAGTTCGACATAGAAGAGGAGAGAATACGATATACGATGGAGGCCTAGGACATTAAAGTCAATGGAGGAAAAGAGATTGTGACAGGAAAGAGAGGGGGGAAAGAGAGACACTTCGACAATACCTAACAAAACACGATCTTGTTTTAAGGAGACTTAGCACTAGGAGTCTCCACAAGATTTTCATTTTAAAAAATAAATACTAAGATAAAACGATATCATTTTAAAGAGTACCTAGTCTATTGTCTCCAAAATCACGTCGTTTAATTAAACAAAATTACTTTTTCTAAAAAGTACCCAATTTACTTTTTCTAAATATATAGAAATCATGGACGTGCTAGGGCATAGTTTCTTGCTCATGAATCCTATTAATCATGTTTCTCTTCCATCCAAATACGCACTCACCCACACATACACCCACATGTGCATTAACACACTCACACGCACTCTCTCACACCCCCCTCACACACACCCGCACTCACACATACACACACATGACTCACCTAAACACATGTACACAGACACACACGCCCACATACAATAAACACCAACACAAGTCACATGCAATCCACCGCACACACACCTAACATGCACATACAACCACACCACACACATACAAACACCAACACAAGACACACTGACACGCACACACACTCATACACACACACACATCTGCACACACGCACAAGCACAAACATGCATAGACATGCACATATGCACACCCAAAACACAAACACGCATGCACATACACAAACCTATACACACACCCACAACACGCACATGCACATCGAACCCATGCTTACATACACACGCACTCATTTTGGAGAGTAACTCGTTTATGCTTAAATCATCAATATCTTAGCCTCTATGACAGTCAAATCATCATAAAACCAATCACCAGAATATTGTAAAAAATAAATGCTTAAACCCAACTAATAAATAAAAGAAACATCCAAAATCATAATTAACAAAAGCTAAACACACACACAAAGATACCTAGAGCAAGGATGGGGGCTTGAGACATTGAGGTTAATGTAGGACGAGGGATTGAGACAGGAAAAAAGGGGAAAAGAGAGACTTCTGCAATGAGGAAGAGTTCAAGTTTTCAACAATACTTAACAAGAAACGATCTCGTTTTAAACAGACTAGGCACTAGGAGTTTCCATAAAAAAATTATTTTAAAAAACAAATGCTAAGATAAAATGACATCATTTTGAAAAGTAACCAATTTACTAGTTTATTGTTTCCAAAATCACATCGTTTTATTATACAAATTTACTTTTTCTAAAAATATATATAGGAAAGGTCGAGCAAACAAGGTAAATCTTGGACGTGCTAAGGCTCAGTTCCTCACTCCCAAATCCTGTTAAACATGTTACTCTTCCACCTATATGCACACTCACACGTGTACTCACACCCGCACTCACTCACACATACACCCATGTGTGCATTAACACACATACACTCTCTCACACACCCCCCCCCCCACACATGCACACACAATCACATGTGCACTCACAAATACAAGCACAATGACACACACAAACACATGCACACTTCCACGCAAGCCCACATACAATAAAACACACAAACACCAACACTCGTCACACACTTGCGTGCACACGTGCACTCACACTCCTACTCACCCACACGTATGCCCATGTGTGCATTAACACTCACATGCACTCTCTTACATCCCCCTCTACGCACATACTCACATGTGCACTCACACATACATGCACAATGACACACTCAAATACGCGCACATAGACATGTACCCACACAAAAAAAAAACACCCAAACACAAAAACACCAACCAACGCTACACACGAGTGCAATCCCCCCACACACACCCACCAACACATATCTACCCACACCACACAACCAAAACACTGTCACGGCCACACACACACACTCTAAACACACACACATACTCATACACACACCCACATGCACACACAGCCAAAAGACAAATACGCATGCCCATGCACATACACACACCAAAAATACAAACGCAAGCACACACAAAAACCTATACACACACATAAAATACAGACACACCCACAATACACACACACATGCACACTAGACCAGCACATAAATACACACAATATACATACATGCACATATACATGCGCACACACAATCACACACACATACACAATATAGACACAACCATGCGCATCCATACACACAACCACATGCATACTCACTCACATGTATGCGTGCACTTAGTCACAAACTAACACACATGCATGCACATACATACACAAACATGCATGCACACACACTGCCGCGAGATTGATTGGACTCCATGGCTATCCTTCCCACCCGCTCAAGCTTCGACACCTATAACTTGGCCTCTACAATAGTCAAAACTAACATAAAAATCACTACCAATACAGCCCAAAATACCACAAATACAACAATTTAAATCCAACTGATAATTGGAAGAAATATCCAAAATAATAATCATCCAAAACCAAACTAGAGCATTGAGCTAGATACATACTTGGAGCAAGTAGGCCAAGGTGGCAGAGAGAGAGAGAGAACGACAGACGACATGAATGTAAGACATTAAAGTCGAGAGAAAAAAAGATTATGGGACAAGATATATATATATATAGAGAGAGAGAGAGAGAGAGAGAGAGACGTTATTGGGACGAGAGTTTCAAGTTTTAAACAAAACCTAATAAAACTAAATTGTTTCATTCTAAAAATAAATAAATGCTTAGATAAAATGAAGTCGTTTTGGAGAGTAACTCGTTCATGCTTAAATCATCAATAGCTTAGCCTCTACAACAGTCAAATCACCATAAAAACAATCACTAGAACACTGTAAAAAATAAATGCTTAAATCCAACTAATAAACAAAAGAAGTGTCCAAAATCATAATAAACAAAAGCTAAACACTAACACAAAGAATGTGTGTGTGTGTGTGTGAGAGAGAGACCTGGAGAAAGGAGGTCGAGATGCACTCACATACACACACACACAATGACTCACCCAAACATACACACGCCCTTTTACAATAAAACACCCAAATGCACAAACACAACACACATCGCTTGTAATCCACCCCACACACACCTAACACACATACACTCATACCACACACAACCAAAACACAAAGAAACATTGACACGCGCCTCTACAACAGTCAAATCACCATAAAAACAATCACTAGAACACTGTAAAAAATAAATGCTTAAATCCAACTAATAAATAAAAGAAGTATCCAAAATCATGATAAACAAAAGCTAAACACTAACACAGAGAATGTGTGTGTGTGTGTGTGTGTGTGTGTGTGTGTGAAAAAGAGAGAGAGAGAGAGAGAGAGACCTAGAGAAAGGAGGTCGAGATGCACTCACACACACACACACAATGACTCACCCAAACACATGCACGCCCATTTACAATAAAACACTCAAATACACAAACACAATACACGTCGCATGCAATCCACCCCACACACACCTAATACGCACATACACTCACACCACATACAACCAAAACACAAAGACACATCAACACCCGCACAGACGCCAATAGACACATCCACATGCAAATATGTATACACATGCACATATGCACACCCAAAATGATGCACATACACAAACTTATACACACACACACAACACACACACATACACGCACGTGCACACACGTGCACATCGGACCAACGCATACATACACACAAACTGCACATATGTGTGTGTGTGCACACAATCAAACACACATACACAACTCAAACACACCCATGCACATCCATACACAAATGCACCCATTTGCACACTCACACACAACCACTTGCGTGCCAAACCACCACGAAAACACTGTCCAAAATACCATAAAAAACGTATCCAAAACCAGATTCTGGCAAAAAGGTTGAAGAGGGTGGAGAAGGGTAGTCAACATCAACAAGGAGAGGAAGAGATACTAACAACGAGGGACGACGGGGATCTGATACATTGAAGCCGAGAACAGAAAAGAGACTAACACACATATACATACATGCACACACTCACATACACACTAACACAATACAAACGTGCACACACCCATACCCAGTGGCATACACACATGCACCCACACCCACAAACACATACACAGGGCACACGCACATACCCCATTTACACATACCCACTTGAACACATCCATTCCCACACTCCCACGCGCACCCACACCCACACCCCTACATACAAGTACGTACACTCACGCACATCACATGCACATGCTTACCCACCCGCATCACACACACGCACTCACACTCGCACACATGCCAAGTTCTAGTCAAAAGTAAGAAACAATATATCCGCACCGACGTGTAGAGCTTGTCCATGTTATCCAATTACTTGAAAATGTAACTTATTCGTATAAAATCTGATGAATAAATGAAAAAATAGATTACAATATTTAGGATTGTGATGTAAATATAAAATTTCTTAGTAAATGTAATAATTGAAAGCGTGTTGTACCAAAAAGATATCAACAAAAATAAGTGATAGTCCAAATTATACCATATTGAAACCATTTAAATATATTAGATACGACAACTCCAACAATCAATAAGCATTTTATTTTCTTTATTTTCTTTTTTCAGTAATCATGATATGTTCTTTGTAGTAGATATATTGTCTAAAATACAAAAGAAATAATAGAATTGTCATTTATACAATGCATAATTGTTTTTTTTTTCAATTAAAAAAGTTTATAAGGTCCCAATAAAACCAATTAGAATTTTATCAAAGATATAGCTTCAATCGAGAAGAGAAAGGGAGAGAGAGCTTTGAATGCTTCTAGAACTTTTACATATCCCAAGCAATTAACTATGAGGTACGAGGGCTACTTATCCTTTTAAGATTTCATATCAGAAATTATTATAATAATATTTTAGTAATAAAAGTAGATTTTATGTCAAGTGAATAAAGGGTGAAAAAACACATGCTAATTATTTTCAATTAATTGAAAATGTATTTCATTGTCCGAGACACTAAACTAGGCTAGATATTGTTTAGTGGAAAATATATAAACTTTCGTGCACCTTTTGGCTCTAACAAAAACAAAGGTTGTGATTTGTCGGCAATATGTGATCTATACTATCGACGTAATTAACTCGGTTCCCTTTTTACAATGCATATTTGCTTTAACAATTGGAAAGATTATTATCAGCACAAATATATGCAAAACACTAAAGAGAACAACACAAAAATCAAGATACCAAGATTTGGTCTAAAAAACAGCAAGATAATGTCACTAACCCACTTTAATGCAGTATTGAAGCAATTAATTTGGTAGCCTAATTGGTAAGTGAAATTTTGTGTATATGAATAGCCATGATGGTGAGTTGCTAATCTTCCAAAAAGCTTAGGTTCCATAGGTGAGGATGAATAATTAATAAAGAAACTCATGTCTTTTTTGTTCAGCATTCATGACTCATGAGATATCAAATGAATGTCTTAACAATAAAATAAATAAATATTAGTTGATTTCACTATAAGAATTTCTCTAAAAAAAGTTTGTTAGAAAATAAAGTTAAAATTTATTCATAAATTAATTTTAGCATCATGCTTCCCACTGATTCAAAATAGAAAAAACAATTGTTTACAAAAGCATCGAAACGATTAGATCGTGTGTGTATTCGCTCTTTTGTTTCCATGCAAAAAGAAAAAAACCAAACAAACAAGTATAAACAGTCCATGATAAAAGAATAAGCTAGAAAAAAAATATTAACACAGAGAAAGGACTAGGGATGAAGGGAGATGCCGAGTAGGGGGTAGGGACGAGATAAAGAGTTACGTTTGTTGGATTTTTGAGTTTGGCATAACTACACAAGTTTTTATGCTAAATATTGCAATCAAATAAGAGAGATGAGAAGAATGAAGAATCATATAAACATGTGAGCATGTGAAGAAGCAGACGAACGGTCTCTCGGTCTCTCTTCATTACAGAGACTCTGACAACTAAAATAAAAGTTTTTAAGCAACCTCACATAGAAAATGAAATTAGCAAATCAAAAACTATGGTTGACTTCAAAAGAAACTATGTTCATGTGGCTCTCTTGAAATTGTTTAACAAAACTAAGAATCTTCATGTTCAATCAGATTTCTCCTATGGAAATCAAAACCTTAATGTCACAAGTCCAGCTAAAGAAAAGAAAGCAAATCGTGAAGGAAACCCCATTGCCAATTGAATCAAACGATGTGAAAGAAATGCTTGGAGAGATTCAGAACTAACAAATAAATTTTTGAGTACCTCTTGTTGTTGCAGGGGAGGCCATCTCTTGCCGTTACTGAGAGGTATAGCAAACAACAACGATGATAGAAACACATGGAGACAATTGTTGTGCGTATTGCATTTTCATTATATTTACATGGGTATTTATACACAATTGGATACATTCTGAGTATCAAAAGGAATCAAAATCAATTACATAACTTGAGAGAAAAAATAAACTCTACAATGACTATACAGTGTCTACGGTTTCTTAGTAGTGGCTAGAATTTCCTCTATATTATAATACTTTCCTCCTTCAGCGTCTACAGTCAGTCGTCGCCAGCTCTTCAAACTCAAATACTACAATCTCTCTCTGATTCTGAGTTTCTGTGTTTCTTTCTCTCTACAGGCATAGGTTTTGCAATTATGGAGGAACATTGTAAAATAAACAATATGAAATGAACATCTTTCTTTTTGAAATTTTAGCCATTAATATATTTCTCCAACGGGCTTTTTGGTTTAAGTCCCACTGCAGACACCCAAGGAACAAAGAGATATATGTCTCAAACTGTCTCAAGATATTCAAAAAATCATGATATATGTTGAGATGAGAATCACAGAAAATCACACACACTCAAGATAGGTTTCGTATTTTTTCAAAACATGTTGGTGGGTACGTTTAGATAAATTCATTTGAAAACCATAAAGAAATCTTCAAAAAAATCCATTTGAGACAATTTTATGTGATCTTGAGATGCCTGCAAAACCATTTGAGAAGATCTTCCAAACTAGTCCGGCAACGACGAGACAATGAATGTGGAAAGAGAGAGATACCTGGAGTTGGTGAGAACTTTTGTTTGGTCTGTTAGTAAAGGCTTCCAGCAACTAGGAATGTAAACGAGCCAAGTTCAAGCGAGTCGGGGTTGTGCAAACTCGACCCGTTTACTACACGAGTCGAGCTTGGGCTCGACACGTTTAAGACATGGTCCCAATCTTGTAATCGAGCTCGACTCGACTGTGAAGATTAGAAACCCGAGCTTGACTCAAGCTCGGGACCAAAATCACGAGTCGAGCTTGGGCTCGACTCAAGCTCAGCTCGTTTCTGAGATTTCAACAAAGGTCTAAGTATGGATGTCAAGAGCTGCCCCATTTCTAAGCAAAATTCCTCCATTCTCGTCACGAGTTCTAGGAGGATGACTCCGAAACTGTAAATATCGTTCTTCTTCAAAGTTATTCCTATTTTCAGGTAGTGTGGATCAGTGTCACTGGGGGAACCCATCATCAAATGCTTCCTCCTCATGGGAGATGATGAAGAATATGGAGAAGATGAAGGCAGCATCATTGTCAAAGAAAACTCCATTTTTGCATACTCGAAATCGCGAGCTTGCAGTTGAGGTGCTTGTCGAGCAGGATGTTTGAAGACTTGATGTTGCCATGTACAATCGGGGGGATACATTGGTCATGTAAATATTGCAGTGCTTGGGAAAGTTGGAATGCTATTATTATGCGTCTTCTCCACGAAAGCTTAGGCGATTCCCTTTCTATGCCATGGAGCTTTTTGTGCAAGTTTCCATTTGTCAATGCTTGTGGATTTCACTAGTGCTCCATCTAGGGTATCCTAAATTTATGTCACTAATGAACAAACTAGATTCTCCATAAAACGGATCCAACGACTTTTATCTAGGGCATCAACTTTTTGAATGAACAGATGATATCAAATTAAATAGATCCAACGGCTGGAAATAAAGCATGCGGTGTCACGTTATGGTTAATCAATGGCCAAGATTATTTGGGGAAGGATCCAACCGCTGAAAGTTGAAACTGCTACTTTATTATTCAATAGCTGAGATTGACTCGATGATGATCCAACGGCTACAAATTTGGGATGTCAATTTATGACTCAATGGCTAAGATTAATTCTTTGAGGATCCAACAGCAACAAATTAATATTTTACACATTTACACTTAAATATATATACTATTTTTAAATTTAAACAATGTTACTACTTAATAACTTATTACTATACTCGAGCTCAGCTTGTTTCTGAGATTTCAACAAATGTCTAAGTATGGATGTCAAGAGCTGCCCCATTTCTAAGCAAAATTCCTCCATTCTCATCACGAGTTCCAGGAGGATGACTCCGAAAATGTAAATATCGTTCTTCTTCAAAGCTATTCCTATTTTCAGGTAGTGTGGATCAGTGTCACCGGGGAAACCCATCATCAAATGCTTCCTCCTCATGGGAGATGATGAAGAATATGGAGAATATGAAGGCTGCAGCATTGTCAAAGAAAACTCCATTTTTGCATACCCGAAATCGCGAGCTTGCAGTTGAGGTGCTTGTCGAGCAGGATGTTTGAAGACTTGATGTCTCCATGTACAATCGGGGGGATACATTGGTCGTGTAAATATTGCAGTGCTTGAGCAAGTTGGAACGCTATTATCATGTGTCTTCTCCACGAAAGCTTAGGCGATTCCCTTTCTATGCCATGGAGCTTTTCGTGCAAGCTTTTGTTTGTCAATACTTGTGGATTTCACTAGTGCTCCATCTAGGGTATCCTAAATTTATGTCACTAATGAACAAACTAGATTCTCCATGAAACGGATCCAATGGCTTTTATCTAGGGCATCAGCTTTTTGAATGAAAAGATGATATCAAATTAAATAGATCCAACGGCTGGAAATAAAGCATGCGGTGTCACGTTATGGTTAATCAATGGCCAAGATTATTTGGGGAATAATCCAACGGCTGAAAGTTGAAACTGCTACTTTATTATTCAATAGCTGAGATTGACTCGATGATGATCCAACGGCTACAAATTTGGGATGTCAATTTATGACTCAATGGCTAAGATTAATTCTTTGAGGATCCAACAACTATAAATTAATATTTTACACATTTACACTTAAATATATACTATTTTTAAATTTAAACGATGTTACTACTTACTATATATATTATATACTATATTTCTATTTATATTATATACTAATACTATCAATATTATATATTTATAAATTTATAATACTATATATATTTAAATTATGTATATTTTCAATATAATTAAAGTACATATAGTATACTAATAAGTGAATACTAATAACTTATTACTATACTATTTAGTAGTTAGTGCTTAATAACTTAAAAAGTATATTATAATTTATATAGTATATATAAATTATATACTAATGCTATAAATATTATATATTTGTAAATTTATAATACTATATATATATATATAAATTATGTATATTTCAATACAATTAAAGTATATATATATAGTATACTAATAAGTTAATATTATAAGTCTATATTACTTAGTACTTAATAAGTATATTATAATCTATATAGTATATTTATATAGATAACTATATTATATTAATATAATATTATAACTATTAACTATAGTATATACTACTAATATAATATAATATATAATATAGGCTATAGTAGTAATAGTTATACTTTTACACTTTTACTATTATTATATAGTACAAATACTAATATATGACTATTTAAATTATAATATTATTAGTAAGATCGCAATCTTTCTTTCATATATTTAATATTTGTATAGTAGTATATGTATTCTTACGTTGATACGACTATATATTGACTTATAAATTTATATTATTGGTTTATATACATCATCATGTATGTTATAAAACATATATATATATATCTATATATGATATTTTATATGTAAAAATATATACGAGTTGAGTTCACGCGTTTATATCAATCGATCGAGTTTTAAATGAGTTTATTCACAAACATTAATCGAGTCGAGTTGAACTCAAGTCGAACGAGCTATATATGAGTTTGTTTACAAACATTAAACGAGTCAATCGAGTTTTATACGAGTTGTATCGTTTAATTATCGAGCCTAATTTTGTGTTTACGATTGGCCCATTTAATATACGATTTGAGTCGATCTCAAGTTTTACCGAGTCAAATTCGAGTTGAGTATCGAGTTGCCTATTTATTTTACAGCCCTACTGGAAACGGTCCTCTAAGTCTCTATATGCAAGGGGATCTACGAAGGGAAAAAGGAGAGGGTAGGGAAGAGAAAGAAACTGTTTGCGGGATCGGATACTTTGCGTCGTCCCAAGTGGTTCTCTTTTGGTTTTGAATTTCCTAGCCAATTTCTAGATGTTGTCCTTTTATATATTTGAAGAATATGATTTAGGAATAATTTTTGTTTGAGGGGAAATCTTTGACCGTTGGATGGATAGGTAATCCAAGTGGCTACATTTCCTTCTGTGATTTTTATGTTGTGGGATTTTCTAGCCGTTAGCTCAACCTATCGGAATTCGATTTCCTGATTTTCATTTTTGATTCACACACAAATATATAAACTTGTCATAATGTATTTTACCATGGTTGTTACATTCAAAGCAAACACAACACTATTCTCACAAGATATGGAGCTGGTAGCTAAAAAAGGTAAATTAACTGATATTATTGATTTTTTCTGAGAAAAGTTCTCAATGGAACTATAGAGGCCAAAAGATTGAGAAATCAAGAGCAATTCAAATTAGGAGCAGAAAGAAAATTGAGAGATAGTTGTCATCGGGTCGACATAGACGCTGGCTCTGAACTTGTTCGTAGAATTGCCAAAATGGCATTGGTGTGCTGCTTTTCCTTTTCAGAGAAAAGCGACATCTATAGTCATAGATTAGGTGTGCTTCTACTTTTGCTTAGGTGTACCTCTGGCACCAACATATCCCTCATTAGTTCAGTATATGAAAGATTGTGTCAGTAATGATCGGCTAATCAAAAGTGTGGATCCTAAAATTTGTAGGGAGGGTGGGGAAGAAGATGAGCAAGCACAATAAGTGAAAGCTTTCTTGGCACTAGATTTGGCATGCACCCAAGAGAATTTTAGTCCAGATTTGAAACTTTTAGACAATTTTGTATTGATTTCTCTGGAATTTTTAGTCTAGTTGTGAAGCCAATAACCATTTGTACCGCTCTCTCCATAGCTATCACTAAAGGATGGTATCTCAGGCATATAGACATTAACAATGCCTTTATGCATGGGGATTTCCAAGAACAAGTTCTTATGTCTCAACCTGTTGGGTTTGTCCACCCTGACTACCCTTCTCATATTTGTCGTTTGAATAAGGTCATTTATGGCCTTAATCAAGCACCACGAGCTTGGTTCTCAAAATTGAGTACCAAGCTCTTTGAAATTGGCTTCACATAGTCTCTGTCAAACCCTTCGTTATTTCTATATTAGCACAACAAGGTCACTCTGTTTTTTCTTATGTATGTCGACAATATTATCCTTACTGGGTCTAGTATGGATGCTATCAACTTTGTTTTACAGTGTCTTAACAAATCCTTCCTGGTCAAAGATCTTAGACCTCTTCGATTCTTTCTTGGTTTGGAAATCCAGAATCACTCAAATGGTTTACACTTATTACAAACCAAGTATATTTACGATCTTCTTCAAAGAACCAAAATGGATCTTAGCAAACCTGTCAAAACTCCCATGGCCACTTATAGTCGACTGTCTCTTACTGATGATCCTGATTTCTCTGACCCAACCCTTTACCATAGCATTGTTGGCAGTCTATAGTATATTTCCCTTACTCAACCAGATATTGTTTTTGTTTTCAATAAAAATTTTCAATTCATGCATTCTCCCAAACTCCCATATTGGTAAGCTGTGAAGAGGATCCTATGATATCTCAAACACACTGCCCACTATGGTCTTCTAATTCAACCATCCACCTCTTATAAATTGCATGCTTTTTTTTATGCGGATTAGGTGGGATGCTCAGATGATCGTAGTTCTACCGGTGGTTACTGTGTGTTTCTTGGCTCCCATTTGATTTCATGGAGCTCAAAGAAGCAACCCACTGTTGCAAGGTCCAATACCAAAGCTGAATACAAAGCTCTCACCAATACAAGTGCTGGACTCATTTGACTACAGTCACTTCTCAAAGAACTAGGTGTATTTCTACCTCAGTCACCTACCCTCTGGTGTGACAATTTAGGTGTTATCTACCTTTCAGCAAATCCCGTTCTCCACTCACGCACAAAGCACATGGAAATTGACTTCCACTTTGTGTGTGACAGAGTTGCTGCCAAGTCTTTACAAGTTGCCTTCATCAGTTCACGTGATCAGGTTGCAAATGTATTCACGAAACCATTGTTATCCTTACAATTTCTACAGCTCAAAACGAATCTCACCATAGTTCCCATTATGGACTCATGGGAGGGTATTAACAGCTCAGCCATAGCAGCACCTGACTCCACCTCACCTTCAAATTCAAGGTCAACAAAATCCACCTCAGCTCAACGTGCCAGCACAATGCTATGCTGGCACATCTGCAAGATCCTTCTAGAAATACTTCTCTATAATTTCTGTTTTTGGTTTCTGTATAGAATATGTAAAAGGCATCTTTTCTGTTGTAGCTACCCTAGGTGTCATGCACACAACGTGCTTAACAAAATGTCCAAATTACCACTTCATCTTCCTATATAAAGAGAGCATTGTAATCATCTTCTTCAAGTAATGAAATACAAATTAAACACATTTTACAAGGGTGAAGAAAGGCCATATATGATTGATGTGGCAAAAAAACTCACCCAGATTCAAAAATGCATTTGATCTTCCTTTTGTTTGGCTCCATTCAAAGGTTAACAACATTACGCTTGCAGTCAATTTCTTGTCTCGCGTACGGATCTTCAAGTATTAAAATAAAAAAATAAGGTGTTTAGTAATCTATTGCTTGCTATCACAGCCTCTCAACCTCACGATGTTTTGCTGATTAGAATAACAAGCACCATCTTGGATAAAATGGCAGAAAGAAATGAAACATTGAAAATTAGCTTAAAACCAAGCCCATTTAGTTTATTAAGTGAATAAATGCAATTTGTGGTTGATTTGAGTATTGAACCAAATGTTTTGCTTAAGCTCTATTCCGTTTAACACTTTAGTAATTTGTAGTTAGATCTTTGATCTTGGCTTCATTGTCTTTCTACTCTTTGCCAGTTTTATTAATTTTCGATCTTCTAGATATCGCACAATTAATTTACGGTATTGTTTCCATTTTTTATTAGATGGTTCATATTGTATATCCTATTTGCATATAGCTTGGGTTTTAGAACTACTTTTTAATTCTTTAGGCAATGTGTTGAGAGGAGAAAATTTGTTTACCCCTGGTTGAGCCTTGTGGTTTTATGGACTTTGCTAATCAACATATCTTGTTGCCAGTATAGATGGTGTGTGTTGTGAAACTTGCGATAATCATGATGAATAGTACGTAATCGCAATGAGAGAAAACACGAGAAAAATATATAAATTTACGTGGTTTGACAATATACCTACATCCACATGAACGACGGCTATACTGTTATTGGAGAAAAAAAAAAACAAAGAAATCTTGACAAATGCAACGGCATTTGGTGGCTCCTCTTTTTCTCTATTGAGTAATGATACCCACACAATACTATTTACAATACTTTTCATATACATCATTATAAAGTGAGGTAAAATGTAAGTATTTTTATAAAGTGATGTTATTTTTATAAGATATTTTACAATAATACCCTCATTTTAAAACATGTTTATGAAATATATTGAGAAAAGATTATGTGTTTATCGTTTTTCATCTAGTCATCTTCACTCCGCAATTGTGAATTTCGGTTATAGATTACAATCAATGTAATCAGCATTCCATTTTGCATGCCAAGGCCCATGATGCTAGTCATCCTAGGACCTAGACATTGGCATTCATTACCATGCATAGGATCTGTGAGCTGCACTTTTATACCAAGGGCAAGGTTGCAGCAGACCTCTCTCTCTCCCTCTGCTTTTCTTATGGACTTGGAACCCTTCTCATGAAATATTCGGCCACTTTAGTATACCGAACTTGACTTCATTGGATTTCTAGTCTTTCTTTTTCTTTTTTCTTATCAACTTACAGCATAAATTCAGGGCTTCAAATAATCAATTCTCTATAGTCACCACCACCATTATACAATCACACTTACAGAATATACAATCACACTATCGGGAAATCCATGGTTCCATCAAACTCTTAGCACATTGCACATTGCACATTGCACATTGCACATTGCCCTAGGGTGCAGAAGCACAGCGTAGTTGGCATATAAAACCATCACTGAAAGAAAACGAAAATTACAAATGGAATACTTTCTGTCGATCTTTATTCTGTGAAAGCATAATATCATGAAGCTAGCATGACACACTTTCCTCATCAGTTACACTACAGAAAAAGAAACACCCAACAAAAACTTCTATACTGGATTATTGAATTAACATTTTCTGATCTAAAGAAAGACAAACTTTCTTAAGATCTCACGAGTCACAATTGTTTGATCGTGAAAGAGAGGAATTCAAAAATAAAGCAAAAAGATTCAAGAAATGAGCTAAAACTTGATATAATAACTAAGAATAAACTCTTCTATGTGTCAATAGTGCAGTCTCTATGACAACCTGAAAAAGCGGTAGCTAATTACCTTACACACCTAGAGGGGGGGTGAATAGGTGTTTAACAAAAACAATAGCAGTTTTAAAAAATTAATCAACATAAACAAGCAATCAATGGAAAAATCAACACAAGGATTTTGGTTACGAAGTGGAAACTCATTTGAAGAACCTCTTCAAAATCTAAAACCACTCCGGGTGTAAGACACCACCTCTAATCCACTATAGAAATTTTAGTTTGTTACAACAAATTTAGAAACACTCACAGACCCACTGTAGCAACTAAACTTGGCTTGCAACACCACGAGTGACCCACTCGATCTCTACACGCATGTAGTGCCGGAACTCCGACCTTTCTATAGCTTCTCACACGAACAACTTGATTTCTTCATCCAAGCTCCTTGAAGAACTCTTCCAGCTTGATGACCACGTCCACTCCAATGGACTCACTAAAAATTTGAATGTGTGTTGTGAGGGAGTAATATAATCCAAGAGAGAATGATCTTTGAAACAATGGAGAAGTTTCTCTCAAGGGATGAAATGTGGCTCCTTGGTTTTTCCTCTGTGTTTTTCCTCTCTGTTTTTCCTCACACTTTGCAGCAGAAGACTTAAGGATATATTTATATCCCACCTCCTGAAACGGCGCTTTAAACCCTAGAGAAATTCGTGAAACCTTAACTTCGCTCGAGCGAGGTGTCGAGCGAGGGTCGAGCGAAGTCTCTGCCTGGACTTCGCTCGAGCGCCATGTCGAGCGAGTGTCGAGCGAAGTCTCTGCCTGGACTTCGCTCGAGCGCCATGTCGAGCGAGGATCGAGCGAGATCACTGTGTTGGGTATTTCTTGAGCCATTCTGATCCTCTTCAAGTGTACTCTGTCCACCATTAGTTACAACTCAATTATATTAGGTTTTTCACTAGAAAATTGCCAACTACTAAATTTTACATCAACAATCTCCCCCTTTGGCATTTCTGTGACAAAACCTCTAACCTATACATTTGACCTAATCCTATCACACACAAACAACAGGACTTCCACATGTAGGTTTTAGTCTTGGCAAGTGAAGTATCTGCACACTTAACAAACATGTAAACGTACCAAAAGAAAACACTTGCAAGGAATTTAACAGATGAACTCAGAAGTAAAGAAATTTTGCCATAAAAATTTAACACTAAAACTTCAATAGCAATCAGTCCAACACAGAATACATCAAGAATATAATGACATAGTAAAACTAAGAACAACAAGCTACTAGTTACTCCCCCTAAATCTAGCTACTCCTCCCCCGATCACTCCCCCTTTTTGTCAGAAATGGCAAGGGCTCTCAATCTGCATCAGTCTCGTCCTCATCAGCAAGAAGATGCTGAACTTGATTTCCAAGCTCAATCACTTGAGTGTCAAGTGTGTCAAACCGAGCATTGATGTGAGTATCCAATTGAGTAACCCGAGTCTCAAGACTGTTAAGTCGGTTATCAATGCGAGTATCCATGCTGGTCACAGACTGCTGAATGCTAATCAGAAAGTCCAATAGGGTCTGTCGGGATGGTTCTGTAGCTGGTGGCATCAAACCCGAGCTGGAAGGACCCGAGCTGGTCTCAGGAGCGTGAGGAATAGGTCTGGTCTGAGTAGAATGTGCAGGAGCGGGTTCAATATTAGGAAGATGCGCCTGACTTAACTGCATTGTCTTCCGGCCAATTGGTGTCTTCAGGCTCACTCTAAGCTCCTGGGGCGGGAAGGCCACAGACTGAGACACTGCTATCCTCGTAATTAGACAGGCAAGAGGAAGACCAGTTCGAAAATTGGACGACATATGGGCCTCAATCATGACCCGACAGAGAAGACCGCCCAAATCTATAGGGACATCAGTGAGCAGTGCATGTAGGAGAAGGGCACGATCCGGACCAATGTCACTATAATGACCAGTGGGGTATATGTTGGTCAGAACAATCCGACTCACAATTTGGTATGCATGGGGAAATGACTTGGTCGCTAGAGGAGGAATCCCAGTCCAAGTCATAGGAGTCCTAGTGAGAAAACGACCCAAATCAGGTCTACTAGGGGCTGGGGTATTGAGATAGGGGTAAATAGGATTGTTTACTCGAGGTACCCCCAACAAATTTGCCAAGAGATCGGGAGTTACCCGAAAAGTGATATTCCGGATATCAACTTGAAAAGTTCCCTCTGAAATGTCATGTATATTTGAGTAAAACTCCCTTACCAACTCCACCGAGGGGGCGGGATGACCAGTGGTTAAAGCAAGCCACTGGCGCGACTCAAAAATCTGAGGGACAATGGGATAGGTATCCCGAAACTCACCTAGAAGAACTTCACGTTCCACAAGAATGGAGCGATGGGAAAAGTTCTGCGTGTAGAGTTCCTCAGCTTGAGGACTGTGGAAATAAGTCCGAGATGCGGATGGGGCAGTGCGAGGACGAACACGCCGAGATGCCATGGCAGCTGTAGATGGACCAAGTACAGACAGTGAGACATATATGATATGATGTGGAGATGGATGTCCATTATGCCTAAAATGCCTAAAAATGCCTTATATGCCTAACAATGCCTTATATGCCTAACATGCCTAAAAAGTGACCCACAATGTTCTAAACAAGGTGTGCAGACTATGAATGATACCTACAATTTGTCTAAAGAGCAATGCACCAAAGGAGAGACAAAATGGAAAACAAAATTTCATTGAGGCATTTCATCGAACAGGTAGTGTGCATGCTGTGCAATCATGGGTTTAACACCCAATCAATTATCCCATTCTTCCCTACATACAACACTATGCTAATAGGTTCATCCATACCAAAGATGAACCACCAAGTTTATAAATATAAATCGGAAAGAAGAAAAGAAAAAAAAATAACCCAAACACAACCCATGAATGTAATGCAACGGGAAAGAAAAGAAAAGAAAAAAATGAAGAAGAAGTGGATAGAGATAGGCTTACCGGTGATTGAGGGTTTGAGAGGAAATGTTGGATTGAGTGATTGTGAGAAGATGAGTGAAGTTTGAGAAAGGAGGGAAGAGTTTCGGCAATCTGGGCTTATCGCGCGATGCAGAGCTCAATATAAGGGTTTTTCGCTCGAGCGAGATTTTATGGTCGAGCGAGATATCGAGCGAAATTGCAGCCCCTTTTTTTTTTTTTTTTTTTTTTTTTTTTTTTTTTTTTTTTTTTTTTTTTTTTTTTTTTTTTTTAAAAAATCATAGCAGAGCAAATGTAAAATAATATCATACTCTAAATGCCACGCAAGTATAAAGACTGTATGTCACAATTAATATGACTCTGCGTGTTTAGCCAGTGCTCTTGCTCAATCAAGAAATTTTAACAGAGAGGTGTGAGTGGGGTTGGGCTAAACAAGAAACCATAAGAGCTTGGGAGACCCGTGAAGGCGCAGAAAGTCAAACCCAATGCTGCTAGGACCTAATTTCTTGTGTCTAATAGAACCAGAGTCAGGATTTCTATTTTGGCCCTTTTTCTTTCTTTCTTCCCCTTTTTTTTTTTTTTTTTTTTTTTTTTTTTTTTTTTTTTTTTTTTTTTTTTTTTTTTTTTTTTTTTTTTTTTTTTTTTTTTTTCGTTTATTTAATACAATAATAGAGCCTCTTCATTTTCTTTCCTTGTTGGATACAAAGGATCTCACACAGGTCATCTAGCCAGAGGTCAATTCTGATCACTCGTAAGGCTCCCCCTTACACTTTTGATTGCCTCCCCAAAGTCTCACATAATGTCAAATGTCAAGAGATTGAGCTAGGCGTGCAGTGTGTGTGGCAAAACGCATATTTAAGGTGACACACATCTTCCACCTTTGCAACATAAGCCTATGATACAATTTTCACAAGACACATGCTTGAAGGTGTGCTGTCTAGTAGTAAGGTCATGCATCACATTGAAGAAAAATGCGCATGAATCAGGGAAAGACAAAGAAGAGAATGAAGACAAGAAAAATAACAATTAAAAAAAATGATATGCATGCAATGTATGAAATGCATGTTACATCTCTTGTGTTAAGGCACAAATACCAATAGCCTTTCTAAGACACTCAAAACGAAGACCATCTAATGGTTTGGTAAAAAGATCGGCTAATTGATGTTCGGTGGGAATGTACTCAAGAGTAATTACATGTGTTTCCACAAGTTCCCGAATGAGATGATGCCTAATGTCAATATGCTTGGTCCTAGAATGTTGGACAGGATTTTTAGAGATGTTGATGGCACTGGTATTATCACAATAGATGCTCATCACACCTTGAGTAATACCATAGTCACGAATCATTTGTTTCATCCACAGCAATTGAGTACAACAACTCCCAGCAGCAATGTATTCAGCCTCAGCTGTAGACAAAGAAATGGAGTTTTGTTTCTTACTCATCCAAGCAACAAGATTTGTTCCCATATAAAAACATCCACCTGAAGTGCTCTTTCTATCATCTGCATTTCCAGCCCAATCAGCATCAGAGTAGCCTGCAAGCTCAGTGTTAGACTCTCTGGAGTACCAAATTCCATAATTCACTGTAGCATTCACATAGCGAAGTATGCGTTTGACAGCCACAAGATGAGATTCTTTGGGGTTTGCTTGGAATCTAGCACAAACGCCAACACTGAAAGCAATGTCAGGTCTACTAGCAGTGAGATACAGTAGACTCCCAATCATGCTTCTGTACAGAGATTGCTCAACTCCCTTTCCTGACACATCAGCACTAAGTTTTACACTTGTGCTCATGGGAGTTCTAGCATGGCTACTCCCATCTAATCCAAATTTTTTCAGCAGGTCCTTTGCATATTTAGACTGGGATATGAACAATCCTTCATCTAGCTGTTTTACTTGGAGTCCCAAGAAAAAAGTTAGCTCACCCACCATACTCATCTCAAATTCATTCTTCATTTCTTCTGCAAACTCGAGAGCTAGGTCATCAATGGATGATCCAAACACAATATCATCCACATAGATTTGAGCTACAGTTATCTCCTCACCCACTTTCCGGATAAAAAGTGTTCTATCCACACTTCCTCGCAGAAACTTGTGTTCCAAAAGATACGAAGTTAGCCTCTCATACCAGGCTCTGGGAGCTTGTTTCAAACCATACAGGGCTTTCTTCAACCTGTAGACATGATTAGGATATTTTGGATCCTCAAAACCTTTTGGTTGCTCTACATACACTTCTTCTTGAAGGATCCCATTTAGGAAGGCACTCTTTACATCCATTTGATAGAGTTTGAAACACATATGGCAAGCAACACTTAATAGTATTCGGATTGACTCAAGCCTTGCCACCGGTGCAAATGTCTCATCAAAGTCTATTCCTTCCATTTGGGCATAACCTTGTGCCACCAATCTTGCCTTATTCCGTACAATCATTCCATTTTCATCAGATTTGTTCTTGAAAATCCATTTGGTACCTACAACATTGTGCTTTTCAGGCCTTGGGACTAAGTACCACACATCATTTCTCACAAATTGATTAATTTCTTCATGCATGGCATTTGTCCAATTCTCATCCTTTAAGGCTTCTTCCACCCTTTTTGGTTCAATCTGAGAGATGTAACATGAGTGAGCTAGTTGACTTATCACTTTCTTCCTCAACCTCATTCCTTCATTTACATTCCCGATTATATTATCTTGAGGATGGTTTAGCTTCACTCTCGAAGATGGCTCCTTGTGAGTATGAACTTTCTCAGTTGATGAGGTCTCTTGATTTTCATCAAGTTCACTAGAGTTCTCTTCAGTTCCACTTGGTGTATCAATTAGATTTTGATTCAACTTCTCTTTAGGAGAATCATCTATAACCACATTGATGGATTCCATGACAGTTTGGGTGCGTAGATTGTAACATCTGTAAGCACGACTGTTTCTGGAATAACCAAGGAATATTCCCTCATCACTCTTTGGGTCAAACTTACCCAGATTTTCCCTATCTCTCAAAATGTAACACTTACTCCCGAACACCCTGAAGTACTTCACATTTGGCTTCTTTCCTTTCCACAGCTCATATGGTGTCTGAGAAGTGTTGGGTCGAGGATAGACTCTATTCACAATGTGACATGCTGTGTTCACAGCTTCACCCCAAAAATGAGCAGAAACATTTTTGGTATGCATCATAACTCGAGCCATTTCTTGAATAACTCGATTTTTTCTTTCAACAACTCCATTTTGCTGTGGAGTAATGGGAGCAGAGAATTCTTGACGAATGCCTTCTTCATCACAAAATTTCTCTAAACTTGAGTTATCAAATTCTCGTCCATGGTCGCTCCTGATTCTGACAATAGGGTTCCCTTGTTCATTTTGAAGCTTCTTACATAAGTTCCTTATCACATTTGAAGCCTCACCCTTTTCCCTCAAAAATTCTACCCAAGAGTATCTGGTGAAATCATCTACCATCACCAGTATGTATTTCTTACCCCCCAGACTTTCAGTCCTAGAGGGTCCCATAAGATCAATGTGTAACAACTCTAAGGGTCTTTTGGTCAGGATATCTGTTGTGTTCTTGTGGGCTGCTCGAACTTGTTTTCCCACTTGACATGATCCACAAACAGATGTCTCCACTTTCCCAAGTTCGGGCAGTCCAATCACCATTTCTTTCTTAGCAATCTTTGACAAATTTTTGTGATTCACATGCCCAAGTCTTTGATGCCAGAGAGTAGTGGCCTCACTTTTAGTACTATTGCAGCTGTACTGTGAAGTGGGAGCGATACCATAGCAATTGTCAGAGGTCCTGGTTCCTTGCATCAAGCATTGTCCATTGTTATCAGAAACAACGCACATATCTTTTGAGAACCGAACTTCGGCACCATTATCACACATTTGGCTTATGCTAAGAAGATTTGCTTTTAATCCGTCAACATACAGAACTTCTCTCAATGCCGGTAGTCCAGTAATGTTTATTTCACCTTTCCCAATTATGTTCGCTTTACCTCCATCTCCAAATGTCACTGTCCCACATTTGTACTCTTCAATTGTCTCAAAAAGAGTTTTATCACCGGACATGTGTCGAGAACACCCACTGTCAAGATACCACAATGAATTGTTCTGGGTCTTCAAGGCAATGTGAGCTATGTGACATGTGGCTCTTTTCTCCTTCTTGATCCACACTCTTTTGATTTTTGGAGAGTTGACTCGCACAGTCTTCTGGGTACTTGTCAGATTGTCTACCTTGACATTTAGAAAGTCATTCTGTCTAGTGAGGGCCATGACTTGATCCCACAAATTGAAGTGACCTCTTCTTGAGTCTCTCTTTTCATTTCTCACAGGAAACTTATTAAGCACATAACAGTTTGGTCGGATGTGTCCATACTTGCCACAATTATGACATGTCCGATTTTCTCTGTAGGTTTGTTGTCCCCTGAAAGACAAGTCATCCTTAGGAGATTTTCTGGTGAGTCTGTTAAGTCTCAAGCAATTTGTTTTCACATGACCCAACTTCCCACAATGATGACACACGGGTCTCGTGTTGTGAGCTATTTGTTTCTCTTGAGATGAAACAAACTTTTGTGCATGTATAACTTTCTTTCCCTTTGCTAGTGAGTGATTTTTCACCATGCTGTTTTGAGGATTTTTCGAGCTCGTACCCACTTCAAACTTTCCTCCAACATATCCTATTCCACTCTTGTCTCCTGAGGGCTTTCCAAGAGTTAGAATTTTGTCCAGATTTTGTTTTCCAGTGGAAAAGGCTTGCAATCTTCCCTTTAGCTGGGTTAATTCATTTTCCTTAGTTTCCACAGCATCTTCCAAAACCTCACTTTTCTTTCGTAATTGGTCAGTCAAGATATAAGCTTCATTCAGTTTGCCTTGGAGCTCATCATTTTCTTGTTTGCACTGATTTATCTTTTCAGTCTGTGCTTTGTTGACTTTTCTCAGTTTCATGCACTCATTGTAAAGTTTTTCATAGATTTCTTGCAGTTGATCTTCACACTCGGACTCATCTTCCGGTATGTTACAATCATCAGAGGCTTGTTCACTGCACTGATCTATGTCTCCAACGGAGGATGTAAACGCCATGTAGTTGAGATTCCTTTTTGGAGTGGAGTTGCCAGATGAGTCACTCGATTCAGACTCACTTTCACTTAGAGAAGCAATCTTTGCCTTTTCTTTGCTCTTCTTATAATTTGCACACTCCAAGCGAATGTGACCAAATCCATGACATTCATGACACTGTACTCGTGTCTTGTCCTTGTTAGGCCTAATGTAATTGTTGGAGTCTCTTTCCTTATTCTCTGAGCTTGACCCCTCAATATATCTTCCAAACTTCTTCTTCTCTGGTCTTTGGCTCCTGTGCCTTTTTGCTACAAACATTTTTCTGAACTTCTTAGCATAAAATGCTATTTCTCTGTCACTCATTGTTAATTCATCGAATGACTCATCTGAGTCCTCTTGAATTGTATTAAGAGCAATGGACTTGCTCTTCCTATCCAATGGCAGAGTATGTTCATAAGTTTGCAGGGAACCCACCAGCTCTTCTATTTTCATGACATCCAAGTCTTTACTTTCCTCAATTGCAGTAACCTTGGGACGAAATCTCTCAGGAAGAGATCTGAGGACTTTTCTTACAACTCTATTTTCTGGGATTTTGTCTCCCAAGTTGAACCGAGAGTTCACAATGTCATTTAATCTTGCATAAAAGACATCAAATGTTTCATCCTCTTTCATTCTAATTTCCTCAAAGCTGGTGGTAAGCATTTGGAGTTTAGAATTTTTTACAGCCCTAGTTCCCTCGTGAGTGATCTCAAGAATGTCCCATGCCTCTTTACTTGTATTACACATGGAGATTCGTTTGAACTCCTCCTGAGACACGGCCATAAAAATTGCATTTAGGCCTTTACTATTCCAGTTAATTTCACTCAACTCATCCTTTGAGTAGTTGTCCACGTCTGTGGGAACTTCTACTCCATTAACAATGGTGACGGGCTCTTTCCATCCTCTTATCAAGGACACCCACACACGTTCATCTATAGACTTAAGAAACGCTCTCATTCGAACTTTCCAATAAGCATAGTTGCTACCATCAAAATATGGTGGTGATGAGAGGGATTGAGACCTATCCATTTTGACCACCAAAGCAGAATCACACTCAGGAAATTAATCCTAACGAAGTGTACCCTCTCTGATACCAATTGAAAAAGCGGTAGCTAATTACCTTACACACCTAGAGGGGGGGTGAATAGGTGTTTAACAAAAACAATAGCAGTTTTAAAAAATTAATCAACATAAACAAGCAATCAATGGAAAAATCAACACAAGGATTTTGGTTACGAAGTGGAAACTCATTTGAAGAACCTCTTCAAAATCTAAAACCACTCCGGGTGTAAGACACCACCTCTAATCCACTATAGAAATTTTAGTTTGTTACAACAAATTTAGAAACACTCACAGACCCACTGTAGCAACTAAACTTGGCTTGCAACACCACGAGTGACCCACTCGATCTCTACACGCATGTAGTGCCGGAACTCCGACCTTTCTATAGCTTCTCACACGAACAACTTGATTTCTTCATCCAAGCTCCTTGAAGAACTCTTCCAGCTTGATGACCACGTCCACTCCAATGGACTCACTAAAAATTTGAATGTGTGTTGTGAGGGAGTAATATAATCCAAGAGAGAATGATCTTTGAAACAATGGAGAAGTTTCTCTCAAGGGATGAAATGTGGCTCCTTGGTTTTTCCTCTGTGTTTTTCCTCTCTGTTTTTCCTCACACTTTGCAGCAGAAGACTTAAGGATATATTTATATCCCACCTCCTGAAACGGCGCTTTAAACCCTAGAGAAATTCGTGAAACCTTAACTTCGCTCGAGCGAGGTGTCGAGCGAGGGTCGAGCGAAGTCTCTGCCTGGACTTCGCTCGAGCGCCATGTCGAGCGAGTGTCGAGCGAAGTCTCTGCCTGGACTTCGCTCGAGCGCCATGTCGAGCGAGGATCGAGCGAGATCACTGTGTTGGGTATTTCTTGAGCCATTCTGATCCTCTTCAAGTGTACTCTGTCCACCATTAGTTACAACTCAATTATATTAGGTTTTTCACTAGAAAATTGCCAACTACTAAATTTTACATCAACACAACCCAAATCACCATAGAAACCATCACCACCAGAACACTGTCAAAACAATTGATTAAACCCAACTGATAAATCAAACAAGTATTCAAATATAATTCACTCGTTTTAGGGCAACGATTATGGGCCTAATTTTAACTCCCCCATGAACGGGTTTGGGCAGTGGGCAAGATAATAGTTGTGGTTTTTTTTTTCTTCCCCCGATTGAATTCTCAACAGCATCAAGCATTAAAAGATGTGAAATATGTTTTATTAAAATATATTTTATGTCGAGACAAAAGATTTTGTGTTGCTTGTACAAGTAGTAGTCAATGGTACAAATTTTGATAGTAGTAATCATTTTTGGTAAAGAAAATTTGTTGTAACAGTGTTGTAATTGCCTGGATGGATGAAAAATCTCCTCAAATTCTTGCTTGAATTTGAGTGGCTCAATTGAAGATAGAGGTATATACATATATATCCACGCATTGAGTATTTCTTGCTTTTTAAGAAATTCACAAGATATTAATAAATAGAGTTAATGTACATATAATTTTTATTTAAGAATTGTTGGCATAAGTCTGTATAGTTATTTTTAAAAACTTTTTAAAATTACAATAATATTTTTTTAAAATATTTTTTTTTTCCTTTTGCCCCCATTATTTTAATGGGTTTGCACATGCAGTACTTTTCTACTTAGGACTACAAATAGAACTTTTCTAATAAATACTGTTAAGACTTTTTTCACAATTTTCTCAATTGTCATTTTAAAAAAGTAATAATAATAATAATAAGACTCACCATTTTTTAAGAGAGTATATAAAATTTGTACACCCTAAAATAATATCAAAGAATAACTATTTTTCTGATCTTTAATCACATTAGTATTTATTCTAGTTAGTCAAGGTTAGGCACATATTTAAGAGTCACATTTGCCAATATAAGATACATAAAAATTGGTGTGCCATTCTGCGGGCCATAATGGGCACGACGATTAAAACATGACAGCCACTTTTGATCCAAAATCCAAAATAATTGTCTGAATAATTGAAGATTATAGCATTATTTTATTTTTCCCTTCTTTTTTTTTTTTAATTAAGTACCTCCAAAAGCTAGCCCTCCCCCAATTCAATTCAGACCCAAAAGGATAAAATTCATGTTCCCACCATTGGTCACCGTCGACGTTATATTGTCGTTCTAGGCAAATCCCCCAGGATATGTATGATCTTTGACATGCATGCTATAATCTTTATTAATTTGAATTTCATGGACCCACATTAATGTTTAATGTGCACCACTAAGAAGAGAATTAACTTTTTATGATTTGAATAATAGTAACGCGGCAGCAATTATTAGTAGCAATTATTAAGTGATGTAGTGTTGCTTTCATGTTATCATGTTTTAAAATCAGTACATGATGCATGCACTTGACTCGACACTAGTACGTACGTACGCACATGATTTTACGTCACATTAATTGGCAACGGTCTTTAACTTAATTACCTTGTGCATGGGTGGAAAAATACAGTCATTTTCATGATTATTTGATAATCGATGATCTGTACAGTACGTGTGGCATCATGATAAATCAGAACTGTTTTTATCATTATCATGTTAAAATGAAGGAATATTAATTATGATAGATTCTGGATATATATTGCATGCATGCGATGATCCGGCTTAATTTATTTGCTTCTCAATGATCAGTACACCTTCATCCCTCCAAAAGATAAGTAGAATTTTCATAAAACACTGTGGGCCGATCATATTCGAAGGTCAAGTTCTGCTGCATGGCCAATATATGTATAAATATACATATATTTATTTATGTATGTATATGTTCCTCAGTTTACTAAAAAATTATATAAGCAACTAAATTTTGATGGTGCCATCATCCCTTGTGATATGAATTGTGATAACATTATAAAGGCATGATTAATTTTGTTTTTTTTTTTTTTTTTGTATGACTCATAACTCGGAATGAGATTATATGAGAGATGATTTTAGATTAAAATTGAAAATTGAAGAAAATAATATTTTTAGAATAATATTTTTTTAATATTATTATTATTATTATTTTAAAATTGAAATAATTTATTATGTTTTGTATAAAAATTAAAAAACTTATAACAAGAAGATAAAATGCAATAAAATACTTTTAATAAAAAGGGCCATAATTTCTGGTAAAATCAAGGCTACCAAACAGCGAGAATATATTGTTGCTTGACAGACAGAATATGTACTGCACGCTCGCTAGTCCAAAATTAAAATTATGATGTTTTTGTTGAGGAATAATAATCCCATGCGAGACAATTTATACGCTAGCTCATGTCTCTTCGCACAGGACAACAAAATAGAATAGAATTCTTTAACTTTGGAAAATAAATCTCTCTTAATATAATTAATACTTGTAATGATGCATGAGATTCGTACGTACCCTACGCAAAATTTGTATGTATGTACGTACGTACCATAAGCCAATCCAATAGTGTTATGTTAACCTCGCAAAGCTCAAACACATAAATACAAAATTTGAAATCAGCCTTTGTTAATAAGGGTTTAATAACATCCTCTAAAACAAAAACAAACAAACAAAAAAGGGTTTAATAACATGACAACTGTATGCAAGATGGATACCTAGCTCTCTAGCACAACGCTCGGCCATGCTCAATCATTCACAATAGTTAGGTTATTATTTAATTAAATTTTAATTAAAAATTTTGTTTTTACAAATTTTGGTTAAGTGTTTTTTCCTATATCAACTAATTGACTCGATAAATCAATAATTATTTTAATAAAATATTAATTTTCAACACTCATTTATTTTAATTCTAATTGTAATTTAAATATTAATTTATTATTATAAAATATATATTAGTTTTCTAACCTTCAAATTATTTATAACGGATAAAAAAAAATTAACGATCATAATTTTTTTTTTTGTGAATTGGAATGATGTTTTGTGAGAATGCAGTCAAATCCGTAAACGAAAATAAAAATGAAAAGTAAAAGTTTGGCGCAAGAGAATATATAAGCAAATAGAATGAATATTTTAGTTTAAAAAATGATTTGGCTAATACTCATCTGCTGACTATATTTATTGAGTTAAGAGAGAGAAAGTTATGTTAATTATACACTTGTTGAAATTGTTGCAATTATATTTTATGGATCCTAACTATTATTTAACTAAATAATAAATTTGTTGAATATATTGTAAATTCTCTAATAATCCACATCCTATCAAGGACTAAAATCGTAATAACGAATCTTACCATACGAGAACAATTGACTAGAATCGAGTTACGTACCAAAAGGTGAATTTTTATTATAAAAACAAATACGACACATATTTTTTAATACGGTCTCGTTTGTTTTTAAAGATAAAATAAGTTGAAATAAAAATAAAAATTAAATAAAATATTATTAATAATTTTTAAAATATTATTTTTGTTTTAAAATTATAATAATTAAACAAGATTAAATAAGATAAAAAAATAAAAATAAAAATTCATAGCTTGAGCAGGCTCTTTCTATTCGCTTATTGCAGGTTGCGAATAACTCTCTGTGAGAAATACGAGACACATCCACAACAAGTTGGATCCAGCACTATCTCATAAACCGAACCGATCCAGCTGATCATGTTCAAGCTTTTTCTGAGCTCACCAACCTTCTAAGTGGTAAAAAGAGAGAAACAACTTAACAAAACAGTACACTGGAAAATAGAAAGGAAATCAAGAAGCAGATAGCTAGCCAGGTGTACATATGTGAAAATGGCTGGTTTCGAGTCAACCTTGGCGGTCGGTGCCATACAGTGACGGAGTTAACAATTTTTTTTTGGAAATTAATTTTTCTATCACACGATATTTATATAAAATATATAAATTATTAAAAACTTATAATATATATGATTAAATTTTAATAATTTATCAAATAACGTAAAAATATATTATTTATTATTTATTTTAGAGAGTAATATTCATATATTATTATTTTTGTAAATATAAAATATTTAAAAATGATTTTCTTTATAAAAATTATCAAATTATATTTTAAAATATCATTTTTCATTCTAATGTTTAAGTCAGTTAATCAAATTTAATCTAAAATTTATATATTTTAGTATCATATTAAGCAAAAAATACTATAAATAAACTCTTAAATAATCCTTTCTTTACTTAATAAAATTTTGAGAATAAATCATCTTTATTATTTTTCATATAAATTATCAATCTTAAATAATTTTTTTGATATTTTCATTTTATCTATAGTAAGAAGCTCAATGGTATATAATATAAAATTGAAGTAAATATTAAAAGTTTATTATACAATTTAATTTTTGTGTGGCCATCTTAAAAAATAGATAATATATGAAAATTATATAAAATCTAAAGGTTATAAAAAAATAGAGAGGGATATTTTTATCTATATTAAAATTTTATAAAATTTTAGAAAGTATATGAAAATAAAAAAATTAGAAATATTTTATTTTGGGGGGGGGGGAATTTTTATATAGATGAAATTATGAATAAAATTTAAAAGTTATTTTAATTTTTGAAAAAACTTTAAGAAAATATTTTAAATTTTGAAAAATTGGAGGATGCCCCCCTCAAGCTATACTGGCGCCATGCCTGACATGTTAGGCCAACGGAAAATTCTACCCTGTCGTCTCTCTTTGACTGTTCTATTTGATCACTTTATAAATTAATGTTTCATTATTAATTTTTTTATTTAATAATTAAAAAAGTAATTTTTTAATGTATTGATTTATTTTTTATTTTTTTTAAATATCTAAATATATTTAAAAAATATGAAAACAAAAAATTAAAAAATCATTTCATAATAGGTGGCACGCCCAGCAGTAAGTGCTGGGCAGCATGCCCAGTGATAAGCGCTGGGCGGTAGCCTAGCGTTGTCATATATATATATATATATATATATATGAAAAATGATGCATATATATAATATCTTATTGAATTGTTTAATTTATAAATTGTAGTTGTAGTACGAGTGGCTCTTTACACGTACATGTTTGGCCTAGATATTTATAATTAGTGCCTTTAAAAACATTGATATGTATAGACAAATACATGGATGCATACATTCAAACTACGTACATTGATTATTGCATGGGAAAAAGACGCAGTACTGACTAACTCATTATCAGCTACAACGTAACAACCAAAGTAGAGTGAGACTGAATTAAACCTTTGATGATCATCCTAAAATACCTAATGCTCTCATTTTCAAATGTCATAGCATTTTTGGTCGAAGGTGGCCTTCCCCACAAGTTGTGGCCACAACAACTCCTGGTTTGTTATTGAGTTAAAATCAAAATTTTAAAACATATTTTAAAATTTTTATATAAAATATAATAAAAAATTTAATTTTTTTAATTTTTAAAACATCTTTTTCAAATTCTAAAATAAAATTAATATTAAAAATATATATTATAATAATATTTTATTCTTTTTTTTACTATTATCTTATCTAATCTCATATTATCTTTAAAAATAAATCAAGCCTAAATGACTTAGTAATCAACCCAATAATATTTATCAATCTATAATATATTTATTTATTTTAGATAGCTGCTATTAATTATGATATTTATGAAAGTGATTGGATAGAAATTAAACCAATATATATCTCAAAAGAAAAAGAGAGTTCAAGCAAATGTAAAAAATATATATATTGAGATAATTTACACTCTTCTTTTAATAAAATTAGATAAATATATAAATTGAAGACGACAAATAAAAAATAAATAAAAATATATATGACGAAGACGCGTCTCCCTATAAAGATAAACGTAGCATTTCAATTTTCAAATTCAAAGGTAAAAGTAGTATAAGATCCTAGTGGATCACTACCAAAGAATTAAAAAGGTGTTTTTTAAAGTCAAAAAAGAAAAAAAAGAAAGTTTTTTTTTTTGCTCATACATCATACATGTTAATACTCTTTTCAAGATTTGGACCCACTTGTCAAATCTAATCATGCATAAAGACATAAATCTGGCACCCCAATCCCCAATATATTCATTTGCTTTTTTTTTCACAATTTTTTTTAAAAAAAAATTATTTACCTTTCTTGATTTCTTTTTCACCAAAAAAGTAGGAATAAAATCTCCCCCTTTTATTTCTTATTTTTTATTTTTTTATTTTTTTTAAATATATTATTTTTGGTTGCATATAGATATGGTATTCCCTTTTGTACGGTCTTGACATTGCATTTCGCGTGTGCAAATCAGCCCAGTACTGAGCCAGTACGGTCTTTATATTGCAATATTATATACGGTCTTCATTTGTAATATAAGTTTAGTATTAAAACTTTTAAAATTATACTAATATTTATTTTAAAATAATATTATTTATTCTCATTTATTAATAATATTACAATACTGTATTTAAGACTGGAACAATCATTTTTAAAAGAGCAGGAATATACTTAATTTATGTTTGGATATTGAAAATATTTAAAAATATTTATGAATAATAATAAAAAATAATAAAATATTAAATAATAATAAATAATACATAAATAATAATACATAAATAATAATAATAATAATAAATGTTTAAGAATATTTGAAAATTCTTTATATCTAAACTTGCTCTTACTATCCATTCACAACTATTTTATAATTTTGAATAAAATAATAATTTTTTAAATCCTTAAAAATATCAAATCAAAGTCAAAGTAAAATTTAAATTTAAATTTAAAAAATATATTATTTTAATTTATAATTGTAAATAAATTATAATTCAGTTCTACCTCTATCATTTTTGTTTTTAAAAACTAAAACGGTACATTCGCATGAGGTAAGAATCAAGTGGGTTGGGTTTTACTGTAGCAGATTCTCAATTCTGCGAACGACAGAATACGACTGGTTGTGAAGCAACGAGCACGAGCCTCTAGAAACAGACAGGTGTCGTTTCTCAGGACCTCAGGTATTCGTCAATCACGGGTTTACTGGCTGCCGGCCCATTCTCCGTCCTTTTCTTCTCAAATAACTTTGTCCGGTCAATCCTCACCGACGCTCCCACGACGTCGTTTGCGGTATGGGCTCCCCTGTATTTGTCTTCTACCAACAAAATCTAATCAGATTTCACAAATCACACCTCAACCTATGTTGGTAAATAATTCGGCTTGACTGTGCGGAGATCACACACATTTGATTAAGAGTGATGATACATTTATAATTTTTCTATCATTTTTTTACTATTATTAGTGTATTTATTTTTTTATTATCTTTTTTTTAAATATCTTTTTTGCATCCTTAATCATTAAAATTTTTTTAAAAAATATGCAATATTATTAATAATTATTTTCTTGATCACTAAGTAAAAAGAAAATAAAAAAAATTATAGAAGAGTGATAAAAGACTAGGATAGGTATCATTATTCTTCGATTAATCTTTGCTTCGGGCTCCAATTAATTAAAGATATATGAGATAAAAAATTAAAAATTAAAAAAATGAATTATTTATTATATTTTTTTTATTAATAATTATGTGTTTAGATGGTTTGATTTATGTAACCAAACCTAACCAGTAATATATTGAACACAACCGCTGCATATTTTTTTTTAAAAAAGATAAAGATTTATTGTTAACAAAATAATTTTTTTAATAAATTTCATATCTTTTATTATTTTAAGATTAATTATATTTTACTTTCTCAAACTTTTACTCAAAGAATGTTAGCAAAACTTACGCATCATAAATTTGCTAACATTATTTTTCAAGTATAACATGCAACTTTTTTTTAGAGATGATACTTACAATCATAGAGAGTCCAAACTTTGCACACTCATTTTTAAAAAGAGTTAATTATATTTTATCCTCTCAAACTTTTACTCAATTCACAATATACTTCCAAAACTAATAATTACATTAAAGTAGATCCACTTACTTTTTTTTTTATAAGAAAGACATTCATTTCATTCAAATAAATCGATATTACAAAATGTGACATGATAAATACAAGAAAACTGGAATTATAAGCCAAAATTATTCAACTGTTTGAGGCATTATTGCACACAAATTTATTTGTGATGAACATTATGTAAATCTTTATACCCTTTCAATTGATAAAACTTTCAAGAGATTTAACATTTCGACTTGTTTGAGAGTATGACACTCTGTAAAACAAAACAATACCAACCTCACCCTCTAGAGAAGGTTAGGAAATCGACACCACCACCTCCAAAGGAGGAGAGGAAACAATACCACCATTCTCCAAAAATAGAGTAGGAAACCAAAGGAAACAATTATTTCATTTTTATTAATGCATTAAACTACAATACAAAAATAAACGCGAAGTAAAAAACATAAAACCAAAACATGACACTGAAAACACTAAAAATAGTGAAAACAGAGAAAACAACACGGCTGTAGTGGCGTTTGTTGAACACATGCCACACTGAGAGAGTCTGGAAACCATTGAAGTTGCGGGATCCAAAATGGCCAAGCATGGCGGCAATAAAGACTTCCAAGTGGAGGCGTGTGGATTCCAATCATGAAAGAACGCCTATGCGTGTGCTGTACACACTACTTCATATAGCAGATTATTTAGTCGGTCGATAAATCGGCATCTAATGAATTCTCTGGTGGTGTGCATTGGTGTCACCGGTCATCGGAGAGCCCTAAACACGGTTAACCCGCGTTGAAACAAACAAAAACAAACCATCAAAACGTCACTATAGTTAGTGGGCAACGACTGTCGATCAAACTTTTCACTTTACCTCCTCCCTTCCAAACTTGCTTACTTTCAAAACTTCACAACCCCTCCCTTCCATCTATCATCAGTGTTAAATGAAACAGAAAGTTGAGTACATACTGCTCATGTGCAAAGACAAAAAAATTCCAATAAGAATTTTCACTTTACCTCCTCAAACTTTGACGTGATTCTCATTTTTTTCTTGAATACCATATTAAATTAAATTTTAATAATAAATTAAATTAAATTTTTTATAATAAATCTGAATTTACAAATCTATGGTAAAAAAACTAGTAAAAAGATAAATCTTTAAACCCAATAATATTAGGGAATAATTTTCTAACTTTTTTTTCAATTTTTGAATATATTGAATAACTCTATATAAAACACACTAAATATATAATTATATATATAACTAAATGTATAATATTAATAAACATAAAGGTTTACTCATCTACCTCATGAATAGTTATTATTATCATTTTATTCTTAATTTTGATAATCACTTAGATTCTTATTCATGGAACATGAGTTATTATTCCTCTTCATAAAATCTTATAAAATTAAAGAAGGAATATTATTATAGACACAACAAAATTTTACAAACATGCATGGATTCATATGATATGTAGGACTGTACAAAACGCCCGAAACCTGATCCGACCCGATACGCCAAACCACTCCCGACCCGATAATCCGAACTGAAATCGGTTAAATCGGTAACGGGTAAATACCCGTTACCGATACCCATTTATATTTTATCCCTCGAGTTCGATCGATATTCGTAACCTTCTCTCTCTCTCTCTCTCTCTCTCTCTCTCTCTCTCTCTCTCTCTCTCTCTCTTTTTCTCTCTCTCTCTCTTTCTCTCTCTCTCCCCACGCCGCCACCTAAAATCTTCGGCTTCCAGCTCCACCATCTGCACGCGATTTTCCACCTTTACTACGACGGCAGTTCTTCCCAAAAAAGGTCGGATGCATGTCTACTGCCATTTGTGATGACAAGAGCTCCTTAGCGGTGGTCATTGATGATAGATCCAACGACGAACAGGACGGCGATTGAGAAAGTATGGTCAATACTGCCGATTGTGATGGGTAGGGTTTGTGCGATTTTGGTAGGTTAGGATTTGTGCGATTTTTGTTTTATGATATGTTAGGGTTTCTACGATTTTGTTTTCTAATGCCGAAGTCGGCGTTTGTTTTTTTGATGCCTGAGGTTTTTTTGATGCCGGAGTTTTTCTAATGTGTGATTTTGTTGCGATAGTATAGATATCCTACATCGATGATAGTTCGTATTTTTGTTGTGCGATTTTTACTTTTTTTTTCTGCTTGAGATTTTGTTTTTGCGCGATTATTTCCTTCAAGTTTGTGGATTCTAGAATGGTCTAAAGAACTAAAAAAAAGGGCAGCAGCAGCAGCAGAAGAAGAAGAATAAGTATAAGAAGATATCGAAAAATCGGTTAATCGGTTATCGGAAGGAACGGAATGAAAGCTAATCGAGTCGGGTCGGAAGTGTGCGATTTCGGGTCGGGTCGGATCGATGTGCAACCCTAATGATATGCAAGATTTATCCTCATAAGACTAAGTTTACAATATAATCTATTACAATCAATTTATGAATTTAATTTGATAAAATCTTTTTGTGGATTTATCTATTTTACTTATGATCATGATCACTAGATTCTCCATTATAGTGATCATGATAATCAGTATATATATGACAATGTTGTAATGAATGATTAGATTTTCGATCTACATGCATATATGAATATATATATATATATATATATGTGTGTGTGTGTGTGTGTGTGTGTGTGTAAAATTTTTGAATGCATTCGTAGATTAATTAATCATGCATGCATGAATTTTTCAACAATTTACGTACGAGTGATCATCATAATATCATATATTATAAATGTATGCATGTACTTATGATAACAATGCTTCTCTTTTGAGTTAGGAGATCAACCATCTCGATTGCACACGCATGTCTTGATTAGGACAAATTATATATATACATCATGTACATATAAAGAGTGATCATTATATGTCTTAGTTCTTCAATGTTTATTTTATATGTTAGTCGTTAACTTTGGTATAGATCTTGAGATTTTGTAATAGTGTCTATAATAATTTTTTTTTAAAATTTTGTGGGATTTTATGAAGAGGAATAATAACTCATGTTTCATGAATATGAACATAAGTGATTAAAAAAATTAAGAATAAAATGAAAATAATAACTATTCATGAGATAGAGGAATAAGTGTTTATTTTTATTAATATTACATATTTAGTTTTATATATATTTAGTATGATTTATATATAGTTATTCATCTTATTTTTAAAATTAAAAATATATATCCTACAATTTTATCGAATTCAAAGATTTATCTTTTTGTTAGTCTTTTATGTCATATTTATTATAAAAATTTAATTTAATTTATTATAAAAATCTAATTTAATGTGACAATCAAGACAAATTAAGAATAACATGAAAGTTCAAAAAGGCAAAATGAAAATTTTCCTTGAGATATTTTTGTCTTCGTAAGTGCTCAACTTTCTATTTCATTTAACGTAGATGATAGATGAAGGATTGTGAAATTTTGAAAATAAGCGAATCCATTTTGATGTAATTATTAGTTTAAGGGCACATTGTGAATTGAGTATAAATTCAAAGAAGTAAAGTGTAATTATCTCTTTTTAAAAAAATATATATAAAATGAGCGTGCAAATTTTAGACTCTCTATGATTATAAATATCATTTTTCATAAAAAAAAAATTAGCATGATATACTTGAAAAATAATATTAGTAATTTTAAGATATATAAGCTCCGCTCAATCTTTTTTGAAAATAAAGTGGATAACCCTAACACTCTTCTATAAAAATTACTTTTTAAAAATAGACAAACTTTTATTTTTTAAAAAATGACATAACTTATCCTCCTTAATATCATATCCAACACAAATTTTTTAATATAAAAAAGGGAATAATTTTATATATAATTTTAAATACGTAATTATTACGTAACTATTTTAAAAAATTATAGGATTTATTATTAAAATATAACTTTTTTAATATAAAAATTATATTTTATTTATTTATTTTTTAAATGTTTACGTAATGGCATCTTAATTTACGATGGTTATATATTTTATCAAAAAGATTATGTGTCGTATATGGTACCTGTTAGAATTTTGCTCCTTCCTCGGTTCCTCCGCACGTTTTTTCTCGTGTTTTGCTTTATGTTTATAATGTGTTCTTTTGGTCGATGTCACGGCAAGTAGCAACGACTCCGTCCGTCTTTAAAAAGAGCTTCAGACACGGAAAACATTTAATATGTATGTGTGTATTATATATAATTATATGACCATCTTTCTCACCAATTTGTGTATAATATTATATATATATGTGTGTGTGTGAATGTATGTATGTATATATATATATATATATGACCATGACCATTATTTATTTCGTCGCATTTATAATGAACATTCAGCCAAATAAACAATGTGATGATCAAAGTAAGGTACTGGTTAATATTCTGCATCACATGATCACCATGGAAGTAATCACCAATATTATTTTCAGGTATTGATCATTAGAGTATTTTTATTAGATTATTTAAAATTATTTTTTTTTAAATATAAATTTATACATTTATTAAAAAAAATTGATCATATTTAATCAAAAATTTGGAGATAAAAGTAGAAAATAAAAATAAAAATAATTTTTAGGAATAATAAAACTAAAATTTTGTCTAACAAAAATCAAATTTGGTTTTTATTTGACAAAGTTTTAGTTTTAATATTCACAAAAAATATTTTTATTTCATTTTATTACTTTTATCACCTCACTTTTAATCAGATATGATCAAAAAATTTTGATAAATATGTAAATTTATACTCAAGAAAATAATAATTTTAAAAAATTTAATAAGAATGTTTTTACGAGATATATGTACATTAAAGAGAAATGCTAGAGTCCCATACTCGAGTGGGAATCTTATTGGGAATTTTGACTTTAGTTTTATATTTTTTAATTATTTTTAAAAAAATGATTAAAGATATATTTTATAATAATATTTTAATTTTTTGAAAATATTATAAAAGTGTTAAAAAATAAAAGAAAACAAAAAATTAAAATAATAATAATATTATTATTACAAAGGCGCGACATCCCGCGTGTGTGAATCTAGAATTACTCTACATTAAATGCATATATGTTAGACGTTGCATGTTAGACACAAATCGATTATGGCAATCATTTATCCCATCATTTTGGTACAAATTAAAAGAAACTGAGATCATTTAAGTGCACGTTCTTTTCAGGGGGACCTCTTTCATATAATACATATATATATTATATACAAGTGAACTTCCGGTTAAAACCAACCGCCATTCAAAACTACAATCCTCCAACTACTTTTTAGATCATGTTGTTCTAAATTAGTCTCGTGAAACTTCTTCATGATCAGTGTATTGTTGTTTTCAAAAGCTCATTGCTTGGAGGTTTGCACAATATCATCCACTTCCTTATGTGTGAGGAATAATTGTGGATGCAATCGAGCAAAAATATAGATGATCATCATCTTTGTACGTGTTTGGCTGGTGGAAAAAATAGATGGTTCAGAAAACGGATTGATCCCTTAAGCATAACTTTAAGCTTTTGCTCAAAACTAGTATTGTGAGGCTAATTAGAGAGAAAATAAATAATTGGCCATGATTGACTAGTCGAGGAGTGTATAAGTATTGCTTATATAATCTCTTTAAAAAAATGAGTTAATAAGAGATTTACATAAAAAAAAAAATTATGATAGTTAATCCTAACTCTTTTTTTAAAATAATTGTGTAAATATTGCACACTAATATATTGAATACAGTATCGATAGACATATTGATCAAAATACTAAAATAAAATATTATGATACTAATACTGTTTTGTATACCGTTTTAGAATAGCTTATATAAAAAAAACTAGATATATATAAATTATATTTCAAAATAATAGTCAATATATGAATAAATTATATACATAAATATATATATAAATAGTTTAATCTAAATTAGGGTAAAAAAATAATAATAATAAAAAGAAATAGGCTGAAATTTGATACAAGTATGGCCGGTTCAGACCAATATGATTGGTATTTGAACCGGCACGAAACAAGTGATATATTTATACCGCCCAACTAGCTGATACAGCACATACCAACTGTACCGGGTAATACGATATTTAAAACAGTGCTGCACACTCCATATTTATATATAACACCACTCTTAATTAATTATGTTTTACAGCCCGTGAAATGGGTGGACAAAACTTTTTTTCCATATCAAATGAATGGATGATATTTGTTAGTATAAAATAAAGGGTATGTTAGATATGAGAATTCATGGGCTTTGGTCCGACCGAATCCCCCCTTGTAGCCCCCGTCATTCTCGACTACGGTGGGCGACACTGCCCAAGCCATTAGGATCGGAGGGAACCCATTTCGGATTTAAGACTGCTAGGGCACACTAGAGATCGTCGGGACTCGCCGTTGCAAGGGTGGGGTCGTTGGCTCCCTTCAGTTCCGATGGTATAGGCGGTGTCGTTCATCGCCATCGGCGACGACGGGGGCTGAGCTGAGGTCGAATTCCCTTAAAAATTTATTTTTATTTTATTTTTTTATTATGTTTTATTTATTTTATTGTATGTTTTATTGTGTTTTCTAAATTTTTTATTGTATTTTTTATTATATTTTTCAATATTTTTTATTGTGTTTTTACATGCTGGGGTGCAGCCCGATCGCACCCCAGCGTCACCCTTTAGATATTTCATTTGTTATCATGACATGAAATAATTAAAATTTCATTTGTTTATTGAGATGAAATTAAAATTTTAAAATATATCTCAAATTCATTATTATATTTTTTCAAATTCTCATATAAAATATAATAAAAAATTTAATTTTTTTAAATTCTAAAACACATTTTTCAAATCTCAAAATAAAATTAATATTAAAAAATATTTTATAATAATATTTTTTTAATTTTTTTAATTTTTATCTCATCTCATCTCATCTCATCTCATATCAAAAATCAAACAGGCCTAAGATGTTGGTTGGATATTAAGATAAATTGAAATATTCATTGTTTAAAATTAACTTCATACTATCTATATTTTCACTTGAAATGAAGAAGATTTTCTTCCAACAAGGGTATTGCAGTATGAATTATGTTATTCATCATAGACCTCACACGCAATATTTATTTTATATATTTTAAAATTTTAATTTTTTTTAATTTTATTCTTCTTAAATTAATTGAATTTTTCTCCTTATCATTCCTACGCTACATATTTAGTAAGAAATAAACAAAATATTAATTATGTGTGATATATGATACGTGGAAATAATGAGTAGAAATTTCCTTGTAATATTTATAGATTTTTTGAGCGGCCTTAAATACTCAAAAATATATTATAGATTCAATTTCAAGTGTCTATCATTTATATAAAAATATTTTATTTTGAAGTCTTTAATACACGGCACGGCATATCATGTGGTAAGATTTAGGTCCTATATAGGATAGGAAAAACATTTCATCTTACTTCGTTATTATAATTTTTATAAATTTTTATGTAAAATATAATAATAATTCAAAATTTTTAAATATAAAAATAATAATAATAATATTAACTATAAAATCTAAGATTTCAAGTCTTATATCTACGTATAGATTTTGATAGTAACAAATAATATTAAAAACTTAAATTCAAGTTGTCTACAAATGAAAGAAGGTAAATATATTAAGAAATCAAATATGAGCAAGAAAGAGATCAAGTCTACAAATAATGCTCATAGAGTAATTTTGTACATCTCTTAAAATTTGAAATTAGATTAAAACTCAATATTAATATTTTCTCATACAGCATCAAATTACATTTTTTACATTTGCATAACTTTATTAAAACATTTAATTTCGAAAATTATTATTATTTTTTTACATATGCATAAAGATTTGAATTTGTAAGATGATTGATTGTCATATTTAATATGTACATGTGTTGTTTGAAAATCTTGAAAGATAATTGTGTTTTTTTTGACAAATGTAAAAAATAGATGATTTATTTGAAAATCTTGAAAAGTGGTTGTGTGTTTTTTTAACATATGCAAAAAGAAGATGATTTGGTTTAAAAACTAAATCATGCTCATTTTGTCATGTATGAAAAATAAAATATTTGATTTGATTTCTTTGAAAAATGAATGGAATTGTCTTTGACAAATATAAAAATGAGATTTTTTATTTGAATTTTTTGAAAGTGAATAATGATCTTATTTGACATGTGAATCTTTTCAAATTTGAATATAAAAACTCAATTACCTATAAATAGCTTACTTAAATTTTACAAAAATCACAACAAGAGCTTACACATCAATTGCTAAGTTTTGCATCATTTTCTCAAAGCCCTCATTCTCTCTTCTCTAAATTTTGTGCCTTAATCCTTATTTATTTTGAAAGAGATATAGATTGTGCTGTATTGTTTTTATTTCACTCATTGAGGAGTGTATTTTGATAATCTACCCACTATCAACTTTTATATTTGAAAGAGGGTGCGTATAACTCTTGTGTGTGTAGAAGATGTTCTATATAGGAAATAGTTGAATCACCAAGTGTGAGGTAATTACAAGTGTAAAAGGTATTCTCCGCGAATTCTTTGTAGCGGTGTTGCTCAAATGTGTAATAGGTTTCTATTTTTACCTGAATGAGGTTGAATAGTAAATTTGGGATCTTTAAGGAGTAGCTGGAGGCGAGGACATAGGTAGTAGGGCTGAATCTCGTTAAAATACTGAGTTTGTTTCTTCTTATCCTTACTCTTTATATTTCTTATTGCTTCATATTCTATTTATATTTTATATTGTATATTTGATTTATAAGTATTAATTTTTTAATATAACCTAATTCACTATTCCTCTTGTGTTAGTCATCTGGATAACATTAACAAATAAAATTCTAACTATTTTATTTAACTTTCAACTGTTATTTCAATTCATCTCATTTCAATTTTTTATCTAAATGACACATTAATAAGTACAAAAACAAATTAGCCATGGAATTATGGACTTTCAAATTTATAAAAACAGCCTCTCAAAACTTTTAAACTCAACATTCTCGGTCTCAAATAAGAAATTTGGACCGATTTCACATTTCATAACCAATAAACCGTGTACGTGATACCTCAAGATTGTAAAGTAAATTGTTGCCTTCAAAACGCAAGATTATGGTATTGCATTAGCATCCATGCTGGCTTCCTTATCCTTTTCCCTATAATTAGTTAAAATTTATATTTCTTATTTTTTTTCTTCTAAATTTTACTCATCTTCTAAATACTTTTTACGTACATCGTATTCTCTATATTATCACTATTTTATTAAAATAAATTATTTCTTTATTAATTTTTTCTCACTTCCATTTTTATTGTTAACTTACTAACTATTTTTTCTTTTTCCTGTTTTGAGTATCTTCAAATTTAATTCAAACTCCCAAAACTCAATATAATTATTCTTTTATCGCCTTACCTGTATAGTTAAAATTTAATATGATAATTAAATAATTTTTTTTGAACGGATTTTTTCTGTAATGGAGAAAAACAAAAATCACAAAAAAGATAAATACATTGAAATAAATTAAGAATCCAAACAAATAATAATGACAAAAAAGAGCTCGTTATGCTCATAATTTTTCAAAGAATATAATAATTACAATTAACCATAATATCGAAATACAAATAAGAAAATTAGATTTCTCTAATTTTCACTTATGCCACTGTAGATTAATTTCTAGACAATGCCTATTCATTTGGATGTCCACTAAAGCTTGTATCTCATGAATTCGATTATTGATCAGTTTATCGTCTTTTGCCTATATACTAATATTTTTGGGTCATACCAACAAAAAGCTCGCAAGTTTGCCCAGTCTACACGATTGACAAGTAACAAAAATACATAAACACACTCACAAAATTAACCTAAATACATGCAAGAAAAGTATTTTCTTCATAAATAATCTTTGGTTACCTCATAGTTTTGACAACCGAAAATTGATATCCCTTATTGTTCTCAGTTGAACAGTTCGTCGGCATGTTTTAATACCACAATAACATACTGTGTATTCATTGCTATGATTATCTGAGTGTGACAAACTAATAGTGCTATTACTTGACCCGGACATTGTGTATTAATTTCTCTTGTTCTGTTTCAAGTATATAAACAAACATATATACATAATATATAAAATGATATTCAAGACCATAAAGTATGTGTGTAATAATTGAGACTTTTGAAAGTTATTTTCATATTACAACATGAGTAAGACAAGAGGCACGCATGAATGGCTACAAAATCGTGAATCTATATTGTTGGTTGGTGGTCTTTTAGGATTTACAGATTATCCCGTCATATCAATAGCGCCCCCTGCTCAAACAATATGAATTAACCCTACTCATTATAATAGACATCCATCACAGAACAATAATGGGATTAAGTACATAACCAATAAGAACTCACATCACATAATTGAAAGATTCTAAGAAGACATAAACCTTCAAAAACACAAAATGCATGCAATGGCGACAATGAAATGCAGCTCCTTTTACCCACATTATGTTCATGCTAAACAAATGGCATCACATAATGCCTAAACGAAAGGCATCACACTATGCCTAAACATTGTTCAATTAAAGTGAAATAAGAGAATTCTCTCTGCTCAATTAATATGACAGCAAGTATGTATTTGAAACTTAATTAATATGGACCACCAGTAAGTAACTTCGACATCACAAATAAATATCACAAAGTTATAAAAAATAAGTATCATATGTACATAACAAATGTGGATCTAGATGTAGCATAATAAATAAATATCATAGAGACATTATAAATGGCATCACAAATAACAATCACATAGGCATAACAAATAAATATCATAGAGGCATCACAAATACGTATTATAGAGACATCACAAGGGTTAACAGCTTAATAGCTCAATATTTGAACATCATAACAAAATAACATAAAAATCATATTGAAATAAACAATGAGCAACACAGACATGATAGGATATGGACATCACATAGGCATCACAGGGGCATCATAGAGGCATCACAAATGACATCACAAAGGCATCATAGGGGTTAATAATTTAACATCTTAGTATTTAAACATCACAATAAAATAACACAAAAATCTCATATTAGTAAACAATGAGCTACACAGGCATCATAGGGGTTAATAACAATACAGGCATCACAGGGAGCCTAAAGCATATGCGTGAAAAAATCACATCACATAATTGAAAATCTCTAAAACCTAGCATTTGGGTTCGAAAATCATGCTCAATCCTAAACAAAGTACGCACAAACAATGGATAATTCGACAATATGGATAAAGTATAGAGGAACAAGAACAATGGTGAATGGAAAGGCGAAAACCCCAACTAGTAGTGAGAGAGAGAGAGAGAGAGGGGGGGTGAAACGAGTGCCCAAGGGTTGCGTAGATCTTATCAGAGATGACGGCAAAATGATTGCAAAGGAAAGACGAACGCCAAGAAGGAGAAAGCGAGACGAAATCACATGATTTTTTGATAGGAATGGAAGACAGCAATATTGGGAATGGGGGGAGTTACAATGGCTCCCCATATATGGGTGCAATTGTAGTACCTCCTAAATGATCTCCTAAAATGAAGATCTAGATGTGGGGATGTTTTGGGCTTAGGGAAGGTTCCGCAAAATCCAAAACATTCCTTTTAATTTAAGTAGAGCTCCATTTTAAGAAGTCTAATATAGATGCTCTAACAGCACAAGAACGTTCATTATATTAAATATCTTTAAAATGTTAATATTTATACATATTTATTAATATAGAAAATATATTTAAAATCGTAAATTTATAATTATTTTAAAAAAGGGAATAAAATATCTAATTTAAGTAAAAGAAAAATAATTTTTTAGTAATAAATCTTACTCATTTATAAAATAATTATTCACCGTTTACACATTCTACTATTATATATAAAATTATTCTAATATTTTTATATATAATGCTTAAAAACAAAAAATAAAGAATATATACATCCAAAACCAAAAATCAAAAAAAAATTTAAAGACAAGAAAGTTGTTGATTTTAGAGTCCCAATTTATTTAAAAATCAAAAGAAACAAAAATAGGAGTGACAGAAAAAATTAAGTAAAAAAAATATATTTTCACTGTAGTTTGAGCCAACACAGGAAAGTGAAAAACAAGAAGAAAACAAGCCAAAATACCCGCCAGTTCTCCCTAAATAAGGCCCTATTTCCATGCCTATGACCAGTAGAACCGGGACAAACCAAAAGTGACCACTTTTCAAACACGTAAGGGTACGAGAAAAAGTTTCTCTGTGATTCCTTTCACTTTCACCTTCTACAGTGTAAACAGCTCATCTACACTAGGATGACATAATTTTTAGTAAGAAAAAAATAATCTTGCACCAGGAGAAAGAAATACAAATCCCAATAATGAATATCTGTCTGTCTGCCCGATATCTCAGAGATTTTAACCTGTTGTACAGCATCTTCAAGATTTCCTTTTCTCTTTCTTTTCCGCAAGGTTTCATGCCCGTTGTTGTCATCTTTGTGAGTTTACAGTTGATCTCTGTGAAAAAAGGAAGTACCGTAGTGTGCTTATGGGTTGCTGAGAAGTCTGAAGTACTCTGAACTACCATTCTCTTTGATCCTACTGTTCATTGCTTTCTAACACATTCACACCCACCATGTATACCCTCTCTCTCTTTCTACGAGACACAACATTCTCTTTTTGGGGGTTCGGCCTGCGCTTTCTTCAACTACCCATTTGAACCTGAGCTCCATGTTACTCCACCCCATTCTTGTTGCATACACCCGTGTCTCCCTCTCTTTCTCTGCAATTCCACCCATCAAAGAACTTGAGTTTGTCTCTCTAACTTAGTAATTTAGAGCTAAGTTAATTTGTCAGTGTTTGTGGAAAGTACCCATCAAGAATCAGGCATGGCTATCTGAACAGTTATCTGTTTGTCTCTGTTTGGAACAGAACCCATGAAAGCACAGTTGGTTTTCTCCGTCTCAGACGCATAGTCAAAGCAGTCCCCACCAGTAACTCTACATTTTTTTTACTTAAGCTCTTCAAAAGATCACAATGCCAACCTCCACCGCCACCGCCGCCGCGGCCGCGCTTCTCCTCCTCCTGCTCCTCTCCACCACCGTCATTACAACCTCTTCCGCCTTATCTCACAGAAAGCACCGCCGCCACCTCCTTCACCAGCCTTTCTTTCCTCCTATAGACTCTTCCCCTCCAACCCAATCCCCATCTCCCCAACCGCAAACACGACCACAACTTCAACCAAAACTCCCTTCCTCTTCCTCTTCATCCTCCAGCCCGCCCAAACCATTCTTCCCATCCTATCCCTCCCCACCACCCCCTCCTTCCCCAGTTGCCCTCGCCACCTTCCCAGCAAACATCTCCGAACTTCTCCTCCCCCATCCCTCTAACTCTTCCATCTCCCACCGTCACCTCGTCGCTATCATTGTATCCGTCTCCCTCCTCATCGCCGCTCTCTTCTCCGCCTTCGCCGCTTTCTTCTACTGTCGCAAAAGCACATACGTAACAACCACCGCTACCACCACAGAGAAGGCTTCTCACTCGGACAACCTTCGGTTGTACCCTTCTAACATCGCCACCTCCGATGGGAGCCACAAGCATCCTCGCTGCGGCCCATCAAACCCCAGCTCCGAGTTTCTTTACCTTGGTACCTTAGCGGATTCCAGTGGAATCAATGACGAGGAAGAACCGATTTCAAGCAATGCCGGCGTCTCGACCTCGACCTCGACCCAGTATCAGAAACTTGGTTCGCCGGAGCTCAAGCCGCTTCCGCCGCTTCCAAAGCACAGTTTCAAGCAGAGTCATGAAAATGCTGAATTGGGTTCTTGTGAGAAAGAAGAAAATGATGATGAAGAAGAAGAGTTCTTTTCGCCGAGAGGTTCTTCAGGCCGAAAAGATAGTCCTGTTCGTACCGGATCGAGCTCTCGAAGATTGTTTAACGGTGAGAATTTCGGAAGTAGAAGCTTCAACTCGAGAACTGCATCGTACCCATGTTCGTATTCAGCTTCCCCAGCGAATTCTGTGTCTAATTCTCCGTCCCCAGCATTAAATTTGAGTCCCACAAGCTTGAAATCGAAATCCCCAGATTCCGTGATCGCTTTCCCGGCTCTTGCCCCAGTTCCTGTTCGGCCGGTTATGACATCGCTGCAGTTGTTTTCTTCTTCTAGGTCTTCATCATCATCATCATCATCGGAGAGAGGTTCGGGGAATACCCAGAATTCACCTACAAGAAATTCAGATATCTCGGAGCAGGGTAAGCGATCTCCGTCGAGAACTGATAGTGTTCCGATAAAACTGCCTCCGCCTCCGCCACCATTGCCTCCTGCACCCAGGTTTTGGGAAACTACGGCCACTCAGAAGCCGAACCGGGAGCTGGATACAGGGCCTCCGATTCTTGTACCGCCAACTAGGCCTGTTCTATTACAAAATGTCGCAGTTGAACAATTGCAGAGCAACGGAACTGGGGAGAGAAATGAGGAGACTCCGAGGCCGAAATTGAAACCTTTACATTGGGATAAGGTTCGAGCGAGCTCGGATCGAGCTATGGTGTGGGATCAGCTGAAATCTAGCTCTTTCCAGTAAGACATTGACTTTCTAAATTTTTCATTTTTGCGTGTTAAAAAAAGATCTCTCGATGATTATGTTCGTTTTTCTTTTTCCTTTTCTTTTTGGTTAATCAGAGTCCTCTAGATTTTTTATGATAACTTTGTGGCTTTCTTAAACGAAAAATGCTGAGCCGGCAGAATCTTGAATTATTTGATGAAAACTATTTAAGAGATTTAGAGCCGCTTTTACTTGTTTAAGGAAAGTCATTTTGTCGTCTGTTAAGTTTGTATGATCTTGTTTTGGTTGAACTTGCAGACTGAACGAGGAAATGATCGAGACACTTTTTATGATTAATAACAATAGTTCGAATATGCCCCTGAAAGACGGTGGTCGGCGTATGGTTCTCCCTTTGCCAAACCAGGAGAGTCGGGTGCTTGATCCAAAGAAGTCTCAGAATATTGCGATTCTGTTGAGGGCACTAAATGTGACCATCGAGGAAGTCTGTGAAGCCCTTTTGGAAGGTAATAGATCGAAATATGTAGGCTTGCGTGAATTTCTTTTAGTAATTATGATGTGCATTACCAGAACAAGGAGGAACAATAGAAGTTTTGACAGGCAAGCTATTCCTGATTTCACACTTTTGTTGGCTGCCTTTATCATCTTCTGGCCATTTCAAAACCCTCTCAGGCTTGAGGACAGCAGATCTTCTGAATGTGACTCGTTTTTTATAGTTTAAAGTCAATGCTTTTGGTTGAGTTTGTTTCACTTCCCTACTGCCCTGCCAGTCTAAAAACAGTAACTTTGGTCTTTTTTCTTACTGCATTGCCCGGATGCACACATTTTTCCTGGACTTTTCAAGTAAAAACCAAAATCTTGCTTTGTATGTAACAATCACAGTGGAATGTGTAGAAAAATTGCATTTGTGTGTTAAATCTTTTTAACTGAGTAGTTAATGCTGGTAGCATAGTTCGGCTGAGGTAAAACCAGATTATTATGGTGTAAATGGTTGTTGGTTAAAAGCCTTGAATTCTTCCTAAAATGCTGCAAAAAGAGGCCCCCTGTTCATGGTGTGCTAGATTTGATGGTTCCAAAGCTCATTTTCATTTGACAGAACTTGCAGGTTTTTGGTTACAAGGAGTTGAATATGTTTTCCCCTTTCTGCCGCGTCTCACAGCATTTAATTCATATTTATCAGGCATTGTTTAGTGTTATTGTGCCCTGTTTCCTGTTTCCTGTCTCACTGTTGTTAGCATGACTACTCCTATTGATCTGTTTATTCCCCTCCTCCCTCCCTCTCTCTCATATGTTTGTAATTTTATAACACCGTTAATCACCTAACCAACTGGAATTCTGAATAGTTGAAACTTGTCTATCTGAAAGCAGGCAACTCTGATACGTTGGGTTCAGAACTTCTTGAAAGTTTATTAAAGATGGCTCCTACGAAAGAAGAAGAACGTAAACTAAAAGAGTTTAAAGATGAATCACCTTTGAAGCTAGGCCCAGCTGAGAAATTTCTCAAGGCTGTGCTTGATATACCATTTGCATTTAAAAGGGTGGATGCGATGCTCTACATAGCCAATTTTGATTCAGAAGTTGAATACCTTCTAAGGTCCTTTGAAACACTGGAGGTAAATCTAAAAGCTCTTTTATGCTAATTTGAATACCTTCATCAGAAATTCAGCTAAAATAACCGGCCATGGCAATAAGTAATTAATTTGGATTTCCAAATCTTGAATTGCAAAGCGATATAAATGCTGAGCTGCATTTTTTGTTCTCTGAGTGATATAACTTCTTGCAATTCATTATTACATATACTAGAGAATGTAGATATAACTTTTCGGATGCATACACCTTACCAGCTGCTGTTTCATTTCCCACAGGCAGCTTCTGGAGAATTGAGAAACAGCAGAATGTTCCTGAAGCTTCTTGAGGCCGTGCTCAAAACTGGGAACCGCATGAATGTTGGAACCAACCGTGGCGATGCCCATGCATTCAAGCTGGACACACTCCTCAAGCTTGTTGATGTCAAGGGCACTGATGGAAAAACCACTCTGTTGCATTTTGTTGTACAGGAAATCATTAGGGCTGAAGGTTCTCGTCTCTCCGGTACTGATCAGAGTGAACTGGCTGAGAAAAGCCAGCAGTCTGCTTTCCGGGATGATGTCGAATACAGGAAACTTGGCTTGCAAGTTGTTTCGGGTTTGAGTGGGGAGCTCACCAATGTAAAGAAAGCTGCCGCAATGGATTCAGATGTGCTCAGCGCTGAAGTTGCAAAGCTTGCTGGAGGAATCACCAAAATATCTGAAGTCGTGAAATTCAATGAAGAAATCCCATTGAAGCAGACTAGCCGAAAATTTTCAGAGTCGATGAATGTATTCTTGAAGAAGGCTGGGGAAGAGATTAAAAGGATCAAAGCCCAAGAGAGAGTTGCTCTCTCTCTGGTTAAGGAAATAACTGAATATTTCCATGGGAACTCAGCTAAAGAAGAAGCTCATCCATTCCGGATTTTCATGGTGGTGAGGGATTTCCTTTCTATTCTCGATCGGGTATGCAAGGAAGTTGGTAAAGTTAACGAGAGAACTATAGTCGGTTCAGCCCGTCAATTTCCCATGCCTGTGAATCCAACTCTTCCAGAGGCATTTCCTGGATTTAATGGAAGACGGCATTTTGATTCTTCAGACGACGAGACTTCATCCTCATCGCATCATAGCATTTGATTTTCTGTTCTTTTTCTGATGAATCTCACTGGATCCCCATTGAATACTGGTATAGCATTTGCGGGGGGGCTGCTAGAGCGTGCCAAATATCAAGTATATTATCTGCTTTTTGTTTCGCCCTTAACTTTGTACTTATATATATACTACTCAATAGGATTTTGGAACTGTTTATCCTACGTGTAACATAGAAGGGATTGCCTGAAGATAAAACAAGGAACTGTTGCCATACTAGCTAGCTAGATTTTATTATTTTGTAAATCTGTTGGAAACTTGGATGTTTAAGTTGGTCAGTTATTTACTAACTCGTCTCTTTCTTTTCCTTCTAAGTTCTTTGTTTTTGAAAAATTAAGGACATTCGTCTGGTTAATCACGAGTACTTAGAAAAGGTGCTGAGGAATGTAAAACACGAAGGATGTGTTTGGATGTTGAGTTAAATTGAGATGAGTTGGAATGATTGAGTAAATTTTTTGAGATTTAGGTAAAAATGAGTTTAAATGTGTTTAGATGTTAAAATAAATTTAAACATTTATGAAAATTTAAAAAAAATTATGAATTTCACATGTAAATTGGGTATTTAGAAATTTTGAATTGAAATGAGTTTTGTAGTTTGGAAATTGGGTATTTAGATTTTAGATTTCATTTAAAATTAGACTAATTTGAATTGATTTCACTGCTGTCCAACAACCAAAATCTGCTGCACCACAAACACAATTACAATGTGCAAGAGTGAAGCAATCATCTAGAGAGAGAGAGAGAGAGAGAGAATTTTGACCTTCAACGTTAAAGCAGATTTATTATTCTTGTAAACTACATATTCCTACGCTTTACTATTCACATCAAGAAAACTGTGTAACACCCCACCCAATCAGAAATCTTGATTCCGAGCATATACTTGGACTATATTCATCGAGAAGAAATAAATATTCAGGGTTTACCAAACTGGGAGCTCTCTGCATCAATGCGTTCAAGCACCCGTCGTGCTTCCTCTTCTGTACCAGGAACAACATTCCGAATCTTCAAGCCACTTCTCATGGTGTCGGGATGGACAGAGAATGTGAAGTAAAATTTGTTGGACACCTGTTCATGTTGCAAAACATGTAGCAGAATAAGGTTGGATTTTGATATTATCTCAAAAACTGTCCTATAAAATTCTTGGATTCTTGTTTGGTTACTTTAAGCCTAATCTTTTTAGTTCTCTTTTAATTGGGTGGGAGGGATGGTACCCACTCTGAAGCGTAGAAAAGGTTTGGTTTTGTTTTCATGTTATGTGCAGTAGTCTGCTAAAAAAAAAAAGGAAAAGAAAATCGTAGTGGTTTACATTATTTTGCAGTGAGGTTTTATATTTTTATCTCGGGTGCTCACCTCACTGGACCTGAGCTCAGGTCTTGTAACATGAGCAACAACTTCCACATTTATCAGAGGTGCATCTGGGTTCTCAAGTTCAGTGTAGAGCACACAGGACTTGAATCGAAGGAAATTCCCAACATCCACCTGCACCAGCAAAATAGATGCTACAAAGTCATTGACTTGCTCTGGTATTTGATGAAAACTTTTAATGATTCATACTGCTGAATGCAAGTCTAAAACCGCTAAATATATTTTTCGTGGAGAAACTTTATTTAAATGGTTTTATTGCCAATGTTACTATCTCCTTAGTTGGACTTCCATAGGTTAACGTGAATTTAACGAGATGTTAAAGAGTTCATATTTGATATTGTTTCTAACGGAAATTATCTGGGAACAATTAGCTTGGTGGAGTTCTCTGAAGTTCCAACATTTGCAAAAGTAGTTGTGCCTATAATTTATCAATCAGTAACGATTTATTTCAATATATAAACATCCATTCCCAAATATTGTAATCAATGTTGGTAAGTGAATGCACAAATGGTCCATAATCTCAAAGGTGAAAATGAATAGTCAAGGGGGGAGGGGAAGGAAAAGAAGAATTACTTTGTGCATTTGAACAGAAAGGTATTGGGTAGTTGGAAAATATGCTACAAGGACACATCTACACCAAACTACACATGCAGATGTATATTGTTATAGGTATGACATCTATCTGACATAGTACACTGCCTAACATGAACCCTCAGGTGTATTTGACTGTGAGAATCTTTCCATAGAATACCTAAAAGAGGGAAGTACTTCATAATTTCAGTGTCCCCCGGTGTCCAAGATATAGGGATAATATGATTGGACAAATGGACAACACATCTGAGTCCATGTTATTATTTGGGGCTTTCAAAATGACTAGTTCGTAATGATATTCTATTCAATAAGTCAGCAAACAGAACAAAATGACAGATGTCTGCTACAGGATAATTTGCATACACAAATGAAAAACAAGAACTTAATAAACAGAACACAAACCACTAATAGTGCCAAACGCAATATGTAAGAAGCATTTACTATGATTTCCTCTTTTTTATTTTTTAGCTTGTGAAAGCACTTTGCCTATTTGTTTTTCACTGAAAGCACTTTCCCTACATGGTTACCAGATAGACGTAACAGCTCTAAAGCACATCAAAATTTAGTTATCTATACAGCCTTTCAGTAACAGCTGCCACAACAAAAGGAAGCTCTATAACACTAGGCATTGGAACTCATCCTAATTTTCTAACCATAAAAAGTCACTGTGGACAGATTCAATGATTGGAAATCTAAAAACAGATGCATTCCTGAATGACCCTTTTTGTCGAGAGGATGATTTTGACAATCAGTTATGACACTTGTTTTGAAAAATACTGTTGCCTGAGCATAGACAAGTCAAAACACATTTTTTTTTTATAGGAATAAAAAGACACATCTACACAAATAATGCAACAATAAAAGCTCTTTCCAGCTGACTTATCCAAATGGCATTCGATCACTTTTCATAGCCTTTAATCAGTTCATATTTTACCGATAAAAAAGAGAATCAATTCATATATATATTTTTTTCAGTATTATGTTTAAACCTAGATAAATTTAATGAAGTCATGAGGTCTTTGTTCTTAAATGTATGTCACGACCGATCAGATGCTTGATTAATTTATTATTCCTCTAGCCACCCCAAGAGAGTATTATTTGAGATGCACACTAGAGGGGTCCCTGAACGTATATTCTAAAATCCAGTAAAATAAGTACTATGCAAGGTAGCTACTGAAACTGGTAACTTAGCATTTAATAAATGGTGGGGTGGCTACTTACAGGTTTAAAGAAATCAACATGATCAACTTCTAGAAAGTATGGTGCTACACCTGCGAAGGCATAAGTTGTCGAGAAGGCAAGTTCAAATGCTCTACGCATCAAAAATCCTCCAAAAATTCGGCCATGAATGTTCCTTTGTTGTGGCTGGCAAATAAAAGAGTTCTGAAGGCAGGTATCCCTTATAAGGATGCTATCTCTGTCTGCCAAAGCCGGCAAGTCACAGAAGATTCGTCCTTCGGCCAACAACGCATCAAGCCTATCTGCATCTCCATTCTCAAAATTATTTTTACGGTTGGCTCTCTTCTCTTTCCTAAGTTTGTTCCTTTCTTCCGCTTCCGCCCAAAGTAGCTTTTCTTGCTCAGTTTCAGGTGAGAGTTGGTTAATTGGTGCTGATTTTCCAGTCTTTGAGTCCCGAGCCACAAAAGTGAAGTTTGCCATAAGAGCAATTGAGTCTGATGCATTTTTGGTCTCTGAAAACCAAATTTACATGAAAAAGCAAACTGAGCAGCAATAGATACCAGCTGGGAAATTGTTGTAAAAACATAAATATATCAAGGGAACATGTGAAGTGAGCTATTCAGGGATTTTACATTACTTTCTCTTGTTATATTATTCTATCATTTTTTGGTTGGGGCGGGAGCAAGAACATGGAAATCAGCATAAGAACTTGTTGCAGATCAAACTCTTCTATGATTTATGCTCCTGCAAGACATATATTTAAAGCCACATGCTGATAATGATACACTAGGTCTGATCCCTGCAGGCATCAGATAGATTATAAGAGATCACAGAGTACCAAGAAAAAGAGAAAGAATGGGCAATCGGGAGAAAAACTCTTCCTAAAATGCAGGTGAGTTTTACCCAGTTTTCCATCTAATGCTTGCTCTCAAATGGTTGCTAGGGTGTTCTTTTCCAGAATCCAAGGGAGAGACAATTGATAAAAACAACAGAAAGAAAGTTCAGTGAAAAATTGCTGAGCCTATTTGCAGCCTGGACGGGTAGTCTCTTGGAAGCATACAGTGACATATCTAATAGAGTATAAATTCTTCAGAAGCAAGGTGTAGGGAACTGCCAATCACAGAACTGGCAGACCAGAGTTTAAACATAAATTAGATGGGCATTGATTAGTCAAATTTTAAATTTCTGCAGTCAATTTTACTTTTGGCCTTAAGATTCAGATATTAATTACCTTCAGGATTTTTTAGAGTCCAGCGAGTTCAACCTTAACTGCCTAATAATCTCTACAAGCACCATTAACAGACTAGAATCTAAACCATTTCACCACTGGGTTAATCTGTCTGTGTCCAATTGATGAAGCCTTTATAAGATCTCAAGCTAATTCTTTTCTGTACAAATATGGCACAGAGTGGCAGGATGTGCAGATCACTTCAAAAAATCAAAGACATACCATAAGAATTTGTAAGCCTATCCTGCTGCCAAGGTGATAAAAAAATCAAACAATCGATATCTTATAATTTATCTTTCTGCTATACCTCTAGTGGACTGAGACACTTCCATTTGTATCTCCAATGATGACCGCCCAACCCAAGTAACAGCACCGCTTATGTTTAAATCAGTGTCAACCTGGATGGGTTTCTTCAGAACCATCTTGTCGACAGAAGCAGTGACTAGTATCAGAGGTCTTGTCGTGCCCTTGTCATTGCAGCAATGCTGGTCAAACAAGTAAACCATAGGTGCTAGAATAAGAATTAATTACATCACAACTATGAAATCGCTATATGACAGGACAGGAATGCCATGGTAAATACGCTAACTGATGAAACATACAAATGAGCGGGTCCAGAAAATGTATTACTGATTAAGGTGATGAACAGATTTAGAAAAAGCGATAAATTTCATTGAAAGAGTGCAAAAAGCGCAATCTAGATACACAAGATGTATACAAGAGAAACAAACATCTAAAAGTATAAAAAGATACAACAAAATCATTAAAATTAAGCCTATTAAAGTCTATGGTAGCTTCCCAAAGGAAGAGAAATGAAAATGAATGTTTGAAATTTTTGGTCCTATTTTTCTTTTTTATTAGCACTGAGTGTCTGAGAACAAAGCCTCGACTAATCCCAGGAGTACACAAGCCCTCGACAAGGAATTTTCTGCAAGTGCATCTCGAGTAATTCAAGAGAAAGTTTTCGGTCAGATGACCCGTAGAAATTGTTTGCACCTAATAGGATTCAAAACTTAGACCTAAAGGCAGCATTCCACCAAAATTAAGGCCTTTACCACTTGCTCCTCGAAATTTTTTGATTACTTTCCCTACAAACACACCATATGAGGCAAATAGAGATGATCTTCCACCCCCACTACAATTTTTGGTATGCAACTTAACCCTATTCAAGCACCACAAAGGTCCACAATTCTTATATGTACTACCTAAGTCAAACCTATCCAACTGAACAAGTCATTCCACAAAACACTAACAATCTTACACTGGAATAAAAGATGATCAACAGACTCTCCAATCCTATTGTACACGCAACACTAATCAATCACAACAACATTTCTTTTTCTTATATTAGCTATTGTGATAATCTTCCCTAGAGAGGCTATCCAAGCAAAAAACACAACTTTCTAAAAACCTTTCTGTCATATGCTCTTTCAAGGGATGAGGAATAATGACTTTATAGAAAGACCAAATAGGAATGTATCCATATTTACAACTTAAAACTGAACAACAATTCTTCAAAGCGGAAATCCAAACATGAAAGACAGATCCAGCTGCTAGCATTACGTTCAAGTTTAGCAGCACCAATTTTTCTAATACTGTGAATATCCAAAATACAACTCATAGAAAGCACTACATTCATGAACTTAAAATGACGAGAGTAAAGAAAATCACAATGATTGCATCTTCCAATTCAAATCGCAATGCCGGGCCACAAGTCTGAGACTCTGATTAAAGACCAAAAAGTTTTGGGAACTACAGCCGGCCAAACTCAGCTTCACTGCAAATGAATACCATGAACATGTTGGCCACTGACGAAGGTATACCAACACTTAAGGTGAGTTTTCAAGCGAAACTCCAAAAGGGTCAGAATGATGAAGTCCAGTAAAAAGTGAAATACCAACCTTGCAATGCCAACAAATCACACCGAGCGCATCTTCCAATTCAAAACCCACAAACACCACATTGTAGGCCATAAATTAAAAGACTGGCAACATTGGGTATATCCAGCTAGGCAAACTTGGCTTCATTAGAAATGAATGCCAATTCAAGCATAGCATACCAAATCTTATTGACGTCATTTCGAACCCGTTTCACATACCCCACTCGCAGCATTTCCCCACGCATCAATCCCAACAAATATTCAGTTAGACGGTATAAATTACATCACAACAACTCATATTGCAGAATTCGGAGGATTTTTCAGAAGTACCTTGAATGCGATGGTTCCAGCAAGAGCATCAAGATCCTCGAGCAACTTCCCCATCCGGATCCCATTCCAGGGATTCCTATACTGCTCTCTGAGTATATAATCGGACGAGAACTTGTAAACAATAGTGGTCCGGCTTTTTACTGGAGTTTTCATAACCAATTCACCTTGAGAAGGCTCATCGGATGGGGTATCCACGACCTTCTCGAATATGCTCGACCTCGCTTCCCATAGAGCATTTGTAACCGGTGAATGGTACATTCCAGGCCACAGACTGATCGGTTTTCGAATCGAAGAGCCCGCATCAATAGGCTGCGAAGCCTCTAGTGGTGAAGTTATGGAGGAAAAACCCGGTATTGCATTTGATGAAGAGAGTCCGGGTTCTGTGGAGTCCAACGACTTGGAATATGGGTCGGATTTTTTGGTAGAAAATGGCCTGGCTCGAGTGAAACTATATGAATTTGGAGCATGAATTTTGCTTCTGAAAACGGGTCGTGCTTGTTCTGATGATCTGGACAAGAGAGCATCATTAGCTTCCCAATTAAATTGGTTATTAGGACGTGGGCCTGGACTTGTATCAGAAAAGTACCTGGTTTGAGCGAGTGTAGGTGAAATCGGACAAGGAAGAGTGGTTTCGGAGGTCGGACCTGGTCCTTGTGCTGAGGCAGGAATGTGGGCGTTGATGAAAAATGCATTTTGGAATCCTGGTGGTGCTTGTATTGGTGATGAAACGAATGCTTGGAGTGGCAGTGGCGATGACTTGAAGAGGTGGTGAGAAAGTGGTTTTCTCATTGATCGCATTGTTTCAGACTGCGAAAAGAAGATGAATCAAAAGGAAATTGGAATGATCCAGTTCAGGGGCTGCCTTTTTGGTTAGCTTTCAACGTTTATGGATCCTAGTCGACAGCTCCCTATGTCAAATATAGCCCGAGCATTGACGAAGGATTCTGAGAATCTGACCACGGTGAAATTCTCAAATTCTTTACTTTACTCCAAGGTTACCACAAAATTTGATTGTAAACGATTGTGTGTATAAATAGCGTATTTATTCAATGTGATTGATTAAAAAAAAATTTAAATTTTAATAAAAATGATATAGATTTAAATAGATTTAAATTTTGAATATAAACGCAGTTGTATAATAAATTATTATTATACATCTTCAAATTTGCTTATACGCAGCATATCTAGATTATTATTAGCTAAGTATTACAAAAATAATATTAAATAATAAATGATTTAATTAGAATGTGGATGTAATATTTGTAGTATAGTCGTAATAACGATTTGTTTGCTTGCTTATTATTTTAGAACTCAGTTTTATGTGTTTTAACAAATAATTTAGGTTTTATCATTTTAAAAATATCTAAATATTAGCTGATTCATATAAATGACTTTATTAAATTCTAGAATTTTACATTACATTATGTCTGTATCTGTTTGAACTCGGTGTATTTGTCTCTTTTATAATGCAAGTTCATTTTCTGAGAAAAAAAATATATATATTATAAAGAAAATTTGTGCAGTCGACTAGAAGGACCAACCAAGGCCCAAGAAGGAGTTTGACTATGGCCTCACGGAAACCCAATAATGAGCTGTTTGTTGATGTGGCCCAAAGAAAATAGAAGGCCCAACCGAGGAGATGGGGAGAGGAAGGGGGCACACAACGTCATTATAGCTCTATTGCTTTTTCCACTACATAATCGGCCGGTAGGGCTTGTTGCAGCGCAGACAAAGAAGGCTCACTCTTGCTCAGTTAATTAAACAAGTACGTCCCGGTGATCCTTTATATCGTTCAATGTTCTTTTGCTTCTTACTATATGTGCGTTCAAACTTAAACTCTTCTTTTTCTCTTTTTGGTTTAAGGTTAATTATGAATTAGAGTATCGGTTTCAGGATTGTTCCGTTAGGTTTTAAAGTTCTAAAGAGCTGTTTGTTGATGTGCATTTGAATTAGCTTAAACCCATCAGGCACAATTGTCTTGTGAGTGTTCTTTCTATTGTGGGGAATGTTATAATGGGGTTTTCTTTTCTTTCTTTTTTTTTTGTTTTTTTTTTGGGGGGGGGGGGGGGGGGGCGCGGGAAGGCACTTGGCCTTCTTTTCTTATTTTCTCCAAACTCCTGAATTTTGGGTTTTTCGTTCTTTGTTGGCTTGCGATGATGCTTGGATGCAACTTAAACTTACTGTTTCTAATCAATTGGGTATTTTTGAGGATCCTTTGTTTTTCTTATGACCTAAGGGGTTCTATATTGACAACAGGCGAGTGGGTAATGTCATGTTGAAAGAGAGTATAGTTAGTAGTATGTGGCATGCTGAGTTGAGGAGGATGGCTGTCCTGTGTCTTTCATGCCTCTGTGAGAGATGTTGTTTACTTTGACTCATAAAACTAAAGAGGGCTACATTCTTTATGCATTATTGTTTGGGAATTTATCTGTTTCGTTAATACCACATATTTTTGTTGACCTATTATGATGTCATGTTGCCTGTATCTACTAGAGTTCCCTCGTATGCTTATTACCAACTATGCATTCTAGTTATGATATTGTTCATATGACCATGTTCTTTACCATTGGCATTCTATAATCAGGTAGAAAAGTCCTAGATAAGCAGAATGAGCGGAGGCGGAGAGAAGGCTTCAGCAACTACTAAAACTCCTGGAGATTTTCTCAAATCAATCCGTGGTCGTCCTGTTGTTGTTAAACTGAATTCAGGAGTTGATTATCGAGGTATTTCTTCTAAATTTACTATCAATTATCATTGATTTCAATAAGCAATATGATGCATTCCGTGCATGAGAAATTTGCCTTGGGGTATTATGACATGATTTTCTATGGGAGAGGAAACTGTGATGCAAAGAAAAGAAAAAGGGAACTACTTGGCAAATATAGGTGGCATGCCATGCATGGGACATTTCCTCCCCCTTTTTCTCTTATAAATTTGGGAAAGGGGTGAAACAGAACTTTTTGGGCAGCCAACTCCATGTGTAGGAAAATGAATTTGGGTTCTGGAGGGGAAGAGTGGAGTTGAGGCTCATGTGCTGGCAACAAGGACTTGGATTTTGTTTCTTTTTATTTTTTTGTCTTCTTACAAACAATAGAAGAATCCTATGACACCTAATACCAGTAATGGGTAGATCAGACCACTATTGAAGGCAAAGGAATACAACCCGACCATAAATGCCAATGGTGAATTTTGGGTTGACTGATGGTCGGTGCACCCTGAGTTGTTTAATTTCGATATGGACCATTGAAAATATATTAATAGATAATCTTCACGTGCAGGCATTCTTGCATGTCTTGATGGGTATATGAATATAGCAATGGAGCAAACAGAAGAATATGTCAATGGGCAGTTGAAAAATAAGTATGGCGATGCTTTCATTCGCGGAAACAATGGTACTTCAAGGATTGAAGCATTAATTTATTTTTATTATACAACATATATTTACCCCATAACGTTATTATCTGACCGGTATGTTGATGGTTGGGTTTTCTCCTTGTTGATGCAGTTCTCTACATCAGTACATCGAAGAGGACACTAGCAGATGGTGCTTAAGTACCGAATTTTTATCAATCCATGTGGAGCCTCTGCAGCCATGTCTTTTTTTTTTTAAATGTTTGTATTTGTAATGTAAGATGATGTGGATTTTGGAAATTCGAATTAGATAGGGCTGCTCGAACTTGGACATGAAATCTTGTTACCATCATTTGTAATGTGGAACAGGCTACCAAATGTCTTCAACGAACGGATTCTCTCCTCTCTCTCTTTCGCTCAAAAGCTTATTTATATTATGATTTTAGTTATCATTGCCTCAAGCATGCAAGGAATGTCAATGATGTCAATTTTGTTTTCTTTACTTGACAATGAACTCAAGATGTACGTGAATTTTAGGCAACCGGGAGAAGCATATTGGTTGGTGACAGGTCTTCAGCTTGAAGGTGTCATTTTAATTGTTCTCTATTTAGTTTAGTGTTAACGTTTCTGAAGTCAAGTTTGTCTTATATTTGAAAATGGCTAAGGCTTGGGAAGCATGATCTGAGAACAGCCTGACGAGGGTGAACACCACCAAAATTATTAATCTTCAATAATTCTTCCGCCTTTCATTTAGTAAGCAAAATGGACAAGTACTTCACGGGTTAAGCTCTTGGAAGGTTCAACTCGTGACCTATTTTTAGAGGATATTCTTAATATCTACAATGCAAAAAGGAGAATAGATCTCAAGTAGTCAAAAGAGTATTCCTTTCGGGATGAATTGGATTCACTTGTAGATCTAGTCAGTCTTCCTCAGTTCCTGTTACAATCATTTCGACATAATATATATTTTCTGTTTAGAGGAAAATTAAATAAGAATAAGGGAGCTATGTGATAAGAAATGAGTTCTTTTAACTATGGTGAACGATCATATTCTATTCACCTTATAATATACAGCTTGCCAAAGCAGACATTACATAAAAATCTTAACATCATCAAAAACAGGTAGATAAACGAATCAGACATTTGTGATGCCATCACAAGTTTCATGTCCGTTCATCAATGGTTCAGATTCTTACTACAAAAGGCAGGAGCTTGGGCTCACTTTAATTATTTTCCTCAAATAAAACCGAGGTACTTTATTAACACCCTTACATTCCTACCAATATACAGGGTGTATTCAGTAAGGATTAAGGAAGGGGTCACAATGATCCTGTGCGCTGACTTGAGAATGGCCCTAACGAATTCTTTGCTGCTATCACTTTCCTGACCAACAGTTTCCACCTAGTCTCGTCTTTCTTGGTCTGCTGCTGCATTTTCTCCTTGAAATGCCTGGTAGCAGAGAGAACAAAGTATATGTTATTAGAATCACCGATCCAACATCAATAAAACTTAAATACGACTTATGGTAATTTCTGGGATTTTCGCCTCATCAATTTCTTTCCAAATAAGATTATCTACTTTTTTCCCCCTATCAATGATGGACATGGAGGCTGAAATGGCAGTTTTCCTCTTACCTACAAAGAGGGACCTTGCAAGATTCAGGCTCACTGCATATCCGAGAATGCAATTCAAGCAGCTGCCACATGCGTTTGCAGTGAACGCAGCCACCAGGAATCCGGGTCTTACAAATTGAGAAATGACGAACTAAAGTCTCAAGCCCTTTGCAAGCTGGGAAACCACAAACAACCTGGCTTCCTTTAAGTACTTTGTCACGAGGTCCTATTGTTCTACACCCATCCCTGCATATGTGAACGAGGGCTTCCATTGCCTCCTGCAATTGCAAGTACACCTTTCTCTCTTCAATTTTCTTCCACCGCTCTTCTTTTCTCTGAAATAAACAATTGAAAATAAGATATTAATTTTAAAATAAATTGAAAAAGGATTTAAGAGGAACAATCTGATAACTATATCACCCGCTTGACATACTTACCAATTCTAGGAAGTCTGTGCATCAAATGCTTGTTGATTAGTGCCTTATATGACACACTTACCAAATTCAATTAAAAAAGTAGAACTAAAAGCATCAAGATGTATTTATAATAGGAGTGCATTCACATGTTTTAATTAGGACTTACCTAACACAAACCCCTAATAGAAGTGGAAAATCTGCTAAAATTATATATCCTAAAAAACTAAATTGAAAAAATAATTAGAAGGTAGATTTAGTTTAGGACTAAAGAAATGAACGAATGAATGATTTCTTACACAATGACCAAGTAGATATTCCACTGCAGAACATGTCCAGCAGATTCTAACAAGTAATAAACAAAAAAAGAGAATAATTTTTTTCTTCCATCATGGTAAGCTATATAGATGATAGACCAACAAATTATTATACTGCAACCCATTAGTTGGTTGTTGAGCAGGCATCTACCCAGTAACCAATACAAAAATCTTCTATGTAGCCTTGTTTTCAAATTGAATAGATAATTAATTGAGATAAAATTAAGGAAAACAAGGAGAGCACATAAAATTCCATCAATTTTCCATGCTTTCTTAATGACAGGAATATGACGCATCTTTTGCACATTTTCTTTTAATGAGTACAAAAAAATGAATTAGTTTGAAGGAACAGGAACTGACTTACAGCATCCGCCTCAACAACACACTCCAGAAGCTCTTGTTCAAGTGCAGGATTAACACGTTTCATTACTCTCCAACCTTCAGTTAAAGGTATAGTTTTGAAGTTTCTGATAATTATACGGACACAAATGAAAGTGAGCCGCGGTGCATCACAGTTTCTTGCTAATTGAAGCACATCTATTACATTTTCTTTGGTCAGCCAGCCCCGCTCAAGAATATATATGCAAACTCTTTTCAGCGATGGAACCAAATAGCAGTGAGACAAAACCATCAAGTGAAGAACATAGCGCTTCATTTCTTCCTCTTCGTAGCTGCATTAGAACATCTTAGAATCAGGAACTTCAGCCATAATAGTTAACAGAGAGAATGAAGATGCAAACTGATAGAAAGAGAGGCCTCCAACATACCATGATGAGTAAAGAAAACGAATGAAAGCGTAGGCAGCTTGATAAGGCACCCCAGGAATCTTGATGTATCTCATACCATTCCTAACTTTTGCTTGCTGCAGAATATTCCCCAGCACTGGAGATGCAACACTCTGCACAACGAAAAATACAACTGATAAGCTTCTAGCCCCATCCCTGATGGAATTAATTTCAATGGTCCCATAGCCTCTTTTACACTGCCCCATTGCCCACTTTAGAATTTGAACGGGCATCAATTTCTTTAATATAATATTTTCGAGTGAAACTTCACATTCACATTACTGAGGTTTTGGCCGACAGTCAGATATAAGTAGGAAAAGGGAGGCATGGTTAACTCACCAGAACACTGGAATGAGCCAAAATATATGATTTGTCTGCGGTGATAACGTATACATCTGAACCATATCCTTCCTTGAAAAGCTTTTCCCATGTATCTCTTGTTTCTTTTGGGACAGAACTACAATCTGAAAGCCTACCGGAATTTTTTACGGTACAAAAGGATTTACCAGGTAGAGGTGGTGGTTTAGGAAGATTACATTTAGATATTACAGAAGAGGAAGGAACTTCCTGCATTGTAAATATATCAGCAGGATTATCATCCTCTAGGTTTACATTAAAAGATCCACAGAACGATTCACCAGCCGAGGACAGCCATGGAGAGTCAATATCCACTGAAGCCATTTACCACTAAGATTTATGTAGTCCTATCAACTTCCAATAAAAGATCTGCGGAAAAGATAAAAAGAGTAATATTTAGTAAGTGCTGCTAATTAAACTACAGCCCAAAACGATATTAAAAGAGCCTCAACCAAATAAGGAAAACAAGCCCCACGGGATTTATGATTTATTGATGATATTGGTGCAAAAACGAATATGCTCGAAACTACTCTATATATTTAATACAGATCGCCTAAATGGTATCGCACCATAAAATGTGAAACTTCTTCAGAGAAGCAAATATCAAACAGAGCTAAATAAACAAAATAGAAACTCTCGTAATACGAAAATAAGAAAGGCATCATCTAAGTCCTTTATGACGAGCGAAACGTTCACAAAGTTGCTTTGTCTGAGGTTACAGACCGCTATCATTCCCCAAAATAAACCCCAACACCAAGAAACCTTAAACCCGTCAGTCAGGACAGTTCCCAGCTACCCAAACCAAGCCGGATACATCACTGAAAACTAACAAAGGGGTTGAATGCATGAATCTATCATAAATCTTCCACGTGCCATTCATACGGGCGTCAGTTACAAACAATATCCATTATAGTAATAGTAGTCAACGCCTTCAAGGAACCATTCATGAAAGGATCCATCGAAAAAAGACTTACGAGGATCAAAGCAATTTTTTTGGCGTAAAGCAATTGCTATTTTCATCAACCGATTAAACTCGCAAATGACCGTAATGACTAACAATAGATGAAGAACATCTCGGTCTCCTATACAAGTTATTTCCTTTGCTTTCTTAAGGTTTCTCCGAACTTTCTCGACAATCAAATGGAGAGAGAGAGAGAGAGAGAGAGAGAGAGAGACCTTTAGAAAAGGCCGCAAATCTTTTCAGAAAAAGATCAAGATTTGCGCTATTTTCCGCGAAGTATGAGTATATGAACTATGGAGCTAAGGAAACTGAAAAAGAAAAAAAAAACAATTGAAGAATTAGAATCACCAATAAATCATTTCTATTTTTTTTTTCAGATGAATCCACACGGTATTTCCATTTCTACATGAAAAAAATAACAATTTTAGGGGAAAGTTGCAAAAGAAAAAGAAAAATGAAAAGAGAAAATTTGAGTCCAGAATATATCTTGTTCTTCATCTTGAGTATACTATATTCTTTGCAACAATAATTAAAAATTTAGGAAACAGAGAGAGAGAGAGAGAGAGAGAATCAGAGCTGGAAAACATCGATTAGAGCTGCTTCGAAATGAATTAATTTAAAAAATAACAATAAAAAAATTACAGAAAAGAAAAACAAATCATAGTATTTGGTTGAATTGGTTCTGACGGGGGAGAACGAGAGGTACCTTTTCTTAACGATGTTGAAGAAACGTAGAAACAGCAAGTGATAAGCGGAAGCTTTTGGATTTTAAAAAAGAAAAAAAAAAAGATATCTATTGAGAAGTGCATGAAAAAAGGCTAGGTTGTGAGTATCTGAACTACTTCTTTCAGAGCAAGCAGGCTATTTCTAGAGAGAGAAGAAGAGGGTACAGACGAGATGCAGAGGAGGAGGAGGAGGAAGAGAGGGAGCCGTACGTGCGCTTCGAACAGGAGGGAAAGCGAGCTACGTTGTTTGTTTTTTTTATTAAAGGGTTGGCAAAAAATAAAAATATAAAAAACCCCATCCATCCATCCATCCTTTGGTCCCAATTCCAAAGTCCTACACGCTATTATTATTATTATTATTATTATTATTATTATTATCTCTCTTTCTTTAAAAAATATTTTTACGGCTACTTTATTTCATTTTCATGATTTCATTCCCCATTTTATAATAAGAAAGAGAAAATATAGTATGTATAACATCTACGGCTCATATAAATATAAGTGTGATGAGTTTGATTCTATTTTAATATTATTCTAAAACATCTATCTGTTATCTTTTTTATTATACTCATCATTTAACATCATTTAATATGTTATTAAATAATTATTTTATAATTAAAATATAATAAATAATTTTTAATAATTTAATAATATAATATAAAATAATAAAAATATATTAATAACGAGATAATAAGTAGTATTATTTTTTAATAAGTAGTATTATTTTTTAATAATACGTACTAATCATTTCATGATATATTATATTTTCTTAAAGAGAAATATTTAAGTTATAAAAATTTAATAAATATAAATTTAAAAAATATTATAATTTGATATAATATATAATATTCTTAAATTATATTTATAATAAAAATATATTTAATATATTATATAAAATTATGTTAATTTATAAATATACATTTATAAACTCTTAATTTGTGGCTTAATACTTCTCTTTTTAAATACAAAATTAATATGAAAATATTAGTTTGACAGTTATATATTTGATTCATGACCACTCAATAAAGATCTTAATTATAAACATCCTTTTTTTTTTTTAATTGAGATCTTGCATGAATTTTCTTCTTTTTTGTATTAAAAAGCTAGATTTCGTCAGGTCTGATGTAAACTCGGCTATAGGTTATATATATATATATATATAGAATAATAATTTCAATTTAAAAAAAAAAAAAAGTTATGACCCACCATATTCGTTTGGAAGAAAAAGCACAAATCTTGTTTGTTCTTACTTGCAAACCCAAGTTTTTAGAATAATTTAGGGAGTCGATTTTAATTTAATTTAATTTAATTTTTAATCTTATTTATATAGATTTAATGAAATTTAATGATTTATTTTTGGTATAAAAATTAAAAATCAAGTTAAAAATAAGGATTTTTTTATTTTTATTTTTATTTTCAATCTTGTTTTCAATATTTTTTCTTCATCTTCATTTTCAATCTTGCTTTTAATTTTAATTTTTTTTTCTTATTTTTAACATTATTTTTATGAATTTACTGAATTTTATTAATTTATTTTTAATATAAGAATTGAAAAAAATAATATTAAACTAACCTCAACTCTTTCTCTAACTTCTTAAAAACCGACACCACTTGTTTAGGGGGAACTAATATGATCCAGAGTCGGCAAGAAAATTGAAGGACAGAAAGCAGGATGTGACCCAATCTTCACAACAAGACGTAAAGTGGAGGGCTAAAAATATAGTGGAGATATGACCTTGATTACACTGAAATTAACTCAATGGGCAACATCACCACACAAACAAAGTTGTTGTAAATACTATACAAACACAACGACTTACTTGGGTGGAGACCAAATGGACCTCACCCAAATTTGTACCACACGAGATTAAAGTTAATTAAGCAATTTCATTTTATTCGACGTTATATTGAAATTTTATATTTACAAGAAGTCAGTACATGTCATGATTAGTGAGAACATGTCATGATTTGACTGGCAAAATAATTTAATTTTAAATTTTTCTTACTAATCAAATCATGCCATCTCAGCAACATGAAGAGTATATATTTTACACTGACTTATACGAGTACTAATAATAGTCTAATTATTATTAAATTAAAATTAAAATTGAAAATTATTTACTTAGCTATAATATATATGATTTAACTAAAATGTATTGTATTGGTCTAGTAATTTTAAAGTCTAAATAATAATATTATATTATTTTTTTTAATAAAAATAATAATTTTTTATTAAATTTTGCAAATACACTTAATATATTAAATATTAATTCTAGTAAATAATAAATTATTATTTTTTATTTTATAAATACATTTAATATATTAAATATTAACAATAAATTATCTTTTCCATGTCCAAAATCTGTATGATTTATAATAAAGGCTACAAACATTGTTTAAGCTCAAATAAGTGGCATTGTTATATACATAATTTTAGCTGAAGACTTGATACAAATCATAAGTCTAAAAGGAGAAGTCTAATAAAGTTTAGAGAATCTTATTCATCATCAAATAGTTATGGAAAATGTTTAGGGGCCCGTTTTGGTGCCTGTTGCCCCCTTTTTTTTTTGTATTGTTTTTATTTAATTATTAAAAAATTATTATTTATTAATATTATGATTTTTTTAAATATTTAAGAATAATTAAAAAATGATGTAAAAATAAATTTAAAAAAATATAAGAACATAAAATATACTATGTGGGCATTCTAGCGGAACACCTTAACGGGTTTGTTGTTTCTCTGATTCGAAATGTTTCCCATACGGTACTTGTAATTTGATTAACTTAAAAGATAAAAACTGTTATAGATATAAAGAAATTATATAAAATAATTTATAAAATTCGTTAAATTTAATTTATAATAAAAATAATTTTATAATTTGATATACTATATTAATTTATAAATTTATTTTTATATAATTTATTTGTAAGGTTGTGACTAAAGTATTTTTCTTAATACGTCCAGTTTTGAAATTTGGCTATATTTTCCAAGGTTTCAAACCTGACCCACATTCAGATTGAGTAATATTGTAATGAAAGGGAAGTGACTCCAATTGCCAAAAAAGTGTTGGACGTAGGGACAGTTAATCAACTTTAGGTCTTTGCTTACATAATATTGAAACAGCATTTGCCAACAAAATCTGTGGCTTGAAATATGTTGTGTTGAGCAAAAGATTCTTTTGAAAAGTTCAAAACCCTAAGAGTGCCCTTTAAAATTTGAAGAAAAATCTTTAAAAACTCCCTTCATCAAATTAGCTATCTGTTTTTCATAATTTGAAAAGGCTACAATATCTTTATATATTTTTTTATACTTAAAAATAACTATTCACTTCCTCAATGTTTATTTTAATATTAGTTGAGACTGCAACGTGCAATACACGTTTGCCTAATTACGAGAAAATTTTACACAATACAAATTTGTGTATTATTTTATTTTTTCTTATTTTATTATTTTAATGTGCCTTTTAAAATAATCTTGACATTTAATTCTAAGTTTTGTGTATTTTTTTTTAAAATTTTACACAATACAAAACTCTTAAGTGTTTATTATTTTAATGTGCCTTTTAAAATCATTTCGATTTATTTTAGTTTAATTTAGTTTAGTTTAGTTTATTTTATTTTATATTTTATTTTAAAATCATTAAAATACACAAAACTCTAACTTGTGTATTATTTTATTTTTTCTTATTTTATTATAAAAAATCTTGTCATTTAATACTAAGTTTTTTTAATTTAATTATTTTATTCTACTTTTTTTTATTTTAATCATTTCAATTTATTTTATTTTATTTTATTTTATTTTATTTTATTTTAGTTTATTTTATTATTTTAATTTAATTTCTAAATTTTGTAATTTATTTTATTATTTTATTTTAATATGATTTTATTTTGTTATTTTATTATATTTTCTGATTTTATTATAATTAACTAATATAAATAAACAATTAATGAAATGGATGTTAATAAACAATCAATGATTGAAAGGAGAGAAATAGAAAAAAAAAATCACGTAAAACGCACTATTCATCCGCTAATTTTATTATTGTTTATTTTAATCATTTCAATTTATTTTATTTTAATATTATTTTATTCTGTTATTTTATTATATTCTCGGATTTTATTATAATTAACTAATATAAATAAACAATTAATGAAAGGGATGTAAATAAACCATCAATGAAAGGACAGAAATGGAAAAAAAAAATCACCAAAAACGTACTATTCACCCGCTATCCACACTTATATAATAATGGTAGATTTCTTCGCATTTACTGATATCCGCGCATTCACGGCTCGTGATCATGCCCTTGAAAGCGATTCATACAGTTATAGCATACTTAATTGTATGATGTTGGGGTGCGATCCATCTGCATTCCAGTATTTTTTTTAAATCTTTTTAATTTTTATATAAATATAATAAAAAATATTTAAAAATATAATTAAAAATTTTAAAAATACAATAAAAAATCAGATGAAAAAATATAATAAAAAATACAACAAAAAATAAAATAAAGATGAATTTTTAAGAGATCCTACTTCAGGCCAACCCCGCCACCACTGGTGGCGGTGGTGTTGGGCGATGATAACGCCCAAAGAATAACGCGGTAATTGTAGTTCAGTTTTGGGGTGTCGATTCCACAGGGAAACAATTAAAAGAAAAGTAAAATAGCAAAGAAACTAAAAAATTAAATGATTAATTGATTAATGAGAAAAGAAAATTTGATTTTAAATAAAAATGAAAATTAAACAAAGTAAATAATGAAAAAGTAATCAAAATTGACGAACAATAGAGTGTCAGGAATCCCTTGCACATATCCGGTATTTTTAATTATTTTCAATTAACTGATAACTCAATTGAGAATTCAATTCCGTAATTCTCAATCGGAAGATATGAAATTATAAACCAAAAATTAAATCAAATGTAATTCTTTGAAAAATCATTCATCACTCTAAATCACACAAATTGTTATTCACATTGAGAAAATCTAACGACGACAACATACCCAGGGAGCAATATTGCAGCAGAGAATTAAATCAATATAAATAATCAATGGATCCAAAAATAATTAAAGAATAAATTCATTCAATAGAAAAAGCATGACTGAATCTATAAATGAAATAAATTCCAAAATTATTCGGAAAAGAAAACACTGACAATATTTTGAGAATAATAAAACAAAGAATTTTAATAATTGAAAATTAAATACATAAATTAAAAATATCATCTAGTGTGCAAGTTCATCCCTAACCCTACTTGAGAATTTAGTTATCCATGAATAGGATAGACAACAAAAATCTCAATAAGAAAATCATCATCTGCGTTCGTCTTCTTCTCACGTTCACGCTGCTGCTCACGTTCACGCTTCTTCGTTTCACCTTGCGGCCGTCTGCTTCTCCTTCTTCCCACACATGAATATAAATGTATATATATATATATATGCTGAATGTCATGCGGCTTAATTCCCTTCTTTTTCGTTTACGTCTCTTTTTACTTTTTTCGTTGCACGTTTTTCGTCCTGCCGCTTAAACTCCCTCAAATATATATGTATGCCTTCCCATGAAATGTCATGCGGCCTTAAGTCTCCAAGTCCCAGTGAGATTCCTCCTTTCCCCGTTTACGTACAAACATATATATATATATATATAAGTTGTCATGCTGCTCTTGGACTCCTATACGTCGCCGTGATTCAATTCAATTGATAGCCCTTTGTGATGAATTAAACTTCTTGTACTTTTCTCTCTCTTCATCTAAATAAATAAATAAATAAATAAATAAATAAATAAAATAAAATAAATAAAATACAAATAATGCTTAAAAACATCTCAATGTAAATAGAAATCTAATTAAATAAAATAAGTGAAATTCAATCATTTCTATTTTCATTCTTTGCAATTTAATCGAATATTAGGATATTTAGAGTGCACTCTCGCGCACTCATCACACCCCCCAACTTACTCATTGCTAGTCCCTAACAATTTCCATGCAAAAGAATGATGAAGGAGACTAAAGAAGATCACACACAGAAGTCACCAAGTCACACTTTTCATAATCACATATTAATGCAATCTTAGAGATTCAATAACCCAATCATAATTAATCTACATATAGCAATTCACAGAGTGTGTGTGTGATCCAAACTGTATCCATCTAACCACAAACCGTGACACATGCAATATCAAGAACATCTTAAGCAAAAGTTTCAACTCCATAACTCACGGGTATAACAGTGTTTCGCGTAAGGGTTCTCTCCAGGGAGTTAACAAGGGGTGTACACACACTCTCATAGGGAATTAGGCAATTATGTACAAGCAATAAGCAAACATTGATCTTATGATAGGAACACTAACAATTGAGAATTTCCACCACTCATTCCACAAGCATACTTAGGATCAGAACGATCAACGCAAAAGGTTGTAGCGTGGCTCAGGTTAGGGGCTAAATGAAGAAAATGATAAAATGGATTCAAAAACTTCCAAGTACATACCACAGAAATCTTATTAAATATCTCAATAGATTGTACTTTTCACCTGATGCACTCTTCTATTTTTCAGATCATCAATTAATACTTTTCCTTCTTCTTCAACTTCTCTCTCTCTTTTTTTTTTTTTTTTGAAACTCAATCAATTGAACATTTTGCACTTGCACTCTTCCATTTTTCTTTTTCTTTCTTTTTTTTTCTTTTTTTTTCTTTAGTCACTCTCTATTTATTTATTTTTTTCAATAAAAGAAAATATGCAAATTCCACACTTAGCACACACTTGGAAGCAATAAGGGTAGGAAAAATTAGTGTATAGGCTATACTCCAATGTGGAGAGGTATGAATGATGTGGGCATATGAAAAGAAAAAGTCTACATGTGTTTGTTGGCTCAAAATTGGCTACTAAGAGTCTATGATGAGAAGGGTTAGCTTGAAAGGCTCAAACGTTAATCCTAAGTTGACGTTCGTCATATCCCAAGTATATCCACCATCTTACCACCAATCATGTAATGATATTCTCAAAAGAAGTGTCCAATTCAACAGATCAATAAACGCTTATCACAATTTTCTGCATTTGTAGGCTCTCAACCTCTCCCAAAATTCACAAGAATACTTAAACAAAAGAGTTCTCTGGTTACATGTGTCAAACCACCATCTTACCACAAAGTTTGGATACGTGCATTAAAAATTATGTGAATGCCTCAGCAAAATGATTAAGATGGGTTTGATGAATTCACCAAGATAGTCATGAATGAACATGAATACACATGTAAAAAGGTGCCTGTGTGATTTTTTTTTTTTTTTTGGGAAAATATGTCACAGAGTTCCAACAAACATCGTTTTCACCCCCCAACTTAAATGAAACATTGTCCTCAATGTTTAACAATTAAAACTAAATAGAGGGTACTGAAAAGGGTAGAATACACCTGATGTAGGACGTGGGATGACTCGCTAAACACTGGAGATGACAAACTGAAATGACAAACTGACACTGACCTGCAAACAAAAACAAAGAAAACCAACAGCAACCAAAAAGAAAAAGAAAAGGGGAAAAAAAAAACAAAACAAAAAAACAAACAGAACAAATAAAAAGAAAACATACCTGCGTGGTGTGTTCAAGGTTGATAGACCGGGTCCGCAAATGGAATCTCTTCCACTTCCGGAACTTCCCTATCAATTAATATTTTAAGGCGCTGACCATTTACTTTAAAAATCCTACCATCTTTAGGATCCTCTATTTCTACCGCCCCATTTTCAAAAACATTCTTCACTACAAAAGGGCCGGTCCACCTAGACCGAAGTTTTCCTGGGTGCTTATGGAGTCTAGAGTCATATAAAAACACTCGACCATTGGGTTTAAATGTTTTTCTCAAAATATTTTTATCATGAAACGCTTTCATTTTAGTCTTATAAATTTTAGAGTTCTCATAGGCATCATTCCTCAACTCCTCTAACTCAGTCAATTGAAATTTTCTGAACTTACCTGCTTCTCCTATGTCAAAATTGAAATGCTTGATAGCCCAATAGGCTCGATGCTCGAGTTCCACAGGTAAATGGCAAAGCTTTCCAAAGACAAGTCTATAAGGTGACATGCCTAAGGGAGTTTTAAAAGCTGTACGGTAGGCCCAAAGTGCATCAACTAGTCTCAAAGACCAATCTTTACGATCCGAGTTTACCGTTTTTTCTAAAATTTGCTTAATTTCCCTGTTTGCAAGTTCTACTTGTCCACTTGTCTGGGGGTGGTATGCAGTAGAAATTTTATGTACTACCCCATATTTTTTCATCAAAGCCTCAAATGAACGGTTGCAAAAATGTGTACCCCGGTCACTAATAATAGCACGTGGTGTACCAAACCGAAATAACACATTCTCTTTAAGAAATTTAATTACCGTCTTATTATCATTGTTCCTGCAAGCTGCTGCTTCGACCCATTTTGACACATAATCCACTGCCACAATAATATATTGATATCCAAAAGAAGGAGGAAATGGTCCCATAAAATCAATACCCCAACAATCAAAAATTTCAATCACTAAAATTGGGTTCAAAGGCATCATATTACGATGGGACATGGCTCCTAATTTTTGACACCTTTCACATGAACGACAATAGATGTTTGCATCCTTAAACAATGTGGGCCAATAAAATCCACACTGCAAAATTTTTGCAGCGGTTTTCTTCATTGAAAAGTGGCCTCCACAAGTTTGGGAGTGACAAAATTCCAAGACGCTAGCAATCTCTTCATCAGGAATACAACGCCTCAAAATTTGGTCAGGGCAGTATTTAAAAAGAAGAGGGTCATCCCAATAGAAATTACGTACCTCAGTCATGAATTTCCTCTTATCCTGAGCGTTCCAATCCACCGGTATCTCACCTGTAGCCAAATAATTCACAATATGAGCAAACCATGGTAGAGAAGTAATAGAAAGTAAATGCTCATCGGGAAAATCATCCCTGATTGGCAGATGGTCGGAGGTTTCCTCAAATGTGAGTCTCGAGAGATGGTCGGCCACTACGTTTTCCACTCCTTTCTTGTCTTTGATGGTAATGTCAAATTCCTGCAAAAGTAAAATCCACCGTATTAGTCGTGCCTTAGCATCCTTTTTTGTGAGAAGGTACTTAAGGGCTGCATGATCTGTGAAAATAATAATAGGAGAACCAATCAAATAAGAGCGAAATTTATCCAAAGCAAACACTACAGCTAGCAACTCTTTTTCAGTGGTTGAGTAATTCATTTGAGCACTATTTAGAGTCCTACTAGCATAGTAAATAACAAAGGGCTTCCCCTCCCTTCGCTGTCCAAGAACAGCACCTACAGCATAATCACTAGCATCACACATAATCTCAAAAGGCAAGGTCCAATCCGGTGGCTGCATTATAGGTGCTGAGGTAAGCTTGCCAATTAGCATTTTAAATGCCTCTTGACAAGCTTGTGTCCACTCAAATGGGTCATCTTTAGCTAGGAGGTCACATAGTGGTCTGGATATAGTGGAGAAATTCTGTATGAACCTCCTATAAAAACCCGCATGACCAAGAAATGACCTCACATCCTTTACTGTCTTAGGCGTAGGCAATTTAGAAATTAATTCAATCTTAGATTGATCAACCTCTATCCCTCTGGAAGAAATAATATGCCCTAAAACAATGCCTGAGGGTACCATAAAGTGGCATTTTTTCCAATTTAAGACCAGTTCCTTCTCCTCACAACGGGTCAACACTTTCTCTAGATTCAATAAACATGCATCAAAAGAGGATCCAAAAACAGTCAAGTCATCCATAAAAACTTCCATGCTATTTTCAATCATGTCACTAAAGATACTCATCATGCAACGTTGAAAAGTGGCAGGTGCATTACACAATCCAAATGGCATTCTACGAAAAGCATAAGTACCAAAAGGATAAGTAAAAGTGGTTTTATCCTGATCTTCTAATGCAATTTCAATTTGATAATAGCCAGAATAACCATCCAAGAAACAGTAGAAAGGATGACCAGCCACACGCTCAAGAATCTGATCAACAAAAGGGAGAGGGAAATGGTCTTTCCGGGTGGCGGCATTCAATTTTCTATAATCAATGCACATCCGCCACCCAGTCACAAGCTTGGTGGGGACTAACTCTCCCAGGTCATTCTTCACTACAGTAACACCAGACTTTTTAGGAACAACCTGTGTCGGACTAACCCATTTACTATCAGCAATGAGGTATATGATTCCTGCGTCTAACAGTTTTAATACTTCATTTTTCACCACTTCTTTCATAGTGGGATTAAGTCTACGTTGTGGGTCTCTACGAGGGCTAGCTCCTTCCTCCAAATTAGTTTTATGTGAACAAATCAAGGGGCTAATACCTTTTATATCAGCAATGCTCCAACCTAAAGCTGACTTATGCTCACTGAGAACCCGAATTAATTTCTCACCTTGAGACTCAGACAATTCAGATGAGATAATAACAGGAAAGGTATCACCTGGACCAAGGAAAACATGCTTCAAACCCTTAGGCAAAGGCTTCAATTCAACTTTGGGTGCTTCCATGCTTGAAGGAATCTGTCTTTCACTCTTCTCGAGCAACTCCTCGAACTTCGGTTGCCATTTTTGTGTGCCGTAATCTTGAGTTCTGTTGAAAATAGAACAAATATCAACCATATCAGATGAATCAGTAATGGAATCAAACTCAGAATTAACCAGAAAATGCTCAAGGGGATCAAAATCATGAGTTTCCAAAACTCCCCTATCCATCAGTGAATCAATCATATATGTCTGGTGGCACTCATGATCCTCCTCCGGTTGTTTTGCAATATGGAAGACATTCACCTCCAGAGTCATGTTTCCAAAAGATAGCTTCATAAGCTCATTCCTGCAATTGATAAGAGCATTAGCAGTGGCAAGGAAAGGCCTACCTAAAATTAGGGGAATTTTAGAGGTACTATCAACAACAGAGGTGGTATCTAAAATCAAGAAATCAACAGGATAATAAAATTTATCAATTTGAATCAAAACATCCTCTACCACCCCCCGGGGTACTTTAACTGAACGGTCAGCCAGTTGCAATACCACAGTGGTTGGTTTGATTTCTCCTAACCCCAGCTGCAAATAAATAGAATAAGGCATAAGATTCACACTGGCTCCTAAATCTAGCAAAGCTTGTCCAAACTCCTGATTTCCGATGCTGCATGCGATCGTTGGGCACCCGAGATCCTTATACTTGGGAGGAATTCGTTGCTCAATCAGAGCACTAACTTGCTCTGTCAAGAACGCTGTCTTCTTCACGTGGTGTCTCCTCTTGACTGTACACAAATCCTTGAGAACTTTTGCGTAAGTAGGAACTTGTTTAATTACATGCAAAAGAGGGAGATTGACTTTTACCTGTTTGAGATTCTCCAGGATTTCATTGTTAGGATCCATAGTTAGCTTGCTTGATTTCAGAGCTTGAGGGAATGGTACCTTAACATGGCTCTTTGTCACCTCTGGTTCCTTGGGTAGCTCGGGGGCACTACTATCTTGATCCTTCTCCACATCCTCTGATTTATCCGTTGTTAGGATGTGTGATGAGTTACCACTACGAGTCACAATGGCATTCATATCCTTCAAATTCTCTTGTGCCATGTGTTGACCATGGGGAGTGGACTGAGCTTGAGAAGGAAACTTACCTCGCTCAGTCACACTCAAGGAGCTCATCAGTTTTGATACTTGATTCTTTATCTCTTTATTTTCTTCCACAACCTGCGTAATCAAAGATTCAAACTTTTGGTTAGTCTTACCCTGTGCTTCAATAAAAGCATGTAAAGTGTCTTCTAAAGGACTCCTAGACGATGTAGGTGCATGATATGGTGCAGGATATGATCTAGTGGGTTGTGCAGGTGGTGCAGGTAATGCAAGTGGCTGGTTTTCAGACTTCCAGCTAAAATTGGGGCGATTACGCCACCCCGGATTGTAAGTCTCAGAGAAAGGTGTAAAAGGCTTCTTGTACATGCCTAAGGCATTACATTGTTCCTCATACAACCCTCTCATCTCAGCAAATGTGGGACACTCTTGGACGAGGTGATCTACCCCTCCACACACCAAACATGGCCCAGAAGACTCTGCATGATTAGCCAAGTGTGCTGGCTTCAAATCCTTGGCCTTTAGCAATTCTAGCTCCCTAGTAAGCACCTCAACCTTGACCTTCAAGTTATCTTCCTCCCTAAGATGGTAAATTCCACCACCGTTTTGGCTCCCTATAGGTAGTGACCTATTTGTGCTCTCAGTCGTGCTAGGTCCAGTCCAAGTGTGAGCTTTTTCAGCGAGCTCATTAAGGTACTCTATGGCCTCATCAGGATTTTTCTGCAAGAACTCACCATTACACATCATCTCCACAAATTGGCGCTCTCTAGGTGTAAGCCCCTCATAGAAGTAACTCACCAGACGCCAACTCTCATACCCATGGTGAGGGCACATACTCAATAGCTCCTTAAATCTCTCCCAAGACATATATAAAGTCTCACTATCCTTCTGTGCAAAGGTGGAGATCTGTCTTTTTAAAGCATTGGTTTTATGTTGGGGAAAATATTTATTAAAGAAAGCCTGAGTCATCTCATTCCACGACCCAATGGATCGTGGTCTCAGCGAGTATAACCAACTCTTAGCTCTATCCTTCAAAGAAAAAGGAAAGAACTTAAGTCTCACAATGTCATCAGTTGCATTTTGACTATGAAAAGTCGCAACTACCTCCTCAAATTCCCTAATATGCACATATGGATTTTCATTTTCCAACCCATGAAAAGTGGGGAGTAGTTGTATCACTCCCGTTTTAACATCAAGTTGACGCGTATTGGGTGGAAACATTATGCATGACGGTGTGGCTGTGCGTGTAGGGTGGAGGTAATCCTGAAGGGTCCTAGTGGGTTGATTCTCGTGTTCACTCATATTTTCAGAAATAGAAGAAGTATCAAATAAGGGATTAGAAAAATTAGACACTGAATTTGACTCTATCACAGGCCTACAAGCAAAGCGACCTAATGTGTCTCTATACCTATTATGCATGCAAAAAAAATAAAAAATAAAAAAATAATGCAGCAAGTAAAAAGAGGGAACGAAGTTACCGCCTTTACAAACTGCTGAAAAGAGAAAAAAAAAACTATCCAACAATTCTTCTACCGTCTCCCCGACAACGGCGCCAAAATTTGATAACGCCCAAAGAATAACGCGGTAATTGTAGTTCAGCTTTGGGGTGTCGATTCCACAGGGAAACAATTAAAAGAAAAGTAAAATAGCAAAGAAACTAAAAAATTAAATGATTAATTGATTAATGAGAAAAGAAAATTTGATTTTAAATAAAAATAAAAATTAAACAAAGTAAATAATGAAAAAGTAATCAAAATTGACGAACAGTAGAGTGTCAGGAATCCCTTGCACATATCCGGTATTTTTAATTATTTTTCAATTAACTGATAACTCAATTGAGAATTCAATTCCGTAATTCTCAATCGGAAGATATGAAATTATAAACCAAAAATTAAATCAAATGTAATTCTTTGAAAAATCATTCATCACTTTAAATCACACAAATTGTTATTCACATTGAGAAAATCCAACGACGACAACATACCCAGGGAGCAATATTGCAGCAGAGAATTAAATCAATATAAATAATCAATGGATCCAAAAATAATTAAAGAATAAATTCATTCAATAGAAAAAGCATGACTGAATCTATAAATGAAATAAATTCCAAAATTATTCGGAAAAGAAAACACTGACAATATTTTGAGAATAATAAAACAAAGAATTTTAATAATTGAAAATCAAATACATAAATTAAAAATAAATTAAAAATATCATCTAGTGTGCAAGTTCATCCCTAACCCTACTTGAAAATTTAGTTATCCATGAATAGGATAGACAACAAAAATCTCAATAAGAAAATCATCATCTGCGTTCGTCTTCTTCTCACGTTCACGCTGCTGCTCACGTTCACGCTTCTTCATTTCACCTTGCGGCCGTCTGCTTCTCCTTCTTCCCACACATGAATATAAATGTATATATATATATATATATATATATATATATATGCTGAATGTCATGCGGCTTAATTCCCTTCTTTTTCGTTTACGTCTCTTTTTGCTTTTTTCGTTGCACGTTTTTCGTCCTGCCGCTTAAACTCCCTCAAATATATATGTATGCCTTCCCATGAAATGTCATGCGGCCTTAAGTCTCCAAGTCCCAGTGAGATTCCTCCTTTCCCCGTTTACGTACAAACATATATATATATATATATATAAGTTGTCATGCTGCTCTTGGACTGCTATACGTTGCCGTGATTCAATTCAATTGATAGCCCTTTGTGATGAATTAAACTTCTTGTGCTTTTCTCTCTCTTCATCTAAAAAAAAAAATAATAATAAATAAAATAAAATAAAATAAAATAAATAAAATACAAATAATGCTTAAAAACATCTCAATATAAATAGAAATCTAATTAAATAAAATAAGTGAAATTCAATCATTTCTATTTTCATTCTTTGCAATTTAATCGAATATTAGGATATTTAGAGTGCACTCTCGCGCACTCATCAGGCGACACCGCCCATCACCTTCGGAGACGGTGAGAGCTGCATTTGGGAGTTCGGTCCAAACTCCAAAAAATCTCTACTTAATTACATTAAGAATAATTTATATTGAGGATTAAGAAAAAAAATAAAAAAAAATAATTACATTAAGAATAATTTTATATTTAATATATTATATGAATTTACATTATTTATGAATATGTTATTATTGAAGGTTATTAAAGATTATGAAAAAAAATTAAAAAAATAATAAAAAAAATAAAAATGTTTTATTATTATAAAAAATATGATAATAAATTCAATATAGACTTTATGCTTTGAGTGATTAGTTAAAAAATAAAAAATTATATATTCTTCAAATTTTAAAAATAAAAATAGACAATCTAATACTAATACTCTAATATCATTGACAAATTTCAATGCATTACTATCAAGTTTGTGTGACATCATATATAATTCTTAGCTGCATGCTCTCTCTTTCTTTGCATTTATTTTCTAAATTTGAGCCATTTGAGAAGCTTGGATTGTCCAATATTTTTGTAAAAATTTATAGGTTTAATTCGTCTCATAAAATTAATTCAATAAAAGAGGTTTGCATATTACTTATAAGCATATCTAAAATCTTGTCCACAAGTAATATGTGATTTTTGTCTCAACACCCTTCCTTACGTGCAGGCCAATAATCTTCCTGCTTTTTATTATGAGATAAGTAATGTAAATCTCATTTATTCTGTAGGAGGCTCTGATACCATGTAAAAATTTATGAATCTAACTTATCTCATTAAATCGATTTAATAAGAGAGATTTATATATTACTTATAAATATATCTAAGATTTTATGTACAATCAATATAAAATTTTTTCTTTTAACAGTTTTGGCTCATGCATGGCAAGCTATTTTTGGTTTTTTTTTTCATGATCCTTTGTACATAAACCCACGATGTCAACCTGGTCCTCCGAATTGGACTCCCATAAAATATTGCAATTATCTTCTCAGGAAAAAAAAATCATTGTAATAATTCATGACTCGAAACAAATTAAAAAAAATATTATTATTGTTTATTTGTCTCTGTCGCAAACCATAGCCATGGGAAGAGTTGAAGAACAAAGAAGTCTCGATAAGCCCGCACCTTTCATTACTTAGGCCGAAAGTCACGCAATCAACTGAGTCTGGTAATATTTTTTTTTACGAGATTACGGATTTAGGTCTAGCTTGTTTTTTAAAATTATTTTATCTTATTTTATTTTATTTTAAATTTTTTATTATATATATTTTTAAATTTTTATATAAAATAATTTAAATAATTTAATTTTTCAAATCTTAAAATAACTTTTTTAAATCTCAAATAAAATTAATATTAAAAAAATATTTTATAATAATATTTTATTCTTTTTTTAAATTTTAAATTTTCACATCTTAACTTATTTATAAAATCAAATCAAGCCTAAATATTCAAGAACAAGGTCGTTATATAAGAGAAAAAACTGCATAGTAAAGAATAACGGCAGATTCAAGTTTAAAGTGTATAAATTGAGAAATATTCTAGTGAGATTATATAAAAATTATTTTATAAATTGATATAATTTAATATATTTTTTAAATTATAAAATTATTTTTAATACAAATTTAATGAATATGTAATTAAGTCAATTTATAAATTTATTTTATGTAATTTATTTGTGGATGTGTATTCGTATAAATTTTGCATAGACTCTTTATAAAAGGAAAATGATATTTTGTCCACTAATTTTGACATCTCATATATTTTATTTATTTTTACTTAATAATTAAGGAAGTGCTTATTAGTGTATTAATATATTTATATATATTTTTATATTTTTTAAAAATATTTTAAAATGAGAAAAAAATAAAAATAAAAAAATGACTAAAAAATAAAAACTACAATTATGCCTAGCGACCACCCAGAACAGTAATCTCCAGGCGGCACGCATCACCCTTCATAAAAAGACCAAGCCTATGAAAAATAATTATTTTATAATTTTTAATAGTAGAATCTCTTTTTATAAAAAAAAAAACTTACAAGAAATATATATTTAAAATATATACAAATCATTATTAATTGATAAAGCATGTGTAAATATAAGTTGAGTTAAATTTGTAGTCAAAGTTGGGTTTTGGATTAGGTCTCATTTGGTTATGTTTGAATGTTGAGACTTGAGAGTATTTATGAGTGTTTGTGAATAGTAATAAAACAGTAATAAATAGTAATAAAAGTATGTAAAAAGTAATAATAAAGTAGTGAATAATAGTAAAAAATATTTGAGAATGTTTGAGAATGCTTTGTTTCCAAACTTAGTCGATTTTAATTTAGTTTAATCTGATTTGAAGTTGAGTTTAATATTCAAATATTCACTTCTTAAATCATTAAACTCATCTCAATTCAATTTTTTTTTTATCAAATGTGCAATCTCTAATATTTTTTAACTTAACACATTTTTATATATAAATTTTTTATAAATATATCTAATCTTATTTTAATATCCAAAAATCCATCTTAAATAAATTTTATAAAACCTACTTTCGTCATCTCAATTTATTATCATTCACACAAAAAAAAAAAAAAAATCTAATTTCAACTCAACAACCAAATACATCTAAATAAGCATTAAATGATGGGACCAGTGGTATATGCACGTGTGGCTGGCGGTAATCCGTAATTTGTTATAATAACATTAGCCATATAGTTAATTCACACAAAAAAAAAAAACAAAAAACCGAAAGAGATGATGGTAGAATACTAGTATGTTATGTTAGGTGTGCTTTTATGCTTTATTGTAAACTGTCTTGTATTGTACTTGTGTTGTTTATATATGCACTAATCTTCAGAGAGAGAAAAAAAAAAAGAAAGAATACTAGAACCGGAGGTGGCCGTGGCGGTGACGACAATTACCGTGGGACCACTTTGTACGGGCCAAACGGGATGCATGAGAGTAAAGCAAAATCTGAAAACCAACAGTTGGTCGACACGTGGAATAGTTGATAAAACTAGGGGGTGAATACGTGATAGGAACGTAAGGTAGAGGCGGTGGTGGGAAAAGAGGAAAAAGACAAAGAAAGGGACGGTGGCCTTTGACCTTTTCTTTCTATTTCTATTTTATTTTACCAATGGGAATGGATCTGATGTGGAGGTGGACCCTCATGAGTCTTGTGGGGGTCCACAATATTCTTGAATTTTCTTGAATATCTTACTTAATAAATAATTCTTATCGTTGGAAAACATTAAAGAAAAACATTCCATGCGCAAATACTAATAAAGATTTTCCAACAAAACTTTGACTACAACATAAGGTTTTCTATTCCTAACCAAGACCATGGGCCATGGCAGTGTGAGACAAGACTTCCCCCGTTTAATGTCATGGAATAAGTTTTGTACATTTTCAAGCATGCGGTCTGACAACACTTTGACACATCTTGTTACATCTATGGGATACAATTTTGAACAGGAAATATGATACAAGCATATCACTGATTTACATGAAAGGGAGACGAACGAAGGAAGGCTGCACCGGAGTTAAGAGCAAGATGTCCATTTGCCCTCAAATTACTCAATTTTGTGCAATTGCTCAAGTGATTTTCCAGAAAATGAAGCTCGGAACTCTGTTCTTGGGTTGGTGCAGCATTGACTCAACCTCCGACAGATTAATTGTCAGCCCAAAATTATTTTCTGGGCATATGTTTGAGAAAGAAAATGGAAACTATAACCCATCTATTCCTTCTTCTTAAGAGTGTATGCAAGTTTCATGCCACTCTAATGAACTCCATCTTTCCTTGTGGCTAAATTAGGCGTTGTCCGTTCCTTCATGGCTTCCTTTTCCAATTTTTTCTTCTCAGCATCAGCCAGCCTTTCATTCTCTTCTCGTGACTTGTTGAACGTCTTGACAAAGACGACCAAGATTTGTGTCACTGATGCAAAAGCCAGCAGCACAGTTCCATCATTGTATATCAGTGCAATATGATCAGACCATTACATAGATTTGTTTTTATCTTTTTCTTTTTTTAAACAAAAACATAATCTCCGTAGATTTAAAAGTTGAGATATCACACTATACACCAAATAGTAACTGCAAATATCTAATAGCAACTATACACCAAGCAGTAACTGCAAAATATCTATTTGCCAACTTCTTGTGAATTTTTGAAGTTTTTGACGCAGGCTGTTTGTGAATTAAGTTCTGAATAATCTTGGAGGTGCATAGACCTTCAATAAAGAGTTTCTCGCAAGTGCAACTTGGTTAATTCAAGAGAATCATCTTAGTTCAATGACCCATAGAAATCGTTTGCACCCAAAAACCATAAACCTAGAGGGAGTGTACCACCAAAACCAAGGCTCTTACCACTTCAGCCAACACCTAGGGTTTTTTTTTGAAGTTCTTATTAGTTAAATGAGAATCAAACAACATCCAAGCAATTGTAAATCACCTGGAGCATAACCAAAAATCAGTCTCATCAATTTCCCCACGTACACAAACGTGGACACACAAACATAAGAAAAATCAAACGATAGGCAGAGAACGTAAGAATCATATCTGATCGCAGCATCAACATACCTCAAATATTCTCCTATAAGTAAGAGATGAGGGTAAAACCTCAATTTTATTAGAAGACTAAGCGCAGTCAGGAAACTGAAACTCATTAAAAGGTTAACTCTAGCTATTGCCTAACAAGTAATGTCTTCTCCAGTTCCTACCAGTTAAATGTAAAGCCTCCCTAGCTTGCAGTGATCTTGATATGGACCTAGAATGAGGAAGCTGTGGGAATAGAGGAGCCGGTATGGTGTTTAAAGCATTAGCACTGCTATTCTAGGATTATATTGATTTCATTTTCAATTTTTAGGGTCTGTTTTATTGTTGAGAATAAAAAGGACTACAAAGATTAAGGTGGAGGTAGAGGTAGGGTAGCAGGGTAGCAGTGGGAGGCCATGGAGAGGTGGATTGGGGTGAGGGATGGATGCAGTGGGGAAGAAGGCAAAGGAAGAGACACATTCTTTTTGATGATTTAATTAGAAAAACAATGTTTCCAAAACTCGTTCACGCCATTTGGATAACACCATGCCAGCCAATATCGCTCTCCAATTCAATTGGATGGACAATTGCTACTTTTTTCTTAATTATTTGGAGCCTTCATTGGTAAATTTTAGATTTAAGAGATTTGAAATGGAACATTGTGTACACAAATAGGGACCGTGTTTGTCCCAAAAAGAGTATCAAAACTAAGCATATACAAATAACAGATTTTATCTCAGAGAGAAGAGAGCATATATATGTGAACCATCTAGAGAAAAACAGAACAGACCTTGCTCAAAAGGGCACCGAGCTGGATCCTCTCCAAAGTACTGGGACAATGAATCAGCACTTCTTCCCTGCAAGAGGATATTTGGGATCATAGTAGTAATTTGCACTATATCTATCAATAATTATGCTTTTTTACAGCACTTACCACTTCAGAATACAGGGAGATAAGTGACCTAACTTCAGCTTCTGCAGTATCAAGAAAATTCTTCAGCACCTGACAATAGGAATTTCTGGTGATCATACCCACTAAAGATCTATTTTGAAAAATTCAAAACAAAACCTTTCCGTAATATGATGGAAAGACCTATTCACATCCAATGCTCATCATTAACAAGAATATCCCAAGAATATCCCAAGAACCACTAAAGATGTAGTATCCTTCCAATATATAGAAGCAAATAATGAGAAATCTTATCAAAACAAAATATCAAGTCATTCCAACAGTTGAAAACACATGGTTATTCAGAAGCATCCCGTTTATATGGAGTACTTTAAGCATATTGATGCATTATGAAGCAAAGCCAGGATGTAGAACTAAAAATTGAGGCCCTAGTCCTACTAGGCAAGTGTGAATGTTATATTTTTTTCTTTGATAAGGCAAATTTCATTCAAAGCACATCGGGGAGCTAACTTTTCAGCCAAAAAAAAAAAAACCAAATGATTCTTGGATCAAAGTAATATTTCTTCCCCAGTAAACAAGAGGTGTGGGTTGAAGTCACAGACATGATCCATGGGACATAATGTCAGCAATTTTTTTTTTTTCTTTGATAAACAAACAATTTTCTTGATCAAAGAATGGCAAGGCCAATTACAAAACTCTGATGCCCTACCTAAGTAGGCATATTAGAGGCAAGAAAATCCTGAAGGACCATGCCATTAAAATCCACAGTGATGGCCCAATTACAAAGAGTTCTAAAACTTTAATGTCAGCAATGTTTACCAACAAGAACAAAAGAAAAGAAAAGAAAAAACACAAACCACATCTCCTTAGTAATCCTCACCTTTTGGAAGCCTGCAGAGATAGCCCCATCATTTTCTGAAGCAGCAAGTTCTTGTTCAACTTTCTCAAGCCCTTTACTGACAGCTTGCATTTCTTCAGCCAAAGCTTTCAATTGAATCTAGTTGTTTGTGAATGCCAAGCAAATAATTTCAAGCAAAAAGAACTGCAGTTAAGCTAGAGGCTATAGAAGGCACATTGACAAATTACAAAAAAAAAAAAGGATTCAATACTACTAAGACAACAAACAAACCTTTGAGGCGGCTTCTAAATGAACAAGATCCTTATCAAAATCCAGCAACTCTGGCATCTTCTCAGAGAGTAGCTAATGAGGAAGATAGAAAAATTCAATGCCGCAAAAAGATTATGAAGAAGCCCGACTTTGTAATTTTGAAGTCCAAATATTAAACAAAAATAAGAAGACAAACACAACAAATATTGGAAAAGCCAGTAAATCTATTCCACCCACAAGGTTGTTGATATATAAAGATTCTGCAAAGTTTGAATGTTTTGATCATATGCTGGTAGTGTTCAGAGTTAAGCTTGCAAACTTGGCACCTCTTCTTGACAATCAGACGATTCTTTTTGACCAACGCTCAGAATAAAAGTTCTTTTATAAGTAATATTTTATTGCTAAAGAATAAGAAACATAGGCATTATTAAGGTACACAGGGATTATACTTTGAGTTCACCTAATGAGAGTGGAAAAGGAGGTCAAAAACTCCTGGAAACTAAAAGTAGGGAGTCAAAGGTGGGTTGCTATCTAGTGCCGAATATAAGTAAAAAATAAAAAATAAAGCCTCGAGTTCTTCCACTAAAGTTTTTTTTAATAAAATGGAAAGTTTTCATTTGCAGAAGGCAACATCTAACGAATCTTATAATTGTTTGTCCATTTAATACCAGATGGGATACTTAACACGTTAGCATGGGTTAATACATACAAAACCTAGTATTTATCATCTATGATTAGGACTAATGGGGTACCTAATCCCATTAGCTTCTATAGCTTTTGTCTCTCAATGTTGGTTTTGGCCCAATAAAGTGCTTTCACTGTTGGTGTTCAATAATTTCTTTTATTGGTACTGAGTGTCCAAGACAACGTCCCGACTAATCCCGGGAGTGTACAGGCTCTCGGCAAGGAATTTCTCTCAAGCGCACCTTGTATAATTCAAGAGAAAATTTCTCAAGTCTAATGGCCCCTAGAAATTGTTTGCACACCCAGGGGGATTTGAACCTTAGAATTGAAGGAGTATACCCCCAAGCCCAAGGCCTTTACCACTTGAGCCAACCCATAGGGGTTTAGTGTTCTATAATTCATAATGTTTTCTTTTTTTTTGATAAGTCATAATGTAAAATGAACATCAGGATCTTAAATCACATTTAAGGAGAACAGTGCAGTAAAGGATTCATCCATGGTAGACTGTAACAAGGAGGAGAAGGCCTCTAAACTCATTCGATGAGAGGGTAGCAAAAATATGTTTGGAACCCTTTCCTGTTGTTTTGTGGACAGAACTGATGAGGATGACATTTGGAAGGCTCCGATTTCACTTCCTTTCAGACAAGGGATAATTGTGGTCAAACATCTGCCAGCTTTACCAGCAAGTTTAAATCTTCAAAGAAAAGAACAAGCAGAAACCCCTCCTTTGAAATGAACCTAACCACTTAAGAGAAAGCCTTCAACAGCATTTATGCAGTTCTGAAGAATAACGCGATGAGTTAGGGATTCAAGGAAAGAACCAAGGTAGGCTTTGGAGAAACACCTTAATTAGGTGCTGCTTTTATACACTTTTAGGGACTATGAAGTGTGTAGTTTGCTAGTTTTCTGTTTTTATTGTTCTCCTATTATAAGATAACCCATGCTCTCATGTTGTGAGAACTTGCGTGTAGGAATGTTTATTCTGTGTATGGGAAGTTTATTATGTTTCTCAAGAATTGGCAAATAGCTTGACCTCTTGGGTATGAGAGGTTTAGCAACTTTTTTTGTGCCTGTGGGCTGGTCAAGTATAAGTCGGATAAGTAGAACATTAGGGTTTGCTTAAAATCATAGCAAAATACAGTCAAGATAAATATAATGAAAGGCAGCTGAAAATAAGCCTAAGAATTTTTTTTTGATAAGTCAACAATTGTATTAATAGAATAGGCAAAGCCCAAGTACACAAGAAGGAATATAAGAGACAAAACCTATCTAGGTCGAAGGTGGTAAATACGATACAAGAAAATCATAAAAACGAAGACCATTGAAATCTAAGAATAAACTGCCAAATGTCATTCTGGTAATTATGACCTCATATAGCATTGCAAAATGGTTTGACTTGCTATATCCCTGAATTCTCAACGTAGTGAATCAAAGATAAAAATGGAGAGAGAGAAAAATAGAGGATAGATGAAACCAAGGAAGAGTTGAAAGACAATTCATGAGAAGGAGGATCAAGTAGACATTATGAGAGACTGAAAGTTCCTGAATTCAGAGATTGATAGTATGAAAGAATATATATATATATATATGAAGTTAATGAGTAGAGTTTTGCCACAATCCTCCTCAGCCCTTGAACTGGGTACAAAGATAAAATCTGACGGTTAAAAATAGCCAAAGATCAACTGTGTGTGTGTGTGAGAGAGAGAAGGGGGGGGGGGGGGTTATAGATGAAGCCAAGGATGAGTGGAAAGACCATTAATGAGAAGGGAAAGAAAGGAGAGGAGCTTTATAAGAGTTCTCGAAATCAAAGATTGACGATATGGAAAAAACAAAAAGATAGATAAAGGTTAATGAGAGGAGAGTTTTGCCACCATCTTACTCAACCTTGAACAGGGTACACTGCCAATAATAAAGGTGCATCAATGCCAAAAGTTGCACAAACAGGACCAATTTGCTTGAAAGTGGATATACTTCCCTTTCATATATATTTCAAATAAGATCAAATTCACCTCTTGTAGGGAACAAGAAACCTCATGACAAACTCAATATTATTATATATAAAAAACAAAGCCTTGGAAGTTTCACTATTTCTACCTTGCACAAATAATGCATTAAAGTCATTTTGTTGTTTCTTGCACGGGTATCAGCTAACTTAAGAAGGCTGTCCAATTTGAATCCTATAGCAGATCCTGCAATATAGAAAAATGAAACATCAAGCAAGCAGTATAGCAACAAATCAAATGAATGCTACAGCTAAAAAATACTAATCTGATGGTACCTCGTGCAGTGCCCTGATTCAAGGCATTTCCCAAAGTAAGAATTGTCTGCATTATTTGGCGCAATTTAACAGATTCTTTCACCTGTAATAGGTGTATTACATTTGAGATGGAGGGAAACCTTTGTTTGTACATATCAGTTTTAATACCATTAGTTTAGGGGTACCTCTCTAGCAGCATTATTGATTGTATTCAAATTCTTCCTTAAATCATCGACCTGAATGAAAACAACCGTCAGTGCCAACAGTCAATAAAAGTATTAGCATGCATAAGATGATGTTAGAACAAGCATATCCAAGAACAACACACCTGACTAGAAAATGTGATTTTAAAAGCAAATACTCGTAACTTGGATTCTACTCGTGGAACCTTCATCAGCTCCAGGAAAAACTACAATGGTAATCCAATTTAAAGCCCTTAGAAATCAAATTACAACATTTAAATCCATTACTTATAAAATAAAAACATTTAAATCCAATCACGAACAAGGTATTAGATAGAACCTGTTCACACTTTCCAAGCATTTCCTTGTCACCTGTATAATTCTGAAACCAAAACATTATCAACAAAAAACCTTTTTTAGTAATTAGTGCGGTATACTTCCTGTGAACTTGGGCTACACCTATTTGCTAGCTTTAATAAAAGCTCTTATTACTTATATAAGAAAAGTAATCAGTGCCGTATTATTGACTTATTAACCAGACACAACACCTTACAAACACGATAAAATCCTTAATTTGACCAGATATTTACGATTCAGATCGCAAATGAGGCATATTTATAGAATCTTCACTTAACCCTTGCTTGCTAAGAACAGAAAATTAGCAAGTGCCCAATAAACACCTAATACACTAAAACCCCCAAAACTTCAAAGGACATGTTAAACAACCAGATATGACCAGACAACAAAATTTAAGAAAACTGTGAATTTCATCAAAGGATTATTTTAGTCTATTGACCCAAATTTAAGTTATTTAGACCCTAAGACTCTTGTAATATGGCCTTCAAAATCATATTAGTCGTGCCTTCTTATTTTTTTTTAAAGTAATAAGCCACTTTATTGATGAGAATATAACAAAGCATAACCTGAGTATACAGGAAGTATATACACCTAGTTACATTCTACTAGTTTGATTAGTCGTGCCTTAAAAAGACATTGCATGTGGGTCACACATTGAAAATCACTCTTGAGAGAAAAATAGAAAACCACAGCTTTCTAATGTAAAGATACAAGAATTTCAAACTCTGAACTTGCATTGACTTTAATTGGAATGATGACATCAAAGGTATGGATAGTCTCGGAAACATTTCATCCTTGATCTTAAATTGTTCATTGAAAAAAAAAAATTTGAGCTGTTGTTCCTACTTTGCAATCATGTGTTTTTTTCATTCAAGTCTATTGAATCTCTTTCGCAACATATTCTTGCAATTTTTCCTACTCAGCTTTGCATCCACGAATTCAGACTTATACCGATCTTCTTTGTTGTCTGCTTGAATGGCTACAGCCTTGGCCGCCATTCCCTCAACAATTGTAAATGTTGGTAGATGATGGATGAATATTATGGCTAATTGTGTTCTCTTGTGAATCCCATGGGAGATGCTGAAGTCAGTATTAATCTATTTAGAGGGTGGGGGATTAACGTAGATAGAAGAAGTAGCAACCACATTTGGAGAAAGAATTGATTTTTTGTTTATAAGAAAAAGAACTTTATTAGAATTAAAAGGCATAGCCCAAGTACATGGGAAGTATACACAAAATACAACAAATAACCACTAAGCACTAATGATAAATACAAGCAAATTATGAAAGCTATCCTCATTAAACAATGGCCGAAGCCCAAGAAAATCGTGTGTTAAAAAAGAATCTCTTCAACTCGTCCAAGGAATGCTCCCGATCTTTAAAGCACCTATCATTTCTCTTCATCCACAAACACCTCAAAATACAGTAAGGGATCAATTTCCACACAGTGGTGATGTGAACATTATCCCTAAGACTTGTCCAACACTTGAAAACATCCATTACTCTTCCAAGCAAAACCCAATCCCCACCAATCCGGTTAAAGATAGCCCACAAAAACCTAGCACAATGTAACATTCCATACCTAGAGGTTAGTGCCCGAGTCCCTAGTATGATACGTTCGCAGGTAACCATATACAAATTTCTTCAGGAAAGAAAAGCTCCAACAACCTTTAAACTAAAGGAGAAAACTATGTTCTTTTTTTTTTTTGGGTTGGGGGGGGGGGGGGGGGGGATCCCCTGCCTTCTTTGATCTTTCCATCATCTTTTATAATTTCTATTAGCTTAGGTTTTTTATACCTCAAGTCAGCCTTTTTTTCTATTGGCATTGGGGGTCCGGGAGGAAGTCTGAACTCATCCCAGGGTGTACAGGCCCTTTGTAAGGAACTTCCTGCAAGTTATTTTTTCCCCCTAAATTAATCTAACAAACCAGGCATTGGCACTGTGTTTCCTAGCTGCAAAAGTATTATAGGCACAACATAAGTTCAGTTACAAGTTAAAATGAAAGTAAAAGAACGAAAGATGAGGAACAGAGATACTGTGCTCAAGACAACATACTACTAACAATCAAGATATTAAAGAGAATTACAAAAACAATGACTGTAGCACACATGGAAGAGAGAGAGAGAGAGAGAGAGAGAGAGAGAGAGAGAGAGAGAGAGAGAGAGAAGCCACCTTAAGTGTTTCCATTTCTTCTTTTGTGGGACAGAATTTAATTAGATTTTCAACCTGATCAATGTCTAGAACAGCAGAATCCAAAGCCAGAACTGCTTTCTGGATGAATAGATGACAATAATACGATCATCAACTAACAAGTAAAATTATCAAAAACAAGGAAAGCAAAAATGTCCAACATCATTAAATAGGCACAAAAGAACATAAAAGAACAAGATCAACAGGTTGATTGTCACCTAATACTTATCCAATAAGGAAAACAATGAGACAATGATATTGACTTTATTAGAAAATAAAGGATTACCAGTGAGATAATCATGAAAATGACTAAAAGATATCTTCTTCCCCTGAAATTTTTTTTAGATAAGTAATCTCCCCATAAATTTTATAATTTACTAAAAGCTGAAAACAATAAAAATAAAAAAATGACACACTCTTTAAGTTTCAACTCGCCATTACACAACTGTAATGGACAACAAGACTATGCAAAAGCAATAAAAACAAGTCCATTTTATCTGAGACAATGTTCTTAACTATTATTACATTGTGCTAGTTCCTTATTGACATCTAAACACTCAAACAATCAGGGTCAACTGTATGATGAGGAATAAGACCATGCAATGTTTTCATTTATGCACCTTATCTAAGGTTTCCAAATTAGGGCAGACAATCTATTTGTTTAGGGCTTGTATTTGTCCCAAATAAGATTCAATTATCAAACCAAAACCATATTTGATATCCAAATTGCATTGGAGCTAATTGAACATGTAGCATCAGTAAAAGAAAGAAACTTACAATCATATCTGGCAAAGGAATTTTTATTTTTGAGAGCATTATTTCACAATTATATGCTCTGCGCAAGTCAACCTAACAAAAAGACAGTGAGACACAGTAAAAATATAATTGGGTTTCAATTATATCATCTGACATAAAAATATAATTGAGTTTCAATAATATCATCTGATATAACTGATTGTAATAGGAGCGGATTCAACAGAAACAATTACATGATAAAAGTAGGAAGGAAAAAAAATCTTCAGTACACACTCCGGCAATCAACAAAATTATATCTCTAACGGTAAAAGCTGCAGTGCATATCTATAGTATAGTCTGTAGAGATCAAATTCAACGTGTTATAAGGTGCCTAAAAGAAGGCTAACCAAATAGGACCTCCCAAGATTCTAAACAATAATAGTACCAACAATAATACGAATATTAACAATGTCAATGTTTCAAAAGTTTTGATGATCATGAGGAGAGTATAAGCCTAAAGTTTTCTTCTTCAACACTTCGTTCCTCTGGGCAGTTGCGATAAATTTTAATGGACTAAATCTCCAAGAGTTCTTGCTTCAACTATATATCCTAGTAAGGTGCTTCTCTTGTATACATCCTATGTACTTGGGCTATACTTAGTGTTTAATTTATAAAATTCATGATTACTTCAATAAATGTTGCACATAAAATTAGCATAAGAGTAAATTCATATAAGACATTCCACAAGGTCCTCGCTACCCTGTAGTGTAGTAGTAAATGACCGTCGGCTTTCCTGGTAAGTTGTGTGCCACCAATTCTACCATGTTTCTTTTTTTCTTTGTAGTCAATAAAAGATTTTATTCCAAGTAGGCATAACCCAAGTACACAGATGTATACAAGTGAGTACACCTAAATACATGCCAAAGCAAAACAGAACTAAAATAAAACATTACAAATGCTCCCATCCCTTGCAAGATTCTTCACCCAAAGATTCTTTACCCAAAAGTCCTACCAAGTTTTTTATTCAGGAAGAAAGAAACCTCAGGTTGCACAAGAATGAGTTATATTCTTGTTCTTTGGAATAATGGCATGACACTAGTTTAGCTAAAATATGGTTCCTAATGAGGCGGTTTCAGCAAAGGTTCATCAAAATCTAGTGGAGCTAGGTAGTTTAAAAGTTCTTCCTCCACCAGAGAAAAAATCATAGATTATAATATGAATCTTTATTTTTTTAACAAGTAATTGAAAATCTAATTGAAAACTCAAAAGGAAGGTGCTTGGCACTATATGCTGGCACACCAAGTTAAGCTATTGGCTAATAGATTCTCAAATGAATCTCAATTTACCGTATTTCAAGTTCCAGAATCATGGCTGACACATGGTGGATGTAAAGGTTTTCATACAAAATACTTAGCTCATCTCAATTAGACCGTTATTAAATCCTTTCCTAAGGTTTTTGTCAAAATGTTATTTAGACTCTAATATATAAAAAGGGTATCAAATAGTTGCCATACATTTCCATAAAATTTATAGTGTTTGAGTACCAAACTATTTTAACAATAACTGAACATAAAGATAGAAACAGAGAGAGGAGGGAGGGAGGGGGAGAGAGAGGGGGGGGGGGGGTTCACCAGTTGCACTTTTTCAGGTTTGTTCATGTTAGAACCACGTCGACCTCCACCTTTAGTGCCACTCCCATCTGTAGCAGAGGCTGCCGAAAACAGACTCTCTAGCTCTGATATATCTATCTCTGGGGCCCTAACAAAACCTTTCAAAATTATCTCAGGCACAAGAAGAACAGACCCTACCTCCTCAATTTCCCACACCTCCATAGAGAGAGAGAGAGAGAGAGAGAGAGAAGAGAGAGAAGGAAAGATAAGCATGAGAAAACAAAACAAAAAACAACAAAATGGAAAACTCTGTAAGCAATCAACTTCATATACTGGAGAGCGTGGTATCACACAAACACCAATGTAACTACACTAATAATAATTTTCAATAACATTTATTTATAAGTTACATAAATTTTAGTAATGATGAGAAAATTACTACCCAGGTACACAAGAACTGTACATGGATCAAGTCAACAAAGCTGATTTGCAGCAACTAGCTTCGCCTTCGGTTAGAATGAATGAACTAAATTTCATATTAATCAGTGCCATTATTATTCAGCATCGGGCATATGAGATCTGAACATTCTATCAATGCTTATAAAATAGTTCCTTGAAAACAAACAACTTATTGTAGCATCTAAAACAAGCTATCAAATGAAAAGATAACATGCAAACACAAGTTCTATACATACACACCTTGACTGGTCTTCCTGCTTTTGAGAATCAGCCCATAAACTCCCTTGCATCGCACGAGTAACTTTTACCCAATGTAGGGGCTTTAGTGAAGTTTTCTTAGGGGCAAGAGTAACCCCACCAGCAACTCGACCTTTCCCAAGATTGGATGTCCCCGAATAAGTCTTCCCCCTACCAATGGATGGAGGTGGTGGCAATGGTGCATTATAGCCCTTTCCTCCAGGTGGTGGGGGCGGAGCAGGTGTTGAGCCATGACTTGGCAGTGGAGTACGAGCACCAATAGGCTTTGGTAATGGTGGTGTAGGTGGCGGGATTGAACTTGGCTGTGCAGGCCTTGAAGGTGGTGGTGGTGGAGGTGGCCGAGGGACATTACTAGGATTCCCACCTGTTGGATGTGGAGGTGGAGGAGGTGGTGGTGGTGGCTGAGATACACTGCCAGGGCTACCACCTATTGGAGGTGGAGGTGGAGGTGGAGGTGGTGGTGGCTGAGAAACATTACCAGGGCTACCTCCTATTGGAGGTGGAGGTGGAGGTGGAGGTGGTTGAGGTGGTGCCTTGTGCATAGATGTAGCAGTAGGTGCTGAAGTTGATAGGGGCAGTTTTGCCAACAGTGGCGGTGGTGGCAGCGGCGGCGGTGGCGGTGGAAGTGGTTGCAATATGTTATTTTTACTTCCCACTGAAAAGGGTTGTGGAGGCGGTGGTGGTGGAGGTGGCTGAGCTAAATTTAAAGATTGTTGACTAGATGTATAGGGGCTTGGTGGGGTAGCTTTAGGAAAATTGATAGGTGGCGGTGGGGTTGGAGGAGGAGGTGGTGCCATAGAAGGATATTTACCTGAGATATTAGGAGGTGGAGGCGGTGGTGGTGGAGGAGGAGGAGCCATAGAAGGATATTTACCTGAGATATTAGGAGGTGGAGGTGGAGGTGGAGGAGCTGCCGTAGAAGGATATTTACCTAAGATATTAGGAGGTGGAGGGGATGGTGGGCAGGCCTTGATGGAGGTGGGAGGGGAACATATTTGAGAATCTCTATTGACACTATAGGAACGAGGTGGTGGGGGTGGTGGGGAAGGCGCAATACTAGAGTTAAGAAAGGGAGGTGGAGGTGGAGGTGGAGGTGGAGGTGGAGGTGGTGGTGGAGGTGGTACATGGGACATGGATAAAACATTTATGGGAGAAGTTCTAAGTGGAGGTGGAGGAAGTGGTAGATTACTTGCAAGATGAGGTAGAGGTTGAGCCATTGCAGGAGGGGATGAACAAGGTGGAGATCCTTGACTTGGAATAGGTAGTTCACGAAGAGGTGTTAGATCATCTTCTACTACTACTAGATCAGAAGATTCTGAACCAATATTTGCACCATGTGGAACATAACTTTCAAAAGGAAAGGCTACCGCATCAACAGTATCTTGTATTGGAAATTTGGGTGGAATTGTTGATGATTTGGGAATGGTATCAAACGCTTCATCTGAACTATCAGCGGTGCTAGATGCATTATTTTCTTCTTCAGAATCAGCAGGTGATGAAAATAAACTTGCTTTATTTTGCAACATTGAAAGTTCTTTCACATCACTTAAAACAGAGAGTTGCTTAAGTAACCACAAGGCAGCATCATCACTGCTATCAACCCACTCCACACCACTGAAAAGTTCTTGAACCCTAGAAAAAGCTTCAATGGGCAATCCACCCTTCTCCTCACCATTTAAAATAGTGGTCGGGGCTTTTGGAGGAGAGATGCTTTCAACCTCCCCAAACAAAACCTGAATATACAATTTCATTTGATCAGATAGAAATTTGCATTGCAAGCAGTGGAAATAAAAGAATAGAATCTGATCAAAGTTTTATGCTTTTGTATATCTAAAAAGTAAATGAACGAAAACCAGGAGCCTAAAATCACCAGATAAGCATAACTTTTTCGGCCGATTTTATATGTCCTCTCTCATGTTCTCCCCAATATATATTTTTATAAGTAAATCTTGGACCATTTCTACTCAATATTCAAAAGGAGGCATAGTGACACTTACCTCCGCTCTGAAACCTTTTGGATACCGCTCCTTCGAATCCCAAAGAATGTCTAAGTTCTCAGAATTAAGAATCAGTATGTTTGATCGAATAAATGCCGTGTTAAACATTATACGAAACATCATAACTTCCTTTTCAGGATCCAAGTCAAAATGGACACACTCCAAAACGACATCCCCTTGCACCAAGCACTGAATGTCAATCTTAATCACGTCACAGTATGCCTGCAGTAAAGGAGCAATCAAATTGATACTAGTAAAGATTTTATAACACAAAATCCTAAACGAAAACCCTCTTACCTGGCAGTAATGCCGAAGGGTCTTCTTCTTCTTCTTAGTCATGGAGAACAGCATCTCAGTGGAAAGGCCACCCTTACTAAGGAGATTCCTACCAAAGATACGGATAATTGGCCTGCACCCATTCTGAGAATCGAAACTAGGAATGGCTCGAAGAATAACACAATCTAAAGAAAGTGCACGCTCAGGAGGTGGCCACTCGGGAGCTATGTTTCTTCTTGCTACATATTGAAGGTAACGAAGCTGAGATGGGAAGGGATTTAAAGGCGACAAGAGCTGCAAGAAACCTTTAGGAGCCTCTCGATGCACTATTTCTAGGGTCCTGCGTTCTCCACTCTGCAGTTTTTGGAAGATCAAAAAACTAGCTAAAAGGAATGCCAAGAGTGGCCAACCCCCCCTCTCACAATGGAGAAGAATAATATTCTGTTGATTCCCAAGTGAAAGCCAACTCTCACAAACACGAAGAAAATGTTGGATCAAAGATAACGGAAGGAGAGGGCAGCCCTCATACTGTCGTGGATAGTCCATGATGGTAACATCATACTCACATAAAATTTCCGCAAACTGGCTCTGTTTCTCACCCTCGCGGAAATTGAAAGCAAGAAAGGATGAATCTGGAAATTCCTCATGTAATTCAGTTATGATTTCATGTACATATATTTGGTACATCCCATCAGGCAAGACTTCGGTGGAAAAGCACGAATCAAAGACTGCACAATTTATCAAACCGAACAATCGCTATGAAATTATAAACATATGGGTTTGCAACCATGACCAACAAAAATGGGTATGCAATTATAACAATTCAAGATTAAAGAATGAAGGTCCTTACCATATACTCTTTCAACAAATTCAAGTAGGCCATCTGGGGGTCTTCTGTAAAAGAACCTACTTAGAAGGGACATTTTTGCCAACCGGCATGCGGTTTTTTTACAAAACCAATAAATTCAACACCTGAAGCAAATAGAAATTAAAAACTCAGTTCTATGTTTTGGCTTTCTCCATCGCTATTATCTAATTCTTGACAATGTTGACATTTAAAGTAACAAAAATACGAGGAAGTGATAATAAAAAGGAGAAATTACAAAAATCCCGCCAGAATATCAGAGAGCGGATTCAAATTATGACCTAGGTTTCTAAATGTCATAACTTAAACTCCATAATTTTCAAAGAGTTTACAATTTCCCCCAACCGTCAGTCTCAGCTCCCCAAAAATGGCATAACCACTCCACGTACTCGGAACTAACAAGAAATAGTAGAGGAAATAAGCCCTCAAAATCGCAATCGTAAGAACCGAAACGAAAGGCAAAGAAATATACAAACTCCAGAGTCTGCGCCAACACTTTCCCCATTTCCAAGACCGGTCCTTCAGTGTGCAAACATTAACAAATAATCTAGGTTGGGAGGAAAATTTAGAAACCACCCATAATCTTGATCTATGAGGTTTGAGGTTCAAAATCAAACCGGTAAGCTCCCCCGAATCCGATCGCAGGTGGCGAATTGGAACGAAACGACGTCGTTTCTCTGTGGGTCTGTGTCGGAGCTTCTTCAAGGCGTTGGGTAGAGAGACACAGGAGGAAGCAGAGGGAAAATGAGAAATTGAGAATCGTTGGAGATGAAATTTGAATGAAACGATGTCGTTTCAATATAGTCCTTCGTGGGCTGGACCTGACCCTAACTGAGAGATCCTAGTTCATTTTCTGACCACCCCAATTTGCCAATGAGTAGAGTGCCGAACAAATGGGCTTTAGAGGCAAACGAAACGAGATAGACAAAGACTACGTTTGAGATTGTATTTTTAAAATTTAAATGTATTTTTAAACAGTTAAAAATATTTTTAAAGAAAAATAATATATTTAGGTAATTTTATTAAAAACATTTTAGGCAGTTAAAAAAGTTAAAAGTCAATTTTTTTAATAAATACTATATTATAGTTTTTGTCAAAAAATTTCAGCAGATAATTATATATTTTTAAAAAATTATCGTAACTAATTCTAAAAGTGATTTAAGCATATGGATCCTAAACAGTAAACCGCTTTTTTGTAATAAAGTCTATTATATTAAGTTTTAAGTTATAAACTTTAAGTTAAAAATAATATTTTTCATCGCAATCAAAACATGTATAAACTGTATGTGAGAGTAGGGGACCTGACTATAAGATGAGATGATATGAGATTTTTAAATATATATATATATATAAATAATATTGAAATAGATGAATTAAAATGAGATAAGATAATTTTTAAAATATATTTCGTTGTTTTGATTTTTTTAGTATTTGGTAAAATATAGTGGAACCCACAAACAATGATTTTTAGGCAATAACTTAATGAAACACAAAACAAATGGCCGCTGAATAGGACAAAATCCATAGCTCCAAGATAGATTTTTTTTTTTTTTAGTAGGAAGACAATCTCATTAATAAACTTCGTGTGTTACAAGCAAGATTAGAAGATATAGTACAAACACAACATGAGGACCATCTTCTAACTAAATACATTCGTCCTGGACTCGTGAACCCACACTAGCAGTAGCATGTGCTGCTTTATTACATTGTCTTGGAAGATAAACAAGCTCTCACCATGAAGGATGTGTAGTCAACATATGTTGAATGTCCTAAATAAGATGCCCCAATTATGAATGATCTCCCTGCTTTGAATTCACAGCATTTATAACAGCTTTAGCATCACCCTCAAAGATGACTTGGCTAAAATTCAGATCAATACATAAGTCCATTGTCCTTAGAAGAGCAATACTTTCTACCTGAGCTACTGAAACTAATGATTTTCTTGTTGCACTTAGAGGAGCCTGTACTGCTCCATCATTGTCACGGATAACAACTCCAACACCCATGTGCCCAGTATTCTTTTTAATCTGAAGCATCAAAATTCGCATTAGAGTAGGACATATTAGCATTCTGAAACATGGACAGATTTGAGCTGGATGTCTCAAACACTATTGTTGGGCTATGTAATTTGTTCTGAAAAACATACTGATTTCTTCTGGACCACAATTGGTGCATAAAAACGGCAATTAATTCAATTATCTCAGTTGGTAACCTGGCAGACAAAGAAGCCCAGAGTTCTAGAAAATCTGAATAATTCCTATGCCATTTATTCACTAGACTTCTATCATCCCCCCACACATTAGCAGCTGTCGTGCAAGGCCATAATGCATGGATTATTGATTCCTCTTCTGTCTCACAAATGGGCATCGATTATCTTTCAAAACAAGTCTTTTGACAAGATTCACTTTTGTAGACAGAATATTGCTCTATGCTTTTCATAACATTTGTTTTACTTTCCTTGGGATATTCAACTTTCGTAACTGTTTCCATTGATCATTAGACTAGCCTGTGCTCGAGGAAGGACCCTATGATTAAAAAAAAAGGCTTTAAAATAGGCACTTTTGATAGAAAATGCAACTTTTTTTTTTTATTGCTATCCAAAGTAAGCTATCATCTGGACCCCGAAATGACAGAAAAAATCTTTACTTCATCTGCTGTAAACACTGATCCAATTAAATCAAGATTCCAATATTTTCTGTCTACATCAATCAAGCAGTCGATAATGGAGTCAGGATCCAATATTCTAATGCGGGATTGAACCTTGTATGTGATGGGGCATGAAATCCATTCATCTTGCCAAATTTTTATAGTTCTGCCATTACCAACCCTTCGTACCACATTCTCTTTAACCAACTTCAAACTAGATCAAATATTTCGCCAAATGAAAGAAGGTGAAGATCCCAACTTTGATTGTGGCTCGAGTTAGGAGACTTGAGAAACCTCCAAAGCTGCTTGGCCAACAAAGCTAAATTAAAATGTTAAAAGTCCCTAAAGCCCAAACCCCCTTGATTCTTAGCCAACCCCACTTGCTTCCAACATTTCCAATGGACCCCCCTTTCTCCTATGTGATGATTCCACCAGAAAGCAGCAATCATAGCCTCAATTTCTTTCATAGCAAGTGAGACCCACCATAAAGTTGGTTGGATGGAGATGTGGGAGAAGGTAACTGGCGCTGTCAATGGGTTTCTCTTCAGTGAAAAATACTGAATTAATGAGATATGAAAATGTTGAGATAAAAAGTGTGCTTTTATTTTCAGAGAGTATCTGACTGTACGAAACTTGAGAAAAGTTTTCAAAGTTGTGTATTTTATCTCTAAAAGCAAATGAGGCCCATAAAATGAGAACTACTATATTTTTATAAAGAGATTACACAAGTTTCAAGCAATTTATACATATTAAGGAGGGTGTTTGCCATTATGAAAATTCAAAATAATAGGGGATCTAATTAAAGGATATGTTTCCAAAAAAGTGATTTGAAGTTGCTCATTGCCCAAGATTATTTATGTATCGATTTTGAGGTCGATGTATTTTTTTGCTCTCCATTCAATGAACTTTTGAAGCAAAAATTGAGTGTCTCATATGATTGCTTGTGTCGTCCAATCTATTTCTGCCTTTGCATTTGAAACATCTTGGATTACTTGTTTAGAATCTCCCTCGATGATGGTCTTTGTCAGATTCTGCTCATATGTTTCCTTCACAGCCATTAGTGTAGCAGCAGCCTCAACTACATTCGGGTTTGTGTTGTGGATAAAGTCTTGCTTTGCAAATGTTGGTGTTCCTTCTTCATTTCAAAATATTGTTGCAATTATGCTTTCATTTTGTCTCACAACCACATCAAAGAAAGGAAATAAAATTTTGGTGGAGGAGGTTTCCTTTTGGGCCCTTGTTGCATCTGATTTTCTTTAGATGCATTAATGTGATCATTAAAAATCTCTATAACATTTGACACAAACAAATTGGGAGATATGATTTCTCAAAAACTATAAATTATCCATGGCCAAAGTTGCAAGTAGTTGGAAGGATTGAATTTACTCAACCGTTATATTCAGATTGAGGGAGGGGATTAAGAATGTTTAAAACCCTCAGGATGGGTTTGTTATGATGCCATTTATCCACAACTAATTATAGTTATGTCTCTTTTTTTTTTAGCATAAAATTTAAATAATTTCATCTTAGAATTTTCTTTCCGAACATGCGTCGCTTGAAATATAAGCACTTTTCAATTTTAAATCTTTAGTAATTTTATTTAATAATTACAAATTTTTCAAATTTTTAAATAAAATACAAAAAGTAACTCAACTTTTTAAAATTATAAAATAAAAATGATATAAAGCTATGTATTTCAATTTTATAATATTCCTATTCATCTTTCTCTTTCTCATTTTCAAAACTTAATAAATATGTTAGTTTAAACAATTCCATTATTTTTATAAAATTTTATTATTATTTATATATTCTTATTTCTTCCCATCAACAATATTATAATATTCTTATAAGTAATATAGATATAGTCATGAATTATGTAAGTATTGTATATTTTTTTACAAAGAACAAAATTTGTTATTAAAATATTATTTTTTATATATATATCTTATATTTATTCATTTTTTTGAAAAAATACATGATACTTGCATTTATTCATTTTTAAATAATATCCTTTCGGTATGCAGTATCCATAATATTTCCCAGTACTTTCAGATAAGGGTTGAGCTTAATACTGAAAAGCCTCTTACGGATGGTGTCATCCTTCCCAGAATTGACATGCACCCAGCTACTACTAAATTTAAATATGAGAGAATTTCATATTTTTGTTATGGTTGTGGGAAATTAGGTCATCTTCCCTCGACGAAAAATTAAGATTTGGTCTAGAGATGAGAGCAAAAATTACTGATTCCAAAAGAAGTATTTGTTATGACTCTCAAACCAAATAAAAAACTCAATCCGAGCCTCCCATAGAACTTATTCTTCCAAAACTCCTCCCTCCTATACATATAGGAGACTCACCAGCTACAAGTGCACTTTCTAGTGCAATATCTCTTTCGGACAAAGGAAAACATCCTATTATTGAACATTTGGGAACTGGAAAGGCAAAGATCAGAAGGTTTTCAATGTGAATTCTGTATCACTCCTCTCATCGCCAACTCTCAGGGTTCTTCACCGAAAGCTTATGAAGAATACATTGTTCACCTTTCAGCGGGTTTAGGCGTTGGACGATCAAGATTAACTCTAGGTGATACACGTGTCTCAATCCAAGAAAATAGTGTGTCTCTGCCTTTTTCAATCATAGAGGCAAGTACATTAGTTGATGTCAACTTGCTGCCTTCATTAAAAGATGTCCCCCTCAATCCTAACAACACATCTCCAACCATACATGTGTCAAAATGATTGGAATTACCCTCTGACATATAGTATCTCATTTTTAGATTTTCTAGAAAATTCATAGGTACCTTTGGGCCCAATTCAAGTCCAGTTAAAATGGGCCAACATTCAGTACCTTAAGTTGAATCCAATAGTGACCCAAGCCCGCTCCAAGGGCATTCTAAACCAACTCAAATCATCCCAACCTCCTTCTTCAAACAAATAATCGACTAGATCCACTCAGTTGCAAGCCCACGTTCGAACCCAAGGCCCTTACCAAAACTCTCTTTTAAGTTCATTCCCTAGGGTCACATATGTCCTGCTTTTATTTCTTTTCATTTTACTCCCACCTAACTAATCACTCAAGCCCATATGAGACTTTCATAACTCCATCCCTTCATCCTGCAACTTCAAATCGAGAAGAGTCCCCAACCCAAAACTTCATGGACAACCAAAATTTCTCTCAAGCCACCTTCTCCCCCCAAGTCCTAAACACTACAATTGAGGCTAGAAAAAAGAGGAAATTTCTCATGGAGGAGAGTGAGGTACCCTTCTTTCCATATAAAAAAATGTTTATTGAGCTCATCGTTTGTTATTAGAGATGCAAATATTAACAAAGACTTAAATGACTTTCCTTTAAAGTAGCAGTCAACTGAAAGCTCTGAAACTCAAAAGAAGGCAAAGCAAAAGAAAAAAGCAAAGTCCAAAAGACAAAGATCACCAAGGAATCTCGATAAGTGCATTGGAAGGATCCACACCAGACTCAAGATCTTAATGCCCCAAATGCTAAAGTAGATGATCAGGAAGTTGAGAATGATGACCAGTACTCAAATACTGCAAATTGCGTGCTTTCCTGACAAGATTTGACACATACCCGAAGTCCAAGAAAGCTACAAGAGCAAAGAAGAGCTAGAAGCAGACCAATACCATAGTCAGACATGCTCCTTATCAGATATCCGGTAACCAAGCTCAGACCCAAATAATAAACTTTTTTCCCTTGAACCCTTTGAACGAGGTGGCCGGCTCGATCCTACTACCTCAAGGGCATGAGGCTCTTTATTTGGAATTGTCGAGACATTGCCTGGCCTTGAACAATTCGGTCTCTTAGGGCACTTATCAGTGTCCACAACCATGAAATCATATTCCTTTCTAAATGTTTAATATCTGAGGATGCTTATGCCATAATTGCTAACTTATTAGGCTTTGTTCATTTTGTTTATTCTCCCTCAGTTGTTAAATGGGGTGGGCTTTTACTTTTGTATCATCTAAGTGTCGATTTTGATGTTGTGCATATTTCTAATAATCCTTTATTTGTGTTGGTTTACTTAGACCTCTGTCATATTTATTGGCTCTTTAACCTTATTTATTGCCCTCCTCCTTATAGAAATAAACAGCTTTTTTGGGATCTTTTATCTAATATCATGGATTCCTTCTTGGGTCCTATTCTCTCTATTGGGGACTTTCACTCTGTCCTCTCCCAGTCTGATAAATATGGTGGAAAGCATGTGACTCATAGCTCCAGCCCCAAGGGTCTCCAGTTGTTAGGACTGTAAAAAAAGGGAATTGGACCAGACCGAGACCGGACTGGACTAGATGGAGTTCGGTATGGTCCAGTCCAATTTTTTTATGGATCGAAAATTTCCAGTCAGGTCCAGGGGGAGAACTGGACCGAACTGGACCGAATGCACACATTTTTTTATTTTATTTATATATATATATATATAAGTCATAGTATATAAATTTTAATATTTAATATTAATATTAATATTAATATAGTTTAAGAGTGGTAGTATAACATATTAATATATAATATAAACTCTTATAATATTAACATATTATAATTTATAATAGTTGTAGTATAAAAGTATAAATTATAGTATTTTTATATAGAGTATTAGTAATAACTTATAAGTAATAAGTGTATTATTATTATTTAATATATTATTACTAATTTATCACTATTCACTAACATATAAATTTATAATATACTAATGTAAATTATGTAATAATGTTATTAGTTATAGTTAACCAACCAATGATGTATCACTAAATCACTATTAACTAATTAATAATTACTCTTTTTATGATTATATGTAACAATTATAAATATTAATTATTAATATTGTTTTTGACTATATATGAAGTATGATCAATGATCATTAATATAATTAATTAATTGATATGACTTTTGATGATTAAATTAACTAATCAACTTATGAGTTATATATAATATAGAATATTAGTTATAACTTATAGTATAGGTATTAAGTTTATAGACTATAAGTTATAACTATATATTTTGTTTAATATTTATATGAGATAGAAATTGACAATTGATAAAAATGATTATTTTTTTATGAAAGTAGTACAAGTATATATTTAATAATTTATAAACTTAGGCTAAAAAATATATTTAATAATTGTAAAATTTTGGATCAAATTTAGACCAGACCATCCCTGAACTGAATTGGACCAGATCGGTATGGACCAAATCCTATTTGGTCTAGTTTAGGGTGGGAAAATTTTTAGACCGAATATAACTGGTCCACATTTTTCCCGGACCGGACCGGACCATTTATACCTCTACTAGTTGTTATGGACAAATTTGGCCTTGTTGATCTCAGCTATTTTGGCCCAAAATACACTTGGTCAAACAATAGATCGAGGTCCTACCTTATTAAAGAACATTTGGACAAAGGTATTGCCAACCTCTCTTGGCTTGATACCTTTTCCCAAGCATCTTTATCTATCCTTAATCGTATCTCTTCGAACCGTACTCATATTCATCCTGATACTGCAATGAGACATGGCTTTCCTAAATCTTTCGAATTTAAAGAATTCTGACTCATAGACCCTTCAATCTTCAAAACCATCAGATTTGCCTAGAATTCTCATTTTTATGGCACTCCATCTTTATTCTAGCAAAAAAACTTAAGGCCACCAAAAAAGCTCTTCGAGTTTGGAATCTTAACAGCTTTGGTCATATCCAGACTAAACTCAAAACTTTTAGTGTTGCTCTCTTTATTATTCAATTTCAGAACCCTCCCCCTTTCTCTAACTCTCTTCAAGATGACCTGAGAGAAAATATTTGTGAAATGCAACTCCGAGAGAAATTCCTATGGAGGCAAAAATATAGAATTATTTAGCTCACCACCAATAATCTCAATACTAAATTCTTCCATACTTCTATGACTATCAATCGTAGAAGAGATACCATTGAGAGCCTCAAAATTGATAATAACACTTGGACTAAGAAGAATGACATTATTATCCAAAAACTTTTGGATCATTTCTAAAGTACATTCTTATCCTCTAACCCCATTAATCTGGAAAGTCTCAACACACTTTTCCCAAGGAAGTTATCCGATTCTGATAATGATTTCCTGTGCAAAATTCCTTCAAATGAGGCAATATTTCCATCATCAAGAACCTCCATTCAACGAAAGCTCTTAGTGCAGATGGTTTTAATGGGCTCTTTTACAAAACCTTTTGAGAAATCATCAAACCAAACACCTTGGTTGCCATAAAAAACTTCTTCATACACAACCAACTTCTAAAGGAGCTTAACTATACAAACCTTGTTCTGATCCCCAAATCGGACAACATAAATGATGTAACCTAGTCTCGTCCTATCAGCCTCTCAAATGTGTGCTATAAAATCATAGTGAAAATCATGACTAATAGGCTTAGAACTGTCCTCCCAAATCTCATCTTACCTTATCAACCTACTTTCATTCAAGGGTGTCTTATTCAAGATAACACCATCCTAACCCAAGAAATATTTCACAAAATGAAAAAAATCACATGGTCGTATCGATCACGTAGCCATTAAAATTGATATGGCTAAAGTTTTTGATCCTATGGAATGGTCTTTCCTCTTAACTGTCCTTCAACACATGGGTTTCAGACAAACTTCGATGAATTGGATCCAATAATGTATCACAATGGTCACTTACTCAATCATTGTCAATGGCTCCCCCCATAATTACTTTCATCCTCAAAGAGGTCTCAGACAAGGCAACCCTTTTTTCCATTTCCTTTTCATTTTGGGAATGAAGATTCTGTCCAGACTCATCATTCTTAAGGAGTACTCTAAGTGTATCAAGGGTATTAAATTTTCAAAAGAGGGCCCTTCTATCAACCATTTCCTCTTTGTAGATGATCTATTTCTCTTTGGTCAGGCCACCTCTCAAAACGTTCAGCATTTACATGATTGTTTAACTACTGACAATGCTTGGTCGGGTCGATCCATCAACGAAAGAAAATCCTCACTTCACTGCAGTAGGAACTCCACTCCTAAAGTGGTCAACTCAGCGAAGCAAATATTTCATTTTAGAGTCTCCCCACCTAACATAAAATATCTTGGCCTTCCTCTCTTTAATGGTGTGGATAAGATAAAAAAAAAAATTCTTCGATGACATCTTAGACAAAATTCATGATTCATGACTGGAAATCCAAGATCCTATATCAAGCGGCCAAAATTGTCTTTGATTTGAACGGTGGTTAGTTCGATTCCCTCTTACATCATGTCTTCAACCCTCATTCCCAAAAACATGACAAATAAAATGGACTTTATTTTCTGTTGTTTTTGGTGAGGCTTCGATCATCAAGATCATAGTGTTGAACTCAAGGTTTCAAGTTTCATATAAATCTACACATGGATTTTGATGATAACAAATGAATTCAAAGAATAAAGGAGTTTCAAGTTCAAGTTGTCTACACAATAGAATCAAGCACATCAAGGAAGCAAGCATGAGCAAGAAGGGAATAAGTTCACATTAAAATCATAGAGTAATTTTGTAAATCTCTTAAAAATTCAAAATTAGGATTAAGGCTCAAAATTAATATTTTATCATAAAGCTTAAAATATATTTTCCACATGTGCATGAATATTTTGAAAATTAAATTTGAAAATTTTGAAAGATGATTGATTGTCATCTTTCACATATGCATGACATGATTAAATGTTTGAATTTTGAAAATTTTGAAAAATGATTGATTGTCATTTTTCACATGTGCATGACATGATTAAAGGTTTGAATTTTGAAAATATTAAAATGCTTGATTGTCATCTTTCACATGTGCATGACATGATTAAAGGTTTGAATTTTGAAAATATTAAGATGATTGATTGTCATCTTTCACATGTGCATGTTTTATTTGAATATTTTTAAAAGTAGTGGATGCTTTTCTTGACTTATGCAAAAGGTAGATGTCTTTATTTGAAAATTTTGAAAAGTAAAGTGTGCTCCTTTTGTCATATGCAAAAAGTAAAAGATTATGTTTGAAATTTTTGAAAAGTAAAGTGTGCTCCTTTTGTCACATGCAAAAAGTAAAAAGATTAGATTTGAAATTTTTGAAAAGTGAATGATGATATTTTTGACATGAGAATCTTTTCAAATTTGAAATTGAAAACTCATTTGCCTATAAATAGCTCACTTGAGTTTTGCAAAAAACAGAATAAGAGCTTACACATCTATTGCTAAGTTTTGCATCATTTCTTCAAAGCTCTCATTCTCTCTTTTCTAAAGTCATTGAGCCTTAACCCTTGTTTATTTTGAGAGATATAGTTTGTGCTGTATTGTTTTTATTTCACTCATTGAGGAGTGTTTTCTGATAGTCTACCCACTATCAACTCTTGTATCAGTAAAATGGTGTGTATAACCCTTGTGTTTGTAGAAGGTGTTCTACACGGGGAATAGTTAAATCACCAAGTGTGAGGTGATTGGAAGTATAGAAGGTGTTCTACACGGGGAATAGTTAAATCACCAAGTGTGAGGTGATTGGAAGTGTAGAGGGTGTTCTACACGGATTCTTTAGAGCGGTGCTGCTCAAAGGTGTAATAGGTTTCTATCTCCACCTAAAAGAGATTAAATAGTGAATTTTGGGATCCTCAAGGGGTAGCTTGAGGCAAGGACGTAGGCAGTGGGGCCGAACCTCATTAACATACTGAGTTTGCTTCTCTCTTACCTTTACTCTTTATATTTATTACTGTTTCATATTTTATATTTTATTTTATATACTTGATTTATAATTGTTAATTTTTTAATACAACTAAATTCACCCTCCCTCTTGTATTAGTCATCTGGGCAACAATTGGTATTAGAGTTAGAGCTCTATTATAAGATTAACTATCTTTTGAGTTAAGATCTTATGGCTAACATTGCAGCTTCATTTGGTGAAGGTCAATCTAGCAGTCGGCCTCCACTCTTTTATGGAGACAATTACTCATTCTGGAAAGTTAGAATGAGAATATTCCTTCAGGCTCAAGGTCGAGAAATCTGGAAATGCATTGTAAATGGACCTTATATTCCAACAAAAGTAATTGATGGAGTAAAAGTCAAAAAGGAAGAAGAAGAGTTTAATCGTGAAGACGATAGACTTTATACTTTGAATTTAACTGCTATGAATTTATTATATAATGCTCTCAATGGTAATGAATTTAATAGAGTAATGACTTGTGCTACAGCAAAGGAAATTTGGGATAACTTGGAAGTTACTTATGAAAGAACTTCTCAAGTCAAGGAATCAAAAATTTATATTCTTACTCATGAATATGAAATGTTTAAGATGAATGATGATGAATCTATTTCTAGTATGTACACTCGTTTTACTAACATCATAAACAGCTTGACAGCTCTTGGCAAAGTTTATTCCAAAGTGGAGATAGTAAGAAAAATTCTCAACTCTCTACCAAAACGTTGGGAATCAAAAGTGACAGCGATTCTTGAAACTAGAGACCTCAAGAAGCTCGAAGTGAATGAACTCATCGGGTCACTTATCACCCATGAGTACACATTGAAAAGAGGAGAAGAAGAAGGAAAGTCAAAGAAGAGCTTGGCACTTAAAGCTGTTCTACATGAAAGTGAAAGTGATGAAGATGAGGAAAATGACGACAAAGATGAAGAAGTTGCGATGATAACAAGAAGAATTCAGAGGTTCTTAAAGAAAAATAAAACTCCTCCAAGGAAATCTTTCAAAAAGTTTTCCAAGAAAGATTCAGGTAAAAATGACACTTTAATTTGTTATAAATGCAATAAACCTGGTCATATCAAGTCAGATTGTCCTCTACTAAAAAAAGATCGAAATAAAGGTAAAAAAGCAATGAAAGCTACATGGGATGATGATTCAAGTAGCTCAGATAGTGAAGCAAGCAATGGAGAATCAGCAAATTTTTGTCTTATGGCTAAAGATGACATTGAGGTAACAAATCTTGATAATATTGAAGATCTTTCATATGAAGAGTTACAAAATGTTTTAGAAGAGGTATATGAGGAATTTGAAAAATTGGGTATTAAGTATACTGTTTTGAAAAAGAAAAATTCTTCTTTAACAAACGAAATTGATATTTTAAGAAAAGAAAGTATTGTTTTGAAAGATGAAAATTTTGAGTTGAAGAAAAAGAAAACTGATTAAGAAAATATTATTGAAAAATTTACGAATGGAAAAAGAAATTTTGAAAAACTTCTTAGTAGTCAAAGATGTGTTTTTGATAAGGCAGGCTTGGGATATATGCCAAAACAAAAATAAAAACCTTATAAAAACTTCTTTGATAATCCTTCTAAATCAAAGTCCAATATTCAAAATTCTTTTCATAAAAATAATTTTGTTAAAAAAGGATACTATTATAATCACTCAAGTTCTTTATATATGTCACATGCTATTTGTAATTTTTGTAATAGAAATGATCATAATTATCTTGCTTGTCCTATTAGAAGAAAACATACAATGACTATTAGGGCCATATGAGTACCTAAATATCTTGTTTCTTTTAATACTAATAAATAAAGGACCCAAAGAACTTGGGTACCGGGAATTGTTTTTAATTACTTTTGTAGGTATGCATGAAGTATTCTACAGGTAAAAATAAATGATTTTTAGACAACGGATGCTCAAGATACGTGACAGAAGACAAAACTAAATTCATTGACTTCACTTCTAAAGAAAAAGGATGCGTGATATTTGGAAATAATTCAAAATGAAAGATCATGGAAATAGAAGGAAAGATCATCAAGACTTAGTACAAGATGCAACCAAATAGTGGAAACATGTGAAAGATCATCCAGTGGAATAAATTCTAGGAGAACCTTCACGAGGTGTAAGTACTCGATCATCTTTTAGATATATTTGCAATCATACTACTTTTTCTATCTCAAATTGAACCCAAAATATTGATGAAATTCTTATTGATAAATCATGGATTCTATTTGTGCAAGAAGAACTAAATTAATTTGAAAGAAATAATATTTGGACATTTTTTCGTAGACCTAAAAATTATGCTGTTATTGGAATAAAATGAGTTTTTAGAAATAAGAAAGATGAGTCTAAAATCATCACTAGAAATAAGGCTCGACTTGTAACCCAATGTTTCAATCAAGAAGAAAGAATCGATTATGATGAGACATATGCACTAGTCGGAAAATTAGAAACTATTCGAATGCTACTTGCATATGCTTGTTATAAAGATTTCAAATTTTTTCAAATGGATGTTAAAAGTGTTTTCTTAAATAGTTTTTTTATTGAAAAATGTTTTTCAAGAGGAAAGATTGATATAACTCTTTTCATCAAGTATGAATAGAATGATATTTTTCTAATTCAAATTTATGTAGATGATATAATATTTGGTGCTACTAATGAATATGTGTCAAGATTTTGTTAAGAATATGCAGGAAGAATTTGAAATGAGCATGATGGGAGAATTTAATTTCTTTCTCGGATTGCAAATTAAGCAAGTAAAAAGTGGAACATTTATTAATCAGTCAAAATATATCAAAGAGTTACTCAAAATTTGAGATGGAACGTGCGAAGGTAATTGGAACATCAATGAATCCAACCACTAAACTTGATAAAGATGAAAGCGGTAAGCCAGTTGATTCAAATGTATATCGAGGTATGATTAGTAGTTTATTATATTTGATAACTAGTAGACCTGATATTATGTTCAGTATATGTTTATGTGCACATTTTCAATCATTTCCAAAACAATCTCATTTGATTACAGTCAAACGAATTTTTAGATATTTTGTCAATACCATTGACTTAGAGTTATGGTATCCTAAACACACTTATTTCGATCTTATTAGTTATTCATGTACCAATTATACTGGTTGCAAAGATGATCGAAAAAGTTTTAGTAGAACATGTCATTTCTTAAGTCATGCACTTGTTTCATGATTTATTCATGTATGTTGCTGTAGGCAGTTGTTGTCCTCAAGTTCTTTATATGAAGCAACAACTTGAGGATTTTAAACTTATGTACAATCACATTCCAATCAAATGTGATAAATATAAGTGCTATAAATTTTTCGAAGAATCCAATACGACATTCTCAGACCAAACATATTGAAATTAGATATCATTTTCTTAGAGATCATGTGCAGAAGAGCGATATTGTATTAGAAATCACTAGTACACATGATCAATTGGCAGAAATTTTCACAAAACTCCTACCAGAAGATAAACTATGCATGATTAGAAGATAAATAGGAATTATGCATGCCATGAATATCTGCTAGATACTTTTATTCCATTATCTCAAATGACCTACAGAAACTTGAGACGTTTAGCCTCATCATTCAAATGCATTTGCTTCTCATAAATCATCATGCCATCCTTGTCTAAAGGATTAGGCAATCGAAATGCAGAGGTGAGTAAGGACTTTAAATCCTTATTCTGTTGTTTTAAGTCTACTATTTTTTTGTTAGACTCTTGAACAAGTCGTTGAAGAATATTGATCTTCTCATTAAGCTTCTCTATATCGCGGGTTTTGGACTGCAACCGAGCGGAAAAAGCAACAATGGAAGATGAGTATCGAGTCCCGAGACCCACAAGCTCGTAAATGGCATCATGATCTGATTTATTAGCCAAATCAGTGTTTTGCTGCTTCATGGCATTTACGACAGATGCAGAAATAGATTGATCACGAGAAGCACTGAAGGAGAATTGATGAGCCATTAAGATTTTGTAAAGTGAGAATGAAGATGAACTACAACAATGAAAAGAAGATTTGATGCGGATTAGATAAAACCAAGGATTGCTTTTATAAAGATGGAAATAAGTAGAAGACAAACTGTCATCTCTTCAAATCTTACTTAGTCAAGATTACAAGATATGCCGGATGCATATTGTCAAAAGTTACCGAACTAAGCTAGCGAGATTAATTATAATTGTCCCTGTTTCTCTCGTGAAACGCTGCCATTATCTGCTGATGTTGACTCTGTACTTGAACTCTTACTTGTTCCGATTCCTCTATTTGAAGTTTCAAAACACGAGCTAATTTCGTCAAATCTTTATTTTCTTGCTTTAACCTCTTATTCTTTTTGCCTTTATTTGCTAGCTTTTGATGCAGAACAGATATTTGATTGTTAAGTCGATCAACTTCATTTGCCCTTACTAGTAATCTCCGAGACATGGTCATAACAGAGGCAGCATATTGAGCACTGAGAGTTCTTGATGCTGCAACAACCTCAGAATTAGTTCTATTTGAAAAATGCATTTCTGCTTCTATCATGGTGTTGACAACCTCATGAGATAAAATGAATGGTTGAGACGGTTCCTGATTCAAATCCGGAAGATTATCAGACGAAATTTTTTTCGTCATTCTATCGTTATGAAAAAACAGAACTTAGGTCAAGAAGCGATGTTTTTTTTGGTATTCGATAGGTGAAAATGATTTTTTTTTATAGAAACACAGAGCCTTCAAACCCGTTTGTCAACAACATCAGGCGATTGATCTGCTTTCGCACCGACTGCTAGAGCTAGGCCTCCAACCTTTACAGGTTTTGTCAGATACGCGTGGCTCTACACCGAATTGCCAGAGTTAGACTTCCAACATTTGCAGGTTTTTTCGGACATGTATGGCTCCGCACCGCATTGCCAGAGCTAGGCCTACAGCTTTTGCTGTTTTTGTCGGACACGAATAATTTTAATTATTCAATTTCAAATCTCTGGAACATCTAATTCGTCAATAACATCAAGCGGATTTAAGTCTTCTTCCGCACCGAGATGATAAAATTCGGCTTCAACTTTTACAGGTTTTGTCGGGCACAGATGGTTTCAATTATTCAGCTCTTTACAAAATCTCCTTCCGCGCCGAATTACCGAAACTAGGCCTTCAGCCTTTGCAGCTTTTGTCGAACACGTGTGGCTACACACCGAATTCTCTACAGTCTCTACTAACGCAGCGTTTTATTTATCTATTGGTTATTGTAAGAATATATCTTATTGAGTTAATTATGATTCCTTTTTAATGATGCCAAAAGGGGGAGAAGTTTTAGACTAGAACATTAACATTGTTTAAATTGCTAAACTTGTTATATATGCTTGGAATTATATTTATATTTTTGCTTGAAAAACTAACGCACATTCTCAGGGGGAGCTTAAGTATTCATACAGATTTCAAGTTCTATCAAGCATTTGTCATCATCAAAAAGGGAGAGATTGTTGAACTCAAGATTTCAAGTTTCATATAAATCTACACATGGATTTTGATGATAACAAATGAATTCAAAGAATAAAGGAGTTTCAAGCTCAAGTTGTCCACACAATAGAATCAAGCACATCAAGGAAGCAAGCATGAGTAAGAAGGGAATAAGTTCACATTAAAATCATAGAGTAATTTTGTAAATCTCTTAAAAATTCAAAATTAGGATTAAGGCTCAAAATTAATATTTTATCATAAAGCATTAAAATATATTTTCCACATGTGCATGAATATTTTGAAAATTAAATTTGAAAATTTTGAAAGATGATTGATTGTCATCTTTCACATGTGCATGACATGATTAAAGGTTTGAATTTTGAAAATATTAAGATGCTTGATTGTCATATTTCACATGTGCATGACATGATTAAAGGTTTGAATTTTGAAAATATTAAGATGATTGATTGTCATCTTTCACATGTGCATGTTTTATTTGAATATTTTTAAAAGTAGTAGATGCTTTTCTTGACTTATGCAAAATGTAGATGTCTTTATTTGAAAATTTTGAAAAGTAAAGTGTGCTCCTTTTGTCATATGCAAAAAGTAAAAGATTATATTTGAAATTTTTGAAAAGTAAAGTGTGCTCCTTTTGTCACATACAAAAAGTAAAAATGTTAGATTTGAAATTTTTGAAAAGTGAATGATGATGTTTTTGACATAAGAATCCTTTTTGTCACATACAAAAAGTAAAAATGTTAGATTTGAAATTTTTGAAAAGTGAATGATGATGTTTTTGACATAAGAATCTTTTCAAATTTGAAATTGAAAACTCATTTGCCTATAAAAGTTCACTTGAGTTTTGCAAAAAACAGAATAAGAGCTTACACATCTATTGCTAAGTTTTGCATCATTTTTTCAAAGCTCCCATTCTCTCTTTTCTAAAGTCATTGAGCCTTATCCCTTATTTATTTTGAGAGATATAGTTTGTGCTGTATTGTTTTTATTTCACTCATTGAGGAGTGTTTTCTGATAGTCTACCCACTATCAATTCTTGTATCAGTAAAAAGGTGTGTATAACCCTTATATGTGTAGAAGGTGTTCTACACGGGGAATAGTTAAATCATCAAGTGTGAGGTGTTTGGAAGTGTAGAAGGTGTTCTACACGGGGAATAGTTAAATCACTAAGTGTGAGGTGATTGGAAGTGTAGATAGTGTTCTACACGGATTCTTTAGAGCGGTGCTGCTCAAAGGTGTAATAGGTTTCTATCTCCACCTAAAGGAGATTGAATAGTGAATTTTGGGATCCTCAAGGGGTAGCTTGAGGCGAGGACGTAGGCAGTGGGGCCAAACCTCGTTAACATACTGAGTTTACTTCTCTTTTACCTTTACTCTTTATATTTATTACTGTTTCATATTTTATATTTTATTTTATAAACTTGATTTATAATTGTTAATTTTTTAATACAACTCAATTCACCCCCTCTCTTATGTTAGTCATCTGGACAACACATAGGAAATTTATTCTTAAATCCTAGAAATCTATCTGCCTCTAAAATCCATAGAGGGCCTTTGGTCTCAAACGTATGACAACCTTTAACTCTACCCTTATCACAAAATTTGCCTAAAACCTTTTTAGTGGTCCATCTAACCTCTGGAAAGAAGCCTTATCCAACTATTATCTAAGAGGAAAATCCTTCTTAGAAGTCTCTCTGCACCTCTCTGACTCTTGGTTTTGGAAGTGTCTCATTAAGAAATGAGATTTCCTTATGAACAATATTTGTTACTAGATCAACAATGGAGTCTCTACAAAAATTTGGTCTGACCCTTGGATCCCCTATGTTTCTCATTTCATTCCCCTTCTCAATCCCTCTAACATGTTCCTTAATTAGAACCTTATTATCTCTGAACTCACTCTTGAGGAACATTGCTATTGGAATAACCTTCTTCTTAGTGCTCTTTTCACTAAGGATACTACAGGGAAAAATCTAAAAATCCCCTTGGCTAATCATAACTTTCACTCTTTCCTTGACAAGATAAAATGGATCCACTACTCCTTTGAGAAATTTTCTATCAAATCTGCTTATGTAGCTCTTATCAGAAACTAACCCTCCATCACTAATGACCACTTTTATTGGAAGAAGTCATGGAAATTGAAAATCCAAGACTAACCCAAACTTCTTCTATGGAAGATCAGCCACAACATCCTTCCGACTAAATCTCTCATCAACTCTGTCATCCATCTTGACGAGGAGTCTCTAAAGTGTCCTTTGTGCCATATCGAACATGAGTCCCTCAACTACCTGTTTCTTAATTACTTTTATTCCAAAATCTTGTGGTGACATTCCAAATGGCCTATTGACATCTCCCTTTTGCTACTCAATCCATGTCTAATTGGATCAACCACATAATTAACCCCTCTAGCCCTTTAAGATACTTGAAGATGAATATCACAATTTCGAACTCTTGGCCACTTTGGTCTTGGATAATGTTTGGCACTCGAGGAACAAAAAAGTCCATAACCAACCCATTCCAAACCCATGACCATTGTAGAGTTTGTCCAAAAAAATTTCCATCAACGTTCTAGTCAGAAATAATGGGAGTATCCTTGCTTCTCTCTATTGGAGTTATTTGAGAGAATTTTTTTTGTAAAAATTGACCTTAACACTAGTGTCAATCTAAATATAGGAGAAACAACAATAATCCTAATGGCCATAAAAGAAGCAAAAAGCAAGAAGATGAGAAAAATTATCTTAGAAGGAGATTCAAAAGTCACATTTCAAACAATTACCAATCATGCCGAAGCACAAGACTAGAGTATGAGTTCTATGGTTAATGACATCAAATACCACTTTCAAATCTTTTTGTATTAAAATGTGAGAAAAATTTATCAATTTTTTAATTGATATGCGCACAACTTTACACAATTAATAGCAATGATGCAAACTTTTAAAAATATTCCTTTAATCTAAATTCCTCCTCCCTCCTCCTTAATTTTTATGGTAAAAAAATTCATCTTTTCTGTCTAATTATGTACCTGAAGCTAAAATTTTAGTCCAATAATATTATTAACTTGTTTAAAAAAAATAATAATTGAAAAGTGACTCGTGTATTAGAGTTGGAGTCCTTCAATAATTTGGCGACCTAGAAATCAAAACAATAATTTGGTCAGCCACTGGAAGACGGCCTTTTGAGTTGTACTACTAACTACTCTTACCGGATGATCTAATCAGTGACCTATGTACTTCTGGCCAGCTGGCTGGGTCGACATCATCATTCTCAATCAATCGATCAAAGCACTAATCCATCTTTATGACATATTAAAATAATAGAGCCGTTGTGATGCATTTTAGGGACTAGAATTTGAATTTATATATGAGTTTGACGTCCGTATGTTGTAAACGGTCATTTGATTGTACAGGAATAAGTTTGAAATAGTTTTGAGGTAGAGCCACATTTCACCAAGGTAAAATTGCTACTGAAAAACTTATGAGGTATTACTTTTGTTGTAAAAAAAAAAAATTAAATTTAAACTTAGAATTAGATTTCAAATAAACTACGATTTTAATTGAAAAGTGATATATATATTTTTTTATAGATGAAATAAGATAAAATAAGATAAGAATTAAAAAAAAATTATAATATATATTTATAAAATTAATTTTATTTTAAAATTTAAAAAAACTATTTTAAAATAAAATTTCTTTATTTTATTTTATATAAATTTTTTTTAAAAATAATTTAAAAAAACAAACCAAGCCGAAACGTTGGACTGTACAGCCTGTAATGATTCTAACATTGTGTGGAAGATCCATGCAAAGAAATTAAAACTGAAGACCCAAAACCCAAAGCATTCTCATCCTAACTACATAAAAAAACAAAACACACAAAATAAAGCTGTAATTATAATGAATGGATGGGAGTAGAAGTGGTAGAACCTCAGCAAGTTGACGCTCCGGTAGAAACCCTATCTACCAGTCTTCTCCGAGTGGGATCTGGAGAACGTGGACGCTCAGGTAGAACCCTTAGCTACCAATCTACTCCTACCGGAATCTGCAGAGCGTGGACGTACCGGTAGAAACCTAGCTACCAGTCTGCTCCAAGTGCGATCTGCAGAGTTCTGTTCCTCTTGGATGCATCCAAACCCCACATGTACAGCGTTACGACCACTTCCTCACGATATCTTCCTATAAATGAACAAAATAGTTTTTGCCTGAAGTGAAGTGATAGAGAGAGTACAGAATAGAGTACTAAAATATATTGCGAGAGAGAGAGAGAGAGGGATCGAGGATTCGAGGGATCAGAGATGGCGGAAAACAAAGCATATAGAGGCCATGTCTTAGCGGTGACTTATCCAAGTCAAGGCCACATAAACCCTCTGCTCCAATTCTCAAAGAGATTGGCCTCCAAAGGGCTTAAAGCAACCATAGCCACCTCTGTCTTCATCTACAACGCCATGGAGCTCCATAAAGCATCGGGCGATCTCGTCCAATTTGAAACGATATCGGACGGCTATGATGAAGGTGGGTTCGCTTCAGCCGAAAGCATCCATGAGTATCTCACCCGCATGGAAACCAGCGGCGTAAAAACCCTAACCGACCTCATCCTCAAGCACAAAGACACAGCAAATCCTATTGATTGCGTAGTATATGACCCTTTTATGCCTTGGGCTTTGGAAGTAACCAAAAAGTTTGGCTTGATTGGAGCTGCTTTCTTTACTCAACCTTGTGCTGTTAATTACATATACTATCTAGTGCATAACGGCCACTTGAAGCTCCCGATAACTTCCACACCCATCACCATTCCTGGTTTCCCGTTGCTTGAGCTTCAGGACATGCCATCTTTCATCTCTGTGCCCGGCTCCTATCCCGCTTACTTCGCGATGGTACTAAATCAATTTATAAACACTGACAAAGCCGATTGGGTTCTTGTCAACACTTTCTACGAACTAGAGCGTGAGGTCAGTAGTACTTTTGTTAGCTATATATATATATATGTTTGAATTATGTTTATCTTATTTTCCTTTCAGTAATTATATGAACAAACTTAAGGTTTCGGATACTAGGAATGTTTTGATTAAATATCTATGAATAATATGTAAGTTAAATATATAGTTGATGACTAATAGTAAAATAGTAATAAATAATTTATAAATAGTAATAAAACTAACACGAGAATATCTGCAAATAGTTAAATTATGTTTCGTTAGTAAGATATTTGAGATCTGAAGTGATCTCAAATAATAATAAAAAATAATATATTAAATAATAATAAAAAAATAATAAATAATGTTCAAGCATATACAGTAGACACTGCTGCGCAAACTAGCACTTATTCAATACGTGTCCATGCTTGCGCGCAGCACGCACACAGTACTAGACACTGCTGATCACGTGCATGCAGGGATAATTAGAATTAAAAGTAGGGGTGGCAATTTCTTACACGACACGATAATAGCGGGTTAGAGTTTAGTCTTAACGGGTTTAGGGTCAAAACGGGTTGACCCGTTATGACACGATTGCTTAACGGGTTGATAGCGGGTTGACTTGCTTTAACCCGTTATGACACGTTATGACACGCTAAGAAAGTTAAAATTACAATTATATTCTTATACTTAAAAGTAAGATTGTTAGAATTTTAATTTTGATATTTTATTGTTTAGAATGTAATTTAGACTTATAATTAGTGTTATTAGTTTTATAAATTTGTGATTTTAATATTTATATAAAATTATACTAAATTTAATTAAGTCAAACGGGTTAATTTTGGACATATTCAACTAATTTATATAAACAGGTTAAAACGAATCATATTATGTCGTATTAATATATTTTGTAATATTTACTAACGGGTCATAACGGGTTGACACGATACGACACGTTATGTTAACGGGTCGGGTTAGGGTTTGAGATTTTGACACGATAAGCTTAACGGGTCGGGTTAGAGTTGACCTATATAGTATAATATATATATCTTGACACGACACGAACACGACCCGTTAACACGATTTGACACCCCTAATTAAAAGTTAGAATATTATATTGTGGACATATCATGATTAGTTTTAAAGAAAGAAAATTTGAAAATATACAATGTTTTTTATGATACTTTATAAAAAATAACATTATTTTATAAAAATATGCTCATTTTAAAATTTAGTTAAAAATATGTTTGAAAATAGTATTGCATGTATAGACCATCAATTTGTAAGTTTGTAGTTTGATATCGTGATTTTGATATCACGATGATTTTGTGCTTTATGACGAATCACTAGGTGGCGGATACCATGTCAAAAGTTTGCAGATTGCTGACGATTGGGCCAACAGTTCCATCTTTCTACTTAGACAACCGTGTCGAAAACGACAAAGATTACGGCCTTCATATTTTCGCATCAGATTCATCTGTTTGCATCAATTGGCTGAACGAGAAACCGGCAGGATCTGTCGTTTACGCGGCATTCGGCAGCATGGCCGGTTTAAGCAAACAGCAACTGGAAGAAGTGGCGTTTGGATTAAAAGGAACAGGTTTCTATTTTCTGTGGGTAGTCAAGGCATCAGAGGAAGCAAACCTGCCAGAAAACTTTGTGAAAGAGGCAGGCGAGAAGGGCTTGTTTGTGCGTTGGAGCCCTCAACTGGAAGTGCTATCGAATAAGGCAATTGGGTGCTTTCTCACGCACTGTGGTTGGAATTCGACCGTTGAGGCATTGGGCTTGGGAGTTCCGATGGTGGGGATGCCACAGTGGACTGACCAAAATCCAAATGCCAAGTTTATTGAGGATGTTTGGAAGGTGGGAATTAGGGTTAAGGTTGAGAAACGTGAAGGTGGGAATATTGCGGGGAGAGGAGAGATTGAGTCTTGCATTAGGGAAGTAATGGAGGGGGAGAGAGGGAAAGAAATAAAGGAGAATTCTAAGAAGTGGAGGGAATTGGCTGTAGCAGCAGTCAGTGAGGGTGGCACTTCGGACAAGAATATTGATGAATTCATATCTGAAGTGACGAGGCGTGTTAATTAAGTGGCCAACATTGAGTAATTTGATTCCTCGATGATCTGCTAGCTAGTACTTTTAATAAACGTGATTTTGATCATAATAATAAAATCATGCTACTTTGTGTGTGTGTGTGTGTGTTAGTTTTTTAACTAACGTGTCATTTCAAGTAGCATATAAATGTGTAACGTTCGAATGGAGGCTCAACCCACATTTAGATACACATTTTAAAATAAAGTTTTTTAAATGAAAAAATAAATAGTTAACGATACAAATTAAAACCATATTATAAAGAACAACAATTTTTCGTTCTTAAATAATATGAAATCTTATATACCATTTATTCTTATCATCCATTATATTAGATTTCATATAGAAAATGAATTATGCATATTAGTCAATTTAACATATATAAGCAAAGTTGTACGGTACTTGTACCTCAACAAGAACTATAATTAGAGGAAAGGGGAAGAACAGATCAGCCAAACAAAAGCAACACATACATACATATATATATATATTAAACATATATATATATATATAGAGAGAGAGAGAGAGAGAGAGAGAGAGAGAGAGAGAGAGAGATATGAACGGCCATTATTAATTAAAGCTACCTAGCTCTTAATTTGCCACCATATTGATTGATATGTAGACATTAATTAGCTAGCGAGCACGCAGCTGCCACATGCATATATCATGAGTGATTCTGATCTATATTTGCATGGCCAAATATCATTAATTAAATTCACAAATTAAATCGATCAAATGTAAATGAAAAATTCTAAGCAAGTAAAGTGTTATGGCATGCGTGATATCTGATAAATCGAAGGTTCGGCATGTTGAGGGTAAGGTGGCATTTCAGGAGGTTGGTTTGAACCAGTTTTTTAATGAGTTTAAAAATGTTTCTAATAAGAAAAGAATTCTCTCTGGTTGACCATGGCTTTTTTATTCATAAGAATTTAGTCAGCCTACAAGTTTGTGTACGTGTAGACTCTCTTAAGGAAATGTGTTTTCAATACGAACCCTTCTGAATTCAGTGTTATGATTTGCCTTTTGTAGGCATGAATGTTGGTACAAGAAAGTAGATTGGAGAATCTTTGGGCCATGTCATTACTATTGATGCTGATAGCAATGGTGTGTGTTGGGCTCAATGTTTATGTGTGAAAGTCTGGCTTGATATTACTAAACCTCTTCCAAGAGGTAGGTTCATTACATTGTATGAGACAAAGTTATGAATTCCTTCGAAGTTTGAAAAGCTGCTCAATTTTTGCTATCATTATGGCCTCTTTAAGCACAAGAATGATCAATATGAAAAGTTGGTAAATGGTAAGCTTCCTATCGACGGCTTTAATCAATAATACGGTCCTTGGTTAAGGGCCATTGCCAGCAGTTTTGTCTATAAGCCTGTTGTTGAGAAAGTGTATTTTGGGCATGGACGATCATCAGAGGCAGGTTGGAGGGAGGTTTCTGAGGACTCTCAACCGGAGGGATCCACAAATGACAAGCATCAATGCAAGGAGGATTTGGTAGCAGGGGATCAAGGAATCTCCACTAATCAAGGATCAATTCAGATTCTGGAGACTATTAATGGTAACCTTTTAAATTCTGTCCCTATAAGGAAAGTTGAAACTGACAAAAAGGCTGAAACTGTCAAACGGATGTAAGATTCTATGCAAATAGCAATTATTGATACTAATTGCTATATTGCTAAGAAAGTTAGACCTGAGGGCCTTAATTCGAGAGTTACCAAGGTGTAGGATTCTGGCCAAGTCGTTTTAATTGATGTGGAAGTGATTCATCTTTTAGTTGGAATTAGCAAAGTCCTACTAAGCATTCCACCTGGAAAAGAAAAGCTCGTGCCGCTATCTTTATGCCCATGCAAAACATTATAGACCAATTGAAACTAGGACTAATCAGAACAGGTGAGCAACCTCTTGTCATTAAGAGGAAAGCACAGGGTCAATCAAAACAGCCTATAGATGATAAGAGAGTTAAGGTAATGCAATATGTGGTTTACATGGATATTTCCACTATGATAGTGGTTGTTGAGTAGCCCTGCCAATACCCATGATTCTTTTAAGTTGGAACTGCAGAAGGCTCCTAAGCCCTCAGACAGTTCATGAGTTTCACCAATTGGTGAAGGAAAAAGGTTCCAAAATTATTTTTATTTCTAAAATTAAATGTAGGAGAGTAAAATTGAAAGAATTTGAAAAAGGATTGGTTTTGATTCCAGCTTGTGGTGGATTATGTTGGGAGAAGTGGAGGTCTAGTCGTGCTTTGAAAACAAGATGTACTTGCTGTCTGGATTCCTATTTGAATAGTCATATTTCTTTGATGATTTCCAAAGAGAAGGGACAACAAAGTTGGCTGTTTATAGGTTTCTATGGAAATCATGTTGTGGAAAGAAGTAAAGAAAGTTAAAAATTATTGAGAATGGTCAAGCCTGTAGAGTTGAAGTCTTGGTTATGCATGGGAGGATTTTAATGAGATTCTTACTAATGATGAAAAGTTTGGGGCCGTGCCTAGATCTTTCTCTCAAATGGAAATGTTTAGACTTTATGATTGTAAACTCATTGATTTGGGTTTTAAAGGCTCAAAATTTACATGGTGTAATAAAAACGATGGGGATGATTACACTAAAGCGAGATTGGATAGAGTGTTGAGTAATGGTGAATGGCAAATGGAGAATATCATCTATACAATTGAGGTTCTTGTTTTGAACTGTGATCATAACCCTTTGCTGGTTTCATTTGAAAATGTTGAGGAGATGCAAAGAAGGCCTGCCAAGCTATTTAGATATGAAGCAACCTGGTCCAAGCAGCAAGATTGTAAGGAACTTATAAAGAATGCATGGGGAGCATCAGTTATCGGTTGTAATACTATGGTTTCGATCAACGCAAGTTTAGTAAGATGCTAAAACAGATTGGCCCAATGGTCGAAAGCTGTGAAAGGGAATCGAGGGAGACATATTAGTATTAAGAAGGATATGATTCAGGAACTGCAAAGAATTAACCAGGGAGATCTCAACGATACTATAAAGGGCCTTCAAGATGAAGTTTATGTTTTATTGGAAGAAGAGAAACTGAAATGGAGACAAAGGGTCAAGGAGAATTGGCTTAAAGGTGGTGATTGAAATTCCAAATATTTTCTTAAGTGTGCTTCTCACAAGAGGCAAGTTAATACCATCAAGAAAATCTATGATGAAATTGGTTCCTGACCTACTAATCAAGACCATCTGCAATGTCCTCCGACAGTTCTATCAGAAGCTCTTTACTTCTTCACAGCCTGTTGGTATAGAAGAAATTTTGACGGATGTTGAGCTAATTATTGATGCTGAGATGAATCTCCATTTGCAAAAGGAGTGCACTGTTGAAGAGGTAAAGAATGCATTGTTTGAAACGAACCCTTTAAGTAGCTAGCCCAAGACTCGATGGTTTTTATCAGGCTTTTAAAAAGACAATTGGAGTGTGATTGGCTTAAGTGTAATTAATGCAATGAAGAACATTTTTTCCCAAGAAATGCTGCAGTTGTTTCGCACGAAATGCTATCAATGAAACCTTTATTGCTCTTATTTTCAAAAAGAAGAACCTTGGTAATGTTCCTGAATTCAGACCTATAAGTTTTATAATGTGCTTTACAAGATTGTTTCAAAAGTTCTTGCCAACTAATTGAAAAGTTTGCTACCCAAGATCATTTCTTATACTCAAAATGCATTTGTTCCTGGTAGATTGTGGCCTATGAAGTTATGCATTCAATGCAAAATCATATGAGAGGCAAGAACAGAAGGGTATTTGTCACTTAAATGGATATGAGTAAGGCATATGACAGAATTGAGTGAAATATTTTTTAAAATTGTCTTGAAGAAATGGGGATTTGGTGAACACTGGTTAGAGTTGATCATGCATTGTGTATAGTCTATTAAGTATTCCCTTTTAATTAATGGAATTCCTCAACAATCTATCATTCCAATTCGAGGCCTAAGCCAAGGGGATCTCCTATCTCCTACCTTTTCATACTGTGTTCTGAAATTTTGAGTCAAATGTTGAACAAAGCTGAGAGTAGAGGACTCATATCTGGTTTTCCTTTTTCTAGAGGGTCATTACTGGTTAATCATCTATTTTTTGCACATGAAAGTTTACTTTTTTGAAGAGCAAATTTTCTGGAGTGTAGCAGACTTCTCAATTTATTGCATTCTTACGAATTTGCTTCTAGATAAAGGCTCAACTTAGATAAATCAATTGTTCTTTTCAGCAAGAACACTAAAGCAGATGTTAGAAGGCTCATACTATCCACTACTAGAATGAAGGAAGCAAAGGTCTTTGAGAAATATTTAGGTCTCCTTCATATTTGGGGAAACAAAAGATGACTCCATTTAGACCAATTTTGGATAGAGTTAGAGTAAGGATGCAAAGTTGGAAAGTAAAGCTTCTTTCACGGGCAGGGTAATATTTTTTGCTCAAATCAGTGGTATAAGCAATTTTAACATATTGCATGAGTATTTTTAAACTCCCTCGAGCTATCTTGACTACAATTAATAAGCTTATATAGGATTTTTGGTGGGGAAGAAGATGTGGTAAAACAAAGACTCAATGGGTTTTTTGGAAAAATCTTAGCTTGTCAAAATTGGATGGTGGTCTCGGATATAAAGAATTTGAAGCTTCCGATCTGGTCCTACTTGTAAAACAAGGTTGGAGAATTATACAACAACCTTCTTCTCTGGTAGTAAGAGTTTTGAAGGCTAACTATTTTTAAAGAAATGATTTCTTGAATGCCAAAGTTGGAAGCAATGCCTCAAATCAGGGGATGAGCTTTTTATCAACCATTTCAGTTTTGAAAAATGGTCTCTTTTGGAGAATTGGCAATGGAGATTCTGTGAGCATTTGGAATGACAGATGGGTTCCTCGACCCTCAACTTTTAAGATCCAATCTCCTATTTTAGAACACTATAAGATGGAAGGTTAGTGCATTGATTGATAACTCCACTAAGACTTGGAACTAGCCCCTGCTAAGAGAAGTGTTGTCCACTGATGATGTAGAGTTCATTAGTAGAATTCCTATTACTGTCATTAATGCCCTTGATAAGTTGGTGTGGAGATGCATGAATGATGGTAAACCTTTTGTAAAAGTGCATATAATTTGTTTTGTGATATGTAAATCAATGCAAAGGGGAAAGCATTAGTGAAGCCAACGAGGAATGATACTTGGACTAGAATTAGGTTAAGGTATGGGCACTATGAGTTCAAAGTGATGCCATTTGGATTGGCTAGTGCCTCGGTAGCTTTTATAGACATGATGAATAGGGTGTTTTGACCCTATTTGGATTCTTTTATTGTTGTTTTCATTGACGACATTTTGGTCTACTCTCGGAGTAACGAGGAGCATGCTTATCATCTCTGTCTGGTCTTGGAGAGGTTGCGAGAGCACTAGTATGCAAAGTCCAATAAGTGCAAGTTTTGGTTGGAGGAAGTCAAGTTTTTTGGTCATGTTATCTTTCAAGTAGGGGTAGCAATAGACCCTATCAAGGTAGAAGCTGTTTTAGCATGACCACGTCCTTCTTCAGTGCACGAAATTCAGAGTTTCTCAGGTCTAGCTGGTTATTACCGAATGTTTGTGGAAAGATTTTCTCGCTTGTCTGCACCTCTTGCTGCCTTGACAAGAAAGGGTGCTGAATTTGTTTGGTCTGATAAGTGCGAGAGGAACTTTCAGGAGTTGAAGAGAAGGTTGAGTTCGGCACTTATCTTGGCACTTCCCAAACAACACAAGCCATTTGTGGTATTTAGTGATGCATCTAAGTTTGGTTTGGGATGCATCCTTATGCAAGAAGGGTAGGTTGTTGCTTATGCATCCTGCTAGTTGAAAGATCATGAAAAACATTATCCTATGCACGACTTGGAATTGGCAGTGGTGTTATTTGCCCTTAAGATTTGACGACATTATTTGTATGGTGAACTTTGTGATGTTTATACTTGTCACAAGAGTTTGAAGTATCTATTTTCGCAGAAAAATCTTAATATGAGACAAAGAAGATGGTTAGAGTTGATCAGTAATTATCAGTGCGAGATTAAGTATCACCCTGGTAAAGCAAATCAAGTTGCAGATGCTCTAGGTCGAAAGTCTCATTGATAGATGAGGCTGAGTCGTCAAAGTTAGGCTCTCTTCTTTTCAGTATGAGGAAGTTGCTGGTAGAGAATTCGCAACAAGACGAGGAAGTTTCAGTTACGACTCTTAACGTTCATGTTGCTGATTTTGCAGAATTAAAGACTCTTCAGAGAAAGGATCCGAAACTACTCTATGACGACCCGAGATTTTTATTTCCTATCATTTTAACTAAGTAATTATTTGGATTAATGATAATGTTGACTAGTGAGGGTGAATGTTTGGGCTTAAAAATTAAAGCCTTGAAAGCTTAAAGTAAGATATTGGGCCTAGAAAGGGGTGACAAGCCCACAAGCCTATGAGATTGATCCATGACTCATCAAGCCCTCACCTGAGACACTTGTCACCTCTAGAGAAACCTTAGTAAGTCACCTGAGACTAGTAGGTGAAAATGAAAAATTGCTAGTAGTTAGGAGTTGACTAGTAGATGGATGGTAGGATAGATTGTGAAATCTCATGATGAGATTTTCCCATCATTGGGATATCTTGGGAAAGACAAAGATATGGTTTATTTTAGTCTTTCTAGTATATGCCATATTTAGATAAGTGACACTTGTAGATGAAATAGGAAGTGGAAGAGAAGATAATGAGAGATTTGGTGGGGCATGTAACCGAAAACCCTTTAGACTGTTTCCTATGTGATCTTCCATAATCCAAACCAATGATCATACATAGGATCATGCAAGAAAGAGATGACAAGATGATTGACAAGTGATGAGAGGTGTCATGAGGAAGAGGAAAGGAAAAAGGAGAAGAAAACCTGAAGGGATCCAGATGGAGTTGCCGTGAGCTCCATTGGGATTTTCCTAAAAGCATTTTTAAATTTAGTTTAGGGGACACTTTAGACATGTGTAAAAAGATGAAGTACAAGGTGTAAGATGTATAAGAAGGTATGGTGATGTAAGGAATGATTGACGGTTGCTTATAAAATGAGGAAATTAGGAGAGAAGGAGATGAGGTTTCGGATGAAACCAAGGGAATAGCATGGCTAGACCATGCATGCTCTTTTTCCGAAAAGCATGGCCTTAGGATCTTGAGGAATGACATGTGAGTTGTTAGATGAGTGTGTAAAAGGGTTGAAATGACAAGAGAGGGAGACAAAAAAGGATGAGAGGTTCGGTTGAGACAACTAGGAAAGCATGGAACCAAAATGCCTTAGGTTTTGTTGTTGTCTAAAGATTTCACACCAAAATGAGAAGATCTTCCAAATGAATGACCATTATGTGATGCTAGATCCTAGGAATATCCTTAGGATGGGATGAGACCTTGCCATTTTAGTCCATCTCCCATAAGAAATTCGGCAACCCTATAGGAAAGCACCAAATCGGTTGCTTACTTCCACATACTTCCACCATTTGTTTTCTTTTTCCATGTAACCACCCTTGTCTAATCATGTGTCTTTCAACCATAGGCATGGTGGAGTGTTCTTGAGTCCTAGGAAAGAAGGGCATGGCCGAATGACCTTGAGAATAGCATCACTTGGTTATCTCACATTCTCACAAGCGATCTCACTTTCTCTACCTCTTGGCCAACTCCCTTTCTCTCTCAATCTTCTTTTGCTTCACTTTCTCCTAACCTCTAAATATCAAATTATCCTAAGTAGAGAAGAGCTGGAACAAATATTCTTGAAGAGGAGTTGCTCTTGAAGAGGTAAGTTTCTTTTAAGTTAAGATCAAGCCTAGAAACCTAGAGAAGAGCACACACCACATTCATGTCCCTTGTATGGAGTTTTTCTCAAAAAAGGGTTATGTTCTTGAGTTAATCTAATGAAATATTTAATAAATTTTTAGATTTCATCTAAGCTAGCTAGGAGTACTGTAAATATATTCTTATCTTACCCTTAACAATTTTAGTATACTCTTGAATGAATTTGGTTGAATTGTTTGAATATTTGTTTGTGAATACTAAAATGAAACCCTTTAGTGGGGAAAAATACCATGCTTAGTTAGGAAGAAATCCATGTTTAATTTGATGATTTCTTTAAGTTTAAGAGCATGAATTAATGTGTGGATTTAGCGACTTATTCAACATGAGGTGGAATGAAGAAAATACATGCATGACTTTAGGTTAACTAGTAGGATATTGGATGATGATATTAGTGTTATTTATTTGGTGGTGAAATCTATGTTTAAGTCCAAGAATCTTGCTAGGTTAAAGATTATATCATGTTGTAGATTTGAATATTTGTTATAAATGAAGAATGTGGTATGACCAACATGATGAGTGATGATATTATATATTTTTTTCTCTCCACTCGGACCAATCCGCCCGCTCGGCTTCTTATATTTAAAGTGATTCGTGTATCTACTCCAATGAGACTATTGTTCTGTACCATTATGGAAGAAGATTCGGGCAAAATATGTACTTCCTCGGAAATGAAAAAAAATCGATCTATTTTCATTTGGTATTTTGGCTTAAATTCTTTGACTCTTCAATACTCAATCAAATCCTCTTTTTTGAGGATTGAGTGCACTCCTATAGTCCCATATTATGAGAATAAATCCTACTACTTCTGGTCCTGGGGTTTCCGCACTTGAAAAAAAAAACCTGGGACGTATAGCTCAAATCATTGGTCCGGTTCGATAAAGCAAGCATAACATAAATAAAATTTTGAAAAGAATTAAAAAAGCGGGAACGCTAATATGTGACTTGCCCAAGGCAATATTTTATTATGTGTAGTATATCGTTGGACAACCACTATGTCTATGTTGTTTCCTATAGAAAGTCTGTATATACTTAATAACATAAATATTTTTTTTTATCTTTGAACAGTAAAAAAAAAAGAGGGGAAACCAAAAACAAATAAAAAAGTAATCTTTCTCGATAAAGTCGGTTGATTAGGATAAAATTGTATCTTTAGGAACCATACGCGCACCTTTTGATACATACAGGTTATCAAAAATATGAATGCTTGTTAAAAATATGATTTAGAGTTAAAAAAGGTTGGATTGTGCATATAGGTATTTCAGACTTAAGGGTTTTTGGGTTGAGTTATTGGTTCAATTATTGTTTTTATGTTTTGGTTAAATATTTAAATATTTATAGAAATTAGAAGTATAAGAACTAAAGGATTATACTAGCACGGTTTGTGGTTTTCATCAAAGTAATTGAGTGAGCTATCTTGATGAAAAGAGAAGTGATGAAAATAATAATTTAAAGGACATATGGTTTTAGCTAAGACATGTTTTGGGGTTAGAAAAAAATTATAGTTAAATTATTGAAGTTAAGTTGGAGTGTTTGGAGAAGAATAGAAGAAGAAAATGCTAGTAATCACTAAGGGAGGGTCTTGGCCCAACCCTAGTGGGAAGAGGCCGAGCACCCCTAGGTGTGTGTGAGGCCCAATAAATCTTTTTGGGTAGGAAAGAAGTGAATTTTTGTGGTGCATAAAATATGCGTTATGTTTGTCTCACATTTCACATGTTCAGGAATATGAGTCTCATGTCTCATGCATGCAACACAAAAATCATGGTTTAAACATGCTTTCAAAAGAAAAGAAAATAATTAAAGTTTTATAAGAATCCCAAAGGCTGGAACGGGGTAGTGCTTCAGTGGAACTCTCTGTTCACTCAAAGAGTGTCTAAAGTCGAGTGAAAACCTCTAAATCGACAAAGAACTATCGGCAGACTATGTATGGCTCCAGAAGGTGTCCGGAGCGTGTTCGCATCTAAAGCTAGTGGGTGCATACAGGAAGGTGTTAGCTTTTGCCTTCCCGCTACAGAAAAATTTGTAGTCGCTCGGTGAGTGATCAATCACTGAGTGATGAAGAGCGTAAAAGGACGCGAAACGTAGCTACTTAGGTTTGATACGGTTACTGGGTGCTACGGTAACTAGTAAAAACACATGGTGCGTAGGGGAACCGTGGGGTGTCTAACAAGATGTCATGACGAAAAAATGGGCTTTCGGGCCATATATGATATGATAAGTAGTGCCTAAGATAAGAGAAAACGAAAAGCATTTGCGAAAAGATGAATTTTGCAAAGAAGCTCAAACGTTTTGTTTTATGAGGTTACGAGCAAACATATGAAAGAAATAAAGAAAAAAATTGAAAAAGAAATGACATGAGCATGAGTATGTGCATAGAGTAAAGTCACGAGTCCCATAATGCATAATATATAGATGATTGTTTGCTATTCATTTAATTGTATGCCAGAAATGCTTTTGTTGAGATATAAATGTATTTACTGAGATTTTCTCCGAAATCTCACCCATTTTTATCTTTTCACTATCGCCCTCTTTCAGGACGATAGAAGTCGTTGCAGGTGATGATGATCCCGAAGAATATAGTCCCAGGGACGATGTCTTGGACCCCCACGGGCCCGACTAAGTTCGTCACTTCTGAGCTAGTGACTCTCGACTATCTAGGCCGATGGGTGGCAGAGTCACTACCTTTAGCTGCTTATGTTTTGAGGGACTTTTGCCCTACTGGGTGTTGTCTAGTCCTTGGCATAGACGATTTTCTCCACATGGGTCGCCTGTATGAGTCATCTTTCGGGATGCGCTGTGAGGTGGGGCCGACCTTGAATTTAGATCCTCTTCGTTATGGTCCAAATTTCAAGAGGATTAAGAAGGAGTCCTTGGATTAGGAAGAGATGGCAGGGGATCTTCTATGTAGCTTTTGTATTTATTGCTTGTATTTTGGGTCTTACGTTGTTTTGGACGAATGAATAATTATGGATGATCTTTATGTTTATGATAATAGTAATGCAATATTTTGGGATATTATTTTGTTAAGCCATGTTTAGAAAAGTTGGACCTTCATCCGCTGCGAAAACATTATTCTGTAAAAAAAAAAAAAATCATAGTACATGATAAGACGATGGGTGAAGTTCCCTGTGATGCTCACCCCCAACTTCATAGTTTGCGTATGATCCCAAGCGCAAGTTAGGGCGCCGACAGTGGTGGTATTAGAGCAGTTAAGTCTTTGGGTAAGAAAACACAAGTCCTAAAAAAAAGAATCACATGGTATAGGTTATGATCTCTTAGCCGTAGGCTTGAATTTATAGAGCAGTTGGTTAGAGATGATATTTGTTTGAATTTAAGACGCTGGAAGTTATAAGAGGTGGAAAGCGCAAAAGTTAGGGTAACTCATGAAGGGATTATGTGCTTTTCAGGAAATCATGGCAGGAGGCAAGCGTCGTGCCCCTGCCTTGAGACCTGAAGTACCACCACCAGGAGTTTCGAACACCCCGTTAGATGGTGGACAGGTGATAGCAGAGGCTATTCGCCAGATGACAAATTTGGTAAAACGCCTGAAGGAACAAAGCCGATGTCATCCAAATACTAGAGGAGGAACGTTAGGGTGCCCTTATGAGAAATTCCTAGTCTATTGGTACCCGAACTTTATAGGGACCAAAAGAGCTATGAAAGCGGACCGTTGGATCATAGACTTGGAGTGCACTTTTGAAATTAGCGGGTGTATTGAGATGCAAAAAGTACAATATGCCAATCATCTACTGCAAGGGAAGCCGGTTTATGGTGGGATAAGAAGAGGAAGCTGCTAAGAAAAGAGCTTGGAGAGAACGTAACCCCTACTTGGGAGCGTTTGAAATCGAGTTCGATGACCGTTTCTTCCCTGAATCGGTCAAACAGAAGAAGGTTATGGAGTTTGCCGCACTTACACAAGGAAGTATGACAATGGATCAATACGCTGCAAAATTCATGGAATTGACACGATTGGCTTCGCATCTAATGGGAACAGAGAAAATGAAAGCGAAGAAATTCCAAGATGGTCTGCAACCAAGAATTCGAAATCAAATGGCCTGTCTGAGGATTGAAAAATTTCAAGAGCTAGTAAACGTGGCGGCTATTGCTGAAACGGAGCAGAGGAGCTTGATTAGTCAAGCTCATATGCATAAGAAGAGGAGTTTTCCCTACTCTTTGGGAAGAAATGAGGGAAAGAGAAGGAATGTTTTTCCTGCGGATAAAGGAAAGGGCAAAGTGAGTAGGCCTAGAGTGCCGATATCATTACCACCATGTAGAACTTGTGGACGACCACACAAAGGCGAATGTTGAGTGGCATCAGGAGCTTATTTCCGGTGTGGTCAAGTGGGCCACATGATGCGTGACTGCCCTCAGATGGCTTCTAGCAAAGTTACAACGTTTGGAGGAAAGACGAATACCCCTACAAAGGTCAAGGTACATGCCATCGCCCCAGAAGAGGTAGACATGGATGAGGAAAAGGCCATCAATGCTAGTATCATTACTGGTAACTATCTGATCTTACTTTGATTTAAAGTATAAGATGATCATTTTTCATAAGTAACCATAGGAAAATTTTATAGGTGAAATTATTATGATTCGTAATGTGGTATATGCTTTGTTTGACTCTGGCGCGATGAGATCTTTCATTTTCTATGAATGCGTTTGGAGATGTAAGTTAGATGTCGAACCATTAGCACAAAAGGTATTGGTAACACTCCATGACGGGAAAGTGATTGGATGTCAACGGATAGTGAGGAACTTCCTGTTGGAAATTGCTGGCGTAAGGTTAAACGCCAACTTGATAGCTTTTCACTTGTTGGGGTTTGACGTAATATCAGATATGGATTGGTTGTCCGAACATTATGCCAAAATCGATTGTCGCAAAAAGGAGATCATTTTTGAGCTGCCTGACGAAGAGAAGCTGCGTTATGAATGGGAGATAGTTAGTTCTGTTTCCTCTATTATGACGGCAAAAAGAGTGATGAAAAGTCTAAAGGGAGAAACAAAAGTGATCCTGTTAATATCCTTGAACGCAATGGAGGATGCCAAAAGTATTGAAAACATCCCGATAGTGAAAGATTTTCCTCGAGTAATTTCTGATGATCTGCCTAGATTACCCTCGGATTGTGAAATTGAGTTCGCCATTGAATTGGAACCTGCTACGGCTCCAGTTCATAAAGCCCCCTATCGAATGGCGCTAATAGAATTGAAAGAATTAAAGGTGCAGATCGAGGAACTGTTGAAAAGGGGTTTATACGGCCTAGTTCATCGCCATGGGAAGCCCCAGTCCCGTTCGTGAAAAAGAAGGACGAGACAATGCGAATCTGTATCAATTACAGAGAACTTAATAAGGTCACCATCAAGAACAAATATCCGTTGCCACGGATAGACAACTTGTTGGATCAACTACAAGGAGCAACAATATTCTCAAAGATTGATCTCAGATCAAGGTATCATCAACTAAAGATCAAGGAGTAGGATGTGCCTAAGATGGCTTTTTGAACCTGTTACGGACATTTTGAGTTCCTGGTCCTGCCTTTCGGATTAACGAATGCCCTGGCAGCATTCATAGATTTGATGAATCGAATCTTTCGACAGTATTTAGACATTTTCGTCGTAGTCTTTATTGACGATATCTTAATATATTCTCAGAGTCACGAAGAGCACAAAGATCATTTAAAGATTGTGTTGAGTATTTTACAAGAGCACTAGTTATACGCCAAACTTAGCAAGTGCGAGTTTTGGCTTAAAGAGGTCAAATTCTTGGGACACGTAATATCAAGTAAATGAGTAGTCGTGGACCTAGCTAAGATTGAGGTGGTGATGGAATGGCAGAGAGCGACGAGTGCTCATGAAATACGTAGTTTTCTTGGATTGGCAGGATACTACAGAAGGTTTGTAGAAGGATTTTCCAAACTATCTGGCCCTCTGACAACCTTGACTAAGAAAAATGCCAAGTATGTCTGGAATGAGCAGTGTGGGCAAAGTTTCCAAGAACTCAAGAGGAGGTTAACTTTGGTGCTAATATTAGCATTGCTAGAACTCCATAAGCCTTATGTAGTATATAGTGATGCCTCGAAGATGGGCTTAGGATGCTTGTTGATGCAAGAAGGCTGAGTAGTTGCATATGCATCCCGACAACTTAAAGACCATGAACGAAATTATCCCACTCATGATCTGGAATTAGCAGCAGTAGTGTTTGCATTGAAGATTTGGAGACACTACTTGTATGAGGAAGAATGCGAGATATACACGGATCATAAGAGCCTGAAGCACTTGTTCAGTCAAAAGAATCTGAATACGAGGTAGAGAAGATGGATCGAGCATAATTGATTTTCAGTGTGAGATTAAGTATCACCCAGGAAAGGCTAACGTGGTGGCAAACGCGTTACGTTGAAAGACTTGAGTGGAAGAGCCATCCCTATTAACAGCCATGCAAGACATGCTGGTTGAGAACTTGCCTAGAGAAGTGACGATGGCAGCAGTACAAAAAATTGCTTCACTGACTGAAGAAGAAATTCGAGAAGAACAGCGAAATGATGTTAAGTTGGAAAAGATCCGACAGAAATTGTTAGAAGGGCAATGATCGCCCCACTCTACGATATCGGATGATGGAACACTGTATTTTGGAAAAAGAACAGTGATACCGGACAATCCAGAATTGAAAGAAAGACTTATGAGGGAAGCGCACTACACCCCTTATACAACTCATTCTGGAAGTACCAAAATGTATCAAGACCTAAAAGGAAGATTTCGGTGGGAAGGTATCAAAAAGGACGTGGCTATGTTTGTAGCCAAATGTTCAATATGCCAATTGGTTAAGGCAGAGCATCAACGCCTAGCAAGAATGTTGCAACCTTTGTCGATTCCAGAATAGAAATGGGAAGACGTGTTTATGGATTCGTAGTAGGATTTCCAAGAACATCAGCAGGAAAGAACACAATCTAGGTAATAGTGGATAGACTGACCAAAAGTGCCAATTTCTTACCCATAACCAACACAGACTCGATGGAAAAACTGGCAAAGATTTATGTAAAGGAAATAGTTCGTCGGCATGGTGTACCCAAGACAATTGTTTCAGATCGAGACCCTAGATTTATGTCTCGCTTCTGGTAAAGTTTACAGAAAATGATGGGATCTGACTTGAAGTTTAGCAGTGCCTATCATCCACAGATAGATGGTTAGACAGAACGGACGATTCAAACCTTAGAAGACATGTTGCGGGCATGCATATTAGACTCAAGTGGTGATTGGGAAAGTCTTTTACCTCTAATTGAATTTGCCTACACTAACAGCTTTCAAGCTATTATTCAGATGACACCATACGAAGCTCTGTATGGTAGGAAGTATAGGTCACCCCTGTATTGGGATGAAGTAGGTGAAAACAAGGTGTTAGGGCCCGAGTATCTATAGGAGGTTAGAACTCAAGTGGAAATAATACGGGATAGAATGAAAACTGCCCAAAGTAGACAGAAGAGCTAAGTAGATCGACGAAGAAGATCGTTAAATTTTGCGGTTGGTGATTGAGTATACATCAAGATTTCACCAATGAAAGAAGTAGCTCGGTTCGGCAGAAAAAGGAAATTGAGTCCCCGTTATGTTGGACCGTACGAGATCATTAAGAAAGTTGGAGCAGTAGCTTACCGATTGAACTTACCTGTAAGCTTGCAATGAGTCCACAATGTATTTCATGTGTCATCTTTAAAGAAAAGTTTTGGTGAAGAACCAGTGATGGTGATGGACCCGAGCAATATTGAGTTACGTCCCAACCTGACTTACGATCACAAGGAACAGGATTTGCAGAATCGCAAAATCGCAAAATCTCATTAGTTAAAGTTTTGTAGAACAACCCAGCTTTTCAAAAAGTAACGTGGGAACGTGAGAATGTTATGAGAGCCAATTACCCTCATCTGTTTGTAAATGAGTGATGTATTTATTGTCTTCTTGTTTGAACTTGTTGTATTGTATGAATGATGTTATATATAATATATGCATTAATATATGAGTGCTTTAACTGATTTATGTTGTTATTACTCGACTATCATAGTGATTTGTGGAACTTTAATCAGGATATGGCTCGAAATAGGAGGAACCCACGCATATCAGTAGCTACAGTAGCTTAGTTAAGAGAGAGAGGAGAAAACAGGCAAAGGATATTACGTAGAAGACGTGAAAGAATAAGAGTACAAAGGCTGAGGTTTTTAGACCATTTGGAAAGACACCGTACCCATCTTATGGATATAGATCACGAAGGAGCGCCTGTCTTTCGTCGCACCAGGACACATGAAGAGCGACAACTGCCTAGGAAATGGATTAGGGCAGAAAGAAAACAATTACGGAGCTTGACTCGAGGCGAGACGAGTGAGCCTACCATGACATGAACTGATTTCGAGGATGAAATTTTCTTTTTAGTGGGGGAGAATGTGATGACCCGAGATTTTTATTTCCTATCATTTTAACCAAGTAATTATTTGGATTAATGAAAATGTTGAGTAGTGAGGGTGAAGGCTTGGACTTAAAAATTTAAGCCTTGAAAGCTTAAAGTAAGCTATTGGGCCTAGAAAGGGGTAACAAGCCCACAAGCCTATGAGATTGACCCATGACCCATCAACCCCTCACCTGAGACCCTTATCACCTCTAGAGAAACCTTAGTAAGTCACCTGAGACTAGTAGGTAAAAATGAAAAATTGCTAGTAGTTAGGAGTTGACTAGTAGATGGATGGTAGGATATATTGTGAAATCTCATCATGAGATTTTTCCATCATTGAGATATCTTGGGAAAGACAAAGATATGGTTTATTTTAGTCTTTCTAGTATATGCCATATTTAGATAAGTGACATTTGTAGATGAAATAGGAAGTGGAAGAGAAGAGAATGAGGGATTCGGTGGGGCATGTAACTGAAAACCCTTTGCGGTATTTCCTATGTGGTCTTCCACAATGCAAGCCAATGATCACACATATGATGATGCAAGAAAGAGATGACAAGATGATTGGCAAGTGAGGAGAGGTATCATAAGGAAGAGGAAAAGAAAAAGGAGAAGAAAACCTAGAAGGGTCCGGATGGAGTTGCCATGAGCCCTATTGGGATTTTCCTAAAAGCATTTTTAAATCTAGTTGAGGGGACACTTTGACATGTGTAAGAGGATGAAGTACAATGTGTAAGATGTGTAAGAAGGTATGGTGATGTGCGGTTTTTTAAAAAAAGTGTTATGTTCTCGAGTTAATCTAATGAAATGTTTAATAAATTTTTAGATTTCATCTAAGCTAGCTAGGAGTACTATATGTAACATCCCCTTCCCGTAGGCTAAGGGATGTCATTTGCTTTTTCCAAAAATTTTAATCCGGCATAAGATTCTTGATTTTTTTAATGAAATAAATAACGTTTATTAAAAAAAAAATGGAGTTCTAATAAAATTTCTTTGAAGAAAAACATTAACTCACATTAAATTTGTGTCATAAAAACATGTATTTCTAGAAAATGCCAAAAATACAATAACTGCTCAAACTGCTCCTGGCCTGTCTACTTGTACTAGTCATCTTCTTCACCTAGGTAGTTTTAAAAACAGGAAAATAACTAAAATGAGTCGATGACTCAGTAATGAATTCATCACAACGTAAGATAATACTATAGGATATATATATATATTTTTTATAAAACTTATGCTAAATTCTGAAATATGATTGTACATGTTAATGTCGATGCCATGCATGACTAACTAATCGACTTAAGTGACTAGTCTGAATTAACTGATAGGTTTGACTGATCTAAATCGACTAACTGAATTAATTTTAATGATCTGATTTGACTGTACTGATTTAGCTGAACTGATCTAACTGATTTGATTGGCCAACACACTAACCTTGTGTGCAAAATTGTGCACCAACCCCACGTCTCGCTGCAGTAAGGGGAGCCGCTGATAATACTCTAGTGTACTATGTTGGACTACGCTTAGGTCAGTGGCTTGCACATCCACCCTGATCTGATATGCATTGGTACTATGCATATGAAATGACTATTTGAAATAACTAATTTATTGAACTGATTTAACTGGATAACTGATTAATTACTTTCTGATCTGACTTAATCTTATACTTGAACTTAACTCAACTTATAAGACTTATGCGACATGAGATGCATAATACATACTAATATAAATAACTAGCTGAATTTGAACGTGATGTTGAATGACATGATCGTGCGCTGTGCTATGTTGAATGACATGCTTGTATGACGTGAGAGGTATTTGAAAATGACTATCAAAGAATTGGCTTTACTAATAATATAAACTAATGTGAGAATCCTAGTTTTGTGATCAAATTCACTTACCTCGCAGCGTTGTTTCCTAATTTCTCCTTCATAACTCGTTACCTATACAAAATTATTAAATCGTCTCTAATGTATCTAAAATAACGTGCTAAAATATTCTATTGAATTAATATGTGTCGTGGAGAAAAATAATATAGTATAAATTATACTTCATACAAAAGACATTACATACTAATATCATAACATACAAAAATATGCTTTAGTAAAATAATTAAAGCTATATTTAATAAGTCAGATATTTCTATTTAATTAAATTTATTTTGTATACAATAATTATATGAATATTCTATTTAACATAGAAATCATTGAATACTAATATTTTAAAATATTTAAAATATTAATAGCATATTAGAACTTAGAAAAATACTTTGAACAATATTCAATTCTATCAAATAAGTTGTGTAAATCTAAATCCTTAAAATAGGTTTACCTTCTTATAATTAACATAAGTACCCAACTTTATAAGAAATCTAATAATTATTAACAAGGTTTAAAATAATCTTAACATATTTATTCAATGTTATAAGAATCTAATAAGTACCAATATCATATAATTATTAAATCAATAATATCATACATAGCCCTTCAAATATAATCTAGTAAATAATGTTTATTCATTTGAGTAAAAAAAAAAAATAATAGCTGAGATTAGTTCATAAAATAAACTTAATAATACTTAAATCAAAATTCTTATGAATATTTTCTATAGGAAATAAAACTTAATAAAATTATGGCTAACGTATTTAATATCAAAATAAAATCTTGTAAACTATTATTATAGTTTAATAATTATTCAAATATACTTGATAAAATAGTTCAAAACTCTTAAATATATATTATAATTAAGGAAATACTGAACTGAGACATTTATATCATTAAAACCAAGCATATATAAAAACATAATACACCGTCCAGTGAAGCTTACGTAAAACAAACACATGAGGGAGAGAAGAAGTAGTGATGCTCACTAAGGGAGAGATGTGACTGAGCTAGGCTGAGGGTGGCGACGAGAGTGACGGCAGAGTGCTGAGAGAGAAAGAGAGAAACGTGAGAGGGAGGATCCGAGAGTGGGAGAGGACATAAAGGACAAATATGTGACGTTGTCACGGCGCTTGCTCACCGTGATGGCAATGAGGAGGCATGTGACGGTTTAAGAGCTTTGTATGGTGGTTTCCTACTGCGTGAGGTGGAGCTGTCCAAGGAGGATCACAGGCTTGCTCCTATTGGCTATTCTCTATTTTCGATGTTGCAAAATAGGAGACGCCGTGATATGTTTGAACGAGCAGCAGACTATCCTTTTGTGTCAGTGGCGTGAAGCTTGGCAGTGGGGCTTCTAGGTGGTGGTTCTTGTGGTTTCAAGACAGATGGAGGCAACGCATAGGCTGGAGACGAGCAAGTGCTAGGTGAAGATTGTTGCTTTGTTTCTTTGGGTGGTAAAACAAGGGATGTTTATGGTGGTTTACAATGGTTTTGTGGTGGCTGGTCGTGTGGTGGTGACATCGGTGAAGGGCTAGCGACATCTTGGGTTTAATCTACTTATGGAGGCTGGCGGCTTAGGGAGGAAGGGATGAACGTGCATGTATAGGGGAACAACATACATATTTATAGACGTTTAAAAACATAACCTAGAGAAGAAATAGGAGACGAAGAGGCGTGCATGCAGATCAGTTTTGATATGCATGAGGGATAGTTTTTGTTTTGAAGAGTGAGTTTGTTTCGGATAAAGATTTTAGAATAAGACTTTTGAGTTAAAAATTAGTATTTGAATTGGAAACACAAACTCAACCACACTCATCGATGAATACGTGGCTATAGAACTTAATAAATTGTAACACACTGTTTTAAAGTATCTTATAGCATATAGTAACAATAAATTAATAATAATAATAATAATAATAATAATAATAATAATAATAATAATGATAATGATAATGATAATGATAATAATGAACATGATGATGATGATAAAATATAAACAAATATAATATCTATAATGAAGTTCACATTTTAAAAAAAGAGAACTATTTATTATTCTTATTAAATCCTATCAAAGTGATAATACTTAAAATAATATAATTGAAATCTACAGTATTATAAAAAACAAAGGATCTATATCAATACTCTAATATCTGGGTCGGGATGTTACACTGTAAGTATATTCTTATCTTACCCTTAACAATTTTAGTATACTCTTAAATGAATTTGGTTGGATTGTTTGAATATTTGCTTGTGAATACTAAAATGAAACCCTTTAGTGGAGAAAAATGCTATACTTAGTTAGGAAGAAATCCATGTTTAAGTTGATGATTTCTTTAAGTTTAAGAGCATGAAATAATGTGTGGATTTAGTGACTTATTCAACATGAGGTGGAATGAAGAAAATACATGCATGACTTTAAGTTAACTAGTAGGATATTGGATGATGATATTAGTGTTATTTATTTGGTGGCAAAATCTATGTTTAAGTCCAAGCATCTTGCTAGAGTAAAGATTTTATCATGTTATAGATTTGAATATTTGTTGTAAAGGAAGAATGTGGTATGACCAATATGATGAGTGATGATGTTATATATAGGAATGCTTGTTAAAAATATGATTTAGAGTTGAAGAAGGTTTGATTGTGCATATAAGTATTTCGGACTTAAGGGTTTTTAGGTTGAGTTATTGGTTCAATTATTGTGTTTATGTTTTGGTTAAATATTTAAACATTTAGAGAAATTAGAAGTATAAGAACTAAAGGATTAAACTAGCACAATTTGTGGTTTTCATCAAAGTAATTGAGTGAGCTATCTTGATGAAAAGAGAAGTGATGAAAATAATAATTTAAAGGACATAGGGTTTCGGCTAAGACATGTTTTGGGGTTAGAAAAAAATATAGTTAAATTATTGAAGTTAAGTTGGAGTGTTTGGAGAAGAATAGAAGAACAAAATGCTAGTAATCACTAAGGGAGGGTCTTGGCCCAACTCTAGTGGGAAGGGGCCGAGCACCCCTAGGTGTATGTGAGGCCCAGTAATTATTTTTGGATAGGAAAGAAGTGAATTTATGTGGTGCGTAAATTGTGAAAGAGTTTGACATAAAATACGTGTTATGTTTGTCTCACATTTCACATGTTCAGGGATATGAGTTTCATGTCTCATGCATGCAGCACGAAAATCATGATTTAAACATGTTTTTAAAAGAAAAGAAAATAATTAAAGTTTTATAAGAACCCCAAAGGCTGGGACGGGGTAGTACCCCAGTGGAACTCCTTATTCACTCAGGAGTGTATAAAGTCGAGTGAAAACCCTTGGGTCGACAAAGAACCATCTGCAGACCATGTATGGCTCCAGAAGGTGTTCGGAGTGTGGTCGCACCTAAAGCTAGTGGGTGCATACAGGACGGTGTTGACTTTTGCCTTCCTGCTACAAAAAAATTTGTAGTTGCTCAGTGAGTGATCAATCACTGAATGATGAAGAGCGCAAAAGGGCGCAAAACGTAGCTACTTAGGTTTGATACGGTCGCTGGGTGCTGTGGTAACTAGCAGGAACATACGGTGCGTAGGAGAATGGTGGGGTATCCAACAAGATGTCATGATAAAAAGATGAGCTTTTGGGCCATATATGATATGATAAATGGCACCTAAGATAAGAGAAAACGAAAAGTATTTGCGAAAAGATAAATTTTGAAAAGAAGCTCAAATGTTTTGTTTTATGAGGTTACGAGCAAACACATGAAAGAAATAAAGAAAAGAAATTGAAAAAGAAATGGCATGAGCATAAGCATATGCATAGAGTAAAGTTACGAGTCCCATAATGCATAATATATAGATGATTGTTTACTATTCATTTAATTGTACGCCAAAAATGCTTTTGTTAAGATATAAATATACTTACCGAGATTTTTCCCAAAATCTCACCTATTTTTATTTCTCCACTATCGTCCTCTTTTGAGACAATAGAAGTCGTTGCAGGTAATGATGACCCTGAAAAATATAGTCCTAGGGACGACGTCTTGGACCCCCATGGGCCTGACCGAGTCCGTCACTTCTGAGCTAGTGATTCTCGACTATCTAGGCCGATGGGCGGCAGAGTCACTACCTTTAGCTGCTTATGTTTTAAGGGACTTTCGCCTTACTGGGTGTTGTCTAGTCCTTGGCATAGACGATTCCCTCCACATGGATCGCCTGTATGAGTTATCATTCGGAATGAGTTGTGAGGTGGGGCCGACCTTGAATTTGGATCATCTTTGTTATGGTCCAAATTTCAAAAGGATTAAGAAGGAGTCCTTGGATTAGGAAGAGATGGTAGGAGATTTTCTATGCAACTTTTGTATTTATTGCTTGTATTTTGGGTCTTCCGTTGTTTTGGAAGAATGAACAATTATCCGCTGTAAAAACATTATTCTGTAAAAAAAAACTATAGTACACGATAAGACGATGGATGAACTTCCCTGTGATGCTCATCCTCGACGTCACGGTTTACGTACGATCCCCAACGCAAGTTGGGGCACCGACATACTCGATATCTAGAGAAGAGTTAGAAAAGATAGAAGGCCTACACATTTCAGCTTGGATAGAGATGGAATTCTTCGATTTCAGAACCGTCGGTTGATAACTCTAGATTCAGAATTTAAAGAATAGATTCTAGCTGAAGTCCACACCGCCCCTTATTTTGTTCATCCCAAAAGCATGAAAATGTATCGAGACTTGAAAAAAAAGCTAATGGTGGGAAGGGATGAAGAAGGATATTGCCTTGTTCGTCGCGAAGTGCACCACTTGCTCTCAGGTTAAGGCTGAACATCAGAGACCCACTGATACTCTTCAACCTCTTTCGATTCTTGTGTAGAAGTGGGACGTTATTATGATAGATTTTGTAGTGGGACTTTCGAGAATACCTAGCGAGAAGAACTTAGTATGGGTGGTTATTGATCGCTTGACTAAGAGTGCTTGGGAAAGTTAACTCGGTTGTTTGTTAAGGAGACAGTGCGTCTTCATGGAATACCTAAGACCACAATGTCTAATTGAGACCCATGGTTCACATCTCATTCTTGGAAGAGTTTGCAGTCAACTTTGGGCACCAAGTTGAAGTTTAGCAGGGCTTATCATTCTCAAACAGATGGTCAATCAGAACGTATCATTCAAACTTTTGAATATATACTGAGAGCTTGTGTATTAGAGTTTAAGGGTAGCTGGGAACATCATTTGCTGCTGATAGAGTTTGCTTATAATAACAACTTTCAACCGCTTCATCCAGATGGCCTCGTATGAAGCCTTGTGTGGAAGGAAGTGCAAATCACCTTTGTTTTGGGATGAAGTTGGCGAGGGGCGATTGCTTGGACTTGAGATCGTGCAAGAGATGAAAGATCAAGTTTGAATTATCATAGACAAGATGGTACCAGTAAAGATTCGTTAGAAGAGTTATGATGACACAAGAATAAGAGACTTATATTTTGAAGAAGGTGATTGGGTTTACATCAAGGTTTTCCCTATGAAGGGCGTCAAGCGATTTAGAAAGAAAGGGAAGCTTAGTCTGAGATATGTTGACCATTATCAAATACTCGAGAGGATCGAACATGCTGCTTATCGGATCGCTTTGCCAAATTAATTTGGTGATGTTCAAGATATCTTCCACGTGTTGTCGCTGAAGAAGAGTTTTGGTCAATAGGAACAGCGCTTCGTTGACCAGGAGAGCAGTCAACTCCAGCCAAACTTGACTTATGAAGTTGCATTGACTCAGAACGTGGATTGAAAAGAATAGCAGTTGAGGTTCAAGACAATACTTTAGTTAAAGTGTCATGGGGAGATCTGTTGGCACAGGACTTTTCTTGGGAGAAAGAGACGGATATGAGGGAACAGTACCCGTATCTGTTCGAAGGCTAGCGGTTGATTTCTTCCTTGGACCTCTTGTGCAATTACAAGGACGAATTTCTTTTAGGGGAGGGATGTGAGGTCCCGTAATTTTATCTCCTTTATATTTTAATATTATATGTGTATTGCTTGTTAAATTAAATATTGGATGTTGTGTATTGTTTGTAGTTATTATCTCTTAAGTTATTTCTATGTTTAAATATTGAGTTAGTTTATTTTCTGATGTTAATTTTGTTGTGATGCATTTATTTAACACTTGAATTTAATCTCCTTATTTTATTATGTTGGTAATTAAATTAAAGGTTGTAATTTATTTTATTTTAAATTAATATTGTTTTAATACTGTTGATGCGATGGGCGAGTTTAGCAGCGTGCTCGTTGATTAAGGAACAAGTTGACATTTCAGCTATTTCGCGATCTTCCAAAATTTTTATCGAATGTGTAGTAAGTAGTAGTCGAATTAAATTGTGATTTGATAGTTTATTTATTTATTTGTACTAACTCTCTTGGCAACTTTGAAGTGTTTGGTGATTGATTAATTTTAATAATAAAATTTGGAAGTAGGTTGGTTGGGCCTGAAACCATTAAATGAAGGATGAGATCACCTCGTAGTTAGAATTTGTTTGGGCTTGGATATATTTGTGAAAATTATTTGTTGAATGTATGGATTAATGGTTGAATTTATAAATGTTTGAGTGGATGATTTTACTCGTTTAATATTGTCATGCTATCCAAGATTTGTTTATCATGCATATGTATTATTTCTTGCTTGCTTGGTTTATCTGAAGTCGTGAGGTGTTCTGAGGTGGTATTGTTGGGTGGTTTTTGGCTTGGTTTGGTATAGCTGGTGGGTGCGTGTGTATCACGATCCCAATCTAAGATGGAACATTATTTTGGGAAAGTTTTTCTGGTCACTCGAGAGTAGAATATATTGACGTGACATCCCTTGGGTTGTCGTTGGGCGACAGCGAATCAGATGTGATGATAATGCTCTCGTGCTGACTTCGTAGCTCCCTTGCTGGTGGGGGCTAGGAGATGTCTGGTCATGATATGTGTTGGACGCGGTTAACTAGCATCGTTCATTATGAAGTCACACGCACGATCATTACCCTTAGTGTGGTGAAGAGAGTTAAGGTGTATAAATGATCCCTAATAGAGACCATGATATACATCTACTAGTAAAATAGAATTGTGTGATGAGCCAGAAACTGGGTTTTTGGCAAGTTAGTGTATTGTTGTCCTTTTTGGAAAATGACAGTTGTGGATGTGTTCTTTTCTGAGAAATGATGATCCGTTGATGAATTCCTTTATGAGAAATGATGATTTGATGATGAGGTCCTTTCTGAGAAATGATGGTTAGTTGTGTGGCATTCCTTTCGAGGAAGGGACGTTGGTGTGTTGTGTTTTACTCCTTTCTGGGAAAGGGTGGTTTGGTGTTCTGAAGAGGCTTTCTTTCTGGAAAAGGAAGTTGTGTGTGAATTTATTTGTTTGTTTAAAATTCATTTATGCATATCGTTGTTTGTGTTTATTTGTTTGTGTAGTAACTGCTACTTATTGAGATTCACATCTCACGTAGTGTATCGGATCCACTTACGATTCTGTTTTATGGAATCGTAGTTTTTTAATGTAGAGGACGAGGATGAACTCGAAAGGTAGGCTCCGCTAGAAGAGTAGTCGATTGAGATGACTGAGAGTGAGATTAAGATCCCAAATGTTGTCGCTATCTTTTATTGCTTTTTTTATGGATGACTGTATAATCTTCATTGGGAGAATTATATTTCAGGCTGGTTTGTAAGTTTTTAAATTTTTTGGTACTAGAATGAATGACCACTTTTAATTTTTTTGCTGTGAACTTTTAATTGTACACTTATGCATGTTTCACACACACTCTTGGAGAACTAAGAGATGAGATGATTGATACGTGTAATGATCATCTCGGTGTCGCGAGTCCCTCTAAATCTTAGAAGGGAGTTGTGGGCGCCACATTGGAAGGAGATGCTCAAAAAGTTTTCACGGATATTAACGGAATGACAGATCAGTGGTGCCAAGCTGGATTGATGATTTTTGATAACCGAGTGATGTTGGAACTTTTCCAACATTGGGCTGTTAATTTTATTTTTAGGAAGTTTAATTGCATTGCTCATTGTCTTGCAAAGGATGCATTAAAACTTTTTGAGGAGAGCATTGTATTGGAGGTGTCCCTCCTTCTATACTCTCTTTGTTGCAATTTTTATGAATCAAGTGAATTTCTTCCTCTAAAAAAATATATATATGAAAAATTCTATTTCATCATTTCACACACCACATATTTGAAGATGTTTTGAGAAATGTTATCTCACGAGTTGAGTAGAGAGAGTGTTATCATTCATATATATATATATATATATATTACAAAATGAGTACATTAACCCATTTAAAGGAGCTATACAAATGTAAGGAGTACTAAAAAAAAGGAGAAATATTAGCCTAAACACAGAACTATACAACTAGACTTTGGAAGATTAAGAAGTTAACAAATTAGCTAATACCTTTATGCTTAAGGGGGATATGTTTGCCAAAATCTTGTAGTTGATTCTTGGTCGTCTTGCTTTCATTACTTATATTCCTCCTAAAACATAGTCGTGGGAGGCAACAGAGGCCAAATTTGTGTCTCTATCAACTTGAATGGACCTTTGAGTAGTGGTTTAGTAAATATATTAACAAGCTGATTAAGAGAAGTTACATATTTAGTCTCCAAAGAACCGAGCCCTCCAAACCTCCAAGGCAGTGTTTAAACCAATAACAATGCCAAGAACTTATTCAAACAATGTGGATATAAGCCATCCTTTAAGCAACGTATCAGATCAACACCACTTCAAATAAAGTGGATTTGGCGGAGGTGTAGATGACTTGCCAGTAGGAGTTGTAGTGGAGATTGATTCCCACCAGTATTGAACCCTTGAAGATCATAGCTCTCAAGAATACATATGTTTAACATCTAGGTTTTCCAGAGCAGAAAGTTGGAAGAGTTAAGTTTGAGAGAAACATAGTTACCTACATTTTGTGAGATAGGGTATGGGTAAGGATCTAGGGACACAAAAGAGGCAAAGAAAGTTGAAAACTCCATGGACAAAGGAAAAAAAAAAACAACTCTCTACCAATCCATCGTGGCTCTTCATATCATTAAGATGCTTTGAGAAATGCTATCTCACGAGTTGAAATAGAGAGTGTTTATCATTCATACATAAAGTAATATTACAATATGAGTACAACCCATTTAAGAGAGCTATGCAAATGCAAGGAGTGCTACAAAGAAAGACAAACATTAGCTTATACACAAAACTATCCAGTTACACTTTTCAAGATTAAAAAGTTAACAAATTAGCCAATATCTTGCCACTTCGAGGGGATGTGTTTGGTGAAATATTGGGATATGTTTGATTTGGATTTCTGCTTTCAGTCCTTGTAAAACTATATATAATATTTTTTATTAAATATGAGGTATATGAATAATAAATAGAAAAATTCAATTATTAAAAAAAAACTATAAAAAAACTATAAATATAGATATATATATATATATATATATATATATATATATTGATAAGAGGAGTGGGGGGTTCAAACCTAAATTTTTCATTTGGAGAACCGCACTATATGTCATCAGGCATTAGGCTCTAATTCTCTCTCTCTCTCTCTCTCTCTCTCTCTCTCTCTCTATATATATATGTTATTGTGAGCTGGAGGCAAAAGCGGGCACATATATAACTAAATCGTACTGTTGTTAATTACTAACAAAGAAAAAAAGAACATTTCCATCTCTCTCTTCAAGATGAGTTTCTCCTCCATTTTTTGGCTCTTTTTCATCAATTTACCCATCATCCCCAACTACCTATCCTCATCAATTTTCCAACTATCAATCCTTAATCTCACTTCCCCTCTGATCCTTCAATTTACTCACTTTTCACTTCTGCAACACTCTCCACTTTTCCACAAAAGAAAATCCTACTTTCCCGCAATCGATCCCAGTCTTTCCTCCTTTTGTCAACCCAATCTTCCCCTTTCCAAGTATAGCTTCCAGTCACCTTTTCCGAGATGTCCAAGAAATCTCCCAATATCGACTTATTGGTACAGAAAACAAAAGCACTCACATGGGATGATATCATCCTAGAACCTTTCGAAGAAGTTGCAAAGATAGCTGACCAAGTTCTCATTAGCAAGTTGGTCTTTTCCAAGCCTCTAAACAAGTACACTTTACATTATATTATTATAGCGGCTTGGAGTTTTGTAAAAGACCTTAGGATTGAAGACCTTAGTACAAACACTTTTCTATTCTCTTTCCCTACTCGAATTGATAAATTTCGTGTGTTTAACAATCGGCCATGGAACTTTCGAGGCTTTCTTATGGTCCTTAAATGGTGAAACTCAGAGCTTAGTTTGCAAGAAGTAGACCTAGTCTATTCAACTTTTTGGGTGCAGATTTATGGACTTCCTCCTAGGCATATGACTGAAAAAACAACCACTAATATTGGTAAAGTCCTTGGCCATCTTTTGGAAATAGATCAAAATCATGTTCCCAATTCTAACAAAACTCAATATTTGTGCATAAGAGTCAAAATCAATGCATACCAGCCTTTGTCTGATGGCTTTACAATTCCAAGAATCAATATGAGTCTTGCAATTACAAAGTTTAAATATGAGAGACTTTCAGATTTTTGTATAGTTGCGGTAGACTAGGGCATCTCCATCAAGCCTACTTTTTCCAATTCAACCTGATGCTAGACACGGTAACCGTATAGAGTTCCCTCTCAGAGAGTCGTCCCAAGAGGTACTGATAACCATTCTCCGCCAACTACTTCCGCTTGTAAAAATCCATGAAAAACCCTATTTGTTCCACTCAATCTAGTTCTGAAAATCCCTGAGACAAAGGAAAATCGCCTACTGTTGAACACCTGGGCAAAGGAAAGGCAAAGTTGATCCCCATTTTGATCGACATTCAAAAAGAATATTGTATAGATCCTTTCTTTTGTAGCTCTCAGGGATCGTGCATGTTGAACCTCAAAGAAATCATTGTTCATCATGCATAGGAGGATAGCGTTCACCATGTAGAGATTCAGCCTCTTGAATGGTGTAGATCTCTTTTCAAGGGGACACGTGGCTTTAGTCTGTAGGAGGCGGCTTTGCCCATGTAATTTATAAGAAAAAATATTTGCTGCAGCTAAAGCCCGGCTTTAGCTAAGCAATCCCCCATTTATAAATCCCAATACGCCTACTTTTCCAATGCTCAGTTTCCATTAAATGTTGTTCCGAATCCTGATCACCCACGTACCCCCCCATCCTCTGATCCTGAACCAATATCCTTCCCTCTTCGGACCAACAATCAGCGCACATTGGGCTACTCAATGGGCTATTTTGATTTCTCAGCAGCCCATCTTAAACAAGGTCCCGAATTTCTTCTTTACAAGCTAACCAAGCAGATGCCCAACTCCTTTCTTTAAACTTATCATCGATCACCTCAAAGTAGCAGCCTAACCGAACAACTCCGCAAACTCAACATATAACCTCTCCTTTAAGCTTAGTCCTTTAGGCCGATCTTGTCTAGCATTTAACTTGTTCCATTTTGCACATACTCCATCTGAACCAACCTCCTTTCCCTTTCTCACTTCACCAACCTGAAAGCCTTCTACAATGATAAACCCGAAAGTCCCTTAACTCCCCTTTCCCATTCCAACCCCGAATCCCACTAAAGAATTGCCAAAAAAGAGGAAAAATCGAGTGGATGAGAGACTTGGTATGGACCTTCCTTACAAAAATGTTTTTTGAGATCACAATTTGTTCTTGAAGATGCAGGCGGCAATGCTAATGTCAATGATAGCTCTTCCAACCAGAGTTCAAATGTCGACCCTGAACTTTCAAAGAAGATCCAAAATAAGAACTAACAAAAAGTCCCAAAGTCAAAATCAAGCATGAGGCAACCAATGGAGGCCCGATATGCTCCATACCAGTTCCATGGTCTCCAAGTTTCAGGTAACTAGGTCTAGACTTAGACAATGACCATATTTTCCTTGAATCTCATGGCCAAGGTGACAAAGGCTAATCCGTCACCCTAAGAGACATGAAGCTGTTATTATTTTGGAATTGTCGGGATATAGCTTGACCACGTGCAATCAGATTCTTGAGAGCTGCCATCAGGGTTTGTAATCCTGAAGTTATTTTCCTTTTAGAAATCTTGTTGTCTTCTAATGATATTGCTATTATGGTTAATAGGATAGGCTTTAACCACTTTTTGCATATCCCACTCCTTGAGAAATGGGGTGGTCTTTTGTTTATGTACCATCCAGGCTTTGATTTTGATATTGTTCATATCTCTAGTAATGTTATTTCTATTTTAGTGTATTTTGATCCCTCTCATTTACCATGGCTTCTTTGCATGGTTTATTGTCCAGCTCCTTATAGTAAAATACAATTCTTTTGGGACAAATTTTGTGAAAATTATTGAGGCCTCCTCTGGCCCATCCTTTGTTATAGGTGACTTAAACTCCATTTTCACTCAGTCTGAAAAGTCTGGTGGCAAACCTTTTGCTCAATCATCCAATCCTAGTGGTCTACAATTTTTATGGATATGTGTGATTTTATTGACCTTGGTTTTAATGTACCTCAATTTGAACATGGTCCAAAATGATCTAATTCAAAATGCTTCAAACTTAAAAGATTTGGGGACATTGAAGGAATTTGAAGTTTTTAAAAGGATCAGAACATGGTCAGAAGAGACCCTAGAAAGAGTGGTACATTAATGGTACATTAATGGGCCCATTAAGAGTTTGGAATCTTCACTCTTTTAGCCATATTCAATCCAATCTTAAGCTTCTTACCTCTAAGTTTCTCTCATTGCAATCCCAAAATGACCCTTCTTCCATTTCTCTGGAACTTGATCTCCAAGAGAACATTAATGGGCTCCTCTCAAGAGAAGAATTGCTTTGAAAACAAAAATCTAGAACCACCTCACTCACCACCCTTGATCTAAACATAAAATTCTTCATGCATCAACGATTATTCGATGTCAACGCAACACAATTGAATACCTCAAAATTGGGAAGAATAATTGGACCTCTGATCACTCTATCATTATTTCAAAATTCCAACAACTTTTAGCAACTTTACACCACCTCAAATCATCCTCATCCAGATCACTTGAATAGTTTGTCACCTACAATTTTTTTTTTTTATTGGGATAATTGATGAGTGTATGAAAGTATACTCTAAATACTCTATTAATGAATTAAAATACTATAATATAAATAGAAATAATAAGATATAATTTATGTTATTAAATTAAATTTTTTTTCACATTGAGATATGCTTAAGCACATTTTTATAATATTTTAAATCTCAAATATTGCATTATTGATAGGTGGTTTGCACATGGCTTGACTTCAACTTCATCACTTTGGGCTGCATTTCCATGGATCTTTGTAGAAAATGGAGAAGTAAATGCATGAGACTTCAAGTTTAAATCATTTTCATGGTTGTCGTGCACCTCACAAGTGTCTAAGGGCTTCAATTGGACATTTTACTCATATTATAACAGACAGGCCCAACTCACTCCTTCATGTGGTTTACATTAGAGAAGGACCCACCATACGTTTCAACTGGGCTCGTTTCCAATTCACATGAGCCGCATGATGGACTTAAGCACTCAAGGGTAGGGCTGAGCAGAAATCCAAAAATCTAACTCTGAAACCGATTCTGATCCAACTCTGACAAGTCAAAGACAGAGTTGGATCCCCCATCCCGTCGCGCCCCCCTCTCCCCCCAAAAAAAAGTTGGGGGCGGAGGGTGATCTCTGCCGACTTCGACTTTACATCCGACTCCAACTCTGATATTTTGCACATAAATATAAAAATATATGTATTATATATATATTTTTAATATAACTATTACTTATATAGATATATAATTAAATTAACTTATAGTGTAATGCCCCAATAAAAAGTTCAAACCGCGTGACCTATACTCCAAAAGGACTAGTCAATAATACAATTAAAACCCTATTAGAACTTTATAAAGAATAAGAACTTCTTATTCCTAAGTAATGTGGGATCCCATACACCACCTACTCTTATCATTATTATATGGGGTATCACAAATAATAATAATTAAGTATTATTCTAAAATAATCTACTTAATATATAATAAACATCTAATATATCATGACATATATATAAAGTTATAAGTTACTAATATAGTAATTTATAAAATAGTAGACCTCTACTAATTTATCATGACATAAACTCATGTCATAAGTTATAATACTAATGTATAAGGTATATAAACTTATAACTTTCTAATATATATATTTATAAGATAGTAAACATCTACTAATATAACATGACATGAACTAATGTAATAAGTTATAATACTAATGTATAAGTATTAAAAGTTACTAATATATAAGTGATATAAACTTATAAGTTACTAATATAATAATTTATAAGATAGTAGACATCTACTACTGTAATAAGTTATAATACTAATGTGTAAGTGTTATAAGTTATTCTTTAAAAAAAATTGTTATAAGCTACAAATGTATAAATAATATAAACTTATAAGTTACTAATATAATAATTTATAATATGATAGACATCTACTATTGTAATAACTTGTAGAGACTAATAAGTTATAAATTACTAATAAATATTAAGTGTAATACTAATGTTGGAGAGACTATTACATAAAGACTAATTAAATTTAATAATAGTATAAGCTAATGTTTTCAAATAATCTACTTATAATAGAATAGACATCTATTAATTTGAAAATAAACTAATGTATAAATTCAATACCCATGTTAATTTGAAGACTAATGTATAAATCAATACCCATATGAAAATAAACTAATGTAAATATAGATAGATAATTAAATTAATAGACATTTATTGATTAACATTATAAACTAATGTATAATAGACATCTTAAAATATAATACTTATAACTAACCTTATCTTTAAAAAAATGAAGATACTTACGAAATTGCCCTGCAGAGCTGCAGGTCAACTTAATCGCTATAACCTGAAATGATGTCATTTCCAAAGAAATGACAAATTGCCTAATACCCCCTTGCGACAATCTCCATTCTTCAATCTTTAGTTTTCAAAACCCTACCCTAGCAGTTGCCTCCCTCCCCTCGCCTCTCACTCGGAAATTGCTTGCCTCCTCGTCGCGCACGCGACACAACTCTCTCTCTTCTCCATAGCCACTCCTATGGTAAGTGGTAAGTGCGTGGATGAAGAAAATCAAATTCTCATTACTTCTTTTTTGAAATACTTGATTGGAAATTATTTGGATATCATTTATGAGGAGAAAAGTTATAAGTTAGACACAGGTTACATATTTAGAGCTTTAAAGAAAAAAAAAACTTATATATATGTTAATTTGACATACCTAGTGATACTAATCTCCTACTTTTTGATATTTTAATGTAGAATTAACTATTGGTATGACGAACTTACTACGTGAGGATGATTGAGATTTGAGTTAATTACTTGGCAATAGCACCATCTTTATTTTGTTTTCATGTTTGGGAGGTTGTGATGTTTATTAAGATCTTTTTAATTTTTTTGCAGGCATTTGTTGGAATGGCAGCTTGCCACTTTTAAAAAACTGTTTTATTTAGTTTTTAGTAATATGTTTGTGGAATATTTATTTTTGTCTAATCTCTAGTACTTAGTTTGGTGTTTTCAGGCGTTTAATTTGTTTGGAACTTGCTATTTATTTGATTTACCTAGAACCTGGTGGTTGGTGTGGCGCCCCCAACTTCTGGTTAAGAAAATACGATAATCGAGACATCAGGATGCTGACAACTCAGGTCACACACCTCAACGACTAGTGCTAAGTGTATGTACAAAGTGATAGTGTAAAATTAAAATGCACAACGGACAAGTTAAGTTAATTACTAAGTATCAGAATTTTAAAATAATATAAATCAGTTTTACTCAAATTCTCCAACAGGAGATTTAATACACTCGTTCCAAAGCTGAAACATAAAATACATATTTATCCAAAAGGGAAAAACATTTTTCAGGATAATAAATTATAATACAATTACTTCAACGACGGAACCACCTCCTCATGCTCAGCCTCCTCGACGTCTGCATCCAAAATCTACAAAGCCAAAAATGATATCGCAGGTAAGTAAATTTCAAACAAATCACAAGATAAAAATACATCCATGCAACAACAAAACACATGTACGCGACACCATATGCATGAAATTCAAAAATCATTTTTCTCAAAATAAATAAATAACCACATACGTCAAAATCACATTTTGGCCCAAAATAAAATTTCAATAAAAACATCCATCATTTTCCCAGAAAATGATACACGTAAATCCATTAATGCCACAATCATTTTTTTAGAAAATGATCTACGTAAAACCAATAATCAAAACCCGTCATTTTCTCTAGAAAATGGCCTCAACATCCATTTTATTAACCGTATGCACCACGATCTCTTTTAGGGACCATTCGCACACCCTGACTCTCACCATCACACCGTAGGTAACGACCACGCATGTGATTTCGGAATGGACGATGCTTAGCTAACTGCGCCTAGCACGTACCATGATCAGGCATCCCCTAGCCCCCACCAGCAGAGGGGCCACAGAGTTGGCACGAGAGCGTTACCATTTCGTCAGATCCCGTTGTTGCCCAGCGACAACTCAGGGGACGTCACTCAGTATATTCCGCTCTCGAGTCCAGAGGAGTTTCACCAAAATAATTCTCCATCCGAACTTGGGGTCGTGTTACCCATACACCTGAAAACCATTAACACATGAAAACCCAGTTTTCATTTCCAATACATGAATGTGCATGCAATTATACAAAAACACAGTTTTCTTTTACAAACATGAACATGCATGCACAATGCAATGCATAATACAATACATAAAATATCTAACAACTAACCAATATCCAATATTTGTTATTGTAAAATACATTTGAATCTCAAAATTTATTTAGAAAAATACTTCTAGCGGGTAAAAACATAGATCTTCGAATAAGCGCCGATCTACAGCCCGCATAGTGGGCCACTCTGTATGTTGGGTTAGGGTGCTCGATTTGACACCAAAATTTAGAAAAATATTTATTGAAAGGTGGATAATCTTATGAAGGTGGTGGTGAGGTGGTGCAACCACCAAAATGTGGCAGATCTAGCTTAAAATGGGTGAAAATCCATTTTTGGATTTTAGTTTATACACGAGGAGGTGAGGCCATAGATGGGAAAACTGAGTTAGGAAGGTGGTTGGCTGAGTAAGGGGGACCTTTTGGTGATGGAGGTGAGATCCACGGGGGTAGAACGGTGGCACGACGAAGATAGATTCATTTAGAGATCCATTTTAGGTGGAGGAGGAAGGAAGGAGTTAGGGTGGCTATTGGCGGTGGATTTTGTACTCTGGAGGATAGGAAGTCTAGTAGTGGTGGTGGTGGGCCAAGGCGGCCAGTGGTGGCGCCGAAAATGCAAGAAAAGTCATAAGACCCATTTTAAGTTTATGGCCGTGTAGGGGCGGTGGGGTGATCGGAGATGACACCTCCTATACCGGTGGTGGGGGCGGTGAGGGTTGGCGACCGGCGGTGACGCTGTTAGGGTAGGAAAGCTGAACCGGAAACCAGGGGAGGGGGGCTGGTGTCGCTCGAAGCTGGGGGGGAAACCAAGAAGAAAAGAATGAAAAAAGGAAGGAAAAAAAAAAGAAAAAAGAAAAAGGAAAAGAAATGGAAAGAAATGAAGTCCAATTCTCACAACTAGAGTCACAAAATCACTTAAAATTACACTATAAATATATATATATATATATATATATATAAGCTCATTCCAAAACACACTTAATTACAATAAATAAAATACATCAAATAAACTCCCATAATAAAATAAAAAAATTTAATTCCAATTATTAAAATAATTACCTCATATTAAAATTAATAAGAAAAGCAACATAACTCAATATTTCAACCTAAAAACAACGTAAAACTAATATTAACTAACTAATTGTTCAAACAATAATTTTAAATAAATAAAACACAACTAATAATATTATTAAAATAAATTAAAACAATCAACAATAAGAATAAAATAATACGTAAAAATACACGAAATCTAAAATCTTACAGTTGGTACTTAAGTTGGAACAATTATTTTGGTGCTTCACTTGCAGGCATTTGTTGTTTATTTTAATCGTTGTAATCTTGTAAGAACATATTATTATGAGTAATGTGGATGGATGATGGGTGTGGAATGTTCCAATGAATGTGGATGTTCATTTTGGATGTGGATGACTTTTGGAAGTGTTTATTTTGGATGTGAATGTGGATGTTTATTGTAGATTTGAAGTGATATTTATAGTTGTATGTGGCTGATTTTGAACATTATGAATATATATTGTTTAAGAATAATAACCATATCTTGTTTTTTTTTTAAATGAATATATTGTTCTTTTAAGTTATGAAAAGTTTAATATTTTACACTACATAAAAAATTAATAATTCGTTTTTTAAAACTAAAAAAATAATGGTGTACAATATTTTTAGTTGGATCTCTAGTGTTCGATCGACCCAAATGTGAAGTTGAAAGAAGTAAAAAAAAAAAGAAGAAGCCCAACATAAGCCCAAAATAGTGAATACCCAAAGAAAAGCCCAAATCCAACTTTACATCAGCTTTGCTCTAACAAGTTGGAGGCGGAGCGGAGATAGGCTACCTCAGAGGTGGAGTTAGTGGTAATGCCCCACTTTCGACATAGTCGAAGTCGGAGTCGGTATACGAGCATACCGACACCGAATAGGTCGGTGCTTAGCCCTACTCAAGGGACCCACATCACTTATGAGGCTATGTGAGTTTTAATTCAAGTAGGCATGACTTATACACATATATGTATATTTATGATATGAACTTTAGTGCCACATACACGTACGTGAACATGTAGAGACAAAGTTTGGAGAAATTGGCTGCCATTTGATTTTTCTTGGAGATTTTTTTTTATCCATCATATATATCGACAACTAAATTCTTAAGTAAGGCTAGAGATGAATTTGCACACTTGATGGTTGTGGCACCCCCGACCCCCATATGTGAATACGTGGAAGACGATACACCTGGATGATAACCACACGGGTCACACCTTATCGATAAGTGCTCCAAGGTGTGTGCATCAAACGTAAGGTATATAAATAATATCCGTAGCTGAAAGGAAAACACATACATTCTAGTACTAGAAATTTAAAATCTATAACTCAATAAAAAACTCCTTACAAAATTATTACAATTATCCACTGACCAATAAGATGAAGATAAACCATTAACTCAAAATTATAACAGTCTAAAACTTCACTTTTCAGATGGAGCCGGTCCAACGCTCAAACTCAACTTTTGTAACAAATCTACGGTTCTATAAAACAAAATCGTAGGTGGATAGGAAACACCACATATACGTGAATTTTAGCAAGTAAGCAACCAACCACAACTAAGAGTTTAAAATACATTCATGCAACCAACATATTTTTATAAATACACAATATTACAAGCAAGAATAAATCCACCCATTTCCTTGAAAAGGACTCATTAACAGATGCAAGAATAAATCCAAACACATGCAAGAATAAATCTATTCTTTTCTCCAAAAGGACACATTAACACATAGTTTTAGCCCACAACACAAACCAAACATAAGTAAAACTGATCTATCATTTTCTAGAAAGGAACATATCTGTCCATTTTCTAGAAAGGAACATATCTAGCCGTATATGTCATACATCCTTTTCTAGAAAGGAACACATCTAACAGTACACGACAAAAATTCAGTTTCTGGCTCACACACAAAATTCTGTATTTTTTTATTTAGTGTATACCATAGTCTTTCCTAGGAACCATCCATACATTCTGGTTCTCTTTGTCACATCACGGATAACGATTGTGCATGTGATTTTGTAACGAGTGATATCCATCTCCGCACCCAGTGCGTACCATGATCAGGCATTTCCTAACTCTCGCCAGCAGAGGGGCCACAGAGTTAACACGAGAGCTTTACATCTCATCCAAACCTATGGTCGCCCAATGACAATACATGGACGTTACTTAATTTTTATTTGCTAGTGACTAGAGAAGCTCCATCGGGATATTTTTCCATCCCAACTTGGGGTCATAATACACACACGCACCCACATGTTGTCTCAAATCAATCAACATAACACGTTTAAAACTTTACAACAAATAAATAATAACGCATATGCATGAAAAACAGTTATTGAACGACATGGCAAATGCACCCAAAAGCGTCTATATCACAATTATTGAACTCAAGGTTTCAAGTTTCATGTAAATCTACAAATGGATTTTGATGATAACAAATGAATCCAAAGAATAAAGAAATCTCAAGCTCAAGTTGTCCACACAATATAATCAAGCACATCAAGGAAGCAAGCATGAGCAAGAAGGGAACAAGTTCATATTAAAATCATAGAGTAATTTTGTAAATCTTTTAAAAAATTTGAAATTAGGATTAAGGCTCAAAATTAATATTTTATCATAAAGCATTAAAATACATTTTCCACATATGCATGAATATTTTGAAAATTAAATTTGAAAATTTTGAAATATGATTGATTGTCATCTTTCACATGTGCATGACATGATTAAAGGTTTGAATTTTGAAAATATTAAGATGATTGATTGTCATCTTTCACATGTGCATGTTTTATTTGAATATTTTCAAAAGTGGTGGATGATTTTCTTGACTTATGCAAAAGGTAGATGCCTTTATTTGAAAATTTTGAAAAGTAAAGTGTGCTCCTTTTGTCATATGCAAAAAGTAAAAGATTATGTTTGAAATTTTTGAAAAGTAAAGTGTGCTCCTTTTGTCACATGCAAAAAGTAAAAATATTAGATTTGAAATTTTTGAAAAGTGAATGATGATATTTTTGACATGGGAATCTTTTCAAATTTGAAATTGAAAACTCATTTGCCTATAAATAGCTCACTTGAGTTTTGTAAAATTCACAACAAGAGCTTACACATCTATTGCTAAGTTTTGCATCATTTCTTCAAAGCTCTCATTCTCTCTTTTCTAAAGTTTTGAGCCTTAATTCTTGTTCTTGTTGAGAGAGATATAGGTTGCGCTGTATTGCTTCTATCTCACTCATTGAGGAGTGTACTTTGATAGTCTACCTACTATCAACTCTTGTATTTGTAAAAGGGTGTGTATAACCCTTGTGTGTGTAGAAGGTGTTCTACACGGGGAATAGTTAAATCACCAAGTGTGAGGTGATTGGAAGTGTAGAAGGTGTTCTACATGTGGAATAGTTAAATCACCAAGTGTAAGGTGATTGGAAGTGTAGAGGGTGTTCTACACGGATTCTTTGGAGCGGTGCTGCTCAAAGGTGTAATAGGTTTCTATTTCCACCTAAAGGAGATTGAATAGTGGATTTGGGAATCCTCAAGAGGTAGCTTGAGGCGAGGACGTAGGCGGTGGGGCCGAACCTCGTTAACATACTGAGTTTGCTTCTCTCTTACTCTTACTATTTATATTTATTGTTGTTTCATATTTTGTTTATATTTTATATTATATATTTGATTTATAATTGTTATTTTTTTAAATACAACTCAATTCACCCCCCCTCTTGTGTTAGTCATCTGGGCAACAATTGGTATCAGAGTTAGAGCTCTATTATAAGATTAACTATCTTTTGAGTTAAGATTTTATGGCTAACATTGCAGCTTCATTTGGTGAAGGTCAATCTAGCAATCGGCCTCCACTCTTTTGCGGAGACAATTATTCATTCTGGAAAGTTAGAATGAAAATATTCCTTCAGGCTCAAGGTCGAGAAATCTGGAAATGCATTGTAAATGGACCTTATATTCCATCAAAAGTGGTTGATGGAGTAAAGGTCAAAAAGGAAGAAGAAGAGTTTAATCGTGAAGACGATAGACTTTATACTTTGAATTTAACTGATATGAATTTATTATATAATGCTCTCAATGGTAATGAATTTAATAGAGTAATGACTTGTGCTACAGCAAAGGAAATTTGGGATAACTTGGAAGTTACTTATGAAGGAACTTCTCAAGTCAAGAAATCAAAAATTTATATTCTTACTCATGAATATGAAATGTTTAAGATGAATGATGATGAATCTATTTCTAGTATGTACACTCGTTTTACTAACATCATAAACAGTTTAACAGCTCTTGGTAAAATTTATTCCAAAGTGGAGATAGTAAGAAAAATTCTCAACTCTCTACCAAAACGTTGGGAATCAAAAGTGACAGCGATTCTTGAAGCTAGAGACCTCAAGAAACTCGAAGTGAATGAACTCATCGGGTCACTTATCACCCATGAGTACACATTGAAAGAGGAGAAGAAGAAGGAAAGTCAAAGAAAAGCTTGGCACTTAAAGTTGTTCCACATGAAAGTGAAAGTGATGAAGATGAGAAAAATGACGACAAAGATGAAGAAATTGCAATGATAGTAAGAAGAATTCAGAGGTTCTTAAAGAAAAATAAAACTCCTCCAAGGAAATCCTTCAATAAGTTTTCCAAGAAAGATTCAGGTAAAAATGACACTTTAATTTGTTATAAATGCAATAAACCTGGTCATATCAAGCCAGATTGTCCTCTGCTAAAGAAAGATCGAAACAAAGGCAAAAAAGCAATGAAAGTTACGTGGGATGATGATTCAAGTAGCTCAGATAATGAAGCAAGCAATGGAGAATCAGCAAATCTTTGTCTTATGGCTAAAGATGACATTGAGGTAACAAATCTTGATAATATTGAAGATCCTTCATATGAAGAATTGCAAAATGTTTTAGAAGAGGTATATGAGGAATTTGAAAAATTGGGTATCAAGTATACTGTTTTGAAAAAGAAAAATTCTTCTTTAACAAACGAAATTGATATTTTAAGAAAAGAAAGTATTGTTTTGAAAGATGAAAATCTTGAGTTGAAGAAAAAGAAAACTGATTTAGAAAATATTATTGAAAACTTTACGAATGGAAAAAGAAATTTTGAAAAACTTCTTGGTAGTCAAAGATGTGTTTTTGATAAGGCAGGCTTGGGATATAAGCCAAAACAAAAATACAAATCTTATAAAAATTTCTTTGATAATCCTTCTACATCAAAATCCAATATTCAAAATTCTTTTCATAAAAATAATTTTGTTAAAAAAGGATACTATTATAATCACTTAAGTTTTTCATATATGTCACATGCTATTTGTAATTTTTGTAATAGAAATGGTCATAATTATTTTGCTTATCCTATTAGAAGAAAACATACAATGACTATTAGGGCCATATGGGTACCTAACAATCTTATTTCTTCTAATACTAATAAATAAAGGACCCAAAGAACTTGGGTACCAGGAATTGTTTTTAATTGCTTTTGTAGGTATGCATGAAGTATTCTACAGGTAAAAATAAATGATTTTTAGATAATGGATGCTCAAGATACGTGACAGAAGACAAAACTAAATTCATTGACTTCACTTCTAAAGAAAAAGGATGTGTAATATTTGGAGACAATTCAAAAGGGAATATCATGGAAATAGAAGGAAAGATCATCAAATTTTAGTACAAGATGCAACCAAATAGTGGAAACATGTGAAAGATCATCCAGCGGAATAAATTCTAGGAGAACCTTCACGAGGTGTAAGTACTCGATCATCTCTTAGAAATATTTGCAATCATACTGCTTTTCTATCTCAGATTGAATCTAAAAATACTGATGAAGCACTTCTTGATGAATCTTAGATTCTAGCTATGTAAGAAGAGCTTAATCAATTTGAAAGAAATGATATTTGAACACTTGTTCCTAAACCCAAAAATCATACTATTATTGGAACAAAATGGGGTTTTAGAAACAAGAAACATGAGTCCGGAGTCATTACTAGAAATAAGGCTCGACTAGTGGTCCAAAGTTTCATTCAAGAAGAATGAATCAATTATGATGAGACATATGCACCAGTCGCAAGATTAGAAGCTATTCGAATGCTACTTACATATGCTTGTTATAAATATTTCAAACTTTTTCAAATGGATGTTAAAAGTGCTTTCTTAAACGGTTTTATAAATGAAGAAGTATATGCTGAGCAACCTCCAGGTTTTGAAAATCATATTTCTCTAAATCATGTTTTCAAACTCACAAAAGTATTATTTGGACTCAAACAAGCTCCTAGAGCGCGGTACGAGAGATTCGGTAGTTTCTTGATTGAAAAAGGCTTTTTAAGAGGAAAAATTGATACAACTCTTTTCATTATATACGAAAATGATGATATTCTTTTGATTCAAATTTATGTTGATGATATAATATTTGGTGCTACTAATGAATATGTGTCAAGATTTTGTTAAAAATATGCAGGAAGAATTTGAAATGAGCATGATGGGAGAACTTAATTTCTTTCTCGGATTGCAAATCAAGTGATCAAAAAGTGGAACATTTATTAATCAGTCAAAATATATCAAAGAGTTACTCAAAATTTGAGATGGAACGTGCGAAGGTAATTGGAACATCAATGAATCCGACCACTAAATTTGACAAAGATGAAAGTGGTAAGCCAGTTAACTCAAATGTATATCGAGGTATGATTAGTAGTTTATTATATTTGATAACTAGTAGACCTGATATTATGTTCAGTGTATGTTTATGTGCACGTTTTCAATCATTTCCAAAACAATCTCATTTGATTGCAGTCAAGCGGATTTTTAGATATTTTGCCAGTACCATTGACTTAGAGTTATGGTATCCTAAATATAATTTTTTTGATCTTATTAGTTATTCAGGTACCGATTATACTGGTTGCAAAGATGATCGAAAACGTTTTAGTAGAATATGTCATTTCTTAGGTCGTGCACTAGTTTCCTGATTTAGTAAAAAAAACAAAATTCTGTTGTACTATCTACTGCTGAGGCAAAATATGTTGCTGCGGGTAGTTGTTGTACTCAAGTTCTTTACATGAAGCAACAACTTGAGAATTTTAAACTTATGTATAATCACATTCCAATCAAATGTGATAATACAAGTGCTATAAATCTTAAAAAAAAAAAACCCAATACAACATTCTAGAATTAAGCATATTGAAATAAGATATCATTTTTTTTTAGATCATGTGCAGAAAGGCGATATAGTACTGGAGTTCACAAACACACACGATCAGTTAGCAAATATATTCACAAAACCCTTACCAGAAGATAGATTATTTATGATTAGAAGAGAAATAGGTATGATGCATGTTATGAATATCTCTTGAAAGATAGATCAGAATTCATAAAAATAGAGAGATATTTTTTTAAAATCCTTTTACATAAACTTGAGGTTCTTAGCCTCATGTTTGAGACGCTCATTCTCTTTATACAATATCATGTCATCCCTATCCATGGGAACTGGCAAGCGGAATGAAGAATCCAATAGAGATTTCAACTTTTTATTCTTCTGCCAAAAGATTCCTTCCCTTGTGTGAGACTCTTGAACAATTCGTTGAAGTACAACAATTTGTTCTTTAAGCTTTTCAACCTCATGATTTTTGACTTGTAGCCGCTGGGAAAAAGCGACAATAGAGGATGAGTAGCGAGTCCCGAGACTCATCAAGTCGTAGATAGCATCGGAGTCTGGCTTATTAGCCAAATTGTTGTTCTCTTGCTGCAACATGGCGCCAATGGTAGCTGCAGAAAGGACATGAGATTGAGATGTAGAATACCTCATGGATGCATCTAGAGGAATGTTAGAAGAATGAGCCATTGAGAAAAGAATTGAAAACTTAAAGCAAGAATATTGAAGGAATGCAGATGAGTTATAGAGATGAGAATAAGATTTGATACAAATCGGATGAACTTTAAAACTACAAATCGGATGAACTTTAAAACTGATTTTATAGAGATAGCATAAAGAACAAGACAAACTATTGTCTCTTCAAATCTTATTAGTCAAAAGAAATATAAGATATGCTGGACACACATTGTCAAAAGTTTTCTTACTAGAAAAACGGTTCTCTGCTCCTATCATGGCATTGACGGCCTTAGGAGAGAAGATTGATGGTTGATGCGTCAAGGGTTCCTGATTCAAGTCTGAAACATTAGTGGAAGAGAATTGTTCGGTCATTCTATCGTTATGGAGAAACAGAACTCAGGTCAAGAAGCAATGTTTTTTTTTTTGGTATCCGATTAGTGAAAATGATTTTTTTTATAGAAACTCAGAGCCTTCAAACCCGTTTGTCAACAACATCAGGCGATTGATCTGCTTTCGCACCGACTGCTAAAGCTAGGCCTCCAACCTTTACAGGTTTTGTCAGATACGCGTGGCTCAGCACCGAATTGCCAGAGTTAGACTTCTAACATTTGCAGGTTTTGTCGGACATGCATGGCTCCGCACCGCATTGCCAAAGCTAGGCCTGCAGCTTTTGCTGTCTTTGTCGGACACGAATAATTTTAATTATTCATCTTCAAATCTCTGAAACATCTAATTCGTCAATAACATCAAGCGGATTTAAATCTTCTTCCGTACCGAGATGATAAAATTCGGCTTCAACGTTTGCAAGTTTTGTCGGACACGGGTGGTTCTAATTTCTACAGTCTCTACTAACGCAGCGTTTTATTTGTCTATTGGTTATTGTAGGAATATATCTTATTGAGTTAATTATGATTCCTTTTTAATGATGCCAAAAGGGGGGGAAGTTTTAGACTAGAACTTTAATATTGTTTAAATTGCTAAACTTGTTATATATGCTTGGAATTATATTTATATTTTTGCTTGAAAAACTAACGCACATTCTCAGGGGGAGCTTAAGTATTAATACAGGTTTCAGGTTCTATCAAGTATTTGTCATCATCAAAAAGAGGGAGATTGTTGAACTCAAGGTTTCAAGTTTCATGTAAATCTACAAATGGATTTTGATGATAACAAATGAATCCAAAGAATAAAGGAGTCTCAAGCTCAAGTTGTCCACACAATATAATCAAGCACATCAAGGAAGCAAGCATGAGCAAGAAAGGAACAAGTTCATATTAAAATCATAGAGTAATTTTGTAAATCTCTTAAAAAATTTGAAATTAGGATTAAGGCTCAAAATTAATATTTTATCATAAAGCATTAAAATACATTTTCTACATATGCATGAATATTTTGAAAATTAAATTTGAAAATTTTGAAAGATGATTGATTGTCATCTTTCACATGTGCATGACATGATTAAAGGTTTGAACTTTGAAAATATTAAGATGATTGATTGTCATCTTTCACATGTGCATGTTTTATTTGAATATTTTCAAAAGTGGTGGATGATTTTCTTGACTTATGCAAAAGGTAGATGTCTTTATTTGAAAATTTTGAAAAGTAAAGTGTGCTCCTTTTGTCATATGCAAAAAGTAAAAGATTATGTTTGAAATTTTTGAAAAGTAAAATGTGTTCCTTTTGTCACATGCAAAAAGTAAAAATATTAGATTTGAAATTTTTGAAAAGTAAATGATGATGTTTTTGACATGGGAATCTTTTCAAATTTGAAATTGAAAACTCATTTGCCTATAAATAGCTCACTTGAGTTTTGCAAAATTCACAACAAGAGCTTACACATCTATTGCTAAGTTTTGCATCATTTCTTCAAAGCTCTCATTCTCTCTTTTCTAAAGTTTTGAGCCTTAATTCTTGTTCTTATTGAGAGAGATATAGGTTGCGCTGTATTGTTTCTATCTCACTCATTGAAGAGTGTACTTTGATAGTCTACCTACTATCAACTCTTGTATTTGTAAAAGGGTGTGTATAACCCTTGTGTGTGTAGAAGGTGTTCTACACGGGGAATAGTTAAATCACCAAGTGTAAGGTGATTGGAAGTGTAGAAGGTGTTCTACATGTGGAATAGTTAAATCACCAAATGTAAGGTGATTGGAAGTGTAGAGGGTGTTCTACACGGATTCTTTGGAGCGGTGCTGCTCAAAGGTGTAATAGGTTTTTATCTCCACCTAAAAGAGATTGAATAGTGGATTTGAGAATTCTCAAGAGGTAGCTTGAGCCGAGGACGTAGGCAGTGGGGCTGAACCTCGTTAACATACTGAGTTTGCTTCTCTCTTACTCTTACTATTTATATTTATTGTTGTTTCATATTTTGTTTATATTTTATATTATATATTTGATTTATAATTATTATTTTTTTAAATACAACTCAATTCACCCCCCCTCTTGTGTTAGTTATCTGGACAACAACAATTATATCAAATATTCAATTCACAAACAATAAATTACAAGGTGATTCCATCTTTCATTTCTTGGTCTCAGGCCCAAACAATCTACTCTCATATTATTATTAATAATAAACACTTCACTAGGCTTGAAGTCTAGTCCAAACAACTAGAAAATATATAATACTGATGTATAAATATTATTTTAACCCTAAAATTGAGTTCGGAAGATTACTTACAGCACCTATAAGCAATTTGGGTCATTACGCACCGGTCCACGATCATGTGATTAAACGAGCTTGCATGTCACGACTCAAGCAAACACACATACATAAATGCTAGAGAGAAAAGGTTATCGTAGCGGGGTAAATTCGTACGTTGATCGCCTTTTGGCACGGCTAGTGGTATCGGAAACCACTAACTTGAGTGTTAACCATTTTGTCGAGTTCAGTGCTGCAATACGGGAATATGTTGGGTTTCAGATCTAGGGTTTTGGTCACTAGACCTGGGTCGTATGAGGGTGGCTAACATGGTGAGGAGTTCGTCAGCAGTGGTGGAAGGGTCATACATTGTGGCTAACATCGCGTACGATGACGTCAACCACGTAAGGTGGCAGTTTGGGCTAGGTCTAGGTCAGTATGACACCAGAAACGAGGGGAATACTCATTGGAGGAAGGAAAATCTCATGGTGGTGGTGGTAAAGTAGTGCAAATACTGGAAGGTGATGGATCTAACTTGGAAGGTGACGGTGTGGAAACCAATTTCCAAGTTTATGCTTATACACGGGAGGTGGGGCCATGGTTTGAGGAGTGGAGCTAGGGGGAAGGTCAGTGGAGGCAGGGGGAGCTTTTGTTGCTAACAGTGAGGTCGTGCGGTAGCCAGTGGTGGCGCGACGAAGTGAAACATGTGGGTTTCAAAACCCATTTTGTTGGTTACTTACTTTGGTTGAGGAAGGAGAAGGGATGCGATGACCCATAATTTTACCTTTCTTTGTAATTTAATATTTTAATATTAAATATGTATTCTTAATATAAATATTGTGTGTTATGAGTTGGTTGATTTTAATAGTATTTTAGTGTGGTTGTGTTTAAAATATTTGGATATTTCATTTTCATTTAAAAATTATTTTCATGTGTATTGGTAAGCTAATTTATTTTCATATATTATTTTATTGTGGTGCATTTAATTTAATGCTTGAATTTAATTTCATTATTTTATTGTGATGGTATTTAAATTAAAGTGTTTCAAATTATTTTATTTTGATTTAATGTGTTTTAATTAATTTATTTCAAGTGAATTTCGATTTGGGCTTATATTTACATATATTAGTGTTGAGTTTGGGGTTTTAATATGTCTTGGGCCATTTGTGAGCCTAGCCCAAGCCCATTCATACCCAGCCTGTGATCAATAAACCTAGCCCCTCCATTTTCTTATACGGCGACATTTAAGCCCAATTGGTTTAATGAAACCCAGACTTCTCCTTTTGCACACGCGTCTTCATCTTTTTCCGGTCTTCTTTCTTCTTCATTTCTCCTTCTTCGCTCCTCTATTTTCCTACAGCGTCCGTAAGCCTAAAAGTCGAATCTTTACAATATTTTTCATCTTCATTTCATTCACGTGTTATTTCATCAAATACCCTGTATGTAGATGATTGTTTCCCTTCCATTTTCACTGTCGATCTATGCTGTACATGCTCCTAAATCAGCCCCAAATCGTGTAAATGAAACACCCTTTGCTTAATTGATTGGTATTAATAGGGAGTGAGTTTGTTTCGCGAGTAATGGTATTGTAATATCTTTGGATGATTTATTTATAAGATCGATAGTAGTGATCAATAAATTCTTATATTCTTTGAGAGGGAAAAGTTTAACTAGTCCTTCATACATTATAATTTTAAAGAGCTTGAATTATAACTATTCATGACTAATCCTTTTAAATTATAGATCTAGATTTCATGTCTTAGTCTTTCTTTAGGTCATTACAAATAATATTAAAGTTACCCATAAAAGTATAGGATTTGAGTCATGACACTTATAATGGACTTAACCTAAAAAAAAGAATGTTGGAGATTTAATAGGAGCGATTGTTATATCTCAAATTGTTTGGGAGTGACAAGTTTAACTTCAAAGTGCTCCAATTGCAATAATGATTAGTCGACCCTTAAGATTTTAAGCCCGTATGTAATTTAAACTTTCTTTAATTAGGTTGTTAAAACGGTATTGTTTTAATTATTATATATAAATAAAATACTCAAACATGAATATGTTTTAATCAAAGACATCATCCATGACCACACGACCATAAGAAGTTACCAATATACTACAAAGACATCGTGTCACAAAGGGCATGATCATTATACTACAAAGTAACAAAAATATCATGAAGCTGGCGAAGACATCGTCATAATGGGCTGTCAAACATAAAACTTTTCCTTCCCAATTGGAGGGCCATGTAGTCATTATAGAAGGCTTTGAATTTCTTAATTCTACGTAAGGTAGGATCCCATTCACCATGTTTCTATACACAAGTAATTTAGGATATTATACATGTTTTTCGTCCTTCATTTTATAATTTCCATGCAATCACCTCGATTGATATATTACATTTTAAATACTTTTGTCAGTTAAATACTTAAATAAAAGATAAATATATGACTTATTAACTAAGAAAATTCATGATAAAGATAATGGAAAATGCTAATGCCTATTCAAGAAGTCGGCATCTTTTGTAAAAAACACATCTGAAGCTCTCGATTTTACTTTTAAGTCCGGCCCTTTAACATCTCTTTTGTTCATTTATTCTCCTTCTCCTCAACTAGAATATCTCCTCTTCAAAACCCCCTTGTAATCCGAAAATTATAGTGGTGTTTGACTAGTGGTTTTCTCGCCGTAAGATTACCGTTTTACATCGCTTATCCTACTCCCGGTAAGTATTTTCTCTAGTTTAAGTGATTAATTTATTTATGTGTTGATCTTAATTTATTTTCGTCGTATGATTTTATTTATGATTAAGTTTTCAATTTTGTTAGATAATAATCACATTTTAATTATCTACATTAAGATGATTAATTTATTATGTTTATAATAATTGGGTTTATTATGTGAGTTGGTTATATATGAACAAATATCATTTTATTTAAATTAACTTTTTTAATTAATTAATTGTTAATGTTATTTATTGTTTTTATTGATGTTGTTTTATATTTATTTATTTGTGATATTTATATACATTGGCGTGATGGGCGCAATTTTAGTGGCGAGTTTGTGGGTGAAAGCGCAAGGTCGTTGTTCGGCATCTTCACTAACATTTGGGGTTTTTAGCGAGCATATTGTAATATTTTCCAAATAACTTTTTGAAATTTAAATATATTTTTGTAGTAACAAATCTATGTGTGATTGGTTGATGATGAGATTTGTTAGTTGTTGAATATTTTGTCTCTTGTCGTGTGCATCGCAAAGTACATGCATGTTCATGTATATATTTGAAAACTGGGGAGAAATAATTTTGGGTATATTTGAGCGAATAGTTTGAAAGAGATGTACTGTAGGGAGGTGGTTAGCAAGGATGGTGGTGAGTCCCACTTGTGACTCTCGCCTATGGTGCAAGCGATAGGAGTGGTGGTAAGCAGAGATGGTGGTAGAGTCTCGCTTGTGATTCTCACCGACAATGCTTGATAAATTGAAAGAGAGGTAAAAGAAACTGTAGGGATGGTGATAGAGTCCCGCTTGTGATTCTTGCCCACAGTGCACACAGTAGGGATAGTGCTAAGCAGAGATGGTGGTAAAGTCCCGCCTGTAATTCTCACCTACGGTGCATGCAGTAGGGATGGTGGTAGAGTTCCACCTGCGATTTTCATCTACAGTGTTAATTGGATTTGTGAGTCATTTTCTAGGAAAATGACGGATTTTGATAAATGAATTTTCGGACTATTTTCTAGGAAAAAGGTGGATGTTTTCAATGGATTTATTCTAGCTCAAAATGATATTTTGGCGTGTGTGGAGAACTATATCTTTTTGGGAAAAGATGATTCATTTTAAGTCTCGTGCATATGGTACCATGATCATGCATTTTTGTTGTCGCATGAATGTATTTTAATCTTGTGGTTTGTTTGAGATTTTACTTATTTGCAGTACCATTTTTGGTATCGTAGATTCTGATGCAGATGACGAGGAAACTGAATCTGAGGAGGCGGTTTCGCCATTGGAGTAGTTTGATGTAGTTTATTATTTTGGGAAGATGTCCTTCCCACTTTTGATAATTATGTTTTTTTATATTTCGACTTTAGGATGACTATATTAAATCTCTTGTTGGAGAATTTGTTTTAAACTGATTTGCAATATTTTAAAATTTTGGTACATAGTTATCGATTTGGCTTATCCGCTTCTTCTTTTATTTCACATATGTTGCATGTTCACACTTTTTGCATTTGTCATTAGGGTGCGTGACCCATGTTGTTATCACCCTGATACCTCGATTCTAGTGTTTTCGTACGTGAGAGTTTGAGGGTCACAGGTGGTATCAGAGCGGTTCGACTCTGGGTAAATCCACTCATTATCTAGAGACAATGCCAGATAATTTTGTTTGTTTGTTGATTTGTTTGTTTGAATTCAGGGAGTAGGATTGAAGGTTCGTTTTGGCAGAACAATGGTGAGACCACGTATGCCACAGATTGTACCAGATGATGATTTGTTGCGAGGCGACAGAAGTTTTGCCTTGGCTAGAGCTTTGAATCGGATGGCTGACTTTCTTCGGCAGGTTTCCCAATCACAATCTAGGGTCGAGCAGGAAGGATGCTCTTATGAGCGATTTTCGGCACACTGAACTCCACCTTTCTCAGGCAAAGAGGATCCACTGCGGGCTGATAGGTGGATCAAGGATCTTGAGAGGACTTTCGAGATTTGTGGGAAACTACTTGCTCCAGGGTGAGGCGGCATCTTGGTGGGAAATAAAGCGAGAAGTTCTGGAAGAAGAACTAGAGTCATTCGCTAACATGAATTGGGAGCGGTTCAAGCAAGAGTTTGATGATCGTTTCTTTCCAAGATCAGCTTGGCATTAGAACACTCACCAACTTGACTCAGGGAAGCATGACAGTCGAGGAGTATGCCCGCAAGTTCTTGACACTCTGGAGATTCGCCAATCACCTTATAGCAACTGAGGAATTGCGAGTGGAGCGTTTCCAAGAAGGTTTGCGCATGGAGATGCGTCGAAATGTGGCTTGTCATCAAGTGTCAACCTTTCAACAACTTGTTGACCTTGCATGTGTTGTTGAGCGAGAGTTCGCTATCCTTATTGGTTCTTCCCCATGCCAGAAGAAAAAAAGCTTTGGTGAGGGCAGTTCTGGATAGCCTCAGAAGTTCATGTCAAGGACCAGAGCCTATCCTCAACCATCTACTGGAGTTCGTATAGGAGGTCGAGTCCTTGTTTATGGAAGATGCAATAGAGCTCATGAAGGCGAGTGCCATCAAGGGAGTAATCGGTGTTTCAATTGTGGCCAGACAGGACACTATGTTCGTGATTGCCCAAGCATGAGTCAGGGAAGTCGTGGAGTTCATCGTAGTGGCAAGGCTAAATAGAAATAGCAAGTGCAAGTTCGAGTTTTTGCTTTCAAACCTGGTGATTATGATGAGAAAGCTCTTGAGGTGCAGGATGCAGAAGTCGTCACATGTATGGTTTGATCTTAACTTGGGTTTGTTGCATTGTTTGGTTTAATTCTAGTTATCAAGTTGGTAGAATCTAATCTTGTCAGAAAGAGTTCATTTGTATAAATTCCATGCTTGTACTTTGTTTGATTCAGGTGCACCGCGATTTTTGTGTCGGCCACGTTTGCTCAGATTTGTAATCTCACAGTAGAGCCTCTATCTCAGTCTATAGTAGTGGCCTTACCTAATGGTGAAACAACGTGTTTCTCTAAGATTTCTTTGGGTTACCCTTTGGGTTTTGGAGATTGGACACTTGATGTAAGTTTGATCGTGTTTAAGTTGCTTGGCTTCGACATTATCCTTAGCATGGATTGGTTGTATCGGCATTTTGCTAGTATTAATCATTGGAGTTGGGCTCTCATTTTTTCAGTTTGAGGAAATTTCTAGTAGAGAGTTCGCAGCAAGATGAGGAAGTTTTGGTACGACTTTTAACGTTCGTGTTGACGATTTTGCAAAATTAAAGACTCTTCAAAAAAAGGATCTGAAGCTAATCGACATCCGGAGAAGAGTTAGAAAAGATAGAGGACTGGCACATTTCAGCTTGGATAAAGAGGGAATTCTTCGATTTCAAAATCAACAGGGGATACCTTTAGATTCAGAATTTAAAAAGCGGATTTTAGCGGAAGCTCATGCCGCTCCTTATTCAATTCATCCTGGAAGCAAGAAGATATATCAAGACTTGAAGAAAAGCTACTAGTGGGAAGAGATGAAGAAGGATATCGCGTTGTTCGTCTCAAAGTGTACCACTTGCCGTCAAGTTAAGGCTGAACATCAGAGGCCCATCGGTACTCTTCAACCTCTTCCAATTCCTGTATGGAAGTGGGACGATATTGCAATGGATTTTGCAGTGGGGCTACCAAGGACACCTAGCGAGAAGAATTCAATTTGGGTGATTATTGATCGCTTGACTAAGAGTGCTCATTTTCTACCAGTTACTAATACCGACACCTCGAGTAAGTTAACTCGGTTGTATATTAAGGAGATCATGCGTCTTCATAGAATACCTAGGACTATAGTGTCAGATTGAGACCCTCGGTTTACGTCTCAGTTTTGGAAAAGCTTGTAGTCAGCTTTGGGCACCAAGTTGAAGTTTAGTAGCGCTTCTCATCCTTAGACTGGCTAGTCAGAGTGCACCATTCAGAGTCTCGAGGATATGCTATGAGCTTGCATTTTGGAGTTTAAGGGTAGCTGGGAGCATTACTTGTCGCCGATAAAGTTTGCTTATAATAGCAGTTTTCATGCCTCCATTTAGATGGCCCCGTATGAAGTCTTGTATGAGAGGAAGTGTAGATCGCCTCTATTTTGGGATGAAGTTGGCGAGAGTCGATTACTTGGACTTGAGATTGTGCAAGAAATGAAAGACCAAGTTCAGATCATCAGAGACAAGACGGCAATAGCGCAGAGTCGCTAGAAGAGCTATGTTGACACGAGAAGAAAAGAATTGTCCTTTGAAGAAGGTGATTGGGTCTACCTCATGGTATCTCCTATGAAAGGCGTCAAGCATTTCGGTAAGAAAGGAAAGCTTAGTCCGAGATATGTCAGTCCTTACCAGATTCTTGAGAAGATCGAACCTGTCGTTTATCAGATCGCTTTATCAGTCTACTTTTCAGATGTTCATGATGTTTTCCACGTATCATTGCTGAAGAAGAGTTTCGGTCAGTAGGAATCGCGCTTCATTGACCTAGAGAGTATTCAACTTCAACCATATTTGACTTTTGAAGATGTGCCAACTCAAATCGTGGATTGGAAAGAGCAGCAGCTGAGGTCTAAGACGACACCTTTAGTTAAAGTGTTGTGGAGAGATCATTTGGCTCAGGATTTCTCTTGGGAAAAAGAAGCAGATATGAGAGAGCGATACCCGTATTTGTTTAAAGACCAATAGATGTTTTCTCTAATCAGATCACTTGTGTGAATTTCGAGGACAAATTTTTTTTTTAAGGGAGAGAGGATGTGAGGATCTGTAATTTGACCTCCTTTATAATTAATTATTAAGTATGTATTGTTAATATAAATATTGTGTGTTATGAGTTGGTTGATATTAATAGTATTTTAGTGTGCTTGTGTTTAAGATATTTGGATATTTCATCTTCATTTAAAGATTATTTTCGTGTGTATTGATAAGCTAATTTATTTTCTCATATTATTTTATTGTGGTGCATTTAATTTAATGCTTAAATCTAAAAAATTTTAAGGATTCTTTTTTTGGCAGATGGGGCTTACTTTGGCTCGGTTTTGTGGTGTTTCACGTGAGTTTTCCCGCTCATTCCCACTCTCAATCATTTGGTTTCATGCCTATTTAAGGCATCGGCATCCTTTGTAAAAACCATATCTGAAGATCTCGGTTTCACTTTTAAATCCGGCCCTTTAGCATCTATTTTGTTCATTATTTATCCTTCTCCTTAACTAGAATATCTCCTCTTCAAAACCCCCTTGTAATTTTCTTGCCATAAGATTACCGTTTTACATTGCTTACGCTACTCCCGGTAAGCATTTTCTCTAGTTTAAGTGATTAAATTATTTATGTTTTAATCTTAATTTATTTTCGTGGTGTGATTTTATTTATGATCAAGTGTTCAGTTTAGTTAGATAATAATCGAATTTTAATTATTTACATTACGATGATTAATTTATTATGTTTATAATAATTGAGTTTATTATCTGAGTTGGTTATATATGAACGAATATCGTTTAGTTACGTTAACTATTTTAATTAATTATTTTAAATGTTATTTATTATTTTTATTGATGTCGCTTTTTTTATATTTATTTATTTGTGATGTTTATATATGCTGGCACAATGAGCATGACTTTAGCGGATAGTTTGTGGGTAGAAACGCAAGGTCATTGTTCGGCATCTTCACTAACATCTGGGATTTTTAGCGACCGTATTGTAAGTATTTTCCAAATAACCTTTTGAGATTCAAATATATTTTTGTATTAACAACCCTATATGTGATTGGTTGACGATGAGATTTGTTGGTTGTTGAATATTTTATGTATTGTCGTGTGCATTGCGAAGTGCATGCAAGTTCATGTTTGTAAAGGAAAATTGGATTTTCGCATAATTGCATACATCTTCATGTGTATATTTGAAAAATGGGTTTTCATGTGAGGAATGATTCTAAATATGTTTGAGTGAATGGTTTGAACAATTTAAAAGAGAGATACTGTAGAGATGATGGTAAGTAGAGATGGTGGTAGAGTCCTGCCTGTAATTCCCGCCTACGGTGCATGCAATAGGGATGGTGGTAAGTAGTGATGATGGTAGAGTTCCGCCTATGATTCTCGCCTATGGTGCTTAATAGATTGAAAGAGAGGTAAAAAGAACTGTAGGGATGGTGGTAAGTAGGGATGGTGGTAGAGTCCCGTTTGTGATATCCGTCTACAGTGCATACGGTAGGGATGGTGGTAGAGTCCCGCCTGTGATTTCCGCCTACGGTGCACACGATAGGGTTGGTGGTAGATTTCCGCATTCCACCTACAATGTTAATTGGATTTGTGAGCCATTTTCTAAGAAAATTGTCTGAGAAAATGGTGGATGTTTTCAATGGATTTATTTTAGGCCAAAATGATATTTTGGCATGCGTGGAAAACTATACCTTTTTGTAAAAAGATGATTCTTTTTTAGTCTTATGCATATGGTACCATGATCATGCATTTTTGTTGTTGCATGAATGTATTTTAATCTTGTGGTTTGTTTGGAATTTTTCTTACTTGCGATACCATTTTTAATATCGTAGATTCTAATACAGAAGATGAGACTGAGCCTGAGGAGGCGACTCCGCCATTGGAGTAGTTTGATTTAGTTTATTATTTTGTGGAATTGTCTTTCCTACTTTTGATGATTATGTATTTTTATATTTTGACTTTAGTATAATTGTATTAAATCTCCTGTTGAAGAATTTGTGTTAAACTGATTTGTAATATTTTAAAATTCTGGTACATAGTTATCGACTGAGTTTATCCACTACTTCTTTTATTTCACACATGTTGCGTGTTCACACTCTTGACATTTGTCGTTGGGGTGCGTTACCCATGTTGTCATCTTTCTGACGTCTCGATTCTCATATTTTCGTACGTGAGAGTTGGGGGCGTTACAAGGGAGGGGCTATGGTGGCTTGGGGTTTGTCGCTGGTGGTGTGGGAAAGTCGCCAGCATGGTTGGAGGCCATGGTGGACGACGGTGGCAGAGCTCACTTGAATGGGTATCACAATAACCATTTTGTGTATGTATCTACGTGGAGGAGGTGGGGTAGCCGACGAGGCTAGGTTCACTAGTAGGGGGTCGCCAGAGGGAGGCAGTTCCAATGGAGGGGATGGTGACTGGTGGGGTTGGGGCAGAGCAACGGAGATTCGGCCATAGGGGGTTTTCTTGTGCTCGAGAGAGATGAGATGGTGAAGAGAGAAAGAGGGAGGGAGAAAGTGAGGGGATTGGCTACCTCTTCGGGCTATTTATAGGTCCTACGCGTTAGTGTCTTCAAACGGATAAATGATGTGTTTAAAATATTGATTCGAAAACACATAAAATCAATTTAACTTAAAAATACTCTGAGGAATTAAAATAGAATATTATTTCAACTTAACTTTAGTTTATATAATAATATTCTTCATCATTATTTAAGATGATGAAGTTTACTAATTATTTAAACGAATAAAGCCATATATTTAAATCGGAGATTTAAAACATAATTAAAATCCTACAATATTTTAAATAATTAAAATCGGGCTTATAAATGATTGTACAATTATAATATTTTGGAGCTCTTCAAAATTCTACCAAACAAAATAGAATAAAAATAATAAGACTTAATATTTTAATAAGTTAAAATCAATGAACCAATACGAAAAGATCCAATAAAATAAGATGCCCATTAAAACAAAATAAAACATAACAAATTAAACTATATTGAAACTAAAAATAGTAAACCAAAATATTAATGATAACTATTCAAATGAAAGAATCAATAATACTAATTGATCAAAATAACTAAAAATACTAAAATTAGAGATCTCACAAACCACCAATAACCATAATAAATAAAACAACAATAAGAATAATCAAATAAAAAGAGATAAATAAACCACAAATAATAAATAAGATAAACCTCAAACAAATATCTTAAAATCAATTCAACAACCAACAATATGAATAAAAGCAATAAGTAAAAATGCACAATACTTGGGGTCTCACAATGCTATTTTTAATTTATTTTTAATTCACGTATTTGATTTTTAATTATTCAAACTCTTTTATTTTATCATTCCCTAATTATTATTGATATTTTTTCTTCTGAATAATCATAGAATCTATTCATTTTATAGATTCAGACATTCTTTTTCTATTAAATAGTTTAGATATTTGATTATGTTTAGATCAATTGATTATCTATATTGATTTAATTCTCTGCTACAATATTACTTATTAAGTATATTGTCATCGTTGGAATTTTTTAATAAGGATAATAATTTACATAATTTAAAAGTGGTGAATGATTTTTCAAAGGGTTATACTTGGTTTATATTTTCCGATTGAGAACGTTGGAATTGACTTCTTAATTGTGTAATTTAATATATTAAGAATAAATAAAAATACCTGATTTGTGCAAGGAATTCTTGACGCTTTACTGTTCGTAAATTTGAGTAATCTTTTCGTAATCATTTATTTTCATTTTAAATTGCATTCGAAATTAATTTTTGTTTTCTCGTTGATTATTAAATACTTTCTTTAATTTTTTTATTCTTTCTTTTGTTTTTAATCTGTCTCCCTGTGGAATCGACATTCCAAAACTGTACTACAACTATCGCATTATTCTTTGGATATCATCAATAATAAATTTCTCTATTCAATTCCCTTGCTGAGGACATTACACATGTTTTTACGCAACTCCCTTCCTCTAAAGTCATTGGTCTTGATGATTTTATTGACCTTTTATATAAAGCTTATTGGGACATTATTAACGACGACATGATAGCAATTGTGCAAAATTTTTTCACCAGTGGAAACTCCTCAAGGAGTTTAATCACACTAACCTAGTCCTTATCCTAAAAGTTGACAAACCAAATGAAGTTCACCAGCTTAGACCAATTAGTCTTTGTAATGTGTGCTACAAGATCATTGTGAGAATCCTTGCTAATCATCTTAAAACGATTCTTCTCGAACTTATCTCCCATTGCCAATCAGCCTTTATCCCGGGGAGACTCATCCATGAAAACACCATCTTGGGGCAAGAAACTTTTTACCATATGAAAAAACAAGAGAGGTAATAAGGTCAAATGACAATCAAAATTGACATGGAAAAAGCTTTTGACTCTATGGAATGGTCTTTTATTCTCTCTATCCTCCATCATTCTAGTTTCAAGCCTTAGTGGATAGACTAGATCAAGAAATGTATCACCACTGTTTCTTATTCTATCATTGTCAATGGATCTCCTCATGATTTCTTCCAATCAACCTGAGGTCTCAGACAATGAGATATTCTCTCCCCATTCCTCTTCATGTTAGGAAGTGAAGTAATCTCTAGACTCATCCTCAAGAATTAAGACCCCTATCGTATCAAAGGTCTGAAGCTATCTAGAGACTGTCCCACAATCTCCCATTTCCTGTTTGCTCATGATGTGTTCCTTCTTGGATGAGCTTCTATCCAATTAGCTCAAGCTTCTTCTGAGTGTATTAACACCTATAACTCTTGATCGGGGCAAAGTATCAACCAAAGGAAGGCCTCCATTGATTTCAGTACCAAAACTTCTCTGGGCACCAAATCCCACATAAACTTCATTTTTAAATTCAAAATCTCAACCCCCATCCACAACTTACATGGGCCTTCCTATTTCCAATGGTGGTTAATTTAAGAATTTCTTTAAGAACATTATTGGAAAAATCAAAAAAAAAAGTAAGGTTGGAAAGTAAAAATGCTTTCTCAAGCTGGTAGAACGGTCCTCGTAAGATCAATAGCCAGTGTAATACCCAGCTATGCGATGGCTACCATATCCTTCCCAAAATTCATTGTGCATCATCTAGATTCCATTTTCAGAAGATTTTGGTGGGATGTCCCGAAATCCTCAAGGAAAAAGTATACTCCAAAGTCCTGGAAAGACATCTGTTGTTGTAAGTCCATGGGGATCTTGGTTTTAAACAATTGTCTTTTTCAACTCTGCTTTTATTGCTTTTATTTCAAAACTTTCTTGCTCAATTAGAGTTGATCCTAATAGTCTTTGGAAAGAGGTTCTATCAAATAAATATCTCAATTCTGCCTCCTTTAACAACATTATCTCCAAGCCCACTGATTCAAGGTTTTGGAAGTCCATCCTCAAACACAGGGATCTCATCAATACCAGCTACTGCTTCCAAGTTAATAATGGCACGATGACAAAAACCTGAAATAATGGGACGATGAGACACCTCTACTGATTCAAGGTTTTGAGTTGTATTCCCAGTTTTTGGATTTCGGTTGCAGTGGTTTCTTCAAATTTGGCATTAAGAAGTAGGGAGTTCCAAATTCTAGGTTCTTTCAACGTGAGTTCAGAGATAGTAGAGGTGTGGTCAATGAGGGTAGAGTGTGGATTGCCACCCTTCTAACCATTAGATCCCAACCAAATCCACACTCTACCCTCATTGACCACACTTCTACTATCTCTGAACTCACGTTAAAAGAACCCAGAATATGGAACTCCCTACTCCTTAATGCCAAATTTGAAGAAACCACTACAACCGAAATCCAAAAACTTCATTTAGCAACTCATAATTTTCATTCCACCCCTGATAAGCCCAAAAGGTTTCATCACTCTTTCGATCAATATTAAGTTAAATAAGCATATGCAACTGATCTCATCCAAACTCGAGACATTCTTGCCTCTTCCCCCAATCCTATCAACTCGAAAAAAAAATCTGAAAACTAAGGCTAATTTGCTTTGGAAGACAAAATCAAAAGTCTCAAACTCTTCTCAAATTCATTATTACATTTTTTTCAAATGTCTATATAAAATATAATAAAAATTTTAATTTTTTCAAATTTCAAAACCACTTTTTCAAAATTCAAAACAAAACTAATATTAAAAAAATATTTTACAATAATATTTTATTCTTTTTTTAACTTTTATCTCATCTTATCTCTAAAAACAAACATGACCTAAAAATGCAGGACAAACTTAAACTTTTCTTATGGAAATCTTTAATGAAATGCTCCAACCAAATCCACAAAATCTTCCCTTTGGATGATGATCAAATTAGCCGCCCTCTCTGCCATATGGAACTAGAAGATCTCCCCCATCTTTTCCTAAATTGCTCCTACTCTAGAATTGCGTGGAGATTATCTCTAATTGGCCTTTGGACATCTCTATATTTGCCAAAAAACTTGTCATCAATTGGGTCAACAACATTATCAATCCTTATTCTATTCTCAAAATTCCTGAGGACGATCATCATCGTTTCTAAACTTTTGCCATCATTGCCATGGATTCTATTTTATTCGTCTAGAATAGACTCATCCATGATTATATCCAAACCACCCTTTCCAATTTTGTCTCCTTGGCAAAAAATAGATTTTAGAATCATGTTCATGCCTAGTCAGTCACTCTTAATTCCCATTTCCCAGAGTATTAAATAAGTTTTGTAGCAAGCCTCACTTGAAACATGGATCATCGCATCATTGCATCAATCGGCCATAGCAACCAGGGAGAATTCTCCTTCGCAAAAACAAATCGCAAGTGAAGTACGGTTAACAATTCAAGAAGCATAACAAAGGGGCTTTGAGCACAATATCCTGGAAGGAGACTCAAAAGTCGTCATTCAAGACATCCTAAACTCCACACAAAATCAAGATTGGATCATCAATCCCATCATTCAAGACATTCAATTCCTCTTCCAATCTTTCAATTCTTGAGAAATGAAAAAAATTTATCGATCTTCTAATTAATGTACGCACGACTTAGTTATTAATAATTAGCAGCAACACAAACTCTAGAAAATATGATCCAAATACCATCCTATCTATTCAATTTCATAGTGGCCGTAAAGACGGCCACCAAGGTTTGCCCTAGTTCTTAAAATTTTGTATTTTTTAATGTGTACTAAAACTTCTTGTACTTGGTTTCTATTAATATTATCCTCTGTTATGCTTAAAAAAAAATTGTTGACAGAGAAAACTCGATCGGTCCAAGAACTACTCATGAATATATATATATATATATATATATATATATATATATATGGTACCTCTGAAAATGAGCTCACGCCTGTCGTTTCCTCTTTTGTCTCTTTCGGTGATTGATATATTAATCCTTTGGAATCTTGGCCGAAAAGAAAGACTCGGTCCGGTTTCCATCCAAACTGCTACGATTACGAAATGAATATTAATATATAGATATATATACAGCTGCGCATGCTACGAGTACACAAAGTTAAACCAAGTTATTCGTCACAAGTACGTAACAAAAATAATTTTATAATATAAGATATCAAATCATATCATTAAGTTATTATAAATATTTCGGCCTGTCCGTCGATATAATCATATCATTAAGTTATTATAAATATTTCGGCCTGTCCGTCGATATATATATATATATATTATAAAATTAAAATTAAAATTAAAATTATTAATACAAGATAAAATATTTTAAAACTCCTTATTTTTTGTAAAATTATTAAGGTCTCTATTTCTTTCTTTTTTTTCTTTCTCTTTTTTTTCTTCTTCCTTACTTGTTTATGATTATTGTACAAAATTGATTGAAAATATTCATATTTATATATATAAATTATTGTACAAATTACTATATATATATATATAATTTTTAAATAAATTACCCCACATCTTCGTCAAAAGTCATTGAGAAGAGGTAAGGTGGGGAAGATTCCCCTGCATTATTACAACAATATATATTTATATAATATATATATATATATATATATTTGGCCTTCTATAAGTAGCTAACTAGATAGGGAGAGAGCAGGTAGAAAAAAATGAAGAAGGGAACGCATATCCTGGTTATCGCCTTTCCACTACAAGGCCACATTAACCCAATGCTCCAATTCTCCAAGCGCCTTGCCTCAAAGGGTCCTAGAGTCACCTTTGTCTCAACCAGCATCATAAGCAACTCCATATTGCAGACAGTGCAGGAAATTGACAGTGGTTTAAACTTCGAGACAATTTCTGATGGCTCTAAGGATGTCAATCATCATAAGACGGAAACCCTCGATGAGCAGCTCGAGCGTTTCGAATCGATAGTCCCGCAAAACTTGGCAAAGTTGATCGATAGACAAAAAAGTTCCAAACATCCTCCGAAAGTTCTAGTGTATGACTCAATGATGCCATGGGCTCTAAATGTAGCAAGAAAAGCTGGGGTGAATGGAGCTCCTTTTTTCACGCAGTCGTGTGCGGTTAATGCAATATATTATCATGTGAGTCGAGGAGCAGTTGGGCGGATTCCTGTAGAAGGGCCTTGGAATATAGCTCTGCCCTCGATGCCATCACTAGGTATCAGTGACATGCCTTCGTTTCTTTGCGACACGCACTCCTACCCAGCTCTGGCAAAACTCGTAGTACTCCTTCAATTCTCAAACTTTCAGGAAGCTAATTGGATCTTCTGCAACACTTACGACAAGTTGGAACATGAGGTACCACTACGTACTTCCTATAGTCTCGGCAATCGATACCTACATGCATATAGTCTTACATACATACATGTCATGAATATTCAGCCATACCTACATACATACATACATACATCTCTGTTCTCCTAAGTTTGAGGGAGCAAAATTTACAAACATAGTGACATGCAAGAGTGTTCCAAGTACGATTCATGAGGCTAGCAACCCTTTGATGAATTGTTTGTTGGAAAAGAGTAGGTACTATGCATGAGTTGATCGTCTTCTAGTCTCAGGTCACTGATCTCATCCGTTAATTACATGCCATATATGCCTGCATTTGTGGGAGTACTTGTGGGCCTATGGCTGCTGCTGTCATATAATTAACTTAGCTCAAGGAGCAGGGGCGTGAGATTTTTTAATTTGTTGTGCTCTTGGTGATGACACGTAGCACTAGATGATAAGAGCTATATATAATATTTCAGTAAGAGACGGAGTACTGCACTGGGAGATTAGGCAGGAAGATTAGGCCTGGTTTGGACGATTAGGCAGGAAGGTTAATCTTATTCATCTTATTTTTTCACATCTCATATTCAGATATCATAAATATTTTTTAACTTCGAATTTTTAACTTTTTCATCTAATCTCTACCAATTATTACAATTTTTCAAACAGCTTATAAACAAAACCCAAAATATAATTCAATTTTTTTCAAATATCAAAACAAAAATGATATTAATAAAAAAAAATTAGATTTTAATAATATTTTAATTTTATAATATTATTATTCAAGTTTTTCTCTTTCATTTTTCAAAACTTCATAAATATCTTAATTCAAAACATTACATTATTATTTACAGATTATCTCATAATTTCCTCTACAATCCAAATCAAAGCTAATATTCTTGAGTACATACATGAATCGAGTGAAAACGACTACTCATGGAGCAGTTAATGTATATAGCTTAAGGTTGTGTTTGATTGTTGGAGTGAACTTAACTTATTTCAAACCATAATTATTGATGAGGTTTAATTACTACTTTTTCAGCTTTCTATAAAAAATTAAATTCATATCACAATCTACTTCACACATTCAAACACATATTTTAGTCTATTTACATTCAAACATATCTTAATAAAATTTACAAAATACTATTATTCACATATCAACTCAAATCATTTGAGATCATCTTATCATGATCCAAATTAATATAGCTGCTTTGAGAGTGCACGAGTGGTACTGCCTTAAAGCGTTGTATGATAATATTTTGGAGTACTCTTGTTTGGTTCCTCCTAGTAATGGTAAAAAGCACATGACATATTGTGGAGATCATGATGGATGCATATATATATATGGGGCGGGTAAAATCCAAACTAATTACTAGTGATCCGAACTAATTACTACAAAGGTGTATATATATATATTTAGCTAGGGTGTAAAAGCATTAATTTGATCTATATAATTATAATAATTAAGGATGACGATATATCCTTCAAAGGGAGACAATTAAAGCTACGCGCTCGCCTCACGGTGAACATAAACGACTAAACGAGCCCATATGATTCTAGTAATAGTACAGCTTGCATGGACTTGCTAATGGAGCTGGATCAAGGGTACCTTTGCATGCGCGGATCGAGTTGGATCAGCTGGCATTGCATATATTAAATCCCGGGATTTTTTTAACAGAGTTGATTTTTTTTTTAAAAAAGAATTTGAATGAAACTTATACACTCTAGACTTGGATAATTAATTAGTTTTCGAAAGACTAGTGATTCAATGTTAAAGAGGTGTTGCTGTATTCAGATCATGATCTTGCTGATCTTTTTGTGCATATATGTCCTAGTCCTTTAGACGAATTTTCTTTCTTCTAGTCCAAAGCCACCCAACAAAACGAGTCCAAATCCGCTTTCTTCCTCCTATATGTATATTTATTGGTTTGGGAAGTGGGAACCACATGCATGCATCTAATGAGTGGAAAAATGATGCTAATTTGTATATACATGTCATGATGATACGTAACGTAATCAGCCAATCTCCAACCTCATCCATGAATTATCTTCTACAAATCTCAGACAATCATATCTGACTTGAAACATGTCATCTTTTTCCTGCTGCATCTCCACACACACACACACACACACAGAGGTCAATGAAAATTGGATATTGAACCAATTCTCCAATATCTAGGAAGCAAATTGGATATTGTACAACACTTCTGACATGTTGGAAGATGAGGTAGCTTCACAACTATTTCCCTCGTATATGCATATGTACGATATTTAATACTGTTTGTACATGCCTAAGTGCATACATTTGGCAATACAATATCTATCGATTCATCTGTTTGAGCAATTTCATATATTTTTTTTTCCCCACGAATCTGTTTAACACAAGCTTTTAAATCCCATTAGGTACTGACTTGGATGGCAAGCCAATCATGGCCTGTTAAAACAATTGGACCAGCAATTCCATCAATGTACTTGGACAAGAGGTTGAGAGATGACAAAGAGTACAGCCTCAACCTGTTTAAGCCTGATGTGGACGCTTGCATGAAGTGGCTAGATACCAAGGAAGCTGGCTCGGTCATTTATGCATCATTCGGAAGCTTAGCCGCCCTGCGAGAAGAACAAATGGAGGAGCTAGCATGGGGGCTAAAGAATAGCAATTGCTACTTCTTGTGGGTAGTTAGAGAATCAGAAGGGAAAAAACTTCCCAGTAATTTTCTACAGGAAACAGCCGAGAAGGGGCTTGTTGTGAGTTGGTGCCCCCAATTAGATGTGCTGGCTCACAAGGCAACTGGGTGCTTCATGACTCACTGTGGATGGAACTCGACACTCGAGGCATTGAGCTTGGGAGTGCCGCTGGTTGCGATGCCACAATGGACAGATCAAACAACGAATGCCAAGTTCATTGTGGATGTCTGGAAAGTAGGGGTGAGAATTAAACTGGATGAAAAAGGCATTGCTACCAAAGAAGAAATAGAGATGTGTATAAAGAAAGTTATGGAGGGAGAGAGAGGAAAGGAGATGAAAAAGAATTCAATGAAATGGAAGGAATTGGCTAAAGAGGCAGTAGATGAAGGTGGAAGCTCAGATAAAAACATTGTGGAGTTTGTAGCCAAACTTGGCCACTCCTAATGTGGATGCATGTGGTAGCTTATTGGTGAAAAAATAAAATAATAAAAAAGTGTATGGCAAATCTTTAGAAATTTAGAATACTGAATGAGAAATGTTTTGACAAGCAATAAAGGCCACTTCTAAATAACACATAGATTTAATATACCGTCGTTACGGTGCCGGCCTGTACTACACGCGTCATATTTTATTTTATTTTATTTTTATTCTCTGCTTTAATTTTTACTGCACTAGCAGGCATGTATGTTCCATCAGGAAGATTAAACATCGAAACCTGATGCAAGACGAAATTGATCAACAACCATTTTATAGCTTACTGGATAGCATCTATATATATAGAACTATGAATAGGAAGGCACAGCTGGCCGAATATAATTACCATCCTCACCTGTGTTTGCATCATGATCGATCTGCCCTGCTACCCGGCCAGCTGGACAATGTCTTCTCCAATATTTACTTCATTAATTAATTAATGCCCCCTTATTTGACTATACGCTTTACTAAATAATGACAGAATTGTAGGGCCAATTAAAACTTTATCAATTATTTGGAAATGCATCCGCGAGTGGCGTTCATTACTGTTGACCAGTAAAAGAGAAAAGAACACAAATGTAAAAAATTGTATCATGATGGAGATCAAAAGGACTCATGCTTCTCGCAAGCTGTTAAGTGTTTTTGGGTCCTTCGCAAAAAGAAAAATGAGAGTAAAAAAGAGAAGTTAACACCAATGAAAGCACACAGAAAACGTTTGACATTCTTAAAAAATGAATTGTACACACATCATTATAACCTAACTATCAAGAGAGAAAAAAAAAAATCTGACCAATATCTTTGGAGTGATCGCTGTTGAGTTCTTGGCCGGACACCCAGCTCCTTTTTCAAGTACATAGCAGCAGATGCAACCTCCTCCGTTGTAACTCTTCCATCATAATCTCTGCACACGTACATACAGCAAACATTGATATTTTACCATATATAATTAGCATTAAACATTACAAAAGAGTTATTGATATGACATATTTCTATGCTATAGTACTGTGGAGTGATTCTTCCAAATAATGCGTCATTTCAAGTAACATGCCATCGTCTAACGCTCTAATGGTGGTGCAAGCCACATTTAGATCTATATAATTTTAAAATAATGAATAGTTCATTATATAATTAAAAGTATATTATAAAGAATAATAACTTTTAATTTTATTTTTAAATAAGATGAAATCTTATACATCATTTATTCTTATCACTCAATATAAAATATCACAAAATAAATTATATATATTATGTCAATTAATTTAACATAAGCAAAGTTGTACCTCAACGAGAACATTGGAGGGAAGGGGAAGAATAGAGCCATATATAAGAAAACAACACACACACATATATATTATAAATGAACGGCCAATTAATTGATTCTAGCTGGCTAGCTCGCTCTTTGCAACCATGATTGATAAACTGCATGAACTAGCTTATAGCGAGCACGCAACTGCCACGTGCATATATCGTGTGATTCTAATCATCTATATCTGCATGACCAAATATAGTTAATTAAATTCACAAAATGATCAAATGATATGAAAAATTATACTAATCATCATCTCACACAGTACCACACATTATTAGAAGTGTAATCGGTTTAGTTTAATTTGATTTTAGATTAATTTTGGGATCAAAGTAGTATACTGGTTTTGTATTTTCAAGAATTGATCACGCACTTGTTACTCTCCTAAATTGGCACTCCGATTTTACTAGTTGCAGTCCGTTCGGTCTAATTTTTCAATTTTAATAAAGTGCAAATTTATCAAAATGAATATGTAGATATGATCAAATTTAAAATATATGATCAAATAAACTTATATGTTTAAGGTTAAAACTTTATGTTATAACTTATAATATAACATTAATATATATAATTATAATTTATATTAAATATAGAATTATATATGTAATATTAAACATGAATTAAAACATATATAAATATGTCATGAATCAGTTTGGTCCGGTCTGATCTGATTTCAAAAAGTGTAGAACTAGTTTTAGACCAAATCTACCGGTCGGGGCCGGTCTTCTAATTTTCCTATTTATTTATACAATCCGACACACTATATCTAATTTTTATTTTTTTAATTATTTCTCTTATTAAATTTGTGATGTATGAATGATGAGTAAAAATTAAAAAATAGCAAACTCAAACAACCGTTGTGCAATTGGTGCCACGTCAGTCGAATAAAAAAATATTGAGACGATAGACGTAGGAGTAGAATCTTTCAAATTTCTTCTACAAATGTTTTTCTCTTCTTCCATTCACAAGTTTTAAACAAATGACTGGAAATATCTGCACACTTTTTCTATTCCTTGACTTTCTATTCCATGCTCATGTAAAATCCTCTTTTTCTATTACCTTGATTTCTATCTTCTTTACAAGCAAATATTTGCACGGTGAAAAATCGAAGTATGAAAGGGTGGATTGAAACATTTGTGAAGGATTTGCATAAATGGATTTGTTCTCTTCCTCTCTCTCAGTTCATAAACCCATACTTCGATACATCGATAAAAAATTAATTTCTTTTCCTGTTTATCAGTTTTCTTTATTGATTGTTTGGCATTTATAAAGGTTCATTTATATTAATTTGCATCAGCTTTAATGATGAAATAGAATGGTCTTGACTTGTCCAACTTGCCCTTGTATTCTTTTACTCGGTTAGACTTGCTGTAGTTGTGGTACCCACAACTCTCACTTGTAATTTGGTGGATCTTGCGACACTGGAATGATGACTGTACGAATCACGCACCTCATCGACAAGTACTCCAAGCATGTGTGCAATATGCATAATGTATACAATTAATATTCACAACAGAAAATAAAGGCATAGGATCTAATACCAAAAAAATTAAAATTTACAACCCAATCAAAAATAATTCTCCAAAAGAAGATTATATAGTCATCCAAAAAAAAAAGTAAAAAATAAATAGATAAATAAAAACATCAATGGATATAAATCCTACAGTCACAGTCATCAACATAAATAACTCCTTTGGCAGAGACTACACCTCTGGCTCAATCTCTTCCTCCACATCAAAATTTACAGTTCCATAATACAGAACCGCAGGTGAGAGAAAAACCACCATGAGATGATGAAATCTCAGTGAGTAGCAATCAAACAACACTTCAAGCATCTAAAAAACAACAACATTCAAGTAAGAATGTCAACATGGTCTCAACATGCATAAATAAACATAACCAATCTGCCATTTTCTAGAAAGGAACGAATCTATCACATGATTAATCCATTATTTCCCAAAAAAGATCGCATTTATCCATATATGCTAAAAATTCAGTTTTTGGCCTACGATACTAACAAGCAATTTTATTTATTAAGTGTATACCATGGTCTTTCCTAGGGACCATTCATACATCTTGGTTCTCTTCGTCATACAACGGGTAACAATTGTGCATGTGACTTCGTAATGGGTGATATCCAGCTTCGCGCCCAGCACATACCATGACCAGGCATCCCCTAACCCTCGCCAGTAGAAGAGCCCTCAAAGTCGGCACAAGAGCATTACCATCTCGTTCAATCCCGTTATCGCCTAGCGACAACCTATGGGACGTCACTCAATTTTTATACACTCTCAAGTAACCAGAGAAACTCTATCGGGATAATGCTTTATCCCAACTTGAGGTCATGATACACATACGTACTCACATGTTATTCTAACAATCAACATGGCAACATAGCACAATTAAATACTCAGAACAATTAAATAAGGATGCATATATATAATAAACAATTATTGGATGACATGATAATGACACCCAAAAGCAGCCATTTATCAAATATAATCACGTTCATATTCTCAATCACAAATCGCATTAGACGGCTACTCATAACACATAAAATAAATTCTAGAAGAACGCTCGAGCACCTAGATACGGTCCCGTGTATTGACAAGCAAGCACATCGCTACGTCGCATACATCACACCAACGATAATAAAATAATAATTATAATAAATAAATAAGTAATAATATATAAATAAATCAGAGATAAAATCTAAATTAATTAAACAACTAAATGAGTGGAGTGACTCACCAAGGTGATGCCAAAAGTGATTGTGTAGTGACGAAAACAGTGACAACACAAGGGATAACACGGTTTTGGAAAAATAAAAACTGTGAAAAAACTCAAAATCACACTTACTAGAAGAATAAGGCCCCGTTTGTATTCGAAGGTGAGCTCAACTCATCTCAACTCATCTTCATTTTATCATTATATTTTTATAATTTTTTATATAACACACAAATTCCTATACACATTTTTCAATTCCTAATACACATTTTTCAAATCCCAATATACCTTTTTCAAATTCCAAAATAATAATAATATTAAAAAATAAACTAAACTCATCTCAACTCATCTCATATCCGAATCCAAGCGGGGCGTAAGACTCGATTTAGGATGGTTTTAAGAGAGAAAAAAACTCGAAAATGAACACTAAGAGAGAGTAGAACTCGATTTTTGAGTGACTTAGGAAGGGTGGAACTCGAGCTATTTATAGTCGAAAAGGGTTTCTTGGACCTTGTGGCTGTGTGAAAATGCCCACCATGTGGCACACTAAGACTCGCCTAGAGCAGGGGTTAGCTGCCATAGTCTAGGGCTTGGCTTTTCCAGACCAAAAATCAGGGGTTTAGCTCACGGTTTTGAGAGTAAAATGTGGATTTTTCCGGGCGAATGATTTGTGGATAGGGGTAGAACTTGTAGGAGTAGAACCGGCGTAGTGATGGGCTTCAAAGTGGTGGACGAATGACTGAGAGGGTACGATAGAGACTGTGGTCTTAGGGCTTGGACTTCACGGGTCTGCTGCAAGAAAACAGAAAAAAGAAAAAGAAAAAGAAGGAAGATGAAGAGAAGAAGAAATAAAGAGGAAGAAAGAGTGAGGTAGAACTTGCAGGAGTAGAACCGGCGTGGTGGTGGGCTTCAAATTGGTGGACGCATCGTTGAGAGGGTACGACAGAGACTGTGGTCTTGGGGCTTGGAGTTCATGGTTCTGCTGCAAGAAAATAGAGAAAAGAGAAGAAAAATAAAGAAGAAGAAGATAAGAAGAAATAAAAGAGGAAGAATGAGTGGGGCGACGAGCGTGTTGATGAAAACCTAAGGGTTTCCACTTAACCCTTGCGCCAAAATGGCGCCGTTTAGGGCTTTGGAGCTAGGCTACTCTTCAAGTCACGGGCTGGGTCCTACACTTTAAACTAACTCAACCCAAAACACATAAACACACTCACATAACCTCACACACAAGCCCACTTAAAAAGATAAACTCACAAACAATCCAAACAACAAAACAAGTCCAAAAAGAAAGGCCTATTCGAGAATAACTAATTAAAAACAACATCCCAACATATTAAAATAAAGTTCAACATAATAAAATAAGAGAAATTAAATCCAAATAAAATAATAAATACACCACAATAAAATAATAAAAGGAAAAGAAATAACTCAATATTTAAACATATGAATATCCAAATAATATTAATAGCAATATAATTGATCCAACATTAATTTTAACAAATAAAACATATAAATACAAGAGCGATAAAAATTATGAGACCTCATAGCAGCTTTCATATTCATCCCTTATCACTTGCAATACTGAGTCAGTGTTGGGGTTGTAGTTGAACACCGATCAAAGTCAAGAAATTCAAGAAATTGGTTTTAGGAGCTGTGAGATAAAGATGAAGATTGAAAATAATTTCCGTTCAAAATCCATATGGAAAACAAGTCATATTGCAAGTCATGTTATAAATTATACATTAGGATAATGTGAAATAAAATAAAAACCCAAATGGAAAATCATGCAAACAAATTGTTGAAAATGAGTGGAAATGGCATCAAAGATGCAAGCGTTAAGGAAAGAAGATGAAGCTAAATTTGGAGCAACGATACAAATGCATAATACAAAGGGAAAAGGAGAACTGAGATAAGAAATCATCGAGAAAATCATCAACTTTGAATTGAGTTTTCTTAGCCCAGTGAATAAAGAGTATGCAGAAGATGGCCTAGCCCATTAATTTTCCTTACCTCCAACCAGAAGGAGGTGGGGGAGAGAAGGAGATGGAGGAGAGAACAATTTCAAGGGAGGGAGAATGTGGAAGACGAGGGAGAGAGAATGGGAGCTCTCCTTGACCATAGGACTGTTCATCCAAATTGGGTTTCGCCCAACCTGATCCAAAACCCAGATAACTAGGTTCTGGTTTCAGGTTTCAGATTGGAACAAACCCAAGATAGAATCTGAGTTACAAAACCCGATCTTGTACAGTCCAATTACTCAGGTACTAGATTTAAAACCTGCTTTTTAGGTCTTATTTACTTTCAAAATCATTAGAATGATATAAACAAAAATGACCCTTCTCGTTGTTTATGCTAGGATTAAAACAAAATATTCTCCATCGTCTATCTCAGATCTTCAATGTCGAAACCCTCTCTGTGTGTGTGTGTGTGTGTGTGTGTGTGTGTGTGTGTGTGTGTGTGTGTGTGTGTGTGTGTGTGTGTGTGTGTGTGTGTGTGTGTGTGTGTGTGTGTGTGTGTGGCGGCAAACCCTCACTTCCTCTACTAGAGTGTTGAAACCATAGCGTTCCTTTGTCGAGTATCAAAACCCTAGTTATCGGCCCGTCGTTTCTTACTTGTGGCTTCATCGTCTTCTTTTCTCTTTCTTTCTGTCTCATGCTGAAGCCCTAGCTCCTCTTGCTCTTCCTCTGTTGATCAAAGATTTGTTCCTCATGGCCGTCGTCAACTTCTACAACCTAAGGTAAGTTGTTCTCCACTTTTTCGCATTACACCTACCATCTTTTATCATTTTCAGGCATCTCATGTAAGTCAGTATTCTCTCATTTATAATTTTCTATCAATTTGTTTATAGTAATGGAAATAATTGGGATTTCATTGTTGTTCCCTTCAGCATTCAAGTCCCGTAAGTTCATTTTAGGGACAAAGGATGAAGATGTCACAAAAGGATCTCGTAGACGATCGGTAAGAATGGCTTATTTTTTCATCTTAGTTTATTTAGTTGGATAATGCTTCTCCAATTAACAACTTTATAGGGCTAATGTAATAATATGCCTTTTTTAAAGTATTGACTACACCTTTGATTTTCAAACAAAAATATTAATATTTCATTCCGTGTAGCAAGTTAGTGGTTAATTTGGATTAGGAATTTAATGCTTAAAAAAGCACTTAGATTGCTTTATAATTAGCAAAGGCTGTGAATTTTTTCATAGGTTCTGATAGATGTTGAGTTTGATGTTTAGGGACCTAGGGATAACATTCTCTTGTCTATTATGAAGTCACACCTGACTTTGTTGCTTCTTTTTATTTATAATATGATTTCCTTTGTGGTAGTAAATTCTCTCTCTTTGCATTTTTACATTCTATGTGGTTTTAGCTTTTTAAACCTTTCTTTGCTAATCATATAAAAATGGTGGTTTGTTTCTATTTTTCTATTGATGAACTGGTGGATATATATATATATATATATAGCAAGTCAAAATGAGACTATTTTCATAATGATGGCAAATCAAAGTCCTTTCTGCTTGAGCTTTCTCCTTTTTCAGTCCAGGAGATGTGCCCCAATGTTCTTCGTAAATTAGTTCATGTTTGTTTTTTATATTGGAGTTTAATTAAAGCAATGTTATATATTGTGTTCTGTAATGTTTTAAGCAAAATTAGTTCAAATAATGTAATATGTAATGGGTTTTTTTTTTAACAAAAGTATATTTGTTATTATTTTTTTTTCCAGAAAAACACTGAAAATTTGCTTGTAAAAAATCCTATATTTACAAAATTTTCAAGAAATAATCTTGAAAAGATAAATTTTCTTGTTATATAAAGCCTATATTCTTATTATTTTCCATAATGATAAAAAATATTAAAATGAAAACTAAATTTATGTTAAAAATAACTAAGGCTATAAACAACTAATTAACTTTTTGGAAACCTGGATCCAACCTGATTCTCGCCCAAGTCTTAACTCGTGTATACTTAGACCGAAACCCAGCCTGGGTTTGAAACATCCTGAATTTCAGGTTGGGTATACTTAGATATCTGGTCCAAAATCCGAGCGAACAAGTTTATTTGACCTAAACCAAAATAACGTGTTTTATCCAAAAGTTCAAAACCAACCGTTTCATTTTCCACTTAATATATATATATCTATCTATATATATAAAGAGCCTATCTAACAGAAATTCTTGTTTTAACAGAAAATATCAAACGGAAATTTTGGTTTTAACGGAAATTGTTAACGCAGTTAAATTCAATCCGGACGTTTCAGACTCAATGCTCAGCCCAAATGCATTTAACGTGACTTAAATTGCAATAAAGATGATTTAAATTGCAATAATTACAAGTATTCAACGTTTTGGGCCAAATGCATTTATCAAATCTGGTGTTATTGCATTTAACGTGAATTAAATGATTTAAATTGCAATACAAATCATTGAAACGAAAACATACGGAACAGGAGAGAGAGAGAGAGAGAGAGAGAGAGAGAGAGAGAGAGAGAGATTACTGACGATAAGAGGCAACGGAACTGAGGTCCGGTGACAGCGAGAAACTGCACGACGGACGGATGGTCAGCATGCGACATCTTCTGGTGAGCATAGAAGTTGATGATATTGGGGGTGGGGGTGGGGGAGTGATTGATGGAAAAGGGACAGAGCTTACCGGTGAGAAGCAGCCGGTAGCGGCACTGAGTGGTGGCAGGCAGTCCTCTGCAACAACAAGAAGAAAATTAAGGGAGAAGCTTGGAGAGGGGGGTTGCATCGTTGGGAAGAGAAGAAGAAGAAGAAGAAGAAGAAAAAGAAAGGAAAGTGATAGGGTTCATTTATCAAAACGCATGGCTTAGAGGAAAAATGAGCCGACGCTTTGATGCACATGGGCTGGACCTCTGCTTTATTATATCCTATAAGTCTTTTTTTTCATGCTGTTAATATATTTTTTTCCTTCATCAATTGTTTTTAATATGCATTACAAAAATAACTAATTCCCATGAAATTTAATGTTCTCTTTTAATTTATGACATGTATTTATTTTTTAAATGAAATTTTTTGTGTAATTTCATCTTATTTTTTAATGTCTAACATTTACTAATCTCAATTTTAATTTCGTCTTCATTCATTGTTTTTGGTATATTCTTTTATGTCCTAATCTCTTCAAATTAAGTTTCCTTATTTATATTTCTTCTTTCTTAATAAATGTCATTTAATAATTACTTATGATAAATTTACTAATCTTTGAATAATTTGTAAATAACTTAATTGTTAATTATAAATTATTATAATCTGTTTATTATAATCTATTTATTTGCAAACACATATTAATCACAATGTTAAATAAGTTTTGTGAATAATCTATTCGTGAAAAATTTGTTTTTCACAATGTTGATTATTTGTGACAAAAAAAAATCAATTCATTATTTCTTAATCAGTTTATTATTATTTTTTGAATAGACTCTTTCACATTATTATTTAGCATTTTATATCTTATTTTCTTAATCTTCTTTTTTATTTTTATATAAAAAATAATTCCCTCTATTTTTTTATTTTATATATAACTCCCTCTATTTTTTCTTCAAATTTTATTGATCTTGATGTTGTTAGAAGCTACTCAGATTTACTTTAATTGAAGGTATTGATCTGTACTATACTATTTTTTTTTATTGTTTCAAATATGTTTTAATTTATGACATATACTAATTTTTAAACTATTATTTTTTTTGGAATTTGATTATTTCTTAATCTGTGCATTCTGTAGCAAATAATTAAAGATTTGTGACTTAATATACAAGTTTTTCTATACATATATATTACTTTAATTGGTACATATTTTCATGGTATTGTATTTGTGTAATTTTGTTAATCAGTATGTAATTATTAGATCAAGTTTTATTTTATAAAATAATAAATTAAAGAGTTGATTGATAATTTCATGTTAATTATTTCTCTTGATTTTTTATAGAATGATATTGAATTAAGGTGGCAGGCATCTTAAGATTCTTAAATATTATATTGTACAAATTACCATGAAGTTTATTATTTTATAGTTTTTTAATATCAACAAAAAAAATATTTTTTATTGTCAATATTTAATCAACATTATAAAATTTATTTTATGCTATAAAAATCATATTCTTTATAGCTCTGGGACATGACAGTATGTCAAGAAAGTTTTCTAATTTTCTTCTTGTCCAAATCTGAGTATTGGAAAAAAATTTAATAACATAGTAATATAAAATAAATAGCCAAAAAATATAATTAATATATTATATATGTTTGATATTTTATTGAAATATATGATCAAATAAATTTACATATTTAATTTAAAAATACAAACATAACCCAAAAGCATGATATAATTTTTTTTCCATAAAAATCGTATCAATTCTTAAAAATAATTGTATAACTGAAAAAATACAATAAATATAAAATACAATAAATACACACAAAGCCCAGATAGAATAAGAAAGAAAAAAATAAAGAACATTATAATATAAACTAAAAAAAAAAATTATTTATCATCTACTTAATTATTATTATCTATCTAAATATTGTTAGAAATTAGTTTTTTAAACAAAAAATGAATAAATTATTAATCAAAACTATTTTTTAATAAAAATAATATTACTTTTAAAAAATAATTATATAATTAAACTAAGTAAACGTGCTTTGCACGTTACTTCTACCTAGTATATATATATATATAGGTAAAAGTAACGTATAAAGCATGTTTGCTTAGTTATTTTTTTTTAAGAATTAATTTTATTAAGAACTAATTTTTGGTTAATAATGACGTAATGCTTTTAGGTATAAATTTATTTTTTAACTGAAATTTAATGGTTACTCATAATATTGTAAATGAAAAATAATTACACGTTTTCATATATTATAAAAATAATTATTAATAAAAACAATAATATAATCCCATAAAAAAAATCTCTCATAGTTTTATGATACTCGTTTGAGATTATTTTAATTGTAGAATGATTCTAGAATGACGAAACAACATTTTCCTCATCTTGTATTTTTTCTTGATTAATTATTATTAAATTTTGCTATTTCACTGGTGAGCAAATGTTAAACCTTTTTGGATACAAAAGGTTTTAAATAATTGTGTTCTATACTCTTTCTTTCACTTTCCTAAAAAAACATAAATGAAATGAAAATAAAATAAAATATTGAAAATAAATAAAATTAATTTTATGACGTTGATTAAATGTTGACAATAAAAAATCCTCTATTTGTTGATTTCAAAAAACTAAGATAGTGAATTTACGAAAATAATGTTATTTATAATATAATGAAAATGTCATTCAAGGAGCATAATGTATTAAATATGATATTGTTTTATCATATTTAAAAGATGATCCCCTTTTTAATTAAAAAAAATTATCAATAATATAATGTGTATATTCCATAATTTTAGCAAACTTGACTATAATGAGTTTGATATAATAGTTGTTTGTAATATTATATGATAATTTGTAATATGAGTTTTTAATCTTAAATATATAAATTTATTGCATATTTTGATACAATTATTGAATATTTTGATATGTGAATAAATGAATTATTCTATATATAGTATATAGTATATTTTAATATTAATTATAAAACATATATAATATATGAATTTTATTGTTGCCCAGATGACTAACACAAGAGGGGGGGTGAATTGAGTTGTATTTTAAGAAAATAACAGTTATAAATCAAATATACAATATAAAATATAAACAAAATATGAAACAGCAATAAATATAAAAAGTAAAAGTAAGAGAGAAGCAAACTCAGTATGTTAACGAGGTTCGGCCCCACTGCCTATGTCATCGCCTCAAGTTACCCCTTAAGGATCTCCGAATTTACTATTCAATCTCCTTTAGGTGGAGATAGAAACCTATTATACCTTTGAACAACACCGCTACAAAGGATCCGTGTAGAACACCCTCTATACTTGCAATCACCTTACACGTAGTGATTCAACTATTCCCTATTTAGAACACTTTCTAGACACACAAGGGTTATACACACCCTTTTACTGATACAAGAATTGATAGTGGGTAGGCTATCAGAAAACACTCCTCAATGAGTGAAATAAGAACAATATAGCACAAACTATATCTCTCAAAATGAACAAAGGGTTAAGGTTTAATGCTTAGAGAAGAGAGAATGAAAGATTTGAATGAATGTTGTATGCTCTTGGTGTTGTGAATGTGAAGCTCTCAAATGATCTATTTATAGGCATATAAGACTTCATATTCAAATTTAAAAAGATTCACATGTCAAAGACATCATCATTCACTTTTCAAAAATTTCAAATCTAATTTTTTTACTTTTTGCATGTGACAAAAGAAGCACACTTTACTTTTCAAAAATTTCAAACCTAATCTTTTACTTTTTGCATATGACAAAAGGAGCACACTTTACTTTTCAAAATCAAATAAAGACATCAACATTTTGCATAAGTCAAGAAAAGCATCCACCACTTTTGAAAATATTCAAATAAAACATACAAATGTGAAAAATGACAATCAATCATTTTAATATTTTCAAAGTTCAAACCTTTAATCATGCCATGCACATGTGAAAGATAACAATCATTCATCTTTCAAAATTTTCAAATTTAATTTTCAAAATATTCATGCACATGTGGAAAATATATTTTAATGATTTATGATAAAATATTAATTTTGAGCCTTAATCATAATTTCAAATTTTTAAGAGATTTACAACATTACTCTATGACTTTAATGTGAATTTGTTCTCTTTTTACTCATGCTTGGTTTCTTGATGTGCTTGATTTTATTATGTAGACAACTGGAACTTGAGACTCCTTTATTTTTTGAATTCATTTGTTATCATCAAAATTCATATGTAAATTTACACGAAACTTGAAACTTTGGATTCAACATATATTTATTGGCTATTTATTTTATATTATTATGTTATTCTTTTTTTTTTTTTCTCTTACACGGTTTGGCTTTGTGTGTGTTTATTTATTGTGTTTATATATTGTATTTTAACTTATTGGGCCGTTTGTGAGTGGGTGGGTTGAGCCCAACCCGTGCCCCTTTATTCAGCACCTCTCCCAATAGGCAAAACGTTGCCGTTTTGCTAGATGTACAAATTTGAAAACCTAGAACTTCAGCTCATCTGTGATTCGAGCCACAGTTCTTCTCTTCTTCTCTTCACTGCTCCTTATCTAACCTGCCGAAACCCTAACTCTAATCCCTCCTTGCAGCGTCGCTTCGCGCGGCTTACCTAGCCACCTCGATCTACACCACCTCTCCCACTCCACAACCCGCGAGACCTTACAACGTAAGTTTTCCCATCCCTCTGCGAAACTGTGACTTTTTCAGCCATGGTAGCCACTCGATGTGGCTTCGAGCTCGCTGTCTGGCTCCGCTCGACTGAACTTGTCTTTGTGTTTCGATATTGATTTTCTTTTTATAGTTTAGCATTTTAGAGTTTGTTTCTCATCATTCTGTGTCTCGTTTATATTCCTTATTTTCGTCTTACTTTTCTCTTTGTTTCGATTTTGGGTTTGTTTAGATAGTTTGGCATTTGAGGATTTTTGGGTTTAATGACGTTGAAAAGTTTGCTGATTTGGTTTTTTTGATTGCTCTTACAACAGTTATATATTTTGTCAAAGATGTCGTGATCTATCTCTATCGATCATATATATCATCTTGTGGATCCTCTTTTTTTTATAAAAAAAGGGTTAAGGAACGACTAGATTACAAATTATGTTTACAAACAAAGATGTGATAGGGAGTATCCAGACTCAGGATACTCCCCATAATTTTTCTTACAAATAATAAGCAGAATAAGAAAGAGAGAGAATAAAACTTCAGAATTCTATGCACGTCCTCAAAGAAAAATTCTCACTTTAGAATTGCCTGCACGTCTTCAAAGAAAAATTCTATGCTTTACCATTTGGTCTTGTTTAAATATTACTCAAGGCAATAAAGAAGAGCAAGAGCTCATTGGGTTGGGTGTTAACTATTAATTTTATATTAAGTTTATGTTTAATTACGGCAGTAAAAACTTAGAAGTTACGTTGTTATTATTTTATTTATATTTGTTTGGTTTTTCAATAGTTAGTGGCTTACTTCATTTGTCTTTGTACCTGCAGGGCGCGCACGTGCATTGAAGAATATTAAATACAATTGCATTTCCAAGAAGAATATAAATACGGATTGATCTGAAATGGTTCCATTATGAAGAATACGGATAGACTTTTAATAGATGGACGTGAATAGATTTTTTTTTTATTCTTTGAAGTGGATGTGAATAGACTTAATTGAAAATAATTGTAAGAGAATATTCTTAAATTACATTAATACAAACATAATTGTGAATGCAATTTTCGATTAAATACTGTTTGTAATTGTAGGTATGCAATTTCCGATTGCACTGTTACGTGCGAGGGAGTTTACGGATTAATAAAATTTAATACTTTCTGTTAAACTAATAATTTTTGTTAGATATGTCCGATAAATATAGAAAGATATATATATATATATATATATATATATATATAGATATAAAAATATGCTATTGCGAGCTGGAGGCAAAAACTCGCGCACATAAATAACTCGGTTAAATGGTACGATTAATTAATGACAAAAAGAAACTCGATCGGTTTATAAAGTTATATTATTATTCCATATATATTTCACAAATAATGAAATTAATTGGCATGATTTTATACATAAATACAATCATAATTTATATGAAATGGAAATTTTTATTTTAAGAAAAAAAAACAATTAATTAATAAATTATTTCCAGTTGACGTATAAAACACAATTAATTAATAAAAGATTAACATACCATAATTTAATTGGATGCGTTGCAAGATCATGTAGTTCATATTCACCACGTGTTCTACTGTTGTTCGGTCCAACTACCATTGATCATGATAATATAGTACCTCTCAAAATGAGCTCACGCCTGTCGTTTCCGCTTTTAACTCTTGCGGTGATTAATTTGATCCCTTGAAATATTGGAAGAGAAAGATGCGATCCGGTTTCCATCCAACTGCTACGATTACAAAATGAATATTAGTATAAAGATATTACAATATACCGTACCAAATCATATCATTAAGTTATTATAAATATTTCGTGTCCGTCTGTATATACGTATATCCTTGGCCAGCTTCTATGAGTAGCTAGCTAGGGAGAGAGCAGGTAGAAGAAAATGGAGAGGGGAACGCATATCCTGGTTTTTGCCTATCCAATACAAGGCCACATTAACCCAATGCTCCAATTCTCTAAACGCCTTGCCTCAAAGGGTCCTAGAGTCACCTTTGTCTCGACCAGCATCATCAGCAACTCCATATTGCAGACCGTGCAAATCGATAGCAGTCTCAACTTTGAGACAATTTCTGATGGCTGCTAGCATGTCGATCTTGAGACGGAAACCATCGATGAGGAGCTCGAGCGTTTCGAATCGGTAGTCCCGCAAAATTTGGAAAAGTTGATCGAGAGACAAAAAATGTCTAGACATCCTCCGAGAATTCTAGTTTATGACGCAGTGCTGCCATGGGCTCTAAATGTAGCGAGAAAGCTTGGGGTAGATGGAGCTCCTTTTTTCACGCAGTCGTGTGCCGTTAGTGCAATATATTATCATGTGCGTGAAGGAGCGGTTGGGCGGATTCCTGTAGAAAGGCCTTGGATATTATCATTGCCGTCGATGCCATCACTAGGTATCAGTGACATGCCTTCGTTTCTTTGCGACACGCACTCCTACCCAGCTCTGGCAAAACTCGTACTTCTTCAATTCTCAAACTTCCACGAAGCTAATTGGATCTTCTGCAACACTTTCGACAACTTGGAATATAAGGTACGTACGTACTTAATGTTAAATTTTTTTTTGCTCCTTGAATCCCACATGGGAAAGGAGTGGAAGAGGGGTAATACTAAGGGGGTTATAAAATGAGGCCTAGCCTCCTTGGTTTAAACACACCAGTCAAAAACTTATCTAGTAATTTTTGACTTTAGTAAAATTCCTCTATTATCCTTTTTTGTATGTAAAAGGAAGAGAGGTGAAAGTTAAAGTTTTACTAGTGGGAAAAGTTTTTGTGGGTGTCATTGGGGTGAGGAGAAAAATTGTGTGATTGTAACAATTTTTCATATAGTGTATTTTCTTCTCTGGGTCTGGTAGTTTTTCTCCTGTTTTAGAGTTTTCCACGTAAATTCTTGTATTGTATTTATTTCTCTATTTTTCTTGTTATTCTGTTAAAAGTAGATCCTGGTGGGGGAAATTTGGAAGCCCAGATTCCCAACAAGTGGTATCAGAGCCACTAGGTTCTTTTTTGCAGGGTGGAGTTTTGGTGTGGTAGTGTGAATACGTATGGTCTAAGGAGGTTTTGTCTAGGAGATTGGAAATTTTAAGTGTGTCCGTTGTGACCCTCCAATCTTTCCTGGGAACCTTGAAGTTCTGTCTAGGAAAGATTAGTCTTTCCTGGGAACTTACTTAGTGGATACTATTTATTTCTATGGTAAAATTTATCGAAACAATATCAAGAATGGAGATAGAGAACGTTGATGGGAGAATCAATTTTGACTTGTGGCAAGTACAAGTCACGGATATTTTGATTCCATCAATTACACAAGAGCAGACCAACCCATGAAGTCAGCAATTTGCTGGAGGTGTAGACAACCTGGGCATGTCAAGAAAAGTTGTCAAGAAGAAGTGGAGCCGGTTCGGCAAGTGGTTCCAAGTTAGTAAATGGAGATACTGGTATTAAGCTAACATTGTGTCTCTCTCCATAGAAAAAAGAGGCATGTAAATCCTTATGGCATGCCGCTAATCCCAAAGTTGCCATGATAGAGGATGTGTTAATGTTAGTTGTTCCACAAGTTTGCACACAGGCATTGGTTTGACATTGATGCAAGGTGTGTGGTGGAAATTCATGTCGATGGCTGATGAACTTTCAGGAAAGCCAAACGTGGAAATTGCACCATAATTTTTCAGTAAGGTTATTTTCGACATGGGCCGAAATGAAATGCTTGGAATTGGTTTATTCTGAGTGGTTATGCTTTTATGGTGGAGCATGATAGCGGAAGCTATGAAGATCCTCATTGCGGTGGAGCATGGCTGTGGGATCAGTCAAAGTCGCAAGGTGGAGATTGTTGAATTTTCTTTTGCTCCTTGAATCCCACATGGGAAAAGAGTGGGAGAGGGGTAATGCTAAGGGGTTATAAAATGAGGCCTAGCCTCCTTGGTTTAAACACACCAGTCAGAAACTTATCTAGTAATTTTTGACTTTAGTAAAATTCCTCTATTATCCTTTTTTGTATATAAAAGGAAGAGAGGTGAAAGTTAAAGTTTTACTAGTGGGAGAAGTTTTTGTGGGTGTCGTTGGGGTGAGGAGAAAAATTGTGTGATTGTAACAATTTTTCATATAGTGTATTTTCTTCTCTGGGTCTGGTGGTTTTTCTCCTGTTTTGGAGTTTTCCACGTAAATTCTTGTGTTGTATTTATTTATCTATTTTTCTTGTTATTCTGTTAAAAGTAGATCCTGGTGAGGGGAATTTGGAAGCCCAGATTCCCAACACTTAATTCCATATATAGTCTCGACAATCCATCGATCGTCTTCTCTCAGACCACTCTGATCTGTTGATATGGCATATATAATACACATGCATCTAAGTACTTAATACTTATGGCTTCTGCATGCTCTGTCATATAATTAACTTCGCTAAAGGAGCAGGGGTGTGAGGTTTCTTAATTTGTTGTGCTCTTGGTGATGACACGTAGCACTTGATGATAAGAGCTAGATATATTTCTATAAGAAATAATCTCGTAAAATGCATAAATATTACATAATTATTTTGAAAAAGAGGGGTTAATATGCATAAGTCGATTCATTTCTTCTCTCAGGCCACTCTGACATCGATAATCCGTTGAAATGGCATATACATGCATGCATCTATAGGATCGAGTACTTATTAATGATTGTTGCTCCGTAAGAGAGGGAGTAGGCACAGAAAGATTAGGCTTGGTTTGGATAGTAAGATATTTTATTTTTTATCATCAAACAGTATCATAAATATAAATATTTTTTAACTTCAAATTTTTAATTTTTTAATTTTTTATTTGATTTTATAATGACTTGTAGACGAGATGAGATGGATTAAGTTGAGTTTATTTTTTAATATTATTATTATTTTAAGTTTCGAAAAAATTGAGTTGGAAATTGAAAAAACTGTATAGAAATTAAAAAAATTATATTAAAATTTGTATTTTATATAAAAATATGAAAAAGAATAATAATGAATTTGAGATAAATTTGTCTCATTTTCAAATACAAATAGGGTTTAAATTCATTTCAATTTATCTCATTTTTTGGATGGTACGAATCAAAAGTAAAGTCAAGAGATATATTGATTTTAAAGATATTGATTTTGGTTATTCGAGAGACAAGAGAAGAGAAGTTATAAGGAGGAAGATAAATAAATATGGAGAGATATTATAAATATTAGAAGGCAGGAGAAAATTGATATTTAGAGAAAATATTTGAAATAAATAAATATAGTAAAAAATATAATATTTAAATTATAAGAAAAAAATAAATTAATTAATGTGTGATATATTATAAAAATTAATATATAGAAAATTCATGATATATTTTAAAAAATAAAATAAATAATCCTTGAGATTGCTCTAAGGACCTTTTAATTGAAAGGTACGGTTAATTACTGACAAAAAGAAAACTCGCGATCGGTTTACAACTTTATATTATTTCATATTTCACAAATAATGAAATTAATTTGCATGATTTATGTATATATATTGTAATTTATATACCACAATATATATATAACATAAAAAAAAAAAATCATTTTTAAGTTAGTGTATAAAGCACAATTAATTAATAAAATATTAACATACAATATTTTAATTAGATGATTATTGTAAGATCATGTGGTCCCCCTATTGACCCATGGTCCAAGTACTTCTGCAACCTCATAAATTTTCCTTCGATCACTGTCATTCATATTCAATGGGAGACAAAACTGCCTTAAAAGCCAGAATGAAGATAAGGTTAGGCACTCACGAATATCGTACCGTCAAAATGAGCCCACAACCTGTCGTTTCCTCTTTATCTGTTGTGGTGATCGATTTATCCCTTGAAATTTTGGAGAAGCAAGATGCGGTTTGGTTTCCATCCAACTTTAATTTACAAAATTAAACCAATATGTTATTTAAAACCATGTTATAATTTAACGAGATTTGTCACGGGTAATAAAAGTAAATTTATAATATAAGATATCAAATCATATCATTAATTAAGTTATTATAAATATTTCCTGTCCGTCGATATCCTCGGCCCTCTATGCAAAGAATGCCTTCTATGCAAAGTAGCTACGCCGGAGACAGCAGGTAGAAGAAAAATGGAGAGGGAAACGCATATCCTGGTTATTGCTTATCCAGTACAAGGCCATATTAACCCAATGCTCCAATTCTCCAAACGCCTTGCCTCAAAGGGTCCTAGAGTCACCTTTGTCACCACCACCATCATCAGCAACTCTATATTGCAGACCATGCAAACTTGCAGCAGTCTCAATTTTGAGACAATTTCTGATGACTCCGAGCATGTCGATCTTAAGACGGAAACCATCGATGAGGAGCTCGAGCGTTTCAAATCGGTAGTCCCGCAAAACTTGGAAAAGTTGATCGAGAGACAAAAAAGATCCAGACATCCTCCGAGAATTCTAGTGTATGACTCAGTGCTGCCATGGGCTCTAAATGTAGCGAGGAAGCTTGGGGTAGATGGAGCTCCTTTTTTCACGCAGTCGTGTGCCATTAATGCAATATATTATCATGTGCATGAAGGAGCAGTTGGGCGGATTCCTGTAGAAGGGCCTTGGATATTATCATTGCCGTCGATGCCATCACTAGGTATCAGTGACATGCCTTCATTTCTTTGCGACACGCACTCCTACCAAACTCTGGCAAAACTCGTACTTCTTCAATTCTCAAACTTCCAGGAAGCTAATTGGATTTTCTGCAACACTTTCGACAACTTGGAACATGAGGTACGTACGTACTTAATTCCATATATAGTCTCGACAATCCATCGATCGTCGTTCTCTCAGACCACTCTAATCCGTTGATATGGCATATATAATATACATGCATCTAAGTACTTAATACTTATGGCTTCTGCATGCTCTGTCATATAATTATATTCACCCAAGGAGCAGGGGCGTGAGGTTTCTTAGTTTGTTGTGCTCTTGGTGATGACACGTAGCACTTGATGATAACAGCTAGATATATTTTTATAAGAAACAATTGTTGGGTTTTGCTCTTTTGGAATCCCACATGGGAAACATGTGGGTGAAGGGGTAAGGCCAAGGCTTATATAAGGAGGCTAGCCTCCTTAGTTAATTACACCAGTCAGAAACTTATCTAGTAACTTTTGACTTTAGTAAAATTCCTCTGTTGTCCTTTTTGTATGTAAAAGGAAGAGAGGTGAAAGTTAGAGTTTTACTAGTGGAAAAAATTTTTGTGGGTGTCGTTGGGGTGAGGAGAAAAATTGTGTGATTGTAACAATTTTTCACATTGTGTATTTTCTTCTCTGGGTCTGGTGGTTTTTCTCTTGTTTTGAAGTTTTCCACGTAAATTCTTGTGTTGTGTTTATTTTTCTATTTTTCTTGTTATTCTGTTAAAAGTAGATCTTGGTGGGGGGAATTTGTAAAAGCCCAAATTCCCAACAGTGGTATCAGAGCCACTAGGTTCTTTTTGCAGGGTGGAGTTTTAGTGTGGTAGTGTGAATACGTATAGTCTAAGGAGGTTCTGTCTAGGAGATTGGAAATTTTAAGTGTGTCCGTTGTGACCCTCCAATCTTTCCTGGGAACCTTGAAATTTTGTCTAGGAAAGATTAGTCTTTCCTATGAACTTACTTAGTAGATACTATTCATTTCTACAGTAAAATTCATCGAAACAATGTCAAGAATGGAGGTAGAGAACGTTGATGGGAGAATCAATTTTGACTTGTGGCAAGTACAAATTACGGATATTTTGATTCCATCAATTACACAAGAGCAGACCAACCCATGAAGTCAACAATTTGCTGGAGGTGTGGACAACCTGGGCATGTCAAGAAAAGTTGTCAAGAAGAAGTGGAGCCGGTTCGGCAAGTGGTTCTAAATCAGTAAATGGAGATACTGGTATGAAGCTAACATTGTGTCTCTCTCCATAGAAAAAGAGACATGTATATCCTTATGGCATGCCCAAAGTTGCCATGATAGAGGATGTGTTAATGTTAGTTGTTCCACAAGTTTGCACACGGGCATTGGTTTGGCATTGATGCAAGGTGTGTGATGGAAATTCATGTCAATGGCTGATGAACTTCCAGGAAAGCCAAACGTGGGAGTTGCACCATAATTTTTCAGTAAGGTTATTTTCGACATGGGCCGAAGTGAAATGCTTGGAATTGGTTTATTCTGAATGGTTATGCTTTTATGGTGGAGCATGATAGCGAAAGCTATGAATCTTCATTGCGGTGGAGCGTGGCTGTGGGACCAGTCAAAGTCGCAAGGTGGAGATTATTGAGTTTTACTCCTTTGGAATCCCACATGGGAAAGATGTGGGTGAAGGGGCAAGGCCAAAGCCTATATAAGGAGGCTTAGCCTCCTTAGTTAATTATACCAGTTATAAACTTATCTAGTAACTTTTGACTTTAGTAAAATTCCTCTGTTGTCCTTTTTGTATGTAAAAGGAAGAGAGGTGAAAATTAGAGTTTTACTAGTAGGAAAAGTTTTTGTGGGTGTCGTTGAGGTGAGGAGAAAAATTGTGTAATTGTAACAATTTTTCACATAATATATTTTCTTCTCTGGGTTTGGTGGTTTTTCTCCTGTTTTGGAGTTTTCCACGTAAATTCTTGTGTTGTGTTTATTTCTTTATTTTTCTTGTTATTCTGTTAAAAGTAGATTCTGGTGGGGAAATTTGTAAAAATCCAGATTCCCAACAACAATATCGTAAAATGCGTAAATATAGTATAATTATTATAAAAAAGAGTGGGCACTATGCATAAGTCGATTAATTTATTCTCTCAGGCCACTTTGATATCGATGATCCGTTGAAATGGCATATATGCATGCATATATAGGAACGAGTATCTTATTAATGGCTGCTGCTCTGTAAGCGAGGGAGTACTGTACAGGAAGATTAGGCCTGGCTTGGATAGTAAGATGTTTTATTAATCTTATGATCTTCTGTCATTTTATTTTATCATCAAATAGTATCATAAATACAAATATTTTTTAATTTCAAATTTTCAAATTTTTAATTTGATATTATAATGACTTGCAGAGACGAAACGAGATAAATTGAGTTGAATTTATTTTTTAATATTATTATTATTTTAAGATTAAAAAAATTGACTTGAAAATTGAAAAAACTGTATAAAGATTTTAAAAAGTTGTATTGGAATTTGTATTTTATATGAAAAAATATAATGATGAGTTTGAGATGAGCTCGTCTCGTTTTCAAATATAAACGGAGTTTAAATTTATCTCAACTCATCTTACTTTCGAAATGATACAAATCGAGAGTGAAATAAGAAGGTATATTGATTTTAGAGATATTGATTTTTGGTTTTTCAAGAGGGAAGAAGAGAGAAGTTATAAGGAGAAAGATAAAAAAATATGGGGAGATATTATAAATATTAAAAGATAAGAGAAAATTATTGATATTTAGAGAAAATTATTGATATTTAGAGAAAATATTTGAAATAAATAAATATAATAAAAAATATAATATTTAAATTATAAGAAAAAAAAAAAGATAAATTAATATATGATATATTGTAAAAAATAATATATAAAAAATTAATGATATATTTTAAAAAATAAAATAGATAATCCTTGAGAGTGCTCTAAGGACCTTTTATTGAAAGGTACGGTTAATTACTGACAAAAAGAAAACTCGATCGGTTTACAACTTTATATTATTTCATATTTCACAAATAATGAAATTAATTTGCATGATTTATATATATATATATATTGTAATTTATATACCACAATATATATAACATAAAAAAAAAATCATTTTTAAGTTAGTGTATAAAGCACAATTAATTAATAAAATATTAGCATACAATATTTTAATTAGATGCATTATTGTAAGATCATGTGGTCCTCCTATTCGACCCGTGGTCCAAGTACTACTGCAACCTCATAAATTTTCCTTCGATCACCGTCATTCATATTCAATGGGAGACAAAACTGCCTTAAAAGCCAGAATGAAGATAAGGTCAGTCACTCACGAATATCGAACCGTCAAAATGAGCCCACAACCTGTCGTTTCCTCTTTATCTCTTATGGTGATCCGTTTTATCCCTAGAAATTTTGGAGAAGCAAGATGCGGTTTGGTTTCCATCCAACTTTAATTTACAAGATTAAACCAATATGTTATTTAAAACCATGTTATAATTTAACGAGATTTGTCACGTGTAATAACGTAAATTTATAATATAAGGTATCAAATCATATCATTAATTAAGTTATTATAAATATTTCCTGTCCGTCGATATCCTCGGCTTTCCATGCAAAGAATGCAAAGTAGCTAGGCCGCAGACAGCAGGTAGAAGAAAAATGGAGAGGGAAACGCATATCCTGGTTATTACTTATCCAGTACAAGGCCACATTAACCCAATGCTCCAATTCTCCAAACGCCTTGCCTCAAAGGGTCCTAGAGTCACCTTTGTCTCCACCACCATCATCAGCAAGTACTCCATATTGCAGACCGTACAAACCGGCGGTAGTCTCAACTTTGAGACAATTTCTGATGGCTCCGAGGATGTCGATCCTAAGACGGAAACTATTGATGCACAACTCGAGCGTTTCGAATCAGTAGTCTCGCAAAACTTGGGAAGGTTTATCGAGAGACAAAAAAGTTCCAGACATCCTCCGAAAATTCTAGTGTATGACTCAGTGATGCCATGGGCTCTAAATGTTGCAAGGAAAGTTGGGATAGATGGAGCTCCTTTTTTCACGCAGTCGTGGGCGGTTAATGCAATATATTATCATGTGTGTCGAGGAGCATTTGAGATTCCTGTAGAAGGGCCTTGGATATCTTTGCCCTCAATGCCATCATTAGGTATTAGTGATATGCCTTCGTTTCTTTGCGACCCGCAGTACTTCTTATATCCGGCTCTGCTAAAACTCGTATTGAATCAATTCTCAAACTTCCAGAAAGCTAACTGGCTTTTCTGCAACACTTTTGACAACTTGGAACATGAGGTACTACTTCCAATCCAGTCCATTTATTATCTCGACAATCCGTACATGCATGTCATGAGACATCTATATTCAGCCATATATACATACATACATATCTCTCTCTCTCTCTCTCTTTGATGAATTGTGTTTTGGAAAAAAAGTAGGTACTATGCATGAGTCTCTTCTGATCTCAGACCACGCTGATGATGATCCGTTGATATGGCATATATATGCTGCATCTATATATAGTAGTCGTCCTACTTATGGCTGCTGCTCTAGTGTCATATAATTAACTTAATTAGCTCAACGAGCAGGGGCGTGAAGTTTCTTAATTTGTTGTGCTCTTGGTGATGACACTTAGCACTTGATCATGATTTGAGCTATATTTCTGTAAGAGAGGGAGTACTGTACAGGGAGATTAGGGCGGGTTTAAACAGTAAAATTCATCTTATCTCATCTCGTCTTATTTTTATTATTCTTTAGTATCCAAATATCACAAACACACTGTTTAACTTCAAATTTTTAGTTTTTCATCTAATTATTCATTACAACTTTCATAAACTTATAACAAACTAAAACATAAAAAACAATTCAACTTTTTCAAATATCAAAATAAAAATCATATTAAAAAAATCATATTTTAATAATATTTTTATTTAATTTTTCTCTCTCATTTTTCAAATTTTTATAAATATCTTAATTCAAACTATTTCATTTTATTCACAAATAATTTCATTGCACTATATATCCAAATCAGAGCTAATTATATTCTCTATCGAGATCATCATGATGATCTTGCTGATAGTTTGGTGCATATATATAATATATATCCTAGTAGTCCTTTAGACCAATTTTCTATCTTCTGCAAAGCCACCCAACAAAACGAGTCCAAATCCGTTTTCTCTTCGGCCTCCTATATATTTATTGGTTTGGGAAGTGGGAACCACATGCATGCATCTAACGCGTGGAAAAATGATGCTAATTTGTATATATGTGAGATTACAATCTCCAACCTCACCCATGAATTATCTTCTTCAAATATCAGACAATTATTGCTTTGACTTCAAATATTTCATCATCTTTCTCCTGCTGCATCTCCTCTGCGAGAGAGAGAGAAAGAGGGGTCAATGGAGAAGGAGATTCATATCCTAGTATTGCCTTACCCCGTGGTAGGTCACATAAACCCTATGTTTCAATTCTCCAAGCGCCTTGCCTCAAAGGGTCCCAAGGTTACTTTGGTCACCACCATGTCTACTGGTTATCAATCCATGCAAGCCCACGCCAGATCCGTAGCCATTGAGCCCATCTCCAATGGATCTGACGAAGCCGAAAGCTTGGAAAATTGGGATCACGATCGTTTCAAAGCAATAGTTTCAGAGAGTTTGGGGCAGATCATTGAGAAGCTGGAAAAGAGCTCCAAATACCCACCAAAATGTCTGGTGTATGACTCGGTTATGCCTTGGGCAATGGACGTGGCCCGACAATATGGCCTGGCCGGAGCTGCATTTTTCACCCAGTCATGTGCGGTGAAGGCCATCTATTATCATGCCCATCTAGGATCAATATTAAGGATGCCCTTAGATCAGGGACAAACAATATCTCTGCCCTCGTTGCCATTGCTAGGGATCAATGATCTCCCTTCCTTCCTTTGTGACACAGGCTCCTATCCAGCTTTTCTCACTCTCGTATTGAACCAATTCTCCAATATCCAGAAAGCAAATTGGATATTGTGCAACACTTTTGATATGTTGGAAGATGAGGTAGCTTCACAACTATTTCCCTCATATATGCATATGTTCGATATTTAATATACACTATTTGTACATGCATAAGTGCATACATTTGGCAATACTATATGCCTAAATCTATCGATTCATCTGTTTGAGCAATTTCATAATTATTTCTTGAGTTAGTCTACTTACAATTTCCTATCATGCAAGACCATTTAATTACTTTTAATAACTTTTTTAAAATTATAATAATATCCCTCTCAAAATTACGTTTTATCCTCTTTTATCCTATTCATCAATGGATATTTATATATATGCAGTCCTCCACTCGGGACTACAAACATAATTTTTCTTTTCTTTTCTTTTTCCCTCACTCTCTGTAAGACATGCTTTTAAATCCCATTAGGTACTGACTTGGATGTCAAGCCAATGGCCTGTTAAAACAATTGGACCAGCAATTCCATCAATGTACTTGGACAAGAGGTTGGAAGACGACAAAGAGTACGGCCTCAACCTATTTAAGCCTGATGTGGACGCTTGCATGAAGTGGCTAGATACCAAGGAAGATGGCTCGGTCATTTATGCATCATTCGGAAGCTTAGCCGCCCTGGGAGAAGAACAAATGGAGGAGCTAGCATGCGGACTAAAGAATAGCAATTGCTACTTCTTGTGGGTAGTTAGAGAATCAGAAGAGAAAAAACTTCCCGGTAATTTTCTACAGGAAACAGCCGAGAAGGGGCTTGTTGTGAGTTGGTGCCCCCAATTAGATGTGCTGGCTCACAAGGCAACTGGGTGCTTCATGACTCACTGTGGGTGGAACTCGACACTCGAGGCATTGAGCTTGGGAGTGTCTCTAGTTGCAATGCCACAATGGACGGATCAAACAACGAATGCCAAGTTCATTGAGGATGTCTGGAAGGTAGGGGTGAGGATTAAACTGGATGAAAAAGGCATTGCTACTAAAGAAGAAATAGAGATGTGTATAAAGGAAGTTATGGAGGGAGAGAGAGGAAAGGAGACGAAAATGAACTCAATGAGATGGAAGAAGTTGGCTAGAGAGGCAGTAGATGAAGGTGGAAGCTCAGATAAAAATATAGTTGAGTTTGTAGCAAAACTCGCACACTCCTAATGTTTACTGCACTAGCAGGCATGTATTTAACATCAATAAAATTAACCATCGAAACCTGATGCAAGACGAAATTGATCAACAACCATTTTAGAGCTTACTGGACATCATCTATATATAAAGAACTATGAATAGGAAGGCACAGCTGGAATATTACCATCCTCACCTGTGTTTGCATCAAGATCTGCCCTGCTGTTGGTTTTAAACAATGACCAAAACAGAGAAAACAGAGGCCAAAACTTGACAGAAACCTCAATCTTTCTTCTTAGATTGATTCTATCGTTCCTTACCATTCATCTTCCATTGAACATTCTTTTATAAGCTTACATAGAGGCTCACAAAATTCATTAAAGCAGAAGAACAACTTCCAAAAACAGACTAATAAAGAGAAAGCTTAATATAGTAAAGCATAAATAGGAAAATAAACATCACACTTTAATACCTGCTACCCGGCCAGCTTGACAATGTCTTCTCCAATATTTACTTCATTAATTAATTAATGCCCCGTTATTTGACCATAAGCTTTACTAAATAATGACAGCATTGTAGGGCCAAAACATTATTATTTGGAAATGCATCCGCGAGTGGCGTTCAAAACTGTTGAGCAGTAAAAGAGAATAGAACACAAATGTAAAAAATTGTATCATGATGGAGGAAAGGCTCATGCTTCTTGCAACTCTATTTCTACAATGAAGTCAGCGTTTTTGGGTCCTTCGAAGATGCTTCCTGCAGCAAGAAAACAAAAATGCGAGTAAAACGAGAAGTTAACACCAATGAAAGCACACAGAAAACATTTGACATTGTTAAAAAATGAATTGTACACACATCATTATAACATAACTATCAAGAGAGAAAATAAAAATAAAAAACTGACCAATATCTTTGGACACATTTAGATCTGTATCTTAAAATGAATAGTTAATAATTCAATTAAAACTATATATATTATAAAGAACAATAACTGTTTATTTTTAAATAAGTTGAAATCACATACTTCATTTATTCTTATCACTCAATATAAAACATCACAAAATATATAAAGCATATTATGTCAATTTGACATAAGCAAAGTTGTCATCAAATCTTTCGCCACTGTGTTTTGGGACGATTACCCCTTTTAGTTTCACACTGTAGTTTTGGAGCGATTGTCGGGGAACCACACCCCCTCCTCTTGTATTACCCCTTTTAGTTTAATAAAGTTTTATTTATTCAATTGTATACCGCTTAGAAGTCTATGACTGCATCTATCATTTTTTTCTCTTTATATATATATATATTATATTATATAAATGAACTTCTAATTAATTAGTACAACCATGATTGATAAACATGAACCAGCTTTGATAAACATGAACTAGCTTATAGCGAGCACTCAGCTGCCACATGCATATATCATGTGTGATTCTCAAAATGGATCAAATGTATATGAAAGATTATATTAATCATCATCTCATACACCATACATTATTTGGAGTGTAACCGATCTAGTTTAGTCTATTTTTGGACTAATTTTGGGACCGAACCGGTATACACCAGTTTTACATTTTTAAGAACCAATTCCGCACATATTATTATCATAAATCGGTATTCCGATTTTACCAGTTTCAATTCCTTCAATTTGATTTTCTAGTTTTAATTAAGGGCAAATTTATCCAAATAAATATGTTGAAAACTTACCAGGCATAAAAAAATATAATTAATATACTATATATGTTTATATTTAGAACATATGATCAAATAAACTGATATGTTTAAGGTTAAAATTTTATGTTATAACTTTTAATATAACATTGTTTTATATATAATTATAACTTATATTATATATAATATTAATAATTAATTAAAATATATATAAATATGTAAACTAGTCTTGTCCAGTCTGGTATACTTCCAAAAAGTGTATAACCGGTCTCAGACTGAGTTTGGCCAATTTTTAAAAGAAAAGAACTGGTCTTGGACCGGACCTATCCAAAATCGAACTGGATCCACATCCACCAGTCGAGACCGATTTTCTAGTTTACTGATTTATTTTTATAGCCCTACACACTATATATAATTTTTTTTTTCTCTTATTAAATGTGTGGTGTATGAATGGTGAGTAGAAAAATTTAATGAAAAAATATTTATGCAACCGTGGATTGGATAATCATCGCGTAATCGTTTTGAAAAAAATAAATGAAACATGGGACCCACATGAAAAAACTAATTTTTTGATAGTGGACCCCCATTCTTTTTCAAAACGGTTACTTGATATTATGCGCCTCATGATTTTATATAAAATTACTTTTTTCCAATATATATACATATATCAGTTCTTCTACAGACAGTCGGCTACTTGCAACCTTTGTACAGTCGGTGGTGCCACATTAGCCAAATAAAAAAATACTGAGACGATAGACCTAGGAATAGAATCTTCCAAATTTCTTCTACAAACATTTTTCTATTCTTCCCTTCATTTTTCACAAGTTTTAAACAAAGGAGTGGAAATATCTACACCCTTTTTTTATTCCTTGGCTTTCTATTCCATGCTTACGTAAAACCCTCGATTTCTATTCCTTAGTCTTCCATCTTATTCACAAGTAAATACATGAATGGTAAAAAATCAAAGTATGAAAGGGTTGAGTACAAAATTTGTGAATGATTTGCATCAATCGATTTGTTCTCTTCCTCTCTCTATTCGTAAACCCATATATCGGCACATTGGTAAAAGAAATCATTTCTTTTCTTCTTTATCAGTTTTCTTTATTGATTGTTTGAAGTTTGTAAGGGTTCATTTCTATTAATTTGCATCAGCTTTATTGATGAAATAGAATGGTCCTGACCTGTCCAACTCGACCTTAGTTTTTCCGCCCTTGTATTCTTTTACTGGGACGTTCGAGTTGCTGTAGCTCTCGTATTCCTCCACCTCCCTTATCACTAGTATTGAGTCCACGTTGGGGTTGTAATTAGGGCTGTTCTCCGACCTAACCCAACCCGATTTGATAAGACACCCTTCCGTCTCGACTCGATAAGACACACTTCCGATTATCCAATTTCCTGTTTAGCCCGATTACTCGATCTCCTTATCCTCTTCTTCAACAAATGCCATTTCCAGAATCCAAACAAACACCATTGCCAAAATCCAAACCCCACTTGTTATTAATTCAATGGACGCCATTTCTAGAACTCAAATAAAAATATCAAATCAACACAAAAAAGGCCCAAAAAATTTATAGCACAAACCCTGATTGCTGAGCAATTTCATGAGATCGGCAAAGATGGAAGCTTTGGTTCGCTTTTGACCCTGCCGCTTCACAAGTCATGAAGGGAGTTCTCCGCTGTGTGCTAATGGCTAGGGCTCTGTGGAGGTTGACGCTTACGATTGCATCCACTAACAAAGATGAGGATGATGATGGATCGACCAAAGTCTCCTTGTGTACCCCAAGAAAAGCGTGACTCACAAGCCTTGCCAAGGATGGGCACATCCTCTTTCGATCTTCTGGAAGTTACAGACAACGAGAAGCTTGGTCTGGCAGATCTGAAGGTGGATGCCAACGATTTGAGGTGGCGGCGAGGGTGGGGAGAGAGAGAGAGAGAAAGGAGATTCAAAGTTGTGAGAGAGAGGGGATTAATTCTGCTAAAATGCAAAGAGTGCCTGTAATGAGTAATTCTGTTTCTAACTTTTCGGTTATCGGGTCGGGACATATCGGATAATCAGGTCGGGTCGATTGGAAGACTTATTTGTTCAACCCTAGTTGTAGTTGAACACTAATCAAAGTCAAGAAATTAATTGTAGGAGTGAAGTAAGATCAAGATTGAAAACAATTTCCTTTCAAAATCCTTTGGAAAGTAGTCATATTGCAAGTCGTGTTATAAGTTATAAATAGCAGGAGAATGTACAAGAAAATCAAAACCCAAATGGAAAATCATGCAAACAAAATGTTTAAAATGAGTGGAAATGACATCAAAGATCCAAGCTTTAAGAAAAGAAGACGAAGCTAAATTTGGAGCAACAATAACAAGTACAAAATATAAAAAGAGAAAGAGAACTGGGATGATAAATCATCAAGAAAATTGCCAACTCTGAATTGAGTTTTCTTAGCCCATTGAATGAGAAAGTCTACAAAAAATGGACTAGCTAGCCCATGAATTTTCCTTGCCTCCAACTAAATGGAGGTGGAGGAGAAAATGATTTAGAGGGAGGGAGAATCTGTAAGACGAGGGAGGGAGAATGGGAGCTCTTCTTGACCATAGGTCTATTCATATGACTGGAGTTTTTCCCGGCCTGATCTAGAATTCGGATAATTGGGTTCCGATTTTGGGTTTTAGCTCAAATCAAACTTGGGCTGGAACCCGAGTTGCAAAATCCGATCTTGCATAGTCTAAGTATGGTTCAATAACTTAGGTAGTGGATTTAAAACCTAGTACCTGGATCTTATTAAATTTCAAAATTGGTAGTTTGGTATGAAGAAAATCGACCCCCCTTCCATCGTTTATGCTAGGGTTAAAACAAAATATCCCCCATCGTCTATCTCAAAATTTCAATGACGAAACTCTCTCTCTCTCTCTCTCTTGGCAGACTCTCGCTTCCTTTACCAGAGTGTCGAAACCCTAGTCTTCCTTTGCTGAGTGTCGAAACCCCAGTTGTTGGTCCGTCGTCTCTCACCCGTGGCTTCGTCGTCTTCTTCTCTCTCTATTTCTCTCTCGTTCTGAAATCCAAGATCCTCTCACTCTTCCTCTATCGATCGAAGATCTGTTTCTCGTGGCTATCGTCTTCTACTTTTTCACTCTGTCATCAATTTCTACAACCCAAGGTAAGTTTTTCTCCACTTTTTTGCATTGTGCCTTCTAAGATGCCATCTTTTATCATTTTCAGGCATCTCGTATAAGTCGGTATTCTCTCATTTATAATTTTCAATCAATTTGTTTACAGTAATTGAAATAATTGGGATTAGTTCATTGTTATTCCCTTCAGCATTCAAGTCCCTAAGGGTCATTTTAGAGACAAAGTATGGAGATGCCACATGAAAAGGATCTCATGGACGATGGGAAGAATGGCTTATTTTTTCATCTTAGTTTATTTTAGTAGAATAATGCTTCTCTGATCAACAACTTTATAGGGCTAATGTAATAATATAGCTTTTTTTTGAAGTATTGTTTACAACTTTTATTTTCAAACAAAAATATTAATATTTCACTCTGCGTAGCACGCTAGTGGTAAGTTTGGATTAGGAATTTAATGCTTGAAAAAAACACTAGATTGCTTTATAATTAGCAAAGTGACACGGATTTAGAAATTCTTCACACGTCCCGTGTGGCCTTAGGAAGTTTTGTCCCCGACAAAACTCCCAAGTAAGCCTTCTAAGTAACTCAAGACAAGAGAGAACAAATCTAGAGAGAAAGAGTAGAGAGAGAAGCTCTAGAGAACTTGTTACTCTTATTGCTTGATGATTTACACAAATGAGACTTCCTTTATTTATAGGAAACTCTTAGTACAAGGAATGGTTAGGATTGTGACAAGTGTCACAATCTTAAGGACAAAGAACATTCTAGACTACTTCTAGAATTATCTACACCATTTTAGGATTTTTTATACAACTCTACAATAATCTACTACATTTTAGAATAATCTACAAGGGACTAGGAAACTCTAAAAGATAGTAGAATTCTCTAGAAAAATTCAGGTGGTGACATTCTCCCCTACCTAGTTTCGCAACATCCTCGACGTGGTATCTTCATGGAACCTTCGGATTTGATCTTCAAACTGCCACAGTGACTCCTTAGGTTCCCAAGTCGTATCACTTGAGGGCAATCCCTTCCACTTGATCAGATATTCTTGGCGTGGCTTGTGACCCCTTCGTCTAACTTCCCGATCCGCCAAGATTTCTTCCACTTTTTTATCGAAAGTGGCGGTTATTCCCAATAGAGCTCGCTTAGACTCTCCTCGTGTTGGCTCTTCGTCGTCACCATGATAGGGCTTCAAACAGCTTACATGAAAGACGGGATGAAATTTGAATTTGGGGGGTAAGTCTAACTTGTAAGAGACCTTCCATATTTTCTTGATGATTGGGAATGGTCCTTCATATCGCTGCACAAGCCCCTTGTGCAGTTTTCTTGTGAACTTGTGTTGGCTTGATAAGATCTTTACAATCACCAAGTCACCAATGCGATACTCCATGTGTCGCCTCTTTTGATTGGCTCATTTCTTCATCTTCTTGGTTGCTTTATCTAAGTAGGAACGAGTCACATCCAGTTGTTCGTTCCAAGATTTAGCAACCTTAAAGGCTGTTGGACAGTTCCCCTCATAACTCGTCTCCAATGATTGAGGAGTGAGCGGTTGTTGTCCCATTACAATCTCAAATAGACTTTTGTTTGTAGACTCACTCCTTTGTAAGTTGTAGGAGAATTGAGCCACATCCAACAGTTTGGCCCAGTCAGACTGGTTAGCACTTACAAAGTGCCTCAAGTATAACTCCAACAAGGCATTCACCCTCTCAGTTTGCCCATCTATTTGTGGGTGAAAGCTGGTGGAGAAATATAGCGCTGACCCTATGAGTTTGAACAGTTCTGACCAGAACTTTCCTGTGAAGCGAGGGTCCCGATCGCTGATGATGTTTTGTGGTAAGCCCCAATACTTAACCACATGTTTGAAAAATAACCCGGCTATCTCCTCAGCTGAACAATCTTTAGAGGCAGCAATGAAAGTGGCATATTTGGAAAACCGATCCACCATAGCAATGATGGTGCCACATCCTTCAGACTTGGAGAAAGCTACTGTTAAGTCCATACTAACACTCTCCCACGGTCGGGAAGGAGTGGGTAATGGTTCCAACAAACCAGCGGGGTTTCGGTTCTCAACTTTGTCTTGTTGGCACACAAGACAAGTCTTCACAAAAAGCTCTACTTCGTCTCTTATCTGAGACCAATAGTAAGAGGCTTCCTACAAGGCTTGAGTGCGACTTTGGCCAGGATGTCCAGCCCACAAGGAATCATGGCATTCTTTGATAAGGTTCCTCTGTAGCTTCCCCCATTTCGGAACATATAGTCGCTGCTTGGTGGTGTAAAGTAACCCATCCTCTACTCAAAACCTCTTGGTTTTCCCCTCCTTAGCCAAGTTCATCAAGTTTTTGGTTAGGGGGTCATGCTCCAAACCTTCACGGATCATCCCTAGTGTCTCTCCTTGTACACTAGTGATGTGGGCAAGCTCACCCTTCCTACTAAGGGCGTCAACAACGACGTTGGCCTTACCAGGTTTGTACTCCAAGACATAGTCGAATCCCGCCAAGAACTCTTGCCATCTAGCTTGCATGACCTAGTTGATCAAACAAGTCAGCAATTAAGAGAATATGGTACTTGTTCTTGATGGTTACCTTATTTAGAGCCCAATAGTCGATACACAGCCGCAAAGACCCATTATGCTTCCGTTGGAACAACACCGGTGCCCCATATGGTGCCTTGGAGGGTTGGATAAATCCGGCATCAAGCAACTCCTTTAGTTGCCTCCTCAGCTCTTCAAGTTCTGGAGGTGACATGCGATAAGGCGCCTTGGCGGGTGGTTTGGCACCAGGTTCCAACTCGATCATATGATCCATCTCTCTCCTAGGTGGTAGTTGCTTGGGTAACTGTGGTGGCATGACATTCTCATAATCCTTGAGGACCTTTTGGATCTCCTTAGGTGGAGGGGAGGATATCTTTACTTCACCTTCCTCCAATGAAGCCAAGTAAGACACATCTCCTTTCTTCCAATTTTTCTTGAATTGCATGGCAGATAAGAGTTGGGTGTTGTTTGGCTTAGACACGGTGGGTATCATGCAAGGCCCACCTTCTAAGATGCACACCGAGTTGTAGTGGGGAAGAGATACTACGTTAAATTGTCTCAAAAATTCCATCCCCAACATGACGTTGAAATCATCCATGGAAGCGACAGAAAAGTCCACTTTCCCCTTCCATGTGCCAAGTTGTAGCTCCACCTCATGAGCTACACCGTCGAGGGGTCTGGCCTCGAAATTTACATTCTTGAACCATCCTTGACCTTTTTTGAGAGGAATTCCTAACCGTGTGGCTTCTTCCTTCTTGATGAAGTTGTGAGAAGCTCCTGAGTCGACCATGGCATGAGTCTTCTTCCCGTTGACGATCACCTCGACAAACATCAAAGACCCATCCTTGGTGGTTGGCTTGGTGTTTGCCTTAAGTGAGTTGAGAAGTTGCAAACACCCCATGTGAGACCTCTATTGAACTTCTTTTTCCTCCAACATGGCATTTAGGGCCTTCCTCTTAGGACAATCTGTAGCCCAATGCGGTCCATCACAAAGGAAGCAAGCATCCTTTGATTTCTTGTCTTTGGAGTGCTCCTTCCTACATTTCTTCGATGTTGAAGGCCTATCTCCACGCTCTTTATTCTGTGGTGGTTTGGACCCTTTTGCTCCCCCACCTTTGTCGTAGTTATCCTTCGAAGACTTGGGCATTGAAGAGTTATCATTCTTGTGATACTCAAACTCTTCCAAGGTTTCGGCTATGGTTAAGGCGGTGGAGATGTCGTTAACCCCACGACACTTGAGCTCTTGAGCCACCCATGACTTGAGGCCATCGATGAAGTTGAAGAGGAGATCTTCTTCACTCATATTTGTGATTTGAATCATGAGTGCGGAAAATTCTTCGACATAGTTGCAGATGGAAGATGTGTGTTTCAACTCCTTCATTTTCTTCCGCGCATACAGGGCCACGTTCTCAGGATAGAATTGCCTCTTGAGTTCATGCTTGAACTCCTCCCATGAGTTGATGGTACAAGTATACTTTTCTATCTCACTATGCTTACGACGCCACCAAATACCAGCAAGATTAGTGAGGTAGAGAGAAGCAGTACGTACCTTGACATGCTCGTCTTGCATGTTCAACGCTTCGAAGTAGCGTTCCATATGCCACATGTAGTTATCCAGTTCTTTGGCATCCTGCTTGCTACCGAACTCCTTTGGTTTGGGTATATCCACATGCGGGGTAGCCACCATTCCTACTCCGATGGTACCCCCATTGGCCACTACTCGCTTGCACATGACCCAATCCGCACTGGTCTCCTCCAGATCGATGCGGTGCTTCTCCATTTGCTCCTGGAGTTTAGTTAGTTCCCCCAAGACCCAGTCTTGGAAGGCAACGTTCTCAACACGCTGTACTTCGAGGGTAGGGTTGATAATGCTCAAAATGGACTCCTTGAGTGATTCGGATTGGCCTTCCAATCCTAACTCTTCCAAACTTTGCTCTACGATGTCAAGACGGTCCTTGACATCCGTCACAGCCATCTCCACCCTCGTCACGGTGTTGTCAAGGGTGCTCACCTCCTTGTGAGACTGATCACAATCTTCCATCTTGACCAATATCTTGGCCATGGTCTTCTCAATGCTATCGAGATGAGACTCCATGGACGAGGTCGACTCCTTCGACCTCTTGCTCTTTCGTAGCTTCTGATTCTCCATGGTGATCACACTTAGTTCCGCCATCCCAAACTCGATGCTCTGATACCAACTGTCACGGATTTAGAAATTCTTCACACGTTCCGTGTGGCCTTAGGAGGTTTTATCTCGGACAAAACTCCCAAGTAAGTCTTCTAAGTGACTCAAGACAAGAGAGAACAAATCTAGAGAGAGAGAGTAGAGAGAGAAGCTCTAGAGAACTTGTTACTCTTATTGTTTGGTGATTTACACAAATGAGACTTCCTCTATTTATAAGAAACTTTTAGTATAAAGAATGGTTAGAATTGTGACAAGTGTCACAATCTTAAGAGCAAAGAATATTCTAAACTACTTCTAGAATTATCTACACCATTCTAGGGTTTTCTATACAACTCTACAATAATCTACTACATTTTAGAATAATCTACAAGGGACTAAAAGACTCTAAAAGGTAGTAGAATTTTCTAGAAAAAACCAAGTAGTGACAAAAGGCTGTGAATATTTTCATAGGTTCTGATATATGTTGAGTTTAATGTTTAGGGATAACATTCTCTTGACTATTATGAGGTCACACCTAACTTCGTTGCTGCTTCTTTTTATTTTTAATGTGATTTCCTTTGTGGTAGTAAACGAGCTCTCTTTGCATTTTCATATTCTTTGTGGTTTTAACTTTTTAAACCTTTCTACTAATCATATAAAAGTGGTGGTTTGTTCCCGTTTATCTTTTGATGAACTGCAGGTGGCCAATATCAAACAAAATGAGACTGTTTTCTTAATGATAGCAAATCAAAGTCCTTTATGCTTGAGCTTTTATCTCCTTTTTCTACCATGGCAATATGCTTAGCAAATTATTTCACGTTTGTTGTTGTGTATTGGAGTTAATTAATTAAAGCAATGTCGTATGTGTTTTGTAATGTTCTAAGTAAATTAGTTCAAATAATATAATATGTAGTGGTTTATTTACATTCATTTAGTTAAAAGTTAATTAGTTGTTTATAGCCTTAGCTATTTTTAACATAAATGTAATTTTTCATGTTGATATATTTTATCATTATGGAAAATAATAAAAATATAGGCTTTTATATAATAATAAAAATTTGCTTTTCAATATTATTTCTTGAGAAAACTCTAACAAAATATAGGATTTTTTATAAGCATTTTTTCAAACATTTAAAAAAAAATTAATAACAGACCGACTTTTGAAAGGGATAAAAAACAGAAGATAAAATCTGGAATGAATTTTCGAGTTTTTGGAAACCCGGATGCATCCAGATTCTGGCCCAAGTCTTAACTCGTGTATACTCTGGGCAAAACCCAACCCGGGTTTGAAACATCCAATGTTTTGGACCGGGTATACTTGAATATCTGGTCCAAAATTTGGATATATCTCAATACTAATCTGAAACTTGGATGAACAAACTTATTTGACAAGAACCAAAACGATGTGTTTTATCCAAAAATCTAAAACAAACCATTTCAGTTTCCACTTGGACACCGCTTGTGCCACGGTTTAGCATGCCGCATGTATCCAGCATTTTTGTAAATATATATTGTATAATTTAGCTATTGCGAGCTGGAGGCAAAAACTCGAGTACATGATAAATAACTCGGTTAAATGGTATGGTTAATTAATGACAAAAAGAAAACTCATCGGTTTATAAAGTAATATTATTCCATATATATTTCACAAATAATGAAATTAGTTTGCATGATTTTATATATAATTCACAATCACAATCACAATCACAATCACAATATATATGAAATGGAAATTTTTATTTTAAGTTGATGTATAAAATACAATTAATTAATTAATGAAATATTAACACGCCATAATTTAATTAGATGCAAATTGCAATGCATTGCAGGATCACGACGCTGCTCATATACGACGCGTGACTTTATACTTTTGTTCGGTCCAATTAGTACTCATGAATTGAATATAGTACCTCTCAAAATGAGCCCACGCCGCCACTCCTGTCGTTTCTTCTTTTACTTTATCTATTGCGGTGTTGAATTTTATCCCTTGAAATATTGGGAAAGAAAGATGCGATCCGGTTCCATCCAACTGCTACGATTACAAAATGAATATTAGTATAAAGATATTATAATATAAGGTACCAAATCATGTCATTAAGTTATTATAAATATAAATTCCTGTCCGTCGATATGCATCCTTGACCTTCTATAAGTAGCTAGCTAGCTAGCTAGGGAGAGATCAGCAAGAAGAAGAAAATGGAGATCAGGGGAACGCATATCCTGGTTATTGCCTATCCAGTACAAGGCCACGTTAACCCAATGCTCCAATTCTCCAAACGCCTTGCCTCAAAGGGTCCTAGAGTCACCTTTGTCTCCACCACCATCATAAGCAACTCCATGTTGCAGACCGTGCAAACCGGCAGCAATTTAAACTTGGAGACAATTTCTGATGGCTCCGAGGATGTCGATCTGAAGACGGAAACCATCGATGCGCAGCTGGAGCGTTTCGAATCGGTAGTCTCACAAAACTTGGAAAAGTTGATGGAGAGACAAAAATGGTCCAGACATCCACCGAAAATTCTAGTGTATGACTCAGTGATGCCATGGGCTTTAAATGTAGCGAGGAAAGTTGGGGTAGATGGAGCTCCTTTTTTTACGCAGTCGTGTGCGGTTAATGCAATATGTTATCATGTGAATGGAGGAACACTTGGGCGGATTCCTGTAGAAGGGCCTTGGCCAATATCACTGCCGTCGATGCCATCACTAGGTATGAGTGACATGCCTTCGTTTCTTTGCGACCCGCAGTACTCCTTATACCCAGCTCTTGCAAAACTTGTACTGCATCAATTCTCAAACTTTCAGGAAGCTAATTGGATCTTCTGCAACACTTGCGACAACTTGGAACATGAGGTATATATGCTATAAGAAAAATACACATTTGTGATAAATTATTTCTGTATATCTTTCTGTAAGAGATGGAATACTGCACCAAAAATTTTAAATGCAAGTAATATTGGACGTTATATGCGTATTAATGTTGAAGTGAAAAGAGTGAAAAATGTGCTCAACTTATCTCAAATTAATCAGTATTGATGAGATCTCATTACTTTTTCAATTTCTCATAAAAAAATTTAAACTCATCTCAATCTATTTCACACATTCAAACGTATATTTCAACCTATTTATATTTAAATACATTTCAATGAAATTCATAAAATATTATTATTTATATATCAATTCAAATAATCTGAGACCACGTTTAGCATCTAAACATAGCAGAGTCATGAGTGGTATTGTGTTAAAGCGTTGTATCATAATAACTCTAATTTGGTTCCATCCTAGTAATGATATATTGTGGAGATCATGGTGACGAGATATCATTCAATGGGAGACGTTAAAGCTGCACGCTCACCTCACGGTGAAGATAAACGACTGAGCATCCTAATCCGATTTTCTATAATCTACTTTTTCTTATAATTTGAGATAAATCATGATAGGGTTTTGATTAAAAACTCCCTCCATCCGAATCTCTATTTTAGAAAAATCGTTTTGGAGATGAAGAGTGGTTCCCCATATATAGGGAATCACTATTTATTTCCTGATTAAATCACTTTTATCAATATTTTATTCCTTTTAATTAAATTAATTCTTCTTTTAATCATGATCTACACTTTCTCTCGTACTAATATTTGTTATAGTTTTAAGTAATAATTTTAAAAATAATTTAAATATAACTACAAAAATGTTAAAAATATCTATATATATATATTCTAAAAGTATTATCATATCCACAAATAAAATAATTTAAATTTTTGTTTAAAATATTTACTAGATTAATAGTTCAAAACATAAGAAAAAAATATTGATCAAGTAGTTAAGTTTGTAAATGGATGTGAGAAAAAAAGTAATGAAGAAATAATAGAAAATTATTATTTTAATAACATAGATCAATGATAGAGAATGGAATGTAGAATTTTTTTTTGAAGATGAGTAAAATTTAGGATAAAATTATAACAGATGTCTTTTTTTTTTAAGTAGAGTTTAGAGAAAATTTGAAGGAACCAGATGATTGCTCTAAACGAGCCCACAATCTAGTACTACATCTTGCGAGGACTTGCTAATGGAGCTGGCAGGCAGGCAGAGGAAAAGGGTACCCATGCTAATTTGTATATATGTTAGATTACAATCTCCAACCTCACCCATGAATTATCTTCTTCAAATATCAGACGATTATCTCTTTGCTTCAAATATTTCATCTTCTTTTTCCTGCTGTATCTCCTGACTCTTGAGAGAGAGAGAGAGAGATCATTAATACAAAAGGAGATTCATGTCCTAGTATTGCCTTATCCCGTGGTAGGACACATAAACCTTATGCTTCAATTCTCCAAGTGGCCTCAAAGGGTCCCGAGGTTACTTTGGTCACTACTCACCACCATGTCTACTGGCTATAAATCCATGCAAGCCAAAGTCGGATCCGTAGCCATCGAGCCCATCTCCAATGGCTCCAACGAAGCCGAAAGCTTGGGACATAGGGATCACAATCGTTTCAAAGCAATTGTTTCAGAGAGTTTGGCGAAGCTCATTGAGAAGCTGGAAAAGAGCCCCAAATACCAACCAAAATGCTTGGTGTATGACTCAGTTATGCCTTGGGCAATAGACGTGGCCCAACAATATGGCCTGGCCGGAGCTGCATTTTTCACCCAGTCGTGTGCGGTGAAGGCCATCTATATATTATCATGCCCATCTAGGATCAATATTAAGGATGCCCTTCGATCAGGGGCCAATATCCAGGAAGCAAATTGGATATTTTGCAACACTTTTGATATGTTGGACGATGAGGTAGCTTCACAAATATTTCCCTCATGCATATTTTCGATATTTAACACTGCTTGTACATGCATAAGTGCATACATTTGGCAATACATCCATCGATTCATGATCTGTTTGAGCAATCCCATAGTTATTTTCCCCTCCGAATCTGATGAAGTCTTTAAGACATGCTTTTTAATCCCATTAGGTACTGACTTGGATGGCAAGCCAATGGCCTGTTAAAACAATTGGACCAACTATTCCATCAATGTACTTGGACAAGAGGTTAGAAGATGACAAGGAGTACGACCTCAACCTGTTTAAGCCTGATGCGAACGCTTGCATGAAGTGGCTAGATACCAAGGAAACTGGCTGTGTCATTTATGCATCATTCGGAAGCTTGGCTGCCCTAGGAGAAGAGCAAATGGAGGAGCTAGCATGGGGTCTAAAGAATAGCAATTGCTACTTCTTGTGGGTAATCAGAGAATCAGAAGAAAAAAAGCTTCCCAATAATTTTCTAAAGGAAACAACCGGGAAGGGGCTAATTGTGAGTTGGTGCCCCCAATTAGAAGTGCTGGCTCACAAGGCAGTTGGGTGCTTCATGACTCACTGCGGGTGGAACTCGACGCTCGAGGCATTGAGCTTGGGAGTGCCGATGGTTGCGATGCCACAATGGACGGATCAGACAACGAACGCCAAGTTCATTGTTGATGTGTGGAAGGTAGGGGTGAGGACAAAACTGGATGAAAAAGGCATTGCTACCACAGAAGAAATAGAGAGGTGTATAAAGGAAGTTATGGAGGGAGAGAGAAGAAAGGAGATGAAAAAGAACTCAATGAGATGGAAGGAGTTGGCTAAAGAGGCCGCAGATGAAGGTGGAAGCTCAGATAAAAACATAGTTGAGTTCGTATCAAAACTTGCACACTCCTAATGTTTATGCAAGTGGTAGCTTATTGGGGAAAAAAATAAAAAAGAAGTGTATGGCAAATCCGCCAAGAGCTTGATGGCCCAATAGCATGTGACCCTATTTTCCAAATGTGAGTTCGAAACCCTCCATCCTCTTCATCAGAAAAATAGAAATGGTCTTCTTTTGTACTTTCAGTGTCTAGTTGTAGTCCTGATTTTCCTCTGCCAAAAGTGAAGGCTATCGATAAAATTGGAGCATCATCATCTTTCTAAAAAAAAAAAATGTATGCCAAATTTTTATAATACTGATGGAGAAATGTTCCAACAAGCAATGAAGGTCACTTTTAAACTTCTGTATTCAAACTCATTCGTCAACAAATGTGTCGTCAGTTTCGAATATGATCCAGAATATTTTTAAACTTCTGAAGCTTCCCCAGTTCAACATCTAAACATTATTTCAACATAACAGATTTAGTATACGGGTATATATTGCTATCATCTCATGCAATTGCCTGGTACAAAAAATGTTACTAGGGTGCCCTGCAATACATGCAACATATTTTCTTTTTGTCAGCTTTAATTTTTACTGCACTAGCAAGCATGTATATTCCATCAGGAAGATTAACCATCGAAACCCGATGCAAGACAAAATTGCTCAACAACCATTTTAGAGCTTAATGGACAGTATCTATAGAGAACTACGAATAGGAATGCAGAGCTGGAATATTACCCTCTACACACGGCCATCTTCACCTGTATTTGCATCCTCTGCCCTGCTACCCAGCTTGACAATGTCTTCTACAAGAATCTTTCCATCTGTTGAATTGACAATGATTCAATTCCTTCATTAATTAATGCCCCCTTAATTGACTATAAGCTTTACTAAATAATGACAGCATTGTAAGACCAAAACTTTATTATTTGGAAATGCATCCGTAGTGGCCTTAAAACTGTTGACCAGTAAAAGAGAAAAGAACACAAATTTCAAAAATTGGACACAAAATCATGATGGAGAAAAGGACTCATGCTTCTTGCAACTCTATTGCTACAATGAAGTAAGCGTATTTGGGTCCTTCGTGGATGCTTCCAGCAAAAAAAGAAAAATGAGATTAAAAAAAGAAGTTATCACCAATGAAAAAACACACAAAATAATTGATCTTCTCCAAAAATGAAGTATACGCATCATTATAACATAAAAGAAACTGACCAATGTCTTTGGAGAGATTGCTGATAAGTTCTTGGACGCCCTCCTTTCCCAGTGTATCCTTCAAGTACATAGCAGCAGATGCAACCTCCTCCGGAGTAACTTTTCCATCATAATCTCTGCACACATACGGCAACAGTGATATTTTACCACATATAGCATTAAACATTACAAATTATTGATTTGACATATTGCCATGTTACTATACTGTGGAATGAGTCTTACCAAGTTAGAATCCAATTATAACTAAATAAAAAAAAAAAGGAAATGCCATGATTTGTTGTACAAAATAATGAAAAGCTTCCATGACCAACTAAATCTAGACAGGCTAAATCTAGGAGGGCTGAACCAAGTAATTTGAACTATTATACTGATGCTGTAATCCAATCAAGTCAAACTTCAATAGCTACATGGTGTATCTTGCTTCCCAATTAAAGGAGGTCTTCATTCATTGCTAAATATTCTCTTTCTACTAAAACTAGATACATTTCTAAATATGGTTACCAATATACAAAGTAATTATACAGTGCACAACCGACAACACTAACAAAAAATAATTGAACGTATATGTCACTTATGAGATTCATCATGATCTTGCTCATTGAAAAGAATGATCAGAGAAAGCAAGACCCATAAACAATTACAAACCTGTCAAGTACTCGCCAACGATCGCCAATCTTGGCATCCACATCATCAATTTCCTTTTCAAGATTTTGGAGCATGGCATCAACCTGAAGTATTCAAACAATAAACACTAGCTGCTATCATGTTGCACCTACCAATAATACTCATACTAGGTACAGACAAACAAGATAAATGATCAAACTCGGGATTGAAAATTCTTACCCTGTCTATGAGTGCTGATGAAACCTCATTACCTTCAGTCACTTCATGAGCAGTATTTTCGCTTTCCGCTCGGGCAGCTCTATATGCCTTCATAGCACCTTTTTCACCACCAGTACCCTCTTTTTTTACCATGCTATTATAAAGTTCTATCTGGAAGCATCAAGGCAATCACAGTGAGCAAAAACATAAATAACCAGTACCCTCTTTTTCTACCATGCTATTATAAAGTTCTATCTGGAAGCATCAAGGCAATCACAGTAAGAAAAAATATAGATAACCGTTCTCTCATACATGATCATCAGCAAACACTGATATAAAGCCAGATATACGTAATAGGATTGCCTAATTAGGAACATCAGCTGATGAATCATTCTGGTTGTCAGTAACGGAACAGGCCAAATAATCCTATCTGTAACTACTACTTAGCACCCTTGGAACAAACCAAAGAAGAACATAATATTACTTAGAAGCACATATAAAGTGGCTCTTCTTTATGAGCATATAAATCAATTATGAAGGTAGTTACAAATCTTAAAGGAAAACATAGCAGACAGAATAAAAAAAGGATTGAACAGCATTAAACAAAAGACCAACATCAAGAGATATGAAAGTATGGGTGATTCCTATGGATAAAATTATTTTCTCCAACTGGTTTATGAGACTCTATGCAATTCATCTGATGATTTTGCTTGCAATCTTATGCTACTCATAAAAATCCTTAATAATGACCATGAATCAAGCTTTGAAGCCAGCATACAATACAAGTGCTGAAAAGTGTTTGCCAAATGTTGATCAAGATTCACAATCAAAGTGTATAAAGGGGAACAAAAGACTACCTCCTTATTTACAAGTCTCAAAAACTCTTCACGTTCCCCACTAACTGACTGCAGAAAAAAAAAATACATTTAGACAAGAGTACAAGAAGTTGTTAAGAAAATAAAACTAACCAAAACCATCTTAACAATTCGAAGCTTTTAATGAATCATCTGATCCTTACAGATGCAGAAGCTAAAACAGCCAATGCACGACTAAGTTCACAAAGGTATTCTTGTTTTTCAAGTGCTCTTTGTCTGGCTTGTTCTTGTGCTTCTCTAGCTATAGGGTTGATTGTCTCTTTTAGTGCTAGATCCCATTGACTGGCTTTAGATTCCTTCTTTTTGGCTTGCTCTTCTTCCTCTTTCTCTTCCTCCTCCTACAATTTAATTTTTTTGTAAAAAAAAAAAAAGATGAGTAATTAAAGATATAAGTACTTGAAGCTCAACAAATTGCTCGGGCAGCCAAGAGAATAAAGTTGCAATGTACAGGGCAGCCTTTAGATTTAAAGCTTAAACTTCATTTGCTACAAGATTCAGATCCCACACACTGTACTGACACTTAAATTACCATTTTCTCATCCATTCTTAAGTATCTATTTACATATTATAACCTTCAAAACCAGCCAACAAAAAAACTAACTAATTTTAAAAAATCAAATAAAAAGAGACATTTTAATTAATACAGCATTCTCCTCGCGATAGAACTAGTAGTAATAAGCATTTCAATAGTCAAGTTCCCAGAGCAGCAAACTGGCTTGTGATTAGGCAAGAATGTGCTGAAAAATATTAGCGAATACCAACCTTGATTAGTTCTTCCTGCATCTCAAGGTATTCCAGTTTCCTTCTCCATCCTGACACAGAATCTTCAGATGGCAAAGCTGTAACACCAACAGTATCTGTAACCTCATCTGGCAGAGAAGAAATTGTAGCTTGGAGAGCTTCCTCTAGTCTCAATTTTCCGGACACAACAAAAGCCCTACAAATACATTAACTGAATAAAGAGGACATAGAGTCAAACATGCAAAAAGTTGAGTGGGAAGACTCATGGGGCATTTAAGCACCTGGAAAGGATCAAAAGCGACGATGGCAGAGAATGATTGAGGGACAAATCCAACCAATCACGAAGCTGCATGAGAAGCTCAAAGTTCAAACTATATAATTAACGAAATGACATTATTTTGACATTATATTTTTATTTTTTTCTTTTCCAAAAACTTTCTCTTCTTTCACTGTTAAGTTAGATGGCGGGAGGGTGGATGCAGCTTGAATTTTTTCAGTGAGTCAGTCCTGTTTGGCACAACTTATAGCTGATGCCTGATGGTGCAAACATAATTCACACTCAAGTTTGCAAACCCCATACAATGCTTTAGCCACTTGCGTTGAGACAGGTGAAATAATTATGCATGTTTTAAAGGGGAAAAACCTGTTGCCGCATTTCTTCCACTGAAAGATCTCCAAGCATGCCTCGCTCCCTACAATCCTCACGAAGTTCAGCTTCTGAAAGGGACTCCACACCCTCCACTTGAATCAATCTATCATCAGCCTTAATCCTACAGAAAGACAGAGAGGGGGAAGGAGGGAGGGATTCAATCAATTCACTGTTGTATTTTTTTTTTATATAGTAACCAATTCACTCTTGTATTTAGTATTTTAAGTACAATATTTAGCACATGCGGTTGAATATTCTTGTGATGAGTTTCAGTACCTATCAGAATATTAGTATTAAGAGATCAGAATTTAAATTTTTACAGTTTTACTGATATTCAGATATCAATAGCAAGAAGACAGAATGAAAACGAGGTAATAACTATGAATCTACTCTGGAAAAAGGATTTTTTTTTTTTTTTTTTTTTAAGAACTCTGGAAAAGGATTTTGAAGGGCCTTTCCCCTTGGAGTAGGGAAATCATGAAAAATACTTAACAATAATGCCAAAGAAAAAAATCATGACCATCTCTGAAACATGATCAACACATATTATATGTATATGAGATACCTTTAGCACACAAAATGACAAGTTCACATTGCGAAAACTTTGGAAGTAAAAATATAGTAGAAAAGAATCTTCATTGCCAGTGGAAAGTGACCCACTTCAAGTATCTCTATAATTTCCCAAAGGTAAATTGTGAGTTTAAGAACTCCCGATCAATGACATTATCCACTCTCTAGGTAATCTGACATCAAAATCAACCAAACAAAATTGTATCTCACACATGCTCAGAACCGTTTATTTCATTGACTTGCATCAAAAGTCACCATGTCAAATTCCAAACCACTTACAAACTGACCACGAAACAACTGAGAACCTACTATATAACTTTCAGATAGGCAGCACAACACTCCTACACTCGTGTTTCATAAAAAAACGATGAATTCATTGCAAAAAAAAAATGCTAATGATGTCAAACCATGCATCTCACCGCTGGAGTTTTTTCCGGAGCATGTAACGTAAGTGTGCATCCGTAAAACTAAATTTGAATAATTTAGTGTCGATTCCCATGTATTTGCACATTCTAAGTAACCGAGGCCTGATAGCAGTAAAAGAGGCATAAGAAGAGAAATTATGATTGCAATCCAGGTGGCATCCTAATGGTATATGACATCACTGAAAAAGTGGGGAAGAAAAATTCTTCATGTTTCCCAGCAATCACGATGACAACCTGCTGATATTATCTAGAGTAAGTTCATCATTAAACAACTTAGCGAAGCCCAAAATTTCTTCATTAGAAACAAGGGTGCCTCTTCTAACCTGCATATGGATAAAAGGCATGTTAAACAAAGAAAGAAAAGAGGAAAACCATGGAGGACCATGAAACTGAACCCTAACCCTGTTCAAAAACTCATCAAGATCTTCTGCTGTTTTTCTAATTTCTCCACTCCGTGAGTTCTGAACTTCCTTTGCCATTTCTTTTGCAGTGTCTTGAAGGAACTTGGCATACTCCATTCTTGCATTTAGCCTCCTTTTCAATGCTTCCTACATATTGAGCCATTGAGGTTAAACCAAGAATTCGGCTTCGAGGATCTATCGCAAGAACCCTTTTCTTATGAGTAAAGAAGAAATTAAGGGAGGATATATCACAAGAAACTGACTGCAGAAACAGACAAACAGACTACTTATCATACAAACAGACTGCATGAGAGAGAGAGAGAGAGATGTCACTTTTTTTATAAGTAAAAATCAAATAAATAGGCTAACCAAGGACACTGGGTGTATACAAGAGAAAACACCTAGCTAGAAAGCAGAATTAGATACAAGGAACCATTAAGTCCAGGATAGGAAAACGACCCAAACAACGCCAACTCCCACTGTTATGGGAAATACATTTTTTTCTTCCTTCCCACAAGAAATGACTAAATTTATGTTCAGAAATGTGATACCCATCATTCATCTAGAGGCTTTATATTATGCAGCAATCATGATCAGGAATGTTATTCTCATCATTTAAAGACCGACTTTCTAGCTTTATTCCATGGTTAGTTGCTCAATTCTAAGCAATGGGGTCATAGTAATAAAAGAAATTCTAGCATATCCATCTTTCCACTAAAAAACACCACAAGACCTTTCACAGAGTTAGCAAAGGCTCCTGTCTAAAAGCAACATCTCCCAGAGTGAAAGGTTTAATCCAGAAGGCCCATCCTCCAGGTATTAAGGTGTTGATGACCTGGAAATGAAAATGTTCTACTTCATAACCAAACCCAACCATTAATTTAGTTCCAGAAGAGACATTCCAGACAGGAATATCATGACAACAGCAAGAAAAAAATAGAGGTGAAGTTATAACATCATTCAAATTATTAAGTGAAAAAGAAACACCCATTGCAACCAGTACCTGCTCCTTCATCTTATCTTGAAAAGTTGATGGCAACATGTTGGGAAATAATTTCAGAAATACCGGCAATAGAAGTTCCATGAATGGAACAATGATAAAAACAGCAAAAGGAACTAGCCTAAAAATATCTGCTGTGGTTCGTGTTAGTTGTTGTCTCTCCCTTCTAGAGAGATTCTTTCCACCAGCAAGTTTTAATAGCAATCTTGAACTGATCCTCGTGTCAACCCAGAGTAACTTGGTACCCAACCAATAATGTTGCAATGTTGATTTAAATTCATCTTTCCAGTAAACAAGTTTTTTGGCCCAGTCTGCCCTGCAGGAAGGATTAGCAAACCAAACAAGCATCACATCTAAGATTATGTTGTGTTTTTCCTCAGAATATAAATGTCATTTGGAGGAGTCTAACCTGCTCATAGAAGCTACCGCTCGCAAAGCAGGACCAATCCCCAAAAATGTGGCCCAGACTCTATGCAAACCTGATCTAGTGACCCTCTGAGGCTCTTGCAACTGTTTGGCCTTTGCTTTGGCTTTTGCACTACTCAAACCTTCGACAGCTTGATCACATTCCTCTGGAGATGCTTCCTTTCTGTTTTTAGCAACCATTTCTTCGTTTTCCTCATCATCACTGCCCATTTGGGGCTGTTTGGCTGCAGCTGTTGAAGCATTTCGAAAAGACTGTGGCATCAATCCCATGTCCCTTAAAGAAACGTATTCAGACCTTCCCTTCCCAAAACCTGAAATTGTATTTCTATAAAGGCTATGGCTAAGTTTTCCAAGAACTGACAAGCTTAATAATCCCTCTCTTGCCACCAAAACCTTATCCCTATCCTTCACACAGCTAAAATAAGTAGCGGGGTCACCAGACCAAGAACTCCGTGAATCAAGATTATGCATAGAATGCCTGTGATCGATACATGGGAAACTTTGAATTGAGCAAGTGGAGGCATTCACATAATCAGAAATGAACCTCTTCCTTCTCAATATTGCTCTGGAAGCCATTATCCAACTCCTCTATCTTCACCAACAGAAACTCATTCACACTTCTCAATGAACCACCAAGGTAGCTATATAGCCGCGTTTACAAAATTACAAATCAAGACCACGATATTAAAACAAAAGGCAAACAGAATGACATCAACACAACATCTTCATAAGAAAAAATCAACGAGCTGCAATAAAACCTCATATAACATATTTCTTCATCAGATTGAATCATGTAAAAATAAACTATTATATAAGATCACTGACAAGAATACCAGGTTTAAGATCATCAAAATGTTTGCTATGACACATAGAAATGACATTTACGGGTTTCATTTGTACACTTTATGCATTCTAAAAGTTTTGTAGTTAAAAACAGAACAAAAATATATATACATATAATTATATTGATAAAACTGTATTGATACAAGTAAAAGAAAGATTACGTCTAGTATTTATTTTGATAGGTAAGAAACAATGAAAGTTACAAATGTGGACGGCCAACAATCGAATTGCCAATATAAAGAGATATGACTGAAAGATATCTCGGCCATTATTTATTGCTTTATCTCAATGTTCTTCTCAACCCAGGAGACACAGAACTGTCTCCGTTTTTCTCTTACACCGAAGAGGCTTTGATTTGAAAACAAAAAAGTCCCAAATATTGGCGATTATCAGACGAGTTTAAGTAATACCAAACGCCCAAAGGAAAACCTAGCCCTTGCATTGAAATCGGCTGTAGAGAAGATTGGAAGCGCGAAATTGCAATTCGTTATGAAAAATAAATATTAAAATGTGAAACGGTAACCAGTCTACACGATATTAATAAATTTGTTAAAACTTGAAATCGTTTTTCTTGGATTGAAATGCAACCGAAAAGACCAAAACTCAAATCAATACTTCCAAGCGATGATAAAACTAATAATATAACTTTCGAGGGAATTTGATCAGGGAAAAAACTAAAGGAAATCCAGATATCTAATTATCAACCTCAAAGTTTCAAAATTAGACGAAGAAAACATAAATATTAGACACTTAATAACACGAAGAAGAAATTTGATACAACAACATCAGCTCCCGCAATCGAATATCAAAATCTTTATCATATGCAAGAAACTTGTTCCGTAAAAAAGAAAACATCTACAAGAGTCACAAGACTCTCATTGAGTTGAAAAAAATTGGTTCTCATAAAACTCAAAGGTCTATAAACATATAACTAGAGAAATCGAATCGTAAATCACTTTTCAGGAAAAAAAAAATCTTGCAATCTTCAAACGGAGAGTTCAGTTCAGAATTATGACGAAGATGACGGCGCATACACTTACGTTGTTTGAGAGGAATCAAAACCGGAGGTCGAAGAAATCAACGGCTCTTAGAGAAGGAGACGGGGGGCGACAGATAGAAGGACTTAGCAGGAAGGAAATGAGAGAGGTTTTAGAGAGGGTTATGAAGCTAGCTAATAGTAAGAACTTAAGTAGACGGAGAGCTCAATTCGGCTGCTTCGGAGGATGGTTAATACGACGTCGTATGGCTGATCTCATTTCTAGTAGGACCCAAAAGAATCGGTGGGAATGTTGATTTGGTAGGTATTGTTTGTTTGGTTGGGGAAATGTTCGCTCTAGGAGAACTCGCCTCTCAGATTCTGCCACCTGTTCATGAACGTAAATTCTTGATCTCCAAAAATTGACTTCCTCCCTTCCTCTAGATTTAGGCTCGTTTGAATTTGGAGTTGAAATAAATTAAAATGAGTTTAATTTATTTTTTATTATTATTATTTTAAAATTTTAAAAATATATAAAAAATTTTAAATATAATAATAAAATAAAAATGAGTTAAGATAATTTTTGAATACCAATGAGGGCTTATAAACCCGAATTATGTGTTCCTTAAAAAATAATAAATTAAACTGTCCATATTATTTAATTCATTGTTGCGTTCGCATGTCTAAGAATACGTTAATTCTTCTTCAATTATCTGTGTATATCACTCAGTTATATCATCAGAGTTCACAAAATCTGGACCAAATAATAGAGTTATTTTCTTAAATCTTGATCCAAAATTATTTGGAGTCGATTCTAAAGTCCAAAATATTTAATGCACCCAGTCATCGGTTTCCCTTTTAAGTTTTACCACCAAGTTTCTCTCACTTCCTAAAATCTGGGTATTGATCTTCTTCGACCAACTCTTGTTATAATGTATAATTATCCACAAGTTGATGTGCTAAACCAAAGCTCTTACTCACATTATACATAGAAAGAGGACAGAGATGTACATTTACTTTGTTCACTCTGGCATTGTTTCACCATATTAATTACACAATATGAGACTCCAAAACCTCGATTCAAAGAAAATCCCTTGATATCACTCTTTTCCTTTTCCAGTGGAACTGAGTGCTTGTCTCGTTCCTCTTTGTTATTATTATTATCATGATATGCCGAGACCTCCTCTTAAATCCTGCACATAATTGCATCATTCCTCCCATTAGGCGAAGAGATCGAAAGAGAAAAACAGAAAAACATTACATTGGATGTAATGTTAGAACTATTATTAACCTAGAGTGCATTGAGGAATCTACTATAATTTACATTCTACATGAATTTAGTGCTCAATGCATATATTCCCCACGCTACGAATAAGCAATAATGGCACCATGGGCTAAGGCTTCATTGGAAAACATTACCCATTACCTGAATATAGATCAATCTCAAAATTCAAGTAATTTCACTCTATTAGAAAATTTATATCACAAGCAGTAGTGGTTTGGTGGAATGGACAGATTCTTTACAGCTAGAATTTGTTGAATTTTGAGATTTCCTGGCGTTGTAAGTTTCAGAATACATATGAGTATATAAGGTTGCAGAGAGCCATCGGAATCATCTAGGTGCATCAGGTGAACTCAGATCCAACTATATTCGTTGTTTTTCTTGTGCTTTCACATTTGACACCTGAAAACTTGTCATCATATATTTGGGAGCCTGTTTGAACTTTACCTAGTAAAAGTTTTTCATGAGGAATTGGTACCAGTGTTCCAATTTATCACTTAAATGAAGAAACATCCTCAGCTTGGATTTAATTAGGACAGTTAAGTCTAGTCTATTGATTATTAGCTAAACCCACACATGAGGATGTGCAAGATTGCTTCCCTAATCGCAGGTATGCAAGGATAATTTTACTTCTTTTTTTTTTATAAGTTGCAAGTATAATTTTACTTATCAGGCTATGAGCTCAAGAATGGTTATCAAGTTATATTCCAAGTTTCTTATATGGATTTCTTCATGTCAATCAAGTACAACAAATAACATAGAGATAATTGTTAAGAGAAACATACCAACGAAGCTTAAAAGTGGCTTTCCACCATCCTTGTTTTGAACAAGTTGATACAATTCTGTTTAGCCGAACAATTATTTCAGAAAAGGTTGGCCTAACAACTGCTTCTTCATCCCAACATTCGTCAACCAACCTGCATATAAGTTCAAAAAGCAGATTTCCTTTTCAAATCTAACAAGAAAATATTTAGCATGTAATGCCATCAGAGATTGTTCGTTACTTTCTTGAAAATATATATACATAGAAGAAAGCTTTACAGGTGAGTTTGATGAACTTTTTCTATTAAAAAGTTACACTTTTATACCATGTGCATTTTACTCTCCTTCCCATTCTGATCCTAGAGGAAGGCTACTTGAGCTAGACTTCATTTGTTATATTTGATGATGTTAAATTTAAGTGACTAGCACTAAAAACACGTACATTTGTTTCTTTTTATAAGTAATAATCTTTATTGAATAGAATGAAACTAGGCAATGGCCAGGTACAAAGGAAGTATACAAGTTGCGACACCTAATTACACTCTAGTGGGCTCCATAGAGAGCAAAAACACGTACATTTGTTATATTCAGGAAGTCAAATGAAAAGAAAACTTGAATATTTGCCAAGCAGGTACTGATCATACTAACTACCTATTTTTCATCCACGATAAAATAAACCCACACCAAACCTTATTTTTTAAGCAACTATGCACACGGTTTGAAAATTTATCCTAATGACAAACGGTTATCTAAGAAATTACCCTTATGGTTTCAAGTCAGCATCCCAACTATGAAATTTAAACATCTTCAAGCTATAATAAGATTGACGAGTTTTCTCAAAAATCAAACTTACTCTTTTAGATCTGGAGGATAACTTTTTGCTTTGATCTTGAATGGTGGTCTCTTTCCTTCTAAACACATAATTTGTGCAGCTTCCTCAGGAGACTTGGGATGCAAAGGTTGTACACCCTCAATCATCTGGGCATACAAAAATCAAAAAAAATAGTGGTTAAGACAGATTACCTGCCAATTAATAACTGAGTTAAATTTCCTACAGTATGTTCAACCATAGAAAAGAAGAAGAATCAACCATAGTCCCCAATATGGTAAATATTAAACCCGTGAAAGTGGAGGTTATCTAAAGAGATTAAGGAATTATAAGTAATTAAACATGAAAAAAAATTAATCATATAGAATACAAGAATTTGTGAAAAGATATACCTCGTATAAAATGAGACCAAAAGAATAGGAATCCACACTTCTGTCAAATATCTCATCTTTGTAAACCTCGGGTGCCATATATAAGTCTACAATCATTAGAGAAAACAACTAATTGAGCCCACAGTAATGGTATATTCTGTGCAGCAACTAATCACAAGTAGCTAATCTTTATAATCATTATCCTGTATATAAACTGCTTCAATCTACCAGACTGCAGCTGAAAAAAGGTCAAAAGTTCAGAGCCTCCACTCTTGAGCTATAGCCGGATGAATGAGGAACATCAAACTCCAAGAGACCACCCAGATTTTTTAATAATCAGAAATATAATTTTATTTACAAATTCCATTAGAAAACTAAAAGGCAACAGGCAACAGTACCTAGCAATTATCACTTATTTTCTGCACACTAAAAATTCAAACTGTCAAACTGAAGTGAGAATTAAAAGAATGTTTCCCGTTTTGGGGTTGGTACATTATATATATGTTTATACTGTCAAAAGAAAATATAACTTTATGTTGGGGTGTTTGCTGTGTCCTCTAAAATATGTCATAGATCCAATGCAAGAGTTAAGATATATGGTGTACACAACAACGTACTTGAACGGTCAGCCCCTGGCTGTGCTAGTTTTGCTTTGCCTGGTGAAAGCTTAGACAATCTTGTCAAACCAAATCCAGCCACTTTCAAATGACCTCCATTGTCCAGAAAAATATTTCTGGCACCTTAGCAAGATTGTAAATATTAGCGTACATCCCAACAAGAAGAAATCATATTCAGTTTGAAATTGCTTTATACATCAGATCAAACTTTTGCATTTGGTTGTCTTACTTTGGCTTTAAGTCGCAGTGGATAATTGGGTCTGGTTTACATTCATGTAGATAATTCATGCCCCTGATAAGATGAAATTGATCAAGAGATCAGAACATAGAACCTCTGAGTATATGGCAGGAATACGAAAAATTAAAAGCACTTTGAGTCATTTCATTGATATAATACATATGCCGATTGCAAAGACCAAAAGGATGCTTAGAAAATTAATACGAGTGTATGGACAAAGTGTGCAAGAAGCAGGGGTGACTATTCTATTAAAAAATAGTGTCCTCAGTCTTTCAAATAGGATTCCAGCAAGAGAGACATGCCTAGCAATATCAAGAGCAAATATTAGAGCTTTGGATGGAGACAGGCGTCCTTTCTTTTGAATATAATTTCCCAAATCACCCTGAAAAATCACCAGTACAGGAAATGTCAAGTTGGAATTAAAACATTTCAATGATGAAAAATCAAAGCGGCATTCCTTAATGTCTCCAAAGAAAGATAAAGGTGTTCTTGGGTAGAGAAAATTTAAAAACCCAAGAAAACCGTCCTTATAAGCAGCATCCCCATGCCAATCAGCATGTTGATCTTCTACTAGAACTAGAGGAGTCTTTATGAATATCACACAGATATGTATATTGCTTGCACACACAGTGGCAAGGAGAAGGGAATGAAGGAAGGGGAGAGGGAGAGATGTATGCTTACTTTTGGATGATACTCTGAAACAATCATCATGGGAATATTTTGGGTAACTGCTCCAACAAACTGAAGCACATTAGGATGCCGGACCTTTTCTAGCAACGTTAGCTCATGTTTGAAAGCGTTTCTGTTAAAATAAAGGAAACTACATAATTATGAAAACAGGAGTGGGTGTTATAGCTATGTGCTAAAACTCTATGAACCAACAGACGCAACAATCATCCTGAACCAAAAAACAAGGAAATGACCACTGAGTAAGTTTGACAGCAATGGTATTTTGGCCACAGAATCTAAGCATTATAATCTTAGAAATGTCCCAAAAGTGAAACCTCCAACAATCCAAACAATAAAAAGGGAAAATAAACATCAACTCAAGTCTGAAACTGACTCCTAAATAACATTAGGTGCCATTATCACACATTCTTAGATGCCTAGAGGAGATTAAAGTACTATAAACTTCCCTTCTAGATTATTGGCCCCATAGGGTTTTTCATATTCATTTGGAGGACAGAAGGAAGAGGAAGAAAGATTAAGGCCCCATTTGGATTGCAAGATGGTCTCATCTCATCTCATCTCATCTCATCTCATCATATTCTATCACATCTCAACATTCAAACACTACAAACACAAACACTTTTGAATTTCAAATATTCAACTTTTTCAGCTAATCATTACAACTTTTCTAAACTTTCAAACAAAACACAAAAAACAACCCAACCTTTTTCAAATTCCAAATTAAAAATTCTATTAAAAATTTATATTCTAAAAATATTTTAACTTTATGTGCTTCTAAAAGATCTTTTATATTGTGCCCAATACCGAAATTAGTTCTATACATATGACCAGCAACGAGAAAAATAAATGCAATAGTTAAATGATAATGAGCAATATCGGTTAGTCATAAACTTTGCGTTTGCGGATGAAATCTCCCAAGAAGGGTTAAAATGATAGTTCTTGCGCCTTGGGAAATACCAAATAAATGACTACCCGAATCGGGATTTTGTGCATAAAGATTCCACTGACCTGTAAAAAGTGAGCCTAATTCTTGGAAAAGAGTTATATCCATTGATAAGTTGTGAATAGCTTAACCGTAGATAATCTCTTAACCATCCCATCAAATAAGTGGAAGATTTATTAAACTGTGAAATGTTACCCTACCATAATGTGATGTGTTTCTAATGCCAATAAAAAGTAACCCATCCAATAGTATTTAACATCCAGAAAAATGCCAAATAAAATACGTCCCAAGCGGAAATATCACAAGTATTGCCTCATCCCGGACCATTGCAAGGAAAACTATAACCAAAATCCTTTTTATCTGGCATTAACTTGGAGTCACGTGCATCTAAAGCACCTTTTACTAAGATCAATATGGTTGTATGTAAACCTAGAGCAATAGCATGATGAACCAAGAAGTCTCCAGGTCCTTAATTCAAACTATTTCACTACTATTCACAAACTATTTCATTACGATTTACAAATTTCTCATCTCATCTCAACATCCAAACAAGGCCTTATTGATTTCTTCTACTGCCTCTTGGAAATTCATACAAATAAGGGAAGACTGTGACTTGAAATAACCAGTATTTGATTGGTGTAAATTGAAAAAAGAAAAATGGAAACTGAGTTTATCTGCACTCCTAGAGTATGTAAGCACCATGCATATCATGAGCAGTTATCTAGGTATGAACATAAACAAGGCACCCAAGTGGAATCAAAAATCAGGAGGACATGCAAAAAAGCAGCAGCAGTCCATACATATGAGACAGGTGAAAAAAGTAAAGAATGGGTCAAGTAGCTTCCAAAATATGAGACTCTAAAAAATGCAAACTACAATTCAACTCAAACCTCATTTTGTTGAGGCGAATCTCCGGTATACACCTTGTGTATTTGATAGCAACTTCATAGTTTGTATTTAATAATATTATTAACTTTATAAGAATAAAGTTAATAATATCTTAACTTATGTAAAAACCTGAGATTCAATTCAACTAAAACTTTCTTTTAGACGATCATGGTAAGCCATGTGAGACCTTTTTCAACTAACTACGTTTCACTACTTGAAACCTTTTTCACCACTCAACTCTATGTAATGTCAGTACTCTAGGTTACATCTATAGTCCTTGTTATTTTCTCTTATTTATCATGCATTTTTCATTCATATAAATAAAATTTATCTCTTAATTATTATAATAAATAAATAAAAAAGTTTTCTTTTATTTCTCGGTAAATAATAATTTTATTGATGATAGAAAGTAGGCATGATGAAGCGTACAGGGTGTATACAAGAGCAACACATATAGTTGTTAGACTAGGGATACAAAGAAGTCAGAATATATTTTGGATGAGTTACCATAAAAACTGTTCTAACTTTCATAAAGATAAAAAAAAAAAAAAATGTCAAATTTAGATGAGCACATACATGCTATCAGGGTCTGAATAACTGTCCTTGTCAAGTATCTTTACGGAAACCTTTGTACCGTTCCATTTAGCCACTTGATATGATCCCTGTAATAGGTAAACGAACAAAGACATCTATCAAATAACAAAATACATTTGAGAAAGCATCAACGATTCAACAGTTGCTCAGTGCCAACAAAAAAAAAATGAAAGATGAAATTACAACAAGAAGTAGAAGGCAGAGAGAGAGAAAAGAAGGTGAGGAATCAAAAAGCTCAAACCAACCATAATTGCAAATGCACAATTATGTCCGGAGTTTCATCAGGACGAAAAGGCATTCTCAATTTACGGTAACCAAGATGATGATGATGATGATGATATAAAATCTCAGAAAAAAAATAGATAATGTTAATCTCAACTAACAAGCACATCCCGACAGTATACAATAGATACTGGAAAATGAAGAACTACGTTTATACATAGGAGATTTCTCTGAACTTTGCAGTGCTTCATATATTGAACTAAAAAAGCTCAAACATCATCACTGGTACAGTGGTCGTTAAAGAAATAACAAAATACACACCAAGTCAAATAGGCATGTACTTCTTAACGTTTATTTTTTTTTATAAAAAAAAAAAACAAGATTGCAGGTTATCGTGCACAAATTATTTCCTACATGATTAAAGCAAACAATAACTATTACTTTCTATGTCTTAAAAAGACAGATCATTACTGGCATATGAAAAATAATGCACAGTTTAAAATAACACCATATCTCAAGCTTCCAATTAATAGATGATTTCACACTCCGCAACTTGTCAATCACTTGACAAGCGTACAAGAATACATATGCAAAGAGTCAAATGCATGACATATAAAGCTTATTCTTTTCAACATATAAAGCCAAATCATTGCAAAGAAAGTTAAAAGCAGATACAAGGCTCTTTAGTACTGCCATCACAGTTGAAAACTGAAAAACAAGAACAAACAAAAGCACACTTAAATATTTGAGCTGCCAGCTGAATGCATCGTTGGTTTCTTTATTATTTCTGCGTGAAGGGGAATCTATACACGCGTTTATAAACAGTATGAATCTACAGAGCTGCTAGTGAAGGGAACAGGATCATGCCTTAGAGATTCGAGAACCCTTCCGAACCTGGAGCTCCAGTGGATTAAGCTCGTACTCTGGTACTTCTCGAGGATTTGCAACAACCATTGGCGTTTTCCTGGTTTTCTGTACGAATACAGAATAATCAGCTAAGTCTGTTTACAGAATTTTTTTTAAAAAAAAAAGGAGGAAACGTTCGTATCGGACCGGAACTTTGGCTCCAAGGACTCTTAGAATATTGTAAACTTCAGTGTGTCCGTAATATTTGGCGTCAGCAGCTGCCTGTCCAGATAGAGAGAAGTACTCCATGTAAAGGTCATAATTCATAACAAAGGTGAAGACTGCAGAGAATTATGTTTGTTTAATCAAATTTAACTTATCTCAAAATAATTAATAGAATCATGATTTTTTTACTTTTAATTATAAAAAATTAAATTCATTTCAATTTATTTCATATATTTTAACTTAATAATTTAATTCAGCTCAATTTTTAAAATATTGAAAAAAAAAAACCATCTCAATAAAACCTACAAAATTAAACTATTCACAACTCTAACTTATCAAATATCCAAATGTAGCCTAACTGTAAATGCTAGCTACATTTGGATTCTCCCCGGCGAAATTTCCATTTCAACTTTTTCCTCTTTAACAACAGCCACAGATTCCATCTTCGAACAAATCAAGCGGAGCTACAAAGAACTATAAGAAGAAGATTTATTGGCTCAAAGAAGATGTAGAATATTTATTTTGAAACAAATCTAACAAACAAACCGGTAGTGCCGTACCGTGCTCCCCCAGCGATCACGAGCATCGAGGTTGGCCTTCCTGCTGAGCAAGAGTTTGACGACCTCGACATGGCCTTCGCACGCGGCGATGTGCAGCGCGGTCCTCCCATCCAAGTCGATGCTGTTGACGTCGATCCCCTCGTTAAGGAGATCTTCCACTCCCTTGACGTCCCCTCTGCACGCCATGAACAGGAGGTGCATCGTGACGTCGAGATTCTCCGGCACCGTGAGATCGACGGCGCCGTCTTGTTCGGGACTCCGGTGTATCGGGTCCAGAGACGACTGCCTCCCGAAGCTGAACCTCTGTTTGTTCCTCCTTGGGTCCAGCAACGACTGCCGCGTGAATTGCCTGCTCAGTGCCCGCCCCAGCGTCCCCATTGAGAGCTGCCCGGGTATCCCCCGCCTCAGTTGCGCCACTATTTTCTCCATTTTTGTTCTTCCGAATACCAGATGGAAGAAAAAGAATACCACGACGACTACATGCAGTTATAATTGGGTCGGATCGAGAGCTTGAGGGGCGAGCTCGGAAGCTCTCGATACCGGGCTATGTCGGGGGTCTCTCCAAGACAGTTGTACAGATATGTCAATTTAAGAACCGAGGGAAGCGCGAGGGAGAGAGAGAGAGTTTTCGTTTTCCACTCGATGTAGCTGAAAAAAAGCCGTTAAAAATTTATGTAAGCCTGAACCCGTCGCGTAGAAGGCGGCAACAATCCCTTCCGGCCTTCCACTTTATTACTTTATAATTCCTCCTCTGCATTATCTTTCAACATATTTTGATTATATTTTGTCGTAATATATGTGTTTTGTCTATAATAATCCAAATCAATCCAGCGTACAAAATAAGCCCATCTATCTTTTTTTAGAAATAAAACTTAATTTAATTAAAGTAATTTAAATAAAATTAAGTATCAAGTGCCCTTAAAAGCATCCGATTTTTAATACTATTAAATCCCAAAAGTATATTATTAATAAAAAAAATTAATCTTAAAAAAAATTTATAAAAATAAATTTACAAATTAAAATAACTTTATGGGATATCTTAAATACTTAAATTGTAAGTTATAAATGTATTTTTGAAAATTACTTTTTTGAACTTTTATTTTTATAAGTTGTAACACTTATCTTTTAAACAAAAACTAATGTAAATAATCATAATGTTAAACATGTTATACCACCAAAAGGATAATTATTTTGGTGATTTTCACGTTTTAGAAACAAAATATTGAATTAAGATGTACGTTGGAAAGAGCCTAGTATGATTTTTTATTTTTATTTTTTTCTCTGAAGAGCCTAGTGTGATTGTTTGAGATAAGATAATGGTGACTTCGTCCAGTTTATTTTTAGAGATGAATTGAAATAAGATGAGATGGAATAAGATAAAATTAAAAAAAAAGAATAATATATTTTTTTAATATATTTTTTTAATATTAATTTAATTTAAAATTTGAAAAAATAGTTTTAGAATTTAAAAAAGTTATATTTTTATTATATTTTATATAAAAATTTAAAATATATATAATAATAAATTTAAAATTATATTTTTATCTCTTAAAATAAATAGACCCTAAATAAAAAGATGAGATATTGGTATGTTTGTGAGAAATATTAGATGCAGCTCCTCTGCGCTTGGTTGGAAATCCAAGGATCTTTTCTCTCTTTGAATCTTCTATCTCCCATAAAATTCTCGTCAAATTGCCGACCTCAATGCTTAAAGTCTAAATTAGGTTTGGTTTGATTCAAAATACACCCAATCTCATTTTATTTTATTTTATTTTATTTTATTTTATTTTATATATTTTTTAATTTTTAATATAAAATAATATAAATAATTTAACTTTTTTAAATTTTAATATAAAAATTATATTAAAAATATATATTATAACAATATTTTATTTAACTTTTTATTTTAATATTAATTTATTTTATTTTATCTCAATTTCATTTTTGAAAATAAATCAATTTTTATTTAAAATAAGAATAAGATAATATAAGATAAAAGATAAACAATAAATAAAATATTATTAAAATATAATTCTTTATTTGAAAATTGAAAATTTTTAAATTATTTATTATATTTTATATTAAAATTTAAAATAATTATAATAATTATATAAGATAAAATAATTTGTGAAAACGAACATTACTAAAAAAAAAATTAAAATTATGATGTTAGGAGGAAATGGAATCTTGGGTGAAGACAAGGTAGACTTGTCCCTACGCATCGAAAAGTGGACTATCCCAAGTCTAAAAGACGAAAATAAGGGGGTAGAGTGGACCAATGTGTAAAAGTCGGGAGTGCCCCCACCAATTGTTGATTTTAACTTTGAAAAAAACAATCCAAAAATTTCCAAAACCGGGTGCAGGAAAAATCATAGACGAGGCGACCCGGCTAACCGCATGCCAACACGTGGAATACCATGATCGGCAAGTTGCAACAATCTTATCAGACAATTATTTTACGCAAGAGAAGTATTTAATTCTCGTTTCGTTATACAGATCAAAGAAAATTAAATTAAATTAAAAATGGGAGAGATGCTGGAGTCGTCGGGCTGTTCCATTAAAAGTAATCTAACGATAGTTGAGTTGTTTTTTAATAAAAAAATATAATAAAAAATATAATAAAAATATAAAAATATAATAAAAAATAAGTCTGTTGGAGTCTGCAAGTCCCCCAAGAAATTTTTAAAAATAGTAATAACATAATTTGAAATAAGTTTTTATATATATATTTTTAAAATAAATATAAAATATTAAATTAAAAAAATTTAAGATATAATTTTTTAGTATGATTATTATTTTGAGATTTGAATAAGTTGAATTTTTATTTATATTTTATTCATAAATTTGAAAAAACTATAACAAGTAGATAAAAGGTTAAAATTTAAAAAATTAAAAAATTAAAAAATGTTTGTATTAAAATGATGTTTTAATGTTAAAATTAGATAAGATAGTTTAAAAGTTTGTAAAATAAAATCAGACTTAGTCATAAAGTGACAATATAAGAATAAATTTATAAATTAATATGATATATAAAATTATTTTTTTATTAAATAAATCTATCAGATCATATAAAATTATATTAATTTATAAACTTATTTTTATAAAAAAAAATTTACATCTATACTCATCTGTTTATGAAGTTTGAGTCTAATTTTCAAAATATAAAAAATAAATAAATAAAATTGAGTCTATGTTGTCAGTTTATATATTCTTCTGTCGGCTGAAAGTGATTTTCAAGAGTATGATAATTTATTGCCAACTAAACCGTCACAAATTGCCACCTGTAATATACGAAGTGGTCCTTCTTGCGTGTTAGACTCTACAGATCAGTGGCAAGTGATCACAACCTTCTTAACTTTTGCCTTTAAAATTCTCATGCAATATCAATGTTAGCTCCTCATATTTGTTAAATACTTTCAACTTCAGCTGGCAATTTTTCTTTATTCTTTTTGAAAAATATAGATATATTTTTATTCAAATAAAAATTCAAAATTTATAATATAACTTCTCCCATATCAACGGAGAGAACTCCGCTGGCAATTTTTCTTTCTCAACTGATTAATTGCGACCTTTTTTCATGATAACGAAGTATGAGTAATTGCCACCTGTAATATACGAAGTGGTCCTTCTGCATGTTAGACTCTACAGAGTGGCAAGTGATCACAACTTTCTTAACTTTTGCCTTTAAAATTCTAATGCAATATCCAGAGCATTATACGTAGGGAAATACTTTTGACTTCTTCCAATCCTTTTTGAGATGAAATTAAAATTTTAAAATATATCTTAAATTCATCATTATATTTTTTAAAATTTTCATATAAAATATAATAAAAATTTTAATTTTTTTAAATTTAAAAACACATTTTTCAAATTTCAAAATAAAACTAATATTAAAAATATATATTATAAAAATATTTTATTATTTTTTTTAATTTTATCTCATCTCATCTTATCTTATCTTATCAAACAAACTTAGACATCTTCCTCACTTCATAATTAGTAAAGTACAATCGTATTTATTATTATTTTTTATTACTATATTCTCAATATTGTTATATGTGATATTAAATAATAATCCTTTAAATAAATATAATAAATAATTTTTAATCATTTAAAATCATATCATGAGATAATGAAATGTTGATGATAAAAGGAGGGACATTAGTCATTAATTAGTAAAACTCTTTGATCTCCTCTATCAAATGATCTTGTCTAACACATAATCCCTTAATTAAGAATAATGCCCCTTTCACAATTTACACCAACATTACATATCATTTGAATGTCTATCAATGCTAGAATAGTTTCCATATATGTCATCTATCCAAACTGCCTTCTATCGGCGGCCTCCTTGTGTGCTTCATGCCCTCGTACCTAAATAAAAAATTGTATCAAATGCTTGAAGAATAATTACATTGTGACAAAGAAAATAGATAAATCCATGGAAAGAAATCAAATAAACAAAGCCGATGGATCTCTTGGAAGAATAAAATAAAATGTATGTGTTATTGCTTTTCTCCTATATGTGCTTCACTCACACCGAAGTTCACATTTTCAATCGATTCTTGTTTCATGTTCTCATCAAAATGTCAAATAAGACATTGATAGATAAACTAGCGGTTAACTACAAGATATAAGTTCAATGTGGTGGGACTTAAGAGTCTTCTATAATCTTTTCAAATTCAACACAAATTACAACATAAAAAAAAGGCGATCGGAGCCAAAAGATTGGCTCCCACCCATTTTTCACAAATATATCATCTCATGTAATCCATTCAAAAAATTGGAACATACCCAATACATATGAAAAAAATAAAAATTTTCACAATAGGTCTTAAATACATACCAAAATACGATATCTAACATTAGTTCTAAAAATAGAGTGTATAATATTTGTCAAAGTCCAATACATCGACACCCAAACGAGTAAGCAGAAATTAATTAGGACTTCTCTCTTGCATGCCCAGTGGACCACAAGAACAAGCGTGAAAACAATTTTTAGATCTCTACAACAACCTCGACCATCCGTCTTTCTATCAAATAGATTTTCTTCTAGTTGGGAGTAACTCTTTATACAATATAATGTAATGTTGCATTTGTTTGCACACCTGTAATTCTCTGTCATTATGTTATGTTGTGTCGACCTCATTATAAGTTGTTTATGATATTCAAGTTTAACACCCCGCTTAAAAATCACTTTAAGACTCGAGTTTAGCGCATAAGATCTCAATTAATTTAAGATGTGATTTTCTTTTAGAGTGTAAGTTGGCATGACATTCACGCATTGGGTTTAATTAAAATTATTATAATAATTTCTTGTTTTTTATATATTTTTTAGGTGGCCATCAAGAGGCCAATTGTGGTATGACACATGGCATATTGATGGGCTATTTTATTTAGAGTCCTAATTCACTAAGAATGAGATGGGCTATAAAGAGGTATCATAAACCCTAGACCCAACTAGAATTATAGGGTTTTAGGCCTTTCTTGAAAAACCTTAGAAATTAGGCCTTTAATATGTAATGGGCTTAAAGCCATTGGGCTAACTTAATGAGAGTAAAGGACATTGATCCAATCTAAGTAAGACTTAAAATTGAGATCCAACTTAGAAGGCATTTGAATCCATAGATAAGCCCTACAAATATGGGCATAATGTCCATATGATAAACCACACCAAAGTCCACACCAAAGACTTACACAAATGGCCCAAGCCCAATCCATAAAGCTCAAAAGTCCTATCTTTCATTTTAGCCTTTCAAATGAGACTCACTTACACATTATCATTGGTTTATCTCAAGTCTCAAGTCCAAGTTGAACCACACGCCCTTAGGATTCCCTATCAATCATAGTTAAGCTTTTAACTTGAGTTTAGAAACACGATTCATCTAACACATGATTAATGATCTTAAATCTTGATTTTTGCATGATTTTCTTAAAAATGTTTTCTTTACATTTATGATATGAGCTTTTTGGTTTTTATTATTAATTTGCATCATTTTTAGACTAATCTAGAAGGTTAGGATTGACCCACTACATAACAATTGGAGCGAAGCTATGTCAATGCCCAAATAACCACCAATCAACATCTAGGAGCACTACCATGTGCACTTCATCAAGCTATCCACTAGCTACGCCATTTCCATCAAATTCTCAAAGATAATTTCACTATTCACACCCCCACCACATTACTAAAGGTTCAAACTTGGTATTGGGCGAAATGGCTCCAAGAAACCAAACCAAATTCTAACTATTCCCTTAGGAAGTGTAGTTGAGACCCAACCAAATGACATAGGTGACTTCATGAATTCTCTACTCTTCCTTAAGCCTCCTCCACACGCCACCACCCCTTCTCTCTAATCTTTAAGAGGTCCCTCAAGTGATCATGAGCTTGTTGACCAATTTTCCACAAAGAAATGCTAAAACTGATTGGCATTGGCACAAGGTGCCACTTAGCAACCACCTCCAGTTCACTTCCTTTCAAGACATGCTCCTAAATAATCACTTGGAAGTTAATACCTCCACCTTAAACCACTTGAAAAAGACATTAAAATGAGTCATCATACATGCAAAACAAAGCCATGGAGATAGGACAAAGAGGTGATGAAAACTAGCTAGCCTTTGAATAGCCCTACCCAATGGCATCTAGCATGACCTCACTTGCAATCTATTGCGTTTTATTTTAATTTTTTGAACCATGGAAACACCTGCATCCTTACACACAATGCAACATTTGGTCTTGAAGAAATATTGTGAGTTCAAATACCACCTGCACAAAAACAAATTGAACTTTTGCACCTCCACACTCCACCCCCTACTTCGACCAATCCCAAGTTGAGACCTTCATCTAAACCCACTCCCCTATCCTCCATCGAGCCCTATAAATATCTCATTCGCCTCTTCCTTCCTCACACTATTACTCAAAGCTTTTTCTTGAATTATTGGGAGTCATTCCCTCTTGGTGTGAAAATAGAACGAAATCGATTGTGTTTGAGAGTGTTCTGGAAATGAGTTGTGTTGGAAGTTCAAGGGCCACGATTTTTGCAGTAGTCTTGTCTTATCCTTTGTTTAGTGCTAGCATAGCATGTTAGGTTTTAATCTATGGCATGAGAATGAATTTTAATTGAGTTTAATTAAGGTTTGCCATGCTAAGTGCAAACTAGGTCAATTTGGAAGTATTGAATGAATACACTGTTTTGGATTGAATTTTTAGTCATGACATGTCTTAATATGATTTTATATGATTCACTAATGCCTTGCAATAATGTTTAAAAGGTTTAAGAAAGCATGATATGATAAGTTAAATTCATATTTTATGTTCAGGCTTGTTCAAGCAATTTTTGGATCCTGAATCCAAGTCAACCTGACCTGAAAACCATGACTCAATCTCCAATGACAATCAATAAAATGTACGTTAATGCACATGTAGTTCAAATTTTGCGCTGACGTTTAAGTATTGGTGGTAAGATAAATTCTTTGATCATCCAACAAATTTTTTAAATGTATCTCATCTCCATTATACAATTTAAGACAATCATTTTTTAGAATGATTCAAGATGGTAAGGTACACCGAGACTCTAAAGTAGCCATGTATTCAACAAATCCTTTGTTCTTCACAAGCTTAAAAGACAATTCACATCTAATAAAAACTTAGCGGTTGACACACTGAGTTGTTCTGCATCGTAATTCAATAAAACTTGTGGGCTACATATTCTTCCCTCTACATCCCATTTAGTGCTAGAGTTATTTCTTAAAACGAAAAAATGATATTTTGAACAATTAAAAATGTGGGCCCTCATAAAGGAAGTGTCATTCTTATAGTGGCACTTATATCCTTATCACACCAATTGCACTAAGCTTTTGGATCATCGGGATCAATAGGTTGGACGACTCCTATACTGCTCCACATCCAACTGATAGAAGATGAATCATTATTAAACCATTGAGTTGTACCAACATTACAACTCCCAGAATCTTCTTTCATCTGTTATTGAGTAATTACAATCATAAAATAATAATAATAATAATAATAATAATAATTGTTGAACCCAAGGTTTTAAGTTTCATGTAAATTTACAAATGGATTTTGATGATAACAAATGAATCCAAAGAATAAAGGAGTCTCAAACTCAAGTTGTCCACACAATATAATCAAGCACATCAAGGAAGCAAGCATGAGCAAGAAGGGAACAAGTTCATATTAAAATCATAGAGTAATTTTGTAAATCTCTTAAAAAATTTAAAATTAGGATTAAGGCTCAAAATTAATATTTTATCATAAAGCATTAAAATACATCTTCCACATATGCATGAATATTTTGAAAATTAAATTTGAAAATTTTGAAAGATGATTGATTGTCATCTTTCACATATGCATGACATGATTAAAGGTTTGAATTTTGAAAATATTAAGATGATTGATTGTCATCTTTCACATGTGTATGTTTTATTTGAATATTTTCAAAAGTGGTGGATGATTTTCTTGATTTATGCAAAAGGTAGATGTCTTTATTTGAAAATTTTGAAAAGTAAAGTGTGCTCCTTTTGTCATATGCAAAAAGTAAAAGATTATGTTTAAAATTTTTGAAAAATAAAGTGTGCTCCTTTTGTCACATGCAAAAAGTAAAAATATTAGATTTGAAATTTTTGAAAAGTGAATGATGATGTTTTTGACATGGGAATCTTTTCAAATTTGAAATTGAAAACTCATTTGCCTATAAATAGCTCACTTGAGTTTTACAAAAATCACAACAAGAGCTTACACATCTATTGCTAAGTTTTGCATCATTTCTTCAAAGCTCTCATTCTCTCTTTTCTAAAGTTTTGAGCCTTAATTCTTGTTCTTGTTGAGAGAGATATAGGTTGCGCTGTATTGTTTCTATCTCACTCATTGAGGAGTGTACTTTGATAGTCTACCTACTATCAACTCTTTTATTTGTAAAAGGGTGTGTATAACCCTTGTTGTGTAGAAGGTGTTCTACACGGGAAATAGTTAAATCACCAAGTGTGAGGTGATTGGAAGTGTAGAAGGTGTTCTATACGGGGAAAAGTTAAATCACCAAGTGTAAGGTGATTGGAAGTGTAGAGGGTGTTCTATACAGATTCTTTGGAGCGGTGCTGCTCAAAGGTGTAATAGGTTTCTATCTCCACCTAAAGGAGATTGAATAGTGGATTTGGGGATCTTCAAGAGGTAGCTTGAGGCGAGGACGTAGGCAGTGGGGCCGAACCTCGTTAACATACTGAGTTTGCTTCTATCTTACCCTTACTCTTTATATTTATTATTGTTTCATATTTTGTTTATATTTTATATTATATATTTGATTTATAATTGTTAATTTCTTAAATACAACTCAATTCACCCCCCCTCTTGTGTTAGTCATCTGGTTAACAATTGGTATCAGAGCTAGTTGACCTGTACTGTTCATACAGACAGATCACTCATGGGAACTCTCGTTTGTGACTGTGTCACCGAAGCAAGACTCTCCGACCATGGGTGACGGTGCACCGGTAAAGACAGTGGCCGGCTAGTCTGGTAGGTACAGTTGTTAGGTGACATAGGTGCGGCCTATGATCGGTAACAATTGGTATGAGAGCTAGTTGACCTGTACTGTTCATACAGGCAGATCACTCATGGGAACTCTCGCTTGTGACTGTGTCACCAAAGCAAGACTCTCCAGCCATGGGTGACGGTGCACCGGTAGAGACGGTGGCTGGCTAGTCTGGTAGGTACAGTTGTTAGGTGACATAGGTGCGGCCTATGATCGGTAACAATTGGTATCAAAGCTAGAGCTCTATTATAAGATTAACTATCTTTTGAGTTAAGATCTTATGGCTAACATTGCAGCTTCATTTGGTGAAGGTCAATCCAGCAGTCGGCCTCCACTCTTTTGTGGAGACAATTACTCATTCTGGAAAGTTAGAATGAGAATATTCCTTCAGACTCAAGGTTGAGAAATCTGGAAATGCATTGTAAATGGACCTTATATTCCAACAAAAGTGATTGATGGAGTAAAGGTCAAAAAGGAAGAAGAAGAGTTTGATCGTGAAGACGATAGATTTTATACTTTGAATTTAACTACTATAAATTTATTATATAATGCTCTCAATGGTAATGAATTTAATAGAGTAATGACTTGTGCTACAGCAAAGGAAATTTGGGATAATTTGGAAGTTAGTTATGAAGGAACTTCTCAAGTCAAGGAATCAAAAATTTATATTCTTACTCATGAATATGAAATGTTTAAGATGAATGATGATGAATCTATTTCTAGTATGTACACTCGTTTTACTAACATCATAAACAGTTTGACAGCTCTTAGCAAAGTTTATTCAAAAGTGGAGATAGTAAGAAAAATTCTCAACTCTCTACCAAAACGTTAGGAATCAAAAGTGACAGCGATTCTTGAAGCTAGAGACCTCAAGAAGCTCGAAGTAAATGAACTCATCGGATCACTTATCACCCATGAGTACACATTGAAAAGAGGAGAAGAAGAAGGAAAGTCAAAGAAGAGCTTGGCACTTAAAGCTGTTCCACATGAAAGTGAAAGTAATGAAGATGAAGAAAATGACGACAAAGATGAAGAAGTTGCGATGATAACAAGAAGAATTCAGAGGTTCTTAAAGAAAAATAAAACTCCTCCAAGGAAATCTTTCAAAAAGTTTTCCAAGAAAGATTCAGGTAATAATGACACTTTAATTTGTTATAAATGCAATAAACCTGGTCATATCAAGTCAGATTGTCCTCTGCTAAAGAAAAATCGAAACAAAGGCAAAAAAGCAATGAAAGCTACATGGGATGATGATTCAAGTAGTTCAGATAGTGAAGCAAGCAATGGAGAATCAGCAAATCTTTGTCTTATGGCTAAAGATAACATTGAGGTAACAAATCTTGATAATATTGAAGATCCTTCATATGAAGAATTGCAAAATATTTTAGAAGAGGTATATGAGGAATTTGAAAAATTGGGTATCAAGTATACTGTTTTGAAAAAGAAAAATTCTTCTTTAACAAACGAAATTGATATTTTAAGAAAAGAAAGTATTGTTTTGAAAGATGAAAATTTTGAGTTGAAGAAAAAGAAAACTGATTTAGAAAATATTATTGAAAAATTTACGAATGGAAAAAGAAATTTTGAAAAATTTCTTGGTAGTCAAAGATGTGTTTTTGATAAAGCAGGCTTGGGATATATGCCAAAACAAAAATACAAACCTTATAAAAACTTCTTTGATAATCCTTCTAAATCAAAATCCAATATTCAAAATTTTTTTCATAAAAATAATTTTGTTAAAAAAGGATACTATTATAATCACTCAAGTTCTTCATATATGTCACATGCTATTTGCAATTTTTGTAACAGAAATGGTCATAATTATTTTGCTTGTCCTATTAGAAGAAAACATACAATGACTATTAGGACCATATGGGTGCCTAAAAATCTTATTTCTTCTAATACTAATAAATAAAGGACCCAAAGAACTTGGGTACCAAGAAAAATCATTTTAATTGTTTTTATAGGTGTGCATGACGTCTTCCACGAACAAAAATAAATGGTTTTTAGATAGTGGATGTTCAAGACACATGACGGGAGACAAGACTAAGTTCTTTGATCTTAGATCTAAAGAAGAAGGACACGTGACATTTGGAGATAACTCGAAAGGGAAGATCGTGGGAATAGAAATCTATTGATGAAGAAACAGGAGGTATAAATAATACGGAAAGTCTCAATCTCAACAAAGAGAACACAATAGAGGAAGTCCAACATGGAGATATCAGGAAAGATCATCAAAATTTAATACAAGATGCAACCAAACAGTGGAAATTTGTGAAAGATCATCCAGTGGAACAAATTCTGGGGGAACCTTCACGAGGTGTAAGCACTCGATCATCTCTTAGAAATATTTGCAATCATACTGCTTTTCTATCTCAGATTGAACCTAAAAATATTGATGAAACACTTCTTGATGAATCTTGGATTCTAGCTATGCAAGAAGAGCTTAATCAATTTGAAAGAAATGATGTTTGGACACTTGTTCCTAGACCAAAAAATCATACTATTATTGAAACAAAATGGGTTTTTAGAAACAAGAAAGATGAGTCCGGAGTCATTACTAGAAATAAGGCTCGACTTGTAGCCCAAGGTTTCAATCAAGAAGAAGGAATCGATTATGATGAGACATATACACCAGTCGCAAAATTAGAAGCTATTCGAATGCTACTTGCATATGCTTGTTATAAAGATTTCAAACTTTTTCAAATGGATGTTAAAAGTACTTTTTTAAACGGTTTTATAAATGAAGAGGTATATGTTGAGCAACCTCCAGGTTTTGAAAATCATATTTCTCCAAATCATGTTTTCAAACTCACAAAAGCACTATATGGACTCAAACAAGCTCCTAGAGCGTGGTACGAGAGACTTAGTGGTTTCTTGATTAAAAAATGCTTTTCAAGAGGAAAAATTAATACAACTCTTTTCATTAAATACGAAAATGATGATATTCTTTTGATTCAGATTTATGTTGATGATATAATATTCGGTGCTACTAATGAAAATATGTGCCAAGTTTTTGCTAAGACTATGCAGGAAGAATTTGAAATGAGCATGATGTGAGAGCTTACATTCTTTCTCGGATTGCAAATTAAGCAAGCAAAAAGTGGGACATTCATCAATCAATCGAAATATATTAAGGAATTGCTGAAGAAATTTGGTATGGAAGGTGCTAAGGAAACTGGAACACCAATGAGTCCATCCACTAAACTTGATAAAGATGAAATCGGTAAACTAGTTGACTCGAAAGTATATCGAGGTATGATTGGTAGCTTATTATATTTGACAGCCAGTAGACCAGATATTATGTTTAGTGTGTGCTTATGTGCAAGCTTTCAATCATTTCCAAAAGAATCACATTTAATTGCAGTTAAGCGCATTCTTAGATATCTTAGTGGTACAATTAACTTAGAGTTATGGTACCCTAAGCACACATCTTTCGATCTAATCAGCTACACAGATACAGATTATGCTGGCTGTAAAATAGATCGAAAAAGCACTAGTGGAGCATGTCACTTCTTAGGTCATGCACTAGTTTCTTGGTTTAGTAAAAAACAAAATTCTGTTGCACTATCTACTGCTGAGGCAGAATATGTTGCTGTAGGCAGTTGTTGTCCTCAAGTTCTTTACATGAAGCAACAACTTGAGGATTTTAAACTTATGTACAATCACATTCCAATCAAATATGATAAATATAAATGCTATAAATTTTTCGAAGAATCCAATACAACATTCTCAGACCAAACATATTGAAATTAGATATCATTTTCTTAGAGATCATGTGCAAAAGAGCAATATTATATTAGAATTCACTAGTACACATGATCAATTGGCAGAAATTTTCACAAAATCCCTACCAGAAGATAAACTATGCATGATTAGAAGATAAATAGGAATTATGCATGCCATGAATATCTACTAGATACTTTTATTCCATTATCTCAAATGACCTACAGAAACTTGAGACGTTTAGCCTCATCATTCAAATGCATTTGCTCCTCATAAATCATCATGTCATCCTTGTCTAAAGGATTAGGCAATCGAAATGCAGAGGCAAGTAAGGATTTTAAATCCTTATTCTGTTGTTTTAAGTCTACTATTTTTTTGTTAGACTCTTGAACAAGTCGTTGAAGAATATCGATCTTCTCATTAAGCTTCTCTATCTCGCGGGTTTTGGACTGCAACCAAGCGGAAAAAGCAACAATGGAAGATGAGTATCGAGTCCCGAGACCCACAAGCTCGTAAATGGCATCATGATCTGATTTATTAGCCAAATCAGTGTTTTGCTGCTTCATGGCACTTACGACAGATGCAGAAATAGATTGATCACGAGAAGCACTGAAGGAGAATTGATGAGCCATTAAGATTTTGTAAAGTGAGAATGAAGATGAACTACAACAATGAAAAGAAAATTTAATGCGGATTAGATAAAACTAAGGATTGCTTTTATAAAGATGGAAATAAGTAGAAGACAAACTGTCATCTCTTCAAATCTTACTTAGTCAAACTTACAAGATATGCCGGATGCATATTGTCAAAAATTACCGAACTAAGCTAGCGAGATTAATTATAATTGTCCTTGTTTCTCTCGTGAAACGCTGCCATTATCTGCTGATGTTGACTCTGTGCTTGAACTCTTACTCGTTCCGATTCCTCTATTTGAAATTTCAAAACACGAGCTAATTCCGTCAAATCTTTATTTTCTTGCTTTAACCTCTTATTCTTTCTGCCTTTATTTGCAAGCTTTTGATGCAGAACAGATATTTGATTGTTAAGTCGATCAACCTCATTTGCCCTCGCTAGTAATCTCCGAGACATGGTCGTAACAGAGGCAGCATATTGAGCACTGAGAGTTCTTGATGCTGCAACAAGCTCAGAATCAGTTCTATTTGAAAAATGCATTTCTGATTCTATCATGGTGTTGACAACCTCATAAGATAAAATGACTGGTTGAGACGGTTCCTGATTCAAATCTGGAAGATTATCAGACGAAATTTTTTCCGCCATTCTATCGTTTTGAATAAACAGAAACTGGATCAATGAATGGGGTGAAAATTTATTTGAGTATCCGATAGGTGAAAACGGTCTTTTAAACAACAACTTTCAAATCTCGATAATATTTAATTTTTCAACAATATCACGCGGATTTAAATCTGCTTTCGCACCGACTGTTAGAGCTAGGCCTCCAACCTTTGCAGGTTTTGTCAGACACGCGTGGCTCCGCACCGAATTGCCAGAGTCAGACTTCCAACATTTGCAGGTTTTGTCGGACATGCATGGCTTCGCACCGCATTGCCAGAGCTAGGCCTGCAGCTTTTGTTGTCTTTGTCGGATACGAATAATTTTAATTATTCAATTTCAAATCTCTGAAACATCTAATTCGTCAATAACATCAAGCGGATTTAAATCTTCTTCCACACCGAGATGATAAAATTCGGCTTCAACCTTTGCAGGTTTTGTCGGGCACGGATGGTTTCAATTATTCAGCTTTTTACAAAATCTCCTTCCGCACCGAATTACCGAAACTAGGTCTCCAGCCTTTGCAGGTTTTGTCGAACACGTGTGGCTACACACCAAATTCTCTACAGTCTCTACTAACGCAGCGTTTTATTTATCTATTGGTTATTGTAGGAATATATTTTATTGTGCTAATTATGATTCCTTTTTAATGGTGCCAAAAGGGGGAGAAGTTTTAGACTAGAACTTTAATATTGTTTAAATTGCTAAACTTGTTATATATGCTTGGAATTATATTTATATTTTTGCTTGAAAAACTAACGCACATTCTCAGGGGGAGCTTAAGTATTAATACAGGCTTCAGGTTCTATCAAGTATTTGTCATCATCAAAAAGGGGGAGATTGTTGAACCCAAGGTTTCAAGTTTCATGTAAATCTACAAATGGATTTTGATGATAACAAATGAATCCAAAGAATAAAGGAGTCTCAAGCTCAAGTTGTCCACACAATATAATCAAGCACATCAAGGAAGCAAGCATGAGCAAGAAGGGAACAAGTTCATATTAAAATCATAGAGTAATTTTGTAAATCTCTTAAAAAATTTGAAATTAGGATTAAGACTCAAAATTAATATTTTATCATAAAGCATTAAAATACATTTTCTACATATGCATGAATATTTTGAAAATTAAATTTGAAAATTTTGAAAGATGATTGATTGTCATCTTTTACATGTGCATGACATGATTAAAGGTTTGAACTTTGAAAATATTAAGATAATTGATTGTCATCTTTCACATGTGCATGTTTTATTTGAATATTTTCAAAAGTGGTGAATGATTTTCTTGACTTATGCAAAAGGTAGATGTCTTTATTTGAAAATTTTAAAAAGTAAAGTGTGTTCCTTTTGTCATATGCAAAAAGTAAAAGATTATGTTTGAAATTTTTGAAAAGTAAAGTGTGCTCCTTTTGTCACATGCAAAAAGTAAAAATATTAGATTTGAAATTTTTGAAAAGTGAATGATGATATTTTTGACATGGGAATCTTTTCAAATTTGAAATTGAAAACTCATTTGCCTATAAATAGCTCACTTGAGTTTTGCAAAAATCACAACAAGAGCTTGCACATCTATTGCTAAGTTTTTCATCATTTCTTGAAAACTCTCATTCTCTCTTTTCTAAAGTTTTGAGCCTTAATTCTTGTTCTTGTTGAGAGAGATATAGGTTGCGCTGTATTGTTTCTATCTCACTCATTGAGGAGTGTACTTTGATAGTCTACCTACTATCAACTCTTGTATTTGTAAAAGGGTGTGTATAACCCTTGTGTGTGTAGAAGGTGTTCTACACGGGAAATAGTTAAATCACCAAGTGTGAGGTGATTGGAAGTGTAGAAGGTATTCTACACGGGGAAAAGTTAAATCACCAAGTGTAAGGTGATTGGAAGTGTAGAGGGTGTTCTACACGGATTCTTTGGAGCGGTGCTGCTCAAAGGTGTAATAGGTTTCTATCTCCACCTAAAGGAGATTAAATAGTGGATTTGGGGATCCTCAACAGGTAGCTTGAGGCGAGGACGTAGGCAGTGGGGCCGAACCTCGTTAACATACTGAGTTTGCTTCTCTCTTACCCTTACTCTTTATATTTATTATTGTTTCATATTTTGTTTATATTTTATATTATATATTTGATTTTATAATTGTTAATTTCTTAAATACAACTCAATTCACCCCCCTCTTGTGTTAGTCATCTGGGTAACAATAATAATAATAATAATAATAGAACACACATATAATAAATAAACCATACACACAGCCTAAATATATAAGTCCATGAACCATATTATCATTCAAGATTTTCTATGTGCTCACTAAAATATAATAAAGTATACTGAAACAAGAAGACCATTTGAAATGGTACACAAGCACACACTCTCTTTTTGGCCTTGAATCAGAGAATTTGAACAGATCAAACAAATTGAGCACAATGTGAATGAAAATAAGTGTAATTATATGACCAATGAGTCTAATTATAAAAATAAGAAAAGTGACAAAAATGATTTGCTCCCTAGTAAACTCTCTGGATTCGGATACCACAGAGCTCTACTGGAATTTCAATACCTCAAACCAAGATGAAATAAAGGCACCAAATGAACGAAAATCATATAAGAGGCATGTATACTTGTCGCACAAGCACCACATACAAGGGAAAACATGAAATACCCAAGTAAAGAATATTCCATTATTTTTCCAGCAACCAACTATAAGAAAATAAAAAACTAACACTTATGTTGATGACAAGCCTAAAATTTTAAACTTAATTAGCAGACCAGTATTTAGCAGACTAGTTTTCATTAAAGCAAAAAGGCTAAAAATCTCCTTTGAAATTAATTAACAACAGAGTCATATAAGTTTCAAACAAATCATTATACACACACAAATCGTGCCAAAAAAACATATTTATAGAGAGAGTACCCTAGAAGCAAAACAAATAACAGCTCAGCGACGAAAATTCTTTAAGGAGATTGGCGATAGGTCATGATTGACGATGAAGATAGGTCACAATTGGTGACAAATTGAGAATGAGGAAGGTTAGAGTTTCAAAGTTTGTGTGTGTGTGTGTGTGTGTGTGTGTGTGTGTGTGTGTGTGTGTGAGAGAGAGAGAGAGAGAGAGAGAGAGAGAGAGAAAGAGAGAAGGGGGCGATATCGCAAGAGTAAGAGTTAGGCTAGGGATTTTTTAAAAATCCGGGTACTAAATCCGGTACTAGATTCTATATCCCTATCCAGACCATATTGGTTCGGATTGTTTAAAATGTGGATCCTGGTTTTGTATTCATCTGAGCCGAAAATCGGATTTGGGATCCAGTTATCCGGGTTCCAAAAAGGGTCGAGAAAAAATCTGGCCTGGATGAACAAGCCTACTTGTGTTCATCATCTAGTATGCATCAATTTTTACTTGATTTAAGTTTAATTCATAAAGTTTTGATTAATTTGGCTAGGTTCGAATAATGAACATTTAGAAAAGTCTTGTGATTGGAATAAGAATGAGATGTATGAGTTAGTTAGCTTTTAAACATATATAGGTACAAAAAAAGCTAAAAACATCATACATATGCGAAATTAATGTTTTAGTAGAGTAATTTGGACTTAATCCATGCTTTAAGCCTTTAAGTGTTGGAATGAATTTGTACGACTTGAAGCTAAGTTTTTAAATGGTCCCTAAGGTTATATTATAGTTTCCACTTATAAAAATTTGAGTACACATGCATTTATAGCGGTTTTAAAAACTTAAAATAAGATATAGGCCCATAAGAGATGCATGCCAAGGGTTATGTAGGTTTGACATAGATTTAAATCTTGCAATTCTAAGGGCATAAACGACTTTAGAACATAGAAAACATAAGTTTTGTGAATTTCAGTCACATTTGGGGCCAAATTGAAAATAGTGAGAATTTATGGCCTTAGGGCAATTTTGGAAAGTTTAAAAATAGTTTTGTAAATACCAATTCTTTATCTTTTTGATTACGAGGATCTTCCTTAGTGGTTCGAATCTTAACTTAGAATAATTTTGATTACAATTGCATCGATTCTCTAACTTTAAAAAATTTATAGTTAGCCTCTAATTTACACTTTGATAATTTCTTTATGATTTATTGATAAATGTCAAATTTATTATATAAATTTCATTTTGAGCACGAAATATAACATTGTGCATTTGATTATTTGTTTACATGACGTGTAAGTTCTACATTTGAGCATATTATATGAACTGCCAACTTCATACTTCACAAACACATAACATGAAAAACATTGTCAAGCATAGCATGAAAATATAAATTCTCATGGCGCTAAAGGCTAAGATGAGAAATTATCTCATTGAAACTTCTTTATCCACTCTAAAGTAAGTAAAATAGAATGGTAATTCTTGGGTTAACGAAAAATAATCCACGAATTTCAAATAGATTCTTTTAAAAATACTAGGGCGAATTCAAATTTTATGTTATCTAAAACTGGTGGGTGCATATGTATGATGTTAGGATGTTACGATAATGATGTTATGATAAAATGTTATGTTACTATTATATTAAAACGAGGATGCAAGTAACGTAGTTTCAACATGAGTTGTACTATGATCGCCAACAAGTACTCATAGTGCATATGAAAAACTATGATGATACTATACGTTATGATGTTAATGTTAATATTAATGATAACTTTAATGATGATGGCAATTTATATTTTTAAAAGATGAATTGAAAAATGTTATCTATAAAAAAATGTGCATCAAAATATTTTTCATGTGACTCAAAAGGGTTTTTTAGAAAAGCTAGATAAGAGAATAATATAGATTTATGTCATATTTATCATTTGTCATGTATGGTTTATCTTTATGTATGTTAGTTGTTAACTTACTAAAATTTTAAGGAATTTTACTGTAGTAATCCCATTATCATTCTCTCTAGAATGATAGAAGTTGTATTAGGATAGGAGGAGTTTGACCAGGATGGACCAATGGATATGATTGGTCGAGGAGAAGCGAGACTTAGAGCAAAGATTAAATTTGATTATGATATTCATAGCACTAATTTTTCATATATTAGAACATATAGAATAATTGATATAACTGTTGAAAGTTGTTTTTAAGTATTTGTATTAAGGATGTGCTATTTTAAGTTTGCATTATGACGGTTATTAATGCAATTGGGATGTTTAGTTCATTGTGATATGAGTTTTATTTTAATAATTTATTTCGCTGCAATTATTATATACTATTAGTTATATATTAAAAAAATTATATATTAATTATCATGAACATAATTTTTGTAGAACTCAAAATTTTAAATTTCGTATCTACGTATAAATTTTAATGATAACAAATAAATTCAAAACTCAAACTCAAGTTGTCTACGCATAAAGAGAGCTAAGCACATCAAGAAATCAAATATGAGTAAAAAGAAAAACAAGTCTACAAATAAAACTCATAGAATAATTTTGTACATCTCTTAAAATTTGAAATTGGATTAAGACTCAAAATTAATATTTTCTCATAAAGTATCAAATTGCATTTTTTACATTTGCACAACTTTATTAAAATATTTAATTTCAATTTTTTTTTCCACATATACATAAATATTTGAATTTGTAAGATAATTGATTGTCATTTTTAACATGTGCATGTGTTGTTTGAAAATCTTAAAGGGTGATTGTGTGTTTTCTTGACAAATGCAAAAGATAGATGATTTTGTTTGAAAATCTTGAAGAGTAGTTGTGTTTTTTTGACATATGCAAAAGAAGATTATTTGATTTGAAAAATAAACCATGCTCATTTTGTCATTTATGAAAAGTAAAAAATTAGATTTGATTTTTTTGAAAAATGAATGGAGTTGTCTTTGACAAATATAAAAATGAGATATTTTTATTTGAATTTTTTAAAAAGTGAATATTGCTCTTATTTGACATATGAACATTTTCAAATTTGAATATGAAGAGTCATTTGCCTATAAATAGCTCACTTGAGTTTTACAAAAATCACAACAAGAGCTTACACATCAATTGCTAAGTTTTGCATCATTTTTTTAAAGCCCTCATTCTTTCTTATCTAAATTTTGTGCCTTAATCCTTATTCATTTTAAGAGATATAGATTGTGCTGTATTGTTCTTATTTTATTCATTGAGGAGTGTACTCTGATAATCTATCCATTATCAACTCTTATATTTATAAGAGTGTGTGTATAATTTTTGTGTGTGTAGAAGGTGTTCTACACAGTAAATAGTTGAATCACCAAGTGTGAGATGATTGCAAGTGTAGAGGGTGTTCTATACAGATTCTTTATAGCAGTATTGCACAAATGTGTAATATGTTTCTATCTCCACCTGAAAGAGATTGAATAGTGAATTTGAGATTCTCAAATGGTAGTTTGAGGTGAGGACGTAGGCAGTGGGGCTGAATCTCGTTAAAATACTGAGTTTGCTTCTTCCTGCCTTTACTGTTTATATTTCCTACTGCTTCGTATTTTGTTTATATTTTATATTGTACATTTGGTTTATAATTGTTAATTTTTTTATATAACACAATTCACCTCCCTTCTTGTGTTAGTTATCTGCGCAACAATTTTTAATCACAAAAACATTATAGGCAACCGAGCAAGGGCACTGCGTCCTACGTGGGATAATGCAATGACATCGTTTTTCTCCTTTCTTGTTTGGTGAGACGCTCGTATCTGAGACAAATAAAACTGAAAACGATGACCTGATCCATTTTTGGAACATGATCTCCGTCTTCTCCTCACCGAATCACCCATCGTCTTTCTATCATCTTCATCTTCCTCTTCTCATCGAATATATCCAACATTTTTTCCCATTAATTTCTAAATATTTTATTATTTCATAGCCAAAGTGATACACAAATTCAGCATGTCAAGCTTCAAAAACCAGGTTAGAATTCAAACTCATCAACTTAAGAGAATAATACAGTGAACAACTCAAAGAGAGAGAGAGAGAAGTTAGAAAAATCAATATGAGATTCAAAGAAAAAATTTAGAGTCACGATTAAAAGAAAAAAAAATGAAAAAAAAAAATTCAGAACGTGTAGCAAAACTGGCGGCAAGATCGCTCATCGTCTTCCAACATTGTTGATACGACACCGTTGCTCAATCATTTGAGTGAGATCGGCGACAAGACCAACCCGAGCCGTCGATTCATTCAGCAATAGAGCTTGCACCAAGTAGCAAGGTTTCTATGGCAAACTAGCATTGGCCATCGGATGATTGAGGAAGACGACCACCAAAGGCAACATTTCCCTACCCACAATGATGAACACGACTCCTCTCTAGATTCAAAAATCAAAAGTAAAATCAAATTTTCTCCCTTCATTTTGCTTAGCTTTTGTCCATTTTTGTTTTTATTTTTTAAATAAGGAAAACTCTAGAAGCAACTGAGTTAATAATCCCAACGCGGCCTCTTTCTTACTTTTCTTCCTATTCCATTTCCCCATCATCCTTCTTCTTCCTATTCCATTTCCCTCATTCTCCCTCCCATTGTGTTACTCTCTTTGATTTCCTTCTCCCTGTCATCCTCCCTTTATTCCCATTGTCCTCTCTCTCTCTCTCTCCCTCGAACCTCCATCCCTGTTGTCTTCTCCCCCGAGGCCACGAACCAGCCCTTGAACTAGAGCAACGCGAAAATGGCGACGAGAGCAAAAACCAAAAAATGAAAGCAAAAATCAATTGGGGTTCCTCAAAATTGGACAATGGTGAGAACTCCAGGCGATTCTCAGTGAGCATGCCGATGAGGAAAGTAGAAGAGAATCTTGGGAGTTGGCCACCTATACAGTACCTACAAACCGCACCATTTTTAATCACCCATTACTGAAAAATTCATCGAAGAAAAGAAAAAATTTTAGACATTATTTTCAAACAATCCCTAAACTATCTCAATCCCCAAAAGAAAATTTTTAGACCCCTTAATACCGATGTTGGCTTTAGGCATAGTACAACTCTGTTAATTATACGAAATTGTGAACCTATAAATTACTCAACACATCTCTTTTAGAAAAAATGAGGAATGATCTACTTTGAGAACTTGAGAGGTTTTAAATATAATGGCAACTATCATGTCAGTTGTGAAGCTGCGATGGGAATCACTTTCGGGGACTTTAGCATTGCTAATTGCTCTTTAAATAATAGAGAAATGCTAGGGATCATCTCCTATAGCAACTATACTGATGTTTTAAATTTTGTACCGTACTGGCTGGTACGGTTGAAATATGCCGTACCGGCCAGCTAACGGGTACAAAAAACATGTTGTTTTGTTTCACTGCAAATTTTGACTGTTTTGATCGTACAAGTCAGTATTTCGACTGTATCGGCATACCAAATTTTGAAAATTTTTTTTTCTTCATTTCTTGTTATTTCTTTATTTTAATTCAGACTAAACTATTTACATATATGTATTTATATGTATAATTTATTCATATATTGATTATTATTTTGAGATATAATTTTTATAAATAATCTTTTTATATATAAATTATTCCAAAACGATATACCAAACAATATCGATATTAAAATATTTCATTCCAGTAATTTGATTGATATGCTTATCGATATGTTATTTAAAATTTTGAATTACACACTATATATTAGGGGCGTTTTGGTCATTACAATATTATTACTTTTGGACTTTAATGATAGAAGAGGGAACATTTTAGTTATTGCACAATCATCATTAATGATGTATTTTGGGCTGATCTCAAAAACTGGTGGCTCCCCATTTTTTTTTAAGGGCAATTCTATGGTTTTTGTATTGGAGTTCTTTTGTGTCCTCATAGTGTAAATTTTTTTTATACTTTTTTTAATTATTTTTTTTATAAAAATAATAAAATAATATATGTAGATAAAATATATGTAATTTTTTTAATTTTTTAATTTGTTTTTTTAATTAAAAAATCTCATAAAAGCACAATAGAACCCCAATGCCGAAACTCATATATACATATATGTATTTTAAATAATATAGAAGAACTCTTTTATCATGTATTTTATCATGTATTACATATTCCGATGCTCCAAACTTTCGCTACATCTAAAGCATGTTTGGGGGCGTCACATTATATTCAAGTACACCCGAAAAAAAGGCACCTTTACGTTTTTCCCGAATCCAAAGTCGATCACCAGACTCAGCCACAACGAGATGTCTATACATTCGTCCAGGGAGCTCTAACAATCACATTATTTGTCGTTTTTGTCTTTCTCTTTCTCTTTCTCTTTCTCCTACTCCTTCTCCAATCAGCCATGGCGGCTATTTCAACTCACACCCCACCGATTTCCACTCTCAAGCCACGCTCCGCCTCTTCTATCATTTTGAGGTTTTCTAAAACCCTAAAATTTTCTTCGAAGCTTTCTGGATTTACTTCGAAATCCCTTAATTATAAGTCCGGGAGGAGGCTGGTGGTCTCTGCAAGACACGTGGACGAGAAGATCTCAGGCTCAGCGTTTTCCTCCAGTGGCTCATCCCCTTCCTCAACCAGATCAAAGTTAGTGATTGGATACACATTCGTAGTTTCGGTATTTCTTTCGGTTTCATGGTCGTGATCGTCTGCGTGATTGTTCGTCTTTTTTTTTTCCTCGCCTGGATTGTTCTTTCTTTTTTTCTTTTTTTGTTGTTGTTAACTTTCCTCGTTTCTTGTATCAGTGCTGTGATTTGGTCATACAGTTGTGACCTACTGAATGTGATTGCTCGGGCCGGTCGAGCTAAATTCTGTTGAATTGTGATATATCTGCCATTATTATGAATACATTCACACGGGTGTAGTGATTGGTTGTGAAATATCCATTAATGTTTAAATTTTAGGAAAATATAGAACACACGCACATAACTTTGGTGTTTTGGTTTTACAAACATGTTTGGACTTGTAATTCAGCTGGTGGATCGTTTTTTCTCTTGTACACTTCCTGTGTACTTGGTTTTGCTTATTTACATGAATAATATTCTTATTACCTATCAAAAAAAAAAAAAAAAAAATTCAGCTGGTGGATCGTACTTAATTGTTTCTTTGTCACGTTGTTATACATTGTTTCTTCGAATCTTATTGTCCAATATCGATCTCAGATATGAAATGAAAGGGATATTTTATTGTCCAACTATATATCGTTTATATTTTATGAGTGCACCATCTCATATATGAAATGAAAGGGACTAGGAAGATATGATTCATTTACTACATTGATTGAATGATTTTAGTATATCTAAGTTACGGTAGCACAAATGTACATTGCCTTTTACCTTGTAAGATAATGGGTATCTTGCATTTATTATGGTTTAGTTTTTTTTTGATAGATGAAAACACATTAATGCCTTCGAATGCACGCCTTTTTGCTCGTCTTTGAACCTTTCTCCCTATATAATCAGATTAATTATAATGTCACGTTTTGGATGAAATGAAGTAATTGGTAAATCTGGTTCTGACTTTGTCGTAGTGCACTGGGCCTGATATCCTTTCTTTGTTATGCTACTTCCTTCTGTTATGTATTCAGGGTGAGACGGCACACAATTTCAGTGTTTGTTGGGGATGAAAGTGGAATGATAAATCGGATTGCAGGGGTCTTTGCCAGGAGGGGATATAACATTGAGTCCCTTGCTGTTGGTCTGAATAAGGACAAAGCACTCTTTACAATTGTTGTCTCTGGGACTGAAAAAGTTCTACATCAAGTTGTGGAGCAGCTCGAGAAGCTTTTGAATGTTTTAAAGGTTATAACATAGCTATCGTATTTTGTTTAACGGGTTATATTTATATGTTCATTAATGTAACAGACATTCTAGCAGTCCATATGGTATATATACACATATAGGCGCATATAATCTTCATTGCACGATGTCTATGTGTGTATGTATGTATGACTTCTTCCTTATGAAGTATTTTTTTTTAATATATTGGAAATTCTAGATGTCCACCCATATACGTGATCTTTGAAATTCTCCATCGGTAGTATGCTTAAAAACTGGCTTAACTTGGTGTAAAATATGACTAGCATGATCAATTCCTTATATTTTCAATATTTTCTGTAGGCACCTGTACGTGCTTTTCCATTTAAATTCTTACTCCATCCGCTGCCTCATTTGTGTTTTTCACTCCATAATTGGGTGCCTTCTCTTGTGTACACCCTATATACTTGGGTTTGCTCGTGCCTCTATGTTATTAATACAATTGACTTGCCATAATTTTTTTTTTTTTTTGCATGTCATCTTACTTTTTCCTTTTTCTTTATTTTTTCATTTTTTTGGTATTTCAAGATTATTTCTTGAATAAGTCCCAAAATCTCTTACTTATCACTTTTTATCTAATAATTAGGTTGAAGATATATCGAATGAGCCTCAGGTAGAACGTGAGCTAATGCTTGTAAAAATCAATGCAGGTCCAGAGTACCGTCCTGAGGTAATTGCATGGTAAATATTTACGTGTTCAACATTGTTCTTGGATCTATTTATAGATTCATTTCTTTACTTTTTCCCATGTTCTTCATTACTGAACCTTGTTTCTCGGTGGATCTTTAAATGTTGATTTTTCTTGTACCTATTGAAATATCTGTGTTTTTCTATTTCTTATTTTTCTTCATTACCAAGCCTTTTTTGTTGGTTGATCTCCAGATCATGTGGCTAGTGAACACCTTCCGAGCAAGAATCGTGGATATCTCAGAATATATGCTTACCATTGAGGTGATTATTGAAAATATTTTACTGTTTCTCTTTTTACACGTGTCATTTATCCATTGTATGAGCAGTTGAAAGTTGAACTCTTGTAAATTAGTTAGGAATTCCTATTTTTTGTTGTTGTCTATTTTCAGGATGTTGGGTACGTGCATGTAAAACTTAGGTGGAAAATTATTACTATATATAATTTGCGGGAAATTCCTTGCAGAGGGCCTATGCACCCCCTGGATTGGTCAGGATGCTATTCCGGACACCCAGTGCCAATAAAAAAAAGTTATTACTACATATAATTTGAAGATGCATGGGGAATTCTTAAATTGAACTTCCCCAAAAATATGAGAGGTTATGATTTATGGTTTGGGAAAAGTTCATCAAATCACCTTGTGAGACAGCGTGGACTTCTATTACATCTGTAAACGCTAGCCACCTAAATGTATGCCTATTAGACACTAGGTTGCAATTTTTCTTCATAATTAGAAACATCAAATCCTTGTTATCTCCAATATCACCTGTCTTCTAGAATTACATTTTTAATTGATCAGTTCGGTTCACATCATGAATTCCATTTGGATTTCACAGTTCAATGTATTAGTGAGGTGAATTGTTTGGTTTTAAAATTCGTCTAATTTGAAATCCACCCCCCCCCCCTTCCCCCCAAAAAAAGAACACCCTCCTTGTATGATCATTAACAAAACCAAAACTTATCTAACTTATCCAAAAAGAAGTCCTAACATACAAGTTAGCTTCTTCTGAAATTGATATAGGTAACTGGAGATCCAGGGAAGTTGGTTGCCATGCACAGAAATTTAAGCAAGTTTGGGATCAAAGAAATTGCCAGAACAGGAAAGGTTCACAACTTCCCTCGAACTGCTTGATAGATTTTCATAGTTATTGTTCTCTTCTCTTCTCTTTGCTTATTTCTGTTTTCTTCTTCCTTATGATACATTGGTATGTGACAAGAGAGGTATTTTGTTATTTAAATGTGACTTATCAAAAAAAAAAAGTTATTTAAATGTGTATTCTGTTTGTTAATGTCTGAAAGTGGATATACCTGGTAGATTGCATTGAGAAGGGAAAGAAAGGGTGCATCTGCTCCATTTCAGCGATTCTCAGCAGCTTCATATCCAGATCTTGAAGGAAAAATAGCTGTTAGTGCTCCTCCACAGGATGCAAAACTCAATGACGGAACTGATATGTCTGCAGGGGTATGAGCTTCAACCTTTGCCTTCTTGTTGGCTGGGTCTATTGATAAACACCCAAACTTCAGGGAAAAGTAATGGGTATTGTGGGAAAGTAGAGATAGTTAATGTTTGACTTTTGGATTTGAACATATGTAGTGGGACCAGAGAAAATGCAAATCAGTCTCTAATCATGGATAGGGGGAGCACATATAAAGTAATATATTGAGAATTGATTGCTTCTTTATAATTTTCGTGAAGGGAGATGTTTATCCTGTGGAGCCATTTAATGGATTTGCAACCGGTCAAGTTCTTGATGCTCACTGGGGTGTGCTCAATGATGAAGATGTAAGATTACTTACATTTCTTACCATCCTTCAATCTTCATCCTCTTCTTATTGCTCAGATCACAGTCCATCATGACTGATATCTTGGTTGAGTATTCAATTCCTATTGCTTTATTTGGAAGAAAATGGGATGATTGTCCATAGTTTTCAGGATTCACTTCTTTTTCCTTTTTTTGTTTATATGTTTCTTTTTTATACTTTCTGGGTACTCGGTTTACACCTCTTTTTGAGTTTGAATAAAATCCTATTTCATTTAAAAAAAATCTTTTAATTGTTTTAAGTTTTTTTTCCTAATAAGTAAGAAGAAATTTTATTAGAAATGAATGTGTAAGTGAAACCCATGTACACAGGAAGAATAAAAAGACACCTAATTGTGGAAGTTTTTGATAAAAGCTCTATTGATTTTTTTAGTGCTCAAACCACCTTTGGTTTTGTCAGACATAAAGTAATTAGGGCTCGTTTGGGGAGTGAGATGAGAATTTTTTGAATAGTAGTAAGATAATTTATGAATAGTAGCGAGATAGTTTGAGTTGAGTATTTTTGGATTTTGGGAAAGGAGAGGAAAAGTTGAATAAAAAATATTGTAAGTTAAAATATTGTTAAAATATAGTATTATAATATTATTTTTGTTTGGAGATTTGAAAAAGTTGAATTATTTTTTATTTTTTGTTTGAAAGTTTGGGAAAGTTGTAATGATTAGTTTGAAAATGTTGTAATAATTAATTTGAAAATGTTTGTATTTGAATTATATTTGGAAAGGAATTCCAAATATAATTCATGAGATCAGATTAGATGAGATGAGAATTTTGGGATGATATCTATTTCCAAACAAGTATAAGTGTATTTGAACTCATGTGAAGCCACTACAGATTGTCTCATTTTTTATTGCTGCACGACATTCCACAAATGTGGAAATAGTTGTAGATCTAGCCAAATGGGGTCTTGTCCTTCCCATACAACTTCTAAGAATAGATAATTATGGCTCACCTTTAACATAAAATTTTCATGCTATTGCATTGTATACCATTTGATTCTTGGAAGGACAAGAAATCTCCTGGGGGATTCTGAAATCTTGCTGCTGATGCTTGTTGGATATTCTTGCAGAGGTGATGTCAACTATCAAATTGCTTTCTAGTTATCTATTTTGGTGGCTAACATCTAATTGTTTCTTTAGTTCCTTTTACCTATCGATTTCTAAGGAACCTTGACTGCCATGGGTAATTCGATTCATGTACCATCTAACATGATGAAAGGGGACTAAGTTCTAGTTAGACACTCATTAAGAGATAATATTTGGCATCTTACTCAACATCCTTGGTTGTGGGTGAAGTAATGTTTTCCATCTTGGGTTTTAGCCTTGAGGGATGGTAATTTTAATTTGAAGGCACATGAGCAGTACATGGGCCTTTTCAGAGATCTCAGTGGAGTGGCCCATATTTTTTCAAGTTAAATAAATATAGCTTTGAATGGTGATTTGTAAATATAGCTGATGTCAAGAGCCTGTATCTAATTACTTTTTTTGCCTTTATGCATTATGACTGAATTATAGCCATGTGGCAATTGTTTAGATGGTGACTGAAACAAAATGGTTAAAAAAAGATAGTTGTTTTTGCGATGCAAATAAATGCCGGGTTATTTTCAGATAAGTGGACTTCAATCTCACACTTTATCCATGCTTGTGAATGACTCTCCCGGAGTTCTCAATATTGTTACTGGGGTTTTTTCTCGAAGGGGTTATAACATTCAGGTACCTTTTTGTTTTATTTTGTTTTGTTTTCGTTTTTTCCTCTTTCCTTTTGATCTTGTATTTTACAATTAATGAAGCTTTTGTTTATAAGGTTTCTTCACCTACTAACGTACTTTCTTTATTTCATTTTATTTAGAGTTTAGCTGTTGGAAATGCCGAAGTTGAGGGGCTCTCCCGCATTACAACTGTTGTTCCTGGAACAGATGAATCAATTAACAAGTTGGTTCTGCAACTTCATAAGCTAGTAGATCTTCATGAGGTAAGAAAATTCAATTAGGAGGAAGGATGTATTACATCAAATAAATAAATGGAATTTTTAAAACCCCATATTTTTAACATAGGGAAAATGCTAGATTAACTATACTTCTTTCTCATTCTTATCCTACTCTGTTGATGTGGCATTCTCCTAACTCTTGAATTTATTGTTTTAAAAAATAAGATCTGGTCTAAGGTTGATGGGCAGTGCAAAGTCAACACAATGGGATGAGAGTGGGATGAGCATAATATATAACACAACCTCTTTAACATAGATAGAAGAATTGGACTACGGGGCCACCTTCCCACCCCCTTTATTTTATTTCTCCTTAAAAAATCTCGTCTTTGGATTTTCACCATTATGTAGATGGTAATATTAATGAGTTGGTGCACATTTGATAGTTATAGATCCGAAATCAATAGTGTGTATATATGTAAATTATCTGTAGCTTCCTGTTCGACGGCAATCATGGTGGATCACTCTACATCTTATAAATCCCTTCGGAACCTTCATACTGATGCTTTCTTGGGTGTTTACTAGTCAATTTCTGTTGATAATTTGTTGGCTGTGAGGAAATCTCCTTAGAGAGCTCTTATGTCAGAGTTTTTGGAATTCTTATTTCATGATTCATTCAGGTTCGTGATATCACTCACTTGCCATTTGCTGAGCGAGAATTGATGTTGATAAAGATTGCGGCGAATGCTGCTGCTCGGAGGGATGTCCTTGACATTGCCCACATTTTTAGGGCTAAAGCCGTTGACGTGTCTGATTACACAATCACCCTTGAGGTACTTTTTATTTTCCAAGATTTCACTAGAAATTTTTGTTGGAGTGTTATATATTGCAACTACTGTGTACTAATATTTATGTCATCGTCTGCTGGAAATGTGGGTTTTCTTCGTTTAGCTTGAGTTGTACTGATCAGCCTACAAAGAGTTCATAAATATCATCAATTTTTATTAGTCCGTAAATATCATCATGATGTTATGGATCAACACATGCCCCCCTCCCAAAAGCCAAAAACATCAAAACATTAACAATGACACCTACTTTGCTGGCCACATCATGACTTGTAAAGGATCACAAAGGAAATGTCTTTGAAAAAAGTAGATCCTCCACCCCCCCCCCCCCCAAAAAAAAAAAAAAAAAAAAACCCAAAAGGAAAAAACACTAATTAACACTTGTCTTTGCTGGAAGGCATAATTATGATAATATTTGTGCGCTCTTTATCTGCCCAGTTATAAATTATATGCACTATATTTCAGAGTGTGTCATAGAAAATTGAAGTTGTCCTTTATTCCAGTTTACTTAGAAATTATTTTATTCCAGTCAAAGACTTTGTCTTCTAATTGTTTTATGAAAGTCCTGTGATAATCCTTGGAAAACGATACTGTCATGTGCCTTTGGTTGTTTGTACTTAGAAATTGTACGTCAAACTCTTTTTTCTGTCTGGCTTCTTTGGTAAGGCAAAGTTGCAGCTGTTCTAGAGCTGTAATGATGAACTGTCTTCTTCTTCTTCCTTCTTTCTGAACACATTTAAAAATACCCTCATAGTCGACCTCTACCAGAAATAGAGCTGTTTACTTGTTAATGTCATGGCCTCTACTCAAGTTCTATCTATTCCACCTTGCAACAACATGATTTCAGCAAAGGAGCACTCATTTAGAGCACTCTGCAGTTTGTTCATCCATGGCCTGATCTATATAACTCAAAATACGAGAAGCGCAAGACATTATTATTTCTAGTGGATCAAATGCCTTTCCATGCTTTACTTTTTCTTTCTATATTTTTTTGCAGTGTGTTAAATAACTGTAATGGATATTTTTAAGCATTAATACGTGAAGTGATTGATGCATGTTTCTTAAAAAAGGTGTTTAGGGTCATTGTTTTCCTGCTGTTACTGCATAACAAACTTTCTTGCATTCTTCTAGTATTTTCATGCCTTTTTAACTGTTGATATCAATAAAAATGCTGGTGTTTGAATATCAGCTTACAGGGGATTTGCACAAGATGGTTGCACTGCAGAGATTATTAGAACCCTATGGCATTTGTGAGGTTTGTCTTGCTATTTAACTTCCAGTTGTATTTTTTAAATGTAGCTCAGATGCTAGTATTTTGGGAGCCTCAAAATTTTCCTGAAAAGTTTTGCTGTTTTAAGCCCCAAGATGGCTTCTGTTATGGCTACCATGACAAAGTTCGATTTCATATGGGTTATCAATTTGAAATGGTTTTTTTTTTTTTTTATAAGTAATAAACATCTTTATTAATGAAAATATAAATGGTCATAGCTCAAGTATACGGGAGGTATACAAAGAAACACGCTTAATTACATTCTAGGAGTTTAAACTAAAACACAAGAAATCATGCGCATTGTTTACATAAGGTACAATGGTTGAGAACCATAGTAAGAGAGCATGCAGAAAAAAATCCTGAGTTCTTCCATTGTTCGCTCTGTCTTCGAAACAACGCTCATTCCTTTCCAACGAAATGCACCACATAATGCATAGTGAAATCATCTTTCATGCAGCTTTCACTTGTGGACAACCTTTGATTCCCTTCCAGCAAGCAAGCAAATCAACTACCTTTGTCGGCAAAACCTAGGCAACATACACTCAGCTGAAAACAGCATTCCATAAAGTCTGTGTCGCCTCACAATGCAATAATAGATGATACACTGATTCACCGTGATCTTTACACAAATAATATCAATTTATCACGATAATATCTCTCTTCCTCAAGTTGTTTGTGGTTAGAATTTTTTCAAGGGTAGCAGTTGACACAAAGAAAGCCACTTCGGATGGTGCACTAGACCACTAAATATTTTTTCGCGGAAAAGTTCCATGTCTTTGGGAAGTCAGGATTGTGTAATCTGTGAATTTCTTGCTGGCAAATTTGATATAGTTTTTTTTGTAGCTTCAGAAGCATTGCGCTATTTCAGTCTCGTTGCCTGCCTTGTTTTATTTTTATAGTGTGCTGTCAGTCATTGCAACACTCTGATGACAATTTTTATGTTTATTCGCCTTTTATATGTAGGTGGCACGAACTGGGCGAGTAGCATTGGTTCGCGAGTTGGGTGTGGATTCCAAGTACCTTCGTGGATATTCATTTCCTGTCTAATTTTACGACTCAGGGAAGCTTCTCTTGCTATGTTGGAGAAAATTGGGGGAGTTAAAAAGAGTGTTGTGCATATACAATACCAAAATATGGTTGCCCGAACAAGGGAGGGAAATGGAATGAACGTTTGGGTCAAATAAGAGTGTTGTGCATTTACTTAAAAAAAAAATGATTCACAAAGAATCTCTTGAGCAATGCTCTTTTTAAATTTCATATTAATTCCACAATTAGTCATGCCATCAATAATGTCAGTCTATTTGGCCTTGTTTGAAACCTGAATTGAACTGATTACTAAATTTTCAAATCGTTTAACTCATCTCAATTCAATTTTTTTTTAATATTTGGGATTCATAATCTTTTATAAGTGAATACTTCTTACATGAATGACTACTTTTTTAAACTTCTTATAAATATATTTAAATATCATCTTAATATTGAAACACATAAACTTATCTTGAGTAAGATTTACGAAACTCATTTTATCATTTTAATTTACTATTATTTATAAAAAATTTAACTCATCTCAATTCAATACCACACCCATTCAGAGCCTTCAAGTCAATATTGGATGTATCATCACCCCACAGCAGCAGTGTCTCGCAAACATCTTCTCCAAAATGTCACCAATGATGGAGGAGATGATAAAGGGAGGAACAATAGATGTGTTTCAGCCTCACACAGCGCGCAGACGTTCTTTCCTCAATTCAATAACATAAACACTGATTAAGGAAACACAACTCCTGTGATTTGTGAACGGACGCCAACATCTAAACATGTCCCCATAAAACCTGGAGATCAAGTAGTATAAGGTGCGATTACAATAGATAATCTCGTCCAGAGGACCTAAAGCTTGTGGTTATGAAGTTAAATTCAAAGTCATTCATTCACGAGCAACTACCACCAGCTGTTTTCCAACATTCCGGCCAGTGAAGAGCCCGACCAGAGCTGCCGGAACACTCTCGAGGCGTTCAGCTATGTCTTCCACGTATGTTATCTTCCCTTGTTTGATGTAAGGCAGCACCAACTCCAGAAACTGTGGGTACTTGTCATAGTAATCGGGAACCAGAAATCCTTCAATTGTGGCCTGTTTTATAATCAGATTCATTAAATTGTGGACGCCTTCGTGCTGTTCAAGGTTGTACTGTGAGATCATCCCACAGGCAGCAATCCGGCAATGGTTCCTCATGTTGAGTAGTACCGCATCTAGCATCTTTCCACCAACATTCTCAAAATAAATATCAATACCTTCTGGAAAATATCTGCAAGGAGAACACAAGAAGGCGCTATTTATTTAAGTACCAGCAAATCTCAGATCACAAGATCACACCCTGTATTGGATTACATAATCAAATAGAGTAAAACTTAAATACAATAATTCCATTTTCCATCGTTTTCCCAATCACACAGATGGTATGTAAATGAACCTTTTTTCTTTACTATAATAAATTCTAAACTATAAAGGTAACGGGATATCCTCCTTATTGAAAACGATGATGATGTCCAACGCTTGCTCCCTCCATTATCAAACCAGAGGTCTTCAGTCAAAGCCTAAAATGATATTTTACACTCATTTTAGAACACACTACCACTTACCTTTTCAGAGCTGCATCCAAGTCAGTCTCTTCTTTGTAGTTGAAAGCCTCATCGAACCCAAATATGTTCTTCAGCATATCAACCTTATTTGCAGGAAGGGCAAAGGAAAGCAACAAAAGACAGAAAGATCCTTGTTAATGACTTTGACCACTCTAGTCAAGTATACTGATCCCAAATATTATCATTTTGGAGTACAACAAATTGAACAATGGGTTAATTATCTGCTATGACTAGTGGAAAGGGGATACAAAGTCAATTTTGACATGAATATTATGTGTCAGAATGACTGCTCCCTTCTATTTAAACATGACAGAGTTAATTACATATCCGCATATATATATATATTTATGTATGCACCCACAATTTTTTTTCCTTGCAAAAATTTTCAAGTCTTGAAATGACTAGTGGGAATGAGTGTACAAGATATCAGTATCCACTTGTGTCCGATATGACAAAAATCATTTGCTCTAGCCATTAAGAGGATGGGAGTTCTTTATTTATGAATTCATGATACAGACAATGATAGATTAGAATGACTATGCATTCATAAGAGATACTTTAAATGATACTAATAGCTAGATCAAGCACAACCATAATAAACTACATTAGATTGACATGTCGAACACCTATAATCAGCAGACTCACCTTATCTTCGCTTCCAGCACTTCCAACAACACAGCAGCCCAAAAGCTTCGCAAACTGCCCAACAAGCTGACCAACTGCCCCAGAAGCTGCTGATATGAAGACATACTCTCCTTTTTTAGGAGAGCAAACCTCATAAAATCCAGCATAAGCAGTCATACCAGGCATTCCTGCATATAATAAATGCATTAGATGACCTATATTAAGCAAGATGAAGCATAACAAATGCTCACCAAAATAAAGTCAGCTTAGTCAGCCAGTAATGCTGGGGATCCTGCAAGGTAATTGTAAGTGTCCAGACTGTTATTACCATATCATCAAATATTCTATATCAAATAGGTCATCTTTTAGACAAACATCCGACCATTTGATAACAGCCTCATAAAAATAGAGGGCCATAGAAATGGATAAATTCAACTTATATTTCACAAGAGGATAATAAACTATCTATCTATCTATCTATCTATCTATCTATATATATATATATAGAGAGAGAGAGAGAGAGAGAGAGAGAGAGAGAGAGAGAGAGAGAGAGAAGGTGTCTTCACTTTGTTCCTGAGCAAGAGGGAGAAAGGCAGCTTAACTTACTTATCAAAAAAAAGAAAGGCAACTTAACTAAGAATATGACCACCGTCGAGAAGCAATTAAGTTGCATTTGATTGTCTTCTTAAGATCACAATTCAAGAGAGAACTAGTTCATATAAACAGCTAAATATTGCACCTATTTACCCGTTTTCAGATCAGTATGGCCACAAAATTAACATTCACGATCAGGATGCTAATACTACCATTTGAGTTTTTAAACTTCTTCTCTTATAGCAGTTCCCATGGGTTAGGGGCCCTACCGGCTACCCGTTTTAGTGGTTACCGGAACCAATTAACAAAATGCTTGCGATTCCTACATGTCAACCTAACATCTATACAAAAACAATTTACCCAAACGTATACAGAACAAAATTAGACGTGGAAAACCCAAAAACATTAAACATACCAAGAATTCCATTATGGTAGAAATAGGAACATAATTGTGTTATAATTAAATTAGAACCTCAAAAGCATTGAACTTACCAAGAATTCCAGTATAGTGCGAGAGAGGAACATCAGTGTGTTGAATCTTAAAAAGGGCCTTAGTTGCCGACAGTAGGCTATATTCTTCCCACCCAGTTATCCCCCAAACCAAGTCGCCTTTCTTGAAGTTTAGATGCCCAGAATCCAAGACTTTAGCCACTCCATATCCGCTAATGGGCTGCTTAGTTTCAATAAGGAAGTCGCAAACCAATCAGACGGTTCACATCACTTGTGACTTCATTAGAAAAAGTAATAATTTAATTTAAGCTTCCAGTTGACTAAAGATCTCCAATACTTTTTTTTTATAAGTATATGAAGAAGCTACAGATCTCCAGTACTTAACAAACTCCTTATTTATAATTAATTTATTTCTTCCATGGTTTTAGAATTTTAACCATTGTGAAAAGTGGATCTTCTCACTGGGCTCCAAAATTGAAGGTGAAGTAATATCCAAGTGCATGGTGAAAAATTAAGGCCATAAATATTCACAACACATGGCTATTTCGGTGTATGTACGAACACAAACCCCAATATAAATTCCAAACAAGACAAGACTAAAATTATGTGAAAGAAATTGACTTGATCGAATCATCGAACTCCAGTCCGTGCTACATCAAGAGAGAGAGAGAGAGAGAGAGAAATCAGAGATGAAATGATAAAAGGGTAGGAGAAACTGACCGAACCGGGGTCGAAGGAGTCGATGTAACTGGCATGAATGGGCGGGTTCATACGGTTACGCATGTAGGGATCGCAAGAAAGGTAGAGGTTCTTCACGAGAACACCGTTAGAACCTACGGGGACCTTCAACTTTATAGTACTAGCGGTCAAGTACATGTCCGACTCCTTGGGAAAACCATTGATATAGTCCCTGAATATCACCTGCTTGTTTCTCACTTCCTCACCAACGCCATCATTCGCCATTGCTGTACTCTCTTTCACTCTGTGTAACGCTTATTCCATGACGGGGGAGTCAGGGAGACCGAGAAACAAAGCATGAAAGATGTGATTGAAATGGCTTCCGACACATTGACACGAGGGGGCGAAGAGGACCGACCCCATTGTGGCAGCGGAACACCTTTTTGAACAACGCTACGTGAATAATGATAGGATTAATGAGTCTCATTTATCAGTCTTCTATCACTTTTTTTTACTTTCTTTAATTTTTAATTTCTTTTACTTATTAATTAAAAAATGAGAACGGTTATGTACAACTCCGACTTGTATAAACAATATTTTTACCATTTATATAAATGAGATTTGCACAAATCAGATTTGTACGTGGATTTTTTTTTAAGGAACATATCAATAAAATTATATAATTTTTAATTTTTTTTAGTAATTAAATATTTAAAAAAATACCTAAAAAAATATTTAAAAAAAATTATAAATGGTAAATAAGTAATAAAGTAGTGGTAATTATATCATTATTCTACAATATTACATATCGTTTAGGGGTGCTACCCGCACCATACAGTACGAGTTAGCATTTTTCTTACATAAGATGGGGGATGAAGTTTTCACCCCAATCCCCCCGTCTCGATGATGTGGGGGTATGGTATCCCGTCCTTCTAGACTAGGTGCGGGATGAATTCTTAATCCATCTTACTTTATATCCATTTAAAAAATAGACTATATTTCACTATATTTAAAAATTATATCCAACTCTAAAAACGATATATTTTTATATCCAAATTGTAAACTTAAGATTTGAAAATTTGACCATAGTTTACAAATCATAAAGTTTTTAAATTTGCTATGCATATTTTGTATAAGTTGTAATGTAGTAATTTTTAAATTATATAATTTTTAAATTTACTAGTTCATATTTTATGTAAGTTTTAATTTTTAAATTATGTACTTTTTAAATTTACTAGTGCATATTTTATAAACAAATCTAATAAATTATAATATATATTTATATATACATAATTTGTAAAATATAAATTTATATAAATTTATGTTTTTTTTATATATAAATATTTACATATATATATATATATGTGATATATATATGTGGGGGCGTAATGGAAAAAATGCCGAGGGAGGTTAGATGTGAGGCGTGGCACCCCGCCTCCGCATGTGCAGAGTGGGATTGCGGAGGTGGGGTGGACGGGATGCGGTACTCTGCTACCCATCCTTATTACTGTTCTCATTTCCTCAAGTGAGGGCGGCAATACAATTATTATTATTATTTTTTTTTAAAAAAAATTAAAATTATATATTTTTAAAAATAAGATTTAAAAAACTTAAAATTATATCTTTTTAAAATAATATTTTTTTTTCTTTTATTCTTATTTAATAATCGGACTGAGTACATATAATTATAATTTTTGTATATCAAGTTTTGTCAAGCGCAACCAAACAGCTGGAAGGTAAACCATAACCTCAAAAAATTTCTAGGAAGATACGAATGCAGATATGTTGCAGCTTCAAATACTCTATGGTTAATAAACTAATAGATAATAAGCCCATAGTAAAGTAATACAAGAGATCAACAATCTAGATTTTTCCCGTTTCTTGTTCTTTTATCTAGATCTGCTTAATTAAGAGAATAACCCGGGATTTCATTTTGAAAGCAAAATCCAGCCGAAATTATGAATGTTTGAATTTTAATTTCACAATAGATTTGAGAGGGCATGACTCGCACAAGTAAAAAACTATTGGTAGTGAATTGCAATTTCGATGGCCGTTTCGGTGGATTTCTAAGCTAAATCCCAAGAGACAATTTCTAACCTGAGATTGAGAAACTAAGATGGTCACATTCAACCTCTGAACTGAACAAAGAGGGAGTTGAAATAATCTGCAACTTTCAAAATTTGACGAGTGTCATCTGAGTGTAAAAGTTAAAACTTGTATTCAGTTCCTGTCTCCTTACATTGAATTGATCATCTTAATATTTAAATTTTGAAAAATATATAACTTTTCATCTTTTAGTTAATCATTCAAAATATAAAATCTACATTAAATTAGTCATCACGTTCTCTATAATAATAAAATATTATTACTTTTTAATTATTTATTTAATTTTATTTCATAATCTTCAATAACAATTACTTTTTTAATTTATTTTCATTATCTTCCATAAATTAATCAGGTTTGTTATTATTTGATATCACAAAGGATAATAAAACGATGTCACAAATGATCCTAATGTACAAACCGGAACAATTTGAATCATAGCTGAAATGCATACTTTGACATATATTAAAAGGAAAAATAACATCTTCATTCCATTCATAAACAAGTGACACATACAAGGCCTTGTTTACAACATTAATATGCATATAAAGCAACTTGAGCTTCATGCCAAGCTTCAAACCATCTAAAACAGTATTCAATTAAATATTCAGATTGTTTGCAATGAATAAGAGTCACTTATTCTAATTAAAGTTATGAATTCTGTTTTGGTGACCATTTTGGTTGATGCACGGGAAAGAAAAATTTCGGTATCGATACTATTTCGAATATCGTTTCGAGATAGATATTATATGAATAAATTATATATATACAATAATTATATTCTAAAATAAATCAATACAAATCTAATTAAAAACATACATACCTAATAAATTTAATAAATTTTAAATTTCAGATTTATTAAAAATAATTATTAAAAAGCAAAACTAATTCAATTGATATAGATGTCCGGAATTAATAATAATAAACAACCAAATAAATGATAAAAATTTCAAAAAACAAAAAATAAATGAATAAAAAAATATTGAAATAATGTTGCAGTCCAAAAATATAAATAATTTTTTTTAAAAAAATTAAAATTAAAATACCAAGAAAAATATGTTTATCCAAAATTCGGCCGAAATGGCCAAAATCCAGCCAAAATGGATTGGAATGGCCGGAACGGAATACAAGCTTCCACCGTTCCGGCCACTATTTTGGAACGAAATTCTCCAGTAATTTCGATCGAAACGGAACGGTATTTATAACCTTGCTTCTAACCTTAATGGTGAAAAATACTTGATTATCTACCAGCAAATACTTACTTTTCCCAATTAAATATCCATTCTTGCATAGCATCTCCTTATTTATAAAGATCAGCTAATTAGAGAAGGCAATAATCCAACAATTCATGAAAAATGAATGTTACAGTTTGTCCTTTGAAACCACCAAGTAGTCCAATATAAAAATCTGATATGATATTTGAACAGGTCACTCTTAATTTATTTGAACCCCAACAAATTGAAACCAACGTCAATCATACTAAAAAGTTGCAAAAACCAACAATCACTTGAAGATATTAAAAAGAAAAATCAAAGTAACACTAAAACCTAGATTTCATTTATACATAGCAGTTACCTAAACGAAAAAAGAAAAAAGTAATGTGCACCACTAGTTGATTGATCGATGAAAATAAATTTGTACTTCAGTACCCATTCCCTTTTGATTAAAGGTCATGTTTTGAGTTGTAAGACGCTATATTACTATTTCTAGTATATATATTATTTTTGTTATAAAACTAAAGAAAGAAACTATTATTGCAAGAAAAAAATATATAAGAATTTTTTTGAAATTCTCTGAAACTTTCTTTTCTCCTTATATTTTTTTTATGAATTTCATAACAACTGAAACTCATATTTATAAGTCTTGAAATTACTATGCAAGTTGAAGTTACTATGCAATATTTAAAATAATAGTGGTGGGGTCATTCACATAATTTTAATGGTGGAACAGGGGCGGCAGCCGTTCCTCCACTCTCATTCGTTTCATTATACTTTTCCTTGAATGATCACCCATAAAAAATCTGTTTCGTTAAAACCTTGCCAAGGAAAAATCCAGTGGGAAGAAAAACCAATGGCGAAGGAAAAAGAATACAGTCTTCTTATGTATCCATAAGTGATTTAAGATTACCTCATTAAAACCTTACAGAGGAAAATCCAGTGGCACCAAACCTCAACGAAGGAAAAATAGTATAATCAGCACAAGTATTCATGACATTTACTCCCCTGAAAAGTGTATGACGATAGATTTTTGAGTTTTCGCATTCTAATATTATGCACAATCTTCTTGAATGTCGCAGTTGGTAATGTCTTTGGGAATAAATCTGCTAGATTATCACTAAATCGTATTTAATTGATATCAATTTCACATTTCTCTTAAAGTTCATGATTATAAAATAATTTAGATAAAATATGTTTGGTTCTGTTACCTTTGATATATCCTCCTCTGATTTGAGTGATACAAGCAGTATTATTTTCGTATAAAATTATTGGGTTATTATTGATCATAGGAAGTCCACACTTTTCCTGGATATGTTGAATTACTGATTTCAACTATATATATTCTCGACTTGCTTCATGAATAGCAATGATCTCTGAGTGATTTGAAAAAGTAGCAGATAGTGTCTGTTTAACAGATCTCCATGATATGATAGTATCTCTATAAATAAATAAATATCCGGTTTGAGATCTACATTTGTGTGGGTCTGAAAGATAACCTGCATCTGCATACCCAATCAATTGTAGACTTGATCCATATTAATAAAATAATCTTATATTAACTGTACCATGAAGGTAACGAATGACATGTTTAATGCCATTTCAATACCTTCGAATTGGTGCAGAATTATATTTTGTAAGCAGATTAACTGAGAATGTAATATCTGGTCGAGTGAAATTTACAAGATACACCAAAACTCTAATTGTACTGAGATATGGTACTTCAGGACCGAGAATTTCTTCATCGTCATCACAAGGACGAAATAGATCATTTTTCACATCAAGTGTTCAAATAATCATTGGAGTACTCAGGAGATGAGATTTGTTCATATAAAAATGTTTTAGAACTTTCTTAGTATATAGAGACTGATGAATAAAAATTTCATTTGGCAAGTGTTCGAGCTGCAGGTCGAGACAAAATTTTGTTTTGCCAAGATCTTTCATTTCAAATTCATTCTTTAAATATGTAGTGGTTCTTGAGATCTCTTTAGGAGTTCCCACAATATTTAAATCATTAACATAAACCGTAATAATGATAAATCTGGATTCTAATTTCTTAATAAAAACACATGGGCATATATGATTATTCTCAAATCCTTCTTTTAATAGATATTCGCTTAAGCGATTATACCACATGCGCCTCGATTGCTTAACCCATCTAAAGATCTTTATAGTCTGATAGAGTACATATTTCTAGATGTACTTGTAGATGCTTCAGGCATTTTATATACTTTAGGGATTTTCATATATATGTCATGGTCTAAGAATCCATATAAATATGTAGTGACCACATCCATTAACCGCATTTCTAATCCTTTTGTAACAACTAGACTAATAAAAAATCTAAATGTGATTGCATCCATAATGGGAGAATATGTTTCTTCATAATTAATCTCGGGTTTCTGCAGGAAATCTTGTGTGACAAGCCGTGCTTTGTACTGCACAATTTCATTTTTCTTATTACGTTTTCGTACAAATACCTATTTATATCCAATAGGCATTATACATTTTGGTATTTGGACAACAGGTCTAAATACTTCTCGCTTTGCTAGCAAATTTAATTTAGTTTCAATAACTGCTTTCCATTTTGGCTAATCATTTCTACGTCTACATTTTTTGACGGTTCTTGACTCACTTTCTTCATTACTTCTAGTAATGTTAAGGGCCATTTTATATGAAAATATGTTGTCGACAACAGTTTTAATTCTATCTAGAATTTCTCCAATATTCATGAAATGTATTGAAATCTCATTATTTTCAGGTACTTGTTTCTTTTCAGGAGAAAAAATTGCATGAAACACTTTTTCAGGAGGTCCATTTTCAGGAGATTTATACTTTTCAAGAGTTTCCTCTTCAGGAGGTTCTGGAATAGAAGATTTGAGCTCTTTAGGAGCACCAATTATATTTGTAGCCTATATTATGGGTATGTGTTCTTCAGAAAGACGAAATTCATTTTGTAATCTTTTCTTTCTGGAAATTTTGTCTTTTGCACCAATAGGTCTTCTACGCTTCAGGCGTGTCTTAGACTCACCTATTGCTGTTTTAACAATTTGTCTTTCAGAGATTTCAATCCTTACTAGAACAATAACAGTAGGAATATAAGATTTTACTACACCTTTAGTGTCAGTAAATACATCCGGTAATTGATTTGCAACATTTTATAAATGAATAATTCTCTGAACTTCCAGTTTACATTCATTTGTAGGTCGATCAAATTAAGACATGGTCTTCTTATTCCAAGTAATATCTTGTCGTAGTTCAGGCACCGACTTTTCTTTATCCATTAATGGAAAAGTAGATTCGTCAAAATGACAATTCTCAAAACGTGCTTTAAATATATTTCTTGTAAGGGGTTTAAGGTATCTAATAATAGATGGAGAATCAAAACCAACATACATCCCAAATCTACGTTGAGGACCCATTTTTGTACGCCGTGGAGGTGCAATTGGAACATATACAGCATATCCAAAAGTACAAAAATGAGAAATATTTGGTTGTTGACCAAATGCAAGTTGTAATGGAGAATATTTATGATATGCAGATAGTCTAATGCGAATTAAAGATGCTGCATGAAGTATAGTATGTCCCCAAGCAAAAACAGGTAGTCTTGATTTCATAAGTAAAGGTCTAGCGATTAGTTGAAGTCTTTTGATCAAAGATTCAGTTAAACCGTTTTATGTGTGTGTATGGGCAACAGGATGTTCAACATTTATTCTTATTGACATGCAATAATCATAAAAAACTTGAGATGAAAATTCACCTGCATTATCCAATCGAATGATCTTAATTGGATATTTAAAAAATTGTGCTCGTAGTTTGATTATATGAGCAAGAAGTCTAGTAAATGCAACATTTCTAGTGGAAAGTAGACAAACATGTGACTATCGACTAGATGCATCAATCAAAACCATAAAGTATCTAAATGGTCTACTTGATGGATGAATAGACCCACATATATCTCCGTGAATCTTTTGTAAAAAGGATGGAGATTCAACAATGACTTTTAAAGAAGATGGTTTAATAATCAACTTACCTTAAGAACATGCAGAACACGGAGATTCATTGGGTAGAAATATCTTTTGATTCTTTAAGGGATGCCCATGCGAATTTTCAATAATTCGTCTTATCATTATAGATCCCAGATGTCCAAGGCAATCATGCCAAATTATAAATATTTTAGGGTCAATGCACTTCTAGTGCATTACCACATATGAATCAATTGTTTTTATCTTTGTATAATATAATCCAGAATATAGAGCAAACAGTTTTTCTAATACGAGTTTCTGGCCCGATATTGTTTTAGTAATAAGAAGATGGTTCTTTACTGTCTTCATTGATTGTTTCACTATGGTAATCATTACGGCGTATATCTTTGAAACTCAATATTTTCTTCTGGATTGTGAAGATAATAGAGTATTATCAATACAAAATTTGGTGCCATTAGACAACACAATATATGCTCTTCTGGAGCCCTCAATTAAATCTGATGAACCTGATATGGTATGGATATAGACTTTACTTATTATTAGATTTTGAAAATATTTCTTTTTTTTGAAAATTGTATGAATTCTAGCACTATCAGCCAGACATATATCTTTATCATTCAACTCAGAGATAAAAAACTCATCAATGTGATCCATAATTCTACAAAATATACAAAATTTTTATTATAGATAATAGAAAGAAAATACATTAATTGAGTGGAACACTTCTATCTCCAATTAAGTTGTCAATTATACCTTTAGGATGATTAAAGAAATCAGAGATATCAAGATGAGTAATATCTACATCTACTGAATCTAATAAATCATCTAATGGTTCTACTAAATTTGTTTCATGCATTTTATTCTGGTGGTTTTTTAATAAGAGCTCATTGTTCTGCTCAGCTACTAGAAGACAAGATATAAGTTCAGAATATTTCTTGAACTTTCTCTCTCGATACTACTACTGCAGGAGCACATTCGAGACATGAAATGTAGTATAAGTCTTCTCTGACATATCATCATCGGTGATTTTCTTATCGCATAATTTTAGTACTGAGCTTATTTTAAAAAGTACAGAATTATACTCACTAACATTTTTATAATCTTGCAACCTCAGGTGCAACCATTCAAAACGAGCTATTAGGAGGATGACAGTCTTCTAGTATTAATACCTCTCTCTTAAACTGTTCTACAAAAGATAGGGATATTTTATTGTAAGATATTCAGTTTTTAATTTTTCGTAAAGATAGTGACGAAGGAAAATCATTACTTTAGCACGGTCTTGCAGGGACGTTTGATTTCCTTATTCAATTGTTTTACCTAGGTTCATCGCATCAAGATGTATTTCAGCATTAAGTATCCAGATAAATAATTTTTCCTAGATATGTCAAGAGCAACAAATTCCAATTTTGTAAGATTTGCCATTTTCTACACAAATAAATAATGAAATAAATATGTGTATTTCAGAAGATATATTTATAAATTCATACAGATTTTAAATAATAATTATCAATAAAATATATCAATGACTGAAAATAATATATTGAAAAATTTACAGAAAAATAAAACCACTAGTTTCAAAATTGATAGAACCGTCGTGCTGATAACGTGTTATAAAACTAAAGAAAGAAACTGCTATTACAAAAGAGAAATATATAAGAAATCCTTTTAAACTTATTGAAACTTTTTTTTCTCTCTATATTTTCTTATGAATTTCATAACAACTGAATCTTATATTTATAGGTCTTGAAATTACTATGCAAGTCACTATACAAATCACTATGCAAGTCACTATATAAGATTTAAAATAATAATGGTGGGGTTATTCACATAATTTTGGTGGTGGGACAGGAGGCGGCACTCGTCCCTCCATTCTCATTCGTTTTATTACAATTTTGTAATTTGTACTATTTGCATCTTGTCCGAGTGTTCAATTATATTGGTAAAATTAAAATATATAAAATAGAAAGATTAATGAAATACTTATATACATAATATAGTGATTTATGTACAATAACATTTGATTTAAAACCATACGATATTTTATGCATATATTTTCAATTATTTCTTATGTAAATCACTTAAAATCAAATATCAAATTCAAGCATTTCTAAAGGAAACGATTAATTCTTAAACCAAACTTATTATTCAATACCTTGCCTTGTCCAGTGTCCACCCGCTCTCAAAACATTGTCGCTTTTTCTCCATTTAATTTTGCATGAAATGATGGGTTTTACTTGCACGATGAGAGCTCATAAAATTACATCTATTTTTATGCTAAGATTTGGAACGAATATATTGAACAATTGTGCACAATTCACATTATTGGTCCTGAAAGGGGGTCCAACTTGCCCGGGCCTGAGCCCACAAGATTACCAGGCCCAAGGCCCGTTACCCGCGCCCACCTCGACGCAGCGTCCGAATCCAACTGGGAGACCGAAATCGGGGACGAGCCGAGTCCCTGGTTATCCCGATCTAGGCAAGAAATGGTTAAACCGGTTTCGAGAACGCGCTAAGGGCAGAACGACGGCTCACGTGCTGGTATATCTCCTGAACCCGTCTCCCATCAAGACCACTCCCGCATTTATGAACAACAGACAGCCGCCGGCCTGCATTCCCCCCCTTTTTTAATGCGGAGACGCCCCAGACGTACACCATTAATTACTAAATTGACAAAAGATGCGGCAACATTTAATGCCCCTGTCCAAAGGGGGCTAATTGAGCATTAATTGAGAGGATACTCAATTAATGCGATGGGACCGACCGAATCAGACCAGGTTTTCTTATCGAGGATGACGGACGAGTGATGCCCCGATTTCGGCGCTCTCGGACCCTCCACCCAGGGGGGACACCTATAAATAACACTCAACCAACGACGGAAAGGGGGTACGCTCACAAATTCTCTTATTCTCTCTATCACATATCTTCTCCCATACACTAACTTGATCGTCGGAGCGGTTCCGGACCCCGACCCCTCTTGTCCTTATTTTGCAGGTTACCACCACGCGGGATTCGGTAGACAGGATAGCAGAATACGTCCTTAACAGTGGCGCCGTCTGTGGGATCCGATTGTTTTTGATCAACGTACTTTCTGCATGTCTACTCTACCGCCGTCCCAAACGACCAAGCACGACCAGCAGACAGATCCGTCGATGGAAGAAAGGCTGGAAGCATTGGAAGAAATGGTGAGGAAGTTGAAGGAGGAAAATGCGGCCCTCCGGCAACCACGCGAAGAGGCATCGGCCCGCGGCGAAACCCACCTGGGAGAGAATGCGAGCTCCCGACTCCCTGAGGAGAGCGAAGCCTCCGAAGGAGAACGACGCCGGATGCACACCGAGCTAAAGGAGTTGGGAGACAAGTACGCTGAAATGGCAAAACTGATCAGCCCGGCAGCAGGGCATCTCTCCTCGCAGGGAAGCATAAGAACACCCTACAGCGCAGACGTCCTGGCCGTCCCTCTCCCGCCCAAATTCAAGGTCCCACAGGTGGAACTGTACGACGGGTCTCAGGATCCTGTGGAACACATAGAGGCTTTTAAAGCCCATATCAGCCTACATGGCTATCCCGGCGAGGTAGCATGCCGAGCTTTCCCTCTCACACTGAAGGGGATGGCGAGGACATGGTTCGGGACCATTCCTCCGGAATCCGTCGGTAGCTTCGAGGCGTTAGCCCGACTCTTCGTCACCCAGTTCATGGCTAGTAGGAAACGAAGGCGCCCAACGGCGTATCTATTGACCGTCAAACAAGGAGAGAAGGAAAGCCTGAAAGGGTACCTGACCAGGTTCAACGAAGAAAGAATGACCACCGACAACCAGGACGAAAAGATCACCCTAGTGGCCCTCCTGGGCGGTGTATGGCCCAGAAGCCCCTTCATGGCGGAGATAGCCCGCAAAACTCCCACCACTTTGAACGGGTTCATGGATCAGGCTGACGGATTCATCAACGCCGAAGATACGCTCGAGGCCCTAGTAGCTCCGCGGCGCGAGGAGCTCCGACAGCACGATCGAAAAACAACCAGTGCCGGGGAAGGTTCCAGCAGGCATCAGGCTGATAGGAAGTGTTCCAGATGACTGGTTCATGCACGACAGTTCATGCACGACAGGGACAATTTATTACATCCTTGAAAAAGGGGGGCCCACAACGCGATGTATCCACCTCGGAATCCCGCGGGGTCGGTCAATCCACCCACGCGATGTATCCGCCTCGGAATCCCGCGGGGTCGGTCAATCCACCCACGCGATGTATCCACCTCGGAATCCCGCGGGGTCGGTCGATCCACCCACGCGATGTATCCGCTTCGGAATCCCGCGGGGTCGGTCGATCCACCCACGCGATGTACCCGCCTCGGAATCCCGCAGGGTCGGTCGATCCACCCACGCGATGTACCCGCCTCGGAATCCCGCGGGGTCGGTCGATCCACCCACGCGATGTACCCGCCTCGGAATCCCGCGGGGTCGGTCGATCCACCCACGCGATGTATCCGCCTCGGAATCCCGCGGGGTCGGTCGATCCACCCACGCGATGTATCCGCCTCGGAATCCCGCGGGGTCGGTCGATCCACCCACGCGATGTATCCGCCTCGGAATCCCGCGGGGTCGGTCGATCCACCCAAGCGATGTATCCGCCTCGGAATCCCGCGGGGTCGGTCGATCCACCCACGCGATGTATCCGCCTCGGAATCCCGCGGGGTCGGTCGATCCACCCACGCGATGTATCCGCCTAGGATTCCCGCGGGGTCGGTCAATCCACCCACGCGATGTATCCGCCTAGGAATCCCGCGGGGTCGGTCGATTCACCCACGCGATGTATCCGCCTCGGAATCCCGCGGGGTCGGTCAATCCACCCACGCGATGTATCCGCCTCGGAATCCCGCGGGGTCGGTCGATCCACCCACGCGATGTACCCGCCTCGGAATCCCACGGGGTCGGTCCATCCACCCACGCGATGTATCCGCCTCGAAATCCCGCAGGGTCGGTCAATCCACCCACGCGATGTATCCGCCTCAGAATCCCGCGGGGTCGGTCAATCCACCCACGCAATGTATCCGCCTCGGAATCCCGCGGGGTCGGTCGACCCACGCCGGGATCGGTCAAATCCACGCAGAGCAATTCGCAACTCCCGAATCCCGATCTTAAGTACATCGACCGGGTACGTTTGGAAAAATTTTTTCTTAAGTTTACACTTATCCAAAAAATTTCGCGGGGTAAAGACAGAACGAAATTATAAACAAACCACCAGAGGAAGATTAAGTTCAAAATTCATATATATTATCGGTCATACAAACTCGCTCGAATCAAGCTCGAGCATCATTACAAAAAAAAAAAAAAAAAAAAATTTTACAATAATCAGGTCAAGCCTCAGGAGGGGGCGGAGGAGGATTTAGGTCGTCAAAGGGAGGGTAGCCGAGCATCCCGATCTTCTTGACGAATCTCTTCGCAGCCCGGTCTGGACGAAGAGACTCCACGCTTATCCTCCGCGGATCGAGCTCGGGATCCACCAAGAGCTGGGATCCTAGTCGGCGAAGGCTCTCGGCATAACCGTGCCCCCAGGCGGAGTTGCGAATCGCCACCACTCGGGATATCTGCTGCTCGAGATCAGCAATCCTCGAGTGAGCCTCTTCTAGAGCACCCCGAGCCCCCACGAGCTCGGACTCCCGAGCAGCCCGGACCTCCTCAAACCGCGCCAACTCCGCTTGCAGGATCTCCCGGGCGCGCCTCGAACCGACCAGTTCCTCCTCCAGAGCAGCCCGAGCCTGCTCGGACATAGCTAACTCCTCTTCCCTCAAAGATAGAATCTGAGAAGAAGCTGCCAGCTCCGCTGTCCGAGCGGTTAGCTCGGACTGAAGAAGGATCTTGTCCTGCTCGGTGGCCGATCGTGCGTCCACGAGACGGGCATTCCTCCGATGGGCCACTGCCAACGATTCCCGAGCCGACTCCAATTCGGCTCGAAGAGAAGAGTTGGCTCTCTCCAGCCTGCCCTTTTCCACCCCCAGCTCCTCAACCGATCTTACCAGCCCCCTGCAGGTCTCCTGTGACTGCTCGAGCTGGTCCCGTGCCTGCCGCAGCTTGTAGAGCCCGAACTTGCAGACGGTCCCAAGCTCGCTATTGAATTCGGCAAGCTTGGCCAGCTCGGATCCCACTGTCCGGGATATCTCCATGGCGACCTAAAACAAAAAAAAAAAAAAAAAACTTAGCAGATTAAACAGAGAAGACCATCCGAAATTCAACAAGGCCTACCGAACGAACCTGAGTCAACAAAGGCTCCAGCATCGAGGCCACTCGGGCGGAAGCTTCCGCCTTCGCTTGATCGAATCGGGAAGGCCGTTCTTCACCGGCCCGACGAGCTCCTTCCTCCGAATCCGACCCGAAGAGCTGACCGAGCACAGCGACCCCACTTCGGAGCCGAAGAGGAGATGGGGGTCGAGGAGGAACTTCCGAGCCCGGAGGTGGGCAGGCGTCCTCAGAGTGAACCCCCGAGGTCGACCCCCTCTCGAAAGTCGGAGGTGGCCGCTCAGGAGACCCCTCAGACTCAGTGGCCGATCGACCGCTCTCATCTCCGACCTCCGTATGGCTCCCCTCCTCGGGAGGGTCGGACCCCCTCGACCTCTCGAGGGTAGTCTCGTCCCGATCTTCTTGGGCCGGAGCCCCTTGCTGCCCGGCTCCCTCGCAGGCTCCCTCGGAATGGGCCTCCTCGCCAGGTACTTCATCTTCCCCCTCGGAGGCATCTGAGTGGCGCTCGGAAGATGAAGGGGGAGGGGTGGGCAACTGATTTGCCCTAGCAGCTTGCTCCTCCGACTCCTGCCGAAAGACCTCCGCAAATGGCATGGCCCCGGAGTCAGATCGGCGGCATGCTCCAGAGCCTCCTGGAAGGCGCGCTCTATCTCCTCTCCGTCTGAGGAGTCGACCCCGGCCCGGTCGGTCGCCTCGATCTGGGCTTCCATGACCGTCCTCCCGGCCTCAGCCCTTAAGACCCGGGGCTCGTCCGAGGACGACGACGAGGAAGTCGGCTCGGGACGTCGTGCAGGAGAGCCTGTAGGGGGGCACCTCCGCCCGGACCCTCGGCCCGTGGACCCTTCTCCTTCCTCTGTTTCTTAGGTCGGGCGCCACGGCTCGAAGTGGCCTCGCCGGCCCGACTCTTGGTGCGCCTCTCTTGTTCTACCTCCCGATCAGAGGCTCGCTTGCGGGAGGAGGTAGGAGGCTCTTCCGGGACGGTGAAGAAGTTTTGACCCTCGGCGTAGGACCGGTCTGGTCGGGTCAAAAACTCTTCGATGTTCTCCTCGGTGAGGAGATTATCGGACCATAGCCGATCGGGATCCTCTGCCCCCCAGGAGAGGACCGCCTTCACCCTCTCCGCCTCCTGGGCCGAGAGGGTAACCTCCATATGTGTCTGTGAGGGGAGGAAGCCCCAGTCTTTCTGAACGGGGAAATCGCTCCCCTCTCCCTCCGGGAACTCCCACTCCTTGCCCGAGAGGAAGAAGAACCTCTTGTGGTAATCCCGGGCGCTCGAATGCCTCTCCTCCATTCTGATCAGTCTACATTTCGACTTTATCTGGAAGCCGGCAACATTCCCGTCCCGACGGAGGAGCCGGTACAGTGAGAAGAATTCTCGAGCGGTCAGGTCGGGGTAGGGATAGTTCTTCCCGGACAGAACGATCCTAAACGCCACGCAGGTGGCCAACAGGATACGCCACCCGTTCGGCATGAGTTGGGCAGGCGCCAAACCCAAAAAGTGTAGGACCTCCCGAACAGGCCGGATAAAGGGAAGGCGTAGTCCCTTCGAGAGCATGAGGGAGAAGAGCACGACCTTTTGAGCCCGCCCATCGCGCTCACAGGTCCTAACTCCATCCCCCGGGGCCTCCAAGGTGTGCCGCCAGGAAACATGGTGCTTCTTCCTAAGCGTGTCCACATCGGAGGATTGCATGGTGGACAACCAGCCGTTGCCGGCGAAGAAAGGGCATGGGTCAGAAGAAGCCATGAGGGCGAAAACAGGGAGTGGCAAGAAAGCAACAGAGAAAGAATGAAAGATGGCGAAGAGCAGAGGCAAGGAAGAAGGACAACAGAATGGCAAGAAAGCAAACAGTAAAGCGAGGACAGTGACAAGACCGCTGGGTAATTTATACCCATAAGCAAAATTTAATGCGAGCGGGAAACGAGGCCGCGCCGAAACCGTCACCTCAGACGTGGCCCTTGGGAACAGGAAGCACGCCCCGAACTGACCAATCAAAGGAAAGAAGCGTGCGCCGAAATGACAAGTCAGTTAATGATGGCCACGCGCGTGCGCCTCACCCTTTAATAACGGATCGCTGACGGTTCGGGAATCGGAACGACGCGTGCGCCTCACCATTTAATAACGGATCACTGACGGTTCGGGAATCGGAACGACGGCTCAATTAAATTTCAAAACTGCATTAAAAGCCTGACACGGAATATGACGGGTCACGATCCGGCATTAATTGGTCAGAATTCAAATCGTCCCTCTGAAGTCCGGTCGGTAAACGAATCGACGTGCCAGCAGGGATCGCCCGAGCACACCCAACCTCGTGTTCCCGCTCGGCAGGGAAAATAAAGGAACACCGCCCAGTGTTGAAGGACGGTACAATCAAAGGAAAGGAAGACCCTAGCTCTAAAACGTTCGGAATTTCCATCGAAGTGCCTTCGATGGAAACTCGCGGGGTACTGAAAGGGGGTCCAACTTGCCCGGGCCTGAGCCCACAAGATTACCAGGCCCAAGGCCCGTTACCCGCGCCCACCTCGACGCAGCGTCCGAATCCAACTGGGAGACCGAAATCGGGGACGAGCCGAGTCCCTGGTTATCCCGATCTAGGCAAGAAATGGTTAAACCGGCTTCGAGAACGCGCTAAGGGCAGAACGACGGCTCACGTGCTGGTATATCTCCTGAACCCGTCTCCCATCAAGACCACTCCCGCATTTATGAACGACAGACAGCCGCCGGCCTGCATTCCCCCCCTTTTTTAATGCGGAGACGCCCCAGACGTACACCATTAATTACTAAATTGACAAAAGATGCGGCAACATTTAATGCCCCTGTCCAAAGGGGGCTAATTGAGCATTAATTGAGAGGATACTCAATTAATGCGATGGGACCGACCGAATCAGACTAGGTTTTCTTATCGAGGATGACGGACGAGTGATGCCCCGATTTCGGCGCTCTCGGACCCTCCACCCAGGGGGGACACCTATAAATAACACTCAACCAACGACGGAAAGGGGGTACGCTCACAAATTCTCTTATTCTCTCTATCACATATCTTCTCCCATACACTAACTTGATCGTCGGAGCGGTTCCGGACCCCGACCCCTCTTGTCCTTATTTTGCAGGTTACCACCACGCGGGATTCGGTAGACAGGATAGCAGAATACGTCCTTAACAGGTCCTTCAGTGGTCATCTCTGTAAAATCGTTTCCCTGATAGCTATTGGGAAAACATTATCTTTAAACAGAGACAAAAGAAGCTATACGTTCAATTGCTTTCAATAGCTCAAGTCTGAGACAATTCTACATTTAACACTTTTTAAAACACACAAAATATCCAAATTCTTGTGAGCGTCAAAGTCATCTGTTGAGTGCCAAACCAATAGCGCCGGTGATTATAAGAGTGGAGGGTGCACCAAATTTGAGATGGCTCTAAAAGGATAAAGTGTAGCCAAGGTGTGGAGCTTGGCGAGCCTGTTCAGACACTATTAAGTTGGCAGTTGATCCTAATAATAAGAGGTAATTCCCAGCTATATTGGTGCTGACCCAAGCTAAAATAAGCCATGCCTTTTTCTCATCAGCTTTGGAAATTGTAGCTGCAGATGCTGCCACTCTTCCTCCAAGTAAGAGAACTGCATGGTAGAAGCACGAGTCATAAGCAATCCCAACTCGTCACTCAATTCAGTTGGATAAAAAGTTTTTTAAATAATTATTTCGATTTTGCATTTATTCCAAAGTGGCTTCAGTAAAGAATGACAAGCAAAATTTATTTTCTTACTGAAATTCGTGGATGAATTTAAGTCTTATTAATATGTGGATTTGAAACAATCACAATGTTTTTGTAGGAGCAAATTAGTACTTGAGAGCTCAAATGAATCGTGTTTTGTTAAAATTCATATCAACCACTTCATATATAGCAGCAACCTTCCGGACTTTCCCTTGATACTTTTTAAAAAGCAACCTAGATAGATACTTTTTATGTGAAAGAGCTCTGAGCAAGTTCCATCTAGAGATGCAGTTTAAACCACGAAAAATAACCTCACAGTCAATGTGATAAAAGTAATCCTTGCTTCTTTTGTGATGATTTATTTTCGATATTATGTGCCTAAGCGTTCTTTATATATGATGCAACTTACAATACCATAAAATACATGGAGGATCTTAGGAGTGGCATCCAGGGTTTTGAAAAGGAGTAAAACACACATTGCAAGAGAAATTCAGGAGTTTCAAGTATCTTTCACTTAGATGATAAAAAAAGGTTTTCTTTAATTTCAAGTGGTTTCTAGGACTCATTTCTCAAGAACAATGATGAAATGGATAACACAAAAATACATGGAAGAAATCCAACAGCATACCAGTTGCTACATTTGAAGCCAAATTTGACGAGATGAGTATGATAATGGCCAGGACTGCTATCCCACTAACCCAATCAATTTGTGCATAGGGCTCCATTAAGTCCCACAGAGTACTTGGGATGCCAGTTTTGTTGAAGCCATCAACTGTGATAAACATTCCGCAGAAGAAAATTAAAAGCAAATAGGAGACCTGGCAAGGAACAGAAATAGACTTCAGATATAACTCTCGAACAAGCAATCACGTTCCTTATCTACTACAAGGTATACTCTAATATTTTTAAGTTCCAGCAATAGTTGAAGGGAAAATTAAGAAGAAGAAGAAAGAGCATCATGTTAACAGATAAACCTTTTCAAGGCATGGCCTAGCATCCTTGAAATCAAGAACCATGAGAGCAAGTGCAGCAGTTATTGCAGTCCATGACATATTCAGACCAATAAGCAAAGCGATCAGCATCCGCATCGTGACAAGGTAAACGCATGACTTCCACAACCTCCTTTTCCATCTCAAGGTCAAATCTTCCTTCCCTTCTGAAGACTCTACAGAAAGTGTGTCTCCTAGTCTCTCCACTGATGCAGCATTGTGTGAAGTAGTGGTTTCTTCCCTTTTCTGAGAAGATGCATCATTTGCCACTTCTATTGATGCATTAGAATTTCTCGCGGACTCCGACATATCACTATGGACACTGTGGATATCATTCTCACTGGGAGTTAATCGGTTTCTAATGGTCTCGACGTGGTCCATGTTCCTATTTATGTTGGGAGGGCTTTGCACATTTATAGCTTCCATTGTAGACTTCCATTCCTGAGAACTCGGGGATGTAAAATGTGACATGGTAGCTGGTGAAAAGCGATGAGAATTCAGGTCCTCCTTTGCAACAACTTCTATAGCGGCATCTTCTTCATCTTTTGGAATAGATAGCAACCTCCAGTACATGCATATAATAATTAGACCGTTGGCAACAACTCCCAAGAGCATCGCATGGAGAACGCCGATTAGAAAATTCCCGAAAGATATCTTACTCTGAAAAGCTATAACCAAGTTTTGGGCATTGCCAATTGGAGTTACCGAAGACCCAATATTCGCACTAGATGCCAGAGCAAGAAGGAAAGGATGAGGTGGTAGATTATGTTGCCTCGCAATTTTCAAAACAAACCCGGTCAAAACTACACAGGATGTATCATTAGTGAAAAACGCGCTTGAAATGGCAGAAATCAAGCAGATTCGGAGAATTAAGTTCTTTGCTCCTTTACTCTTCCATGAGAGCAACTTTCCCAAGTACTTGAACATATCAGCCCTTTCGAGATAGACACTGACAAGCATTGTCCCAAAGAGGAGACCAGTATTGGAAGATCAATTGCAGCATATGCTTGATTTGGAGTTATGATTTGAAATATAACCATCAGCATGGCCCCCAGGAGTGACCCTGCAGTCCCAATTGGTAAAAAAGGAACTGCAGGGAAAACTGCCAAAACCCAGAAGATTGAGAAAGCAAGGGAGCCTAGAACCACTTTCACAGAAGCAGCCAACACAATCTTTTCAGCTTGGTAAGCCAAAAAACTCTACAGCTCCAAGGGCTTAATATGTTAGTGAAATTCCACAGCTGACGCCCATCTTACCATACGTTTTGATATGAACTTTGACTAATGTTATATATATATATATATATATACATGTGTAAGCTTCAAGTACTCATTCTAAAAAACATGAAAAAAAAAAAAAATAGAATCCATTCATTAAAAGTTGAATTTTCCATACGACAAATACACCATTAAAAGTAGGCGGGCAAGTTGCAACTCCCACTCTCTGTTTCTGTTTTGTTTAACTGAAATGTTTTATACGAAAAAAATAAATGTAATTTGTTGGGTTTATATTATAAAATTATATTTATTATAAAATAAAGAAATTGTGTTAATTTATAAATTTATTTTTTAAAGTAATAATACGATATTAAGTCGTGAAATATATATAAACGTCACGTAATCTGTTTTGAAATAGAGTGGGGGTCCACGTTTATTCATTTTTTTCAAAACGATTATACGATATTTACACATCTTATAACTGCAAATATAATTTTTCTTTTTATAAACTCTCTTTATAAGTGTAGCAAAATAAAGATATACTTACACATAAAAGGAAATTATATAACAATTAATAAGATATTTGAATGTCGTGGAATATACAAAATCCTAAAAACTTTCTACTATTAACAATTCCCCTCAAATTGGATAATGTATAAATTAAAAAAAAAAACGCCCAAATTGCTTAATGGATTATAGAAAGTGGCACTTCCAGAGGGTTTCGACTACCTGATATGAAGGAGGTATGTGTAGGCAGTGGTGATTTTTCCGGTAAATTAAATGATAATTTAATTCTATATATTATGTTTGGTTCGCGAAAACAAAGTCTTATCAAAGAGTTTTGAAATGTAATATTTCATCGGTTTTATTGAAATAAATAAATAAAAAGTAATCAATTACTGTGAAATAGTCTCTAGCTGAGAAAAGTATCTTATTCTGTATAGTCATGTCATTCAATCTGATATTACATTTATCATGAATTTCCTCGTTTAATTGTGTTCCCCATAGAACAGGATGTGCCCGAGCCTCCCATTCCTATGAGTTCAAAATATGAAATTTCAAAACTCATGAATGTCAGCAGACCGAACCACTAAGCTCCGCCACCGAGCTGTCGTGGCCAACGACCTACTCTGTCACGCCATTAACTAAACCCGATGACTATCTTACTCCTTAGTCCTTTCTCTCCTCTCTTTGACTAGGTTAATGTCCTCGAGATGGTTAACATTTGAACCATCGTGTTGAAGTTAGTGGGTCGGTGGGAACTGGGAATTAAAGAAGGTTCGTGGTCCATGGCCGAAACAGAGTAATGGCAAAGCGTTTCTGAAAAGTGGAAAGGGATGAAAAACTCTATATACCACACCATTATCTCAGTCCCATCCTATTAGGTAAAATATGACATATCTATTATTATTGAATAATGATTTAAATCATGATTTTTTATAATTTAATCATGATAAATATACCGCATCCTATATAATGTGATGAAGATATGATGAGAGTGTAGAATCTATGAGTGGAAAATGCTATTTGTCTCTATTTGAGATCTCAATTTGTATTATTTTTTTTTTCAGTTTTTCTTTTACATGATTTTTTTTAAGTGTTTTTAAATAATGTTATGATTTATATATATATATATATATTTTTTAAAAAATATTTTAAGATATTAAAAAAATCATGTATGTTTCAACTTTTAAAATACTTACTTACAAATCATGTAAAAAAAATACTAAAAGGTCGTCCAAATCAGGATCTCAAATCGGGACGCGTAAAACGACCCGTCTAGCAATACTTGAGAGAAAAGGGGAAACAGATAAGCTGAAGTTGGGCTTGGATGATTGTGATATTCATGTTCCTAGGGTTGGTCAAGGAGCAAGCAACAAATGAAGGAATGAAAAGAAGAAAGAAAAAGGGACAGCAAGTAACGTGTTTACAACTAGTTACCATCACTGGTAATTCAAAATCAAGGTACATGCTCTGATTAATCAAAACAAAGTAAATTTGCCAAAGCAAGATTGAGAAGAGATCTGTAATAAATACAAAACATTTCTTCACTTTACACATTTGTAATTGAACACATAAAGAGAAGATTGTTCATATACATATATTGCACACCATCATGCTCCATAAAGACGAATGGGTCTCAAAACCCTACACGGCAATAACAAAGTGCAGTGACAAATCATTCCACACAATACATCTGACCTGGGTATAACATCATCTTTGCAAACTCTTATTAAACGGTTCCCTTTTGGAGAGGATCGATAACAGAATAGGCTACCTGGTAACATCATATAGAGCTCAAGAAGATGCGGTGGAGGTAGAGGAAGATGGATTAAATGCAACCTGCCCGGCACATGACAGAACCTCATGAGGCCCTGCCTCCCCACGGCCAACACCTATAAGGTCAAGGTAATACAGGTAATGGGAAATGATGTTGTTCATGGAATCAATATCACCCTTGCCGCAAACAAAGTCCCCATAAAGAATGTTCATTGTGGTGCCAAAACCAGGAATACGTTTAGCCGAAGTGTCATTCTTGGTCGGCTTCCAGTTGCCAATAAAGGCATCATGGGCTGAAGGCTGCGACTTCTTGATTGGGGTCATCCACCTCCAAATTGCAGCCTGGAAAGCAAGGGTAGCATTCTGCTCAATGTATTCTGGATGATTCAACAGGTCTACTTTCAAAGCCTCCCCAGCTGCACCATAGTTATAGTTCCTGCAACCAAAAATGCATAAAGCATCATTTTAGAAAGAGAACGTTTAAAATACGACCAATTATATGGTTTTTTATAAATTATTCCACAAATCTATGTAAAAGGGGCAATAAATGATTCCAACAGATGTATGAGTCATTGTTCCTTGAAGATGCTTAGTGCTGCGATCTGAAAAACTTATGTACGAGACAAGTAGGTTATTTCATCTAGTTCTGTTACATATTTGGTATTTTTCGTCGCATGACACAGATCATTTAGTAACAGGAAAAAACAATGTGATAAACTAAAAGATTAAGGCAAACAACAGGAAATAACAGACACAACAGAAAAAGGAAAAGGAAACAGTTAGGTTTGATTATGAACATATATACCGACCAGTAGATAGGCAAGGCACCACGGCCGTGGTATTCAGCTCCAGGAGCACAAGGGTAGGTGAGTTTGTAGGAGTCATCGCAGTATGACTGGCTGGGACTCATTTCCTTGTTGAAGCAAAGTCCCCAAGCGAAGGGTCCTCCTGTCGCCACTCCATAACCACCTGGAGATAGAACCCAATTAATTATATTCACATCTCACCATGGTGGTTAATTGTCAATGAAATTATAGGAACAAGTTGAGTCACAATCAAAGAAGTCCTAGTAAATCAAGCACCCAGGTAATCAAAACCCACTCTACAATTTCAATTTATCAAGTAAGTTCCGTTGTTTACTAAGGAAACATATAGACATTTAAGGATAAAGATCCTAAATTTCTAATAACCATTTTTTTTAATAGGGAAACAATTGTTAGGAAAAGCAAAATACATTTAACCATTATTTTCTATAAATCATTGTATCTTATTCAGTTCTACACCGAGCGGTAAGTTCTGAACCATTTCATAGAGCTAATTGTCAGACACAACCTTAGTGAGGAAGCTCAGAAAATCGGCAACCCAGATAATTGAATTTGAATCCCATAAAAAACCATTATCTATAAGCAGAGAAAGTGGAAAAAAAGAGTGTAACAGTACGTACAAGAAGTCTTGCTGCCTACATGGGCGAGGAAGGCGGCGATTTCCTTCATCTTCAAAACCTTAAGGCCGGTGGTGCCGAAGCCGATGGGCTCATAAATTGCGGCGGCTGTGATGAAGGATTGGTAGTCCCAGAAGCCGACGGCGTGCGCCACGGGAGAGTTCCTCTTGGAGAATAGATCCTCAAATTGGTAGGTCTGGAAGTAGTCGGTTATGGTTTCGTTACAACAGTAAATGGACCACCCCTTACACTCCCACCCTTTGTCGCACATCTTCTTCCCTTTCACAGTCTTCACCTTCGTCAACGTGTCCGCATCGCATTCTGCCACATTCACTACCGCCACCAACATCAATCCCAGAACCACGACAATGTCCCTTCCCTTCATATTCGCTTCGAAACTCTTGAGCCGTGCTGCGTCACTTCGAGTCGGGTCGGGTCGTATTCTTTGAAGAGAGGAGGGAGAGGAGAGGAAAAGAGAGAGAGAAGAAGGGAGGGGAAGGGGGGGGGGGGGGGGTGGCGGGGGAGGGAGAGAAGCAACTTTGAGGATTGGACGGTGGATCCTCGAAGCAGATGCTCGTAGTTTAAGTAGAGAGAAGCTGGGCCCAACCTCCAACGAAACTACTCCACCGACAAATAGAAACGGATGGAGTTTCTACTTGGGCCTTTTGGGGAAACCTGTTAGGCCCATCAACAATGCAAGATTTTTTTTTTTTTTAGCAAAAGAAACAATAGGATAATTAAATTTCAAAATTAGTAGGGTTCTAATGCACTTTAATGATCCTGATAAAAAAGTCTATAAGTTGATAAAAAGTCCTTTAAAGAGTAGAATGTTGCAACTTGTTTAAGAACTAAAAATGGTTAAAATCTATATAAATAAGTGTGAAATATACACGTGCGAATACGAGTAATGGAGTCTTCAGATAATGACTACTAGATAAATATATAAAAATCATCAATTTCAAACTCATAGAATTAGTTTTTAATGTTAAATGGTGTTCTAACATGTCATCTTCAAGCGTCAATCAGAGACTTTTAAACCTCAAGTCCTCAACATAGGGATTGACAGTTTCTTCTAATGGCGGAAGTAGCCTTGCTTAATGTTTGTATGCCAAGCAGTTTTCTGAATTCAAGTTTCTAATATTGGCCTCCAACGCTTTGCTACCTTGACGAGATACTCCAGATCATAGATGCAAATCGGTATAAACATATATAAGAAAGATACTACACTTGATCTTTGTCCATACTAGAAAAGAAAGTACGATACAGAGTTCATATAGATGAAAAAATGGCTCAAGTTAAAAGCAAGTCTCTTACTTGAACGGCTATGGAGTTTGTTATTACGTATCATCTCTCTCTCTCTCTCTCTCTCTCTCATGCATGTAAAAATAGTGGCATACTGGCATTTGACAGAAAATTAACCCACAAAACAAAGAAAGGAGGAGGCTGAATGCAGGTCGGTCACTCGCGAGCAACCAAAACTAGTTCTTTTCCAGCACTGCGGCCACTGAACATTTGAACCAGAGCTGTAGGGCCACTCTCGAGACCTTCAGCTGTGTCTTCCACATATACCATCTTTCCTTGTCTAATGTAAGGCAGCACAAGCTCTAAGAAGTTGGGAAACAGGTGATAGTAATTGTACACTGTGAATCCTTCTATTCGGATCTGCTTGAATACAATTTTCAACAAATTCTTTATGCCATCAGGCTCCTCAAGATTGTACTGCGAGATCATTCCAGCAACAGAAATGCAGCCGTGGAGTCTCATGTTGAGAAGAACTGCATCAAGTATTTTGCCCCCCACATTATCGAAATAAATGCCAATGCCTTCAGGAAAGTATCTACAACATTTAGGAAAAAACCATGGTTATTGACATATATATATAAAGTTGATAGCTGTGCAAACTTCTTGGTCAGGTCCATTTATTAAGTGGAGGAAAATTGTAGTTTCAGGTGCTTCTTTTCAGTTGACAGCTAAGACTAATATGCATCTAGTTGCAATAATTAATCTTTTAAAATGGAGAAACTGGTATTCTGTGCCACTGATTTGTTTCTGACTGTTGGTTAGATGCAAATTGTATACTGACCTTTTCAGAGCTGCATCAAAGTCATGCTCTTCTTTATAATTGAAAGTCTCATCGAATCCAAACTTGCTCTTTAGTATATCAACCTTGTTCAAAAACAAAAATTTGAGTCACAAATTGATGTTTCATGTTAACAAGACTCAATATTCAAGCAGCAGCCCTACTCTCTCTCTCTCTCTCTCTCTTAAAAATAAAAACAGCACTAAAAAATATGAAGGCAAAAGCATCAGCAACAAGGACCATCCGGTTAGGTTCGTCTGCAAATAGTTTCTAGATCTCAACTTTTACATCCCCTGTTCTCTAAAACAGAGGTCTAGACTAGCATGCAACAAAAAGATTGCATCCTAGCAATGTGAAGCCATATGACTAAGTTAGGAGTCTTGGGACTAGTGGGGAGTTTGAAGCTTCATGTTTTATTATTTGTGTAAATTTCTGACACGTTTAGTTGAGATAGAAACTACACTTCAATCAGGAACAAGAAAACAATGTACAATGAGTAGAACTGAAATTAATTAATGGTAAGACATATTATATGCTGTTCGTCAGAGCCCTTTAACATTATGGAAAATGATAAGACACACATTACTTTACATAACAACTTGTACAACATATGCATAAAGTTAAGGGTATTTTTATAAACTCTTATTAAAATTAATAATAGTTTACAAAATCTAAATAAAAGTAACATGCAAAATACGTAAAAATTTATTCATAATTAAATGAATGATAAATAACTACACGTTTTCATATATTATATGCAAAAAGTATTAATAAAAATAATAAGATAGTTTCATAAATAAACATAACTTATAATTTTATCAAATTTGTTTGAGATAATTTTGATTGAAACTTTAATAAAAGATTCGTTTAAAATATTATATTTTTATAATTCAAGACGATGATCTAATATTTGCGTCATTTTGCACAGTCTCAAAAGAGAGGACATTAAAATACCTATGTTTTTAGTTTTTGAGTTTTTCTAGATTTACATAAACTTGAATCATCCACAATTTTTGTAGTGATGTGATTATTTTTAAGAAATAATATAATTAAAAAAAATTATGTAGTTTATAATTTATATAAAAGAATGTTATATTATAATTTATAACATGAAATTTTAATTTTAAATATGTAAAGTTATTAGGTCATATATATTTCAATTAAATATCAAACATATATAATATATTAATTATATTTATTGTCTATTATTACCAATTTAATATAATTATAGTTAATTGTATATATCGTATATTATACATCTCAAAAAATAAATAAATAATACATTCATTTTAAAATTATAAAATAATTTTTAAAGAATGAAATTATTAATCATATAATAGGAATAAATTTTCATGAATAAAATTAAACTTTCTAACGTATAAATTAACATTTCTAAGTGAGGATTGCAGTATTATATTGTTATGAATGATTTATTTATATATATTATTATATATTTTATACTATTATTATGTCATTCTATACTATTATTATTATTCTATATTTATTTTACATAAAAAACGTTTTCAATAAAAAGTTTATCGTTATAGAAAATTGAAGTGGTGTAATTAAATTTAATATCAAGAACATTATTTCGATAATTAATATAATTAATGGATTGTATTTAAAATAATATTTCTCATTAAATACCATATTTATTTTAATAAAAATGGATGAAAAGTGTTAGCTTTAACATAAAAATAAAGTTTTCAGTTAAAACAAGATTTTTCGTTAAATAGCCACTTTATATATATAAAGATACCTTTACTTTTATATTTGTGTCATGTAAGTTGTTGCGTAAAGTATCGTGTGTATTACTTTTCTAAGATTATATACACCAAATAATATTGGAAGAGGGCATCAAACAGGGATTAGTTAATCTTTTATCATTTTCTTTCTAATTTAATAGATGACATGAGACCAATAGGCAATAGATGATAACTTTTCCTGGCTCCCAGCACTTCCAACGACAAAACAACCCATCAGTTTAGCAAACTGTCCAACGAGCTGCCCAACTGCGCCATATGCTGATGAGATAAAGACATATTCTCCTTTCTTGGGCGAACAAACCTCATAGAAACCCGCATAAGCAGTCATACCAGGCATACCTATGCACAAAAGCAAATGCAATTATTAGCATTACTAATTTATCTTTGGCTATTTATTAATTTTCAATGGAATTTCCAAGTCTATATACAATATTTATATGATGAAAAAGGTAATATTTCTTTTGAAACTCAGCCCAAATTCATCGACATTTCATCATACAGTGAGCAAACGACTTACCAAGAAGTCCAGTATAGTAGGAAAGGGGAAGATCAGTGTGCTCGATTTTAAAGAGGCTTTCTATCAGTTTATTTGTGATCAGACTGTATTCTTCCCATTTGGTTACTCCCCAAACCAAATCTCCTTTCTTGAAGTATGGGTGCCCGGAATCCACAACTTTAGCAACTCCATACCCAACTATTGGCTGCCGGTTTCAACAATAGAAAAACATGTTAAACCAAGTCCCAACCAAAAACAGAGCATGCAGTGAAAAAAGAGAGACCAACAATATAAGGGCGGGGCTTACTGAATCAGGGGCGAAGGAATTATAGAGGCGATCTACGTTTTTCTCCTTTCTGCCTCGCATGTAGGGATCGCAGGAGAGGTAGAGGTTCTTCACCAGAACTGCGTTCGAACCGTCTGGGACCTTCAAGCTTATGGTATTAGTGGTCAAGTACATGTCCGATTCTTTAGGATTGCCATCTATGTAGTCTCTAGCCAGCACCTGTTTGTTCTTCACTTCTTCAACATGATAATCCGCCATGGTTACTTACGGTCTCTCTTGCTCGATCTTTTCTGCAAGAGGTTCTCCAGTCTCCTCCTTTTATAGGCAAGATCAAAGCCATCAATCATCTCCAGGTTTATAAACAGAAGCGAGGGTGTAATCACTAATCAGAATGTTCATCAATTCTCGTAAAAACAAAATATTGTAATTGACGTTATTGCTTACGATTTACCTGATCTTATCATTGCCCCCAACATATATATATATATACCTCCTTTTATAGGCAAGATCAAAGCCATCAATCATCTCCAGGTTCATAAACAGAAGCGAGGGTGTAATCACTAATCAGAATGTTCATCAATTCTCGTAAAAACAAAATATTGTAATTGACGTTATTGCTTACGATTTACCTGATCTTATCATTGCCCCCAACATATATATATATATATATATATATAGCATCTCTAATTATTTTAATTGCTGTAGAAACATACCAACCACATTAAATTAATGATAAAACTTTATTTATTAAAATAATTATATTCTCGAGCTGTAAATTATATTTAATAAAATAAAATTTAAGTTTTATAAATAAAAGGGTGTCTCATTAATTCAGAGGTACTGGATGAGTGTCCAGTAATTATATATTTACAGGACATTGATAAATGGGGTTGCTCAATTATTAATCGTATAATTATATTTTGATTAGGTTTGATTTGTTTATACAAATAATAAAAATTGAAAGTTAAATAAAATATTATTAAAATATAAATTTTAAATATAATTTTTATTTTTAAATTTAATAACTTTATTTATTTATTTAATTTAATAGAAAACTATAAATGCATGATAATATGCACCTGCGCCGTGGAATTGATCGACGGTGACACGATATGTACTGTTATACCACTATGCCACGTTATTATTTAGTAAAATGCGTATTGTACTTATTTTAGAACTTCTAGTGAAGTATATATATAAATGATATAATTTAATAAAAATAAATAAATATTTGTGATAAATTATTTATAATAAAGATGATTATTTATTATAAAAATAGATTCATTTAATAAGAAATAATCATTTTAATAAAAAATAACTGATAAAAAATTAATAAATAATATTTTTGTAGTGTGTATACATTCAAAACACATGAATTAAAAATGATCCTACAATAATATAAAGTATTAACATTTTAATTTGCTTATAATTATAATGATTTCACAAGCTGTACGTGTGTAATTTGTAAATAGCAAAATCCTAATACAATTAATTGAAGAGCATTTAATATAAAATGATAGTGATGATGGGTCTAATTAATTAATTTATAGTTTTCGTTAAACAACATTAATACTGCCTTTGGCTTTGCCTCTGTCTAATTAATGACCTGAAACGTCGTTACGTGTTCGAGTTCATTTTCATGAAAAATTACGTGCCGCCGCAGAGCATCGTACGTACGTTGATTTTCACGTACGAACTTTCGGCCCCGACTTCCGTCGCGCCCATGGGTTTGAAGCCAGAAAACAAAACTGACATTTATTTAAAAAAATTTTTTTTTTTTTTAATATATAAAATGAAAATTTATCTCTTTTTCAAAGAGTATGCAAGACTTTCGCATCTTAAAATTATAAATATTATTAATAGTAGATGCAAAACACCAAAGAAAGAAGTACTAGGAAACAATCGAGGACTGGATCTCCTAATTATAGCTAGAGATCATCTTTAATATTGAATTTGCCACAAAGACATGCACTGCGTGCGCACAACGGTGCAACACACAGCACTGTACACAATTTAAGTAACAGACTGAATATGATAGATCATCCAATAAACAACCCAACAAAATAACAACAAAAGACCGCGGGGCTAAAAATCATTCGCGAGCAACGACGACTATTTGCTTTCCAAGATTGCGACCACTAAAAAGTCCAACAAGAGCAGCTGGACCACTCTCGAGGCCTTCAGCCATGTCTTCCATATACACTATCTTCCCTTCTTTGATGCAAGGCAACACAGTTTCTATGAACTTGGGATAGAGATGATAATAATCGAAAACTGCGAATCCTACCATGTGGATTCGCTTGAATAGGAGAGACGTCAAATTTTGCACACCTTCAAGCTGATCAACATTGTACTGCGATATCATTCCACATACAGCAATGCGGCCATGGTCTCTCATGTTTAAGAGTACTGCATCCAGTGTTTTGCCTCCAACGTTGTCGAAGTAAATGTCGATGCCTTCTGGGAAGTACCTGGCCGATATAAGTTAACATAAATCAGTAGTGTGACAGGAGTAATGTTATATATATACAGTTATAGAATGTGTTAGTATCGTACAGTCATTTTAAGAAAGAGTGAAATTTATTATTAAAAAATTAATTAATTTTTTATAAATTTCGTATTTATTCATATTTTTTAAAATAGTTATACAATATTAGTACATTTATGAATGCAATTATCATTCTTTGTAATATGTCATGATTCTCCCGGTATAGCTCTAACCTTAAAGCTAGTCTGGCAGGGCCTAAAGCTGTGTACAAGTCGATTGTGTTTGCTGTCAATATTTATGACATGTTATAGCTTAAAGCTAACAACTATAAATCTACAGAGGAACTAGGAAATGCATAAAGGTAATTTAGAGCACAACTTTAATTAAGTTCCTTTGATGTATTAAATACCGAACTGACCTTTTCAAAGCTGCATCCAAGTCATGCTCTTCCTTATAATTGAAAGCATCATCATAACCCAACTTGTTCTTCAACAGATCAACCTAATTTACAACAGAAGAAAACGAGTTTTTTTCATACTACAAGCAAAAAGAGTTTTCAGGTAATTGTAATTAACTACATCTCACCAGGCTCTCGCTACAGTAAAAATAAATTAATAAAAATAAATGAAAGAGAGTTTTGGTGGGCAGGGCAGGAGGGAGAGGGGGAGGCCCACGTTTCAATTGTCATGGCCCGCCCTTTATGTTTCATCTCTACTGCTTTTACAAAGAGTCAAAGGCACATGGCGGCCAAATTCCACAAAAGCAAAACCAGATTAGGGATCGATTCTATGCTAGAATTTACCAGAAAATTATAGTGAATATCTAGAAAAACAGGCAAATTATAATACCGCGAACTTTGATTTAGGTAGCTAAAAGGGTACTCATCTCAAAGCTTTCCTTGTAAACAAATACAAATAAATCTCTCTTGAATTACCACTTGTCAATCATTTAATGGATATTCTAACAACCTCTACGTTCAATTGAAAACAAATAAAACTTCGAAGTTCTACTTGTAACTTTGCCCCCAAAAAGTTAATGAAAATATCCGTACTTGCTGAGCTTGACCATTGCCACAGATCCCCACCTAAACTATTGTGGGACACATCTAGATATACAGAAGCTGTCGAGTTAGAAAAGGGCTACAACACAGACAGGTATATCCTTAAATGCATATACTCATATAGCATATACCTTTTCTTTACTCCCAGCACTTCCAACAACATAACAGCCCAACAATTTTGCAAATTGTCCAACAACCTGACCAACTGCACCAGATGCTGCTGAAACGAAGACGTATTCTCCTTTCTTAGGAGAACAAAGCTCATTGAAACCAGCATAAGCAGTCATACCAGGCATCCCTGTTTGTGAAAAGGAAATTTATTTTTAAAGATTTACACACATGGTGCTCAAACAAGCACTCAAAATCTATATATATATATATATATTTACAAGAAACTACGTAATCCTGATACCTGCGCACAGCTCAGAAAACTTAGTTTCGTTTGAATTTGAAATTAAGATGAGATAAGTTGAAATAAATTTTAAAAATTAAATAAAATATTATTATTATTATTATTTTAAAATTTAAAAAAATTGAATTAAAATTTAAAAAAGTTATATTAAAATTTAAAAAAACTTAATTTAAATTTGTATTTTATACGAAAATTTTAAAAAATATAATAATAAGTTGAGACGAATTCAACTTAACTCGTCTCCCAATCTAAAGAGTACCTTAAATTTGAAGCATGATCATCTGGCGCTGCTAGATCTCAAAACAGTTCAAACTTCATAATTAAATGAGTAAACAACATACCAAGAAGTCCGGTATAGTAGGAAATGGGTACATCAGTGTGCTGAATCTTTTCCAGGCCTTGGTCGACACTTTTCAGGCCTTCTGTTGGGGTGATTAGGCTGTACTCTTCCCATCTAGTAATCCCCCAGACTAAGTCACCTGCCTTGTACTCTGAGTGCCCAGAATCCAAAACTTTAGCCACTCCAAACCCAGTTAACGGCTGCAAGTTTCCACCGGATATCACCATTATATCTTAATAACTTTTTAATTAATATGATAATTTGAATTCTTAAAATAATGGTAGATACTCACAGCGCCAGGAGTATAAGTACTACTAATGTATCCATTAGCAGTGACTCGTGGCATTCGAAGTCGCATGAAGGGATCGCAGGACAAGTAGAGATTCTTGACAAGAACGCCATGGAAACCTTCGGGAACCTTCAACTTTATGGTACTGGTCGTCACGTACATGTCCGATTCCTTAGGAAGACGGCCAGTGACATAGTCCCTGAATATTAGCTGTTTGTTGCTCACTTCGTCTCCAACCTTCGGCATTGTTTCTGTACAGTACTCTCCCAGAGTCTCGATCTCTCTGTCTTTATGCGTGTTTGTGGGCGAAGCTTTTCCGATGCAAATGGCAAAAGAAGATTGTGTATTTATACGTTTTTTTGCTGAATGAACGACTGCACTGTACGTACTTTGAACGTCCAAATATAGAAAAACGGTAATCAATGTGATCATGATGTAAGTGCTTACGTATAAGCGATATGAACTTTGCATCACAGTATACGTCGGTGATTATTGACCGTTACAAGATAACTGATAAGTAGCATATATTGAAAATAATATATATTCAGCCGCATATCAAGCACGTATACATCCGTATATGTTTGATCATGTAAAATGCATACAGGTTATAATGTTTATTTTTTGTATCGTTTACTTATATATATATATTTAATAATTACCTTATAATGTAACACATACAATACAAATTTTCTCTTTTTCGTTTTACGTTTCTTATCAGTGATGAAAGCTGGCTAGATCCTCTTGGAGAATCAGTCGGCAGTAATCAATTAGATCCTGTTGGAGGCAGTCTAGAAGCTAGCTCTAACTTTTGCCACAGCTGTTAAAATGCTTTCTTGTAGTAGTCGCGCACCAAGATTCGGGTATATGTGGCTACAACTGCTGGACTGCAGCTCCAACAGCATATATATATATATATATATATATATATATATATATATATATATATTTTTTTTTTTAAAATAAAAAAACAGGGGTGTAATTTCTGTATGCCACTGGGCTGCACCTAAAAATTTTTGTATGGCTGCTCTGACCCTGTTTAGAACAATCTTCTCCGTTTTGAATTTAGACTAGTTTAGATATAGAAATAATTTTATTTTATTTTGTCATTATAATTTTTTTAAATTTTTATATAAAATATAATAAATAATTAAAATTTACAAATTTCAATATAATATAATATTAAAAAATAATAATTTAACAATTAATTTTTAATTTAATTTTTAAAATTAAAATTAGAATATTGACATTAGATCTATCAGATTTTAAAGTTAATTTTTTTAAAATTTGATGAAAAGTACAAATTTAATAAAAAAATTAATATATCCACATCCATAACTTCATATTGGATACATCATTTGATTTATTAAAATAATAATATAATAATATTTTTTTAATTAAATGAGGAGATAAAAAAGAGAAAAAGAAAGTGGGGGGAATAAAAATATTAAATAATTAGTTTGGAATATGAATAGTAACTCTTTAAATTTGAAGGATAAACATAAATTACTGTAACTCAAAATTTGAGGTGATGAAATTTAATGAGCATAATATAAAATTATTTTAAGTAAAATTATCAATTTAGATTTGATAGATCCTTGAATAGATCCAATACCAATACTTTAAGAAGGTTATAAGGATAAAGGACTATTTGTGAAACCTAGATAGAAGAGTGAGAATGGGTGCAATTATCTCCTAGCTCAACTATTTCCCTCTCCAGAGACTTCCCCCACTCACCTAATTTAGAAAGTAAAAACAACATTATTGCCCGGAATCCTTCATTTTCCAACTTCCAGGTCAATTAAGCGCTAGTGCACCACAACTTGCAGCACTAGCGTTGACATCCAAACTCAAAATCTCATTTTGAGTGACAGCATCTCGATGCTTCAATCTATAAAATTCTTCACAAATTTTCTCTCAATCGACAAGTCAAAAATAAAACCTAGTCATTAGATTTCATTAGTCCCGAGAATAATGTTGATAATCGTTGTGGACAAGCTTCGTTTACCCCTTAAGTACTCTTGCGTACTCGGTGATCTAATTATTTGTTCTTGTAGCTTTTTTTTTTCACTTTCCATATGGGTATTAAGAATGGGAGAAGAAGTTTAGTGATTCTTTTGTCTTCCTCTTCTCTTCTTCATGGCTTCAATAATTTTGTTGCAAGAGTGGTAAAAAGAGTTACCACTTGAGGTGCTTTAAATTCTGCAATAGATGACTTCTTCGAATAGGGGTATGTGTTTTGAGGTTTTGATTCTGAGCTTTTCTCTTGGTTGAAACTTTCTTTGAGTTCTTTAATAATAGGTGCAGGGCTGCAGTTACAAGTTTAAATTATAGGAATTAATGCAGAACATGAATATGGCATTGTTTGTAATGCTAATGATACCTTTTTGCATGCATGTACGAGCTCTTCAATTTGCCAATTGCTTAAATGGTTGTACCAGGGATTTAACCTTTAGGAATTGGCTCGAAGTTGTAAAGTATTTGGGCTTAGGAGGTGCTCCTTCCATGTCTAAAGTTTAAATTCTCTTAAATACAAACAATCTCTAAAGACTATTAGACTGGAGATCTTCCCCTTGAATTAACCAAAATGTACTCAAGAAAAACTCTTCATCAAGATGCACTCTCGAGTTTAATAAAAATGTTGTTCCAAACACCTAGTGCCAATAAAAAAATGATCATAACAGGGATTTAATTAGTTTCTAAATTGCTTCCTAGTTCAATTTATGGATATGTCTAGGACAGTTGTTACACATCAACGTTGTTATATTTTAAGTCTTCTTTCTTTCATCTTATAGCAGTAAACACGAAAGTTGCATGCATACACAAAACTTTTTCTTTCTTTCCATCTTTTCTAGAGTATACATTCATCTCATTCTTAACAAAAAGTATGAATTGCCCACACCTTCTGAATTCCAATCAATCAACTGGCCTCTATCCTTAAATACGTCTTCTTTAACAAGAAGTAGAAACACACTCATGCATGCAGTGGTAGTACATAAATAACTCATCCCAACACCACTCCAACTAATACAAAAGTCGTATGGCCAGATTAATCGCAAGCAACTACAACTTGTTTTTCGACATTGTTGCCACTAAATAGTCCAACCACGGCTGTTGAAGCACTTTCAATTAGGCCTTCAGCTTTGTCTTCCACATAAACCACCTTCTGGTTCTTCAACTCAAAACATGCTTCCAAGTATAAAAGTGATTCTTTTTTTTTTCTTTAGAATACCAAGGTCATTTCCACAAGGACAACTTGGGCCAATCACTATCTAGCAAAAAAAAATTTGTAATTCTAAATTCCAACTGAAAAAAGAGAAAAAATAATTTAAAGCAAACTAAAAGAGAACGAAAACTAAACTCACTCACACTCTACAAATGAGATAGAATAATTACTGGTTGGTCATGGAGGCTGTGATATAAATGTTGGATTGTGAAAAACTTATGGAAAAAAATATTGCAAGTAACCAAAATGAGTGTATGAGATTGTATTTTCTTTTAAGGTAACACAAACAAAATAAAGGAAAAATCAAATTTGATTAATATGAATGAAATGATGCTAGGGTTGCAAAATTAAGATATCATTGTCTACCCTTGTTTCTTGAAATCAATGGACTGCTGGGATTAACTTGTTCAAGACATTAAACCATACACATTAAAGCACTACTAAACTCAGCCTACGATATCCAATGAACTCAGGTAGCATTTTCTGAGATGACATCTAGTTTTCTATTCAGACCAGGGGTGGAGAAATCCTTAATGGATTCATGGTTCTATTGTGCCTAAAGTTGATAATAGAATAAGAACAAGAGATCTAACCACAATTGAGAATAGACAACTAAAATCACATCAGAAATAAACATTGAAGCTAAAAAACATTCAGCAAAACAAGAAGCAGTCTGGAAAACACCATATTTACAACCCTAGAACAAGAAATTAGCCGATGATCATCTTGGATGAGATAAATCCAAGGACTAAGAAAAACCCTAAATACTCTAGAATTTCTTCCTCTAAGATAAAGCAACAAACCGCAACAGCAACATGAAAAGCAGACCACCTTTCACTATCCATTTCTTCCCTTTTATCCTTTGGAATCCATTATCTTCTCTCTTCTCTAATCGTTGCAGAAATCACGAATATTCCATTTCTTCTCTAAGTCTCTCCATTTCTTCCCTTGCTTCTTTGAGTCTCCAATGCTTCTACGCTTAGGAAGGATCAAAATACGGTCTGAAATGGGCTTGGGATCAGGCTTTGCATCTTTGGGCCTTGTTAAACTTAGACAAACTTCTGGCCCATATGCTGCCAGTTAATAAATTTGGGTTGGGCTCTATTTGTCTTGAAAGCACAACAACTCATATGAGTCTATTAAGAAGAGACAAAAGAGATCTTACTCATTATCAATCATAAACCAAAATGGAATTTAATAATCCCCTTTTAATGCTCAGAATCCTTCAACTTGCTTTCCAAAGACAATAAATTACAGCATATTTAAACCTTTATCACCTTCCCCTCTCTAATGTAAGACATTAAAGAAATAAATATGATAAAATCACTTCTACAATATATAGAGTGGCTGTCGTATATTATTTATATGGAAAATGTTTGTTACTAGAGCTTACATAGGACAATTATGAGATATGTAGTTACACAAGTCTAGATAATATTGTTAAGATTGTTGCCCAGATAACTAACACAAGAGGGGGGTGAATTGAGTTGTATTTAAAAAAATAACAATTATAAATCAAATATATAATATAAAATATAAATAAAATATGAAACAATAATAAATATAAAGAGTAAGGGTAAGAGAGAAGCAAACTCAGTATGTTAACGAGGTTCGGCCCCACTGCCTACGTCCTCGCCTCAAGCTACCTCTTGAGGATCCCCAAATCCACTATTCAATCTCTTTTAGGTGGAGATAGAAACCTATTACACCTTTGAGCAGCACCGCTCCAAAGAATCCGTGTAGAACACCCTCTACACTTCCAATCACCTCACACTTGGTGATTTAACTATTCCACGTGTAGAACACCTTCTACACTTCCAATCACCTTACACTTGGTGATTTAACTATTTCCCGTGTAGAACACCTTCTACACACACAAGGGTTATACACACCCTTTTACTGATACAAGAATTGATAGTAGGTAGACTATCAAAGTACACTCCTCAATGAGTGAGATATAAACAATACAGCGCAACCTATATCTCTCTCAACAAGAACAAGAATTAAGGCTCAAAACTTTAGAAAAGAGAGAATGAGAGTTTTGAAGAAATGATGCAAAACTTAGCAATAGATGTGTAAGCTCTTGTTATGAATTTTGCAAAACTCAAGTGAGCTATTTATAGGCAAATGATTTTTCAATTTCAAATTTGAAAAGATTCCCATATCAAAAACATCATCATTTACTTTTCAAAAATTTCAAATCTAATATTTTTACTTTTTGCATGTGACAAAAGGAGCACACTTTACTTTTCAAAAATTTCAAACATAATCTTTTACTTTTTGTATATGACAAAAGGAGCACACTTTACTTTTCAAAATTTTCAAATAAAGACATCTACCTTTTGCATAAATCAAGAAAAGTATCCACCACTTTTGAAAATATTCAAATAAAACATGCACATGTGAAAGATGACAATCAATCATCTTAATATTTTCAAAGTTCAAACATTTAATCATGTCATGCACATGTAAAAGATGACAATCAATCATCTTTCAAAATTTTCAAAATTCAAACCTTTAATCATGTCATGCACATGTGAAAGATGACAATCAATCATCTTTCAAAATTTTCAAATTTAATTTTCAAAATATCATGCACATGTGGAAAATGTATTTTAATGCTTTATGATAAAATATTAATTTTGAGCCTTAATCCTAATTTCAAATTTTTAAGAGATTTACAAAATTACTTTATGATTTTAATGTGAACTTATTCTCTTCTTACTCATACTTGCTTCCTTGATGTGCTTGATTCTATTGTGTGGATAACTTGAGCTTGAGACTCCTTTATTCTTTGAATTCATTTGTTATCATCAAAATCCATGTGTAGATTTACATGAACCTTGAAACCTTGAGTTCAACAAAGATCATGATCCATTTGGTGAGTGTTCAATATCCCCCCTCAAGCTGAACGGTACTAGAAGAACGTTGAGTTTGCTCTTGAGAAAATTGAAGCGTTGAGAGGACAACAACTTTGTAAGGACATCGACAAGTTGATCTTTATTGGAGATGAAGCGAACATCTAAAGCTTTGCGCTAAACTTGTTCTCGAGCAAAATAATAGTCAATTTCAATATGCTTCATGTGGGCATGAAACATTTGATTCGCCGTGACATAAGTAGCACCAATATTATCACACCAAAGAATGGGTGGATGAGAGAGAAAGATGCCCATCTCACGGAGGAGAGATTGATTGACTCGACAGTGGAATTGGCAATGGTTTTGTATTCGGCCTCAATACTGGACCTATAAAATGTAGGTTGTTTCTTGGAGCTCCAAGAGATAAAATTAAGGCTGAGGAAGACACAATAGGCACATATGGATTTGCGATCATTGGCACAACTAGCCTAGGCGACATCAGAATAGATAGAAAGTTGAGATGTGGACCCATGACGTAGAAAGAGACCATGATTAATTGTATTCTTGAGATAGCGCAAGATTCGTTTGGCTGCAGCCCAATGAGAAATTGAGGGACGATACATGAATTGACAAATTTTATTAACGGCAAAGAAAATATTTGGTCTTGTGAGGGAGAGATATTGTAAACTTCCTCAGATAGGAGGCCGTGGAGGAATGCATTGTTCACCAATAGATTAAAAATATACTCGCACTGAGATAAAAAGAGGCCATCCGAAACTTTGGTGGCTTCCACTCCGAGAAAATAATTTACTTCACCAAGATCCTTAAGAGAAGAATCCCAATTTAAAACCCGGATGAAAGATTTAATAGAACTTGCATGTGAGCCAATTATGATAATGTCATCAACATAAACAAGAACAAATAGATGAACGCCACCCTCATGATAGATAAAAAGAGATGAATCTGATTAGAATTCAAAAAATCAAAAGAGATAAGTTTCTCATAAAGTCGAGAGTACCAGGCACGAGGTGCTTGTTTCAGATCATAGATTAACTTTTGCAGACGACAAACATGGTAAAAAAGTTGAGAGTGAATATAACCAAGCAGTTGAGCCATGTAAACTTCCTCAGATAGGAGGCCATGGAGGAATGCATTGTTCACATCAATTTGGCAAAAGGGCCAGCCATGAGAAACAACATAGGAGAGAACCGCCCTTATGGTAGCAGATTTAACTATAAGACTGAATGTGTTAGAGTAGTCAATATCTGGTTGTTGATGATATCCCTTAGCAATAAGGCGAGCTTTGCATCGGTTGAGAGTTCGATCAGAGTAGAATTTGAACTGAAATACCCACTTGTTTCCCACAACATTCATACCTGGATGTCGAGGAACAAGAGACCAAGTGATTTTTTTCATAAGTGCCGAGAACTCTTGGTCCATTGGATGGCACCATTCTTTATATTTTGTAGCCTCAGTATAACATGTAGGCTCATTTGGAATCTCTGCTTTCTCCGTAAACAAGACCTTAGGAAGAGGATACTTCATGGTCCCATCATAGAATAGATTTTGTTTGGAGATCCCAAATTGTGAGCTCGAGGAGCAGGTGAGAGCACCACGTATAGACTAGGAGGGGGTAGTGATCGAATGGGAGTTGGGGACTTGGTAGTGGATGAGGGAGAGATAGACACGGGTGACTTGAATTTTGAATGAGTTGGAGAGAAAGAGTGGTGTGATGTCGCAACCAACCAAAAACAAAACATATACTCCTAAAAAAGATACATGTAGTAGTGCGAGTAAGGATCGTTCCCACATAGAGTATTTAGCCTAGTTTTGTGCTACTTGAACAAGGATGAGGGTTTGAGTATAACGGAAATAATTTTAAGAAAAACAACTATGGAACAATTCAAACTAAAGTATCAAAATAAATCAAAAGAACAAATTTTGGTTTAAGTCAACATCCACCATCGAAAATTTACAACTGATCATCGATGCAAATATATATCAATTAATACTTTGAATATTCATCGTTAAAACTATTTTCCTATCTCTCTTTAGTTGTAGTTAATTAGAAAACAAGCTATTTAATTAACCTTAACTACTAAATAACCCAAGATAAGCGCTAAACGTTTAATCTCGTAGCAAGCTTAAGAATTATAGGATCGATGAAGCTAACCAATACAAGCACAAACGGTTGCATTTAATTTAGTAGAGTGTTCTTCTTAAGATTTAATAATTTCTAACGTGAAAAATCATTAAATTTTAATTGCTTCACAGATTATAAGGATTAAATAATTACGAATTTGATATATAATCTAATAGTAGCTTGCAACGAATAATAAACTAGTAAGCCTCATAGTAATTAAACGAGATAATCATGAAAATAAGCACAAAGAACATTCGATACTCAAAACATAAATTGAACAATAAAATAAATTATATCTTACAGTTTTATTAATTTCGAGATTTACATTTCCTTAGATCAATTATAATAGTTTAGTCATGCAGGACTATGGCGAAAACTCAAGAGAGAAAATGAAAAGAGGGGAAAGAGGTATGTGTGTGTGTGTGCTCCCCTACTGCTTGAAGAAAACATCCATATATATACTTGTTGTGTCCCAAATATAGATAAGATCAAAGCCATTATTTTGAATTTAATTTCCTCTTGGGTTTCATATTATGAGTTGGAGTCATAAGTCATGTGATTCTAAAATGAACTCATTTGAATTCAAGGTACTGTGTTCAGTTTAAAGGCTTGTGGGGTCCAAGTCTAACCAAGGGGGTTGTTGTTTAATTATCTCCAAATGAATTTGTGTGGCCCAGTGGTAGTCAAGTACAGTAACTTGAATTTCAATTTTAATTTTGATGCAGCTAGTATCTCTCAAAATACAAAACATAAAAGTTGTACATATTTTTCTTGTTATTCCATAACATTTTGAATCATCTCAATCAGAACATGGATAAGATAGTTATGCTCATATTACGAGGCAATGTCAAAAATATCTAAAATTACCCAATTAACTTCGTTTGCACTTAATGCTATTATTTGCATCCTATTTTAAAATATAAGAATAATGAGTACAATTAGGTATCAAATAAATATAAAATATTAAACAATAAGGGAGAAAATTATCACATCTTGCATTCTCATCAAAGAGTCATCTGGTCGTGAGGATAATGCCGAGTTGTTATGAGATGGAGAATTTGAAAATGGTATGACGTGAAGAGATGGGCTGGTAATCAACTGATTTGAAGATGAGGATGCTGAATGATTTGAAGTTGAGTTTGTTGTAATGTACTTATCTAGAGAGTGGTTAACAAAATTATTTCCTTGAGAATTTGAAATGGTCTTGGAAGTACTTGAAGAGATATGTGTAGGAGGAGCTAAGGATGAGGGATAATTTGAAATTGAATTTGATTTGGAGTTATTTGGACAAAGACTAACGGAATCAATATCATGTGAATTTCAAACGACCCTGGAATTACTGGAAGAAACACGTGTAGGAGTAGATGATGATAGGGGATGATTTGAAATTGAATTTAATTTGGAGTTATTTGGATAAAGGCTACCCGAATGATTTGCATGTGAATTTGAATATTTGTGGAGTTATTTGAAGAAACACATGTAGGAGTGATAGATAGGTTGGTAGGGAGGTGGGTCCATGGCAATAAGGTAGGTGAAGTTGAAGTTGGCTTGGAGTGATTTGAATTCAAAGAGTTGGGATATTTTGTTATTTTTTAAATACGCGATTGTCAAACAAAATGTGTCGGGAGATGAAGATACGATTTGATTGAGGGTCGAGACACTTGAATCCTCGATGAAATGGACTAGCCAAGAAAGATACAAAGTTTTGAATGAAAATCCATTTTATGTTTGTTAAATGGACGAAGATAAGGCCAGCACGCACAACCAAAAGACCTAAGAAGAAATAATCAGGAAGATTGTGAAATAATTCTTCAAAGGAAGAGAAAGATAGTTAATGGATGTGCAAGGAAGACGATTAATGAAATAGGTAGCCATTTGAAAAGAAGAGTCCCAATGAGATGAGGGAATATTAGAGTACAAGAGGAGGGAGAGTTCAACCTCAACTATTTGATAATGACGGCGTTCAATGATTCCATTTTGAGGAAAGGTGTAAGGGCAAGAAATACGATGTTGAATATCAGTTTACATGAAATGTTTATGGAGAGGTTGAAATTCACCACCGCTATCCGTGTGAACATATTTAATTTGACAGTTAAATTGGTGTTCAACGTGTTTTTTGAAAGTAAGAAAAATAGAGAAAACATCTGATTTATTAACCATGAAAAATATTCATAGAAATTTACTAAAGTGATCGACAATGGAAGCATAATATTTATAACCATTAAATGAAAAATTGGGAGCCAGTCCCCAAATATTAGCAAATAAAAGTTCCAAAGGAGAGAACGACACTGATGATGATATAGGAAAAGGCAACCGATGTCTTTTACCTTGCTAGCATGCGGATCATATAGTAGGCATTTTATTTGACGAGACGTGAAGGTTGAGCTGAGACACAAGACGCTTTACAATGGGGTAGGAGATATGACCGAGATGAGAATGTCACACATCCAAAGGAACACAATAGAAGATAATGCATGGAAGGAGTCGTTGGAGAAGAGAGAGATGATGAGTGGATAAAAGCCACCCCTAGTCTTGTCGTGGTATAGTGTTTTCCACGTGACCTCGTCCTTCACACAAAAATAATTAGAGTGAAATTCAATAAAAATATTGTTATCACGAGTGAACTGAGAAATCGAAACTAAATTCTTTTTTATGTTGGGCACATGAAGCAAATTATTAAAGTGAATTTTTTTAGAAAATGTTGGGAGAATGGATGAGCCAACATGAGAAAAAGATAAACTTGTATTGTCGCCCATTTGGATTTGATCAGAGCCCAAATATGGTTTGGAGTGGATAGTTAAATTTTGTAGGTCATGAGTGACATGGTTAGTGCAGTCAGTGTCTGTATACCATGCCTGATTCGAGGGAGCTGAGGAAGAGGCATCAAAAGCTTGCATTTGAGGTGGAGTCCCTTGGTAGTTGTTGTCAAGACGACAATAGCAAGTCGGAGTAAGGTGGCCAGAGCGATCACAAATTTTGCAGGTTGGGTGTGACCGAGACTAGCGGTCATGCCCGCAACCATGTCCACATCCACAGTGTTGCTGATATTGTGGTGGACAAGAGTTGAAGCCACCACGAAAGGGAGGACCACGAGAAGACTCACCATGAGTGGCAACATTGGCAGAGCCAATCGACATATCTATAGTCAGTTGTTGTTGTTGAAGCACAACTCGTGAGTAAGAAGATGGTCATAAATCTCATCAACAGGCATGGGATCCACACGAGTGAGAATGGAAGTATCAAGAGACTTATAAGATGAGTCAAGGTCTCTCAAGAGGTAGTAGGTGTACTCAAGATCATTTAAAGGTTGTCTAGTAATAGTAAGAGTCCAAGTAGGACTTAACCTTGTAATAGTATTCGAAAATTAAATTGTTGCCTTTCTTGAGAGCAGCCAGTTGAAGTCGAGTGATCGTGACCTGAGCACGTGAGTTGGTAGAGAAAGATTTCTTAAGGGACGTCCAAACCGCATGAGAGGTGGTGAGGCCAACTACCGTTGCCATAATGTTCTCGGATAGAGAGGAAAGTAAGGAGCTAAAAATGACTTGATCTTGATCCATCTATTAAGAATAGGCAGAATTGAGTGTGGGTTTAGAAGTAGTAGAAGGCAAGAACTGCACAGGGGGCAGGGAATGCTACCATCAACATAGCCAAAATATTTTTGGCCACGAAAATAGGGAACCATCTAAGATTTGTAGAAGAGATAGTTATCTTTGGTAAGGCGAATGGTGACAACATGATGAAGACTGACAGTTGGTAGAGGAGAGGGTATGATGGGGATGGTGGTTGACATGGCTGAAGTGTTTGAGTCAATGGCCATAGGATTGAAGAAGATGCGAGTCAAAGAAAATTCTCTAATACCGTAAAGAAATAAAATATGATAAAATCACCTCTACAATATGTAGTGGCTGCCGTATATTATATATATAGAAAATGTTTGTTACAAGAGGTTACATAGGATAAGTATGAGATATTTGGTTACACAAACCTAGATAATATTGTTAAGATCATGATCTGTTTGGTGAGTGTTCAATAGGCATTACAGTCTTTAAGAACTTTGGATAGAGGTGATGGTAATCACGAACTGTAAATCATTTCATTTGGATTCGTTTGTATATGAGAACCGTCAAAATTTTCATGCCTTCGGCAACATCAATCCCAGAACCACGACAATGTCCCTTCCCTTCATCTCCGCTTCAAAACTCTTGAGCCGTACTGTGTCACTTCGAGTTGAGTTGGGTCGGTCGTATTCTTTGGTTGCAATGCAATAAAGAGAAACTAAGGAAGACCAAGGAAAGGGAGCAAAAGAAGGAAAGGGTGTGGCGTTGGTTTGGCTGTCTTCTTCTCTTCCTCTGCCAACAGATTCTGCGTATAGAAGATTCAAGAAGGGTACCGTGGACCTTAGGAGTACTTAAAGAGCATGCAACTTTGAGGGTTGGAAGGTGGATCCTCGAAGAAGATGCTCGTAGTTTAGAGAGAAGCTGAGCCCAACCTCCAACCAAATTGCTCCACCAACAAAAAGGAAAAGATGAAATTTCTACTTGGGCCTTTTGGGGAAACCTGTTAGGCCCATCAACGATGCAAGATTTTTTATTTTATTTTTAACAAAAGAAACAATAGGATAATTGAATTTGAAAATTGGTAGGGTTCTAATTCACATAAATAATTCTGATGAAAAAGTATATAAGGTTGATGAAAAGTCCTTTAAAGAATATAATGTTGCAGACTTGTTTAAGAACTAAAAATCGCTAAAATATATATATTTAAGTATAAAATATACACATGCGAATGTGAATAGTGAAATCTTTGAATAATAACTATTAGATACACATAAAGAAATCATCAATTTCAAACTCTTAAAATTAAGTTTCGTTTGTGTTAAATGGTGTTCTAACATGTCATATTCAAGCGTCTATCAGAGACTTTTAAACCTTAATTCCTAACATAGGGATCGACAGTTTCTTCTTATGACTTTAGTAGCTTTGCTTAATGTCTTTATGTCAAGCAATTTTCTAAATTCAATTTTAATAGTGGCCTCCAGCGCTTTGCTATCTTGATGAGATATTCCAGTTCAATGGGACACTTTCCATACAGTTTTCGATAACAGATGTAATCGGTATAAACATATATAAGAAAGATACTACACTCGGTCTTTGTCCATATTAGAAAAGAAAGTATGATATAGAGTTTCACATAGATGAAAAACTGGCTCAAAGTTAAAAGCAAGTCTCTTGACTTGAACGGCTATGGAGATTGTTATTACATATCATCTTTCTCTCTCTCTCTCTCTCTCTCTCTCATGCATGTAAAAAAAGTGGCATTCTGGCATTAGAAAACTAACCCACAAAACACAAAAAGGAGGAGGCTAAATGGAGGTCGGTCACTCACGGGCAACCAAAACTACTTGTTTTCCGGCACTGCGGCCACTGAACATTCGAACCAGAGCTGCAGGGCCACTCTCGAGACCGTCAGCTGTGTCTTCCACATACATTATCTTTCCTTGTCTAATGTAAGGCAGCACAAGTTCCAAGAACTTGGGAAACAGGTGATAGTAATCATACACTGTGAATCCTTCTATTCGGATTCGTTTAAATACAATTTTCAACAAATTCTTTATGCCATCAGGCTCCTCAAGATTGTACTGCGAGATCATTCCAGCAACAGAAATGCGGCCGTGGAGTCTCATGTTGAGAAGAACTGCATCAAGTATTTTGCCCCCAACATTATCGAAATAAATGTCAATGCCTTCAGGGAAGTATCTACAGCATTCAGGAAAAAAAATCATCGTAATTGACAACATATAAAGTTGATAGCTGTGCAAACTTCTTGGTCAGGCCCCTTTATTGAGTGGAGAAAATTGTAGTTTTGGGTGCTTCTCCAGTTGACTATTGAGACAAAATATGAAGCTAACTGCAATAATTAATCTTTTAAAATGGAAAACTATTCTGTACCATTGATTTGTTTCTGACAGCTGGTTAGATGCAAATTGTATACTGACCTTTTCAGAGCTACATCCAAGTCATTCTCTTCTTTATAGTTGAAAGCCTCATCGAATCCAAGCTTGTTCTTTAGTATATCAACCTTGTTCAAAATCAAAAGCGAGTCACAATTTGATGTTTCATGCTAACAAGAGACTCAATATTCAAGCTGCAGCCCTACTCTCTCTCTCTCTCTCTCTCTCTCTCTCTCTCTCTCCCCTAAAAAAAGAAAAAAAGAAAAAAAAAAGAAAAACAAGAAAATATGAAGGCAAGATCTTTAGCAACAAGGACCATCCGGTAGGGTTCGTTTGCAAATAGTTTCTAGAATCATTGGTCAATTTACTAACATGTCTCAACTTTGACATCCCTGTTCTTTAAAACAGAGGTCCAGGCTGGCATGCAACAAAAAGATCATATACACGAAACGGTCAGCAGCTTAAATCAGAAAGACTGGCAGAATAGTATTGGAAGAGGGCATAAAACAAGGAACAGTTAATCTTTTATCCTTTTCTTTCTAATTTAATAGATGACATGACTCCAGTAGGCAATAGAGGTGATACCTTTTCCTGGCTTCCAGCACTTCCAACAACATAACAACCCATCAGTTTAGCAAACTGTCCAACGAGCTGCCCAACTGCGCCATATGCTGACGAGATAAAGACATATTCTCCTTTCTTGGGTGAACAAATCTCATAGAAACCAGCATAAGCAGTCATACCAGGCATACCTATGCGCAAAAGCAAATGTAGTTCTTACCATTACTAATTTATCTCTGGCTATTAATTATTTTAAATCGAATTTCCAAGTCTATATACAATATTTATATGATAGAAAAGGTAATATTTCTTTAGAAACTCAACCCAAATTCATCGACATTTCATCATACAGTGAGCAAACGACTTACCAAGAAGTCCAGTATAGTAGGAAAGGGGAAGATCAGTGTGCTCGATTTTAAAGAGGCTTTCTATCAGTTTATTTGTGATCAGACTGTATTCTTCCCATTTGGTTACTCCCCAAACCAAGTCTCCTTTCTTTAAGTCTGGGTGCCCGGAATCCACAACTTTAGCCACTCCATACCCAACTATTGGCTATTAAACCAAGTTCCAACCAAAACAGAGCATGCAGTAAATACAAATAAAATCTATTTGAAGATGATGTGTAGAAATGCAAGAGAAAAAAGAGAGACCAACATATGGGTGGGGCTTACTGAATCAGGGGCGAAGGAATTATAGAGGCGATCTACGTTTTCCTCCTTTGTGCCTCGCATGTAGGGATCGCAGGAGAGGTAGAGGTTCTTCACCAGAACTGCGTTCGAACCATCTGGGACCTTCAAACGTATGGTGTTAGTGCTAAAGTACATGTCCGATTCGTTAGGATTGCCATCTATGTAGTCTCTAGCCAGCACCTGTTTGTTCTTCACTTCTTCAACATGATAATTCGCCATGTTTACTACTAATGTCTCTCTTGCTCGAGCTTTTCTGTACAATATCGTGTGGTAGGGATGTGCAAAGGTTCCCTCCTTTTATAGGCAAGAAAGCCATGATAATGTCCAGGTTCAAAAACAGAAGCGAGGGTGTATGATCAGATCAATTGATTTGGTGGGTGCCTCATTCAGAGGTGGGATAAGTCATAAAGTTTATATAAATAAGATGAAGACTGAAAATTAATGAAAATATTATTAAAATATAATTTTTTAATATAGATAGTATTTGTTAGTTGTTATTTTGTGGAGAAGTTTGTAATGAGGGTTAGATTATTTTACTCATTTTAGTTAATGTATTAAAAAGTTACAGACGGTCGTTAGTTGAATTGTAATATATATTTTAAATCTAGTTATAATGTTTATTATTAATTAATGAAATTTGCTTATTTTTTAAAAAATAAATTTTTTTTTTTTTTTAATATAATTGTTATTTTAAGATTTGATTAATTAAATTGTTTATTATAATTTATGTAGAAGTTCAAAATATTATAATAATGATATAAAATGAAATAGTTCATAAAATTAAACTAAGCCGAAGTATTCCCAATCATTAACTAATAAACTTGATGAAATGCTATGATTAGATAAAGTGGAGCTTTATCCCAAATTATGTTTATAGTATAAGAAATTGAGTTGGCGATGGTAGTTGTGACAGACGTAAAAGCTTACTTCATCGTATGTGTAATTTTAATGGAGGACTGATAATATGCCCTTGCACCGTCGAATTGATCAACGATGATACGATATGTACTGCTATACCAGTATACCACGTCATTATTTAGTAAAAAAGAGTAGTTATTTTATAACTTTCTATATTACATACTGTATAGATGATATAATTTAATTTATAGGTAAATTTATGAGAATTTTTTTTTAAGCTAGGCATCAATTCTGTTAAGCAAATTAAAATGATTTCACAAGAAGTGTGTAAATATATTAGATTTGTAAATAGCAAAAATCTAATACAATTAATTGAAGTGCATTTAATATAAAATGATAGTGATGATGGGTCTAATTAATTAATTTATAGTTTTCGTTAAACAACGTTAATACTGCCTTTGCCTCTGTCTAATTAATGACCTGAAACGACGTTACGTGTTCGAGTTCATTTTCATGAAAAATTACGTGCCGCCGCAGAGCATCGTACGTTGACCGTCCATTTTCACGTACGTACATTTTTGTCAGTTTTGTCTATTGGTTGCACACATACTCGAGGATTTGTATTAGTGCTTCCATGCGTATCAAATTAAATTTTGATACGGCAACAATTCACCGACTTCCGTTTAGAGCGTGTTCTAATTTTGACGGTATTAGAATTTGGAATTTTCGACTCTAATTTTGGTTGTCAGAGTCGAAATTAGCTTTCGACTCTGACTCCAAAATAGAGTCGGAGTTCAACTCTAATCTAAATTCAGAATTCCGATCGAAACTCCAATCAAAATTCTTTACTTTGTCACGGCTAAACTACATAGGTATCCAAAAAAAATTATAACAAAATCACTAAAATTCACAAATTGATGAGGTGGAAGTTACGAACCAACGAACGGTTTGCGGGGTAGAAGCTGATGGTTCGTTGGGTCAGACATGGTGCATGGTAGAAGTTGTTGGGTGTAGAGAAGCCGTCGAGACGCCAATGAGGAATATAATGTATAAATTACAAAGTATGAACTAATGAACTGTTGGCAGAGTAGAAGTTACGAAGTACGAACCAATGAACTGCTGGGTTCAAAGATGTTGTCGGGACGTTGATTGTGCATGGTAGAAGCCGTTGGCAGAGTAGAAGCCAATAAAGTAGAAGATGAAATGGAGAAGGGTGGCCTCGAAGAAGACGAAATAAGAGAAGAGAGGAGCTGGACGGTTGGGGGAAGATGAGATAAGAGAGGTCAAAGGGTTAGGGACTTAGGGACTTAGGGTTTTCAGTATTGTGATGTATATATATAACGCTAAAACGACATCGTTTAATACTTAAAAAAAAACCGTTGCAAATGGGGAGAAACAATTGACTGCGCGAGGTTTCGAACTTGGTTTCGACAGTTTACAAAAATAGCTTCCAAACCATTAAGCCAGTTGGGCCTATCTTGTTTTACATATGATATATAATATATAATATTATAAGGGCTAAATAGTCGGAGTTCGGAGTCGAAAGTCGGAATCCCACTAGACTCCAGATCCAACTCCGAACTCTAACTTCTGGAGTCGGAATTTCCGACTCTGACTTCGACTTCCGACTTCCAACTTCCGACTTCCAACTCTGATCGGAGTCGAAATCAGAGCGGAACGTGGAAGTCGAAAATTTTGCACAACCCTAACTTCCATAGTTGCATCCAAGGTTTTGAAACTGGTCTCATCAATCTTGGAACAGGCCAGAAAAAAAAAACAATTATTTATCAGTCTAAGCTATTTTTTTTAAAAGCAAATAATATTATGTATGTTAAAATAGTTACAAGACATAACACTCAATAGAGTATTTGACCCTGACATAAATACTCTAGCTATTAGAATTTACATTACATATCATTTGCCCCACAAGACATGGGTAATTATTAGAATAGTAAAGTATTTAAATACATATCATCTGCCCCTATTTATACTATGTAGTATTTACATTACAAAAATCCTAACAAAGACAGACTATATTACAAGCCTATTTACAAATTTATTTACAATGGGTATAAAAGTATTTTTACAATCTAATGCCCTTTTCAAGATGGAGAGTATATTGAAACAACTCCCATCTTCGAAATTAGAGATTGAAATTGTTGGAATCCGAGAGCTTTAGTAAGCACATATGCTAGCTAGTGCTGTGATGCTAAGTGGAATGTTTTGATGATGCCATCTTTAATCTTGTCTCTAATGAAGTGACAGTCAAGCTCAATATGCTTAGTCCGCTCATGAAGATCAGTAGTAATGTGTAGAGTAGCTTGACTATCACAAAAAAGCTAAGTACTATGAGAATGAGAAATATGAAAATCAGAAAGAAGAGTAAGTAGCCAAATTATTTTACAAGTTGTAGAAGCCATGGCCCTATACTTAGCTTCAGTTAAAGATCTAAAAATAGTATGTTATTTTTAGTTTTCCAAGATACCAATGAATCAGCCAGGAAAACATAAAAATCAATGATAGATCTTCTACTAGCAGGACAAGAAGCCCAATCTGAATTTGGAAAGGCTTTGATATCCAAGGTATTGTGAGTTGGAAAAAAATGACCAAGGCCAGGAGAACTTTTAACTTATTGTAAAATTCAATATACAGCTTTCAAATGAGCACTTGAGACTTGTCCATATATTGATTAAGCCTTTGAACAAAAAATGACAAGTCTGGCTGAGTAAGTGTAAGGTAAAGGAGTCTACCAATCAACCTCCGAGACACTGTAGCATCTAGAATCAGATCCCCATCATCTTTATTAAGCTTTAAATTTTGATCCATTGGAAATAAAAGTGGTTTACATGCTAAGAAACCAACATCTTTAATATCTCAAGAGTATATTTTTGCTGACACAAAGATATACATTTTGATGATCTAGCTATTTTCAAGCTAAGAAAAAACTTAAGAGAACCAAAATCTTTGAGCTTGAACTTATCATCAAGAAGAGACTTCAATGCATTCACAACATTCAAATCATCACTAGCAATCAACATATCATCAACGTACACTAGTAATGTAATGAAGGAAGAAGTAGTGGACTTAGTTAAAAGAGAATAATCAGATCTAGATTGCACAAAACCTAGATCAATAAGCATGGTAGAAAGTTTGGAAAACCACTATTGAGATGCCTATTTGAGGTTATAAAGAGATTTATTCAACTTGTACATTTTGAATCCTCCTTTAAGATGAAATCTAGTATGCAACTTCATATAAATTTTCTCATGAAGATCGCCATGGAAAAAAATATTATTGATGTCAAGTTGAATAAGATGCCAATGTTTTACAACTGTAATAGCTAGTAAAGTTCGGACTGTAGTCATCTTAGCCACAGGAGAAAAAGTTTCTGAATAATCCAACCCTTCCTTTTGGGTATAACCTTTAGAAACCAATCTTACATTGTACATTTCTATAGTACCATTAGCTCTATGTTTGATTTTGTATACCCATTTATAACTTATGGGTTGTTTCCCAAGAGGTAAAAAGACTACAGTCCAGGTATTATGGAGTTCTAAAGCAGCAAGTTCAACTGCCATAACATCTCTCCAATGAGAGTGCATGATAGCTTGATGATAGAATTTATGTTCAATATTAGCAGATATGGAAAAAACAAAGGATTTATGACTAGAAGACAGCTTATCATACGAAAAAAAAATTAGCAATATCATATGGAATTGGAGATGAAGGAGGAGAAAAGTAAGAACCCGATTTGGAAACTGATTTGGAGTGTGCCATGAAGGAATTACAATAATAGTTTTGCAAGTAACCAGGAGCCCCTCGGATTTTTGTTGACCTTCTTAGTTTAGGTACTGGTTCAGATGCAATAGGTGCTGGTTGGGGTTCTGATTGGGATATTATGGGTGGCAGTTGAGATGTATTAGGTGTTGGTTGAGATGTTACTGTTGAAGGCATATTATTAAAATCAAATGTTGATGATTGAAAAAGAAATGGAAGAGAAATTGAACCAGAATTGGAAGTAGAATTAGAATTAAAACATTGAAAAGGAAAAACATATTTATGGAATACAACGTGTCTAGAAACTAATTATTGATTTGTATGAAGATTATATAGTTTGTATTCTTTGATACCAAAAGGATAATCAAGAAAGACACAAATTCTAGCTCTAGGATCAAACTTATGTCTGTTCCTTTGTAACGTGGAAGCAAAACACAAGCAACCAAAAGTTTTTAAGTGTGTATAAGACGGAGATACCTTACACAAAATTTTTATGGGAAATTTGTTATGAGTGATAGGAGAAGGAAACCTATTTAACAAATATGAAGCTGTGAGAACAGCATCACCCCAGAATGTTAAAGGTAAATGTGACTGAAACATTAAGGCTCTAGCAATATTAAAAATATGTTGGTGTTTTCTCTCCATAACAGAATTGTGTTATGAAGTTTCAACACAACTAAGTTGATGGATAACATCTTTGGATTTGAGGTAAGAAGATAAAAAAAAAAAAAAAATTAGTACCATGATCAGTACGAATGTTTTTAATCTTGGTGTTGAATTGAGTCTTCATGAGCTTGAAAAAATTTTGTATAAGTGCTGGAACTTCAAATTTATACTTAAACAGAAAAAGCCAAGTAGCCCGAAAACAATCATCAATAATTGTTAAAAAAAATTTGTAACCTTCAACAATAGGGATAGAAAAAGGACTCCAAACATCACAATGAATAAGAGTAAAATTAATTTCTGACATATTATTATTACTTGGAAAATGTATTTTTTTTTGTTTGGCTAATGGACAAACATAACATGGAATATTTGAAGTAGTAAAATGAGGTACAAATTTATGTAAAAAAGACATTCTAGATGTGGATGGATTTCCTAATCTATTATGCCAGAGATGAAATAGAAAGCATTTTGAACAATCATAACAAGCAAATGAAACATTATTACTGGTAGAGTAGTGTTTAGGCTGAGGATTTCTTGGTTGTTGCAAAAAATATAATCTTCCATGTTGATTAGCCACTCCAATCAGTTTTGAGGTGATCAAGTCCTGAATAGAACAAGAATGAGAAGAAAAAGAATAACAAATAGAAGATTTAATAAGTTGACGGATAGAAATCAAATTGCAACTAAAGTTAGGAACACATAGAACATCTTTGAGAATAAGATGCTTAGAGAAATGAATATTGCCAATATGTGTAATAGGAACACATTGATTGTTTGGCAATTTAACAGACTTATTAGAAACATGAATAGCAGAAGAAAAAAAAAACTAATAGAAGAAGCCATATGATCTATAGCTCCTGTATCAAGTATTCAGTGATCTTTAGAAGAATGAAAAAACAGAGTATGATTAGATGTAAAAGCAAAATGTGGAGAAGAAACAATACCATAAAAAGAAGCTAAAAAATTAACCACATGACTAAGAGTAACAGATTGAGGCTGTGAATTGTGAGACAACATTGACAACAACTGCTAATACTGATCCTTAGTTAATGAAAAGGAAGATGCTACTGAAGAGTTGTCACTGAGAATAACCTGGTTTGTCGTGGACTGTGACCTTGATTTATTCTTGTACCTCAGTGGAAAACCATGCAACTTGTAGCACTTCTTAATAATATGGCCAGTTAACCCACAGTGTTTACAAACTAGTCTCTCTTTCCTAGAGAATGACTTAACAGCTCTCGAATTATCAAAATTGACAACAAAGGCATGTGGATCTAAAATAGAAGAGGAAAGAACAAAAATTCATTTTGGTTGCTCCTCTTGAACAACAAGAGAGAAAACCTTGTTAATTTGCGATAAAAGCTCCATCAACAAAATCTGAGCCCTAACCAAAGAAAAAGACTCATTGAGTCTCATCAAAAACTGCAAAATATGTTCCTGTTGAACATATGTGTTCATAGTATGGATAGCACCACATGTGCAAGCTCAGATTGGTTTGTAGTTAACCAATTCATCCCAGAGAGCTTTCAAACGTGTAAAATAGGCGCTAATAGAGAGTTGGCCTTGAGACGGAGACGAAATTGACTTCTGGATCTAAAAGATCCGAGGTCCATTCTTTTGTGAGAATATCTCTTTTAAGTCACACCAAATCTCTAAAACAGTAGTGACATAAAGAATACTACCCGCAATCTCCTTTGAAATAGAGTAAGCCACCAAGATATAACCATATTATTACAGCGCATCCAAGAAGAAAAAGTAGAATTGGTGGAAGGAGGTTTGAGAATCGTACCGTCCACAAACCCCAACTTGTTCTTCACGGAGATAGCCATATTCATTGATTGAGACCATGTGTTGGTAATTATCTCCAATCAGAGGCTGCATAACAAGAACGACACTAAGATTGTTGCTCAGATGAAGAAAAAAATGGACTCGAAGCATCCTGAGAGAGAGGAATCGATCGGTGAGGAGATTGATGAGTAGATCTGTGAGGAGATTGGTGAGACGATTGGCAAGGAGAACTCGTAAGAGAACTTGAGGTAGAAAGCGCCATAGAAGCAAACGAAGGAAAAGGGGAAAGTCAAAACCCTACTTTGAAAGACTTCTAATACCATATCAAGAATAAGAGAGTTCTGGAAAGTGTAATCTCTCATATGTAGTTATCATAATAGTAAAGTATTTAAATACATATCATTTGTCCATATTTATATTGCAAGTTTGTTTACAAATTTATTTACAAAGGGTAAAAAAATAATTTCACAATCTATTACATGCACTGCTCGCACCCAATGGTGCAACAACCCAAGCAGGTAACAACAAAAGACTGCGAGACTATCAATCATTCGCGAGCAACAACAACTACTTGCTTTCCAAGATTGCGACCACTAAAAAGTCCAACAAGAGCAGCTGGACCACTCTCAAGCAAAGTTTTGAATATCGTTCTGGTGAGCGTACTGGTCAAGACATTGGAATGAAATATTTCGGTATCAGTATCGTTTCGTGTACTATTTCGAGATAATTTATATAAAAAAAAATTATATATATAGATACATATATAAATTATATTTTAAAATAATAGTTAATATATGAATAATTATATATATATGTATATATATGTAATTAGTCTAGTATGAATTGAGGTAAAAAATAGCAAAAAATGAAAAAATAAAAATAAAAATAATTGAAAGCCAAAATTGGAAATCCAATACGCCGGTACGCAACCGATACGAGGTTGGTACCTGCTGAAATATTGACCGGTATGGCCAGTACAAGCTGAAACTGCCGGTATTTTAAGCAAAAAAATACACATGCACAATAGGTACCGAAGAATCGGCCGGTACGACATGTTTCGGCAGTACCAGTTTGTACAATATGAATTTAAAAAAACTGCTCTCAAGGCCTTCAGCCATGTCTTCCACATACACCATCTTCCCTTCTTTGATGTAAGGCAGCACAGTTTCTATAAACTTGGGATAGAGATGATGATGATCCAAAACTGAGAATCCTACCATGTGAATTTGCTTGAATTGGAGACACGTCAAATTTTGCACACCTTTAGGTTGATCAACATTGTACTGTGATATCATTTCACATGTAGCAATGCGGCCATGGACTCTCATGTTTAAGAGTACAACATCCAGTGTTTTGCCTCCTTCATTGTTGAAGTAAATGTCGATGCCTTATGGGAAGTACCTGGTTATAAATTAACATATATAAACCAACAGGGTGATATATATATATATATATATTCATACATATGAGTAATGTTATATATAATTGTAATGTATGCAAATGTTTTGCAATCATTTTGAAAAAGAATAGAATTTACTATTAAGAAATTAATTTATTTTATATAAATTTCTGTTAGAATTATTGAAAGGGGAGGGGGGGAGGGCAGTGAATGACCCCCCCTCCAACAATCACATGCCTCTTCTCCCACCAATTTTGTGTTTTTTTTAATATGCACATTAACTTGCACAGTAATTTATGCTTATACATACGAACGTTTTCGTTCAGTTTTTGTGCAAGCAGAAGAAAGAAAAAAAGAAAGAGCAGAGAAAGAAAGAAAGAAAGGAAGAGGGAAATTCAGTTCTTGAGAAATAAAGAGTTCCAAATATTTTCTCTTGCAATAATTGTTTTTATCCTAGTTTCATAACACGTTATCAGCACGACAGTTTTACCAATTTTGAAACTATCGGTTTTATTCATTTATAAGTTTTTCAATATATTATTTGCAATCTTTGATATATTTTATTGATGATTATTATTTAAAATCTATGTGAATTTATAAATATATTTTCTGAAAACATATATTTATTTCATTATTTGTATGTGTAGAAAATGACAAACCTTGCAAAATTGAAATTTGTTGCTCTTGACATATTTGAGAAAAATTATTTATCCTGGATACTTAATGCTGAAATCCATCTGGATGCTATGAACCTGGGAGAAACAATTAAAGAAGGAAATCAAACGTTTTTGCAGGACCGTGCCAAATCAATGATTTTCCTTCGCTACTATTTTCATGAAGAATTAAAATCTGAATATCTTATAATAAAAGATTTCTATATTTTGTTGAATAGTTTAAAGGAGATGTATGAATACCAGAAGACTGTCATCCTCCCAAGAGCTCGATATGAATGGTTGTACCTGAAGTTACAAGATTATAAAAGTGTTAGTGAGTATAATTCTGCGCTTTTTAAAATAAGCTCAGTATTAAAATTATGCGGTGAGAAAATCGCCGATGATGATATGCTATAGAAGACTTATACTACATTTCATGCATCGAATGTGCTCTTACAGCAGCAGTATCGAAAGAGAAAGTTCAACAAATATTCTGAACTTATATCATGTCTTCTAGTAGTTGAGCAGAACAATGAACTCTTATTAAAAAATCACCAATCACGCCTTACTGACTCAATATCATTCCCTTAAGTGAATGGTAATAGGTTTGTATCATTCCCAGAAGCGAATTGTGCATCCTTTAGAAGAAATCAGTGGTGTGGACGTAGTAGGAGAAATTATAAAAATATTGATCTCAGAAGTGACCATAGTAAAAGGAATAATAATAATATACCATATCACCAGAAGTGGTACAACTCAGAAAGGGGTAAAAATCCCCAGAAGAATTTTTCAAAGAGAAATGAAGAGGTGTGTCATAGATGTGGAATAATTGGATATTGGTCATGTACCTGTCGTACGGCCAGACACTTAGCTGATTTATATCAAGTATCTATTAAAAAAAAGAATAAAATATTTGAAATAAATTTCGTAGAACTATCAGATGATTTATTAAAATCAGCAGATGTAGATGTCACTCATCTTGATATTTGTGATTTTTAAAAAAATCCTGATAGTAGTATTGATCACCTAATTGGAGATGAAAGTATTCCATTCAATTAATGTATATTATTTATTATTTGTAATAAAAAATTTATATATTTTGTAGAATCATAGATCATATTGATGAGTTTTTTTATTTCTGAGTTGAATGATAAAAATGTATGTCTGGCTAACAGTGCTACAACTCATACAATTCTTAAAGATAATAAATATTTTCAAAATCTAATATTAAGCAAAACCTATATTCATACCATATCAGCTTCATCATAATTAATTGAGAGTTCCGGAAGAGCATATATTGTGTTGCCTAATGGCAACAATTTTTGTATTGATGATACTCTATTTTCTTCACAATCTAGAAGAAATTTATTAAGTTTTAAAGATATACATCTTAATAATTACCATATTGAAACGACCAATGAAGGTAGTAAAGAGCATATTCTTATTACTAAGACAATATCGGGTAAGAAGTTCGTATTAGAAAAACTGCTTACTCTATATTCTGAATTGTATTATACAAAGATGAGAATAATTGAATCATATGTGGTAGTGCACCAGAAGTGCATTGACTCCAAAGTATTTATGACTTGCCATGATCGCCTTGGACATCTAAAATCTATAATGATGAGACGAATTATTGAAAATTCACATGGGTATCCCTTAAAAAATCAAAAAATTATCTTACCCAATGAATATCCATGCTCTGCATGTTCACAAGGTAAGTTGATTATCAGACCATCTCCCTCAAAAGTCATTATTGAATTTTTATCCTTTTTACAAAGGTTTACGGAGATATATATGGGCCTATTCATCTATCTAGTGGATCATTTAAATACTTTATAGTTTTGATTGATACATCTAGTCGATGGTCACATGTTTGTCTACTTTATACTAGAAATGTTGCATTTGCTAGACTTCTTGCTCACATAATCAAATTACGAGCACAATTTCTTAAGTATCTAATTAAGATCATTCGATTGAATAATGCAGGTAAATTTTCATCTCAAGTTTTTTATGATTATTGCATGTCAATAGGAATAGATGTTGAATATCCTATTGCCCATACACACACACTCAAAATGGTTTAACTGAATTTTTGATCAAAAGACTTTAACTAATTGCTAAACCTTTACTTATGAAATCAAGACTACCTGTTTCTGTTTGGGGACATGCTATACTTCATGCAATATCATTAATTTGAATTAGACCATCTGTATGTCATAAATATTCTCCATTACGGCTTGCATTTGATCAATAACCAAATATTTATCATCTTCGTACTTTTGGATGTGCTGTATATGTTCCAATTGTACCTCTACAGCATATGAAAATAGGTCCTTAACATAGAGTTGAGATATATGTTGGTTTTGATTCTCCATCTATTATCAGATATCTTGAGCCCCTTACATGAGATATGTTTAAAGAACGTTTTGAAAATTGTTATTTTGACAAATCCACTTTTCCATTAATGGGTAATGAAAAGTCGTGCTTGAAGCATGATAAGTAATTAGTTGGGATAATAAAACCCTGTTTCAATTTGATTCTCCTACAAATGAATGTAAACTGGAAGTTCAGAAAATTATTCATTTACAAAGTATTGCAAATCAATTACTAGATATATTTACTAATACTAAAGGTGTAGTAAAATCTTATGTTCCTGCTGTTAATGTTCCAGTAAGAATTGAAATCCCTGAAAGACAAATTGTTAGAAGAGCAATAAGTGAGTCTAAGAAGTGCCTGAACCGTGCAAGACCTATTAGTGCAAAAGATAAAATTTTCCGAAAGAAATGAGTACAAAATGAATTTGGTATTCCTGAAGAATACATACCCACAATACAGGCTAAAAATATAATTGATGATCCAGAAGAGGATAAATCTCCTATCTTAAAATCTCCTAGAAAGAGACCTCCTAAAGAGGTGTTTTATGAAATGTTTTCTCCTGAAAAGGAACAGGTACCCGAAAATAATAAGATTTCAATACATTTCATGAGTATTGAAGAAATTATGGATAGAAATAAAACTGTTATCGACAACATATTTTCATATAAAACGGCCATTGACATTACCAGAAGTAATGAAAAAAGTGAGTCAAAAATCGTCGAACAATATCGACGTAGAAATGATTGGCCAAAATGGAAAGCAGCTATTGAAACTGAATTAAATTCGATAGCAAAACGACAAGTATTTGGACTTGTTGTCCAAACACCAAAGGGTGTAATGCCTGTTGGATATAAGTGGGTATTTGTACGAAAACGCAATGAGAAAAATGAAATTGTGTGGTACAAAATATGATTTGTCACACAAGGTTTCCTACAAAAATTCGGGATTGATTATGAAGAAACATATTCTCCCGTTATAGATACAATCACATTTAGATTTTTTATTAGTTTGGTTGTTACAAAAGGAATAGAAATGCGGTTGATGGATATGGTCACTGTATATTTATATGGATCATTAGACCATGACATATATACGAAAATTCCTAAAAGATATAAAATGACTGAAACATCTACAAGTACATCTAAAAATATGTACTCTATCAGATTACAAATAATTTTATATGGGTTGAAGAGATTCGGACGCATGTGGTATAATCGCTTAAGCGAATATCTATTGAAAGAAAGATTTGAGAATAATTCTATATTTTCATGTGTTTTTATTAAAAAATCAGAATCCGGATTTGCTATTATTGTGGTTTATGTTGATGACTTTAATATTGTGGGAATTCCTGAAAAGATTTCAAGAATCGCTACATATTTAAAGAATGAATTTGAAATAAAAAATCTTGACAAAACAAAATTTTGTCTCGACCTGCAACTCGAATATTTGCCAAATGAAATTTTTATTCATCAGTCCATGTATACTAAAAAAGTCCTGAAACACTTTTATATGGACAAAGCTCATCTTTTGAGTACTTCAATGATTGTTCGAACACCTGATGTGAAGAATGATCCATTCCGTTCTTGTGATGACGATGAATAAATTCTTGGTCCTGAAGTACTATATCGCAATTGGAGCTTTGATCAATCTTATGAATTGCACTCAACCTGATATTACATTCTCAGTTAATCTGCTTGCAAGATATAGTTCTGCATAAACTCGAAGGCATTGGAATGACATTAAAGATATCCTTCGTTACCTTCATAGTACGGTTGATTTGAGATTATTTTATCAACATGGATCAAATCTATAATTGATTGGGTATGTAGATGCAGGTTATCTTTCAGATCCACATAGAGGTAGATCTCAAACTGAATATTTATTTACTTATGGAGATACTGCCATGTCATGGAGATCTGTTAAGTAGACACTATCTGCTACATCTTCAAATCACTTAGAGATCATTACTATTCATGAAGCAAGTTGAGAGTGTATTTGGCTGTGATCAGTAATTCAACATATCCAGGAAAATTGCATGATTAATGATAGCCCAACAATTTTATATGAAGATAATACTGCTTGTATCACTCAAATTAGAGTAGGATATATCAAAAGTGACAGAACCAAACATATTTCACCTAAATTTTTTTATACTCACGAACTCCAAGAGTAAGGTGAAATTGATGTCAAGCAGATACGATCAAGTAATAATTTGGCAGATTTATTCACGAAGGCATTACCAATTACGACATTCAAGAAATTTGTGCAAAATATTATAATGCGAAAACTTAAAGACCTGTAGTCATGCACTTTCTAAAGTGAGAGTAAATATCTTAAAAACTTGTGCTGATTATACTCTTTTTCCTTTGCTAAACTTTTGTCCCACTGAGTTTTCTTTCGTAAAGTTTTAATGAGACAATCTTAAAGTACTTGGAGGTACATAAGAATACTTTATTCTTTTTCCTTCGTCATTGGTTTTTCTTCCTACTAAGTTTTTCCTTGGCAAGATTTTAATGAGACAGATTTTTTATAGGTGGTCATTCAAGGGGAAGTGTTAGAATTATTGAAGGAGGGCAATGAATGACCCCCGCTCTAACAATCACATGCCTCTTCCCTCACCAATTGTGTGTTTTTTCTCAATATGCACAGTTAACTTGTACAGTAATTTATACTTATAAATTCGAACGATTTCTTTTAGTTTTTGTACAAGCAAAAGAAAGAAGAAAAGAAAAGAAAAAAAGAAAGAGAGAGAAAGAAAGATGGAAAATTCAGTTATTGAGAAATAAATAGTTTCAAATATTTTTTCTTACAATAATAGTTTTTATTTTAGTTTCATAACAATTTCATATTTATTTATTTTTAAATAATTGTACAGTACCTATACTTTTCAATAATGATAGACATACAACTAAATTACAATTATTTTACAATTATTTTATTTTATTTTATAAGAATGTTAAAAAAATGTTTAAAAGAAAATGATAAAAAAAAATTATTAGACTAAAAATTGTAGAAGTGTTGTTCCAGTCTTGTATGATATCATTATCCTATACTTTTACTGCTGCAACTATAACTATAATTTCCCTACAAAGAAATGGCATGTTATGATTCTTCCGGTATAGCTCTAACCTTAAAGCTAGTCTGGCAGGGCCTTAAGCTCTGTACAAGCCAATCGTGTTTGCTGTCAATATTTATGACATGTGATAGCTTAAAGCTAACAACAATAAAACTAGAGCACAACTTTAAGTTCCTTTTAAGTAAATACCGCACTGACCTTTTCAAAGCTGCATCCAAGTCATGCTCTTCCTTATCATTGAAAGCATATCATCATAACCCAACTTGTTCTTCAACAGATCAACCTAATTTACAACAGAAGAAAACGAGTTTTTTTTCATACTACAGTCTACAAGCAAAAAGAGTTTTCAGGTAATGGAAATTACTACATCCCACCCGGCTCTCGCTACAGTAAAAAAAATGAAAGAGAGCTTTGTGGGGGCAAGGCAAGAGGAGGAGGGGAGGCCCACGTCTCAGTTATCATGGCCCCGGCCCTGTTTCATCTTTACTGCTTTTACAGAGAGTCAGGGGCCATGGCAGCCAAATTCTACAAAACCAAAACCAGATTAGGGATCGATTCTATGCTAGAATTTACCAGACAATTATTGTGAATATCTAGAAAACAGGCAAATTATAATACCGCGGACTTTGATTTAGGTAGCTAAAAGGGTACTCATCTCAAAGCTTTCCTTGTAAACAAATACAAATAAATCTCTCTTGAATTACCGCTTGTTAATTATTTAATGGATATTCTAACAATCTCTACATTCATTTGAAAACAAATAGGACTTCAAAGTTCTCCTTGTAACTTTCCGCCAAAAAAATAATGAAAATATCAATACTTGCTAAGCTTGACCATTGCCACAGATCCCTACCTAAACGATTGTGGGACACATCTAGATATATAGAAGCTGTCGAGTAAGAAAAGGGCAACAACACAGACAAGTATATACTTATATTTATATACATATATACACATATGCAGATACCTTTTCTTTACTCCCAGCACTTTCAACAACATAACAGCCCAACAATTTTGCAAATTGTCCAACAAGCTGACCAAGTGCACCAGATGCTGCTGAAACGAATACATATTGTCCATTCTTAGGAGAACAAAGCTCATTGAAACCAGCATAAGCAGTCATGCCAGGCATCCCTGTTTGTGAAAATGAACTTTTTAAAGATTTACACACATGTACAGGGTAAATTAATCAACCAGATGGTGCGCAAACAAGCACTCAAAATCTATATATTTTCAAGAAACTACGTACTCCTGATACCTGCGTGCAGCTCCGAAGGCTTAAATTTGAAGCATGATCATCTGCTTCTAAATCTCAAAACGGTTCATAAAATGAGTAAACAACTTACCAAGAAGTCCAGTATAGTACGAAAGGGGTACATTGTGTGCTGAATCTTTTTCAGGCCTTGCTCGAGACTTTTCAGGCCTTCTGTTGGGGTGATTAGGCTGTACTCTTCCCTTCCAGTAATCCCCCAAACTAACTCACCTGCCTTGTACTTTGGGTGCCCAGAATCCAAAACTTTAGCCACTCCAAACCCATTTAACGGCTGCAAGTTTCCACCGGAGATCACAATTATATCTTTTAACTTTTTAATTAATATGAAAATTTGAGTTCTTAAAATAATGGTTAGATAACGCACAGCGCCAGGAGTATAAATACTTATACTGAATCCATTAGCAGTGACTCGTGGCATTCGAAGTCCCATGAAGGGATCGCAGGACGCCATGGAAACCTTCAGGAACCTGCAACTTTATGGTACTGGTCGTCACGTACATGTCCGATTCCTTGGGAAGACGACCGGTGACATAGTCCCTGAATATTAGTTGTTTGTTGCTCGCTTCGTCTCCAACCTTCGGCATTGTTTCTCCCCAGTACTCTCCCAGAGTCTCGATCTCTCTGTCTTTATATATATATATATATATATATATATATATGCGCGTTTGTGGGTGAGGCTTTTCAATTTCCGATGCAAATGGCAAAAGAAGATTGTATATTTATACGTTTTCTTGCTGGAGGAACGACTGCACTGTACGTCCTTTGAACGACCAAATAAAGAAAAATGGTAATCTATCGTGTGATCATGATATAAGGGCTTACGTATAAGCGACATGAACTTTGCATCACAGTAGACGTCGGTGATGAAAGTTGGCTAGCTAGGAGGATCAGTCAGCTGTGAATTAGATCCTGTTGGAGGAAGTCGAACGATGAAATTCTTCACAAATTTTTTTCTCAATCGACAAGTCAGAAATATGACCGAATCATTAGATTTCATTAGTCCCATGAACAATGCCGATAATCGTTGTGGACAAGCTTCGTTCACCCCTTAAGTACTCTTGCGTGCTCGGTCTAATTTGTTCTTGGAGCTTTTTCTTCTTCTTCTTCTTTGTTTTTTTTTTCTCACTTTCCAATTTCCATGTGGCTATTAAGAATGAGAGAAGAAATCTTGTCTCTTATGTCTTCCTGTTTCCTTCTTCATTTCTGCAATATTTTTGTTGTGAGAGTGGTAAAAAGAGTACAACTTGGGGTGCCCCAAATTCTGAAAAATAGACAACTTAACTCAGATAGGGCCCTAGGGGTATGTGTTTTGAGGTTTCAATTCTGAGCTTTTCTCTTGGTTGAAACTTGCTTTGAGTTCTTTACTAATAGGTGCAGGGCTGTAGTTACAAGTTTGAATTGCAGGAATCAATGCAGAACATGAATATGACGTTGTCTGGAACGCTAATGATACCTTTTTGCATGCATGTACGAGCTCCTCAATCTGCCAATTGCTTACATAGTGTACCAGGGGTTTAACCCTGTTACCCGTGTATCTCTTTTCACAAGCACCTCGTCGTCCATAAACGTAGCTTTTAGTCCTAAAATTGGTCTAAAAATATAATTTTCACCAACCAAAAAAGTAAGGGACTGAAAATAGAAGGCAGACTTTTAGATACATGTTACAAGAGAGAGAGAAAGAAGAGCTAAACTTAAAATAAAATGTTTGCTAGACTCTTTGTTTTTGGGGTGGTTCTGAAGGACCCTCTATTTTGGAGAGGTTCCTTAACATAAAAAATAAAAAATAAAGAAATAGTTTGGTAGGCTAAGTCCTAACCATGAGCTTACGAAAATGATCCAAGATGGCAAGATTGGTGCATCTGTGCGTGGAGAAGAAAAATATGGAGTTCAATGCATCCTTACATCGAGAATTCGAGAATTCCAGATTTTCAGTGTCGATCGAGGTCTCGTTTCTAGCACTGCAGCAGCATATTTTTTATTTTCATTTTCGAGAATTATTGATAAGTTGAAGATTTGAGTATCAGCCGTTAGGTGAAGGGAAAAGTTAAAGATTGGAAATTCAAAAACAATTTCAATAAAAGTTTTAGAGGAGTTTATGAATATGTACGGACAGTCGTCACACATTAACGTTGTTATATTTTACAAGTAAACATGAAAGTTGCTTGCATGCGAAAAGTTTTATTTCTTTTCCATCTTTTACAGAGCATACACTCATTTCATCCTTTATAAGAAGTATGAACTGCCAACACCTTCTGAACTCCAAATACGTGTTCTTTAACCACGAGTAGGAACACTGCACGCAGTAATACTACATAAATAACTCATCCCAACACACTTCCAACCAACGGGTACAAAAGCAATATGGTTGAATTATTCGCGAGCAACTACAACAACTTGTTTTCCGACATTGCGGCCACTAAACAGTCCAACCAGGGCTGTTGGAGCACTCTCAAGGCCTTCAGCTTTGTCTTCCACATAAACCACCTTCCCCTCTCTGATGTAAGGCATCACAGTCTCTAAGAACTTTGGATAGAGGTGATAGTAATCACGAACTGTAAATCCTTTCATTTGGATTCGCTTGTATATGAGAACCATCAAATTTTTCACGCCTTCGGTCTCATCAAGATTGTACTGTGAGATCATTCCACATACAGCAATGCGTCCATGGACTCTCATGTTTAAGAGAACGGCATCAAGTGTTTTACCCCCAACATTCTCAAAGTATATGTCAATGCCTTCTGGGAAATATCTGATGATGAACAGTACCCATTAATATGTGTTTTGCAGATCAAAATACTCGTGTCTCGCACAGATAAGATTATAAATTCTACAGGCGCTGGTGGATGGGGCACTAATTAAGAACAGTAAAATTTCTTATTATTGGAACATGAAAGTAAAACAACTCGTTGCAACCATATGAAATTAAATCTCTGGCCTCACACTCCACCAACAGTTTTGAAGGGGGAGTCGTCGTCATCTAATCTAGAGACCATTGGTTCTGTCCTCTTTTGTTAAACAATTGTCTAAATGTTCGTTACCATTTCAATCCACATACTGAGTACAAATTTACACACAACAAAAATGAGATCCATGTGAAATAAGGGAATCTTTCTGAATCAATCATGTCCAAAAATACGTCATTTATATGGCAACAAATTGAAATTTTGTGATTCCATCGTTATGAATAGGGATATTAAAGATTAAGGACCGACTACTGCAACTAATATCATCAAATCAACTGAAGGAACTGATCAAATGGAGGACTTGAAACTCTGATCATCTTTTTTGTTTCCACATTAATTTATCCATACCAGTGCCTTAGAACATAACCTTTAATAAACCCAACCTTAACAATACTAGAAGGCCAAGAATTTTCTTCAAGCAAATGCCATTTGTTATAATTGTGGTGTCAAGTAATGACCCATCCAGTTTGTAAAAAAGTTACACAGCTCAAACCAAACAACTAAATCTAACAACAAACTAAAAGGCTTAAAACTTTAGAGAAATTTTTTTAGTTCCAGTTATGTAAATGCCCTACTAACCTTTTCAAAGCTGCATCCAAGTCATGCTCTTCCTTATAATTGAATGCATCATCAAAACCCAACTTATTCTTCAATAGGTCAACCTAATTTATAACAGAAGAAAAATTGAGATTTTTTTTTTTTTAATTAACTGGCTTTTATTCATGAACAACTTGAAAAGTAAAAGAAAAAAGAGATATTTTCATGTTGTTGGGGAAGGAAAGATCACAAGCAGTTTCAATGTTCTGTATACCGGTATATGGAAATAAAGATAAATATCTGCTGACATGCCCCTAGGTTTCATCTTCCTGCTTTTACAAAGAGATTTGAAGGACACGTTGCAGCAATCTTGTGTCCACACAAGCAAAACCTTTCGGCAGGCGACAACTATGAAAACTAGGCAATGCTAAAGTTCCATGAAATCCAAGTTTGATTAGAATATACTTGGAAAATATTTTAAAATTCTAAAAAACAGAGGCAAATGATAGTACAGAAAAAATTCCTTATGATAGTTCAGGTAGTTAAAGAAGGTAAAATCAAGAGCACTTTTACCATTAAAAATCTATCCATAAGCGAACATACAAGTTACCTTATACTTCTTCAAGATACTTCACAATCCTTCATTATAACTTTGCAATAAAAGGAAGCAATTTTAATAAAATTACCATCCTGCCTAAGTAATACTGTTGTCACATATCTACATCAACGATTTGGAATGAGTCTAGATGGCAGCCACCAAATAAAGAACTAGAGAACAGAAAATTACTCGCAAAAATAGTAAGATACCTTTGCTTTACTTCCAGCACTCCCAACAACATAACAGCCCAGCAATTTTGCAAATTGCCCAACAAGCTGACCAACTGCGCCAGATGCTGCTGAAATGAAGACATATTCTCCAGACTTGGGAGTACAAACTTCATAGAAACCAGCATAAGCAGTCATCCCAGGCATACCTATTTTGCAAAAGAAAATGGATTAAGATATTCAAACATATTTACCACAGAATTTAGCACGGCGCCCACAGAAGCACAGAAAGTCTTGAATCTAAAAAGCTATGTAGCATAATCATCTTGTAAATCTCAAATCAAAACAAACTTCATATAATAGAAAATTTCTTTTACTTATAAAACAAGAATAGAAAAGAAAGCAAACACCTTACCAAGAAGTCCAGTATAGTAGGAAAGGGGCACATCAGTATGCTGGATCTTACGCAGGCTTTCAATTGCAATTCCAGAGAGTAGGCTGTACTCTTCCCATCCAGTATACCCCCAAACTAAGTCACCTGCCTTGAAGTCTGGGTGCCCAGAATCCAAAACCTTAGCTACTCCATTCCCAGTTAATGGCTGCAAGTTTCTCGGGAAAAAATCACAATTGCAACCTCAAAAATGTACACGATATCAAATTCAACGAGCAAGCACGCATGGGCTCACACACGTTAATTATATTTTATAAGTGTTTTTTTTTTTTTTAGTTTTTAAATAATTAAACCAATGGATGTTCCAAATACTCCTAGAACCCTTCTTCTTCTTTTTTTTTTCAAAAAAAAAAAAAAACCCCACATCGTATGATCTAAATTCCTAATTTCAATACCGAGAAAGAGAAGGGGAGAAGAAATAGCACAAAAGATCAATCTATCCAGCTATGTTAAGAGTATTATGGCTCTTTAATTATAAAGAACCCCACTTGAAAGATTTCATCAACAGTAACCATATCCCATGTAATTTTCACAGAAACCAAACAGAAATCTACTCACAGAGCCGGGGGTGAACGAAAGGAAACCGCTGATGGTGTTTCGTGCCATCCGAATACGCATGACAGGATCGCAGGACAAGTAGAGGTTCTTTACAAGAACGGAATTGGAACCTTCGGGGACCCTCAAATTTATGGAACCGGTGGTAACATACATGTCCGATTCCTTTGGAAAACCAGTGACATGGTCCCTGAATATCACCTGCTTGTTCCTCGCTGCCTCACCTACCCCATCATTTGCCATTGCTACTGGAAACACTCTCCCTTCCTCTGTGCGTGTTGTGTGTGTGTTACTGTGTTTCGGTTTTGTCGCCAAATGTTCTTTATGCAGTGATGCGTTGTGTTGTGGACAGATTTCATCTTTTGTCTCCAACGGGATTCGTGCATTTCGTAATTGCTTACGTCGCAATATGTAACTTTGCGAATGACATTATATACGTCATCGCTATCGTCCACTTTATTATTATTATTTTTTTGGTGGGGATACCTGTCCGATTCCAATGGGATTTGAGCATTTCGTAATTGCTTACGTCGCACAATTTTCTTCATAGCGAACCGCACTGTACTACACTGCACTCGTCACTTTATTTTTAGAAAAAATCTTTTAGCAAAAAGGAATTATTGGCTTAAAGAATATTTTATTAGATTATTTAATGTTATTTTTTAAAAAATATAAATTTATATATTTATTAAAAAATGTAATTATATTTGATCAAAAATAAAAAAAATAAAAGTGAAAAAATAGAATAAAAATATTTATTTTTATAAATAGTAAAATTAAAATTTTATCTAACAAAAGCTAAATTATAATAAAAGCAAATTTATCTTTACTATCTACAAAAGTACTTTTATTCTATTTTATTCTATTTTTATCTCCCTATTTTTTATTAAATATGACCAAATATTTTTTGATAAATATGCAATTTTATATTTTTTGAATTATAGCTTTAGAATATGTTTAAGATTATGTTTTGAAATTTAAAAAGTGTTTCTAAGTAGTTAAAAATATTTTAAAACAAAAAATTACATGTTTGATAATTTTATAAAAAATATTTTAGACGGTTTGAAAAATTAAAAATAATCTTTTTTAAAAAGTACCAAATTGAAATTTTTATCAAAAAACTCCTATAGATAACTATATATATATATATATATTACCGTAACTAACTCTAAAAAACATTTTAGACAAATAAATTTCAAACTAAAAATGACTTTAGATAATTCAATGAGAATGCTTTAATAATAACTTAACATGTAGGTTACACATGAGAGTACTGGTAAGAACGCAATACAAAAAGTTGTTTTTTTTTTCTTCCTTTTTTTGAAATCCTACTGTTGGATGAACGCCTCTTCAATAGAAAACTCCTCATTCTAACTTCCCCCTTCACATCGCACCTCCGTTGAGCCTATTTCGACTAGAAAAGTAGTTCATCGACATTTTTTGTTTTGAAAATTACTTGGATTCTACTTCTAGAAAGCCATTGAATTTGAAGGATACTGGTTTAGAGTCAAAGTCAAGCGACAGACTGGGTCTTAACACAATCGTAATGCATAAATTGTAATCTCACATACGCCCCAACCTAAACATGAATAGAATGCTCTTACAATAAAATTGTAACGTGCTTTCTTCTCTCAGAGATCGCTCAAGAATATAGAAGAGAGCACACACTTTGACACAATTAACACCAAAATGAACTAAGAATCAATTGTGATTCTTGTAGGGGATTTTCGAGCAATCCTTAAGCTCCCAAGAATTTCATTCAACAATTGTCAAAAGATAATTGTGTGATTAGATTTATACTACAAAATAGACCCTAACAAACTCGAGAGTTAGTTACACACTCAATATTATAGGGATGATTAGAACAGCGTCATAAACACATTACAACTTCAAGCTCAATCTCAACCCGCCCGAAACGCCCTGTGTTACTAACTCGCAATACACCTATTAACTAATACCAAGCGTACCGTCTAATCTCATCTCACATCTGATGCCACTTCTCGATACACAATACTTCCAACTTCACCTTAAGTTTTCTTCAAATTCCACATGACAATCTCCCCTCCTTCAAGGACTTCTCCACAAGTCCTTCTTCAAATTCCACATGACTTAAAGGATCTTACCCACCAGATGGGGGTAAAGCTTCTTGAGTTTCCACAAGGATTCCCAAGTACTATCTTCAACATTAGTTTCAAGCCATTACATTAAGATCTATGTCATGGATTTATTTCCTTTTTTCCGTAGCCTTCTTTCCAAGCCATTGAGCCTCAGATACAACCTAAGGCTCAGGTTGTATCTGACCAGAAATATTAGTTGGGGGTAATGTAGACAAGGGAGTGATATTTTGGCCTACCTTTTTCTTCAAACAAATCACATGAAATACTGGATGTATCTTGGAAGAATCGGGTAAGCCTAATTTGTATGCAACAAATCTAATTTTTTGCAATATCTGAAATAGACCATAAAATCTCGATGCCAACTTCATGTTATGCCTCATTGCAATGGTTTTCTGCCTATAAGATTGCAACCTTAAGTAAACCCAATCACCTATCTCAAATGATATCTTAGAACTGTGTAAATCAGCATAGAACTTCATATGATGTTGAGCCTTCTTCAAATTTTCCTTCAACAATGATAGCAATTCTTCCTTTGTCCTGAGTTGCATATCCACAACTTCATTCAAGGAAGTTCCCGACGCATAGGAGAGAAGCTGAGGAGGACTATAGCCATAAAGGGCTTCAAAAGGACACATTTTAATGGAAGAATGTATGGTGGTATTGTAACACCAATCTGCCATGGCTAACCAATAACTCCACTCCTTGGGCTTTTAACTACAATAACGTCTCAAATAACCCTTTAAGCATTTATTTAATGCTTATGTTTGTCCATCCCATTGTAGATGATAGGAAGAGCTAAAATCCAATGAAATCCTTTATATCTTAAACAACTGCCTCCAGAATGTGCTAGTAAATACTGAATCCCTATCAAACATAATTGATTTTGGCAAACCATGAGTTTAAAAACCCCTTCAAAGAACACCTGAGCAACCCTTACAGCCATATAAGGATGAGACAAAGGAAAAAAATGTGTCACTTTAGTTAATTTGTCAACTACACAAAAGATTACAGAAAAATTGTTAGAATGTGGTAGACCTTTAATAAAATCCATTAAAATATCTAACCGTCATGCTGCTAGAATAGGCAATGGTTGTTATAGACCTGAAGAATGAACATTCTCATGCTTGCTGGTCTGACAAGTTTGGCACTCCCTCACCACTTTCTTTATATTCTTCCTCATACCTACCCACCAAAAATCACGCTTTGCCCTTGTAATATCATATGGTAACCCACATGGCCTGCTTATGGATTGTCATGTATAAATTGCAAGATCTTAGCATGAATGGAAGAGTTGGGAACAATTACCATCTTCCATTTTCTTAGCAACAATCCCTGCTATATAGAATAATGTTACACGATTTCACCCTTATTCTGAACTCTCAATAAGAAGTCTGGCACCTTGGGACAGAAAGAATAGCTATCTTTCAATTCTTGTATCCACAGAGGAGTAGGAAAAGAGATGACTACCAACACAACTTGTTCTTCTCTATCCTTTCAAGATAGTGCATCAACTACCAGATTTTTTTTGCCCCTTTTGTAATCATACCCAATAAGTTTGGATATCCACTTTTGTTGAAATTCAGTCCCAATCTTTTGCTCTACCAAAAACTTAAGTGCTTGTTGATTTGTTTTGATCTTAAAAGGATGTCCAAGCAAATAAGGCCACCACCTCTGAATTGAAGACACAAGGGCTAAGAGCTCATTTTCATAGGTTGATAACAAATGTGATTTCCCTTTCAAAGCTTTACTATAAAGAGCAATAGGTTGAGATTCCTGCATTAAAACAACTCCAAGGCCAACTCTACAAGCATCACATTCAATGGTAAATGGCTTAGTAAAGTCTGGTAACCTCAAAACAGGAGGTTTACTAACAACATTTTTCAATTCCTGGAAGGTAGCAACAACTTTATCATTCCAATCAAAGCAATTCTTCATCAACAATTTTGTTAGAGGGGCAGCCATTGAACCATAATTCTTGACAAATTCCCTTTAATAGCCTATTAAATCCAAGAAGCCCCTTAAAGACTTCAATGTTCAAGGCTCAGGCCATTGAATCATAGCAGCAATTCTTGAGGAATCTGTCTGTACCCCCTTCCCCAAAATGATGTGTCCCAAATACTCAATCCGATCCACACCAAACTTACACTTTGTCATCTTGGCATAAGTATTGTGTTGACTCAATACCTCCAACATTGACCTTACATTCTTTAAATGGATTTGCATATCACAACTATATATCAATATATCATAAAAAAAAACTAGCACAATTTTCCTCAAAAAAGGTTTGAATAAATTATTCATTAACCCCTGAAATGTAGATGGAGCATTTGTAAGGCCAAATGACATGATAAAAAATTCGTAATGGTCGTCATGGGTTCGAAAAGCAATTTTTTCAATATCTTCCTCCTTAACTCTAATTTGGTGTTATCCAGCCCTTAAATCCAGTTTGGAAAAGACTCTAGCACCAAAAAGTTCATCTAATAACTCATCTATAACAAGAATTGGAAATTTATTATTGATGGTTATTAAGTTAAGGGCACGATAGTCAATGTACATATGTCATGTATCATCAGATTTCTTAACTAACAAAATAGGAGCTGAAAATGGGCTTTGACTAGGTCCAATCACCCTAGATTTCAACAAATCATAAAAAAAAGTTTCAATCTCAGTTTTTTGGTAATAAGGGTACCTGTAAGGTCTCATTGACACATGCTTTAAGATTGATTGGGTGATCAAAAGATCTCTTTGGTGGCAGCCCTACAGGTTCCTCAAACACATCCTTAAATTCAATAAGCAATTCAGCCAGCAATCCCTCAGAATTGCTTAAAACTAACTCCTCTATAGGTATTATCTGCAAAAATCATAGTTGTTTCATCATCATATCAAATTTAAGGTTATTGCTATCCATCAACATATTTGTACTGGCAGCTTTTAGTCCTTATAGAGTGACTAACTCATTTCCCCACTCGAAAGTCATTGAAATTTGAGTAAAATTCCATATAATAGATCCCAAGGTTTTCAGCCATTGGACCCCAAGAATTATATCACACATTCAAAGTGTTAAAACATGGAATGGAACAGAAAACTTAGATCCTCGAATCTTGATGATTTCTTATCCATTCCTTGGCTAAATATTCTATCACCATTAGCCACTTTGACTTGTAAACTCGAATCTTGTACAATTCGCAACTTTGCATCTTGAACCACCATTGGATCCAAAAAATTGTGAGTACTCCCAGAGTACACAAGTATTTCCACAGACAAATTGACAATCTTTCCATGTAACCTGATTGCATTCTCATTTGTACAACCAGAAATGACATTAATCGACACCTCTAATTCAACCACTTCTTCCTCAGCCTCTTGCTCACTGTTAACAACACCAGATGCATCTTACATCTGCACTTCTTCTTGATCTATCTGTAGAAAATAAGCCTTTGGCTTTTTACATACATGATCAGGGTTCCATTTGTCTTCACAGTGAAAACAAATACCCTTCCTCCTCTTGTCGTCAATCTGAGCAACAAGAATCTTTCTAGCTAGCACCACAGACTTGTGCACAGTCGAACTCTCCTCAGAAGTCATGTTGTTTCTCCAAGACTTTCTAGAAGCCATCAGATACTCCTCTTGAACCTTTGCAAGACCAAAGGCAGCATTAATAAGATTTAGCATTCGAACAGACAATCTCACCTCATCCTTCATTCCACTAAAAAAATAACTGAACTTATGTTTGTCACTTAGCCCCTTCAATTTGTTAAAAAGACTCTCAAATTGTGCCTTATAAAGAGCCACATAAGACACTTGCTTGAGACGTGTCAGGGCTTCCATAGGATCATCGTAAGCCGTACGACCAAACCTGAGTAACAAGGCTTTCTCAAACGATTCCCAATCTTTGAAAATTCCATTATCCACCGCATCTTGATACCACACGAGAGCTTCACCCTCCATGTGATAAGAAGACATTAAAAGTCTCTGATTGAAAGAAACTTTATTGAATTCAAAGTATTGAGTTGATTTGAAAATCCATGTGCCAGGATTAGATCTATCGAATTGAGAAAATTCGAGTCTAATCCCTCTAGGAATTTTTTCTTCAAGAATAGTACTTCTACCAAAAGGAATCTCTTCCTAATTCGGTACTTCTACATTCTCATTAGAAACACCATTCGCTTTTTGAAATTCAACTAAAGCTTTCAACATATCAAACATTTGATCTAACCTGCCATTAATAGTTGAAATGGCTCCACTATGCTCCTCCAATTGCTTCATCACAACTTCTTGCTGCTTTGAAGACATTTCTTGCTGCGCTTTCAGAGCAGACACACGCATCATGAATCGTTAGGCTGATACCAATTGTAACGTGCTTTCTTCTCTCAGAAATCGCTCAAGAACACAGAAGGGAACACACATACTTTGACACAATTAACACCAGAATGAACCAATAATCAATTGTGATTCTTGCAGGGGATTTTCGAGCGATCCCTAAGCTCCCAAGAATTCCATTCAACAATTGACAAAAGATAATCGTGTGATTACAAGACTCCTTATTTATAATACATGACTCCTTATTTATACTACAAAATAGACCCTAACAAACTTGAGAGTTAGTGACAGACTCAATATTAAAGGAATGACTAGAACAACGTCATAAACACATTACAACTTCAAACTCATTCTCAACTAGAAACGCTCTGTGTTACTAACTTGCAACGCACTGTTTAACTAACACCAAACGCACCGTCTAATCTCAACTCACATCTGATGCCACCTCCCGATACACAACACTTCCAACTTCACCTTAAGTCTTCTTCAAATTCCACCTGACACAAACTAAGACAAAAAAAAAAAAAACACATGAATAGTGCAAACTTGGGTTGTCATTGTTGGGCATGCAAGCTTTTTCAGAGCAATTGTTGGTGGGGGAAGAAACTTTATCTAACTCTACAAGCAATTGAACTTCATTTGTTTCATGCTTTATTGGCTGGGGAAGAAACTTTATCCAACTCTACCACTTTAGGTTGGGTGGTTTGGATTGGGTTATCTCGTCTCATTTCAAATTCATCAAAATATATTTTTTTAAAATTTTTTTATAGAAAACACAAATTTTAATACAATTTTTTCAAATTATAAAACAATAATAATATTAAAAATAATATTTTATTCAACTTTTAAAACCTATCTCATTTCTTCTCCCAATTCAAATCATCTCTTAAAACTCGGTTAGAAAATCCACATGAACCATGATGTCAGTTTATTGAGTTAGACCATTATGAGACATGTAATCACAAAAACCATGATGAGACACGTTATCAAAATTTACATGCTAATCATGATGAGATACGTAATAATCGAAACCACTACTTTACAAGTTTACAGTGATGTGAGTCCTACTTTATTAGACCCGGTTCCCCTATAGTTGAAAAAGCAGCTCGGCTCGAGTTAGGTAGCAAATAAGAAAGGGTAATGATATCATTACAACTTCATCACTATTTATTTACTACTCATAGTACTTTTATTTATTTTTTATTATTTTCTTTTAGATATTTTTTTAATATATTTCATCATTAAGCAACAATATAAAAATATATAACTTTACTAATAGTCACTTCCTTAGTCATTAAATAAAAGAATTTTTTTTTAAAAATAAAAAATTAAAATGAGTAGCAAAAAGGTTGTAGAAGAAAAGCAAGACTATCATTTCCAACAAGAAAACAAGCAAATGTTGATGCTAATAGTTGATTGATCCAAAAGAGAATGGAGTGAACTACGGTGATGTGGCCATTGACAAGAAGGCCGAGCATGACGGTGGAGTTAAGGTGACCGTCTGATTTTGCACAAACCACTGACGACAACAAAGACTACAATGGTCTGGTTACGGATACCAAGTACATGTGTTTTTAGATCTGCTATTGATGTATCTTAGAATTGAAAACATTCATTGATGGACTGGATTCTTTACAAGAGTTTTTTTTATAGGTCGGAATACATTCTTTGTAGTGGTTGGAAGTGGGTCAATCGGCACTTGGAAGGCTTGAAGGAGGAAGACTCGAATTGCAGCACTTGGAAGTGGGTCTATTGGTGCTTATAAATGGGTCAATTGGCTATTGGGTCATGGTAAAAAAACCGACTAGGAAAAATCATTGAGAAGCAAAATTCAAATTATTTTGAAAATGGAATTGATTTAGTACCGATAGAATTTGCAACGGTTAGGAAAAAAAAAATACAAGCTTTAAACCATTTGTTTTATCAAAATTATTTTGCTCACTTTCTTCTCTGCCTCCCCTCTCTCTCTCTCTCACTCTCAAAATTACTTAATTACTTGCTAACATATTTAAAGAACATGAATTCTCGAAACCGTGCAAAGGATACAATTTAGTTTGTTCGAATTGTTTTAAAATGGTAAGAAACAGTCAATTGATGTATTATTTTCCTTATATTGCTATTTCATTTATGTTTGTTCTAAAACTGTTTCATTTATGTAAGAAACAGTCAATCCGTGGAAATTTCATTTATTTGCAGGCTCACCCACTTGCATGCAGCCCTCTATATTGTTGCAACTGTGTATTGGGCGTGGAATTGTTGTTGTCTCATCTAAATTGCACTTATAAAAAGGTTTGACCTACTCCCTGAGCAGAGATGTACGCTTTATACAGGTAGTGGGGTCATGTATACTCATGGGATGACTTTTTTTTGAGTAATTTGAAAAAATTCCATTGCATCCAAACCAATTATACAGGTAGTGGGGTCATGTATACTCATGGGATGACTTTTTTTTGAGTAATTTGAAAAAATTCCATTGCATCCAAACCAATCAAGATCTAAGTAGTTGTTTAGTAAACTATTATCCTTATCGCATGCAGTATCCGAGTCTTGCCCATTTAAGGAATATGGAGGAGGTATGTGTCCTCTCGGTTGCCTTGACCAATCACAGATCAGCCCGACTAACGGTCACTTTGATCCATTACAGATCAGCTCGAACCCTTTATATTATGATGATAGGGGTGGGCTAGAACAGGCACCGGTTAGTGATTTATTATTTTCCCAGTGCAATTAGTTTCTGAACCTACTTTCTATATATGTATTTTAATTTTAAAATGAATTACAATTGAACGACAATATCGTTTATAAATTTATAGTGGAAAGGAAATAGTTAAATAATTATTGTTTATAATTGTAATTATGGTATAAAATAATAATAATTGTTTATTATCGTGGGCTCTAAGCACTAATTTACTCTCCATGATTATAGACCAATCGTTTGAATTTTTTAATTTTAGAACAACAAGGTTAGTTGTGTTCCATAATGTTTTGGTTATGTTGATGTCTCTTGAAGTTAATTGCACTGATTATATTAATGTTGATTTTTTAAGATTCTATTATTGTATCACTTGCATATTCCTTTTTTATTAGAGCCCAATTTACATGCATGGGCTCAGAGGTTCCAGTCTTTGTGTGCTTAAATGAAAGACTAGGTTTTGTGCCACATGTTTTTTAGATTGATTTGGCCTTTTTTACATAGTTAAATTGGGATAATCTAGATTTGAAGTATGTTACAGTAGACATGTTTCTCATTCTGTCCCCAAGTACTTGGGTTGAAGGATACCGGTTTTGCCATATTGTTTGTGGTGAATAAGTCAATTTAATTATTCTCAATTGTATGTCATGCCTTGCCTGTGGACCGTGACGGCTGTTTGACCGTCCTATTGGAACTGAAATATAAAGGAACTTTGTTCTAGATTTTTCTACTGCTTAGTTTTTACAGAGAAAATATATGCATGAGAGTTGCGGGGCTTGAGAAATCTAATTGTATGGTAATGTGTAATTATATATTTTGGCTGTGTCAGATTCATGGGTCTTAAGTTGATTATTGTATTTTAAGTTCGTTTATAAACCTGCTTTCTATATATGTGTTTTAATTTTAAAATGAATTACCATTGAACGCAATATTGTTTCTAAATTTATAGTGAGAAGGAAATAGTTAAATAATGATTATTTATAATTTTAATTATGATATCAAATAATAATTATTGTTTATTATTGTGGGCTCTAAGCACTAATTTACTCTCCATGATATAGAGAAAATGTGGAGTTTGTTTTTTTGCCTTTTGCAGTTTGAGTTTCTTTTGATTTAATTATTGTAGCTCTATTGCTTCAATAAACATGGAGTTTGTTATCTGATTTTTGCTAATGATTCAGTTTGATTAATTATGCTAATGAAAATCTGAAAGAGCAGCCATGTAGTTGTATTATGAATATAGCTTCACCACCCATGTGGCTCTAGGCCATTTACATTTAAAAATTAGTTTAACAATTAGTGGTTTTTGGTGTTGATTTTCATGGTAATTGAGCCTTTAATTTTGCTGAAAGGGAAAATTGTTGAAATCACAAGATAAAGACAACCAATACCTACTATTCCACCTGATGAGAGCACTACAATGCATCGCAAAGTAGGAGAGTAACTCTCCTTTGGCGTGGTTGTAGCAGAGTGTACTGTAAATACATTTCATTTTTATTTGTCTTATATGCCGTGTTGTTCTCTTTCAATTCATTTGGCTTTGTATATAAAAGCAGATCACACTGTATGCATGAGGACAATGAATATATGAAATTCCATTTCTTCTCCTTAAAGTTTGCCTCCCTATTTTCACCTTTCTGTTATCATTTTTACATTTCATTTGTAATATGGTATCAAAGCAATGATGATAACCATGAAAACAACCCTCACCATCCCTCAAGCCCCTATTTTATCCAACCAGGAGAAGGAACTTCTTCATTGTTAGTCCCTGAACTTCTCACGACTGAGAACTATATTACCTGGACACACACTATGCGCCACGCCTTGAACATCAAAAACAAACTTGGATTCGTGGAAGGTAAAATACCCAAACCAGCTGACTCCTCCGACCCCTTATTTGCCCCATGGGAAAGATGCAATGATATAATTATTTCTTGGATCCAACACTCTGTTAGTGTTAAAAATCGATCCACTATTGCATATGCCGACACGGTTGCTAACATTTGGAATGATCTTCATGAGATTTTCCATCCAAAATGCTCCACGAAGATTTCAAATCACCAAAGCCATCTCGTCTCTTGTTCAAGATGCTGAATCTGTAAGTGTTTATTACAACAAGTTAAAATGCTATTAGGATGAACTTGAGATCAATGAACCCATGCCATTATGTACTTGTGGCTCTGTCAAAACACTCTCAGAATATCACCACCGAAGCAAGGTCGTGAAGTTCTTTATGGGCCTCCATGGTTCCTACGATGCCATTCGTGCTCAAATCCTACTGCACGACCCACTGCCTACCATCAATCGTGTTCTCTCCTTAATCCAGCAAGAAGAACAACACCGTCAACTCCATTCCAACCCTGCTCCAGTTGCCATGGCAGTCTGTGGTTTCCCTTCACGACCCCCTGGTCGCAAAGAAAGACTATTTTTCTCCCACTACAACTAGTCTGGTCACTCTTTGGAACGATGCTTCAAGGCGAATCCCAACATCTTGGTTTGCTCACACTGTCGTATTCCTAGGCATAGCAAAGAACAATGTTACAAGCTCAATGGCTATCCTCCAGGCCACAAAACCTCCTCCTAAAATAGGTCCTCTGCTAACCATATCTCTTTTGAACAGGAACAAGTCATCAATGGTCCACCCATCACTCGCGAGCAGTTCAATCGCCTTCTTGCTTTGCTATAACCTCAACAACCTGAAGCCTCACTCCCTACCGCTAATTACGTCCAGGCATCTTCATCCAACCCCAGCATTTTGCCCATGACTGGTACACCCTTCTATTTGTCCACACAAACACACACACGAAACACCTTCAACAATGCACCATGGGTTCTTGACACTGGAGTTACAGATCACATGATCTATAGCCTCAAACTTTTTACACGATACTACACGAGTTGCAGCCACACATATTGGATACATTCATCTTTGCACATAGATAATCCTTAAAAATGATCTCTAAGTTCCAACTTTCTCATTTGACCTTGTCTCTGCAGTCTTTAACTCATAATTCCAATTGTTGCTCAATATTTTTTTTGGACTCTTGCTTTATCTAGGACCTTGTCTCTTGGATGGCGACTGGATGAGAGAAAGTGCATAACGGCTTATACTATCTTCAACTCCAACCATCATGTTCTATAGCTTTAAGTTCTCATTTTGGATCCCTATCTTCCAAATTTATCAATTCTGCCGTTATTTCAAATTCTAATGAATATACCTTATGGCATTATTGGCTTGGGCATAGCTCAATGACCCAACATATTCGAAACAATATTCTTAAAATTGATGGACAAGTCTTGGCTAAACAAAAACCACCTTGTGAGATTTGCCCCATTGCCAAACAACATAAACTGCTCTTTTTGCCAGCTACAAGCATAACTTCAAAAGTTTTTGACCTAATATCGGCTGATATATGGGGATCTAATCCCACGATGGCTCAAAATATTTTTTAACCATAGTTGATCAATTTAGTAGATGCACTTAGATTTATTTGTTAAAAACAAAATCTGAAGCGAGAAGTGCTCTTCAAAGTTTCTGTCATCTAATTGAAAATGAATTTGAGTCCAAAATCAAAGCCATCCACATGGATAATAGAGGACAATTTCACATGCCAATTTGGTACCAAATCAAAGGTATCCTCCATTAACTCATGGGTGTCGCCACACCCCAACAAAATGCCTTAGCCGAGCGGAAACATTAGCACATCTTGAATATGGCGAGAGCTTTAAAGTACCAATTTGGTCTTTCTATGAAGTATTGGAGTGAATTCATAGTTTATTTGATAAATCGCACACCTGCTCCAAACCTTAAAAATAATTCTCCTTTCAAAATCCTATTTAATACTCAACCTTCATATTCTCATTTACATGTCTTTGGATGTCTTGCTTTTGCTTCCACATTAAATCATGTTCGGACCATGTTTGATCACAGGGCCTGAAAGTGCTTACTTCTAGGATACCCATATGGGGTTAAAGGATATTAGCTCCTTGACCTCCAAATGCACCAAATCTTCATTTCCCGCCATGTGGTCTTCCATGAAGACATTTTTCCACTCAAAACACACACAAGCACACCCATAGACATTGCCGATGCATCCCCAACACATTTTGATTACTTTTCATACAACCCACCACCAGGAAACTTTCAAGAAAATCCAAATTATCCCACCACCGAAAATCACATGCCTTCCCTCGACTCTTCTCACTTCGAAGAAGTCACTCCCACCCTTACCAACATGCTTGAAAATCTAGACTTTCCTACACCCAACCCTTTGCCCCAGATTATTCCACGGAGATCAAACAGAACTCACAAGACACCCACCTATCTCTAAGACTTCCATTGCCAGCATGTTGTTGCACTCGACTCCTCCTACTCGACATCCAAGCAGCAATGATCTATTGGAGAACATCTGAAGGTAATCTCTCCTCTATCCGCTTCTCTGTCATATGATTCTTTATCAAAATTTTAAAACTTTTACCACTTCAATTTTCTTGCATACCGAACCATCCTCCTATGATCAAGCCATCACAAACCTAACTTGGTGCAAAGCGATTAAGCAAGAATTAGATGCGCTCAAGAGTAACCATACTTGGAGCATTGTGGACTTACCTTTTAACAAAACACCAATTGACTGTAAGTGGATTTACAAGTACAAATTCAAGTCGAACGACATAATTGAAAGAGCCAAAACTCGGTTGATTGCAAAGGGTTTTACCCAACGCAGGGGAATAGATTTCTACAACACCTTCTCCCCAGTTGCGGAATTGGTGTCCATTCGGATCCTACTTGAAATTGCAGCCATCAAAGGATGGGACCTTCAATAGCTCGATGTGAACAATGCCTTCCTATATGACGAACTCAAAGAAGAAATCTACATGCGTCCACCACCTGGACATCCTTATGCATGATCAACAGGGTATGTAAACTGCAGAAAAACCTCTATGACTTGAAGCAGGCATCACGACAATGGAATGCCAAGCTGGCCTCCTCACTAATTAAATTTGACTTTGTGCAATCCAAGGCTGATTACAACCTATTTACTAAATCAACAAATGCATATTTCATGGCCTTCTCATTTATGTTGATGATATAGTAATGATGAGCTCCAATGATCAAGCTACTATTGTTGTAAAAACCTTTTTGAAAACCAAGTTCAAAATAAAAGATTTGGTAGTCTCAAATATTTTCTTGACATGGAAGTAGGTCTCATGAAAGTGGGAATACAACTCTGCCAGCGAAAATATGCTCTAGACATTCTTTCAAAAACCGTATTTTGGCTTCAAAATCATCAAATTTGCCAATGGAACCGAATGTGAAACTTAGAAAAGATGAAGGAGATCTGTTCAATAATCCAACCCTGCATCGCAAACTGGTTGGCAAGCTACTCTACCTCGCCAACACTCGTCTTGACTTAAGTCATATTGTACATCTTCTAAGTCAATTTTTGGAAGCACCATGTGTACCTCATTACAATGCAGTCCTCAAGATCATTCAATATGTAAAAGGGACACCGAGACAAGGAATTTTTTTTCTTCGCCAAATCCAAGTTAGAGTTGCTAGCATATTCAGATGCAAGTTGGGCCTACTATTTGGATGCAAGACGATCGATGATTGGTTTTTGCATTTTCATAGGAGACTAACTTGCCTCCTAGAAATAAATAAAAAAAACAAACCACCGTGTCAAGATCATCCGTAGAATATGCGTATAGAGCAATGACAGTCGTGGTGTGCAAGTTGACATGGATTGGTACTTCCTCAATGATTTGCTCATCATCATTACAGAACCATCCACTCTCTAATATGATAACATGGCTACCATACACATTGCGGCAAATCCCATATTTCATGAGTGCACCAAATACATTGAACTAGATTGTCGCCTAGTCTGAGATAAGATTGGAGAAGGCCAAGTTACAACTGCTCATTTGTCTTCATTTCTCCAAGTAGCAGACTTGCTCACCAAGCCGCTGCACTTTCCTACCTTTAACAGACTCACGTCCAAGATGGGAGTAATCAATGTATACTCTCCATCTTGTGGGGGGCTATTGAAATCACAAGATAAAGGACAATCAATACTGATAGTTTCAGTTGATGAGAGCACTATAATGCATCGCAAAGTAGGAGAGTAACTCCCATTCGGCGTGGTTGTAGCAGAGTGTACTGTAAATACATTTAATTTTTATTTGTCTTATATGCTGTGTTGTTCTCTTTCAATTCGTTTGGCTTTGTATATAAAAGCAGATCACACTATATGCATGAGGATAATGAATATACAAAATTCCATTTCTTCTCCATAGAGTTTGCCTCCCTTTTTTCACCTTTTTGTTATCATCTTTACATTTTATTTTTAATAAAAACAGAGGGGAACTAAAGGTGGTTCAACCCAAATTTATCTTCAGTTCATTCTTAAAAAGTCATATTTTCATAAAAGACTATGTGCAGCAGTTTATAAGTACGTTTTAAATAAGCATGTATTAGAGATATCGTCATATCCCTTAATACGATGAGTAGAAACAATATATTATTAAAATTATTTGTTTTTTGGTGTTGATTTTCATGGTAATTGAGTCTTTGATTTTGTTGAAAGGGAAAATAGAGGAAAACCAAAGGTGGTTCAACTTAAACTTATCTTCAATTCATTCATAAGAAACTGAGATACTCAAAAAAGGCTATGTGCATCAGTTTTATAAATTGATTCTGTGAACTAAACCTTTTTATTCTATATTTATAAATATGTTTTAAATAAGCATGTGTTAGATATATCGTCTTGTCCCTTAAAATGATGAGATTTTTTTCAATAAGCATGTGTTAGCATTTTAGAATAAAGAATTAAGGTTTGCACATAGATTTTTTTACCAAAAAGTAAACTTTCCTATGTAGATATAGTATGACGAGTAGAAAGAAGATATTATTAAAATAACATTAATAAAATTACTAATATATTAGTCCAACTAAATAAATCCACATCGCTTAGCTGCAAAATATACAATATAGAGTGTTCCCACTGATTAAGTAGATTATAAGCTTTTTTTTTTTTTGAGCAAATGAAATTTCATTCATGATAAAAGTTAATAATACAAAGACCATCTAGTAGAAACAACAAAGAAAGACATAATACACACAAAGCAACACATAAAGAGACTAGCTAGATTAGCTAGTAAATTACACACAAGGTGGGTCTTTCCCACTATGAAACTTTATAAAATATTGAGGAATCTGAATGATTGGGATGTTCCCCAGGGCTTTAGTAGAAGCATCCCAATGCATTATGTTGTGCGCACATCAATTGAGAGATTGATGAATTTTCCTTGCTTGCCAAGACTGAAGTGTTTAAGCAGATTTCCTACATCCTTGATGATCAGGTCAAGAATCCATTCTTGAACAAGTGAAGGCACGATGATTGCTTTTATTTCCAACATCCTTGATGATCGGGTCGAGAATCACCTTCCAGGAAAATATAATCATACTTCAGTATCTGAGCTTCCTTGATTGCTATAAGTGCTGCCGAAGCTTCGCCAATGTTGGAGTTTGTGCCCTGTATACAGTCTGTTCTAACAAAGAGAAAATTTCCTTGGATGTCTCTTCCTATTGAAGCTAAATAGCTGATATTATTTCTCACGCCATATCAAAGGACAAGATTTTGGTTTCTGGTTGAAAGACAGAAATAGGATAGCCATACATAGCTTCCGATTTTGGATTATGGATAGACAAAGAGTACTCATGCTCAGCAAAACGATTTAGAACCTTGTTGACAAACAGATGAGGACAAAATTTTTCTTTTTCTTTTTCTTTTTCTTGAACTTGATTGTTTCTAGTAAACCAGATGGAGTCCATAGCCAAAACAGCAAAAAGTTGGAAACTATGTTGCTCATCTTCCAGAATCATGAGAAAGGAACTAGGATCAAGATTATGGTTAACCCATTAGAGATAGGCTGACTCGCAAACTTGGAAATGTCAAGGGGCCAATTGGAGCTTCTCCATAAAATTTTGGAAAAAGGACAATTTCGAAAAAGATGAGAAAGATCCTCGGACTCAATCTTACAAAGAGGACATCTCAGTTGATCATCATCCATCAAGATAAATTTTTGAAGCACAATTTTGGTAGGAAGGAAGTTATTGTAAACTGTCCAGATGAAAAGTTTCAAACGATCCTGCAATTTTAATTTCCACAATTTCTTCCAATTTGGATTACTAGTCATAATTATTTAAGAGACCTAATTTTTTACAAAAACTGCATAAGCAGATTTGATAGAGAATTTTCTAGATGAATGATGAATCCAATGAATTTTATCCGGAATGGAATGAAAATTAATGTGCCTGACTTCACGCTGAAAGCACACTTGGCAGGGTTGAGCTTTATCCTATACTGTCGAAGGATGGCGAAGGCCTCTCGTAAGTCATCCAAATGCCGCTCAAGCAAACAACTTTTGACCAAGAGTTTGTCGATGTAAACCTCGATGCTTCGCCCGATTTATCGTTTGAACATGCGGTTCACTAACCGTTGGTAAGTTGCGCCTGCATTTCTTGAGCCCAAAGGGCATCACTTTGTAGTAGTAAAGCCCTCATTCACTGATGAAAGCCATCTTTTTCTCGTTGTCCGAACTCATCCTTATCTAATAATATCCTGAGTAGGTATTCATAAAACTGAGGAGAAGGTGACCCGTGGTTGAATCGACGATCAGTTCGATTCAAGGTAGGGGAAAGCTGTCCTTTGGGCATGCATTGTTGAGATCAGTGAAGTTGACGCACATCTACCACTTGCCATTCGCCTTCTTTACATGCCACTCGGGATAGTGTACTTCCCTGATAAACCCGACCGCCAAGAGACGATCGACTTCTTCATCTATAGTAGTGCCCTTTTCTGTGTAGAAGATTCATCTTTTTTGCTTGACTCTCTAGGCGCTAGAACTGATGCTCAGCCTATGCTCGGTCATAGAGTTGTCTATCCTAGGCATGTCCTTGTGGGTCCAAGCGAAGAGATTCTGGTGCTCGACCATGATCTATTTCAGGCTCGCCTTCAAACCGGGGCTAACTTGGTGCCCATCTGGACTCTTTATTCGGGTTTGGTCGAATCGAGGGTTATAAGCTCTAATGGCTCGTTGGGTTTGTGATGCAAGGGGATCCAAGTCAGATGATGTTGAGCTGTCAGATTGCACATTGATGGCGCTGAGATACCATTAGTTAGCAGATCAGTGCAAAGGCGGGAAGTGATTATGAATACTTTCTAATTGAGACAGTTTTAGGTGCGTTTCAGTCTTTTGGCCATAACTTTTACTACAGGTGTCAGAATCGCACATAAGACCCTAATTCGGAAAGCTTTTTTCGACGCACATGCAGTCCATATGAGCATGGCTCCATGTGACCTTTTTCCAACGTCAAATTTCACTGTTTTCCTTTCCAAATTGTTATTTTTAGTTATTTTTTTATTATTTTTTATAATATTTTGTATGTTTGTTAGAAAGTCATTTTAAATCTGATTTGTTCCGAATTTTTCGCAAATTGCTTATTTTATTTTGAATTTCAATTTTACGTTATTTTTGAAATTTTGTCATTTTTGATAAAATTCGTTTACAGACGAATTTTAGCTATACATTCCAACTTGTGAACTAATTTTTCGATAGCCTTTGATTTGGTAATATTAATTTTTTTCAGAGACGTATTCTCTCTATTTTGGGCGAATTTATTGTATTCTTCATTGTGAATTCATCTCTTGAAATTAGCTGCAGAATAATCCCTATTCTCTCTGGCGTTAGTTTGTCTTGCCTGAAGGACTGCTCATCTTGTATCTCGTCGTCCCACTCGTTGAGAGGCGAGGAAGCAGGTAGATCGGTCACCTCTTTGCCTGACTCAACGACGGCTACCATCTGAATTCGTGCCTCAGTTCGCAGGCATAGAATTCTTGTGCACGGACTTGTTCGCCCCTAACTTCCCTCATTCCCTTGTCGGTTGGGAACTTCATTTTTAAGTTGAACATTGAGGTGACCACTCTCAGCCGATTTAGTGTGGGGCATTCCAAGATCGCGTTATATGAGGACGAGGCCTTGACCACTAAAAAGTCTGTCATGGCTGTGGCCGTCCTTGGTGTGGTCTTACTGGTTGGATTACATCGCCAATGAAGCCTTTTAGGGGGGTTGGCTCTGGTTGTAATTGGTCATTCTCAATTCCCATCCTATTAAAGGCTTCCCAGTACAGGGTGTTTACGGAGCTCTCGTTATCAACCAGAATTCTCCTGGTGGTGAAGTTTGTGACTTGCAAGGACACTACTAGCGTGTCGTCGTAAGGATGGTGCACCCTTTCTTCATCCCATTCGTCAAAGGTGATTATGGGGCTTCGGTTGGCCTAGCCCCCCGTGCGGACATAAAAATCAGTGTATATTTCTCCATAGCACGCCACTTGTGCATAAGCCTTTCTTGATGATGAAGTTGCCCCACCTCTCGGGCTTCCCCCTGCGATTGTCCTGATCTCGCTCAAGGGTTCTCCTCCCCTGGATAGGTTTTGGTGGTCGTCCCGCCTTTGCTGCCACTCACATGGGGTCGTACTATGCATGTCGGGCGAGTGGCCGCTTTCATACTTGACGTCCTCTCGGCCTTCACCCTTCTATTTTTTTAGAGCGTTGCAGTCTCTAGTGTTGTGGCCTCCCGTCTGATGGTACTCGCAGTACATTTTTGCAGGTAGTCGTCACATGTAGTCTCTACTAGGCCCAGGCCTACGCCCACCCTCAACTATCAGGCTAGCATAGAGGCGCTACTGGGGTTGCTGGTTGGGCTAGTCTGGCGGTTCCCTAGGGTTGGGTCCCCTTCTCTTCCTACCGTCTTTTTAGGAGCCTTCTTTCTAGTTTGCTGCCCTCATTTCCGCTCATTCCACCTCCTTGTGCCATGGGGTTGTGAGGACCTGGAGAGTGCCTTCTACGTTTATGTACCGGTCCATCTTGTCCATAAACTTCGCCAGGATTGCCAGGGTCTTCCGTGTGATTTTCGCCTTGAAGGGGCTTTTGGGTCATATCCCGACTAGGAGGGCGACCAAGGTGATTTTCTCATCCTGGTCATCAGTGATCATTCGCTCTCTATTGAATTGAGAAAGGTGGTTCTTCAAGCTCTCACGATCATGTTGCTTGACCATGAGGAGGGTGGCAGTCGGGCGTTTTCTCTTGCGGCTTCCCAGGAATCTGGTTAGAAAAAGGCAAGCTAAACATTCAAAGTTGTTGATTGTACCCATGGGAATAGTCTCGAACCATCCCCTCGCTGCCCCTTTGAGAGTGAAGAGGAAGGCCCTGCATGCCACTTCTCTGGGGTATTCGTGCAGGCTCATGTGCATCCGGTATGCTTTCAGGTGCTCGAACGAGTCTTTTCTCCCATTGTACAGATCCATCTAAGGCATCTTGAATTTTTTCGGGAGGGGTACCGTCATTACGTTTATGCTATATGGTGTTCCAAAGCTGTTGTAGAGCTGGCCGGTTATGGATGGAGCCTCAATCAACTTGGCAATTTCAGCATATTTGTCCTCAAGCTCCTTAAGCTTTGTGTGCAGCTCGCATCTTTCTTCTTCTGCCCGATCGGGAGCTTCTTCTTCCTACCAGGAACTCGCGTGTTTGCTAGAGATGTTTCACAGTGGGTTATGCGTTCTTCATTGTTCCTCCGTAGGTTCTCATTTTCTTCTGTCAGCTTCCTGATGGTTTCTTCTATTGCTGCAAGTCTGGCCTCCATTGCGTTGTCATTGAGTTCTTCTCTGCAGGTTGTTTGTGATCGCGTCGTTACTAGCTACACGTTATTTCAAGAATCCCACAGACAGTGCCTCTATTGGTGTTGTGTTCTGTGGCCTGGGCAATTCGGCAATGTCCGAACAATCCATGCTGATAAGGGAGAATGATGAACGGGCAGAAGTGCCCTAAGATCACTTCGATGCCAAAGTTAGCGAATGAGGTGAATGAGTATTAAGTGCAAGAGTAACAGAGATGAATCACTTAACTTGCGCATAGGGAGATCCCTGATTATTTATAGGGCTTGGCAAGCCCCAAACTCAGCATTCCGGGTTGATGGTAGTCATCCTTCTCATCTGTCAGGCCATCATTCCTTTTGTTGAGTTCGAGTGGATCTCTCTGCCTCCTAGATTCTGTCTCAAAGTGTTATACTCTATCCTGTGCCATGCCAACTCTCCTTTCCATCACAGAAAGATCCACTCACACTCCTGATCCGCATTTAATGCGGTGAGGGGGGGGGTCCTTACCTGGGATATGGGTGTCAGAAGCTCCAGGCACTTTTACAGAGTTTAGCATTAAATGTGTCGTGGTTGTAGTAGGTTTCGACATTAAATGCGAGATAGAGATATCTGCTTCTCTGATTATGTTTTGACTGTGATTTGACCTGCAGCGCTTGTCGCCTCTCGCCTGGTCTCTTGTCGCCTTCCATAATCTTGGGCTTGCCTCCCCTAACCTTAGGCCCATCCTTTCCTTCCGGTCCTCCTCCCGAGGTCCAGCCCGAGATCCAGTGACCTAGGTAGGAGCCCCTCTTACAAGCAACAACTTGTTTTCTGATATTACTACCACTGCAAAGTCCAACGAGATCAGCCGCAGGGCCATTCTTCAAGCCCATCAACTATGTCTTCCACGTAAACAAGCTTCCCTTATTTGACGTAAAGCAACACTTGGTCCAAGAACTTAGGATAGATATTGAAGTAATCGAAGACAAGAAATCCTTGCATTCGAATCCTCTTAGAGATAACATATATCAAGTTATGAACACCTTCAAGTTGATCAAGATGGTGGTATTGTGAGATCATTCTGCACACAACAATCCTGCCATGGCCTTCTGGAAAGTACCTGATGATCATCATGACTCAGAAGTAGATGTCAATGTCAATCTCAAGAATTATTTGGTCATCATCTTAATCTTATTTTCTTATTAGGACTTTCAATGAACATGTTCTAGTCGCATTTTTACCCCTAGAATGAATCCAAGGGAGAGAGTTTTTTCAAACCATGTCACGCATGGTCTCCATAAGAGGTACGTTTTCATGGAAGCACGATTAATAGAATAACTTTATCCCCATATGACGTCCAAACATGATTAATAAAATGTTATTTGCAATGTGTATACAACTGAATTGACCTTTTCAAAGTAGCATCCATGTCATTTTCTTCCTTATAATTGAAAGCCTCATCAAACCTTAACTTATTTTTCAATAATTCAACCTACACAATTGATTTCAAAACATCAAAAGAGAATAAAAAGATTGAACTTTGCCTGACCAGTTTCTTCTAAAATAGAGGAGTCTAGAGGAGGAGAAAAGGAAGACAATGCAGAGACAACAACTTTACCAAAATACTATATTTTTCCCAAACTAATTCCATGGACTTTGATATGCGGTAAGATTCAGGCAAAAAGAAAATGTTGTTGTTCTACAAGTTCTCTTGTTGGCTCTGGATTTTCAAAGAAACAAAATCATGAGACAGGGAAGGATGAGGTTTAGTCTCCTTAAACACGGTCATGGTATGTAAAATTGAGTTATTTTATGAAAAGAAATGAAGAAAGCAGCCATTTAATAAAGGACGGATTGGGTTAAACCAAGAGCTAGGCAAGAAACTAAATAGATATAACTCACATTTTCTTTACTTCTAGCACTTCCAACAACATAGCAATCCATCAACTTTGCAAATTGCCTGACCCACTGCACCAGATGCTGCAGAAATGAAGACATATTCTCCTTTCTTTGGAGAACAAACTTTGTGAAAACCGGCGAAAGCAGTCAAACCAGGCATACCTACAATAAAACCCAAACGCACACACAATTATTAATTGCGCCCATACATCAATATGAAGATGTAATCAAATTTGTTTTGTGCAATCTATTCAAACAACATTTACATGGCTGAATTTTCTTGGATTATTTGATATGTACAGATGTGTTTTACTTTTTCCACTTTATTAGTTAGCTTCAAGTGGAATGAACAATTTTTCAAAGTTTTGATTCAATCTTATCATGTTCAAAATAAAAGGGTCATCAGCCTATGTGTTGATCCCATCTAAAATGGGGGTCATTGAACGATAGCTAGCTCAGTTATCCGGATTCCTCTAGAGTACAAATGCAACATTGATTAATTTCTGCAGATGTATATCACTATCCTCTACATGTACTTAGGCATAATATTACCTTGAAACTATTTTAGTGCCGTTTGGAAGTTTGATTCAATTGAGATCAATTTAGTTCAATCTAATTTTAAATTAAGTCTAATATCCAAGCATCTAACTTTTAAATTATTAAACTCAACTCAACTCAAGACTTCTTTACACGTGAGACCCACAATCTTTTTCAATTTTTCATAAAAAAATCTAAACTTATCTAATTAATATCCAAACACATCCAAACACTTATTAGGTAGACTTCATAAAACTCACTCTATTATATCAACTCATTAATATTTATAAAGAATTCCATTCATCTCAACTCAACGTTCAAATGAGCACTACAAGAAAAAATAAATGAAATAATTAATTTGTTGCATCTAAAAGAGACAGAAATAATTAAAACAATTACATCCAAAAGGGACAGAAATAACCAATTCATCTCAACTCAAGTTTGTTTTGATTATTTCTATATTTTTTAGATGCAACAGATTGATTATTTATGTCCATTTTTCTTTTTGTGGGGGTCTAAACTTCTATCAGATCATGACAACGGACTGATCATGAGAGGGAAGACAATTGCAGAAAAACCTACAACAATTTGTCTGAGTATTTGTGTATGCAAAGCATAAACACGTGACATCTGCAGCATTCATTGTCATGATTAAGCACCCGATTGACTGAGTCATGACCGTATCACAACTTAACAAGAATCCCAGTATAGTAGGACAAAGGCACATCGGTGTGCTCGATTTTGAAGAGGCCTTGCGTTTCCGTAATAAGACTTGACTCTTCCCATTTGGTTGTACCCCAAACCAAGTCACCTTTCCTGAACTCTGGTTGCGTGGAATCCAGTTAATGGCTGCACTTTATGATCAAATTCAAAATAACAAAATAACATCATCCCTAATTGCAAGTTTAGTATTACAAGACTCATAGGCATATTATCTACAGGAAACGCCCTGATAATTAGTCAGAAACTAGATTTTTAAAAATTCTTTCGATCGAATCTGGCCTGTCATATTTAAGAAGGAAAAAGAAGGAAAGAGCGAGAGAGAAGAGAGAGGAATAATGCTTAAGGAGCCAGGATAAAGGTACCAAAAAGATTAGGACCCTCAACTTTCCTCATCTTGATAAGCATGTAGGGGTCACAGGACAAATAAAGGTTCTTCACCAATATCCCATTGAAGCCCTCCGGAATCTTCAGCTTCAAGGTTACAGTTCTCACACACATGTCCGATTCCTTGGGAATACCAGATACGTAGCCCTCAGTACCACCTGCTTGTTCCTCACTTCTTCACCATCACCACCGCCACCACTCGCCATTTTTACATACTCTGTCTCTCTCTGAACTTTCTGGGTTCTGTCTATTTGTTTGTGCCTGCATTTATGTTTCGATCAGTTTCGATTTATACCAAGCTGTGGCTAAGTGGCTTAGGTTCTGGAAGTTTGTGGACTGAGTATAGATGAAACGTGTGCGTCCATGGCTTGGACAACATCCATGCATGCTTAGATAATTAGTAGAAACTTGTTCTTGCGCAGCCATTTATCATATGTTGGACTTTTTTGCAACTTCCAACTGTTTTGGGAAGGAAGAGGCCTAAACTCTAGGAAAGGCCACGTTTTATTTGAGCAAAGACTGCGCCTAAAGTAATTAAGATAGAGAATAATTATATTCTCCGATTTGATTTAAAAGATCAATTTTTAATTTTTAATCTTAAAAAATAAATTTTATCATTTAAGTAATATATATATATATATATATAAAGTACATCCCGATAATAGAATAAATGTTAAAATAGGTCATAACTGTTTTTATTTTTTTCTTCCATAAGATAATTGAGCACTCGATGTTAACTATAACTTCATTCTAATTAATCGACTTTCAAAATCGCACGCAGATCTTTAACCAATCCAGATAACATATATAATCACACCATCTCTTACAACAAATCATCGTACAAAATACAAACACCCCGAGAAAGGGGTTTGAACTTTTCGGACTATACTATATAATATAATGGTTGCAAGGCCAGGCTCCGAGAAAGCCCAATGGGCTAAAAACGCCGCAGGCTCAAGCAACAAACTTACTACGTCCAATGACTTGCCACACTACTTTTTTTTTATAATTACCTGCCACTCTATCACCAACATGAATATTGTATTGGAGTGTATAAATGTTGTACAAATATTTTAAACAAGAGTAAAATTTATTATCAAAAAAGTTTTTTTTTTTTTTTTTTATGGGATCATCTGTATGTACTTACTCTTTTCAAAGAATTACACATCGTTTGCTCATTTCAGGACTGCGACTACCATTTCTTCGCTATCATTTCATTTTCATCCTAACATATGGGTTTGTATCTTTCCCCGGCCAGCCACTACAAGCAGCTGGAGGGCTGGACTAAACCAGATGATGTTCCAACAGCATGAACGCATGAAGCTTCGGCAACTTGATTCTTGTATGTTAAATTTACATCCTCCAATCTTATTCTGGAGCATGGATTCTCGGAACTGCAATTAAATTTCACAGCAACTTTCGTGGTAGATGTTCCATGTATGTCTTGGTATGTTACATCACTAATTTTTACTCCAGAAACCTGTTAAGAAAAATGATCAAACAAAACCCAAAATGTTAAACTTTAAAACATATTAATATATAATCTGGTATTTTCAAGAACATACTACAAGCAGTATGATACTCCAGTTTAAATTTGATATATATCGACGTATATCTTACCTGACCGGGACAATCTTTTTTGTCCGGACAGTAATTTTGATCGATCAGGACAGGATGACGGACATTCACCATAACAATATGTTGGAAAAGAATGTTCCTAGCAAATCCATTGCTGGGCCTTCCCCAAGACTTAATCCTCACCCCATTTTGAGTACCGGTAAAAGTAACTGTTTTAACTGTCACATTCTCCACACCGTCCTCTTTCAAGTTCTTTCCTAGACTCCCAATGCTGAACCAATTAACACAATTAACTAAAGTCATGCCCAATTTAGAATCATGTCATCATATAATATACTATATAATCATGTGAATATTGGGTGTACATTTTTAATGCATGATTTCATTATTTATACATTAATGTGTTGCGATTATATATTAATCAAATTTGGTGAAGAATGACTATTATTATTTTATTTAATTAATCACCTGATTCCATGGCCAGGTCCACATGCAACGTTCTCAATCCATACGTCAGTGGTACCAGGGCCAATTGAGATGCAATCATCACCGGTCCGGATCTTGGTCTTGAGGATCGTGACGCCCGAGGAAGATTCTATGTGAATTCCGTCGGTGTTAGGACTGTCGCCGGAGGCGATGACCTTGACTGCTTGCATTGTCACGTTTTGGCAGCCATAGACGACGATGTGGAACATCTGACTGTTTAGGGAGGTTAATCCGCTGACCACGATGTTGTTCGAGTTTCTAAATTGTAGCGTCTGCTTGCATACACACGCAAAAAAGGAAATTTGGACATTCCCGTAATTAGTTCTAAAGCATGCATGCATGCATCCAATTAATTAATTTACTGATATTAAAAAAACAAGAAAGAAACGGCAAAATTGTCCTTCAAACATACCGTTGCTCCTTTGGGGCAAGTACTATTGCCTGAGGATTTGCAAGCCCACAAACTTTTGCCTTTGGCATCAAGACTCCCACCAGATACGGTAACTCCATTAACCTGCGTGAACAATATCCAGTCAGCGCCATTTCCGAGAACCCGATAGTCGGATGGTGCCACGAGCGTGCCGTCGATGCGGATCTCGATGTCACTGTTCTTGCATGGCCCTCTGAAAGTCACCCCGCGCAGATAGAATCTCCCTGTCGGCACGTAAATGGTGGCTGGCTTTGCCGAGGCACAAGCTCTTGTCCATGCAGTTACGAAAGCCTTGGTTGAGTCTGTCTTGCCGTTTGCTTTGGCTCCCAAACTGACCACATTGTACGTCACTGTATCAGAGGACAAGCCCACTGAGGAGTAGAAGAAGACTGAGACAAGTGCAATAACAAGAGGACAGCTAATTCTGTGGTTTGCCATTTCGGTTTCGATATAAAAAAATATGGCAAGCCGTTTTGTTTGTTTGTGTTTCTGTCTGTCTGTGTGAGAGAGCTAGAAAGAAAGACAGAGAGAGAAAGATAGTGGATAATTTAGGGAGCTGGATTAGGAGTTGAGGGATATGGTGATGAGGGAGTTGAACGGTTTGAGATGTATTTATAGGATTTGAAATGCATGTTATTTTTCATGTACAACATCGATCACCAAATTAGCTTTACACGCAAAGGTGAGCCAAACTTTGGAAAAATATAATTAAATTGTTTACGTAATTTTTTTTTTTTTTTTTGTAATCCCTTCTTTTCCGAAATATCCATGATTACGTGGGAGTATGTATATGTAGCTTGCATTCATGGATTTTGAATGCTGCAATTGTTTAATAGGAGCCGGAGCATCCAACGAGTAAAAAATGGACAAAACCTAACCTTTCTTCTAAAATATATGCCTTTACATTACTCTATCTATATATAAACATGCATAGCGCCCCTATGTTTCAGCTCTAGTGTATGTTGTTTTACTCTATATATTCTAATATGAATTGTGCAGGAATCTAGTACTGCAGTTTGAAGCAAATTAATCATCAAAAAAACCGGAAGCCAAAGTCTTCACAATTGGCTGCATGCATGCATGTGTTCTTTTTATAATCGTATGTTCCTAAAAGTGAGATTGGTTTGGGGAAGACTCCATTTCTGGCGATCGAGGGAGCTGGATGAAGAAAACAGACAGACAAAAGTGGATATATGGCTAGTTAGCTAGGGTTTTGATCATAAGTGAATTCTCATGCCCCGATGGATCAGGAGCTCAAACTCAAAAAGATGGAAATAATTAATTAAGGACCTGGACTGCAGACTGATGCAGGTACGTACGGCGTACGTGTAACGTGGAGGTTGCTTAATTGAGATGTGATCATGTGAGAATTCGAAAGGTTTGTTACTTTAAATTAGGCAATAAGGGAATGGTCCATGCGAATGCACGTTCGGTATTTTCGTCAACCACTAATTGCTTAGATTGAAATAAAACGAAGACAAAATATAATTAGTATGCTAATTAATGATCATGAGATAAACTACTACTAATTAATTTAGCCATTACTTTTTCCTAACCCATTAGTCTACATGCATGAATCCCATGCGATCGAGAGAATAAGTGTGATTATAATGGCCGTAAAAAGATCAAACTGGATCGAATCTGTTGGAACAGATGGAGAATCGGTCCAATTTATATATGGACCGAATTATTCCAATCTCAGTTTAGAGGATTTCTTTTCCTGAACTGGATCGGACTGGATCGAGCCCCTCGCCATATATATATATATGTATATATAAATAATAGTATATAAATTATAATATTAATATTAATATAGATTAATATAATAACATATTAATATATAATATATATTAACATATTATAATTTATAGTAGTTGATTAGTTGTAATATAAAAATATAATTTACAATATATCTAATATCTATATAGAATATTAGTAATAACTTATAAGTAATAAGTGTATTATTATTATTTAATATATTATTATTAATTTATCATTATTTACTAACATATAAATACATAATATACTAATGTAATAGTGTTAGTAGTTATAGTTTACTAACATACTTAATATATAATATATACTCTTATAATATTAACATATAAGTAATAAATGTATTATTATTTTTTAATATATTATTATTAATTGGGCTTAAAATAATTAAATTTAGGCCAAGAAAATATATTTGATCATTGCAAAATTTTATATTAAATTTAACCCCTTAAATCATATGGGATACTCCTAGACCGGACCGTCCCTAAATTTAGAATTGAACCAAACTGGTATAAACCGAATAGAAATTCGGTTCGATCCAGGGTGAGAGAATTCTTAGATTGAATAGAACTGGTTCACAAATTTTACAAATCGGACCGGACCATTTATACTCTTAAGTGTGATCATCAATGATCATATATATTGTGGAAGCTACTGAATGTCCCTGCCTGCTCTCAACGAAGTCGTTCGTCAAGAGATGATGATCATATTATTGCATTAAACTATTAACCATATTTGTTAATAATTTCAACCATGATCTATATAATATATATGATCACCAAACAGTGTATATATATATAAATTCTTTTCAATGATTGCACACATGACATGTATATATATATAATTCAAATCCTTGAAGATCATGATGAGTGACAAATAAGAGAATGATTTTATTTTTATCTTGTTTACTTGTAACTCATGAGGCTCCGCTTCTGCATTAATTAATGTTGCCTGACTTGGCTTGATCGATCACATAAATGGATGTTCATGATGAGCAACCAAATGACAAAATTTCCTGCATGCACTTCCGCGACATCCATTCACAATGACCCAAATGTACTGCTCCTGGCTGTTGTAGTACTGCACCCCTTCTCAAAACAGTGAGAATTATGGCAGTTTGTTTAATTTGCGTGCTTTGGCTTGCATCCTTGTCCGTTCATTGGGCAAGCTTAGCTAGCTTACATTTATTATTTAAAAAAAAAAACTTAATTAATAAAAAGATTATTTAAATTATTAAATTAAAATTAAGTGAATTATTGATATAGATCATGTAACTAACTGATCAATAAAAAAATATTTTATATGATCAATAATAATAAATTAGATAAAATTACATTATTAATTTATAATATAATTAATAACTATATCATTACAGAAAATTGAGTATCTGTCAACGTGATTATTTGTTACAAAAATTAATAAAAAATAATTATTTTGACGAAGAATAATTAGTTACGAATATCTAATTTTTTTTATAGTGTATATAAATATAGTATATTAAATTATTAAAAATATATATAAAAGTTAGGTCCCGTCCGGTCGAATTCAAAATTTATAAAATCTGAGACTGGATCAAAATTCAGACCGAATTCCTTACGTCCCTAATTTTGGGCTTTATTTCAGATTTTCTTTGCATGCAACATTAATTAATCAATCTAAAAAATCTGAGGCTTAAATGACATAATTTTTAACTTTTAAAATAAAGGTATGGAATTTGAAATCTCCTCTTGTAAATATATAATAAAAAAAAACATTAAATAATTTAATTAGCGGATTGGTTGGCCAGCTAGGCATGTGATCACTGGTGCCGACATTCACGCACATCACCGATCACCACCATGCAGGATCTTCAAAATTCAAATATTTTTCTGTTATGAACTGCACGGCCCTATTTGGTTACCTAGATGAGATTAAAGTTTTGTTTGGATGTTTAATTTTCATTAATTTAATTTTTTTTATTATTATAATTTTTTATATATTATTTTAAATTTTTATATGAAATATAATAAATAAATTAACTTTTTCAAATTTTATAACGCTTATAATATTAAAAAATAATATTTATAATAATATATTATTTAACTCAATTCAATTTAATTTAACATCAACACAGAATAAACTATTTGATTTGAATTTGTGGATTTTATGATTTTCAGCGACCAAATGCCAATCAAAAAGTTATTTTTATTTCATCTATAAAATTTTAAACTTATCTATAACATTCTCTGGCATAAATAGAAACAAACAGTAATTTATAACATGATCAGTGTTCAAATAATAAAAAGCAAACCTTTCATTTTTAGGATGCACCAACTAATCAAATATAAAAAAAAAATTAAAATTATCTTATCTCATTATCTAAAATATATTTTTATTATAAATTATCTCATCTCATTCGTCGAAAGTTACCATTTGTCGAAAATTTCATCTCATTTGAATTTCTTACATAACGCAATACGACCTACATGTTCTACCAAAAAAAGTACTTGGGTTTTTTTTTTTTCAAATGTCAAAACATATAAATTTCAAACGTCAAAAGTATTTGGGCCAGTTTGTTTGGGATATAAAATTAAAAATTTTAAATTCATCTCAAATTTATTATCATATTTTTTTAAATTTTTATATAAAATATAATAAAAAATTATAATTTTTTTAAATTTAAAATTTTCCTTTTTAAATTCTCATATAAAATTAATATTAAAAAATATATTACAATAATATTTTATTAATATTTTTAATTTTTATCTCAACTTTTCTTATCGTAACTCTAACAATTCTGATGAGCTGATCTTTCATCCTCCTTGTCGTAAGGCACGTGCGTACGTACCAAGAATTAACTGCAATTCCTTTAGCCTTGGGCACAAATATACACACGTACATATATCATCACTAATTGGCCGGTTGGATTAATTAGCATGTCAACAAAAGTACGTACGTACATGATCAGTAGCCACCAATATTATGCTAATTAACTTATATACAATTAAAGCATATATATATATATAGAGAGAGAGAGAGAGAGAGAGAGAGAATACTGGCCGTTAATTAATTATAAAGTCCATATGCATGAAATTCCATCATGAACTGCCGAAGTTGAGAACATGACTTTGGGGTCAAACCAATTAATTAGGACCCTGATCATCATGATCAGCCGGATTTTAATATGATGTGGTCTCAATTTTCACACCAATTAGATTAAACCATATATACTAGCTAGTAATATTTCCAAGTAATTTAATTAAGCACTAATTGTGATGAGGGCTTTCCTTTAATTGCAGACCGACTAGCTTTCACTCACTACAACATATTATAACTTTTACCACGAGTTTTTTTTTTCATGACATTTTGTGGTGGAAAAAAGTAACTTTTTACTACTAAATTGGATGGTGGAAATAAACACTAATATTTTCCCATGAAATACTTGTGACCGATAATGTTTAATGGCAAAAAACTTTTTTCTATGACGTTTGTAGTTCTTGCAACCAATCTATTTCATGGAAAATAAATATGGGCAGCCAATGAGCCTTTAGTGAAAAAATACTTATTGTGACGAGTTAAATTGCCATTTTACTGTAAAATAAAGTCGCTGCAAAAAGTATTTAATCTCTTTGAGAGATCTGCGTGGCTTATTTGTTTTTGTCACGAATAAACAACTAATTCCCACGAATTGTACTCGCCGCAAAAGAATCACCATATTAGGGCCCCACGCATTATTTCTCTCTGCTCCTTCACCCAAATTAAAGCCCCATAAATTCTTCGAGAAACCAACCCCTCGCCGGCGACCCCTTACCACCTTCTCCCCCTTGCCCTTGGCCAACGGCTCAAACCCCCAACCCCCTGCCCCTAACCACTGCCCGCCCCCCTTACAACGGCTACTACTTCTACGACTTCATCTAAACCTATTGGGAACCCTAGGTTGAATTACAAGGGAGGTCTAGGGCAGCTCTTGTCATGCGACTGCTAGCTCAGAACATCCCCCTCACGGTGTCGATTCTGGCGTCCCCCTCCCCCCCGAGCACGAGTTGTTCCACAAAACCTTAATCTGGCCATTACCGTTCATATCTACTTGTCGTTCTCTCTCCTTGATTGTAACACGGTATGTCTTCTCCCTTGGTTTGATCTCTCCATTGATGGTTATTCTCCATTGATGGTTTGATCTCTCTTTCTGAGTTTATTCCTCTATTATTTTTTTGTGGAAATTTCGAATGTAGCTTAGTCGTTCTTTACAATTTTTGTGACCATATGAAAATGTAAAATCGTTTTGAATTTTTTCTAGGTTTTGTGACCATATATTTCTCCATATTTTTATGATTTAGAAGGGTCTTGTTGAAATTTACAATGAAAAATTTTGAGAAAGGTGAAACTTGTTGTTTTAGGGTTTTGCAATTATAGTTGACAAGGTGCCTCTCTCTCGCTCTGTTTTGCGATTATAGTTTATTTTATTTCATGTTGATTTAATTTTTTTCTTGATTTGTTTTACCATTGTGTTCTATTTCGTTGCGGATGAAATGTATATAGATGAAAATATTATGTTTGGATTTTGATGAAATGTTGGAGGCTAAAATTATAGGTTTGTTTTAGAGATAGAAATGATAATGAATTGTGTCTCAGCTTATTGAAACCTTTTCGTTGAGTAATGGTTCGGTTAGGATTTATGTTTTTTAATTGATAACCATTATTACAACATATTCTGATCACCTATTGGAAGATTTTCAATTTATAGCTACTTTAGCAAGTTTATGAGCAATTGAATTGCCCTCCCTATTAATGTGACTCACTATACATGCTTCCAATCTTGACATTGCAGATTGAATCTGTGATGAGCATTCCATAGTGGCTTCCATTCTGTTTTTGGAATTCAAATCATTAACCACTATTTTTGAGTCTCCTTCAAGTATTACTTTCCTCATACCTAGATCTAGAGCAAAATTTGTAGCTGTTCAAGATGCTATGGCCTTTGCTATAATAGTGAATTTTTCTTTTTGATCGGTAAAAATGAATCATATTAACAAAAATAGGTAAAAAGCCAATTACACAAGAAAAGCCCTAGCTAGATAGAGACAATGATATAACACAGTGATTATGCTTTGATTTGATTACATAATCAGTTTTAACTAGATGACAATGACATATATTTTTTTTGGTAGGTATTAAGAGATATTTTACTCCAAGATGACATATTGTAATAGGATGAAAATACCATTTTATCTGTATTTCAAAAATATCTAAGATTTTATTATACTCTTTGGAGTTGACTAATGGAGTCTAGAGATGTATCATACCTGGTTCAAAGACAAGGCCTTTGGCCCAACCCTTTGGTCTAAAGTAGCCACATGTAGATGTAGGTCTGGGAACAAGGGCTTCACTTTTGTTTTATCTTTTGAAAGAAACAGAACTTCTCTTACTTGAAAGATTAAAAATAGAACTTCATTGCTAGTCAATAGTTTATTTAATATTGGAGTTTTTCATTTTCCTTTTTGGGTTCATCTTTTTTCTGAAATTTTGTTTATGTTTATTTGATTACAAAGTATGGAAGAAACTGAGTACCACTGCAAACGTTACAGATTTCAATTCACAAACTATTGTTCCTCTCCTATTATGAGCATCCCTATATTTAAAATCATCATTTATCTCAAAGTGTGAAATATATAATTAAATCAATATAATATAGAGTTAAAGTTTGAATCTGCGACCTTTGAAGCATATTTTGTGAAATCATCACTTGTTCTAAATTTTTTCTTTGATTATACAGATGCTTTGTTTAAATATTTGTAACCTTGTTATGATATAATGGATGCTAAAATGCCAAAATTGTTCAGATGTATGGTTCGGCCTTTTGTTGTAACCTTGTTCACATGTATGCTAAAATGTCAATATTATTTTATCCTTACTGCCTTATGGTATTTATTGCCTCTTGTCATTTATTTTCATTTGTACCTTGCTTTTCTAAATATATGGTGTGCTTCTTGATGCTTCCAATTATAATCCTAAAAAGCTTGGTTTTGATAGTTAAGTTTCAGATGTTCTGCCAACTCTTATTTTCGTTTTTCCCTACTATCTTAAGAATATTCTTTTGCAATTATATATGGATATTGGTTGTATCTTTTGCTTCTTAATACCTAATTGAATGCCTGTGCCTTATCTTAAAAGGGACTCCTTCTAGAAGGCTTCTTCTGGATACCTTCTCTGGCCGGTCCAACCACCACTGCTGCTTGACAAAATGGCAGTGGTATCTCTTGGCTTTTCCCTTTTGTAGTGTCTAATTTCAAATATGAAACCTCTTGCTCTCTTATTCAAAAACTATATATTTCAAAGAATTTGAAAGGAATTAAGTTTTATACAATCCTTGTGAACTTTTTGCGGAAACCGTGTTATATATGTTTTTCATTTTCCTCCATTATTTCCAATCTTCTATGGCCAGTTTAGTTTGAAACTTTTTCTCATTTTGTGGACTAGCTGGTAGTTCTAAGGTTTCTTGCATTAGGTATTAGTTGCATCTTAGTTTTTAAATGATCAATGATTAATGGTTAATTTCCATTGGTCACTTCATATTTTTTCAGGATAGTCATTCACCCATTGGATGGTTGGATACCTTGGCATATCTTATTTTGCATGTGCTGTTGGCTCTCTCATAGTACATCTCTGTCCAGATTATGCAGTCATCACAGGTAAGTTATTACCCAGGTGTTTCAGCCACTACCTCTTATCCTCTACTAGTGCCATCTCTATCAAGCATTTTATAGTTATCTGATAGTATAAAGAAAATAATTACTTAGGAGAAAATCCCGATAATGGAGGGGAATGCTTGCAAAATTAAGGTCATATTTGGTTTATTTCAGTTCTTTAAAAAAAAATAAAAAAGAAAAAAAACCAAATATTTATTTTCTTTAGACTACCAGATAATTTAATCACATATTCATAATCTATAATTGTAAACCTTTTAAGGTCTCTATGTTGGCTTTCCCCAAAAATGGATTAGTCAAGCTTGGAAACAAAAGCAAATGGTAGGCTTTATTTTGTTCTTTTATCTGTGACTGGTTGAAAAAAGGAAATGATATTACAATAGTGTTCATTGAGTAATGATATTACAGTAGTAAATGCAAATGGTGTTCAATTACATGTTGTTACTTCAAAATTATGAAGGGATAAGTTCATAATTGTTAAGATTATTAGTTTAATGCATGGTGAACATTATCATGGTTTAAAACTGACCAACTAATACTTTCATCACCACTGTTTGACATATACAACTTGGAGAAATAGCTGTACAACCTCAATATGGATTAATTCCAGTCAAGGAAGAGTTGGTGGAGAGCAAGGGCAGACTTCAGATGCTATTTGGAAAGTACGGCACCAACCATGTGTTTCATATGATTGTGGGTAAGAATCATGCTTGCTCTTTCAGCCCATTTTCCGCTTATGTCTTCAAATGTCCAACAAACCCAATGGTTCCATGTTTTTTAATCCATTCAATATGTTGCTTCCCATTTGCATAATCTTAGTTTTTAAAAAGACCAAAGACATTGCCTTATGGTATAAGATAGAGAAACACTTTGAGAATATGGCAATGAATTATTAGCTGTTACCAGAAATATTAAGACTAAAATAGAAATTAATTAAAAGAATGAAGAGTTAATTGTCTCTAAAGACAAATTAATTATATATTCCCTAGAACATAAGGTTACTAAAAATCATGAATTACATCTCAGATTTATCAAGGAAAAGCAGCCTTTAATTTCCATGTTTCAACCTGAAAGTGCATATCATATTATGGACCTAGAGTTTCTTAGATTTTCAAATGGGTCTATGCAGGGATGAAAATGTCATTAAAATGATTCTCAACTCTATTAGTTAGTTGGAAACAAATGAGTGAATCTTTCTAAGTTATGATTAATCATGGGCAACTACATGTTCAGTATATGTAAACTTTTTAAAAGATTAGTAACTAAACAAACTTAATAACTCATAATCATTAAAACTCAGATTGCATATAACAATAAACTTAGATTGCATATAATTGTTTAGGCTATTGCTTTTAACAATGGCAATCAAGCTCCCTTTTTTCTCTCATCTTGCATGTTACAATTATAGGGAATGTGAAAGTTAATGCGGTTAGGGTGCCGCTTGTTTCCTCACATGTTGAAATGGAAATGTAATTCTTGAAAATTGTTGTAAAGTATGGGGCTCACACGGGTTGTGGAGATATCAAATCTTACACAAATTGAAATGATAAATGGCTCTAGTTCTATTGGACACATGTAACCTTGCATTTTATCATGATTTAGGTAAGTGATAGTTCACATGGTTTATAAGAACCATATATAGTTACCATTGTAGAAATCAAGCTTATTCTAAAGCATGATTAAATTTTCAAAACTTGAATGCCACAAAATAGTATAGCCACGACACTTTATAATATAATAGTGAATTTTTTCTTTTTTTTTTTTAAATTTGAGAAGAGTGTGGCTGATGCATTCTTCACATTAAAATAAACACTAGTCTTATAATATGCAAACTAGCAGTACTTGCATTCCATCATGCAAATTAATGTAGGGCATGTAGGATTGCGTCTATTATCGCCAAGCTCAACAATTACAGTATGTTCAGTCCTACATCATTTTGGCTAGTGGAATTTTTTATTTTTACTCCACTTTGTATCTGTATATGCTATATGCAATAATGATGTGTTAAATAAATAAATTTTAAACACAAGTGTGCTACAACAATTACCATTACAAGCTTCTCAACCTATTATACTCCATTCACCTAAATAAATTGAGCTTGACAAATATTTTTTTTAGTTGTGTCAAGTAACATTCAAGCATTTCTCATTAGTGGAGCAGAATGCATGTTTCTTTCTAGCAATTTAGAGAAAAATAAAGTATCATCACATTCAACTACAATAATCTGTTCATATTTACTACTTGTATTTTATATTTGTTGTTGGAACAATTCCATTTCTCTCTATCTGATTGGATATGTAAAGAAGGTAGAAGATTTTATGAGTTGGTAATAGGATCTGTTACATGGTAACATATATGTAAACAGGGAAGGTAGCTTGGTTTCACTTTTATGTAAATAAATTTGGGAATATGATCATGGTTATGTATGTTGTCAATTTCAGGTTATTAAGCCTTTTGTGGTTGGACACTCTTTAAATTTATTATTTGAATCTAGTCAATTGTGCTTGGTTGATGAATTTATTATTTGAATCTAGTCAATTGTGTTTGGTTGATGAGATTGCTTTGGTTTAAGAATTCAGTATTGAGAAAAAACTTTTTCCCACCAACATTGTCATTGCTATAGTAAATTTGTCACCATTGTCTTACAACTAATAGAATTAGTGTGAAAGAAGTATTTTCCACGATAAATATGGTCACTATAATAGTTTTTCTGACGAACACAACCATGGGAAGTACTTATATTAGAAGTTGTTGATTAATTTTCACAATTCCAAATCATCTAAAAAATTATTTTCTTACAATATAAGTCGTCGGTATAACATTATTTTCTCGAAAGTGTTCGTGGATAAAAAATATTTCCAACTAATCATCTTCATAGAAAAATGTTCTCTTGCACTATAATGACATTTATAGAAATATTATTTGCCACGAAATTTGAATATTATAGCCATAAAATCAGGTGGTGGGAAAAAGGTAGAGTTTTGCCACGAAACTAAATTTTGGTAGGTCAAATCTTATGTTCATGAATTATATGCCACCAACATTCCATCACCCAATTTGGTAGAAAAAAAAAATTTTTTTCACTTAATATATATTTTTTCCACTATAGACCTTGGCGGCAAAAGATCTAAAATCTTGTATTCCCTGCATCCTATGCTCATGCGTATTTTTTTCTCCGTGATGAATCTATTGCTTAACTTGGGCTAATTGACTAGCTGCGTATTGTCTTTCTAATCAATTTTCTTGTGCATAAAATAATATTTTAAGGCTGAAGATATCGGAATCTTCGCTCAAAACTTTTATAACTGAGAGGGCAATTAATCAACAACGGAGCCATACTTGTCTATGTTCGGACAAAGAGTACTAAACAAGAGCTTAGCCGGGGCATGGTTAAGCTCCTATAATGGTTTTGGGCTAGCTGCACCCTGCAGGCTTGGAATAGATATGGTTTTTTTTTTTTTTTTCTCTAAAGCTGGAATAGATATGTTAATTAGAATACGTATTACTGTACCCGGTTTATAAGCTGGGCTTGGTCAGAACTTTTGGACTTTTAACGAAAAAACAATTATATGTTGCAAGTTACCAATAATAATACAAACCGTCATAAATTATGCAAATATTATTTAATTATTTTAAAAAAGAGTAGAATTTATTATTAAAAATTATTCTTTTATTATATACATTACATATTTAATTACTTTTTTTTAAATAAATTGTATAACATTTGCATATTTTATAATTGTAAATATAATTTAATTATATGAAAGAAGATTAATGGTTGATAACCTGAAACCTCCGCTCTTCCTCATAGTTGAATGCATCATCAAAAGTACCCAACTTATTCTTCAATAAGTCAACCTAATTTATAGCACATAGAAAATGAGAGTTTTTTTTTAATTAACTAATTTTTATTCATGAATAACTTGAAAAATAAAAGAAATGTAATGAACGAACGAAATTATCAGCCACCTCCTATCCCACCACTAAATTATGCGAATAACCCCACCACTATTATTTTAAATTTCGCATAGTGACTTGCATAGTGACTTGCATAGTAATTTCAAAGCCTATAAATAGGGGCTTCAGTTGTAATGAAATTCATAAGAAAATATAGAGAGAGAAAGAAAGTTTCAGTTCTTAAGAGTTCTAGAGAGAATTTCTTATTTCTCTTTTGTAATAGTAGTTTTCTTTCTTTAGTTTTATAACACGTTATCAGCACGAGATTCTACCGATACTGAAGCTAGTGGTCTTCTACTTCAAGTAAGTTTTTCAATATATTATTTACAGTCCTTGAGATAAATATTAAAAGTAATATTGCTAAATATTACTTGATAAAATTTTATTTTTATTCTCATGATAATGTGAATATATTTCTTAAATTCACAGATTTATTTTTGTAATATAATGTCAAATATTGAGATTTATTACTATTGACATTTCTGAAAAATGTTATTTATCCAAAATCCTTGATGAGATCTATTTGGATATGATGATGAACTTGAAAGATACAATCATAGAAGAAAACCATGTGTCTCTGAAGGACCGTGCTGTGTATCTCATGATGAAAAATCATCTTACTGTGTGAAATGAATTAAGAGAGTGATATAAGCACCAAAAGATGTAATCTTCTCAAAAGATCATTATGATTTATTGCACCTGAAGTTGCAAGATTTTAAGAGTGGTATTGAATATTCTGCACTCTTTAAAATCAGCTCAATATTAAAATTATACAGTGAAAATGTCACTGATGATGATATATAAAAGAAGACATTATTTTTCATACCTCGAATGTGCTCCTGCAGTAGCAATATCGAGAGTGAAAGTTCAACAAATATTCTGAATTTTTGTTTTGTCTTCCAGTGATTGAGCTAAATAATGAATTTTTGTTACACCAGTTACGTCCTATTAATAATATCGAATTTACACAATTCCTAGAAGTGAACGGTGCATCATTTCAAAGGAATTAAGGGCGTAGACGTGGTAGAAAATTTATAAAAGTGTTGGTCCCAAAAGTGACAACACTAAAGATGATAAAAAATATATCGTATCACCAGAAGTGATCCAACTTAGAGAAGGATAAAGGCTCTCAGAATAATTCTTAATAAAAAGATGAAGATGTTTGTCATAGATGTAATATGACTAAACAGTAGTTACGTACCTATTGTACGGCCAGACACTTAGCTGATTTATATCAAGTTTTTATTAAAGAAAAGAATAAAGTGTATGAAATAAATTTAGTAGAACCATCAGATGATTTATTAGATTCAGTAGATGTAGACGTTACTCATCTTGATGTATCTGATTTCTTTAATCATCGTGAAGGTAGTATTGAATACTTAATTGGAGATGGAAGTGTTTCACTCAATTAATGTATTTTCTTTCTATCAGGAATAAAAGTTTTTGTATATTTTGTAAAATCATGGATCACATTGATGAGCTTTTTATCTCTGAGTTGAATGATAAAGATATATGTCTAGCTGACAGTACTACAACTCATACAATTCTCAAAGAAAAGAAACATTTTCAAAATCTAACACTAAGTAAAGCCTATGTCCATACCATATCAGGTTCATCGGATTTAATTGAGGGCTACGGAAGAGCTTATATTGTGTTGCCTAATGACACCAAATTTTGTATTGATGATGCTCTATTCTCTTCACAATCCAGAAGAAATTTATTGAGTTTCAAAGATATACGTCGTAATGATTACCATATTGAAACGACCAATGAAGGCAGTAAAGAACATCTTCTTATTACTAAAATAATATCGGGCCAGAAGCTCGTATTAGAAAAACTGCCTGCTCTATGTTCTGGATTGTATTATACAAAAATGAGAACAATTGAATCATATGTGGTAATGCACCAGAAGTGCATTGACCCTAAAATATTTATGACTTGGCATGATCGCCTTGGACATCCGGGTTCTATAATGATGAGACAAATTATTGAAAATTCGCATGGGCATCCCTTAAAGAATCAAAAGATATTTCTACCCAATGAATCTCCGTGCTCTGCATGTTCTCAAACTAAGTTAATTATCAGACCATCTCCCTCAAAAGTCATTGTTGAATCTCCATCCTTTTTACAAAGGATTCACAGAGATATATGTGAGCCTATTCATCCATCAAGTGGACAATTTATATATTTTATGGTTCTAATTGATGCATCTAGTTGATGGTCACATGTTTGTCTTCTTTCCACTAGAAATGTTGCATTTGCTAGACTTCTTGCTCAGATAATTAAACTACGAGCACAATTTCCTGAGTATCCGATTAAGACCATTCGATTGGATAATACAGGTGAATTTTCATCTCAAGTTTTTGATGATTATTGTATGTCAATAGAAATAGATGTTGAATATCCTGTTGCCCATACACACACACAAAACGGTTTAGCTGAGTCTTTGATCAAAAGGCTTCAACTAATCGCTAGACCTTTACTTATGAAATCAAGACTACCTATTTCTGTTTGGGGACATGCTATACTTCATGCAGCATCTCTAATTCGTATTAGACCATTTGCATATCATAAATATTCTCCATTACAGCTTGCATTTGGTCAACAACCAAATATTTCTCATCTTCGTACTTTTGGATGTGCTGTATATGTTCCAATTGCACCTCCACAACGTACAAAAATGGGCCCTCAACGTAGACTTGGGATATATGTTGGTTTTGATTCTCCATCCATTATTAGATACCTTGAACCCCTTACAGGGGATACGTTTAAAGCACGCTTTGAGAATTGTCATTTTGACGAATCAAATTTTCCGTTAATGGGTAAAGAAAAGTCGGTGCCTGAAGCACGACAAGATATTACTTTGGATAATAAGACCCTATCTCATTTTGATCCTCCTACAAATGAATGTAAACGGGAAGTTCAAAAGATTATTCATTTGCAAAATGTTGCAAATCAGTTACCGGATGTATTTACTGACACTAAAGGTGTAGTAAAATCTTATATTCCTGCTGTTAATACTCCAGTAAGGATTGAAGTCCCTGAAGGACAAATTGTCAAAGCAGCAATAGGTGAATCTAAAATACGTCTGAAGCGTGGAAGACCTATTGGTGCAAAAGACAAAATTCCCAGACGGAAAAGAATACAAAATGAATTTGGTGTTCCTGAAGAACACGTACCTACAATACAGGCTACAAATATAATTGGTGCTCCTAAAGAGCTTAAATCTTCTATTCCAAAACTTCTTGAAGAGGAAACTCTTGAAGAGTATAAATCTCCTAAAAAGGGACCTCCTGAAGAGGTGTGTCATGAAATGTTTTCTCCTGAAAAGGAACAGGTACCTGAAAATAATGAGATCTCAATACATTTCATGAAAACTGGAGAAATTCTGGATAGAAATAAAACTGTTGTCGACAACATATTTTTATATAAAATGGCTCTTGATATTACCAGAAATAATGAAAAAAGTGAGCCAAAAAGTATCGAAGAATGTCGACGTAGAAATGATTGGCCAAAATGGAAAACAGCTATCGAAGCTGAATTAAATTCGCTAGCAAAACGAGAAGTATTTGGACCTGTTGTCCAAACACCAAAGGGTGTAATGCCTGTTGGATATAAGTGGGTATTTGTACGAAAACGTAATGAGAAAAATGAAATTGTGCGATACAAAGTACGACTTGTTGCACAAGGTTTCCTGTAGAAACCCGTGATTGATTATGAAGAAACATACTCTCCCGTTATGGATGCAATCACATTTAGATTTTTGATTAGTCTGGTTGTTACAAAAAGATTAGAAATGCGGTTGATGGATGTGGTCACTGCATATTTATATGGATCCTTAGACCATGACATATATATGAAAATCCCTGAAGGATATAAGATGCCTGAAGCATCTACAAGTACATCTAGAAATATGTATTCAATCAGACTACAAAGATCTTTATATGGGTTGAAACAATCCGTACGCATGTGGTATAATCGCTTAAGCGAATATCTATTGAAAGAATGATTTGAGAATAATTTTATATGCCCATGTGTTTTTATTAAGAAATCAGAATCCGGATTTGTCATTATTGCGATTTATGTTGATGATTTAAATATTGTGGGAACTCCTGAAGAGATCTCAAAAACCACTATATATTTAAAGAATGAATTTGAAATGAAAGATCTTGGCAAAACAAAACTTTGTCTCAGCCTGCAGATTGAGCACTTGCCAAATGAAATTTTTATTCATCAGTCCATGTATACTGAGAAAGTCCTAAAGCATTTTTATATAGACAAATCTCATCCTCTGAGTACTCCAATGATTGTTCGAACACTTGATGTGAAAAAAGATCCATTCCGTCCTTGTGATGACGATGAAGAAATTCTTAGTCCTGAAGTACCATATCTCAGTGCAATTGGAGTTTTGATGTATCTTGCAAATTGCACTCGACCAGATATTACATTCTCAGTTAATCTGTTTGCAAGATATATTTCTGCACCAACTCGAAGGCATTGGAATGACATTAAACATGTCCTTCGTTACCTTCATGGTACGGTTGATATGGGATTATTTTATCAACGTGGTTCAAGTCCAGAATTGATTGGGTATGCAGATGCAGGTTATCTTTCAGACCCACACAAAGGTAGATCTCAAACTGGATATTTATTTACTTATGGAGATACTGCCATATCATGAAGATCTGTTAAGCAGACACTATCTGCTACTTCTTCAAATCACTCAGAGATCATTGCTATTCATGAAGCAAGTCGAGAATGCATTTGGTTCAGATCAGTTATTCAACATATCTAGAAAAAGTGTGGACTTCTATGATCAATAATAGCCCAACAATCTTATATGAAGATAATACTGCTTGTATCACTCAAGTCAGAAGAGGATATATCAAAGGTGATAGAACCAAACATATTTCACCTAAATTCTTTTATACTCATGAACTTCAAGAGAAAGGTGAAATTGATGTCAAGCAGATACGATCTAGTGATAATCTGGCAGATTTATTCACAAAGGCATTACCAACTTCCACATTCAAAAAGATTGTGCATAACATTGGAATGCGAAAACTCAAAAATCTTTTGTCATGCACTTTTCAGGGGGAGTAAATGTGCTGATTGTACTTTTTTTCCTTCGCTGAGATTTTGTCCCACTGGGTTTTCCTCTACAAGGTTTTAATGAGGCAATCTTAAAGTACTTGTGGATACATAAGAAGACTGTACTCTTTTTCCTTCGCCATTGGTTTTTCTTCCCACTGGGTTTTTACTTGGCAAGGTTTTAACGAGGCAGATTCCTTATTGGCGGTCATTCAAGGGGGAGTGTAATGAACGAACGAAATTATCAGCCGCCCCCTATCCCACCACTAAATTATGTGAATGATCCCACCACTATTATTTTAAATTTTGCATAGTGATTTGCATAGTAATTTCAAAACCTATAAATATGAAATTCAGTTGTAATGAAATTCATAATAAAATATAGAGAGAGAAAGAAAGTTTCAGTTCTTAAGAGTTCTAGAGAGAATTTCTTATTTCTCTTTTGCAATAGTAGTTTTTTTTCTTTAGTTTTATAACAAGAAAAGAGTTTTATTATGTTTAGTTATTTTTGGGTACTGTTTGGGAACTCTACTCACATGTGATTAAAATATTTATTTTATTTATAACAACAAAGTGGATTGAAGACTACGTGGCAGCAATCTTGTGTCCACACAAGCAAAACCATGCAGTAGACGACAACTACAAAAACTAGGGAATGTAAAGTGTCATGCATGAAATCCATGTTGATTTGAATTTACTCGGCAAATATTTTAAAATTCTAAAAAACAAGAGGCAAATGATATGGTACAGAAAATTTCTTATGATAGTTAAGGTAGTTAAAGAAGGTAAAATCGAAAGCATTTCACCATAAAAAAGCCTATCTTGAAGTAAACATGATAATTATGTTTGTTCAAGATACTCACTACAAAAAAAAAATGTATTTTTGGTACTTTAATGACAATTAAAAAGATTATTTGCGATAAAAATAAATTATTTTTGTTGCAAATAGTTATTATAACTGTAATTAAAGTACTACAAATCCTTATTTTTCTTATAAGAACTTCACAATCCCTCATTGTAACTTTTCCATAAAAGGAAGCAATTTTAATGAAATTATCATCCTGCCTAAGTAATACCATTGTCACATATCTACATCAACGATTTGGAGTAAATCTTGACGGCAGCCACCAAATAAAGGACTAGAGAACAGGAAATTACTCGCAAAAATGGTAAGGTGCTACGTACCTTTTCTTTCTTTACTTCCAACACTTTCAACAACATAATAGCCTAGCAATTTTGCAAATTGTCCAACAAGCTGACCAACTGCACTTTCAACATAATAGCCTACCAACTACACAAGATGTTGCTGACATGAAGAAATAGGCTGCGTTCAGATATTGAGCTAAGTTGAGTTTTTTTATAAATAGTAATAAGAGATAATATATATATAATGAGTTTTATATATAGAATCTATTTAAGATGAGTTTAAATATGTTTAGATGTTAAAATAATATTAAATGTATTTAAAAAAATTGAATTAAATTGTGAGTCATGCATAAAAAAAGATTTGAATTGAGATGAATTTAAAAATTTGAGAATTAATGTTTGAATATTAAACTCAAATTAAAATTAAACTAAATTTCACAACTAGCCAACAATTTTGCAAATTGCCCCAACAAGTTGACCAACTGCGCCCGCTGCTAAAATGAAGACATGTTCTCCAAACAGAGTACAAACTTCATATATAGAAACCAACATAAACAGTCATACCAATCATACCTATTTTGCAAAAGAAAAGCGGTCAATATATTCAAACATATTTACGACAGAATTTAGCACGGCGCCCACAAAAGCACATAAAGTCTTGAATCCAGAAAGCTATGTAGCATAATCATCTTGTAAATCTCAAAATCAATCCAAGTTTCATATAATAGAAATTTTCTTTTACTTCAAAAATAAAAGAAACGAAAAGCAAAAAACTTACTAATAAGTCTAGCATAGTAGGGTGATAGGTTTTAAGAAGAAGACAACCAAAATGCTCTGTAAAAGTATATTTCTCATTAAATGAATTGTATGAATAGTAATGTATTTATAGGCAAGCGGAAGCCATGGTCTAGCTGGTCTGCACACTACAGCGAGCACCTTATGGGTGCGATGGTGCAAAGATATTTGTAGAGTTGGTTAGAATATTCCCAGCCAACTTTAGTACAACCAATCAGAGGATTATAGAAAATTTACATAGATGAATTTACAGAGAAAATCTAGGTGATTCTAGAGTTTTCTAATGGTCCTAGGTGTGTTGCTAATGTGATGCCATCTTGCTCAGTCTGCCTTGAGTTGGTGGTTGATGTGGCACAACTTGGCTTGGTTTGCGTGGTTCTGGAGTGAAGAGTGAGGTGTTCAATACACCCCCGTGAACCAAACGGTGTATCCATAATAGTGAGGATCGTTCTTAATGTCTGAAACCGAGAGGCAAGTAAAAGTTTTGTCAAAATATCAGCCACTTGATCCCTTTATGGTAGAAATGCAACCTGAAGCATTTTGGCAGCAACCCAGTCACGAACAAAATGGAAATCAATTTCCATGTATTTGGTATGAGAATGAAGGACAAGGATGGTTGAAAGATAAGTGGCTCCTAGATTATCACACCAAAGGAAATGTGCTTTGGGAAGAAAGAAATGAAGTTCTTTGAGTAAAGACTGAATCCATATTAATTCAGCTGTAGTGTTGGCAAAAGATTTGTATCCAGCCTCAGTACTTGACCTTGCAACAGTTCGTTGTTTGTGAGAGCTCCAAGAAACTAAGTTCCTTCCAAGGAAAATGCAAAAGGCATTGGTTGATCGGCGATCATTTGGACAGCCTGCCCAATCAACGTCAGAGAAGGCTTGAAATTGAGTGTTGGATGATTTTTGAAGAACCAGACCGAAATTGATGGTTTGTTTGAGGTATCTAAGTAGTCCTTTGACAGCTTGCCAATGAGTGTGCTTTGGAGAGTGCATAAATTGAAAGATTTTGTTGACAGTGAAGGTAATAACGAGACGAGTTAAAGAAAGATATTGTAGGCTTCCCTACAATACTTCTATAAAGTGTGGAATCAGGAAAAGAAGGGGTATCAGAAACTGAAAGTTTAGTGGAGGCTGCCATGGGAGTATTTACTCCTTTGGAAATGAGCATATTGGTGCAAGAGAGTATATCATGTATATACTTTCACTGAGACAGATGAATGCCATTTGAAATATATGTGACTTCAACCCCAAAAAAATAAGAGAGCTTTCCCAAATCCTTCATAGGAAAGGTAGAAGCAAGAAAACTTACAAGTTGGTCAACAGAAGTAGGGTTAGAGCTAGTGATGGCAATGTCATCAACGTAGACTAACACATACATTAGTGCAGAATTAACAGAATAAACAAACAGAGAGGGGTCGGATTTTGAAGCCTTGAAGCTGAAATCTGAAAGTTGAGAGCTCAGTTGGGCAAACCAAGCTCTTGGAGCTTGTTTAAGGCCATAAATGGCCTTCTTTAAAGAACAAACATAATCAGGGAATTCAGGATGAACAAAGCAAATGGGTTGAGTCATATAAATAATTTCGATCAAATTTCCATATAAGAAGGCATTTTTGATGTCTAGCTGGCGGAGAGGCCAGCCTTGGGAGACAGCTAGAGCAAGAACAATTCTTATGGTTGTGGGTTTGACAACAGGACTAAAAGTTTCAGAGTAATCGATACCTTCTTGTTGATGGAAACTCTTGGCAACTAGTCTTGCTTTCCTTTGCTCAATGGACCCGTCAAATTTGAACTTCATGCAAAACACCCACCTGCATCCAACAACATTAGAAAAAAGGGGGAAGGGGAAACAAGTGACCATGTTTGGCTCTAAAGGAGAGCTCTAAACTCATGAGCCATGGCTCCACGCCATTCTTGAAATCGGGAGGCAACAGTATAAGATTTGGGTTCATTGGAAACCTCAAGTGAGGTGGTAAGACAATGGCGAGATAAGGGATAGAGAATATGACCATCAGTGAAGACTTTAGGCCGAGAGGAGTGTTTTGGATCTGGTTATGATGGGAGAACGAACTGAGTGAGGAGTGAGCGATTGCGACATCGAGGATGAAGAGTTAGGGATTATGGGGGAAGTTTCAGGAGGCTCGTTTGTTGAAGACGGTGAAAGGTTAGTTGGGTTATCAGGAGTAGTCTGTGCTGAAGAAGAGATGAGTGAGTTTTCATTTTGGGAAGTGTTTGAATGAGGTGGGTTGTGTTGGATTGGGCTTTGGGTTGAAGGAGTGATGGCTGAGTTACGGTTGTGAATTTGAAAAATGGGTAAGGCAACGTGGGTTGAGTTTGAGTGGGCTTGATCTGGATTAGAGGAGTCCGTGGTTAGTCTGGACGCATACGAAAATGATTTTTCATTGAAGAGCACATCTCTTGAGATGTACATGCGATCAGTAGGCAGGTGAAGACATTTGTAACTTTTGTGCATAGGACTATATCCAAGAAATAAATAGGGTAGAGACCAAAAATTTATTTTGTGGGCATTGTAGGGACGAATATTTGGAAACCATTTGGACCCAAAAACTTTGAGGAAAGAGTAATCGGGTTCATGATGAAAGAGAAGAGAATAAGGCGATTTATTTTTTAGATAGGGTGATGGGAGAAGATTAATTAGATAAGCAATGATTTGGAAAGCATCTGCCCAATAATGAAAAGGTAGAGAAGTCGTTGCTAGTAGAGTAAGACCAATCTCTACAATATGACAATGTTTTCGTTCCACCACACTATTTTGTTGATGGGTGTGAGGATAAGATAGGCGATGCACAATGTCTTGCTCACTTAAAATTTGAGTTAGTGGGCAAATTTGCCACCTCAATCACTTTGAAGAATTTTGATTTTAACGTTTAACAATCGCTCCACATATTTTTGAAAGAGTACAAAAATAGAGGTGGCATCACTTTTAGAAGCAAGAGGATAAAATCAAGAATAGTGACTATAATCATCTACAAAAGAAATAGAGTAACGGAAACCATCTCTTGATAAGTGAAGGGATGGACCCCAAATATCTACAAAGATTAAGTGCAAAGGTACAGAAGTCCAATTGATAGATTGTTTGAACGATAACTGCCTACACTTTGCATGAGGACAACTATTACAAAAAAAGTTCGGTTGAGAATGAACAAAAGGCAAACATTTGTTGTGCAAGATATGAGAGACCAGCCGAAGAGTGGGATGGCCTAGTCTGTTGTGCCATTGTTCTACAATTGTCCATTCACCAACACAAGCAAGAGGAACAGAGGAGTGACTGGAATGAGGAGGGAATAGATATAGTCCATTATGCGTGGGGCCTCAAAGTATCGGTGTTCCCGTCGTCTTGTCCTTCAGAAGAAAAAAAGAGTCATAAAATTCAAAGTAGACTGCATTATCAAAACAAAAACGATTCACGAAAACAATATTTTTAGTTATTTGTGGCACACATAGAAGTTTACGTAAGAGAGAAGTAGATTTATAGGAGGGTAGAAGAGAGTCACCAAGATGAGAGATCTGTAGAGCACTGCCATCGCCGACCTTAATTTGTTCATTACCCATGTAAGGATCGGCTGAGAGGTTCAAATTTTGAACATCAGATGTGATATGGTTTGTGGCAGCTGAGTTCAGATACCATTGTTTGTCAAGTAATGCTTGGGATGTTGTGTAATTAGCAGTGAGGGACGATGGTGGTGAATATTGATAGGCATTGTTGAACCGATAATAGCACTGAAGTGCTATATGGCCCATTTTATTGCATACTTGACGGGTTGGTTTTGGACGTTGTTGCTGAGAGGAATTGAAGAAGGGTGGAAGACGTCCACCTCTGTTGCGACCACCACGTGAGCCAGAGCAACCACCGCGATAGTTGCCTCGAGATGCACGATTTGGTGTGGATGTTGTGAGATTCACGGAAGGAGTAGGAAGCAAACCTTGCTGAGTTGTTGAGGTGAGGGAAAGCCGGCTCTCATATGTGAGCAGGAGGTTGAAGAGTTCATTAGAGGAGATTGGAGTGGCTCGGGTAGAAACAGAGATGACCAATGCTTCAAACTTAGAGCTGAGTCCGTTTAGAATGTAGGAGATGATTTTTGAGTCTCTTAAGGGCTCACTTGCTGCAGTCATTATGTCGGAAAGTAACCTGACTTTGCGATAGAAGCTAGTCACGGAAAGAGACCCCTTTTTGATGTTGGTGAGTTGATGACGAATTTGGAAAATTTTGGCTTGGGATTGAGAAGTGAACATGGAGTCAAAATTGACCCAAAGTTCTCTAAATGTACGGGAGGAGATGACCTGGGCAAGAACTGGTTCGGTGAGTAATGAAAGAAGAGCACTAAGTAGGAGTTGGTCTGTGCGTCTCCATTGAAGATAGGTAGGGTTTGTGGAGGGTTAAGACGAAGGAGTTTGGGATGGAGATGAGGTTGGTAGGATGGGAGGAGGAGGAAAGGAACCATCAATGAAGTGATAGAGCTCTTGGCCATGGAGGTAAGGAATAATTTGGGCACGCCATAGAAGGAAGTTGTCTGTGCCAAGTTTTACGAAAACGATATGGGAGAAATTGCTTGGAAGTTGAAAGGTGGAAGTGTGATCTTTGTGTAGAGGAGAAGAAAAAGAATGGGAAGAGTGTTCATCGGCCATGAAGAGAAGACGTTAGTCAAGGTTCTTCTCTGATACCATGATAGGTTTTAAGAGGAAGACAACCAAAATGCTCTGTAAAAGTATATTTCTCATTAAATGAATTGTATGAACAAGAATGTATTTATAGGCATGCGGCAGCCATGGTCTAGCTGGTCTGCACATTACAGCGAGCACCTTATGGGTGCGATGGTGCAGAGATATTTGCAGAGCTGGTTAGAATATTCCCAGCCAATTTTAGTACAATCAATCAGAGAATTACACCAAATTTACATAGATGAATTTACAGAGGAAATCTAGGTGATTCCATAGTCGTCTAAGGGTCCTAGGTGTGTTGCTGATGTGGTGTCATCTTACTCAGTCTGCCTTGAGTTGGTGGTTGATGTGGCACGGCTTGGCTTGGTCTACGTGGTTCTGGAGTGAAAAGTGAGGTGTTCAATATAGGGAAGGGTAAATCAGTATGCTGGATCTTACGCAGGCTTTCAATTCCACTTTCAGAGAGTACCACTGGCCTGCTTGTTCCTCACTTCCTCACCATTACCTCCATTACCACCACCACTCGCCATTCTCTCTCTCTCTTTCTTTCTCTGTGTGTGTTTGTGCCTGCATATCTGTTTCGATTAGTTTCGATTTATACCAAGTTGTGGCTTCGGTTCTGGACGTTTGTGGGCTGAGTATCAGATGGAACGTGTGCGTCCATGTCTTGGACAACATCTATGCATGCATAGATAATTAGTAGAAACCTGATCATGATGTGCAGCCAGTTATCATGGACTTTTTTGCAACAAGTGTTTTTGGATTTGACTTTCAAAAAGATGGAAGTGTTTGTTAAAGTTAAATTGAATAAAATATTATTATAATATTTTATTTAAAATTAAAAAAAATTAAATTATTTATTTTATTTTATATGAGAATGTGAGAAAGATGTAATGTTCAGATGAGATTTACACGAAAAAAAACCAAACCTAAATTCTAGGAACCCACGTTTGATTTTAACCTGAAAGGCTAACACCTAAAGTAATTAAGATAGAGAAAAAATATGTTCTCAAAGTGTTTGATTTGAAAGATAAATTTTAAATCTGAATCCTAAAAAATAAATCTTATTTCTAACCTGTGAATTAGTCGATACAATACTTCTAGACATCATGCTGAGCTGAATATGTTTTTTTTTTTTTTTTTTGGGGGGGGGTGTTCGCACGAGGGGTTAAGTATAAATTCATTCTAATTAATCAACTTTCAAAATCGCACAAATCTTCAACCAATCCATGTAACATATGTAATCACACCATCTCTTGCGACAAATCATTGTACAAAGTACTACAAACCCCCTTTCTAGGGGGTCCGTACTTTTCGGACTATTCTATATGAATCTATGATGGTTGCAAGACCAGGCTCCAAGAAAGCCCAAGGGATAACAACGCCGCAGGCTCAAGCAACAAATATACTCCATCCAATGACCTGCCACATTGTCACTAATGATAGTAATGGACAAGAACATATATCAACTCATTTCCCATCCTATATTTTATTCTAACATATGGGTTTGAATCTTTGATCCCCAGCCGGCCACAACAAGCAGCCGGAGGGCTGGACTAAACCATATGATGTTCCAGCAGCATGAACGCATGAAGCTTCGGCAACTTGATTCTTGTAAGTTAGCTTTACATTCTCCAATCTTATTCTGGAGCATGGATTCTTGGAACTGCAATCCAATTTCACTGCAACTTCTGCGGCCGATGTTCCATGTATGTCTTGGTATGTTACATCACTAATTTTTACTCCAGCAACCTGACCCGGGCAACCTTTGTTGTCGGGACAGTAATTTTGATCGATCACGATGGGATTCTGGACATTCACCATAACGATATGTTGGAAAAGAATCTTCCTAGCAAATCCATTGCTGGGCCTTCCCCAAGACTTGATCCTCATCCCATTTTGGGTACCGGTAAAAGTAACTGTTTTAACTGCCACATTCTGCACACCGTCCTTCAGGTCCTTTCCTAGACTTCCAATGCTGAACCAATTAAAACAAACAAAGCCATATTGCCCAATTTAATTAGCATCATGTGATCATATAAATATATATATATATACTATTTAATCATGTGAATGTGTACTGTGTACATTATATAATGCATGATTTCATTATCTATGATGGGAAATAGCCAAAGAAACAAACAACAACAAAAATATGAAATAAACTGCAACGGATGCAACAATGAGAAATAAAATAGTAAATATAGAAAGAACACACAGATTTAAGTGGTTCAGCTTAAAATGAGTTTACATCCATTGTGGGGTTGGTTTCAAAACTTCACTAGATCAAATGGAGGTTACAGAGAGAGAATCAAAAGATTCTTACAATAGAGAACACTCACCTCACGTGTATACACTCAATCCTCACAAGTTTCACTCAGAATAGTGGAGAAATGGAGAAGAAAATGATCTAGAAGCAAACACTGTTCACGCGTCGAAAAACAGAGGCCTGGGTTCTTCGCGTCGTTCTTCGTTTGCCGCTGCGCGAAATGGTTTCGCGATATTTATATTATGCAATCTCGCTTGAGCAAGATTTAAACTCGCTCGAGCAAGGATTTCTAGGTCAGATTCGCTCGACTAGAAATCGGACACCTGGCGCCACGTGGAATCTCGCTTGAGCGGGAGGTCGAGCGAGGGTCGAGCGAAGTCTCGGGTTGGAGCAATTCTGGAAGTCTCGAAGTCTCGCTCGAGCGAGGGTCGAGCGAGACAGGACTGGGCATGTATTCCTAAGCCATACTCAACAAATCTCCACCTTGGCTTGAATACCTACAGCCCCATAAAATCTAGATTAACCCGAGAATGTAAAATGCAGCAACTGAGAAAACCAACTCGATCTGAGTTCCCTAAGGAACCTGGAACCCCGAACCCCTATCAAGTCCAAACAAAGTTTGAACTTGAATACTGCAACTGGCTTGGTCATTACATCTGCTGGATTTTCTAAAGTAGCAATCTTCTAAATACTGACTGTACCATCTGACACTACTCCTCTGATAAAGTGATATCTGATGTCAATGTGCTTTGTCCTCTCATCATACATTTAATTTTTGGTCAAATGTATAGCACTCTAGCTGTCACAAAATACTGTCATCTCTGTCTGCTGAAGACCCAGGTCACTGATTAGCCCCTTCACCCAAATGGCCTCCTTAACAGCCTCGACTGCTGCCATGTATTCTGCCTCTGTAGTTGATAAAGCAATAGTTGATTGAAGTGTTGCTTTCCAACTAATAGCAGAACCACAAAGTGTGAAAATGTAGCCTGTCAATGATCTTCTCTTATCTAAATCCCCAGCATAGTCAGAATCAACAAAACCAACAACAACAGAACTGAGATCTACATCTCTATCAAATATCAAGCCCACATGCGAGGTTCCTTTCAAGTACCTCAAAATCAATTTCACGGCCTGCCAGTGAGTTCTACCAGGCTTAGCCATATATCTGCTAACCACACTCACTGCCTATGAAATATCTGGACGGGTACACATCATAGCATACATAATGTTACCTACAGCATTAGAGTAAGGAACATTTGCCATGGACTGTTCCTCCTCGTCTGTCTGGGGGGATAGGGAAGCTGAAAGTTTAAAATGCAACGCCAACAGCGTGCTGACAGGCTTGGAGTCAGACATTCCACACCTGTTTAGAACCTTCTCTATATTCTTTCTTTGGGACAAGTATAACTTCCCAGCTTTTCTATCCCTGTAAATATCCATCCCTAGTATTTTCTTAGCATCACCTAAATCTTTCATCTCAAACTCATTTTTAAGTTGAGTTTTCAACAAATTAACATCAACCATGCTTTTAGCAGTTATAAGCATGTCATCAACATAAAGCAATAAGTGAATGAAAGATTTATCAGGCAATTGTTTATGATATACACAACAGTCATAATTACTTCTCAAATAATCATAATCACTCATAAACAAATCAAAACGTTTATACCATTGCCTAGGTGACTGCTTCAACCCATACAAAGACCTCTTCAGTCTGCATACACGGTCTTCTTTACCTTCAACTGTGAACTCCTCTGGCTGACGCATATAGATAGTTTCTTCAAGCTCACCGTGTAAGAACGCTGTCTTCACATCTAGCTGCTGAAACTCCAGATCATAGAAAGCCGTGATGGCTAGTAAAACTCGGATTGAACTGTGTTTTACCACTGGAGAGAACACTTCATTGAAGTCGATCCCCTCTCTCTGACTGTAGCCTTTAGAAACTAGACGAGTTTTGTATCTTGCATCAGACTAGATTCCTTCTTTTCTCTTGAAAGCCCATTTGCAGCCCACAACTCTGGTCTTCACTGGTAACTTAACCAAATCCCAGGTTTGGTTCTTGTGAAGAGACTCAATCTCTTCAATCATCGCTGAACACCACTGTGCAGACTCAGTACTCCTCACAGCCTCTGAGTAACTGGAAGGCTCCTGCCCCACAATTTCTTCTGCTGTAGCGAGTGCATAATTGATCATATCTGCATGAGCGTATCTCTGAGGTGGTCTGATCTACCTCCTCTGTCTACCAGCAGCTATACTGTATTGCTCATCAGCTGGTGTCCCAGTCTCTGACTCAAAATCATGCTCATCAGTCATAGCATGATCCTGAGTTATTGGTGGTGTCTCAAGTGAAGCTTGCAGCTCCACCTTCTTCCCTGTAGACTCGGGAATCTATTTTGTCGGACTAAGCATGGATTTCTCATCAAACACAACATCCCTGCTTATCACAAACTTAGGTGACTTGGGATTAGTACACCACAATCTATATCCCTTCACTCCATAAGCATATCCCATAAAAATACACTTCTTTGCCCTAGGTTCTAGCTTACCATCATTTACGTGAAAATAAGCAGGACAACCAAATATCTTCAAGTTCAAATAATCAGTAGGTTCATCAGACCATACCTAATTAGGTGTCTTCAACTCAATAGCTGTGGCTGGAGAGCGGTTCACCAGAAAGCAGGCTGTATTGATTGCTTCCGCCCAAAAGTCCTTAGATAGGCCGGCATTGGAGAGCATACTGCGTGCTCGTTCTAGGAGGGTCCAGTTCATGCGTTCAGCCACTCCATTTTGCTGTGGAATGTACCTGACTGTACGGTGTCTGGCAATTCTTTCATTCTTACAGAACTCATCGAAGTCATTGCCGCAAAATTCCATCCCGTTGTCAGTCCGAAGCCGTTTCACCTTCTTGCCGGTCTGATTCTCTATCAGAACTTTCCACTACTTGAAGTTCTTGAAGACTTCATTTTTCTGTTTCAAAAAATAAACCCACGCTTTCCGTGAGTAATCATCAATGAATGTAAGCAAGTAATTAGTTCCACCTTTTGATGGAACTGAAGACGGACCCCAAAGGTCAGAATGAATGTAGTCCACTGTACCTTTTATTCTGTGGACCCTAGTTGCAAACTGAATCCTGCTCTGCTTGCCGAATACACAGTGCTCGCACAGGTCTAGCTTGCCCAAATTCTGATTCCATAATAACCCTTGCTTACTGAGGATAGATATCCCCTTCTCACTCATATGGCCCAGTCTCATGTGCCATAGACGAGTAATATCTGACTCTGACTGATCAGATACTGAAACTGCAGCTTCACCGCTGATTGTACTGCCCTGGAGGAAATAGAGACCATCTTTCAGATCTCCCTTCATAATGATCATGGAGCCTTTGCTGACCTTCAAAGCTCCACCTTGTCCCGTGTACTTCAAATCCAAAGAATCAAGGGCCCCCATGGAGATAAGATTCTTTTTCAAGTCTGGAATGTGCCGGACGTTGGTTAATGTCCTAACCATCCCATCAAACATCTTGATTTTCACAGAACACATTCCCGCAATCTTGTAAGCAGTGTCGTTCCCCAACAAAACAGAACCACTGTTGACTGATTCATAAGACATGAACCAGTCCCTTCTAGGACACATATGGAACGTGCAAGCTGAGTCCATCACCCACTTATCACTGAACCGACTGTTTGAATCACTGATTGCAAGAACTACATCAGAGTCGTCAGATTCATCAGCAGCACTGACGGCATTAGAGGAACTTGTAGATTCCTCCTTCTTCTTCAGCTTCGTACACTCACTCTTATAGTGTCCAAACTTCTGACAGTAATAACATTTTACATTCTTCTTGTTGGACTTGGACTTTGATTTCCCTCGGGACTTGCCTCTGCCCTTCTCTGAACCCTGCTGACTGGATCTTCCTCTGTCGGAGGTATCTTTGACAAACAAACCACTGGCCTATGTTTCACCACCCTTATCATACTTACTCCTCAACTCCTTCGAGTTCAAAGCTGACTTCACATCTGTTAAGGAGATAGTATCTCTACCATACAGCATAGAATTTACAAAATTCTCAAAAGAGGCAGGTAATGAACACAGCACAATTACAGTTTGATCTTCATCATCAAGCTTGATGTCAACATTTCTAAGATCCATAACAATCTTACTAACTCATCTAGGTGTTCAGTAACTGACGAACCCTCAGTCATTTTGAGTGTATACAACCGTTGTTTTAAATACAACCGGTTTGTGAGAGACTTCTTAATGTATAAGCTCTCAAGCTTGTTCCAGAGACTCTCAGCGGTCTCCTCCTCCGCCACCTCTCTCAACACTCCATCAGACAATGATAATAGAATAGTACTATGTACCTTTTCTTCATCGTCCTTAGACGGTACAGGAGAATCTGCCGTTCTTTCCTCTAGAACTTTGAATAACCCCTGCTGGCGCAATAATGCCCTCATCTTTAGGCGCCACAAGCTGAAACTGTTATGACCGTCAAATTTCTCAACTTCAAATCTTACTGTAGCCATCCCTTCAAATATTTACAGAGCCTGAAATTACTCTGATACCAGTTTGTTGGGAAATAGCCAAAGAAACAAATAACAAAGATATGAAATAAACCGCAACGGATGCAACAATGAGAAATAAAACAGTAAATACAGAAAGAACACACAAATTTAAGTGGTTCAGCTCAAAATGAGCTTACATCCACTGTGGGGTTGGTTTCAAAATTTCACTAGATCAAATAGAGGTTACAGAGAGAGAATCAAAAGATTCTTACAACAGAGAACACTCACCTCATATGTATACACTCAATCCTCACAAGTTTCACTCAGAATAGTGGAGAAATGGAGAAGAAAATGATCTAGAAGTAAACACTGTTCACGTGTCGAAAAACAGAGGCCTGGGTTCTTCGCGTCGTTCTTCATCTGCCGCTGCGCGAAATGGTTTCGCGATATTTATATTATGCAATCTCGCTTCAGCAAGATTTAAACTCGCTCGAGCAAGATTTAAACTCGCTCGAGCAAGGACTTCTAGGTCAGATTCGCTTAACTAGAAATCGGACACCTAGCGCCACGTGGAATTTCGCTCTAGCTGGAGGTCGAGCGAGGGTCGAGTGAAGTCACTGCCTGATCCTCGCTTGAGCAAGAGATCGAGCGAGAGTTGAGCGAAATCTCGGGTTGCAGCAATTCTGGAAGTCTCGAAGTCTCGCTCGAGCGAGGGTCGAGCGAGATAGGACTAGGCATGTATTCCTAAGCCATACTCAAAAATCTATACATTAATGTGAATGCGATATATTAATCAAATTTGGTGAAGAGAAGGAATGATTATTGTTATTTTTGAATAAATCAGTACCTGATTCCATGGCCAGGTCCACATGCAACGTTCTCGATCCACAAGTTAGTGGTACTGGGGCCAATTGAGACACAATCATCACCGGTATGGATCTTGGTGTTGAGGATCGTGACGCCCGAAGAAGATTGTACGTGAATGCCGTCGGTGTTTGGACTGCTGTCGGTGTTTGGACTGTCGCCGGAGGCGATGACGTTGACTGCTTGCATTTTCACTTTTGGCAGCCATAGACGACGATGTGGAACATCTGGCTATTAAGGGAGGTTAATCCGCTGACCACGATGTTCTTCAAGTCTCTAAATTGCAGCGTCTACTTCCATACACACGCAAAAGAGGAAATTTCAATTATTATATAATTACAAAAACCAAAGATAAGTGCATGGAATCATGTGGCGGCTCAAGTTTTGTGGATCCATTGCTTATATGCCTTTAAGTTAATGCATAAGCACATGGTTAGCTTTTGGCATTCCCGTAATTAGTTCTAAAGAATCCCAATTAATTAATTTACTGGTACTGGTATTAAAAAACAAGAAAGAAACGGGCAAAATTGTCCTTTAAACATACCGTTGCTCCTTTGGGGCAACTCGTACCTGAGGATCTGCAAGCCCACAAACTTGTGCCTCGGGCATCAAGATTCCCACCAGATACGGTAACGCCATTAATGTCACTGAACAATATCCAGTTATCGCCTTTTCTGAGGACCACATAGTCGGCTGGTGCCATGAGCCTGCCGTCAATGCGAACAGCGATGGCATTGTTCTTGCATGGTCCGTTGAAAGTCACAATGCACAGATAGAATCTCCCGGCCGGCACGTATTGTTGAGCCTTCAAACCTGTCCAAAAATCACACAAGACGATTTTAACGTGGTTCAGCAATTTGCCTACATCCACAGGTGCCAAATTTACTATAATTTCTGAGATTTACAAATCACTCAAAAATTTCTCACGTGGCTCTCAAATGCACACACCACTTCCCTCTACTCTCCACTGCTATATCTTATTTCGAATATCAAAGCTTTCCTTTTATAGGAGAGGTTTTACAAATGGTTGGTGTGGTAGGTGCAGCCAAACTAGAAAAACTCTGCATTGAGGTGGGTAGTGCAGCCATTGTTGAAAGATGGTGGACGGTGCAGCCATGGAGGACTGCAAATGATTTTTATTTCACACTTTGGTGGCCTATTTTCAACAATCACCCCATCCACCGAAGTGTGCCATACTAGGCTGCTTTCAAACTGATTCATTCTTCAAATGAATGCACCTCCTTCTTTGACGTGAGTGTCTTCTACTAACAAATGCGCCATAAGACACCAAATGCACCCAAAAGTGCCAATGCACCCGAAGGTGCTCAATAACTTACAATATTGATCAATTTCAAGCAGTGTTGGAACTTGATCCCTGCGACGACTTTCGTCAACATATTTGCTGGATTATCTTTAGTGCCAATCTTCTGAAGTAATATGTCCTCTTCTTCTAATATTTTACGTACAAAGTGAAATCGGACATCGATATGTTTTGTTCGAGAGTGATACACTTGATTATTGGCCAAATGAATTGCACTCTGACTGTCACAGTAAATGGTAACCTCTTGCTGCTTAAAACCCAAATCTGTTAGCAGTCCCTGTAACCAAATGGCTTCTTTTACGGCTTCTGTTACAGCCATATACTCAGCCTCTGTGGATGACAGTGCAATCATAGACTGCAAATTTGATCGCCAGCTAACTGGTGCTCCAGATATAGTGAACACGTATCCAGTTGTCGATCGTCGTTTGTCAAGATCACCTGCATAGTCTGAGTCAATATATCCAGTTACTAGACTATCTTCACTCTTCTCGAACTTCAAACCAAAATCTACGGTCCCTAGAATATACTGTAGAATCCATTTAGCCGCATGCCAGTGTTTCTTTCCAGGATTATGCATATAACGACTGACCAAACTGACAGCCTGGGAGATATCAGGTCGTGTACACACCATGGCATACATTAGGCTACCAACAACACTTGCATATGGGACATTCTTCACGTAGTCCCGCTCTTCATCATCTTTAGGAGACTGTAATGCACTGAGCTTAAAATATGGGGCCATTAGAGTACTCACAGGCTTCAACTTTGAGTCCATATTGAAGTGTTGCAATATTTTTTTCAGATACTACTTCTGTGTAAGGTGAACTGTACATTTCACCCTATCTCTGCTGATCTTCATCCCCAATATTCTTTGTGCTTCTCCTAGATCTTTCATTTCAAACTCATGACTCAACTGAGTTTTCAAACGATCTATCTCCACCTTACTTTTACATGCAATCAACATATCATCTACATATAAAAGCAAATAAATGAAAGATCCATCTGCAAGTTTTCTGAAATACACACAATAATCGTATTGGCAACGAGTGTATTTCAAATCCATCATAAAATGGTCAAACCGCTTATACCATTGCCGAGGTGACTGCTTCAGTCCATAGAGAGATTTCTTCAGTCTGCAAACTAATTTTTCTTTACCAGTCTCGTTAAACCCTTCTGGTTGAGATAGATAAATCTCCTCTTCCAGATCACTATGTAAGAAAGCTGTCTTCACATCAAGTTGTGCTAATTCAAGATCATATTGTGCAACCAAAGCTATCAATATCCTAATAGATGAATACTTCACAATAGGAGAGAATACTTCACTGTAGTCTATTCCCTCTGTTTGAGCGTAGCCCTTGGCTACCAATCTAGCTTTGTATCGAATTCTATTTTTAGCAACTTGATCATCTTTCTGATTAAAAATCCACTTACAGGCAATTGACTTCTTTCCTTGTGGTAGTGGCACAAGTTCCCAAGTCTTGTTCTTATGAAGAGACTGCATCTCCTCTGTCATCGCCTTTATCCATTCATCCTTTTCACTGGATTGTATGGCTTCTCTGTAAGTGGTAGGGATCTCACCCCCTTCAACTGGTAGTACATATGTCACGTAATCTACATAACGTGTCGGCACACGTTTCTCTCGTCTCGATCTACTAGTTGCTATTGATTCAATTTGAGTTGGAGGTGCTGTGACTGGACTATCAACCTCCTCTTGTCTGTCTTCTCTTGAATCATTTGGAGTAGTAAACTCCACCTTCTGCGAATCACCAGGTGTTTCGCCATCATAGCTGCCTTTAGTAGAATCTTTATGCTTATGTGACTTAAGCATCTCAAATTCGTTGAAAGTAACATCTCTACTGATAATTACCTTCTTAGACTCTATGCACCAGAGTCTATACCCTTTTATACCAGAACTAAAGCCCAAAAATTTTGCTTTCTTGGCTCTAGGGTCAAGCTTACTTTCCTTTGCATGATAGTAAGCAGGACATCCAAAAATATGTAAAGAGTCATAATCAGTAGCATGTGTACCTTTCCACATTTCAATGGGTGTCTTCCCGCTATTGGCAGCTGCGAGTAGTCTGTTGACGAGGTGGATTGCATATGTCATAGCTTTAGCCCAAAATTGTTTACTGAATCCAACATTCAATAACATACATCGTACTTTCTCTAGTAAAGTATGATTCATCCGTTCTGTCACACCGTTTTGCTGCGATGTTCCTCGTACCGTAAAATGTCTGACTATTCCCTCTCTCCGACATACTTCCATGTAAGGGTCTAGAGTATACTCCCCTCCATTATCTGATTTGAGTCGCTTAATTTTTCTGCCAGTCTGAGTCTCAATCATCTTCTTCCAAGCAAGAAAGATGTTCAGCACTTCATCTTTATTCTTCATTGTATACACCCACACACGACGAGAATAATCATTTACAAAAGTAACAAACCAATGCTTACCTCCCAAAGATGCAATTTTGGTAAGTCCCCAAACATTGGAGTGTACATAGTCAAGTATCCCCTGTGTATTGTGGACAGCGATTTCGAACTTGATCCATGTCTGCTTACCCAATACACAGTGCTCACAAAAAGACAATTTACCAGTCTTGGCACCTTTGAGTAAGTTTTGCTTTACGAGTGTTTGCAAAGCTTTTTCTCCAGCGTGTCCCATACGCATATGCCAAATTCTGGTGGTGTCGGCATCAGTCTCATCTAGCTTCTCACAACCTGTAGATGCTCTTCCAACAATAGTACTTCCTTGCAAGATGTACAGGTTTCCTCGCCTCAAACCTTTCATAGCCACTTGAACTCCCATTAACACTTTGAGAGTTCCATTTTTAATAGTGATTCTGAATCCCTTTGAATCCAGAAATCCTAATGAGATAAGATTTTTTCACAGGTCCGAAATGAACCGAACTTCGGTCAAAATCCTGACAGTTCCATCGTGCAGCTTCAACCGAATGCTCCCTATCCCCCGAGTCTTACAGGCACTATCGTTGCCCTTAAGTACTGCTTCACCTTCAATCTCTGTGAAGTCAGTAAACCAATCCCGATTGGGACACATATGATAGGTGCATCCGGAATCCATAATCCATTCATCAAGATGACAAATCAATGATGAACCTATCAAGGTAATGTCTAGATCTTCATCTCTATCCACGACATTTGCTGTGGTGGATTGATTCTTCTGTTGTCCCTTCAATTTGGGACAATCATTCTTCCAGTGTCCTTTGTCGTGACAATAGGAACACTCATCTTTGGCGAGTTTTCTGCCGACTGATGAACCACGTGATGTGGCCCGAGTTTTCAATTGAAAACCTTTCTTCTTTCCGGGATACCTTGACCGCAATCTCCCTCTTGCTGTCAGTGCTTCACTTGATGTATCTAGCTGTACCTGCTTATCCTTTTTCCGGTACTCATTACTAATCAGAGAACTAGATACATCGTTAAAACTATTTTTCTCCTTCCCATACAATAATATTGTAACTAAATGATCATATGTATCGGGTAAGGAATTTAACAAAAGTAAAGCCTTATCTTCATCTTGGATTTCAACATCCAAGTTTAGTAGATCAGCAAGAATTTGATTGTAACTATTCAAATGTTCAGACATACTAATACCTTCACGAAATTGGAATCTGAAGAGTTTTTTCTTCAAATGCAAACGGCTCTCAATGCTTTTCTTCATGAACTTATCTTCCAATTTCTGCCAAAGTTCATTTGCATTTGTCTCTCTCATGAAAAAATACTTCTGATCTTTGATAAGGCACAAACGGATTGTACTACAAGCTTGGGTGTTAAGCTTCCTCCAATCCTTTTCTGACATATCGTTGGGTTTCGCTTCCAACGCCATATCTAACTCTTATTGGATCAAAACGTCCATCACTTCACATTGCCACATACCAAAGTTAGAAGCTCCATCAAACTTCTCAACTTCAAATTTGGCATTTGAAACTGTGGACCTACGCCCTGAACTGCTGGCATTTCCAGAGTTCCTAACTTCTCCAACACCTTCCATATTAATTAAAAAATTTTAGAAGATAAATTTTTAAATTCTAACCGTACGGACGAGTCCGGAATGATCCAAATAGTTGGAAAGCACTATTTGATCGTCGAAATCGGACTCCAAATGGCTAAGATCAAGTCCAAAATCAGATCTGAAAATTGGACGGTCCAGATCTGTCAGCGCATGTGATACACGCGCTGAAGGTGGTCAGAGGTGCTTGAGGCGCGTGTGATTCACGCGCCATAAGGGGCTCGGAGCACGTGTAGCGCGTGGAGGCGCGTGAGTTCACGCGCGGAGACTGCGTGTTGGCGCGTGGGCACGTGAATATCACGTGCAGAGAACTCCTAGGGCGTGTGTTAGCGCGTGCTGTGCGTGGGCAGCACGTGGGAGTGTGCGTTGCACGCGTCTTCTTCCTCGGGACGCGCATGGGGGCTCGTGGCGCATGTTTTCCAGTCGTCTTCAACCTCCAGCTGCGAGTGGGGCGCGTGGGTACACGCTCGGACCTTCTACCGGCGCGTACGGGCTTCTCCGACGTCCATTTTCGATTCCGTTTGCGCCTACGGATTCGTCTTGACACAAGGAACAGCCTGGAGTTGTCAAAAATTAATTTTGATCAACTTGCTTTCTGGACAGGATGAACCATATCTCTGATACCAATTGTTGAGCCTTCAAACCTGTCCAAAAATTATACAAGACGATTTTAACGTGGTTCAGCAATTTGCCTACATCCACAGGTGCCAAATTTACTATAATTTCTAAGATTTATAAATCACTCAAAAATTTCTCACGTAGCTCTCAAATGCACACATCACTTCCCTCTACTCTCCACTGCTATATCTTATTTCGAATATCAGAACTCTCCTTTTATAGGAGAGGTTTTACAAATGGTTGGTGTGGTAGGTGCAGCTAAACTAGAAAAACTCTGCATTGAGGTGGGTGGTGCAGCCATTGTTGAAGGATGGTGAACGGTGCAGCCATGGAGGACTGCAAATGATTTCTATTTCATACTTTGGTGGCCTATTTTCAACACGTATATGGTGGCTGGCTTTGCCGAGGCTCAAGCTCGTCCATGCAGTAACAAAAGCCTTGGTTGAGTCTGTCTTGCTGTTTGCTTTGGCTCCCAAACTGACCACATTGTACGTCACTGTAGTAGCGGACAAGACCACCGATGAGTAGAAGAAGACTGAAAGAAGTGCAAGAACATGAGGGCAGCTAATTCTGTTGTTTGCCATTTCGGTTTTGGATATAAAAAAAATGTGGCCAGCCGTTTGATTGTTTGTGTCTCTGTGTGAGAGAACGAGAGAGGGAGAGAGGGAGAGAGAGAGAGAGAGGGGTTAATTTAGGGAGTTGGATTAGGAGTTGAGGGATGTGGTGATGGGGGAGTTGAACGGTTTGAGATGTACTTATAGGATTTGAAATGCATGTTATTTTTCAGGTACAACATCGATCATCAAAGCAATACGTACTACACGCAAAGCTGCGCCGACTTTGGAAAAATATAACTTAAATTGTTTACGTTGGAACTTTTTTGTAATCCCTTCTTTTCCAAAAATACCCTTGATTACGTGGGAGCTGCATATATAGCTTGCATTTATGGAATTTGAATGCTGCAATTGTTTATAGTGGCCCCGTAAAAAATGGACAAACCTTTCTTCTAAAATATGCCTTTATTTGTACATGGCACCCTTGTTTCAACTCTAGCTAGCTTATGTTGTTTTACTCTATTCTTTGAATTGTGCAAGGATCTAGTACTAATGTCTTGGTACTGCTAGCTGCACTTTGAAGCAAATTAATCATCAAAGAAAGCTAAAGCGAATTAAAGTCTTCACAATTGTCTGCATGCATGTGTTGTTTTAGTGTATGCGTTAATGTTCTTAAAAGTGAGATTAATTGGTTTGGGGAAGACTTAATTCTTGGCAATCGAGGGAGCTGGATAAAGAAAACAGAGAGAAAAAAGTGGATATATGGCTAGCTAGCAGGTTGGCTTTTCAGTGAATTCTCATGCCCCGATGGAGAAGCTTAAAGAGATGGAAATTATTAAGGACAAAGTGCAGACTGCACGTATGTACGTCGTAGGTGTAACGTGGAGGTTGCTTGAGATGTGAGAATTGGAAAGGCCGTTTGTTACATCAAATTAGGCAATAAGCTGGGAACGAAAGCATTGACCGTCAACGTGAAATAGTACCAAAAAACATCCCCCAAGGCATGCCCCCTTCTCAAATATTCTTGTTTTTGGCTGCTGTGTTCTGCTGGGAATGAAAGCATGGCTTCAAGCAAGCATCTAGGCAGTGGCATTCAAGATTCTCTAGTTCAATTATCTCTATTGGTTTCCAACATTCCAAAAAAAAAAAAACTACTCACTCCTCATGAAGACTGATGAGAATGGCTTTAATAGCTTTGCTTGTCTATGTTGATCACATAGTCGGAGGCAACTCAAGCATTGAACCATTAACAAAGTGAAGGACTACCTCCATTCTCAATTCAGAATTAAGGACCTTGACATTCTCAAATTCTTCTTATGCCTAGAGATTGCAAAGTCAGTTGCTTGACTTCATCTATGTTAAAGGAAATATAATCTTAAAATCCTAAAATATGCAGGATTTCTTGGCTGTAAACTATCAAGCACACAAATCGAAATGAATCATAAATTGTCACATTCCTTATCAAATCTGTTGAAGGATCCAACAAGGTACAGGAGGCTTATAATATATTAATCTACCTTACCATATCTCGGCCTAACATCACTTATAGAGTCAGCATACTTAGTCAACTTATGGAGAAGCCCAATAAGATTCACAGGCAAGCTACACATCGAGTTTTGGGATATATAAAAGACTCAATAGGTTAAGGGATATTTTACTCCTCTCAATCAACTATCAACATCAAAGCTTTTAATGACTCAGATTGGCCTACTTGCCCAGAGACAAAAAGATTTCTAATTGGATTTTGTGTGTTTATTAGAGACTCTTTAATTAGTTGGAGATCCAAGAAATAGGTGACCATATCACAATCCTCTATAGAAGTAGAGTACAGAGCATTAGCATACACTAGTTGTGAAATAGTTTGGTTGATCTCATTGTTAAAATACGTCAACACTTCATACTCTAAATCTGTTCTCTTGTACTATGATAACCAGTCTGGCTTACACATCACCAAGAACCTAATTTTTCATGAGAGGATCAAGCATATTGAGTTAAATTGCCCCTTTATTAGAGAAAAAATGATGGCCAAGATCATCACTCTCCTCCACATTGCATCAAAGTTTCAACTTGCAAATATTTTTACTAAGGCATTAAGCACTGTTAGTCTTCAATTCCTACTGTCCAAGATGGGCATTTTGAGAAGGAGTCACAAAGATCAAATGTAATGAGACTCACAGTCGACAAGCCTGATGCTCTGAGGCCCATGAAGAAAAGGCTTAACACTGAAGCCATTGTAGCAGATGAAGGTGCACCCACTACACAGAAAGTTGCAAGTCTAGACTACTATGCATCTAGCAAATGAGTGCCATGCAACTCTGTGCTAGTACTAGGATAAACGTGTTTTACAAGTTGTCCCTCTACATAATATGTATAGTCATTTTTTGTAAAGCATGATAGAAGTTGTCTTTTGATTCTTTTTGGTCTTTTGTATTCTTTTAAGTTGTGTAACAGAGTATGTAAGGAATGAGTTTCACCATTGAACACTTATGCCTTATTTGTTTTTAGAGAAGACATTAAAAAAGATGAGATGAGATAAGATAAAAGTTAAAAAAAGAATAAAATATTATTGTAAGATATTTTTTTAATATTAGTTTTGTATAGGAATTTTAAAAAGTGGAATGAGAATTTGAAAAAGTTAAATTTTTTATTATATTTTATATGAGGATTTGAAAAAGTGTTATGATAAGTTTGAGATGTGTTTAAGCTTTTGATCTTATCTTTGTAAGCAAACAAGGCCTAAATGAGAATTGTAGATAGTTTTTTCCCTCAACTAAATTGCCTTTTGACTTTCTCTCATTCGGCTCTTCATCTTTTTTCTCAACTTTCAATGTCAAGCCTCATTTTTAACATGGCTTAGGTTCTGGAAGTTTGTGGGCTTAGTATAGATGAAACGCATGTATCCATGGCTTGGACAACATCTATGCATACTTAGATAATTAATTAGTAGAAACCTGTACGTTCATGTGCAACTCATTATCATATATTGGAATTTTTTGCAACTTCCAATTGTTTTTGGAATTGAGTTTCAAAACAATGGAAGATGCCTAAATTCTAGGAAACACCCCGTTGGATTTGAACAAAGACTACTCCTAAAGTAATTAAGATAGAGAAAAATATATTCTCAAAGTATTTCTTTAGCAAAGAATATATTCTCAAAGTATTTATTGCTTTGAAAGATAGATTTTAAAATTGTAATCTTAAAAATTTAGTCTTAACGTTTAATTAGTAATATAGACTCGAAGAGTCAGTGTGCCCTTATCCTAGGAAGGCTAATCACAGATAATGTGATGGTTGCATATGAAACATTGCATACCATGAAAACAAGACAAAGAGGTCAGGTTGGGAGTATGGCATTGAAACTGGATATCTCTAAGGCCAATGACAGGATCGAATGGTGTTTTTTGGAGGCTATAATGAGGAAACCTGGTTTTGGGGATGTGTGGATAAAACTGGTCATGGAGTGTGTCACTTCTGTGACTTATTCTGTGTTAGTTAATGGGCAACCAGGTAGTGTGATAAAGCCTTCAAGAGGTATACGCTAAGGTGATCCAATCTCTCCTTTCTTGTTTATTCTCTATGCTGAGAGCTTGAGTTCTCTTGTTGAAATGGCTGAAAGAAATGGTGATATAAAGAGAGTTTCAATGAGCAGAGGAGGTATAAGAGTAAACCATTTACTCTTTGTTGACGATTCTGTTATTTATGGAAGAGATAAGCTGCCTGAGTGGATTAAAATAGAAGAATTATTGAGTACCTATGAGAGGGCCTCGGGTTAGTGCTTGAATAAATAGAAAACTACTATATTTTTAAGCTCTAATACATCTATGGTGGTAAGAAGTCAAATCCAAAAAAGGGCTGGAGTTGTCGTATGTGGCACTTTTGAGAAGTACCTTGGTCTACCTTCCATTGTGGGTAGATCAAAATATAATACAATTAGATGTTTAAAGGAGAGAGTTTGGAATAAGGTGAATAATTGGAAGAATATTTTTTTGTCTCAGGCAGGAAAGGAAGTGCTGATAAAGGCTATTGTTCAGGCAATACCAACTTATTCAATGAGTGTTTTTATGCTCCCAAGAAGGGTGTGTAAGGAGATTGTTGCTGTCATGGCAAAGTTTTGGTGGGGACACATGCAAAATGATAAAAGAATTCATTAGAGAAGCTGGACAAAGATGGGAGATTTAAAGAAGAAATGTGGATTGGGATTTAGGGAGCTCGAAAGTTTTAATAAAACTATGTTGGCTAAGCAAGCTTGGAAGATATTGAATAATCCTTCTTCTTTGTTAGTAAGGGTTATAAAAGAGAAATACTTTAAGAAAGGGAACCTGCTAGATGCCAGAGTGGGGTATGGATTTTCTTTAATTTGAAAGAGCCTAAGGTCTTCATTTGATTTAGTGAAGTCTGGTATGGTTTGAAGGGTCGGAAATGACAGTAAAATTAAGATATGGAAGGATAGATGGATTCCTTCATCTTCCTCTCATATGGTGCAATCCCAAGTGAAGATATTAGATGAAGATGTCTGTGTGAAGCAGCTTATCGATGAGGATACTGGCCAATGGAATAGAATTTTAATTAATGATGTTTTCAAAAGTGAAGATGCTGAGGCTATATTCTATATTCCACTTAGCGGATTTGGGGCTGAGGATAGAATTGGATGGGGGTACACTTAGAATGGCTTGTTTTCGATTAAAAGTGCTTATCATGTGAGATCCCAGATTTACGTGTATTTTTACACGTTATTTTATTTTCGGTATTAATTATTTTAATTTATTTTCATAATATTATTGGTTGTGTTTTATTTGTTTAAAATATTTATTTGAGCTGTTCGTTAGTAAGTGTTAGTTTTAAATTGTTTTTATAATTAAATGTTGAGTTACGTTGTTTCTTTATTAATTTAAATGTGAAGTAATTATTTTAATGAGTGAAATTTAATTTCCTTTATTTTATTATGTAAGTTTATTTGATGTGCTTTCGTTATATTAATTATAGTTTTATAATTAAATTGCGCTTGAGATTAATTTATTTTATCGTTGGGCATTAAACATTTTATTTATTGATATTGAATAGCTGTATTTTTCAGTTGGCTTTTATTTAATTTGTTGTACTCTTTTTTAGTAGATTTTATTTCCTTTTTCTTTTTTCTTTTCTTTTCTTTTTTTTTCCTTCCTTCTTCCTCTGCTTCCCCAGACTCGCGCCAACCCCCTCCCCTATTCGCTCCTCTCTCTTGCCAGTTCTCTCATCTCCACCCAGGGCCGCCGTCGGCCACCCACCGGTGACACCGCCTAGCCCAACCTCACCTCCACATGCCGGTGAGTTCAACGGCACCGGTGGTGTCACCTCCAGCCATCCCACCACCCCTGCACAGCCCCCTTCCCGAAAATGAATTCTTGGCTTCTCTTGCATTTTCCGACCACCGCCGGCCACCCTTTGACACCGGCGACCTACCAGCAGCCTCCCCACCCTCCGGCGAGCATAACCCACCACTCAAAGCCACCCATCTCTGCCGTTTACCCCTCCACCCGAAATGGGTCTTAAACGAGTTGTTCTTCGCTGCGCCGCCGTTCGGCCACTGCCACCAAAAGACTCCCCTTGTTCAGCCGGTCATCCCCTTATCTCAGTTTCCTCAACCGCGGCCTCATCTTCCCGGTACAACCCCAAACCCGAAAATGGGTTTTCACCCATTTTGAGCCTGATCCACCACCTTCCGGTGGTTGTACTGTCACACCACCACCTTCATGAGATTTCCCACTTTCCAAAGAGTATTTTTCTAAATTTTGGTGTCAAACTTAACACTTTAGCCTAACGTACAAATGACCGCTACGAATGTTACGGATTGGCGTTTGCTCAAAGATTTGCGTTTTTACCCGCTGTAAGTACTTTCCAAACAAATTTTTAAGATTTAAATATATTTTTGTATTAACATCTATGTGTTGGTTGATGTTAGTATTTGTTGGTTGATTAGATTTATTAAATGTTGGATATTTGGTGCATGGTTGTCTGCATTGTGTATTTATGCGCATGCTCATGGAAATATTTGGAAATTAGATTTTTACATGATTTCGGATATTCATGTGATGGAAATGGAAACTGGGTTTTAAATTGAGTTTATGAATTTTAATAGTTTTTAGCTGAGTCATAACGAAGACGGCGATACGTAACGCTCGGTATGAAATAAGTGTGTGGGAATCATAATGGGGACGTCAATACGTAACGCCCGGTATAATTGGTTTTGCGGATATTATTTTCTAAGAAATGATGAATGATTTTACTGGAATTTTATCGTGGACCAAATGGGATTTTGGCATGTGTATATCTTAATTATTCTAAGAAAGATGTTTTTTTGAGACTCATGCATTTGGAGTCGTGTTCATGCTTAGTGTTGTTGCATGAGTATATTTCTGTATTTTGGTTTGGTTGGGTTGTACTTACCTGCGATGCCATCTTGGAGTCGTAGTTTTTGGATGCAGATTATGAAGAGGCTGAGTTTGAGGAGACGGCTCCGCTGGTGATGTATTATTGTTATAAATTGTTATCTGGAGAAATTATTTTCCCCTTTTAAAAATATGTATCTTTTAAAAATATGTATTTGTTTAATTTGTATTTTGGATGACTGTATTAAATCTCCTGTTGGAGAGTTTATATTAAAATAGTTTGTAATATATTTCTAAAAATTCTGATACTTAGTTATTGACCTCATATATCTGCTGCGACTTATATTTTATGTATATCACGTGAGCACACATGTTTGATACTTGTCGTTGGGATGTGTGACCCGTGTTGTCATCATCCTGACGTTTCGATTCCCGTATTTTGTTAAGGAGAATTTGGAGGCATCACAGGTGGTATCAGAGCAGTTTGGCTCTAGGTAAATCCGCAAGTTACCTAAAAATTATACCAGAAAAATTTGTGGTTTTAAAAATTTATTTGTTTTATGATTTGGTTATTTTATTTTATTATATTATTTTATTTGTTCTATAAGTTTTCCTACTAATTTATATGGTAGGATTATCCATATTTATTTCGTTGTGTTATGCTTTTTATTTTAATGTTCAAGTTGTTTATTTATTTTTATAGTTAACTTAGCTCTGATTGATTGGTTTGCTTTGTTTTATTTTATTTTAATATTTGTTCAATATGGTAATTGAGTAGTAGTTAAGATTTTAGTTAGTTGATTTTATTTGATTAGGTTGTCGAGTATTTATTTATTTTATATATATGCCTTTGTTTTTGTTTAAATTGGAATTCGGATATTTCGGATTATATTATTATTTTAAATCAATATTTTTATTGAATCTGATATTTTAAATAATTATGTTATGGAATTCCTTATTTTAAAGTTTAATTCTTTTGTTGTGGGTTATTTTGTTTTTTTAAGATTTTATCCAATTATCATTAGAATTTGATTTTAATTTTAGTTCAAAGGTTTCTTATAAGATACTTTTGAATTTTGTTTATTATCTTTTTAATTTAAATTATGGCTTTTGTCTTCTAAATATTTCTGAAATTTTGAAATTTATTTAAACAAAAATTTAAAATGAATCACTGCTGTGCTTTCTTTTTAGGCATATAATTTGAGGTAAGTTTTAAAATTTATTATCTTTCCACCTTTTCGCTTGTTTTATTTTAAAAATTTATCTATTTATTTTGACGAGTGAGTTTGCTTTGACGACTTGTTGGTATTTATTTATTTATTATTTATTTATTTTATTTTATTATGGTTCGTTTCTTTTAAAGATCTTAAGTCATGAAGATTTCTATAATAAATTTTTTTAGAGTTGGGTTTTGTGGAGAATTTCAAAACTTTATTTGTTATTTTATTTGCTGTTCTTATTTTAATTCAATCCCCTTGTTTATTTAATAAAAGCCCTTGGTGATTTGTGTTTACCAAAGGAGAAGTCTTGTTTTCTTAAATGGCTAGCTTTTACTTATTTGTTTATTAGATCTTTTTTCCTGTTTTGTTTTTATATAATAATTATGTGAATTACTTGAGTTTTCTTTAGTGTTTGGGTATATTATTATTTATAATTGCGAGATGGATTTGTTTGATAATTTTTTGGTATTTATACAATTGCGTTTCTTTATCGATATTTTATATTCTATTTATGTGTATTTATTACCTGAGTCTTACTGAGTGTTTGAGTGTTTAAGTTCTAATTTTATTTTTGGGAGATTATTGGAATTGTATTTTAGATAGACTCTTCATATAAGTGTAAAAATTTTAGCCATTACCATGTTATTATGGAATCCAATTTAAAAATACTTATGATGGTAGATGATCAATTGTTTTTTGGTAAAGTTTTGATGTAGTTTTTGTTTGTGGGTGCTTAGAGATTGCTATGAAATAGTTGTGTGTATGTAAATTTTGAAGAGTACTTATTTTGTTTTGTGTTTGACTTGGAAGATTTGTTTTGTTAAATGATAGGGTTAAATTGATGTGATATAAATAAATTCAAGAGATATAAATTTTAGGTTTTTAGGCGAATTGTTTGCAGTGGATAATTTAGGTATAATATTTTGGAGAATTTAATGGTTAACAACATTTGTCGAGGTATCTTAAGGAATTTAGTTGTAGTTTGAAGTCACATAGAATTTGAATATTTAAGATTATTCTTTCTCTTGGGTATTGAAAGTCCAGATGAGTGAGAGAATTATGGGTATCATGGTTACCATACTAATTAAATTGAGTAGAGTTGACAGAATTTTTGGGGTAGTGTACATTGGAGTTTATGTGTCAATCATGGTGGTATAATTAGAATTATGAGATATTAAAATTTTAGGATTTAAAAGAGTGGTATAGGGTTTCTTGCTAATAGATGTTAAGCCAATTTTTACATATGGTGATAATTTATGAGAACTTAAATTTTTATGCATTTAGCGAGTTTTAGAGTGCACACGGAAGCGTGATGATTTGCGATGTAGTCAGAGGTTTAAGTTTTACGTTGGTTTTGAGGAATTAGTGGTGACTTGAAATTTTGGAATAATACTTGTAAGTAGAGATTTATCTTTTGATTGAGTAACTTATGTTTATTAACGATTAAGTTGGGAAGATAAACTTGGGAGTTACTTTAAGGTGACACAAAGTGTTGTATGGAATTAGTGAACATTAAAATTTTGAAAGGTTGTGCTAAGGTTTTGGTACATGTGGAGTTTAAATTAATTGGCTATCTTAGGAGTCTTAGATATGAAATATTATTTGGAGACTATACGGTTATGATAGAATATCAACCATTTGTATTTGAGGAAAATAGATAATTGTGCTAATACTTGGAGTGAATATTAAGTAATGTGGTAGGTGAGTTATTGGAGTTTTATTAGTTACAGCTGAGCGAATTTTGGGAACGAAATTCTTTTTAAAGGGGGGAGAATGTGAGATCCCAGATTTACGTATATTTTTACACGTTATTTTATTCTCGGTATTAATTATTTTAATTTATTTTAATAATATTATTGGTTGTATTTTATTTGTTTAAAATATTTATTTGAGCTGTTCATTAGTAAGTGTTAGTTTTAAGTTGTTTTTATAATTAAATGTTGAGTTACGTTATTTCTTTATTAATTTAAATGTGAAGTAATTATTTTAATGAGTAGAATTTAATTTCCTTTATTTTATTATGTAAGTTTATTTGATGTGCTTTCGTTATATTAATTATAGTTTTATAATTAAATTGCGCTTGAGATTAATTTATTTTATCGTTGGGCTTTAAACATTTTATTTATTAATATTGAATAGTTGTATTTTTCAGTTAACTTTTATTTAATTTGTTGTGCTCTTTTTCTAGTAGAATTTATTTCCTTTTTCTTTTTTCTTTTCCTTTCTTTTTCTTTTTTTTCTTCCTTATTCCTCTGCTTCCCCAGACTCGCGCTAGCCCCCTCCCCTGGTCACTCCTCTCTCTCGCGGATTATTGATATACGAACGTTGCGGATTGACGTTTGCTCAAGGATTTGCGTTTTTACCCGTTGTAGTACTTTCCAAACAAACTTTTAAAATTTAAATATATGTTTACATTAACATCTATGTGTTGGTTGATATTGGTATTTGTTTGTTGATTAGATTTATTAAATGTTGGATATTTGGTGCATGGTTGTCTACATTGTGTATTTACGCGCATACTCATAGAAATATTTAGAAATTGAATTTTTACATGATTTCGGATATTCATGTGTTGGAAATGGAAACTAGGTTTTAAATTGAGTTTATGGATTTTAATGGTTTTCGCCTAAATCATAACAGGAACGGCGATACGTAACGCCCATTGTGATCAATGTGTGTATGTGTGTAGATGACATAATGGGGACGGCGATATGTAACGCCTGGTATGAAATGAGTGTGTGCGAATCATAATGGGGATAGCGATACGTAACGCCCATTATGATTAGTGGTGTGTGTTTATCATATCGAGGACGGCGATACGTAACGCCCGGTATAATTGGTTTTGTGGATATTATTTTCTGAGAAATGATGAATGATTTTACTGGAATGTTATCGTGGACCAAATGGGATTTTGGCGTGTTTATATCTTAATTATTTTAAGAAAGATGTTCTTTTGAGATTCATACATTTGGAGTCGTGTTCATGCTTAGTGTTGTTGCATGAGTATATTTCTGTCTTCTGGTTTGGTTGGGTTGTACTTACCTGCGATGTCATCTTGGCGTCGTAGTTTTTGGATGCAAATTATGAAGATACTGAGCCTAAGGAGACGGCTTTGCCGGTAATGTATTATTGTTATAAATTGTTATCTCGAGAAATTATTTTCCCCTTTTAAAAATATGTATTTGTTTAATTTATATTTCGGATGACTGTATTAAATCTCCTGTTGGAGAGTTTATATTAAAATGGTTTGTAATATATTTCTAAAAATTTTGGCACTTAGTTATTGACCTCATATATCTACTGCGACTTATATTTTATGTATATCACGTGTGCACACACGTTTGACACTTGTCGTTGGGATGTGTAGCCCGTGTTGTCATCATCCCGACACCTCGATTCTCGTATTTTTTAAAAAGGAAATTTGAGGGCGTCACATATCATCTTGAGCACTTAAATATAAGGGCTGCAAAAGGTGAAAGTTAAACCATGATTGATGAAGAATATGGTTAGAAATCGATTTGGAAGTTGAAGGTGCAGGGGGTTGTTAAACAGTTCCTGTGGAAAGCTTGTCATGATGTGTTGCCTACCAAACTTAATTTGGCCAAGAAGAAATTAGTTGAGGATAAGATGTGTCCTATATGTGAGAGGGAGGATGAGTCTAATATCCATACACTTTGGTTGTGACGCTTCCAAATTCTCCTTAAAAGAATACGGGAATCGAGGAATTGGGATGCTAACAATTTGGGTCACACACACCAATGATAAGTGTTAAGTGTGTGTACAAAGTGATAGTGTAAAATTAAAACTCACAGCAAACAAGTTAAGTCAATTACTAAGTACTAAAATTTTCAAATATTTTATAAAACAGTTTAATACAAATTTTCCAACAGAAGATTTAATACAGTCATCCCAAAGACAAAACATAAAGATACATAATTATCAAATACAGGAATAACAATTCCCAAGATAATAAATTATAATACCATACTTCAACAGTGGAGCCGCCTCATCAGGCTTAGCCTCCTCGACATCTGCATCCAAAGTCTACAACACCAAAAATGGCATTGTAGGTAAGTACAACCCAAACAAACCACAAGATATAAAATATATTCGTGCAACAATAAAACATATGAACGCGACACCATATGCATGAAGTTCAAAATCATCATTATCAAAATTAATTAATTAATCATGCACTCCAAAACATCATTTGGCCCAAAATAAAATCCATTTAAAACTACCATTTTCTCAGAAAATGATACTCAAATCAGTTTATCAAAACTCTCCATCTTCCCAGAACATGGCTCACAAATCCAAATAACACAAAAGGCGAGAATCGTAAGCGGGACTCTACCACCATCCCTCCTTACCCTCATATTCATACCACACTACAGGAAAAGGCACCTTTTGCGGTGCCTTAAATCGCCGCTAATAGTAGCTAAAATCGATGCAAATAATAATTTATAGCGATTTACGGGCGCTGGCTATTTGACGGTATCAAAAAGCTACTTATAACTATTTGTAGCGAAAACATAAAATCGTTGCGAATAGTAGACTATTAGCGGTGAAATAATTTGCTGCAAATAATAACAATAGAAGCTAGAAAATGGTTCGACAATAATGAATCAAACACTACGAATACTATTTAGTAGCGAAAATGTGTCGCTGGAAAAAGGAGTTAATTCGATCTGGCTCCCTAGATCGTTGTTGCGACGATTTATTTCATCGTGAATTATTATTTTTGCTCGACAGTTTTATTTGTAGCGATAAAATAATGTCATGATATCTATTTTGCAGCGATTTTTTGGGCGTATTTTAATTGAACTTTATTTGTAGTTTTGGTTTTGCAACGTATTTTAATTGAACATTATTAATTTGCATGGTTTTCTGAGCGTTTTGGTTTCGTTGGCGTTTTGGGAGGTTTCCTGGAGCTTGTTAACAACATTTCCAAATGTACACAAGCAATAATTTTAATTTTTTGATTAAACCAAAAATACTAATCATCCAATATATATGAAAGCATATACCAAAAATACCAATCATCCAAAAATACCAATCATCCAATAGTACACTGATTATCCAATAATTTTCAATTTTTGATTAAATTTAATTTCATCTATATGAAACCATAAGTCTTGATCATCCAATAATACACTGGCCTGGGTGCATTAATTGAGGCAATTAAATACTACATAAGAGAACAACTAATGTTTCATTTAATCATGCCCATTAGTATTTGCGGCAATAAAATATTAATATTAAAATCTTCTCGGCCCGCTATTTCACCAACGCATCTTGCTTAAGGTGAGAAGGTCAAGTGCGTAGTGTTTGCAGTGCATCTTGCTTCAGCCCACAGATTTTTCCAATAGTACTTTGCATCATGATTGTTAAGTGAATCAGTTTCAAAACATAACATATAAGAAAATCATATGTGACTTAAGTTTGAAACTATACCAAACTTTATTCTTATATAAGAATAAGAAGAATAAAATTTTCTGCCGTCAATAGAAATTAATTGTAAACATATTTAATGTTTGAAACAATAGCAAAATCATATAATTGTCATGCATATTTAGCACACGAGAACAAGTAGAAAAACAATAAATTAAAAAATATTGCCACACGTTACAATGAATGTGGAATTCAAGCTAAAAGAATTGACCATCTCTTCTAACTCTATTATGCATTGCTCCAATACCAAATATTCAAAGCCTCTCAACAAGTAACTGAAAATTTCATAGAAATATATAAAGCATTTGAATTTATGTATTATCAACTAAAAAATCTGGAACTGCTGAATCATTGATTGTCGTCATGCATAACACCAACTAGTAAACTCAACCTAATGAAATGGGGGTCAACTATTTATAAAGAGACTCCTTTAAAATCTCTTAAACAATTTTACCATTTGTGCATCAAACTATTCAAAAGAAGAAATATAGAAATATTCTATAATTTAAATGCACAACTGATTGACGTAATAAATTATAGAAAACAGCAATGCCACACATACCAAAGCCAAAGCATATTATATTACATAAGTCAATTTTTTGCCCATATTAATATGTTATGGATAACTATAAATATCTAAAGTGTGTAAAAATATGAAAATAGGCATTGATAGTAAGAACTTTTATTGATAGCAATACAATAGCCCATGCATGTACTATAATTATAAGCTTGCAAACCCACCAAGCCAGATCAGCTACAATTCCAAAATACCATTCCCAACCATGAAAGATGAATTGGATAACATTTTCTTCATTTTCTAGACTATTTTCAAGCTCTAAACATATTGATCATATTACTCAATAGTGTTATCATAACTCAACCTATTTTTCCAATCCCTTCTACACAAAAATTCTAAGCCAAGAAACCCCAATATTTCCCTTAAATATTGGCTGGCAGCAAAAATAACAGCAACCAATACATTTTGTCTATACCAAAAGCTATAGGAAATGTTTCAAGCATTTCATTCACTCCACAAACTTTTCAAGTCATAATGACCTTTATATTTGCTCTTTACTGTCATTTGTTTAAATTTAAAGGCATATTCACAAACTTCTATGATTAGATGAGGAAAACAATACCTGCAATAATGTATCTAGCAGCAATGGCACATTTATGATTGAAGTTGTCGAACTATTGGATAGAAGATTATCTCCAATAAATCCCATTAGTCTGAGAAAAGTAATCGCATAGTATGTCGCACCACCTGCAGCACTAAAATGAATGTTATAGGCAAGAGTTGATTAATGTAGATGCAAACTTATTTTTCATTATTACAAAATAATGAATGAACAAATTTCTCCACTAAGCTTATTCTCGTAAATTTCCTGCACTTTTCAACATGATCTCACATATTTTCACTCTCAAACGTACCCAAAAAAAATATTATTCAACAACAAAATGAGATAATTAGCCTTAGCAACTATAAAAAATACTAATAATTAGCCCCACTTATAAAAACTATTACATCAATAAATACCACCATCAAAACAATCCAGACCATCTACATTTTGAGAGTGAAAATATGACTTGAAAAGTCTATACCACCATCAAAACAGTCCAGACCATCAAAACAGTCCATACCACCATCAAAACAGTCCATACTACCATCAAAACAGTCCAGACCATCTACATTTTGAGACCATCTTTCAAACACAAGAATAGATCGAAATACTCTATTTGATAACAATATAAAAAGGGCAAAGAAACATTTTCCAGCATTAGTGACTCTTTATGTCCTTCGGGCTATTTTTCCTAATTCAAAATTTGCAAAGCACATAATTTTTCTAATCTGAATCTTTTCTGAAGACTAGCAAAACCATTGTGACCTATGTATCACATTTACTATTATATTGAAGTCTGAAACTACTTCCAAAAACCAACAAAGAAGCATGCACATACACACAAAAAAAATATAAAAAGTGCTTGAAAACTAAAGTGGTTTGGTTTGAAAACTTACTTCCATAGAAAAGTCTCAAACTAACATCCAGCACGTACCTGAATCTCCAACATGATAAGTAGTAGAATTATCCCCTTAAAAAATCTCATCAAATTACAAAACAGAAAACTTAGATTCAAACACCCGAAATCTGGAATACCATAGAAAACATGTGCAAAACTTAGATACTTATATTTCTGATATTACCTTCTACTGAGACAATAATCCTGGGAATGGCCAAAAAACTGCTTCTTACAACCATTGTCGCTCCCACAAAAAATGTATCAGTTCTAGCCTCTCATTGTTGTATATACAAAGATCTATATATACATAGCTGCATATTGTCAATACTATATCAGAACTACACAAAAAATACACCCAAAGACCTCACAAAAAATGTCATTCAAAATATGATTATTTCTTGAACACCAGCTCACTGTGTCTCTTGACGAGACGCAATGATGGACAAACGCTGCCCCAACAACTCTCGCATCAGTTGGTCGATTTCCTCTTGTCACTGCTCTATTGCAGCCAACTTCGCCTTAACATTCTCCAACTCACGGGTGGAAGCTTCAGCTACCTACTTATGCTTCTCAATTGAAGCCAAGTACTCTTTCTCCCTAGCCTAGTCGAGCTGCCTTGTAGACTCTGGGATCACCATCTTTCCCAGTCCTCTTACGTAACCAGGTTTATGATCAAGTACTTCCCTAAATACCTCCGTGGCTACTTCATTTGTTTGTTGCACCGGTTCTAAAGCCTCGAGTTGTTCAACCATTTTATTCTGCAATAGGAGATAATGAACAGATTACTTACAATCTAAGGTATTCAAAAAATTACATTAATCATACTTACAGAACCAACTTGAAAATGGCAAATAAAAGTGTTCAATGAGTTCGAGAATGTTGCTCACATAATTTTCTTCAGTAGATTCTGTGACAAAAGAATCTTTCTTCATAGACCAGTGGGTAGCCTTATAGAAGTCCATCATAGTTTCTCCGTCATCACGCTACATGTGTTTACAATGTGTATTATAAATGTACATGTTCAAGCAAATAAAAAAGGACAAACCTACTAGCTACTTCATTTGGACTTTAAACGCTTTGAGTGAAATAAGAAAAGAAAAATATCATTATTCCCTCTACTTGTTATGTAAATTAAGTGACATAGGACAATGTGTGTACGTCAAATAGGGAAACAAAGTGTTAAGAGCTTATACCTTCTCTGCCAATTTCCTAACAAAGGATTTACGACCGGATGTGTGGTTTATTTTTTACTTTTTTCTGTTCTCTCGATTCTGCTCTGATATTTTCTAGCATGGCAAACATACATTATGAAAAACAATCAAAGTTATAAAACACCAAAGACTTAGATACTTAGAATTTTGTTCAAATACATTACCGGTTTGGATTGAAGAAACTAACAAAGCATATACCTTGAAGTGCTCGCTGCTCCATCTTCTGCAGAGCTTGACCCAGACCATAGGGGTGACCAAACTACACCCAGCTGCCAAAGCTTCATCGTTGTTTGGAAATGAGGTATAAATCTTATGCAGCACGTGGTGGAATGCATTAAAGCGCTTCCTTAGCTGTTTAGTCACTGCCAAGTGATGGTTCTCTAGCTCCCATTCTAATTCAAAATCATCCTACACGTCAAAATAATACCGTTATAGGCAATCACCAAATCCATCATTTCCATTGTGTAAAACCAATAGTACTGCCAATGTCATAAAAGTCTTACCCAAAACTGGTCGATTAATTGATCCTTCATTGGTTGGGGTACATCATTCCATCGTGGGTAGCTCATATCACAATGCTGTTTAACTATTCATGTTATACGAGCAGTAAATATGGATGCATTCTCACAGCACAGAGCTATTTCCCAGGATTTATCTTTAGGGGCACCCTACCATACTTGCGTACTTTCTCAAACTCAGTTAACTTCGCAGGCCCACGTCCACGCCGCGACGTCTCAGGCTGGGTCGAATGTGTGTTTGTTGGGACCTCCTCACCTGAATGGTGTGGTGGCAATAAATTAATATTCAAATGCCAAAATGCATGTAAGTGAGAAGAAGACATTAATCATATTAAACTTTATTTAATTAAAAAAGTCTAGATATGCGGACTATACTGTTTGGCTCGCTATCAGCCACTTGTTCTTGCATGTTTACTGGGACCTCCTCACCTGAATGAGAGAATGACAATAAATTAATTGTCAAAGACCTAAATGCATGTAAACAAGAAAAAGACACCAATCATATTAAACTTTGTTTAAGGATGAAAATATTGAATATGTGGACTATACCGATCGGCCCGCTATCAGCTACTGGTTCTTGCGTGTTCATTGGGACCTCCTCACTTCAATGAGAGAATGGCAATAAATAAATTGTCAAAAGAATACAACAATCATATTAAACTTTGTTTAAGGATGAAAATATTGGATATGTGGACTATACCGATCGGGAGCTCAGCCTCTTGAACTGGTTCATTATTTGGCTCAGCCTCTTGAACTGGGTCCGCACACGGGAGCTCAAATATTTGACTCGGAGGCTGGGTGGATTCATCTAACCCGACCTCGTCAGTCAGAGCCAATCCTGGCCTTTGATCACAGTCACCTATTCGGCAGCCACGTGGCTGCTTGGCGCAAGATCTGGGACGAACCCAACTAGGAAAACCTCGGCCTCGTCTGCAGGGCCGACCACGGACACCGTCCCCCATCTGGTCACCTATATGTAAAAGAAATACAATGTTGAAGATTTCGATGATCATGTATAACATAGCAAAAATGTTATGGATGTGGAAAAATGAATACCTGGGCCGTTGATGCTCCGCATTACCTCCTAATGGGGATGAAGAAGTTCTAATCGTCTTTTATCCGATCACCTGAGATGAAACAAAAAGAAAAATCTTAATTAGATGACACTATTTAAAGGAATTAAATCCAACATATGGAGTGTAATTAAGATAATATATGACATGATAATTTTATATGCACTTTGAATGCAGTACTCTTAAGTATTGTATATAAGTCATGGTCAATCATGCATCAGTCGATATAACCATAGGTTGGTAAATTAAATCATACCTGCGCTCATATGTTTAAGTGCATACATAAATAAGTATGATTTTGTATTTTAGATCCCTCTTAGGTTGCCTATTCTGGCTCAGACTCTTCACTGGTGGATAGGTCGTCATCATCTGAGTTCTCCTCATCATCATAAGCATCTCCATAAGCTAGAACCAGACCATCATCAATGAAGTCATCCAACCTTCCTCCATCACCAAGAGGCGCCTGGATCTCACGTGTATCAATATGGGTGGATTCTATATTAGTCCTACTAAGAGATCCCGACACTGGGCATGCATCGCAATGCAAAAGTAGATAATCATATGATTTGCTCATTTTCTTGATAGGCATCATCGTCGCTTGATGAATCATCAATATCGTCTAAAGCCCTCGACATTGTTGGAACATCGTAGACATTCCTATTATCATACCTTTGCACAACAAACCAATTCCCCTTCACCCTCAAATTTCTAATGTAAAAACACTGAGAAGCTTGGCATGCCAACACAAACGATTCGTCCTTATACCAAGTCATGTCCATGTTGACACTAGTCATGTGATCGTCAACTCAGACTTCCCATTTCTTATCTCCAACAGCAAACCAAGAACAACTGAGCAAATATACTCTTCGACCACCCATATAACGTAACTTCACAACATCATTGATAACACCATAAAAGTCAACGTTATTAGTAACTTAGTCACCAGTTACCACTACTCCTAAATTTTGTGATTGCTGACGAAGCTCATGCTGCTTGATATGGAACCGTTTACCGTTGATAATACATGCTGTATATGAGGTAACCCAACGGTCAGATAACGCATACAAATCATCAGACACACTGAGTGGATTTCTACTACGCTCCTCCTGGACCTACAACATTATATTATGTTGAAATCATCAAGCAATAGTGGAAGCAAATTTGATTGACCCCAGAGTCAAATTCATTCTACGTAGATAGAACGAACTGGGAAAAACTTACACGTTGCATGAACCAAGTTGTGAACTTAGTTTGGTGCGTGCTCTCAATAGCATTTGGGTTTGCCATCTTGCATTTGTCGTAGTGCTCCCTGTATGTGGAGAATACAAGCAGACAAACAATTAAATAATAACACTGAAGCGTAAAAGTATCATCGATTGTCTCAAGTCACCAATCATATTCATAAGGAAGTTGGGATTACTTACTCTATATAGCTTCCAATCTCATCGCAGTTGTTAAGCACGTACCATATGGCTGAGGTATGAATTTATCTTCTAATTGCACATTAGTAGCCATGCCCAAAGGATGAAGTTTTTGAGAAAAAATTATGAATTCATCAACATTTTCTTCTCTGCCCGCATCAATGTTGCGTTCTGAGTGATTAAACTTTGTCTCAATATCTTGGAGATACATCGAACAAAATGTCAAACACTCTCTGTGGATATAGACTTCTGCTATTGAACATTCTAGCCGGGTTTTATTTTTAACATATTGCTTGAACTTACCCAAATATCTCTCAAATGGGTACATCCACCTATATTGAACTGTACCTCTGAACATGGCCTAATGGGGTAAATAGACAGCTAAGTGGACCATAAAATCAAAAAAAAAAAAATGGAGGAAATATCATCTCTAGTTTGCATAGAACGATGACTATATCATGTTGAAGTTGTGAAAGGCGGTTGACATCCAGGGTTCGGGTGCACAACTCTTTGAAGAAACTGCTAAATTCAGTTAGAACCAAACCAATATCACTCCTTAAGAGCCCTCCCACAGCAATAGGCAGTAATCTTAGCAAGAAAACATGACAGTCATGACTTTTGAGACTAGAAATTTTACAATCCCTTATAGACACAAAATGCATGATGTTGGAGGCAAACCCATCTGGAAATTTCACCTCAGCAAGCCACTCACAAAATTCATTCCTTTCATCCCCATGTAGTGTATATAATGAAGGTGGCATTGTAACATGTTCATTGATCCGCTTTAGATGTAATTCTTTTCTGAAGCCCATGATTTCTAGGTCACGACAGGAATTTATATTATCCTTAGTTTTGCCTGGAATGTTCATTAATGTGCCCAAAATGTTATCAGCAATATTCTTCTCTACATGCATAACATCAAGATTATGTCTCAGCCGTAATGTTGACCAATAAGGTAGGTTGAAGAAGATGCTCTTCTTAGTCCAGTTCAACTCCTCTACAGTTCGTTTTCTCTTCCTACCAGACTTACCAAATTGAACATCTCCAAGCATTTGTAATTGAGTCAAAAGTAGCGCTCCATCAAATAAATTTGGTGGCATGCGATGATCCTCTCTACTGTTAAACAACGCTTTTTTGGATCGCCAAATGTGATCGGTTGGTAAAAAACGTCGATGTCCCATATAACACTGTTTTCTACCAAACTTCAACCATAAGGAATCATTGCTAGCATTGCATGAGGGACAAGCCAATTTCCTTTTTGTTGACCAACCTGAAAGATTACCATAAGTAGGAAAATCATTGATTGTCCACAATAAGGCAGCATGAAGCACGAATATTTCCTTAGTGGAAGCATCATATGTAGGTAGTAAACCTTCTTCCCACAATTCAAGTAACTCATCAATCAACGGTTGCAAGTAAACATCAATATCATTTCCCAGCAATTTTGGACCAGGGATAATGAGAGATATCATGAAGAATTGGTCTTTCATACATAATCATGGTGGCAAATTATATGGGATAAGAATCACCGGCCAAATACTATACGGTTTAGCCATATTGTTGAAGGGATTGAAGCTGTCGCTGGCCAAGCCGAGCCTAACGTTGCGGGCATCCCGTGCAAACCAAGTATGATTTTGGTCAAATGTCTTCCAAGACTTAGAGTCGGCAGGATGTCTCATAATATTATTCTCTCCAGTCACCCGCTGCTCCTTATGCCATCTCATATCATCTGCTATCTTGTCAGACATAAATAGACGCTGCAATCTTGGCTTCAAAGGAAAATGTTGCAGAACTTTTTGAGGGATGACTCGTGAACCGTCGGTATTTGGTACCCAACGTGAAGCATTGCAGATGGGACACTCATTAAGATTAACATTGTCCTTCCAGAATAAGACACAGTCGTTGAGGCATGCATGGATTTTATGGTACTTGAAACAAAACCTTTCTCCAAAAACTGTGCCTTTTGATATGATTTTGGCAATGAAACATCAGGAAAGACAGACCGTAGAAGGCGTAGGAGCATATCGAAAGACTTGATTAATCACCCACCGATTGTTTTGATGTGTAACAACTTCACAATGAAGGAGAGTTTTGAGAACTTTGTGCAACCTTCGACCAGAGGACGTCGAGCATCCTCAAGCAGTTGCTTAAATGTTGAGTTTGGATTGGGTTATGGTCTTGATTGCTGGGTGGGGAATGTAGTGTTGTTTTCGGGGCATGCCTTGTATGTACCTGCCCATATGTCATCTAACATATGATCCATGTCATCAATGAACCTGTCCTCCACTACAATCCCAGGATCATCTAATATATCGTCATCAATGATTGAGAGTGTTTCCTCCTCTCCATGAAATATCCATTGAGTGTAGTTTGGATTTATTCCTTTTATGAACAAGTGGGACTCCACCTCAAATATAGATAAGTGGAGATTATTCAAACATCTAAGGTAAGGACACCGAATGCGATCACTTTCGATGGAATAGTTTCGTGCCATTGTGAGGAAATTTCTAACACCTTCAGCATAGGCAGGTGACCCAAGTCTATCTCTCAGATTCATCCAGCTTTTATCCATATAAAAAGAAGAATCCAAAAAATAAGTCAATTGTAGAAAAATTCCTTTTAGGTAGATGGAGTATAAGTCACGTATAGGGATGAAAATGTTTTGAAAATTAGGTGGACACTTCCCTCATAAATGGAAAGCTAATGTACTAGATGTGGAACCAAAGTGGAAGGAGGGAGACTCAAACATTTTCCTACTTTTTTTTTAGCAGAGTCGGAATGAGGGGTTCTCATATAGATCACTTAAGACACCTCCACTTTATGTCTCAAATTTGTCTCAGATTGTTACAAGAAAACTATATATATAGTTGCTAACAAGCTTATAACACCATTGTGCCACAAAGCGAGATACTTTTCCAGTTTCAGGATTAATATCTCATTCCTTAGTAATTGGATAGCTAGTTACATATTTACGTACTTAACTTTTTAGACACACAGGAAAAATGGTTATAGTTAGTTCAGACAAAAACTATTAGCTATTGATGCTAGGACTAGCTATGAACAGACAAAATCTTCCTATAAAACACTTAGTAAGTTAGGCGCCAAAAAAAAAGTCCAGATCTAAAAAACAAATTCTAGCATGTTCAAGCAAAGCACCAACTACAACAACCCCAGGATACTAACTCCATATAAAAGGGAAAAACAAACTAAACAAAAAGCAACAATATTTTCAAAACCTGTCATAAACACCTTTAGGCATTTCCTTTACACATACATACATAAATGTATAAAAAAACACACACATATATATATATACCAACAATGACAGCAAAGCATTAGCAAACAAAACAAGAAAATGAATATCACAATGCCAATGAGGATAGGGCTACTAACGATTCAAGAAAATATGATTTTATACTAAAAGCTGCAAGTGACCACAGATTTTATACTACAAGCAGCAAGGTCCCACAAAAGGGATTAGATGAGTAATGATGTCTTGGAAGATATGTGATTAATCTTGAACTTTAATTTAAAGTTGTCTAAACCTTTTTTTTCTTTTAGTTTGATTGCAACAACCCTTGCTTCCATGAGTTCCAACTATGCAGTCCACATATTTTGGCATTACATAAATGATTAGGAGAAGAAATTAAATACATATGCATGCATGGGAATTTATGTCCAGCATTCCAAAAATAATTTATTTTCGATGGATTCATGATAAAGATCGGCTAGCTAGCATTTAATATGTCAATTGCATCTCTCAAACATCATATCCATTGTATAAAAACAAACCACAAGTGTACCCACCTATTCACATGTGTGCCCATTAATCATCACAACAAAATAATCCACTGGAAACATAACCAGCTCTGTGCTGCTTGTCTCCTCCATGTTGTAGTCTCAATTTTACTCTTCCTAGCTAGGTTTTACATGCTAGAGTTCATGGTGCTCTATTGCCTTTATTCCCTAAATAATTATGCATAACACACGTATAATAATTAACCTTTATGAATGGCGTAATTATAATTTTGTTAAATTCCTGATTATAGTGTTGCCTATTCTAATATATATGTTAGTTTTGATATATATATATATATATATGATTGCTTAATTATAGAGGTATTAATCTAAAAAATATTTTAAAATATTGCTGCTCTTCTTTTATTCAAATATCTATTATTTCACCCACAAATCTCTCTTCCTTAGTTGGCCATTACAAAGCCAATCAGTCTACTCCTTTTTTTTGGAAGAACTAACTTCTCACGAAACCCATGCACTCAAACACAAATAAACTTATACAAAAAAAAAAGGCCAAAGTTCTCATCTTTCAGCAAGAAAATATATATCTGTACAAAACCCACCAATTCCTTGTGCCAAGCAATAATATCTGGATCCCCAAAATTGAAAAGACACCATAAATGTTCTTGCATATTACAGCATGCATTCACACATTACAATCCCAAGATTTTTAGCCTCCATGATTCTATCAATCAGTTACCATATAAATGTTTATATTCTGTACAGATCAATTTGATTTATTTCCTTCTAAAGCATAGGCATTTATAGCTATATAATTAGACTCAAATCAATGAAAATAGTATGAAAGCTTTTTTGCCAATTCTCTGCTTTGCCCTACTTACCAATTTATGCCAAAAAAGGGGAAAAAGTGCCAAAGAGATTTAAATAGAGTTAAATTGCAAGTCTTAGTCGCCAAAAGAAAGAAAGAAGATAAAAGCCCCATGAATCAGCCCAAGTTTCTACAGGAGTTATAGGAGGTAAAGGCAGTATGCAGCAACAGGTTTTCTACGTAAAATATATGTTCATATCATTTATATTTTGAGTTTTTGTACATTCGAGTTAATTCCCTGATATGTCAAGAATAATTCATGCATATATGTATGCATGCCCCAATTTGTATTTCAGTTCCATGCAGTATGAAGGTGCAGCTTTTGAGGATGGCAAAGGATTAAGTATGTGGGATTATTACAGCCACAAATATTCAGGGGCCAAGTCTCTCTCTCTCTCTCAATCTATTTCATTTTTTTTTGTAAAATATAAAGTTATTGAGATAATTGATTATTTAAAATGATATCAAGCCCGTACGTACATGCTATGGAGTTCTAACCTACATAACTAACCACATGATAAAGAAAATATCATTTTGGCTCAATGTTGATTAAAAAAATGACTGCTGCCTCTAATTGATGCAACCTTATTTCCTTGTTTCATCCCCTCTTGAGCCTTCACCCCTTCAATACCAGTCCTCTCCTAACTTGTGTTTGGGCTATAAAGTGTTATCAGGTTTATACATTTTCAAGTTCTTAACATAGTAATTTCCCAACATATGAACATACTTCTTGGTCAGTGTGAGTTAAGAGATTAACAATACAATATTTGTCCTCTCATTTGGGTCCAGCTGATGTGGCTATAACAATTATTTATATATATATACATACATATATATATATGTATGTAGATATATAAATAGTTTCCATTTATATCAATAATATATATGTGTATATATATAGGATAATGCTAAGTCAATCGAAGTAATTATCAATGCTAATAGTTGACCTATCAATAAACAACACATCTAATTAAACCCATACAAGATCATAATTTTGCTCCCAATCAAAATCCAAAATACCACATTGTATAGAATAAACTTCAAGCATGTTTAAACAAGTAAAGATATCTAGTAAATTAAGTAGAAAATAAACTTGAAACCATGTTTAAGCAAAACCCCAACCTTAAAGCATGTTTATATGTAGTAAATCAAAAACCCTAAATTATCCCCACAGGACTGAGTGTTCAAAATCAGGTAGAGGTCTCACCACAAGAGCAGTAGAGTGTTCTACAGAAGGTGCAGATGGGGAGCGATACCCAAATCTCAGTCCCGAATTCCTCAAAATCCAATCTCTCCAAGTTGCGAAACAGTAGTACTCTCTGTGATTAGGAAACAAAAAATAAGTATTTTCTACTATAAATTGTCGTTTCTAATGAAATAATTGAGAGAAAGTTTCGGTTACCTAAAAAACTCGAGAATGAGAAGCAGAATTCCATGCACAGATGGATTTTAGGGTATCACCGGTGAGCTGGTGGCACCCGTACGTCGTCGGTGGGTTTCTGTAACGATGAAACTCGAAATCGGTGATGAATCCGGCACTGATTCTCGTAAAGTTCTTTGCAGACCAAAGTTTTCATGGGAGGGAGGGAAAATGCTAAGTGCGGGGAAAATAAGAGGGAAATGGTGGGTGGGGGGAAAAGAAAAGTATAAGAACGCTGAGGTTTCGTGCACAGGTTCATTAAAAGGTCTTTTGCGATGAAAACATTCGTTGCAAAAGTATAAATTTTCGAAACTACGAATATAACAGCAACTTAATTCGCCGTAAAAACGAGAAGACATATTGTGGCGCAATAAATCACCACAATATTAACTAAAATCGCTGCAATAAATTAGTTAGTCACCGATACGTTATAAATTTATAGCGATGTCAAATTTGCCGCAAATATTAATCTTACCCAGCGAACTCATTATCGGCACCTATAAAATCGTCGAAAAAAATACATTTTCTTGTAGTGCCAATCATACGGGCGTTACGTATCGCCATCCCCGTAATGACACAAATACTCCAATCATATTGGACGTTACGTATCGTCGTCCCCGATATGACATACATACCAATCATAGTGGGCGTTACGTATCACCATCCCCATTATAACATCCACACACTAATCATATTGGACATTACATATCGTCGTCTCTAATATGACATCCACACATCATCAATTATAACTGGCATTACATATCGTCATCCCTGTTATGACCTACACACACTCTTTTCATAGCAGGCGTTACGTATCGCCATCCCCGATATGAAATACACCCACGGACCATAATGGGCGTTACGTATCGCTGTCCTCATTATGACTCCATCAAAACTATAAAGATCCATAAACCCAACAATACTATAAGCGGAACTAAACCACCATCCCTACAGTACCTCTCATTTACAACCATCAATTAAATCATTTCAATAACCCAAAAATCATGTCTCACATAAAAACCTCAAAACACCAATTATACACATGAACCAGCATGCAATTATACAATGCGCACCATCATAAACAATAATCCAACAATTAGCAAGTTCAATCACCAAACAAACACGCAATTGTTAATGCAAAATATATTTTATTCTTGAATTTTATTTGGAAAATACTTACAATACACTCATTAATAAATTCCTGAAGTTACCGAAAATGCCGAATAGCGATTCCGCGCTTCCAACAACGTACCCGCTGCAAGAGAATTGAAAGCGAGGTAAATGGTGATCTTACGGCGAGAATATACCCAGACAAACACCATTATAATTTACGGGTTACAATGGGGTTTTGAAGAGGAGATATTCTAGTTGAGGAGAAGGAAAATAAATGAATAAAAAAAAATGCTAAAGGGGCAGATTTATGGGTGAACCAGAGAGCTACAAACACAGTTTTACAAAGGATGTCGATGCCTTAAATAGGCATGAAACCGAACCATAAATAGTGGAAATGAGCGGGAGAAACTCACGTGAAACTCACAATAACAAAGCCAAGACAACAAGTAAGCTGTGATGGAGGAGAATATTTCAACTTTTCAGATGGAAAAACAGAGGCAAAACGAGCTGTAAAATCACGTTTTCAAGCCATTTTTCTGGGCACATGAAGCATTGATCAGCATCAAAATTTTGGGGAAAATATTCATCTGCGTACAAGGTACTTGATGGAGTAACACATGTGTGAAATAAGCTAAAGGAAAGCTACAAAATCAAAGCTTTAAAGTCACGGGTATACAAGGAAGGAACCGATGAAAATGTAAAGAAAATAAGAAGAAGAAAGAAGATGAAGTGACGTCGACGTGAGGAATAAACTGGTCTGAAATCATTAAAACTGAAGCTCAAACATCGTCGTTTCAGGTGCAAAAGGGGCTGGGTTAAAGCTAACACGGGTTGGGCTTAAATCATACGACTGGGCTTCTAAAAGTAATTACATATATATATATATATATATATATACACAAACCGAAAGCCACTAACCCAATTAAATAAAAACCCAAAACACAACACACATATAAATATGAGCCCAAACCGGAAATACCAAATAATATAAATTAATTAAAAAACATTAAATTAAAATAATATAATCTACAACACTTTAATTTAAATGCCAACATAATAAAATGATGAGATTAAATTCCAAGAATTTAATTAAATGCATAACAAGTATAGTAAAATAAATAAAAGCTAAATGAAAATACAACAATTCAATATTAATAAAATAAAATATTTAAAACCCAACAATGAACTAATTTAAATTAAAGAGTAATTTAAATACAAAACATTAATTAATATTAAGAAAGCGCATCAAATTAAATTCCACAACTTTAAATAAAACATAAACAAAACGATGAAAAAATGCATTTAATTTAAAACAATAGAACCATTAATTATAATAATTTAAATAGTCATCTAATAAAAATACACGTAAATATGAGATATCACAATGATGCTGCCCAGCTGCTTCTGATATGTGGGCTGAAACTATCAGTCCAGTTCATAAATGGAGTTGTATGGCAGGGGACTTTATGGAGTTGTGAAAACAATTTAATCTTTGCTTGGAAGAAAAGGAAATTGGCTTTGTTGCCTATACAATCAGAAAATTATGGCTTAGAAGGAATTCTTTTATTTTTGAAAAGAAATTTGAAAGCCCAAATGCTTTAATTTGTGCTGCCAGGCAGGTTTATGAAGATTATAGAGAAGCTAATACTTGCTTGAAGTCTACACAAATTGACAGAAGATTGGTAAAGTGGAAGAAACCTGTGGCTTTAATATTTAAAACTAATTGGGATGCTGCCATTGATGTAAGGAAGAAGAGGATTGGGTTAGGAGTTGTTGCCCAGATGACTAACACAAGAGGGGGGTGAATTAAGTTGTATTAAAAAATTAACAATTATAAATCAAGTATACAATATAAAATATAAATAAAATATGAAACAGTAATAAATATAAAGAGTAAAGGTAAGAGAGAAGCAAACTCAGTATGTTAACGAGTTTCGGTCCCACTGCCTACGTCCTCGCCTCAAGCTACTCATTGAGGATCTCAAATCCACTATTCAATCTCTTTTAGGCGGAGATAGAAACCTATTACACCTTTGAGCAGCACCGCTCCAAAAAATCTGTGTAGAACACCCTCTACACTTCTAATCACTTCACACTTGGTGATTTAACTATTCTCCGTGTAGAACACCTTCTACACTTCCAATTACCTCACACTTGGTGATTTAACTATTCTCCATGTAGAACACCTTCTACACACACAAGGGTTATACACACCCTTTTACTGATACAAGAATTGATAGTGGGTAGGCTATCAGAAAACACTCTTCAATGAGTGAAATAAAAACAATACAGCACAAACTATATCTCTCAAAATAAACAAGGGTTAAGGCTCAATACTTAGAGAATATAGAATGAAAACTTTGAATGAATGTTGTATGCTCTTGGTGTTGTGAATGTGAAGCTCTCAAATGATCTATTTATAGGCATATGAGACTTCATATTCAAATTTTAAAAAGATTCACATGTCAAAGACATCATCATTCACTTTTCAAAAATTTCAAACCTAATCTTTTTACTTTTTACATGTGACAAAAGGAGCACACTTTACTTTTCAAAAATTTCAAACCTAATTTTTTACTTTTTGCATATGACAAAAGGAGCACACTTTACTTTTCAAAATTTTCAAATAAAGACATCTACTTTTTGCATAAGTTAAGAAAAGCATCTACCACTTTTGAAAATATTCAAATAAAATATGCACATGTGAAAGATGACAATCAATCATCTTAATATTTTCAAAATTCAAACCATTAATCATGCCATGCACATGTGAAAGATGACAATCAATCATCTTTCAAAATTTTCAAATTTAATTTTCAAAATATTCATGCACATGTGGAAAATGTATTTTAATATTTTGTGATAAAATATTAATTTTGAGGCTTAATCCTAATTTCAAATTTTTAAGAGATTTACAACATTATTCTATGACTTTAATGTGAATTTGTTCCCTTCTTGCTCATGCTTGCTTCCTTGATGTGCTTGATTATATTGTGTGGACAATTTGAGCTTGAAACTCATTTATTCTTTGGATTCATTTGTTATCATCAAAATCCATGTGTAGACTTATATGAAACTTGAAATCTTGAATTCAACAATCTCCCCCTTTTTGATGATGACAAATACTTGATAGAACCTGAAACCTGTATTAATACTTAAGCTCCCCCTGAGAATGTGCGTTAGTTTTTCAAGCAAAAATATAAATATAATTCCAAGCATATATAACAAGTTTAGCAAATTAAACAATGTTAATGTTCTAGTCTAAAACTTCTCCCCCTTTTGGCATCATTAAAAAGGATCGGCAGTAAGTAAATAGACTGAAGAAAACGGTGCGTTAATAGACACTGTAGATAGTTGAAAAAAAAAAAAAGCCGTCCGTGACCCGACAAGTGCTGGAAGGCCTCGAGGCCTAATTTTATGATTTTAGTGGGGCTGAAGATTTAAACAATCGCCTGATGTTGTTGACAAACGGGATTGAAGGCTCTGAGTTTCTATAAAAAAATGATCATTTTCACCTTTCGGATACAAAAAAACATCGCTTCTTGACCTGAGTTCTGTTTTTCCATAACGATATAATGGCCAAACAATTCTCTTCCACTAATGTTCCAGACTTGAATCAGGAACCCTTGACGCATCAACCATCAATCTTCTCTCCTGAGGCCGTCAATACCATGATAGGAGCAGAGAACCGTTTTTCTAGTAAGAAAACTTTTGACAATGTGTGTCCAGCATATCTTGTATTTATTTTGACTAAATAAGATTTGAAGAGACAATAGTTTGTCTTGTTCTTTATGCTATCTCTATAAAATCAGTTTTAAAGTTCATCCGATTTGCATCGAATCTTATTCTTATCTCTATAACTCATCTGCATTCCTTCAATATTCTCGCTTTAAGTTTTCAATTCTTTTCTCAATGGCTCATTCTTCTAACATTCTTCTAGATCCATCTATGAGGTATTCTACACCTCAATCTCATATCCTTTCTGCAGCTACTATTGGCGCCAGGTTGCAGCAAGAGAATAATAGTTTGGCTAATAAGTCAGACTCCAATGCTATCTACGACTTGATGAGTCTCGGGACTCGCTACTCATCTTCTATTGTTGCTTTTTCCGAACGGCTACAAGTCAAAAACCATGAGGTTAAAAAGCTTAAAGAATAAATTATTATACTTCACCGAATTGTTCAAGAGTCTCACATAAGGGAAGGAATCTTTCGACAGAAGAATAAACAGTTGAAATCTCTATTGGATTCTTCATTTCGCTTGCCAGTTACCATGAATAGAGATGACATGATATTGTATGAAGAGAATGAGCGTCTCAAACATGAGGCTAAGAACCTTAAGTTTATGTAAAAGTATTTAAAAAATATCTCTCTATTTTTATGAACTCTGATCTATCTTTTAAGAGATATTCATAACATGCATCATACCTATTTCTCTTCTAATCATACATAATCTATCTTCTGGTAAAGGTTTTGTGAATATATCTGCTTACTGATCATGTGTGTTTGTGAACTCTAGTACTATATCGCCTTTTTGCACATGATCTCTAAGAAAATGATATCTAATTTCAATATGTTTGGTCCGAGAATGTTGTATTGGATTCTTTGAAAGATTTATAGCACTTGTATTATCACATTTGATTGAAATGTGATTGTACATAAGTTTAAAATCCTCAAGTTGTTGCTTCATGTAAAGAACTTGAGCACGACAACTACCCGCAGCAACATATTCTGCCTCAGCAGCAGATAATGCAACAGAATTTTGTTTTTTACTAAACCAGGAAACTAGTGCACGACCTAAGAAGTGACATGCTCCACTAGTGCTTTTTCGATCTATTTTACAGCCAGCATAATCTGCATCTGTGTAGCTTATTAGATCGAAAGATATGTGTTTAGGGTACCATAACCCTAAGTTAATTATACCACTAAGATATCTAAGAATGCGCTTAACTGCAATTAAATGTGATTCTTTTGGAGATGATTGAAAGCGTGCACATAAGTATACACTAAACATAATATCTGGTCTACTGGCTGTCAAATATAATAAGCTACCAATCATACCTCGATATACCTTCGAGTCAACTGGTTTACCGGTTTCATTTTTATCAAGTTTAGTGGATGGGCTCATTGGTATTCCAATTTCCTTAGCACCTTCCATCCCAAACTTCTTCAGCAATTCCTTAATATATTTCGATTGATTGATGAATGTCCCACTTTTTGCTTACTTAATTTGCAATCCGAGAAAGAATGTAAGCTCTCCCATCATGTTCATTTCAAATTCTTCCTGCAACGTCTTAGCAAAAACTTGGCACATATTTTCATTAGTAGCACCGAATATTATATCATCAACATAAATCTGAATCAAAAGAATATCATCATTTTCGTATTTAATGAAAAGAGTTGTATCAATTTTTCCTCTTAAAAAGTTTTTTTCAATCAAGAAACCACTAAATCTCTCGTACCACGCTCTAGGAGCTTGTTTAAGTCCATATAGTGCTTTTGTGAGTTTGAAAACATGATTTGGAGAAATATGATTTTCAAAACCTGGAGGTTGCTCAAATATACCTCTTCATTTATAAAACCGTTTAAGAAAACACTTTTAACATCCATTTGAAAAAGTTTGAAATCTTTATAACAAGCATATGCAAGTAGCATTCGAATAGCATCTAATCTTGCGATTGGTGTATATGTCTCATCATAATCGATTCCTTCTTCTTGATTGAAACCTTGGGCTACAAGTCGAGCCTTATTTCTAGTAATGACTCCAGACTCATCTTTCTTGTTTCCAAAAACCCATTTTGTTCCAATAACAGTATGATTTTTGGGTCTAGGAACAAGTGCCCAAACATCATTTCTTTCAAATTGATTAAGCTCTTATTGCATAGCTAGAATCCAAGATTCATCAAGAAGTGTTTTATCAATATTTTTATGTTCAATCTGAGATAGAAAAGTAGTATGATTGCAAATATTTCTAAGAGATGATCGAGTGCTTACACCTCGTGAAGGTTCTCCCAGAATTTGTTCCAATGGATGATCTTTCACAAATTTTCACTATTTGGTTGCATCTTGTATTAAATTTTGATGATCTTTCCTAATATTTCCATGTTGGACTTCCTCTATTGTGTTCTCTTTGTTGAGATTGAGACTTTCCGTATTATTTATACCTCCTGTTTCTTCATCAATGGATTTCTTGAAAAGTAAATAATTAGATTCATCAAATACTACATGCATAGATTCTTGTACAGTCAAAGTCTTTTTATTAAATACTCTATAAGTTTTACTATTAGTAGAATATCCGAGAAAGATACATTCATCAGATTTTGCATCAAACTTGCCTAAATTATCCCTGTCATTTAAAATAAACATTTGCATCCAAATACATGAAAGTAACCAATGTTGGGCTTTTTCTCATTCCAAAACTCATAGGGGGTTTTATCTAATTTAGACCTTAGCATAACTCTATTTATAACATAACATGCAGTACTTACTGCTTCAAGCCAAAAATAACTAGGCAAGTTGTTCTCATTAAGCATTGTTCTTGCCATCTCTTGAAGAGATCTATTTTTTCTTTCTACTACCCCATTTTGTTAAGGAGTTCGAGGAGTAGAAAAATTATGCACAAAACCATTTTCATCACAAAATGTTTCAATATTTTTATTAACAAACTATTTTCCCCTATCACTTCGGATACTTGAAATAGTATAACCCTTTTCATTTTGAATTCTCTTGCATAACTTGATAAAAGCATTATATGCCTCATCTTTATGAGCAAGAAAGATGACCCAAATATATTTAGAGAAATCATCAACAATAACAAATGCATAATATTTTCCTCCTAAACTTGTAACTCTATTTGGTCCAAAAAGATCCATGTGTATCAGTTGCAGTGGTCTAGTAGTGAAAATATGTTTCTTGGTTTTAAAAGAAATTTTTGTTTGTTTACCAAATTGGTATGCATCACAAATTTTGTCTTTAAGAAAATTTGCATTTGGTAAACCTCTCACAAGATCATTTTTTGAAAGTTTGGAAATAAGTTCCATGTAGGCATGACCTAGTCTTCTATGCCATAACCAATTAGTTTCATTTTGAGCTGAAAAACAAATCGCATCTTGTGAGGTAATTTTTTCAAAATCAATTGTATAAACATTGTTACTTCTAAAAGTAATAAAACAAATATTACAATTATAATCATTCAAAATAATACACTTATCCATTTTGAAAGTAACTGTAAATCTTTTATCACACAATTGACTTATGCTTAAAAGATTATGTTTTAAACCTTCAACAAGTAGAACATCTTCAATTATAAAAGAAGACTCATTACCAATTTTATCTATTCCCACGATCTTCCCTTTCGAGTTGTCTCCAAATGTCACGTGTCCTTCTTCTTTAGATCTAAGATCAAAGAACTTAGTCTTGTCTCCCGTCATATGTCTTGAACATCCACTATCCAAAAACCATTTATTTTTATTCGTGGAAGACTTCATGCACACCTATAAAAACAATTAAAATGATTTTTCTTGGTACCCAAGTTCTTTGGGTCCTTTATTTATTAGTATTAGAAGAAACAAAATTTTTAGGTACCCATATGGCCCTAATAGTCATTATATGTTTTCTTCTAATAGGACAAGCAAAATAATTATGACCATTTATATTACAAAAATTGCAAATAGCATGTGACATATATGAAGAACTTGAGTGATTATAATAGTATCTTTTTTTAACAAAATTATTTTTATGAAAAGAATTTTGAATATTGGACTTTGATGTAGAAGGATTATCAAAGAAGTTTTTATAAGATTTGTATTTTTGTTTTGGCATATATCCCAAGTCTGCCTTCTCAAAAACACATCTTTGACTACCAAGAAGTTTTTCAAAATTTCTTTTTCCATTCGTAAAGTTTTCAATAATATTTTCTAAATCAGTTTTCTTTTTCTTCAACTCAAAATTTTCATCTTTCAAAACAATACTTTCTTTTCTTAAAATATCAATTTCGTTTGTTAAAGAAGATTTTTTCTTTTTCAAAACAGTATACTTGATACCCAAATCTTCAAATTTCTCATATACGTCTTCTAAAACATTTTACAATTCTTCATATGAAGGATTTTCAATATTATCAAGATTTGTTACCTCAATGTCATCTTTAGCTATAAGACAAAAATTTGCTGATTCTCCATTGCTTGCTTCACTATCTGAACTACTTAAATCATCATCCCATGTAGCTTTCATTGCTTTTTTGCCTTTGTTTCGATCTTTCTTTAGCAGAGGACAATCTGATTTGATATGACCAGATTTATTGCATTTATAACAAATTAAAGTGTCATTTTTACCTGAATCTTTCTTGGAAAACTTTTTGAAGGATTTCCTTGAAGGAGTTTTATTTTTCTTTAAGAACCTCTGAATTCTTCTTGTTATCATTGCAACTTCTTCATCTTTGTCGTCATTTTTCTCATTTTCATCACTTTCACTTTCATGTGGAACAGCTTTAAGTGCCAAGATCTTCTTTGACTTTCCTTCTTCTTCTCTTCTTTTCAATGTGTACTCATGGGTGATAAGTGACCCGATGAGTTCATTCACTTCGAACTTCTTGAGGTCTCTAACTTCAAGAATTGCTGTCTCTTTTGATTCCCAACGTTTTGGTAGAGAGTTGAGAATTTTTCTTACTATCTCCACTTTAGAATAAACTTTGCCAAGAGCTGTCAAGCTATTTATGATGTTAGTAAAACGAGTGTATATACTAGAAATAAATTCATCATCATTCATCTTAAACATTTCATATTCATGAGTAAGAATATAAATTTTTGATTCCTTGACTTAAGAAGTTCCTTCATAAGTAACTTCCAAGTTATCCCAAATTTCCTTTACTATAGCACAAGTTATTACTCTATTAAATTCATTACCATTGAGATCATTATATAATAAATTCATAGTAGTTAAATTCAAAGTATAAAATCTATCGTGTTCACGATCAAACTCTTCTTCTTCCTTTTTGACCTTTACTCCATCAACTACTTTTGTTGGAATATAAGATCCATTTACAATGCATTTACAGATTTCTCGACCTTGAGCCTGAAGGAATATTCTCATTCTAACTTTCCAGAATGAGTAATTGTCTTCGCAAAAGAGTGGAGGCCGACTGCTAGATTGACCTTCACCAAATGAAGCTGCAATGTTAGCCATAAGATCTTAACTCAAAAGATAGTTAATCTTATAATAGAGCTCTAGCTCTGATACTAATTGTTGTCCAGATGACTAACACAAGAGGTGGGTGAATTAAGTTGTATTAAAAAATTAACAATTATAAATCAAGTATACAATATAAAATATAAATAAAATATGAAACAGTAATAAATATAAAGAGTAAAGGTAAGAGAAAAGCAAACTCAGTATGTTAACGAGGTTCGGCCCCACTGCCTACGTCCTCGCCTCAAACTACCCCTTGAGGATCCCAAATCCACTATTCAATCTCCTTTAGATGGAGATAGAAACCTATTACACCTTTGAGTAGCACTGCTCCAAAGAATCCGTGTAGAACACCCTCTACACTTCTAATCACCTCATACTTGGTGATTTAACTATTCCCCATGTAGAACACCTTCTACACTTCCAATCACCTCATATTTGGTGATTTAACTATTTCCCGTGTAGAACACTTTCTACACACACAAGGGTTATACACACCATTTTACTGATACAAGAATTGATAGTGGATAGGCTATCAGAAAACACTCTTCAATGAGTGAAATAAAAACAATACAGCACAAACTATATCTCTCAAAATAAATAAGGGTTAAGGCTCAATGCTTAGAGAAGATAGAATGAAAACTTTGAATGAATGTTGTATGCTCTTGGTGTTGTGAATGTGAAGCTCTCAAATGATCTATTTATAGGCATATGAGACTTCATATTCAGATTTTAAAAAGATTCACATGTCAAAGACATCATCATTCACTTTTCAAAAATTTCAAACCTAATCTTTTTACTTTTTGCATGTGACAAAAGGAGCAGACTTTACTTTTCAAAAATTTCAAACCTAATTTTTTATTTTTTGCATATGACAAAAGGAGCACACTTTACTTTTCAAAATTTTCAAATAAAGACATCTACATTTTGCATAAGTCAAGAAAAGTATCTACTACTTTTGAAAATATTCAAATAAAACATGCACGTGTGAAAGATGACAATCAATCATCTTAATATTTTCAAAATTCAAACATTTAATCATGCCATGCACATGTGAAAGATGACAATCAATCATCTTTCAAAATTTTCAAATTTAATTTTCAAAATATTCATGCACATGTGGAAAATATATTTTAATATTTTATGATAAAATATTAATTTTGAGCCTTAATCCTAATTTCAAATTTTTAAGAGATTTACAACATTACTTTATGACTTTAATGTGAATTTGTTCCCTTCTTGCTCATACTTGCTTCCTTGATGTGCTTGATTATAATGTGTGGACAATTTGAACTTGAGAATCCTTTATTCTTTGGATTCATTTGTTATCATCAAAATCCATGTGTAGACTTACATGAAACTTGAAACCTTGAATTCAACAGGAGTTATTATTAGAGATTCTGAAAGGGAGATAATTGCTTGCATGTGTTCTATGTTGCTGATTGTTATGAAGTCAGTTATGGCAAAAGCATATTCATTAAGGAGAGCTCTGATTTTGTGTATGGAGTTGGGATTGTCAAAGGTAATATTTGAAGGTGATTCTTTGGTGATTGTTAATGAAACGAATGGAATAGCTGAATCAGGGGCAGAGTATGGTGTTATTGTTGAAGACACCAAGAAGATGCTAGTTAATAATGCAAATTGGAGTATAAAGTTTACTCATAGGGAAGCTAACAATATAGCTCACTTACTGGCCAAAATGGCTATTAATTGTAATGAGGAAATTTTGTCGGCTGGCTCTCGACAGATAAAGAATTTTGTGTTGAGGGAGAAATATTGTAATGATTGATTGTTGATAATAAAATTGAGATATTTTTTTATTCAAAAAAAATTAGTAATATATCAGTGCATCAAGAAAATAGAATAACTCTTAATATGAAGATATCTCTTTTTAAACGAGGCAAATATATATAGCATAATATATATATATATATATTTTGATAATTGAGCACTTGATGTTAAGTACTATAATTTCATTCTAATTAATAATCAACGTTCAAAATCCCAGAAATCTTCAACCAATCCATATAACATATATAAATCACACATTTCTTACGACAAATCATAGTACAAACTACAAACACCCCGAGAAAGGGGGGTTTGAACTTTTCAGGCTATACTATGTAATATGATGGTTGCAAGGCCAGGCTCCAAGAAAGCCCAACGGGCTAACAACGCCGCAGGCTCAGGCAACAAACTTGCTACATTTTATATTCTAACATATGGGTTTTTGTATCTTTCCCCTGGCCGGCCACTACAAGCAGCCGGATGGCTGGACTAAACCAGATGCTGTTCCAGCAGCATGAACGCAAGAAGCTTCGGCAACTTGATTCTTGTAAGTTAACTTTACATTCTCTAATCTTATTCTGGAGCATGGATTCTTGGAACTGCAATCAAATTTCACTGCAACTTCTGTGGCCGATGTTCCATGTATGTCTCGGTATGTTACATCACTAATTTTTACGCCAGAAACCTGACCGGGGCAACCTTTGTTGTCGGGACAGTAATTTTGATCGATCAGGATTGGATTCTGGACATTCACCATAACGATATGTTGGAAAAGAATGTTCCTAGCAAATCCATTGCTGGGCCTTCCCCAAGACTTAATCCTTACCCCATTTTGAGTACCGGTAAAAGTAACTGTTTTAACTGTCACATTCTGCACACCGTCCTCTTTCAGGTCCTTTCCTAGACTCCCAATGCTGAACCAATTACAACAACCAAAGCCATGCCAAATTTAGCATCATGATGTGATCATATAATATACTATTTACTCATGTGAATGTGTACGTACATGCATTAATAATGTATGGTTTATTATATCTATACATTAATGTGAATGCGATCGATATATATATATTAATTAAATTTTGTGAAGAATAATTATTATTATTTTATTTAATTAATCACCTGATTCCATGGCCAGGTCCACATGCAACGTTCTCAATCCACAAGTTAGTGGTACCGGGGCCAATTGAGACGCAATCATCACCGGTATGGATCTTGGTGTTGAGGATCGTGACGCCCGAAGAAGATTGTACGTGAATACCGTCGGTGTTTGGACTATCGCCGGAGGCGATGACCTTGAGTGCTTGCATTTTCACGTTTTGGCAGCCATAGACGACGATGTGGTACATCTGGCTGTTTAGCGAGGTTAATCCGCTGACCACGATGTTGTTTGAGTCTTCAAATTGCAGCGTCTGCTTCCATACACACGCAAAAAATTAGGAAATCCCAATTATTAAATGATTACGAAATTCAAAGATAAGTGGAATCATGAGGCTCAGGTTTTGGGGATCGACTGCTTATATGCCTTTAAGTTAATGCATAAGTGCACATGCTTAGCTTTTGGCATTCCCGTAAGTAGTTCTAAAGCATGCCAATTAATTAATTTACTGATATTAAAAAACAAGCCCTTCAAACATACCGTTGCTCCTTTTGGGCAACTCTTGCCTGAAGATTTGCAAGCCCACAAACTTGTGCCTCGGGCATCAAGACTCCCACCAGATACGGTAACTCCATTAACGTCACTGAACAATATCCAGTTATCGCCTTTTCCGAGGACCCTATAGTCGGCTGGTGCCACAAGTGTGCCGTCGATGCGAACAATGATGGCATTGTTCTTGCACGGCCCATTGAAAGTCACACTGCGCAGATAGAATCTCCCGGCCGGCACGTATATGGTGGCTGGCTTTGCCGAGGCACAAGCTCTTGTCCATGCAGTAACGAAAGCCTTGGTTGAGTCTGTCTTGCCGTTCGCTTTGGCTCCCAAACTGACCACATTGTACGTCACTGTAGCAGCGGACAAGATCACCGATGAGTAGAAGAAGACTGAAATCACAAGTGGTGCAAGAACAAGGTGGTGGCTAATTCTGTGGTTTGCCATTTCAGTTTTGGATATCAAAAAAATGTGTCCAGCGGTTTGATTGTTTGTGTCTGTCTGTGTGAGAGAGCTAGAAGAGAGAGAGAGAGAGAGAGAGAGAGGTTAATTTAGGGAGTTGGATTAGGAGTTGAGGGATGTGGTGATGGGGGAGTTGAACGGTTTGAGATGTATATATAGGATTTGAAATGCATGTTATTTTTCGGGTACAACATCGATCATCAAACCGGTACACGCAAAGCTGCGCCGACTTTGCAAAAATATATCTTAAATTGTTTACGTTATAACTTTTTTGTAATCCCTTCTTTTCCAAAATACCCTTGATTACGTGGGAGCTGCATATATAGCTTGCATTTATGGATTTTGAATGCTGCAATTGTTTATAGGGGCCGGAGCATCCAACGAGTAAAAAAAGGACAAACCTTTCTTCTAAAATATGCCTTTATTTATACATAGCACCCATGTTTCAACTCTAGTTTATGTTGTTTTACTCTATTCTTTGAATTGTGCAAGGATTAGTACTGTCTTAGTACTGCTAGCTGCAGTTTGAAGCAAATTAATTATCAAAGAAAACGAAAGCGAATTAAAGTCTTCACAATAATTGGCTGCATGCATGTATTCTTTTTAGCGTATGGATTAATGTTCTTAAAAGTGAAATTAATTGGTTTGGGGAAGACTCAATTTCTGGCAATCGAGGGAGCTGGATGAAGAAAACAGACAGACAAAAGTGAATCGAGGGAGCTAGCTTGGCTTTTCAGTGAATTCTGATGCCCCATCGATGGAGGAGGCGCTCAAAGGGATGGAAATTATCAAGGACAAAGTGCAGAGTGCACGTACGTACGTCGTACGCGTAACGTGGAGGTTGCTTGAGATGTGAGAATTCGAAAGGTTTGTTATATTGAATTAGGGAATAAGGGAATGAAAGTAGTGACCGTCAACGTGACATAGCTACCAAAAAACATATCCCCCTGCAAGCCATGCGCTGCCCCCTTCTCAATTCTTGTTTTCGGGTGCTGTGTTCTGCACCTCTGTTTGCTTTAAGCACACGATGATCGACACCTCCTCCATTTCTTACCACTCTCCAAATTATAATCACCATATAATCCATCATGTTCTTTATTGTTTTTTTTTTTTTTTTGGTTCTTTAGTTTCCGTGTTTTCATTGAGCTGTACTTTTTTGTTAATTTCATTCCCTGAAAAACCTCCAGTATTTTTCTTATAATTGATATTGTATGATGGCGATATTGAGGTTGAATATATAACCATATATATTACCATTCACTATTACTTCTTTTATCCTAGTTTTGTCCAGTTGATCTTATGCAAGTATTCATGGTATTTAATTAGTTATTTACATGATTTATATTTGATGATCGAATAGAATGTTGAAATCGCAAACCAAAAAAACAGAACTTACGAAACGCACAGAAAACAATATATATGTGTGTGTGTATACATATGGAGCCTTATACAGTTAGTACTCGTGAGTATCGATCCTCATATATATATATATATATATATATATATATATATATATGTATAGGAATTAATTAGAACAAATCCTATTAATGTTGTTATTGTAAAATTGGAAGATGACCTCCGAAGGGTAGCAGTACTAGTTTTAGATCAGAAAGTAATATTTTGCAGCAACGTGGGTATGAACGTGACATGTGGAGGAGAAGACGGAGAAGAAATGGGCGGCCCCATTTCAATTCCCCTTAATTTTCTGATCATGCATGCAGCTTTCTAATTCCATGACTTGCGGGCAGATTTAGGGGGACTCTTTCGGGACTTCCACGTGGCATAACTCCATTTGTGTAATTGATTTCTACAATGTTCATAAGCAATCAGAGAATTATAAAGGGCAATGAAGGGTCAAAAGTGCGCCATCATGTACATAGTGAATCACACATTCTTAATTATGATCATAGCCTTTCGTATATATGTATAGCCTGCATATAGTGAATAACATATATATATATATATGTATAGCCTGCATATAGTGAATAATATATATATAGCCATATATGTGAACTTATAACGATCACTCTCGTCTCTCGCAATAAGCTATACATAATTAATTATAGATACCATGTAAGGCATGACGCAGACTCGTGAAATGCTCCTCAAAATTATTTCCAGTTCATGGAGGAAAATTAATGAGACGTCGATCCGACGTACGTATATAGATTGGTAATTGTTTTTTTTTTTTCTTTATTATTATAGTAATTGAGCAGGAGCTAGGAAGTCATTAATCAAGATGATTGATTATGCATGCAAAATAAAAGTACGCATTCTAAAATAAGATGGCGGCTAGGCTAGCTGCTCTGTGTGAACAAGTTCGGGTAATTATTTTAAGGCTTCAAGTATTATATGTTAGCTTGGTGCGTACGTATAGCCTTTGTTCCAGCCATAGTGCATGCGCAATAGATGATCATTACCTTGAAAAGTTTGACAAATATTTTAATGTATATATATATATATATATGTACATACATGACTTATAATCCCATATATATATATATATATATATTATATAGAAGGAACGTGTAAAGCACGTTTGTTTAATTTTTTTTAATTTTTTAAGAATTATTTTTATTAAGAATTAATTTTTCATTAATGATAATCCAATACTTTTACATTTAAATTTAATTTCTAACTTAAATAAAATAACATAATCCCATAAATACAATAACATAAAATATAATAATAAAGTTTCATAAATTCAATAATATAGTCCTATAAACACAATAACTTAGTCCCGTCATGTTTCTTTTTTAACTTTATTTTCTTCTATATTCCAGGCATATAGATTTTAATTAATTCAAAAAAATATTTTTATTTTTATTTTTATTACATACAGTGAGATTATATGTGAATTTATTGTTTTAATTTTATTTCTTTTATGTTAATGATTAATGTAAATAATATTTTCTTAACCATTCAACTTGTTTGTTAAAAAATTATATTATGTAATTTAATAAATAGATAGACATATCTAAATTGTGAATAAAATATATTTTCTTATTTTATGGTAATTATATTATATATTAATAAAATAATTTTTATTTCAATACAGATAATATTATTAATAAAAACATTAACATTGTGACATAAAGTTAAAATAGAGAAATATTCTTAAAATTATTATTTAAAAAAACATGTAATAAGAAAAAACAGATTAATAAATATAATTATGATATATATGTATATATGTGATCTATCTTCGTATCAGAATGGATTCATGTTAAGAAATGAATTTAAAGTTCAGATTATTTACTGTATTGTTTGGATTTTTTTCTTCAGATTCTATGTTATGTATTGAACGAAAAATACATGTTATAATAAATGCTATGATGTTTTCATCAGCCAATATTTTTTAAATCCAGATCTCTATCTCATAAATTCATAATTACGGTGTACGTGCACTTTTGTGATTCAGAGTAATTGCATCATTTTTGGCTATTAATTTTTTGTTATTAAAGAGAAAACATCATAATAATAAATGTACAGACGAATATTTTACTGGACATTTAATTCAATTTAACATCGTTAAATGACTGAATTTTTGACTGGAAATTTTAATGGTAATTGTTAAAATAAAAAATTTCGTTATATAAACTCTTTATATATATAGAAGATATACATGTTATCTATTATATATATATATATATATGTATGTATGGATGGATCAATATATTAATCGAGATGTTGTATAATCGTGCCACGCTGCGAATGCACGCTTGATTATGAGTATTTTCGTCAACCACTAATTGCTTAGACTGAAACAAAACGAAAAGAAAAGAAAAAAAATTAGTATGCCAATGATCATGTTATAAACAACTACTAATTAATTAATTTAGCCGTTACTTTTTCCTAACCCATTAATTATCTACATGCATGATGAAACCCATATCGATGATCATATTGTGGATAGATCAACCCTGCCTGCATTAATGATTGCATTATAATATATATATATATATATATATATATATATATATAAAATTGAAATCCTTGAAGATGATGATTGATGAGTACTGACAAATAAGATGACAAATAAGATTTAGCATAATTTTATTTTTATCTTGCTTCTTATTATGTGTATATAACTTTTGAGATTCTAAATTTACGTATATTTTTATATATTATTTTATTTTTAATAATAATTATTTTAATTTATTTTAATAATATTATTGATTGTATTTTATTTATTTAAGATATTTATTTGAGTTATTTGTTAATAAGTATTAGTTTTATGTTGCTTTTATAATTAAATGTTGAGTTGTTTTTTTATTAATTTAAATGTGAGATAATTATTTTAAATGAGTAGAATTTAATTTTTTTTATTTTATTATGTGATTTTATTTTATGTACTTTCTTAATATTAATTAGTGTTTTATATTTAAAATGTTCTTTAAATTAAATTGGTTTATTATTGGGTTTTAAATATTTTATTTTATTGATATTAAATTGTAGTATTTCAAGTCGATTTTTATTTAATTTATTGTGTTTTTTTTTCTAGTTAGTTTTTTTCTTTTTTCTTTTTCCTTTTCTTTTCTTTTCTTTTTCTTCTTTTTCTTCCTTTTCTTTCCTTTTCTCCTACACGAATTTGGCCCCAGACTGCACGACCCCTCCCTTGCTTCCCTCCACCTGTTTCTCCTTCCTTCCACCCAACGCCGCCATGCGCCATCGACCGGTGACACTGCCCCTCCTCCTGAACTCTCTACCCTCCAGCGACCTTCCCTACACCGGTAGTGCACCTCCCGGTGGCCCCTAGCCGGCGCGTGAGTCCCCTACCTGAAATGAATGTTTTAGCTTCCCTTGCATTTTTCGGCCACTGCCGGCCACCCCTTAGCACCGGTGACCTACCAGTAGCCTTCCCTCACTCCGGCGAGTATAACTCAACCTCTGGCACCACCCACGGCAGCCCAAATAACCCAATCCAAAATGGGTATTTCAAATACCCATACATGGGTTTGCCACCCTAGCGCCGCCGTCCGGCCACTGTAGGCCTCACTACCGCCACCAAAAGACTCCCCTTGTCCAGCCAGTCATCCTTGTGAGATCTCAGATTTACGTGTATTTTTACACGTTATTTTATTCTCGGTGTTAATTATTTTAAATTTAATTTAATAATATTATTAGTCGTGTTTTATTTGTTTAAAATATTTATTTGAGCTAATAATTAGTTAATATTGAGTTACGTTACTTTTCTTATTATTTTAATGAGTTAATTATTTTAATAATTGGAATTTAATTCTTTTATTTTATTATGTGAGTTTATTTGATCTGCTTTCGTTATATTAATTATTGTTTTATTTCTAATATTATGCTTGAGTTTAATTTATTTTTATTGATGGGCTTTAAATATTTTATTTTATTGATATTGAATTGTAATATTTTTTACTGGCTTTTATTTAATTTATTGTGTTTTTCTTCTAGTAGATTATATTTCTTTTTCCCTTCTCTTTTTCCTTTTCTTTTTTTTTTTTTTCTTTTTCTTTTCCTTTCTTCCCTACCTCTCCTAGACCCCCCGCGCACCAGCCCCCCCTCCCCTATTCCCTTTCCTATCGCCGTCCCTTCTCCCTACACCCAGGACCGCCGTCGGCCACCCACCAGCGACACCGCCCATCCTAACCTCACCCCCACATGCCGGCGAGTCCAACGGCACCGGTGGTATCACCTCCAGCCACCCCACCGCCCCTACATGGCCCCCTACTCGAAATGAGTGTTTTAGCTTTCCTTGCATTTTCCGGCCACCACTTGGCACCAGCGACCTACCAACAGCCTCCCCACCCTCCGGCGAACATAACCCACCGCCCAAAACCACCCATCTCCGTCGGTTACTCCTCCACCCGAAATGGATTTTAAACGGGTTGTTTTTCGCCGCGCTGCCGTCCGGCCACTGTAGGCCTCACCACTGCCACCAAAAGAGTCCTCTTGCCCAGCCGATCAACCCCCTATCTCAGTTTCCCCAAAAGTTACCTCACATTCCCGTTGCCTCACCTTCGCGGTACAACCTCAAACCCGAAAATGGGTTTCCATCCTTTTGAAGCCTGATCCACCACCTTCCGGTGGTTGTGCCGCCACACCACTACCTCTATGAGATTCCCCACTTTCCAAAGAATATCTCCCTAAATTTTGGTATCAAACCGAGCATTTTAGCCTAACATATCGGTGACTGCTACGAACGCTGCGGATTGGCGTTTGTTCAAAGATTTACGTTTTTACCCGCTGTAAATACTTTCCAAATGAGTTGTAAGATTTAAATATATTTTTCGCATCAACAGATGTTGTGTTTGGTCATTGTTGGAATTTATTAATTATTGGATATCTGGTGCATGATTGTCTGCATTATGTATTTACACGCATGCTCATGAAAATATTTGGAAATTGAATTTTTGTATGATTTCGGATATTCATGTATTAGAAATGAAAACTGGGTTTTTATTGAATTTATGGATTTTAATAGTTTTTTGGCTGAATCATAACGGGGACGGCAATACGTAATGCCCGTTGTAATCAGCGTGTGTGTGTGGATGACATAATGAGGACGGCGATATGTAACGTCCATTATGGTCATTGGGTATGCATTTCATATCAGGGACGGCAATACGTAACGCCCGGTATGAAATGAGTGTGTGTGAATCATAATGAGAACGGCGATACGTACGCCCATTATGATTGGTATGTGTGTATTTATCATATCGGGGACGGCGATACATAACGCACGGTATGATTGATTTTGTGGATTTTATTTTCTGGGAAAATGATTGTGGTTTTAATGGATTTATGGTCATCATTTTCTGGAAAAATGATGAATGATTTTATTGGAGTTTTAATTTGGGCCAAAATGGGATTTTGGCGTGTGTGGTTATTTTATTAATTTTGATAAGAATGATTTTAAGTCACATGCATATGGTATCCTGTTCATGTGTAGTGTTGTTGCATGAGTATATTTATGCCTTTTTGTTTGGTTGGGTTGTACTTACCTGCGATGTCATCTTGACGTCGTAGTTTTTGGATGCAGATTATGAATAGGCTGAGCCTGAGGACACGGCTCCGCCGGTGATGTATTATTGTTATAAATTGTTATTTCGGGAAATTATTTTCTTTTTTTTTATAAATATGTATTTGTTTAATTTATCTTTCGGATGACTGTATTAAATCTCCTGTTGGAGAGTTTATATTAAAATGGTTTGTAATATATTTATAAAATTCTGGTACTTAGATATTAATTTTAATTATTCCGCTGTGACTTTTATTTATGCATGTCACGTGTTCACACACTTAGCACTTAACGTTGGGGGTGCGTGACCCGTGTTATCAGCATTCTGATGTCTCGATTCCCGTATTTTATTTTAGGAGAATTTGGGGGCGTCACAAGTGGTATCAGAGCAGTTCAACTCTGATTAAATCCGCAAATTACCTAGGAATTGTACCAAAAAAATTTGTGGTTTTAAAAATTTATTTGTTTTATGATTTGGTTATTTTATTTTATTCTATTATATTATTTGTTCTCTAAGTTTTCCTACTAATTTATATGGTAGGATTATCGGTATTTATTTTATTGTGTTATACTTTTTATTTTAATGTTTATGTTGTTTATTTATTTCATAATTAACTTAGCTCTGATTGATTGGTTTGCTTTGTTTTATTTTATTTTAATATTTGTTCAAAATGGTAATTGGGTAGTAGTTAAGATTTTAGTTAGTTGATTTTATTTAGTTAAGTTGTTGAGCATTTATTTAATTATGTATTTTATATATATGCCTTTGTTTTGTTTAAATTAGAATTTAGATATTTTGGATTAGATTATTATTTTAAATCAATCTTTTTATTGAATCTGATATTTTAAATAATTGTATTATTAAATTCCTTATTTTAAGGTTTATTTCTTTTGTTGTGGGTTATTTTATTTTCTTAAAGTTTTATTCACTTATCATCAGATTTGATTTTAATTTCAGTTCATAGGTTTCCTACAAGATAGTTTTGGATTTGGTTTATTATTTGTTTATTTTAATTATGGCTCTTATATTTTAAATATTTCTGAAAGTTTGAAATTTATTTCGACAAAGATTTAAAATGAATCACTGTCATACTTTCTTTTTAAGAATATGCTTTGAGATAAATTTAAATTTATCATCTTTTCACATTTTCTCTTGTTTTATTTTAAAAGTTTGTCTATTTATTTTGGCAATTGGATTTGTTTGGCGACTTGTTGATATTTATTTATTAATTAATTAATTTGTTTATTTTATTATGGTTTGTTTCTTTTAAAAGTTTTTAAGTCCTGAAGATTTTTATAATAAATCTTTTTAGAATTGGATTTTGAGGAGAATTTCAAAACTTTATTTGCCATTTTATTTTTCTGTTCTTTTTTTAATTCCATCTCTCTGTTCTATTTAATAAAAGTTTTTAGTGACTTTGTGTTTATTAAAGGAGGTGGACTTTTTTTTTTAAATGGCTGGCTTTTACTCATTTGTTTATTAGATCTTTTTTTTGTTTTGTTTTTTATATAATAATTATGTGAATTACTTGAATTTTCTTTAGTGTTTAGGTATATTATTATTTATAATTGCGAGATGGATTTGTTTGATAATTTGTTAGTATTTATGCAATTACGTTTCCTTAACGATATTTTATACGCTGTTTATGTATATTTATTACCTGGGTCTTACTGAATGTTTGAGTGTCTAAGTTCTAATTTTATTTTTGGGAGATTGTTGGAATTATAATCTTGGTGAACTCTTCATATGAGTGAGAAATTATTAGCCATTGATATATTGTTATGGAATCTAATTTAAGAATACTTAGAATAATAGGCGATCAATTATTTTCTTGGTGAAGTTTTGATGTAGTTTTTGTTTGTAGATACTTAGAGATTGATGTATAATAATTGTGTGTGTAAATTTTTAGAGAGTACTTATTTTGTTTTGTATTTGACTTGGGAGAATTTGTTTTATTAAGTGATAGGGTTGAATTGATGTGATGGAGATAAATTCAAGAGATATAAATTTTAGGCTTCTGGGCGAACTGTTTAGAGTGGATAATTTAAGTATGATATTTGGAGTATTTAATGGTTGCCTTTTCGAGGTATCTTAAAGAATTAGTTGTGACTTGAGGTCATATAAGAATTTAAATATTTGAGACTAATCGTTCCCTTTGGTATTGTAGGTTCAGATGAGTGAGAGAATTACGTGTACCATGGTTACCATGCTAACTAATTTGAGTAGAGTTGACAGGATTATTAGGTGATGTACATTGAAGCTTAGGGATCAACCATGGTGGTATAATCAAAATTATAAGATATTAAAATTTTAGGATTTGGGAGTGTAGTACATGATTTCTTGTAATAGGTGTTGAGCCAGTTTTACTCAATGGTGATAATTTATGAGGACTTAATTTTATGCATTTTGTGAGTTTTTAGAGTGCGCGCGGAAGCGTAATATCCTGTAATGTAATTGGAAGTTTAAGTCTTGTGTTGATTTTGAGAAATTAGTGATTACTTGAAATTTGGGATGATACTTATTAGGGGAGAATTATCATTTAGTTAGGTGAATTATATGTATTGATGGTTAAGTTGAGAAGATAAACTTGAGAGTTACTTTCGGGTGACACAAATTGTTGTATGGAATTAGTTAACATTAAAATTTTGAGAGGTTGTGCTAAGGTTCTGGTACATGTAGAGTTCAGATTAATTGGCTATTTCAGGAGTCTTAGAGATGAAATATTATTTGGAGACTATACGGTTATGATGGAATAACATTCATTTGTATTTGAGGAAAATAGATGATTGTGCTAATGTTTGGAGTGAGTATTAAGTGTTGTGGTAGGTGAGCTATTGAAATTTTTATTTGTTGCAACCGAGCGAATTTCAGGGACGAAATTCTTTTTAAGGGGGGAGAATGTGAGATCCTAGATTTACGTGTATTTTTACACGTTATTTTATTCTCGGTGTTAATTATTTTAAATTTAATTTAATAATATTATTAGTCATGTTTTATTTGTTTAACATATTGATTTGAGCTAATAATTAGTTAATATTGAGTTACGTTACTTTTCTTATTTATTTTAATGAGTTGATTATTTTAATGATTGGTATTTAATTCCTTTACTTTATTATGTGAGTTTATTTGATCTACTTTTGTTATATTAATTATTGTTTTATTTTTAATATTGCGCTTGAGTTTAATTTATCTCTATTAATAGGCTTTAAATATTTTATTTTATTGATATTGAATTGTAGTATTTTTTACTGGTTTTTATTTAATTTATTGTGTTTTTCTTCTAGTGGATTCTATTTCTTTTTCCCTTCTCTTTTTCCTTTTCTTTTTTTTCTTTTTCTTTTCCTTTCTTCCCTGCCTCTCCCAGACCCCCCGCGCACCAGCCCCCCTCCCATGTTCCTTTTCCTCTCACCATCCCTTCTCCCTACACCCAGGGCCGCCGTTGGCCACCCACTGGCGACATCGCCCAGCCTTACCTCACCCCCACATGCCGGCGAGTCCAACGGCACCGATGGTGTCACCTCCGGCCACCCCACCGTCCCTACACAGCCCCCTATCCGAAATGAGTGTTTTGGTTTCCCTTACATTTTCCGGCCACCGGCGACCTACCAGTAGCCTCCCCACCCTCCGGCAAACATAACCCACCGCCTAAAGCCACCCATCTCCGCCGGTTACCCCTCCACCCAAAATGGGTCTTAAACAGGTTGTTCTTCACCGCGCCGCCGTCCGGCCATCATAGGCCTCACCACCGCCACCAAAAGACTCCCCTTGCCCAGCCGGTTAACCCCCTAACTCAGTTTTCCCAACCGTTGTCTCACCTTCCCCGTACAACCTCAAGCCCGAAAATGGGTTTCCATCTTTTTGGAGCCTGATCCATCACCTTCCAGTGGTTGTGCCGCCACACCATCACCTCCATGAGATTCCCCACCTTCCAAAGAGTATTCCCTAAATTTTGGTGTCAAACTGAGTATTTTAACCTAACGAGTTTTAAAATGAGTTTTAAAATTTAAATGTATTTTTGACATTAACAGATGTTGTGTTTGGTCATTATTAGAATTTATTAATTGTTGGCTATCTGGTGCTGGTTGTCTACATTGTGTATTTACGTGCATGCTCATAGAAATATTTGGACATTGGATTTTTGTATGATTTCAGATATTCATGTGTTCGAAATGAAAACTAGGTTTTTATTGAGTTTATGGAATTTAATGATTTTTTGGCTGAGTCATAACAGGGACGGCAATACGTAACGCCTGTAATGATCAGCATATGTGTGTAGATGACATAATGGGGACGGCGATACATAATGCCCGTTATGGTCATTAGGTATGCATTTCATATCGGGGATGACAATACGTAATGCCCGGTATGAAATGAATGTGTGTGAATCATAATAGGGACGGCGATACTAACGCCTATTATGATTGGTGTATATGTTTATCATATAGGGGACGACGATACGTAACGCCCGGTATGATTGGTTTTGCGAGTTTTATTTTCTGGAAAAAAAATTGTGGTTTTAATGGATTTATGGTCATCATTTTCTAAGAAAATGTTGGTTGATTTTATTAGAGTTTTAATTTGGGCCAAAATAGGATTTTGGCGTGTGTGGTTATTTTATTAATTTTGAGAAGAATGATTTTAAGTCACATGCATACGGTGTCTTGTTCATGCGTAGTGTTGTTGCATGAGTATATTTCTGTATTTTTGTTTGGTTGGGTTGTACTTACCTGCTATGCCATCTTGGCGTCGTAGTTTTTGTATGCAGATTATGAAAAGTCTGAGTCTGAGGAGACGGCGCCGCTGGTGATGTATTATTGTTATAAATTGTTATTTCGAGAAATTATTTTCCCATTTTTATAAATATGTATTTGTTTAATTTATCTTTCGGATGACTGTATTAAATCTCCTGTTAGAGAGTTTATATTAAAATGGTTTGTAAAATATTTCTACAATTCTGGTATTTAAATATTGACTTTAATTCTTCCGCTGCGACTTTTATTTATACATATCACGTGTTCACACACTTAGCACTTGACGTTGGGGGTGCGTAACCCGTATTGTCAGCATTCCAATGCCTCAATTTCCGTATTTTATTTTAAGGGAATTTGGGGACGTCACAATCCCCCTAACTCAGTTTTTCCAACCGTTGCCTCACCTTCCCGGTACAACCTCAAACCCAAAAATAGATTTTCACTCATTTTGAGCCTAATCCATCATCTTCCGGTGGTTGTGCCGCCACACCACTACCTCCATGAGATTCCCCACCTTCCAAAGAGTATCTCCCTAAATTTTGGTGTCAAACCGAGCACTTTAGCCTAACGTACAAGTGACCGCTGCGAGCACTGCGGAATTCAAGGATTTACGCTTTTACTCGCTGTAAGTACTTTCCAATTGAGTTTTAAGATTTAAATATATTTTTGGTATCAACAGTTATTGTGTTTGATTATTGTCGGAATTTATTAATGGTTGGCTATCTGATGCCTGGTTGTCTATATTGTATATTTACTCGCATGCTCATGGAAATATTTGGAAATTGGATTTTTGCATGATTTCGGATATTCATGTGTTGGAAATGGAAAATGGGTTTTAGACTTAGTTTATGGATTTTAATGGTTTTGGCTAAGTCATAACGGGGACGGTGATACGTAACGCCGGTTGTGATCAGTGTGTGTGTGTGTGTGGATGACATAATGAGGACGGCGATACGTAACACCCATTATGGTCATTGTGTGTGTCAGTCATAATGGAGATGGCGATACGTAATGTCCATTGTGATTGATAATGTGTGGATGACAAAACGGAGACGGCGATACGTAACGCCCGTTATGGTCATTGGGTATGCATTTCATATCGGGGACAGCGATACGTAACGTCTGGTATGAAATGAGCGTGTGTGAATCATAATGGGGACGGCGATACGTAACGCTTATTATGATTGGTGTGTGTGTGTTTATCATATCGGGGACGGCGATACGTAACGCCCGGTATGATTGGTTTTGCGGATATTATTTTCTGAGAAATGATGGATGGTTTTTATTAGAATTTTATTATGATTAAAATGAGATTTTGGCGTGTGTTTATCTTATTTGTTTTGAGAAAGATGTTCTTTTGAGATTCATGCATTTGGAGTCGTGTTCATGAATTTTGTTGTTGCATGAGTATATTTCTGTCTTTTGGTTTGGTTGGGTTGTACTTACCTGCGATGTCATATTGGCATCGTAGTTTTAGATACAAATTATGAAGAGACTCAGCCTGAGGAGACGACTCTACCAGTGATGTATTATTGTTATACAATTGTTATTTCGGAAAATTATTTTTCCTTTTTAAAAATATGTATTTATTTTATTTGTATTTCATATGATTGTATTAAATTTTCTATTAGAGAGTTTATATTAAAATGGTTTGTAAAATATTTTTAAAAATTCTGGTACTTAATTATTTACCTCAATATCTACTATTTTTATTTATGCATGTCACGTGTTCACATATTTAATATTTGATATTAAAAATGCGTGATCCATATTATCAGCATTCTAATGCCTCAATTTCCATATTGATTTTAAGAAAATTTTGAAGGGATTACATAACTGACAATCAGGCGCTTCTGCATGCATTAATATTTAATGTTGCACCCGGGCTTGGCTTGATGATTGATGGATCACACGTATGCAGCATGTTCATGATGAGAAACCAAATTATGACAAATGATCTGCATGCACTTCCGCGACACACATTTACAATCAACCCAAAAGTACTCCTGGCTGTTGTACAATGCATGTCTAGCTAGCTAGGCTTGCCCAATCATGAACAGACAAGGATGGCCTTTTTTATGAAAGATATATTTTTGTGTTATAAATTAATTATGTCTCGCATCGTTCAATATTTATAGATAATTGGTTGATTGGTACGTATCACAATATGCAAATTAAACAAGCTGCCGTAATTCTCACTGTTTTGGGCCTTGTTTCAGGGTTTCCTGATTGCAATATTGCATTAATATTAAGTAATTAATTTGCGGATCGGTTAGCCAGCCATGCATGTTACGTGCGTTGACATTCACGCTCATCATAAAATTATTAAAGCTCGTTTAAGGTCCATCGCCACCATGCACGATGATCTTCAAATTTTAAATATTTTCTGATATGAACTAGTGTAATACGTACATATTCGACCAAAAAAAAACTTTTGGATAAATAAATAAAAAGCACTTTGGGGTTTTGCCATTACTTTTTTGTTTTCCATATGTCAGAACATTTCAAAACTCTCTGATCTCAGGCCTCATTGTCGTAAGGCACGGGACGTACGTACCAAGAATTAAGCGCATGCCTCATTGTGGCCTTAATTAGCCTTAGGTACGTTTATACAATGTGTGTGTATATATATATATATATATATATATATAATATGATCATCAGCGTATATTAATGCATGTCCGGTTAATTAATGGACATTCACTAATTGGATTGGATAATTAATTTCATCTAAGCAAACGTACGTACAACATGATGCGTAGCCACCACTAATATGCTAATTAACTTATATCTACAATTAAGGCATATATATATATAATAAAAAAAAATCTTTTATCATCCATTCTCTCATCAATAATATCCCAATATAATATGGCATTAGATAATAAGTTTATAAGTAAAATATATAATATATATTTATATATATATATATAGAGAGAGAGAGAGAGAGAGAGAGAGAGAGAATACTGCTGGTTAATTAATTATAAGGTCCATATGCATGAAATTATCTTATGTACCGCCGAAATTAAGCACATGACTTTGGGGTCAAGCCAATTAGAAAGCCATTTGATCTTAATATCATCTGGAGTCGTCAATTTTCACACTAAATTAAACTATAAATACTAACTAGGGGTCCTAGCTAGTTAGTATATATTTCCAAGTAATTAAATTAAATAACTGTGATGAGGGCTTTCCCTTAATTGCGGACCAATCCTTTCAACACGTGGTCATGTATATTATTTTTTTCGTGATGAATCTATTGCTTAATGAAATATTAGGGTAACTAGGGTTAATTGACTAGCTGGCGGGGATTTAATTGTTTGACTTTGTAATCAATTTTGTTGTACATTAAATAATATAATAGGCTGAATATATCGGAATCTTCTCTCAAAGTTTTTATAAACTGACTGGTAACGCTACTGGTCGGTCGGGCTTATTTAAGAAAAAAGCAGCCCTCTAATTACTAGATGCCACCTCAACAATCACATAAAAATCATGATATATAGGCACGTTTCATGCAGAGATTAAACCAAACTTGTTAAATTTCGACTAATCGCTTCCTCCTTTTACTCAGATAATTTCTTTTACTGATCAGATCGCCTCACCTCAGCCATCACATAAAAATCATGATGGGCACATTTCATGAGATTAAACCAAACTTGTTGAACTTCGACTAATCGCTTCCTCCTTTTACTCAAATAATTTCTTTTACTCAGATCACCTCAAACAATCTACAATCTTCTTCTTCTTGCGGACTCCTAATTTACCCAGCTTCCAAATATTAAAACAAAGTGACAAATTGACAGCTTCCAAATTAAAGTTTGAATCACATTCACCAGAAAACAACACAAAGACTTGTGACCAACCCAGATTTGTGCAATTAACCCAAACACACCGGCCACCAGACATTGACCTTGAAGTTCACAGGCCTCAGGTTTCAAAGAAAATAAATAAATTTCTTGCTTTCTTCAATAATATGGAGAGGAAGAGAACCCAAAAAAATCACAAAATAAAATATAAAAAGAAAAGAAGGCTATGATGGAGAGGAGTATTCTGCCTTTCAGTAATGATGAATGGTACTTGTAGAGATTTCTTTAAGTTCAAGAGAGGTCTTCGGCAAGGTGATCATCTTTCCCCATATTTATTTATTATTATGGAGCAGGTTTTATCGAGAGCACTGAATAAGGCTAAGATGGAGGAGAGTATTCTGCCTTTCTCACACCTTTCAAACTCTTCGAGAGTTTCCTACCTTCTTTATGTGGATGATCTAGTTGTTTTTGTGAATGCGGGTAGGAGGTCAGTAAGAAGTTTGATGTGTGTTTTGAAGCAATATGAATGTTAGTCGGGGGAATGCATAAATCTGGATAAATCGGCAATATTCTTCTCTAAACAGGTTTCTCATAATCAGTCTAGGGAGATTTTGCAGTAAATGGAATTTTCAAAAGGAATTTTTCCTTTTTCTTATTTGGGTGTTCTGATAGTAGATGGTCACTTGCGAGCTATACATTTTGAATCTCTGGTGGAGTAGGTGAGGAAGAAAATATCAGACTGGAAGAATAAATTGCTTTTGTAGGGTGGAAGACTTATTTTGTTAAGGTATGTGCTCTCTAGCATGCCTATTCAACTTCTTTCAGTTTTGCAGGTGCCAAAAATTGTGATCAAGAAGATTAATGTATTATTCTTAAATTTTTTTTGAGGTGAACACAAAGATATATATATATATATATATATATATATGGCAATCTTGGAAGAAATTATGCTTGCCTGTGGAGGAAGGAGGTATTGGGGTGCAAAGGTTGAGTGAAGTGCAAAGATCCCTATTCATGAAATTCGGTTGGCGGATCTTGCATCAAAACTCGTTGTAGGCTAACTTTTTCAGGGCTAAATATGCTAAGAATAAGCACATTTTATTATGTGTTAATGATGGTGTTGGTTCTATTATGTTCTGGAAATAGATATTGGTTGCTATGGCAGATTTGTTGAATAATTCTTTTTGAGAAGTTAGAGAAGGGTGGGTATTCTTATGGTATGATAATTTCATGGGTTCTAGTCCTCTTTGTGATAAAATGAAGGTTAAGAAGGAAGAGAAGACAACCATTGTTCGGGAAATTGTTGTTAATAATATTTGGGATGTGGATAGACTGCAAATGTTATTGGGATAGACTGCAAATGTTATTGGGTGTAGAAAGAGCATTTGAGGTGATGGAAAAAGTGAGAAATCTTAGAGAGGCAAAAGAGATTTTCGTATGGAAATCTTAAAAAAAATGGATGATTTTCTTCTAAATCTACATGGGAATATATCAGACTTAGAATGCCGATATTTCCTTGGACCAAGTGGATATGGAATAAATGGTTACCAAAGAAAATTTCAATTTGTATGTAGAAAGCGACTTTCAATTGTCTTAGTGTGGATGATCAAGTACAGAAATTGGGGATCCCGATAATGTCGCGTTGTGATTGCTGTATAGAGGGCAAGGATGAAGATTTAGATCATATCTTGTGTATGGGAGATTTTGCACAGGAAATATGGAGAAAGTGTTCAGTTGATCTAATGATGCCTTTCTCGAGAAAAGCTTAATGGTTTGGAGATTGTGGAGGCGCCCATGTGTAGCAAGGATGGAAGGAAAATATGAAAATATTATCGAAGTATGGAGTTCGATTAAATATTAGGTTCAGATTATTGCAAAGGGTTTTGAAGGAAGGAGGTTGGAGAACCGTTACTTACGGGTATTGCAGAATCTGGAATCGGATTTTCTAAGAATCCTGGATGTTTGCAGGTTATTCGGTGGTTAAGGTCATCATCAGGTAGATTGAAATTAAATGTAGACAGCAGCTCCATTGGTAATGGTACGGGGGGAGGTGGAGGGATCTTGTGTGATCATGATGAGAGCTTAGTTTTTGCTTTCTCCAAATGTTTTGGATTGATTATAAACAATGTAGCAAAGTTACGTGCTGTCGTGGAAGTCGAAGGAATAAAATACTGTCGGCAGCTGGGATTTTTTTGCATTGATATAGAACGTGATTCTTTAATTGTGGTTTCTTGGTTAGTGAGTAAATATTGTACAGTTTGGGATTTTTGGGATCTTTTATTTTCTCTTTTAGAGGGTTTTAATTTTTCTATATCTCATTTGTATCAAGAAAGTAATACAGTAGCGGATGAGCTAGCTAGAGGTGGTGCTATAGGTGAGGAATATTTTATTTTTGAGGTTACTTAGTTACCACGTTCTGTCAGGGGTCTATATAGGTCGGATAGAATGAGAACAACTTATGTTAGAAATAGGAAGTTATATTGATGTTTAGCTTGGTGGGTAGGAAAGTAGTTTGGTTGAAAATTGTTTGGCTGGTTTAATAAGTTAGGTTAATTTGTAACCACGGTTTTTCTTCGCCACAAATGAGAATATTAATAAAGTTCCGGAGGAATCCAATCTAGATAATTTGTTTCATTGATAACAAATAAAAATTAAACATTTTTAATTAGATCTCTTAGTTGTCACTATACACATTAAGCCACATAGAGAGGAAACTATGACATATTGGCTAAAATTGATTCAAAAAATATATATCATCAATCAAAGGTAAAACTATTTTACAATACTTTTAATGTTTTTGTTCATTTTTCTAGATGTTATTTACCAATATTAATTTCCTATATATTTATTTAAATCTTACAATAATAGACCTATTTGCATTACAATATGAAGCTGGTTTGTCCATATTGAATGTCAAACAATTTCAAAAATAATTACACCTAAACCAACAATTATTGCAATACGTTTGAAAGTTGTTCCTATAATGGTATATTCACTAAACTACACTATTTTTATCTCTTAAATATTATATTATTGGAAGTTTACGATATATTGTTACAACACATAATTTTTTCTTTTCATCACAACCAATAAGTATTTTTATCATTGAAACTCTTATTCCTGCTGCAATATCATTGCGTTAATGGTAATCTATTAACAAATATTGGTATACATATGTTATAATAACACTAGTTGAATGAAACGTGCAAAGCACGTTAGTTTAATTTGCTTAATTAATTTATATTGGATTTATTTTTGATTAATAACGACGTATTGATGACTTTGGTTTAAGTAAAAATAATTTCTGATTTAAATTTGAGAAACACTCATATATTATAAAAGAAGAGTATTACAATGATATAGTAAGATAAATAAACATAGTTTTATGAAATATGATTTAGCTAATATTTATTTTAGGATGATTTATCTAAGATGACAATCCAACATTTTCTTCATCTTGCATTTCCTCAATAACGAGAATATTAAAGTGCTTATATTTCAGCTCTTTCATTTTCTCTAGATCTCCATAAACGTGTATCTTCCACTTTTTTTTTTGCTAAATTGTTTACAATATTTTTGATGTATGGTCGATGTTCCTACAGGAAAAAAAAATGTATTTAAATAAATTTTAAAAACCCAATATTTTTTTATTAACTCATTATTACGAAACTAAAAATATAAATTTGAAATTTTGAAATTACCTCTCCAGCATGTTCCATCAGCTCAAGTGCTGAACAACCAAATGCCTTTTTTACCACTTCACCAGACAAAGAAGCAGCTAGCTTTCCAATAGTATCGTCCAGTTAAACATATGCCCTTGCACTATAAATTGGATGATGATATTATAAAAGTGCTAAACAACCACAAATCACGTTTGCTTAATTTTTTTTAATTTTTTAAGAATTATTTTTATTAAAAATTAATTTTTTGATTAATGATAATCCAATACTTTTGCATTTAAATTTAATTTCTAACTTAAATAAAATAACATAATCTCATAAATACAATAACATAAAATACAATAACATAAATTCATAAATTGAATAACATAGTCCCATAAATACAATAACTTAGTCCCATCATGTTTCATTTTTAACTTTGTTTTCTTTTATATTCCAGGCACATGGATTTTAATTAATTCAAAAAAATATTTTTATTTTTATTTTTATTTTTATTACATATAGTGGGATTATATGTGAATTTATTGTTTTAATTTTGTTTCTTTTATATTAATGATTAATGTAAATAATATTTTCTTAACCATTCAACTTGTTTGTTAAAAAATTATATTATATAAGACTATATTGATTAACATATTATGCTTATAAGGAGCAGATCCAGCACTCCCTTCGTCTTCCTCAAGTGATGAATGTTTGAAATCCTTTCATCTTCCCAAAGTGACAATTTTGGCGTTTTATTCAAGGGACGTAAACAGGCATAAATTCTTTTCTACATTTTATTCAAGGGACGTGAAGGCATAAATTCTTTTTTTCAAGTTATCAATTGAAGTGCATGTATTTAATGCACTTTAATTCAACTTTTTACCGTTAAAGAGAAAACATCATAATAATAAATGTATAGACGAAAATTTTATTGGACATTTAATTTAATTTAACGGCGTTAAATGACTGAACTTTTGATTGGAAATTTTAACGGTAACTGTTAAAACAAGAAATTCCGTTATATAGGCTCTTTATATATATAGAAGATTAATTATTTGGGAAAAGTTTTTTTTATGATCTATATACAAATTTTAAGAACAAAAGTCAATGGTCGTCTACTTTAAGAAATTGTTGAAAAAAGATTACATGATCCATCAACATCCACTTCAACTGTTAGTGTTCAGTCCATAACTAAAATTTATAATGTGGCTAGTTTTATCAAGAGTTTGCAATTCAAGACAATAATATTCTATTTTAATTACATTTTCCTTTCAAAATTTTCTAAAATTCTCAACCTCTTTACACATAAATTTGTTTCCATTTTCATATATATATATATATATATATATATATATCTCTCACAAACTAGAAATAATGTTTTCTTAACTTGAAATTTTTTTGTACTTTATATATTGTTTTTTAAAATTTACTTTTGAAGAACATATGCCATACTTTTTGAATATGTGTTAGATATATGTTGTATTTCTGTATATATGTTATTATTAGATGATAATATTGTTGTTAGGTTGTAAATTTGTCTTTTTAATTTTCTCTCAAATATCATTTATTAACCAATCTACACTTACATTTGCATCATACTTGTAGTTTGATTGCACAAAAAAATAAAATTATTATTGTCTCTTGTACGTTCTATAGATAAACGTAGTTAATTTTTTACATTTGAGTGTCACATTTTCATTTTATTGCTATTGGGCAATTTCAGATAGTTATTTGTCAATTTGATTAAAAAATAAATAAACTAATTTCAATTTTTATATCAAGTCTTTATGCGAGTATATATTATTCTATTTTCAACACATTTTATTTACTATTTATAAATGTTATTGTCAGAATTGTTTTACACAATTGGGTATGTATATATATATATATATATATGTGCATTGTATGTTGCACCATTAACTAGTGTATATATATATATACACTAAGTGAAAGTAACGTGCAAAGTATGTTTGCTTAATTTACTTTTGCGATTATTTTTAAGAATTAATATTTTTTTATTAAGAAATAAATTTTAATTAATAATGTAATGCTTTTGGGGGAAAATGTAATTTCTAACAAAAATTTGACTGTTAATCATAATTAAGTAAATGATAAATAATTACATATTTTCATATATTACATAACAAAAGCATTAGTTAAAATAATAAAATAGTCCCATAAATAGACATAATCCATAATTTTATCAAACTTGTTTAAGATAATTCTGATAGAGGCTTTAAAAAAATGTTAGTTAAAGAGATGATAATTTTTATCATTATTCTATGATGAAGATCCAGTATTTGCGTAATCTTGCACGGCCTCAATAGAGAAAATATTAAAATGCTTATATTTTTGCTCCTTGAGTTTGTCTAGATTTGCAAAAAGTTGAATCATCCACAGCTTTTGTGAAGCTTTTTCTGTAACATTTTTTTATATATGGTAGATGTTCCTATAAAATAAATCTTGAATAGCTTTACATGATTAATAGAAATCCAAACAATTTATATTTTGTAATTAACTCATTATAACCAAACTCAATTTATCAACAAAAAATTTTAAAAGATACATCACCAACATGATTCATAAGCTCAATTGTTGAACACCCTTCCGCAACTTCACCAAACATAGCAGCAACTACTTTTCCAGTGTCATCATCAAGTTTAACATATGTCCGAGCACTTTAAATGCGTTGAAAATATCATTTTCAATTTGAATTGAAAAAATTTACGAATTAAATTAGACATAAATTATAAAATTTAAAAGATACATACCGTAATTAGAAAACACCTTAGTGTTTACAATATATACAAATGAAACTTTCATTATATTCATATCCAGTTCCCTTATTACAACCAATACATAACATGTAATAAAATAGTTGGGACATGTTAATCACAATTATCTTTGTCTTTATCTAGAATTTCACTTTCTACATTAAATCATAAATAATTTTAGAAGAAATGTTTGTGTAAATATTTGAATTTATTACTAAGAAAATAATATTTACCTCCATGGGTTATAAACCCTTCATTAACTCAGCAACATCGCAAGTATTCATTATTTCTCAAATACCAACAAATGACAAAGGCGCATTGATTATAATTATACTTTTAATTAACAAATCACTATTTACTCCCCTTAAATTCCACAAAAGAAAAACAATATAAGAAATGGAAATATATAACTTGCAACATTTATTGTAAAATGCTGAAGAAATAAAAAGTTGCTGACACAGAAATAAATTCAATCCATACAAAAAAGACAATTATATCCCTAAACTATACCAAATCAAATGCGGTAACTTAATAAATGGAAGCGTATAAAAAACCTCAATTACCTAGGGATCCACAAAATTAGAATCATTTCTACCTTGTATCAGTAATTGACAATACAAAATGAGTGGAAATATGAAAACATAGATGGATACAATATCATTCCTTCAATTTGGGTAGAAATTATTATCTCCCATATATCTTTAATATCAGTTTAGTCCATGTCAGTAGATTCTACCAATAAAATGATGTAACTCGGTGATCTTTCACTTTTTCTTTTGATAAAAGATTAAGAAGCATACTCCATTTGAAGAAAAAAAAATAGAAATTTACTTTGATCGTGAGGAAAGATGAAAAAATTTGAGAGAATAGACTTTTTAGATAATCTTATAGTAACAAAACTAGAGGTATTTAAGGCATTTATATGATTATAATGGTAATAGTAACAAATTGTCTTTATATAAGAAATGGGTTAAACTGAAGTGTATGCCAAATATAAATCTAATTGGAGGGTGGTGCATAAATTTTTATAAAATCCAAGGAAAGTTGAAGTGATTTACCAAAATATGATATTACAACATAACAAAGTGCATGCATATGTTTCAAAAAGCATCAAATCACTGAAGCAACTATATACATATTATATAAACAAAACTCTTGCTAAACATAACAACAATATAAGAAACTATAATATAAGCTAAAAAGAGTTGTTGTCACGTAACTCTTTCTTCAACAAACTGCTAGATACAGTAAAACACATTGGATTTGAAGCACCCACAATAATATTTGTAACCTCAAGTATAATTTTGTAGAATAGCCATTACGTGTATAGCCATTACAAGTATAGTCATTTCAACCAAAAGTTAACAAGTTCATAGGAATACATTGTCACTACAACAAAAACGACCTACCGCAATGAGTTTTGACACAAATGTTAAAAAACTTTGCCACAAATATGAAAACATTGACAAAAAATAATTGCCGCATGTTTGCAGATAATAAATTTTGAATTTAACTATCAAATTCGGCCATCAACTATTTTGTGGAAAATACCTACTTATTATGGCAATGAAAATCACTGCTAATAGTTTATTTTTCTGCCAAAAATACTACAAGTTTGGTTTCCAATCTTGAACACAATACTCAATTCCCAGAATGCAACGTTGTCACTGATGAATAATTTCATCAATCTACATCATGGCTATTGAAGGCATATTACAAATACATATTGTTGCAAATGTACTATCTTGGCACACAATTATATAATCGCCGGCATAAGTAATTCTCAGCAACTTAGAAGCCTCACAAGAAGCCACTTGTGACGTATCATTATGTTCGAAATATTTTCGTCTCGATAATTTAATACTGATGACAATATGTAATCACTACTGGTACACATCTATGTAAAAGGTTTTTATTGACAATTGTGTATTCTTAAAAATACTTTTATTGGATTGTGTATCCTCTAAACATATCTATGTAGAGGGAAGAGGAGAGATCGATTTTGAAATTTTGAAAGGGATTGATTTTGTACAGTAAACAAGTTCTCTCCAAGTTCTGAACCATAATCCATGGAGTTGCCCACCATGCTCGAATTTGAGTTCTGAACCAAAATCTCTCTCTTAGCACCACCACCCGCGAGTCATCCACTATCTCTCCCACCCCCCGCATTGCCCACCTCTTTGTTCCACACCCACCTCTCGAGTCGCATTCTCTCCCCCACCCCCTGAATCTCATCCACTCCCCCATCTCCCGAGTTGCATCTGTCTCTCTTGGTCTCCATCTTTGTAAGTTCTCTCCCTCTCTGTAAGTTCTCTCCCTCTCTCTTTTCCCTTTGTCTTTCCATTATACTGGGTATGATTAACTTAAATAATGGTTTTCAATTTTTGAGCTTTGTGTAGATGGTTCAATACTTAATTATTTCCTAAGGCTTTGGATTTTGCCAGATTTTGTAAGTTCATTTTGGTTTAGGTTAATGTGGATTTTGTTAGATTTTGATGGATTTTGTTAAGTTCAGTTTGGATTTTGTACATGAAATACTTATGTGTTTCATTGGTCTGATTTGCTTGTTTCTTTATTAGGATTATAATATTTATTTTCATTATCTTGGATGGACTTGAACTTTTTTGGAGACTGATTTGGTTGGAAGTTCACATATATATGCTTGTGCTTTGATTTCCATGGATATTATGAGTATGTACTTCATGTTGTTCTCTGTAATATCAATAAGAAACAAAAAAAAAGTCATGCGAAGTTCTCTATTTTCTTTCTTTTCTAGGAACTTTTATTTGGGCTTAAGTTTTAAAACTATTAATATTTGATTTGATTTCATAACAAGCATGTAATTCTTTCACTACTCTTTAGATCAAAATAATTTAAACTATAGTGCTATTTGAAACTTTTTTTTGTTTAAGATAATGTCATGTATACAAACCGCTATGCCTAAGACAACTTGCTCATTAAAAAAAATGTTATATATGCTTTATAGATAGAAGGCTAAAAGTATAAGGCTTTTTTAGGGCGCATTTAATATTTTAATTTAATCTGATTGTGATGCCTTGTATTTTATTGCTCCTTTTAATCCATTTGTTTTGAGAAACATGCTGCTGCCTAAATTTTTATATCAAATAATGGCATGCATTGATGTCTATATGGCTTCCTTACTAAAGTTTCAAGTTATTCACAGCATGATAATTAATTTGTCATATTTTTGTATTGCTTTTGAATGCATGAACAAAGTTGTTATATTTGAAACTTGAAATTCTTGAATTGTATGTAGAGAGAATCAAGATGTCAATTCTTTATATGGGCAGATACTTCAGTCGGTACTACATGAGAAAATTCTGACAAGCGAGAATGAATTTAAAAATTAAGGGAATGCTTTATTACCATGTGAGTATGAAGCTAAAAAACAAAAGCACAAATTAATAGAGAGAGAATGAGCTTCACAAGCAAGAAGATGAACTTGAAAAAGGATCGTAGAGGTTAGGGGTGTACTTATATTGTTGTGTCTATACTAGATAGTATATCTTGTAATATTTTTTGGTTCATTTGGACTGTAGACGTATCATGTTAGTTTTAAATATAAATAGATTGATCAAATCCTAACATGTATTGTATATTCTCTATGAATATAATATGACAGGTTATTATGGATATTAAGTTGACTTTTTGATATTCATTCAATTATGTTGCATTTATTTTTTCATGTTAGTAATTCATCTTATTTGAAATCCTTCAAAAAGATAAGAATACTGTGTCTTGAATATTTTTTTTCCACCCAACATTGTTTGTAGGATGAAATGGGACAGTGAAATGCTTTACTATTGATTTCAAGTTGGCATGATTTTTGGAGTTGAAATGTAGTAGGAAAGTGCTAACATTTTTTTCCTGTATGCTGATCTAGAGGTTTGAAGCTGACATGTTTTTGCACTTAGAGTGTGGAAGAAGCACATCTATGTCTGCTCCATTTTTTTAGCCTGGAAATTTTTTAGCATAGAATAACATTTTTTGAAAAAAAAAAAAAAACTACTCACAAAACATTACATCGACCTGTAGATGAAATTTTACTTGAAATAAAAATTGTAAAAAAACTACATTGACCTGTAAATGAAATTTTTTTTAGAACGTTAGCTTCTTTTTAAAGGCACATTCTTGTTTTTTGAGAACTGTGACATTGTCGTTCCAGAAAAATTTTGTTTGCTGTCTAGATATTTGCTCTGTTTGTACATTTACAAAAGCTACTACACATGTTTCAATGCACTACAAACATCATTTGTCAATACCAAAGATGCATTATCAGTACTATATATTCTCAAAAATAAAGCCATACTTCAAGTAGAAATAATTAAATAAAATTTGGGATTTCCTTGAAGAAACTATTCACAAGAATAAAGCCATGCTTTGTGCATAAATAATTAAACCAAAACAAAATTTCTTTGAACAATTCACAAGATTATATTAGGCGCCAAGTAAAGAGAGTGGAGGTGAATCTTAGATCTTAGAAATAAAAGAAATAGAAGTTATTCAAACCTAGGCAAATATGACACCAATGAAAGAGAAAGGGGCTGAATAGGAAAACAAATTACAATATGTGCTTGAAACTTTGATGTCAATGTAGACTATTTTTATATGTACCATCTCAGGTGGGGGAACATGAACAAATGAAAATATATATATATATATATATATATATTTATATTTATGTCTAAATGAGAAAAAAAAAAATGTTTAAATGAAACCCAAAGTTCCTAGTAAGGGTGAAAACAGAGAACTTCAAATGAAAAAATAAAAATTATGTCTAGATGACAAAATGAACCTCATGGTAGCGTGAACTTTGCCATCATATCAAATGTCTTTGAGGCTTAAAAGTAAAGCACATGATGCCAAAAGAAGAAAAATTAACATTAAACTTCATACTGTATGGAGGCTCAATAATGAAATGTGCAAATAATCATGATTGAAAATAGATTTCATGATTGAAATATAAAAATAAATTTCATTCACAACATACTTGAAGCATGCAACAACTAGTAGCCATTGTCAAGAAAGATAAAGCAAAAATTAAGAAACTTTAATAGTTTAGCCACAAGACTTGACTACTAGTTGGGGTATATATCTGATCGATCTTTGAATTGAAACCTCTAATCAACTCAAGTTCTTGTTTAATGTATACAAGAATTCCCAATATAATTGCTGAGAAACTTACTAATGAGGAAGAAAGTCTTATCACAATGATTATTTAAGCTTGAAAATTGTAGCAATCAAGTTGGCAGGGCGTGTATTAATATTTAAGAATATTAATAGACAAGCATATTGGTTAACAAATGAAACAAAGATTTACAATGCTCGTGCTACATACCATGTGGTTCCAAATTATTATTTTTATTTATTTATCAAATTTAGACATTTGAACTTTCCAATTATTGCAACACTTTATGGCAAGTGACAAATTGCAAGACATACAAAACAGATATTAGAGAAAGACTAAAGAAAACTAAAAAGCCACTTTAATGAGCACGTTCCAGATATAACTTACCCGTGGACAATAACAGGAATTAGATCACGATCCAAAAGCACAAAAAATATGAACAAAACACTCCTGCCAATAGGGTTAGAAAGGAAGGTTAAAACAAAGCAGGTTGTCAACATAACTTTGCTAGGTTCAAATCTTAAATAGCTCATTGAATAAGTTATCTCTTCCACATAGCAATAAAAATTCTTGCATAGAATGCAGGGCAATTTTTCCAGTATGACATTAGAGATTATAAATTACTAGTGCTCTAGATCATGTTTTCATGTCAAATGAAATGAGAGCAAACAAGTGACATCAATCAATAAAACTAAACAGTCAAAACAATACATTAAAAAAGAACAAAAATAACATCATGTATACCAATTCCTATTAAAAATAGGTAAAAAAAAATTAAACCGTATTACATTTTCTATTCTATAGATTTGAGAATTGTTTCAGCTGGGTTAATGGAGATTTTGATAGAATTTATCGGTTACCTTTACTAATTAAAACTTGAAAGAACTAAACTTGGAGCAAATAATCGTCTCCTGAGCAAAAAAAAAAAAAACTCGGAATGAGAAGAAGGTGGATGGGCAAAAAGAGAGAAAATCCTCCCAAAAATAGGAAAACGTGCATATGTTGGAAAGATGGACCTTTCTCTGGGAGGCTAGGACCATGCAAAGGGACCTTTCTCACCCTGTCCCTAAACTGTTACTCCATTCCAACCAATAAAAAGGAGCCAATAGTCTAATAGTCTATGTCAACATGGGTGATCATTTTAAAACCAAATAGAGACCTAGCGGAGGTCGAAACTATAGACTTATCCATGCCCTAAGTCGCAATAACTGCCTCACAAAACTCAAGACTCACCCTCTCTCAGTACACAAGAAAAACGTTGGTGCTTATGGAAGGAAAATTGGTCCAAACACATATTACCTTTGTATGAGCAGCGGTGACAACAAATGACTTTTGGATTTGCATTAAATGTGTTCACAAGAAGGAGTGGCGATAGATGACCTTCGATAGGCAACTCTAAACAGAGATACAATATATGTCGCGGGATGAAGCTAGATAGAGAGACGATGTCGCTAGTGGCCCTGGCCGGAGGAAGGTGAGGCGTGGGCGAGGGAGCAGAGGTTTCACAAGAGGGGAGGAAATTTGAAAATGTAATGGAAACCTCATTCAAAATGCACGATTGAATTAGAAAGAGAAAAAAAAAAAGGACATGTGTAGTGTGCAGTGTGTTCAACTGCTACAATTGTTGATGTCTAGAATTACTCATTTCATTTATAGTTATTTGTCAATTTGATCAGAACACTTAAATTAATTTCATATTTTTATACTAGATTTTTATGACACTCTACATTATCCTATTTTCAACATATTTTATTTACTTTTTATAAATATTATTTTTAGAATTTTTCTCACACAATCGAATTATCCAAGTAAATCATAATTAGGAAGGTGAGTAACATAATCCAAATCGAAAAAGGAAAATGGTGTGATTCGAAAAATCATGAAAAGTTTGGGGGTTAACTCGTAAATCAGAATTGGGGTTCATGGCAGATAAACCTACATTACGTGAAACACCAGAGAGGGAGAAATAGTGAAAGAAAGACTTTTTGCTTTGCACGGCTTGCTCTTGCGCTCTATCTTCTATTTTTACATTTATAGATTAGATTAGCCCTAATTCACTTCCTAAATTAATGTCATTTCTCATTGATTCAAGTAAATCAGACTTAGAGCTAATGACAAACATGTACATTATAAAAAACACTAAAGATGGAGAAATAGTGAAAGAAAGACTATTTGTTTTGCATGACTTTGAAAGAAAGACCATCTTCTATTTTTCCAATCGTATATTAGATTAGCCCTTATATGTTTGCCCAGTCGCATAAATTTTTTTTGGGAACAACATATATATATAGTAAATGAAATGGATTGTTGATTCAACAAGAAAGTGTAGAGTAGCATAAAAATTTAGTATAAAATCTGAAATTGGTTTAATTCAAGAACAATGGGTTAATGAATAAGGTGGATGAAGAGTTGCATTCAAACATATATTTTATTCTTTCTTGGCCAAAGTCTTTAATTCAAAAATAATTATTGGTATTGATAAAACAAAAATGTGACACCCAAATGCAAAATATAAACTAATATATAAATATGTTAACTTGTGGAACGTAGAAGAGGGAATATAATATTATATTCTTCTATAATAAAAACAAAATTCTATCATTTGAAATCTTAGAATCCCATGCACTAAAAATAACCCATTTTAGAAAATCTAAACAAATATGCAAAAATTAGTAATCATTACAATTAATTAATAGCCAAAGATTCATTAAAAAAAAAATATCACATCTCGACCAGTGTCATTCCTGAAACAATCTAAATTTAGAAACATCTCACCTATCACTTAACAAGTGTATTCTAAGATAAATTTAATCATATAATTGTAATATAAACTTTCATGGCTTACAATTAAAAAAAAATTGAACAAACTATAGTACATTAGAAATTGTATAACTGAAATATTGTTACTAATTTTATATTAATAAATAAATTAAAAATAAAGAAATTAAAATGCTAAAATAAATTAAAAAATATTTTTCAAGATTTCTATTTTTATTAGAATTTTATGAACAAATGGTATATTATTTTGGAAGAAAAATATAAGAGACTATAGCCTAATTATTAAGTCAAACTTTTATAACATTATCTATTTCTTACGTCTAAAGCCCAAAACATGAAAATTAAAACCTAAGAAGCCCAGCCCTCCTCCCCCCTCCCCCACAAATATCATACAATACCGTTCAAAAAATCTTAAAATCCTTACTTTCTTCAAATACATTGCTCGTACTCTAGGACTACAAATATAATCTCTCTATATCAAATAAAAAATAGAAGATTGGTTGATAATTTAGAACCCCGCCAACAATGCATGCTAACCATGCAATTGTGGGGTTTAACTGCCATGCATGCATGCATTCCTACATATCTTTGGATCATCACTTTTTTTGACTGGCTGTGACGCTATATTAGACGGGTTAAATTTCTAAAATAATAAAAAATGCCATTTATATTATTCTTAAAACTTATCTTATCCTTAAAACATAATTTGTTACATGGAATTGTTTAGAATCAAGATTTGCATTGATGTAGTTGAAGTAATATCTATATAAAAGTAACTTAATATTTTAGATTATGCCAATATTATAGGATCCATAAATAATTAGCAGTAATTGTTTTTGGATGATGATAATATATACTAGATCATGATCTGTTTTTCATTAAAAACATATATGATGTTATAAAGCATCCGATATTTGTTAAACTTATGGGTTATTTAGAGCCTAGACACAACTTGTCATTTTGAACCACCTTTCAAAGAGAGTATACTGGTGTATACAAAGAGGAGAGGCAAATGATGAAGGCTTTGTTGAGTAATCAAAAACTTTGTTTGACCATCGATATATGGTAATCGGTACAAAACAAAAGTTATATTTGTGTCACGTGCCATTATGTTGATCAAATTTGGGCATTACACAAAAAATCATAATGTTTTTCAAAATTGATAATAGTAAGGATGAGACCATTACTTGGATGTTGGTTTCTTGCTTAATGGATTGGGAGATTAACCGCCTTTACGCAATCACTGTGGATAATTACTCCACTAATAAAGTCGTTATTACTCATATGAAGAGGAACTTCTAAGTTAAGGAGTTTATAATTTTGGGAGTCAAGCTTATACATGTGCGATGTGCAGCACATATTTTGAATCTTATTGTATCTAAGGGTTTAAAACCTATACATGATGCTATAGATAAAATTAGAGAAAAAATAAAATTAATGAGATCTTCACTGGCAATGAATGATATGTTTAAAACATGTGCAAAGGAGATGAATATTGTGTGTGAAAAATTGGTGTGTCTAAATGTTTCTACTAGATGAAACTCAACATACATAATGCTTAGTGTTGCTTAAAAATACAAAAAAACTTTTGGGCTAATGGGAGTGATTGAGACTACATTATTTGTGCCTCCATTTAAATATTCGAAACTGGCTTGTATTTTAGTTAAGTATCTAAAAGTTTTTTATAATGCCACTTTGAAAATTTCAAGCTCATCGTATGTTGATAACGATGGCAGTTGCTATGAAAATTAAGTTTGATAAATATTGGGGAGACACTATTAAGATGAACTTGAATGTTTATGTACCTTTTTTTTCTTGACCCTCGATATAAATTTACAGCCTTGTCATATTAGTTAAAAAAGTGCAAAAGGGATGAATGTAGAGATAGAATTGAAACCAAAGTAAAATTATCGATGGAACAATAACACAAGTTTCTTGGGCAACAGTTCCTCAAGTATTATTATTGAAGATTTGGTTTGTGAAGATTTTGATACATCTCTAGATCAATAACTTCATTAGGAAAACAATTTGGTACTTAGTAGGGACATGTAGAAGCATTTGTCGAATGTGATTGAACCAAAAGTACCTGGGTTTGAGACTTTAGACTGGTGGAAGAGGAATTCATTTAGATATCTTATTCTTGTAGAGATCCCATGTGATATATTGGTCATCTCTGTATCCTCTATCACATCTGAGTCCTCATTCAGTACTATTGGATGTGTAATAGACCCATACCGAAACTCATTATCATCGGAGACTGTCCAAACACTAATCTATCCCAAAATTGGTTAACTTGTTAACCACCTAATCCTTGCAAGGAGGAGGAGCATGTAGAAAACGTTGACATCAAACATAAACACGTTTATTTGTTAATTTAATTTTTTATTACTAATTTATCCATTTAACTTAACATCGACATTTTATTTTGCTCAAGGTAACTCTCTTCCTTCAAGTTCAACAACTTAAGAATATGGAATCCTACACTATGCATTGAAAATTCTCATTTTGCAGTAAGTTAGACTTTCTTTATATCTTCATTTTCATTGCTTCATTGATTCTGGATACAATATGTTGAGGTGGGTGTAAGTTTTTAATAAAGTTATTTTTTGTCGAGTTAGTATGAGGATTCAGATTCTTATTAGGGCATACCGGTATACCACTCAAAAATCAAAATATTCACTTGACCTTTGGTAAGCAAGCTTTTCTAATGGCTCTTTGATATCCAATGTCAAGTTCAACAGATACTCGATGAAGAAAAAAATAAACATTGTTCACCCAATAATCTTAAACTCAGCATGAATAATAATTTACGAAGCCTATAATTCATTTTACAAACAAAATGGCTCTCTAGAAATATTTATAGGTTTTGTGATTCATTTTACAAAACCTATAAATGTCTTTATTTTGAGAACTTGAATTATTTTCTTTTGTTGATTTTATTTTTCAGGGACTAGTGGAAGAGTTTTGGATCCCAAAGAGAGAAAACTCAAACTTAACTAAGTTCATACCTTCATGAAAATTTGCAAATCATACTGTTTCGAGGATTATGCAAATGTTGATAGTAACAACGCACTTTGTATCAAACTATTAGTTTAATTAGTTGTGATATATTAGTTTAAGGGTAGTGCTATTCATTTCTCTCATTGGATTGGGATCCCGATGAGAAGTTTTTTTTTTTAACTTTTTTCTTACAAAACTTTAAAATATGTGTTTTTAAATAGTGTTGTAGTTTTTTGTATATTTAAAAATATTTAAGATGTTAAAAAAATCATTTAAAAAAATGTCATTTTTTATATAATTTTTTTTAACATTTTAAAACAATTTTTAAATATACAAAAAAAATTACAACACTATTTAAAAACATTTACTTAAAAATCTTACAAAAAAAACTAAAGAAAACCCTCTCATCAGAATCCATCGGGATCCAAATGAGAGGGACATTTAGCATTTTCCTTAGTTTATTTAGTTGTAATGTATTATTATTTATTTATTTTTATAAAAATATTTTCAAGTGCTTATTTATTATTTTTTTTTAAATATGGGCAATTCAAGGATGATATCAGATTTTTTTTAAAGTGCTGTAAAATATTTTTTAGTTTTAATTATTCAAAAAAAAAAGGTAGTCAAAATCCAGATATCCAGATTTTAAGAACAAAAAGCAAAAAAGCAGTTATTTGGTTAAAATTTGGATATTCAGATATAATCTGATTATCCGCCCGAATTAAAACTAAAATCAATCCGGCCGGATAACCACCCGGAGATTCAATCTAGATCTAGTTATAGCCAAATATCTGAATCCAAATCTGGATCTGAATGCACACCCCTCCGTGCAGCTAACTCATGTATAGATATATAATTTGATCATCGCTATTCAAAGTGTATATGTATATATGTATATATGTATCATATATGTGTGTGTGTGTGTGTGTGTGTATATATATATATGAGAAATATTATTTTGCCCAGCCATTTTGGCATCTTATATATTTTAATTTTTTTTACTTAAATAGTTAAAGAAGTAGTTATTAGTATTGTATTGATATAATTTTTATACACTACAAGAATTTAGGCCTAAAACGACGTTTTCGAAGCTGCCGCAATAGATAATGACGCGAATGATAGACTTATTGCGTTGAAATTGAAAATGCCGCTGTCTAAATTGTACGAAATTGTCTCTGGGCCCGCGAGTGAACAGTCAACACTTTTTACCGTCAACAGGTTACTTATTACGGCAAAGTTTCCGTCGCAAAATATAATAAACTTGTTGCGGCATCTTCATTCAACGGGAATATTACTTATTACGGCACATTTTTTCCATCCGCTGCAATAAGTCATTTAACTTTACTTTTTCCCCGTGGTGATGTTTCGCCTGTATGTGTTCCTTCTCATTATTCCCGTTGTCTCTCTTTCCACCAGTTTCCAACGTACGAACCCATAGAACCCCTTTCAAATCTTCGATAGTCCCACGCCGATTTCCAGTCGTAGAGCACCACTCAAGATCAACAACTAAACGGTGGCCGGTAAACGCTGTAGACTTCGGAAGTTTTCTGAACAAAGGTATGGTTATTTCAACAGAGTACACTAGGGATTTGACACAGTGCATTATCGTAGGTTTTAGAAATTGTGCACATTTAAATGTTTGGGTTTCTTATTCGAACCTTGGATTTCCTCTCACTGGTCGATGAAATCTACACTTGTGACTTAGGTAATTTCTCCTTAATCGAGTGGGTTTGCTAATGGGTAAGCTTCTCTATTTTTCGGAAGCGCCTAGTCTTTAAAAAATTCTTCAATTCTGGGTTTCCCCTCTTTATGATGATCTCTTGGTTCAACTATCTTTCACTCTGTCTCCCTCTCTCTTCCCTGAAGAACTCTAGTTAAGGCTGAGCTGAAAATATGTTTCGAAAGGTATAATGTTCTTGTATCCTTTTAGAACGAGAAGAACGTAGGATCTGACTGGTGCAACTCGATGTAATTATTGAGGTATATATGAACATAGAAACTCTCCAAGCAACGGGATCTAGTCTCTCTTTGCCCTTTAGATTACCCAAAAACAAAAATAGAAAAAACAATTATTAGCATATAAAACGAAGCTAAATTAAAGAATCTAGACATACGTTTACCTGCTCGTGATTTAGGTTTCTTGATTATATGAATAAAAAGAGAGCCACCTTTTCCCTTGCTAGAGCTATTTTGAAAGCTGTGTAGTCACTAGTGTCCTCCAAATATGAAGTAGCAATGGTAAAGAAAATTAGATGTGGACACTGAATATTTTTTTGGGTGAGTCGTCAATGGATCCAAAAATGTTAATTGGAGGGATGTAGAGAGCAGAGATGGCTGCAAGTTGTTTTGGAAAAGGGAATGGTGGAGGAGCAAGGCAAAGTGCAGTTAGTGGATGGAAAAGGAATGGAGGGAAAAGACAAGGGTAATTGGGAGGTACATTAAAAAAGAATGACTGTGACCTTCATGCTAATAATATCAATCGAGTGGTGATATCTCTCATTTTCATGTCTCCTATATATTTCTCGTCCGTTGATCAACAAACACACTGTTTATTATAATATAAAACTAATAAATTAATGATCCACTCTCGATCCATTTAGCGCCAAATTCCCCGACTTCCCCAACACACTCTAACTAAGTAATTAATTAATTAATTTTTTAAATGGGACTTTATGTTGCAATATGCACTACTTTGGTTTACAAATCCATTTGAAAATAAAAAATTACACATCTGTATATATATAATAGCTCAAATATAATATGAATATGAATATGAAAAGATATGACTAATATATACCATAATAACCATGTGAGAAAGTACTGATATTGTTTCTGAAATGTTTGGATCCAAATTTTGGTGCATATTCAAAGTACCAAACAGAAACCCCTTCAATAACTCTCATCTCTTAATATATTCAGGTTTTTCCATTGGGTTGAGAACATTATATTGCTTTTGTGATCAGTGAAAATTGGTTTCATTTATTGTGGACAATATATTGTGGTTAACTTATTCCTTTTTAGCTTATTAAAAATTTTTTCCTTAGTAGAAAATGTTGCTCGCTTCAAATCAAACATGCATCTCTTAATGACCAGTTATCAAACAAAGCGCTGCATGAACATCATGATCATTTCAAATACTTATCACTTGAATTGAACCCACTGAACTTAATTGATGGAGAAAAAGGCATTTAAATGGATGAGAGAATAAAAGCCATATCACTACAAGAGAAATCTCTTTTTCGCGGAATACATTTGGCCGGAAATAGACTGGTTTATTGCCAGAAAAACTTAATTCTCGCATTTTCTACTCGTAGCTGGCTTGCCAGAAATATTTGGCCCAACAAAGTACTAATTCCTACGTGACTGTGCAGTGTCCTATAAACTCATTTTTTCTGGCATTACCGAATGGTCAGAACTATGGCATTATTTGCCAGAATTGGTGCACCATGTATGGTCATTGGTGGATGAATATGATTTAATCCGGCATTTACTACTGTGAGAAATTGGCATTTTTGGCATCCTGAAATGCCAGAAATACTAATTTGTTGAGCCATGTTAGAGCCAAAAATAGACATTTCTTGCAGATTTAATATGTCCAAAATAGATGTCTTCGGTTGGGTTGCAAATGCTAGAATTACGTTTCACCTTAAAATGCTAGAATGTTTCACCTTCAGTCAATTTGAATTGCCAGAAATTGTAATATAACTCAACTTTGTAATATGAGGGTACAAGTGAAATGTGTACATTTATGCTATGTAATACTTCAACATTGTAATATAATCCAGCTTCTATTTATGCTAGGTAAAAAGTAACTTGCTCATACAATTAATTTCTCATGGAATATCCAGTCCTTGTATTCCCATGTCAACATATCTAGGTTATATCTCGTAGTCATGTTAACCCAGTACACAAAATAAATTAAGTGCCACTAGTGTATTAATCTAACAATGCCTAGAGTTTAATGCATACAATTTCACTCTTGTCCATTCTACATAGTTTGCTGGAGAACCACCTAATATCTGAGCTGCCTGCATGAAACTTCTTACTCTTCACTCTTGGATCTTGGGTTTCAACATATGAAACCTGCAAAAAGTTCCCGTACATGCCATTACTAGAGATATTAAGTTTAGTGTGAAATCACTGAAAAAAATTGAATATTCTATCAATTGATAGCTCCTTCTACATAGGTTATGAAATGGTAATATCTTGATGTCAAGTTAGTACTCTGCTATTATGCTATCATGCATAAACGTAGCAAATTTGGTTTTTTTAGTACAAGTCAATAACTCTATTTAAAAAGTTGTAAGAACTAAATCTCATCAAGTCAAAAGTAATGACACAATAGCCCTTAAGAGAGTATAAGAAAATAGAAATATACCTGCAAGTAAAAGGAAATAAGTATATTTTCCAATAGGCTATTTTCCAACCAAAACATGACATAATCATGGGCTTAAATGTCTTGGACAGTTTCACATGTCTTAATATAGCAAGCATAAAAACCAATCACCTAAGCCTAACCAACTATGCTATAACTAAACCACCCATATTATTAGTTTAGATAGCATATTTAAATTAAAACTAGACATAGCATAAGCATATCAAAGACTACCTATTTAATAATCAAAGATGTAGAATCCAAACCTCAAAGTTGTGGCTATCAAACTAATTAATGATCAAATGCATGTTTATGATGACCAAATGCAGAGCAGTCGTATGATAATTATTCTGCATGTTTATAATCATTTAATTATTTAATCATTTGAGTTCATGTTAGAAGAGAATAAAAGATAGTAACTAAAAAACATAACCTCCATAATTCACTTGTTTTCCAGAGCTCATTTCATTGAAGATTCATATTTATTTCATTCCATTTTCAAGTTGAAGTTAAATTTTCTCATATATATATATATATATATATAAAAGAGAAAAAGTAAAGAAACATGAGCAAGTAAGAAATATGTTTTTACCACAGGATATCAAGAGTTGTTTGAGGAACTGCAATTTAATTGTAATATTTCTGTGTACATTATATATATATATATATATATATTGTAATTTAAGGACACACAATTTAATTATTCCCAGAATTAATATTTCTGACATACCTAGAAAAATTAGAACTATCACCATTGCCCTGTTTGCAAGCTTGAAAATTTTGTTGAAAATAATGCGAGCTCCGAGTTCTGTAGAAAATAAAATATAAATGTTAGGCTTACAACACCATGGTAGTCTTTGAAAAATTGGGAAAAACATTTATATACACACAACATGGTATACTTTTAGGTTCACAACCGGCCTCCATATATATTACTAATTAACAACTAATTTATTGACACAAATTAACATGCAGTTAGATTTTTTTCTTGCTTGTTTTGATTTAAATATTTTCAGAATATAGGATATATATCATATGGTTATGAAAGTCATGATTTCTGAAGTTGCCAGGAATTAATGCATATATATATATATTAATGTTTCTCATTTGAGCTTGCTTTCAAAGACACTACCCAAAGGATTGGAAAAGAGTCACAATCAAAAGCACGCTACAATTGCAATTATGGCCAGAACAGGGGAAATATGAAATTCTGTTATCTAATTTTTTATTTTCCTTTTTGGCAACGCTGCTTAGAAAGTTGTGGAGCTTAATATGTTGAAACATAAATATATCATATCCGCTAAAGATAACCAATATACATGTTGCATTAAAAGATAACCAAACAAGTTATAACAAAAAATATGCAAATAGTTAGAACTAAAACAATGAATATATATAATCTAGCTGGCCAGCTTATAATTTTACAATATGAAGTTGATTCATTTCCCAATCATGAGTAGTCAAGAAAAGGCAATGAATAGCCATAGGCAAATTTTTTTTTCCAAAGCTACATACTTGAAATCACGTTCGTGCAACCTATCACACTCATCAAAACAAGCATGCACCTTTCCCAGATTAGCCATAAATATCTCAAACTTCTGCTTTTAGGATGTTAAAAACAAAACATTTTCGGACCCAAGGCATATAAAAACCATAGCACACCCAAACTCAAGCCAAAAAACTCCTTTCAACTTCCAAACCAACTAAAAATCAAAATGATAAAGTTTAGGGTTTTACCTCAAACTTCAAGTGCTTCCAAAAAGAGAGGTAGATGGCAAAATGAAAGATATAGCCGAAAATAGAAGACTCACTACAGCTCCTCTGATCAACTTGAGCCAAAATCGAAATATGTAGATGAGAAAATAGCTAAAATTCAAAACCCACAAGCAAGGAGGTAGGAAATGAAATTTACACTCCATTACCTTCAAAATTAACCAATTTGTAACCAGATTTGAGCTTGCTCTCAAAGATTGGAAGAGAAAACCGAATGGGTAAAGCAAGGGGTTGAACCCTCGCTTTGGGAGATGAATGGGCTCCTTCCTTGTGATTTTCGCACAGCTTGGGAGAAATGGAGAAAAAATCTTGATTTCTTGAAGAGAAATGAGAAAAGAAAAAGAGAAGGCCGGCTATGGAAGGGGAAGAAAGCTAGGGTTTATCTTAATCCTTCTTGAAGTCGACGGTTGAGAGGGAGAGATACTGAAAATGGTTTGAAATGATAAATAAGTCTCTTGTTCATCTGGTTGACTAATACAAGTTAATGGAAGATAGCATTTTTGTAATAAGAACATTTTTATTTCATAAAGTAAAATAAAAGGCTAGGATTGCATCTTACTCACCTACTCATATCTAACGGTTGTAGTTTTCTATGATTTTTTCGATAACATTTAATTTCGTGCGAAATGTTGAGATGCCGCTTCGTTGGTGTCTGTTATCCAAAATTATGACATTTGTGGCCGTATTTCAAGTCACAGGAAAAATAAATGGCCCCATAAACTACATTTTGTTGTAGTGTATACTGCACCATTAAAACTGGTGCCTTCCTCATTTCCTTTTCTTTTCTTCTGCTCCTAATTAATGTGTGAAATTTCTGACTTTCACATCACCTTACAACCATTAGCAGCATTTATCACAAGAAGTGGGGGTTAACTTGAAAGCAATATATAGAAGATGATAAACCCAGAAAACGTCAAACTTGTGTGTTATTAGGATTACTTTTCTTAGTTGCTTTATAGGTTTAGTATCTATATTAATAATTTGTATACGTCAAACTCTTTTCCCTCCCCTATTTCCTTATCTTGGAAATGCTAAAACAATAATCCTTCCCATGCCATAATATATTGAAATTAGTCGTGTTCCTTGATGTGCCAGTCAAGTCGCCCCAAAGTTTTGGTCCAAGCTAGGATTCTTGAGGTCACCAAAACTTGATCCTCTGGAGTTTCTTGATTGGGCAAAATGATAACCACTTAGCTGAGCAAGAGGTTTAGAAATTATCTCAATTAACAATAAGTCACAAAAGCACACAATAATGTAGGTATGCGTTTAAATGATTATATAGTACTAAAACATGAGAAGTACCAGATTTGTATAAAAAGATCTTGGGAGATTTTGTGCATCATTAATCAAAGTGGAGATTGTGAACGCACCTATTATTCTTTGTACATGTGTTTGCACCTTGGTGTTTTGAAAATTCTATCTCCATACCAATGGGTGCAGTATTTCAGAGTTGTACTTACCAATTGGTGTTGTGTATTGCAGAAATACACATTGGAATTTGGTAGAATTAAAAAACTGGTTCTATTTACTATTGTGGAAGAATCACAACCTGGATGTCTTACCCCTTCCCCTTGAATTCCATGAAGTCCCCTATGGCATATTGTATTGCCTTTAAGCTCCAACTTCTAGAGATATTAAGAAACGATATTGGTAGCCAACCATATAAGAAGTGGTTATCATGTGGTTATTTGATCTAGTATCCACAAAATCCCACTTTCTAGGTACTTGCTTGAGCCCATCAACCTCCCTCATGTAGCATTGATTTATATCCGCACATTGTGCCAAATGGGAACATCCCCCAAATAATTGTGTGTTTTCTGCTAAGGAAACTTAACCAAGTTCTACTTTTTTATAACATTTCGATTAACTAATCATGTCGAATCATTCTCTTATTAGATGGACAAAAGCTGGATGAATGAGCCCCACAGACTTCGTTCCTCTGCATACGCTGAAGGCGTTAACAACTTCCTCACAATGGCTGCAAACCATGCACGAGGGCGTGATCGAATTCGGTGTCCATGCCGTATATGCGATAATAACCTCTTTTTGCCTCTATTTGAGGTCGAGAGTCACTTGTTTCTAACGGGGATCAATCCAAATTATACACAATGGATCTTTCATGGTGAAGAGGAAACACCTTATGTCAATGATGAGGTGGATGATGCTGTCGACCATGGCGTTGATAACGAATACATTGATGACCTAGAGGAGATGTTAGCTGATGTACAGGCAGGCACAAATAATGCTGTACGCCAAGATAACACTCAATTTCCAAGTGGATCTTCACTACCTGAGGCCATCCCAACTACATCTTTTGACCAGTTATTAGAGGATGCCAGGCGTCCTCTTTTCAGCGGTTGTACTAAATTTTCAAAATTGTCATTCGTTGTTAAGTTGTTACACATTAAAACTGTTGGAGGCTGGTCAATAAAGTCATTTGACATGCTCCTTAACTTATTGCGATCTGCCTTTCCGGATGCAAAATTCCCTCATTCATATGAAGAGTCAAGGTCATTGGAGCGAGGCTTGGGCTTCACATACCACAAAATTCATGCCTGCCCCAACGATTGTATCTTATTCTGGAAAGAAAATGCTGAACTAGATGAATGTCCTATATGTAACGCTTCAAGATGGATGGAAAATGCTCATGGGAAACGCATGATCCCTCAAAAAGTGTTGCGGCACTTCCCGTTGAAGCCTAGATTGCAGCGGCTATTTATGTCGCCAAATATAGCTACTAATATGCGATGGCATAATGAGCAGCGAGTGATAGATGTGACGTGTATGAGACATCCCGCCGACTCTGAATCTTGGAAGAGCTTTGATCACGACCATGATTGGTTCGCTAAGGATGCTCGCAATGTTCGCCTCGGGTTGGCAAGCGACGGCTTCAATCCTTTCAACAATATTGCGAAGCCGTACAGCATCTGGCCAGTCATCCTTGTCCCCTATAATTTGCCGCCGTGGTTATGCATGAAAGATCAATTTTTCATGACATCCCTCATTATTCCTGGGCCAAAATCACCAGGAAATGACATTGATGTATACTTGCAACCATTGGTCGATGAATTGCTTGAACTCTGGGAACATGGGGTACCTACATACGATGCCTCCAAGAGGGAAACGTTCATGTTGCATGCCGCCTTGTTGTGGACAATCCATGACTTTCCTGCATATGGGAACCTCTCTGGCTGGTCAACAAAAGGGAAACTCGCATGTCCAACTTGTAATGCCAATACAGATTCAAATTGGTTAAAGTATGGCCGAAAACATTGTTATATGGGACATCGCCGATTTTTGCCACCAGACCACACTTGGCGATCCAATAAACAGTTGTTCAATGGTAAGGAACATCACCGCATGCCGCCGACGGTTTTAGATGGAGCTACAATTCTTAATCAGCTCCATATGCTTGCAAACATACAATTTGGCAAGAGTCGTATGAAGAGGAAACGCACTGCTGAAGAATTGAATTGGACAAAGAAAAGCATTTTCTTCACTTTGCCTTATTGGTCAACTCTTCGACTTCGACATAATCTAGATGTTATGCATATCGAGAAGAACATTTTCGATAACATCTTCGGCACTATGCTTAACATTTCCGGGAAAACAAAGGATAATATCAATTCTCGACGCGACCTTGAGATCTTGGGGTTCAAGAAAGAATTACATTTGAAGCATGTAGGTGATCGTGTTATAATGCCACACGCCTTGTACACCTTACAGGGGGATGAAAGGAATAAAGTTTGTCAATGGCTAGCCGATGTGAAATTCCCAGATGGATTTGCTGCAAATATTTCACGTTGTGTTTCTGTTCGTGATTGCAAGATCACGGGGTTAAAAAGCCATGATTGTCATGTATTATTGCAAAGACTAGTACCTATTTTTGTTGGGGGGTACTTAAGAAGTGATATTGCACTGACGTTGACTGAACTTAGCAGTTTCTTCAAGGAGATGTGCGCCCGAACACTGAATATTGATCGCCTATCCCAACTTCAAAGTGATATCATATTGATTTTATGCAAGTTGGAAATGATATTCCCTCCATCTTTATTTGATGTCATGGTTCACTTAGCTGTTCATTTGCCAAGTGAGGCCATGCTTGGGGGTCCTGTGCAATATAGGTGGATGTACCCATTTGAGCGATATCTTGGAAAATTCAAGCGGTACGTCAAGAATAAGGCACGTCCAGAAGGTTCAATAGCTGAAGCCTACATTCACATTGAATGCCTAACATTTTGCTCAATGTATTTGCATGATGTTGAGACTGTATTTAATCGAGCAGATCGCAATATTGATGTAGGAGAAGAGGCCTCTATAGATGGATTCGAAATTTTCAGTCAGAAAGTTCGTCCCTTGGGTATGGCTAATAGATTGCTATTAGAAGATAAACGATTCATTGCTGCCCGGTGGTACGTGCTTAACAACTGTCTCGAGATTGGACCCTATTTAGAGTAAGTTTTGTTGCTATATATATTACAAAAAAATAAGTTTTGAAGTAACTCATCCAAGTACGTTGCATCTACCATACTTAAAATAATTGCATTGCTTAGACTACTGCGTTTACTGTCCAGGGAGCACTACGACAAGTGTAAGGTGCAATGCTCCAATTCTAGCAATCGCACACATCAACAACAATTTCCAACTTGGTTCAAGCAACAGGTAAGTTAGAATCTCATTTTGGATTTCTTCTAATAAACCCCTACTTGTCCGAAACAAAGTTGTCCTAAATCTGGTTGTCTACATTATTGATGTCTCATTGTGTAGGTTATTGACCAGCGTACTATCAACCCACTTGATGTGTCCAGCGATCTATATGCCTTAGCTTGCGGTCCTGACCGACGTGTTTCAACATATTCTGCCTGTATAATTAATGGTAAAAGATTCCACACGAAGCAGCGTGAACTTAGTCGGCGTACACAAAATTCTGGGGTATGGGTAACTGGTGATTCTCAGACTAACAATGTAGACTTCTATGGTGTGATCAATGAGATCATTGAGTTACAATACATGGGTTGGCGTAAGGTGTACTTGTTTGGATGTGATTGGTTTGACGTTGGTGATCGAAGCAGAGGGGTACGAGTGGACCCCCATATCACAAGTGTGAACATGGCAAGGACTGCGTATAAGGACGAGCCTTATGTGTTAGCATGTCAGGCTTCCCAGTGTTTCTACATCAAAGATTTACGAGTGAAAGGGAATTGGTTCGTTGTGCAGAAGACGACCAATAGAAATGTATATGACATTCCACCTATCTCGAGGGTGTTAGAAGAGATTAATAGTGAATCTAGTGATGACGAAGCCTATCAAGAAAATGAATCATCATACGATTATGCACCTTCTCAGTGTCTCGATGTTCCAGTTTCAAACAACCTAAGTAGGATTGATATAGAACCATTACTGGTTGATGCACTAGAAGGTATGGAGTCGGGTAGGCAAAGAAGAAAACATGCAAAACTATTAGATGATGGCATGGTTGCATCTGCTTCAGAAGATGCTTATGGTGACGAGAAATATTCAGATGCAGAAGACCTATCCATGGATGATGAGTCAATGTCAGATTAGCTGGGCATTATGTTGATGCTGAAATTTTGTGAGGTAAATACATTCTAGCTTGTGTGACCTTCTACCAAGTGAGGCCAGCCATTACCCCCATACCATGTGAGGTGTGCTTGTCATTGACAAATGCTCTACTTTTTTTTTTGACCCTATTTGGATTAATGACTTTTTGATGGTTCCTTACCCAGGTGTTATTTCTTAGTTCGTGAGAGATGGCGGGAGTAGAACATCCCATGGTAAATGCTATCTTTAGCCTGTGGACTTTAGGCAAAATGGTTTGTATTGTGAATTACTTTTGTTTTACACAATTATGGATCACTAATTGACAATGCAATGTATGTGATTGTATTGCAGGCCGTTAAAAACAATTTTGTTGACTCAAGTTGCGAAGATTTCGCGTTCAGGTTGTGGTACAATATAAGGGATGTGATGTTTGTACTAAAATTGTGGTTTAACATGCTGTATATAGGAAACACATCCCTCCCACAACAAAATGTCAATAGCCATTATACATGATTTTTTACTAAATTGATAAATCCACAATTACTGATGCACTTAATATTTTTGTGGAAAATACAAACAGTAACTTCTGGAAAAAGGCTCAAATGTGGAGATAAAGAGTGAGAAATTTCATTATCAACGTGTGTGGATAGACATTTAGTGGTATATGGGTAAGTGTGAAAGTGGCAAGCAACAGGTAAAATACATCCACATGCGCCCGATAAGGTGCCAAAGTTGGAGCCAGCATTCTATTTGGATGGTGATGCCAATATGGTGGTTTTCTTCTACTTTCAATAAAACTATTATACTATCAATTAATAAGATGGTTAATTTGCAGCATATTAACCAAATACAGGTTGGAAACAATGACAAATTTATATATTGCATAATTCATGGAAATAACTGTGCTTAACATGTAGGAAGAGTAAAAAGTAAAATTCAAGATACTTAAATATAGTTTTGCAAAAAATAAATTTATGACGTTTTCAACTTCAAAGATAATTGCCATGTGTAGAGATATAAATTTGTAAGAGGAAAGTATAATATAAACATTTGGGATGGTTCATTATAAAATTACAAGTATAAATTAATATGGCAAGGGTTGACTTGATGGAATTTACGTTAGGTGTTTTGCAAATCTGGATGTTAAAATAACTAAAATATAATTTTAGTTTGCTATTAGATATGCATGCTGGACCGAATATTGTTAGGGATAGAATATGTGCAACAAAATAAAATTGGAAGTGGTAGAGATAAAAATAATATTGAGGTTCCATAACATATGATCAAATATTCTTCAAGCTAATTGCCATGTGTAGAGATATAAATTTGTAAGAGGAAAGTATAATATAAATATTTGGGATGGTTCATTATAAAATTACAAGTAAAAATTAATATGGCAGGGGTAATCAAACATGGAATTTATGTAAGGTGAATGCTATCTTTTGCAAATGTAGAAGAAAGTTCAATCTGGATGTTAAAATAACTAAAATATAATTTTTAGTTTGCTATTAGATATGCATGCTGGACCGAATATTGTTAGGGACAGAATATGTGCAACAAAATAAAATTGGAAGTGGTAGAGATAAAAATAATATTGGGGTACCATAACATATGATCAAATATTCTTGTAGCTAATTATATAAATTTGGCTCGGCAACCAACATATTTCAGCAACTTGGTACTTATCTCAGGTGGGGTACCATATGGAATTACCAAGTAATTAAATTGCCTTGCACTGGGGGGAAAAAGTGGCGCCAGGGGATTTGTTGTGATATTTTTGAGCGGGATTTTGTTCTCATACAGATAGCATTCCCGAGGCAACATTTGATTTGCACCTTTTGAAATTGGACGCAATACACAATCACACAAAGGCTCTTTTAGACTGCTCAAGGCGTTGGACAAAGTAGCACTTTGCCTTCTGAAGTTCTTTACCTGCACAACACAGGAAATTAAAAGGAGGAGGAAACACAGTTAGACACGGTAGAGCTTCCCCAAAAATCTCTTGAAATTTCTGGTAGCTGCATGTGTTATAGAAGAAAAAAAACTCCCAGAAACTACACTTGTCTGCTACATCAAGCTTGAGAGACCACTGTTCATCTGAAAATACAATAGAATCTCAGATTTTCACTGGAAAACACTATCAAGGTATGTAAAAATTTCTGAACTTTTTCTTGATTGGGAAATTTTGGGGTGTTTCTGTGGAATGATATCCCTCTTCTTCTATTCTTTCCTACCCACTCTCACTCCTAATTACAAGGGGAGAACCCTTCACATTTTTTTTTTCTTTTATGCATTTTTTTTAAGGAAGTCTCTGCATTGCTTTCCATCCAATTTCTGGGATGGGTTTTCTTACATGACATGGCTTTTGTAGAGTCAGGTAGTCCAATTAAAAGTTCCATGCAACTTGCTCATGAATGTATTACGCCTAAGACTGAAGTTTATTTTAATATTGTAGTTAATTCAGTATTTGTCTATCATATAGAGTTGGCTAAATATTCTTTCTAAAAGAGGTATGCTACTTAAGATCACAATGCGCAGTAATTGTTGTGGGTCTGATCATTATAGGCTAAAAAAAGTGAAACCACTGGTTTTTTTTTTTTTTTTTGTGTTAACTAATGTTAGATCGACTGATTACACACACTCAATGAATTTCTTAGTTTTGATTGAAATGGTTCGGTCCAAACCATTACAGTCAGGCATATAAAAAATCTTACTTCCATGCATTTATCAACCTTTCATTAATGATGGGGTGATATGGTGCAATATTTCCTAGTTGATAACTAGTTAATCAATAATCTAATTGTGTCATGATAAGTAGGTATAGTGATAAATAATATATTGACCAGCAACTAAAACATAGTGGTCATTCAAAATACCAATGTATAGGAATATTCAGATTTGTCGATTGATAGTTGTAGACCCATGGTATATTTTTTCCCTCACCCCTGATCTATCACCTCCAATATTATAAGCTAGATGAGCATGGTTCTGTATTATTACATCATGTATCAAGTAATTTTTGGGCTGTAATAAAAAGTGGACAGCAACTAAAACAAAATAGTCAAGATACTTAGCTGAGGTAGGTGTTTTCAGACTTAGAATGTGATAGTATTAGACTAATTGAGTATTTTTAAGGTGCTGATTCATATAGGCATAACTCAATCTTATGTAAGTAATGAACGATAGTCATGCAAGACGGACATAAGTATGGTGTTTTTCAGATTTGACTAACAATATGGTATCAGAAAACTGTACCATTATTATTACCATTGATCCTACTTACATAAAGATTTCAAATCATATGCACAATGAATCTCTTGATTAGCACTACCTCCAAGAAGGTAACATTTTTTTTCCTCACCCTAACTACTCTAATTTAATGTTGTACAATAGCGTAGCCTGGTTCTATTGTATAAAACCTTCACATTGTTGGCTTTTATTTTATAGCAATTCCCTATGAATATAGGTGAACCAATGGACCAAAGTGGCCGAACAAGAGGGCAAGGTGGTTTAGTTCGCAGTAGACGACCTTTACCACCCTGGCATTATGCACGCAATCGAGGCCTCAGGCTCGTTTCATGTGACAGCCCAGAAAGGGAGGCAACTGAGTATGGCTTTGATGACGCAACCCAGCCACCAAGCAACCCCTGCATACCTCCCAGGGCTCCTCCAATGTCGGAACCCGAGCTTGAGAGAAATAATATTGGTATATGCATAACAACGTCAATGTACATCAATTTTTTTTTTATGTTAATTGATGTAAGATCGATCGATTACACACTCAATGCATTGCTTAGTTTTGATTAAAATGGTTTTGTCGAAACCATTACACACACTAATATAAAAAAAAAAAATATCTTAGTTCCATGCATTTATCAACCTTTCATTAGTGATGGACCGATATTAAATGTCAGATGCATATTTCTTGTCATTAAAAACTTGTTAATCAATCATCTAATTGTGCATGATAAGTAGGTAGATGATAAATAATATATTGACCAGCAGCTAAAACACATTGGAACACCAATGTTTAGGAATATTTTTCCTCACCCCTGCTCTGTCACCTCCAATAATATTCAGATTTGTTGATTGATAGTTGTAGACTCATGGCATGTTTTTTCCTCACCCCTGCTCTATCACCTTCCCTTATATTATAACCTAGATGAGCATGGTTCTGTTTTATTACACCATGCATCTAATAGTTTTTGGGCTGTAATAAAAAGTGGACAGCAACTAAAACAAAATAGTCAGGCATATTAGCTGAGGTAGGTGTTTTCGGACTTAAAGATTCAAAGATAGTATTAGACTTTGAGTGTTTTTTTAGTTGCTGACCCATACAGATATAACTCAATCTTATGTATACGTTAAATAGTGAACAATAAGTGTGTGGGTTCACTATTAAAAAAAAAATAGTGAACACTATGTAATGAACAATAATCATGCAAGACTGACAGGAGTAACAATATTATTACCATTCTTCCTACTTGCACGAAGGTAAGAACTTTTTCCGTCACCCTAACTATCTAATTCAATTTTGTACAATAACGTAGCCTGGTTCTATTCTATAAAACAATCATATTGTTGGCTCTTATTTTATTGCAATTCCCTATTATAGGTAAATCTATGGACCAAAGTGAGAGAACAAGGGGGCGAGGTGGTTTAGTTGGAGGTAGACGACCTTTACCGCCCTGGCATTATGCACGCAATCAAGGCCCATACATGCTCGCTTCATATGACAGCCCAGAAAGGGAGGCAAGTGAGTATGGCTCTGATGACTCAACCCAGCCACCAAGCAATCCCTGTGTACCTCCCAAGGCACCTCCTATGCCGGAACCGCCTGAGAGAAACAATATTGGTATATACATAACATCATCGGCAATGGAATTTTTTTTATGTTAACTAATGTAAGATCCATTGATTACACACTCAATGCATTACTCTAGTTTTGATTAAAATGGTTTTGTCCAAACCATTACACACACATAAAAAAAAAAAAAAATCTTAGTTTCATGCATATATCAACCTTTCATTAATGATGGAATGATATTAAATGTCAATTTCATATTTTTTGTCATTAAAAACTTGTTAATCAATCATCTAATTGTGTCATAATAAGTAGGTATGATGATAAATAATATATTGAACAGCAGCTAAAACACAGTGGAACACCAATATATAAGAATATTTAGATTTGTTGATTGATAACCATGTAGACTCATGACATTTTTTTTACTCACCCCTGCTCTATCACCTCCAATATTATAATCTAGATGAGCATAGTTCTGTTTTATTACACCATGCATCTAATAGTTTTTGAGTTGTAATAAAAAGTGGGCAGCGCCTATCACAAAATGGTCAGGAAAATTAGCTGAGGTAGATGTTTTCAGACTTAGAGAGTGATAGTGTTAGACTAATTGAGTATTTTTTAGTTGCTGTCCCATACAGGTATAACTCAATCTTATCTATACATTAAAGAGTGAACACTAAGTAATGAACAATAGTTATGCAAGACAGGCAGGAGTATCAATATTATTACAATTCTTCCTGCTTACATGAAGGTTTAGATCATATGCACAATGAATCTCTTGGTTAGCAATACTACCTGCATGATGGTAACAATTTTTTCCCTCACTCTAACTACTCTAATTCAATCTTGTACAATAATGTAGCCTGGTTTTATTCTATAAAACCCTCACATTGTTGGCTCTTAATTTATTGCAATTCCTTATTATAGGTGAACCTATGGACCAAAGTGAGAGAATAAGAGGGCAAGGTGGTTTAGTTGGAGGTAGAAGACCTTTACCGCATACGCATTATCCACGCAATCGAGGCGATAGGCTCGCTTCATATGGCCACATCGAAAGGGAGGTAACTGCGTATGGCTCTAATGATTCAACCCAGCCACCAAGCAATCCTTGCGTACCTCCGGGTGCACCTCCTGTGTTGGAACCCGAGCCTGAGAGAAACGATATTGGTATATGCATAACATCATCGGCTGATTATAACGAATAATTGTGTGTTTATTTCACTTGGTTCTTAACATTTTTTGCCCCAAATAAGACTGTTTACTATGTTGTGCAAATATTTGATGTTGTCATACAGCGACGAATAATGCCACAATTCCTATAGAGAACCTACCCCAAAAGAAGCGGGGACGTGGGCCTGCAAAATCAACAATGTTTGAAAAGCTGCGTAGGTTTGGGAAGATTCCATTGAAGATAAATTATGGAGAAACAGCGCCATGTTGTGAGAATGCGTCGCTGTTCACAACACGCATCACATGGATATTAAAACATCATGCAGACATGAGTCACGCGCGATGGACTGATGTACCCGAATCCGAGAAAGATGAATTGATTGAACGTGTCAAGGTAAGACAATAATACCTTCATTGCAACTGTAACAAAGTGGGTGTATATTGATGAACTAATTATTTATGATTTTGGTATATTTGAAGTCTGATTTCATATTAGACTGGGACTTGGAGAATCATCGGATGGCAGTGACAAAACAGTTGCGTAAACGATTTAATGCCTTCCACCACGAACTGCACAAGAAGTACTTGGCGTTTGACAACCATGATGAAGCATTGGCTGCTGGCTGTAGTTTGGTCGACCCCCTCGTTTGGGTCAAGCTATGCCAAAGGTGGGAGAGTGACAAATTCAAGGTAATAGTTGAATATTTATGAACATCCAAATAATTTTTTTTATACATAACCTGCACTTCTATTAAAGATGATGAATTTGTGGATATAGCTAACATTGGGATATGGTTTCAGAAAATATCAACCCAAAACCGAGAGAATCGTAAGAGGTTAAAAATAAATCACACAGCTGGTCGCAAATCCTTCGTGCGCATATTAGAAGAGCAGGTAACTTATTGCGTTAATTAAATTAATAATCAGGCCATTGTCAAACATAACATCTAATCATAGTGGGATGTCGTGTGAAATCTGGGCATGTTTTTTCTGCCTACTTTGTTTTGGTTAAAAAGTGCTGCAAGTGCGAGTTTTATTAGTATGACATGTCATTTTAGAAGGGTAATGCTCAATTCTTCATGAATATTATCGATGCATGGTTCGTGTCTATCTTGGATTATAAATTTTGTTATGATATCACTAAAAATTTTGGCGATAATAAATATTTTCTGGATCAATGCATATATTATTCATGCTTGTCGTTTAGACCATGCTTGCATAGGTTGGAATATGCTCATTCCATTTCTTCTTACTTCGGTATAATGTTGTCTCAATAATTCAATGTGGTCATCATATTCACATGGAACCAATAAACAGCGGGCTGAACGAGCAACCTTGGTCGACTTCTACAAAGATGTCCGCTGGTCCAAGAAGAAGGCTGCATTTGTGACTCCTGAAACAGAAAATAATTATGTAAGTGTTTGTTAACCAATGAACCAATTACATTCTCTTGTACTTTTTTTCATGATTTTTTGTTAGTAAGCAAGTATATACATAACTATCGGATGAGTTTTGAAACACATGGTTTGCATGTCTGTCCATATGCAGAAGAAAATGTGTTGTATGCTTGATCAATTACAACCTGAGGCGCGCACTGAAGAGGCAGCAGCGTTGGTCTTTAGGGAGGTCTTGGGTCAGAGGCCGGGATATGCTAGAGGCCTAGGGGAGATGGTCATCCCGGAGCCAACACGACAAAAAGAACGGGAACGGGAGAAAGAGTTTTTAGCTATGGTTGAAAAATACAAAAATGAAGCTGACCACTACAAGGGGAAATACGACGAGCTACAAGGACAGATGCAAGCACTTTTGGAGCGACAAAATGGAACTGAGAAGTTGTTGAAGAGTTTCATGATGAATTTCCCACAATACTCTGACTCTCTTAGGGACACTGATGTTCTTAGGGACACTGACTCTCTTCGGGAGAGTCAGTGTCCATGGTAAAATCAATGTTGTCTTTTTGGGTGGTTTTTTGGTAAAAGTGATGGTGAGGGGGCAATATTACCCATATAAGAGGGGTTTTGATTTTTAAGTTATGTTGGGGTGTTAGCTAGGCACGTGGGTATTTTTGGGAATGATATCGATATCCACATGCTCTAAGTTATTGAGGTTTGTGTTTTGGGTTTACTACTTTTTGTGGGCAACATTACATGATACTAAACGTGACAATGAGGATGACATACCTAAGTTGTAAGTGTAGCCCTTCAGAACCCTACAGTAATATATGTAATTAGCTCAAGTTATTTGTGTATTGCATTGCTAACATAGTTTTCTTGTACATGTAAATGCTAAGCAGGCTGAAAGGAAGTGGCAGTGTTGCAATTTCTAATATGCTAAACTTCAAACTGAGGGCAAATTTGTTAAAGAATCTGGTATCGTTGCTGCAATGTGTTTTGTTCCCTGCAATATCAACAACACATATAGAAGAGGTAATGTGGAAGACACTTGGCCATTCCCTGTCAATTTTTACCTATTATTGCTGTCTTTTTTTTTTTTAAGAACAACTAGAAAAAATTGAAAAGATCTCTTACATAAAGATCTTTATATGTAAGAGATACTTATTTAGGATTAAGTAGTTTTGGTTTCCATTACATACTTAAGATACTGAAATTTGCCCCATGAGAAGAGACTATTACATACTATGAAATTGTAGCAATTTTTGAGCTGGTTATTGACCCTTATGCAAAGTTAATAGCAAAAAAATGACTTCCAATGAAAAAAATCATTACATGTTTCCTCAAATTGTTTTGGAACCAGCTCAAATGGATCAACAAATGATCCACGGTTTAGTGTGTGCTGGTAGGTGAGCTGACTCTATTAGTGCATATACCAGTAACTACATGCCTCATGCACAGAAAACTATTACAATAACAAGAAGCTGTAGCTATTTTTGGGTGGGTATTCCATTACATACTTATGCATATAACATCACATGCTCTGAGATAGGAAGGGGTGGGTATACTTACAGGCTAGAGACAATATGGCTAACAATCATTAAGTCATCAAGCTCTTCTTAATTATACCGGGATGATTCACTAAAAAACACATTGTTGTATGATAATTAATGATTTATATACATATATAAGTTGTAGGAAAACTTTTATGGTTGATGAAGAATAATTATGTCTGGAATATATACCTAAGCTTAAAAAGAAACTGTTACAACAAGCACTTGTTATATATAACGAGGGCTTGCTAATTTCCTGCCTTAATTTTCAGTATAGCTGTGGATTGTGCATGGTAGAATTTGGTTAAGTCTTTAAGTGGTTTGCTATTCTTTAAATTCAGGAAAAAATTGGATGATGTTACATGCTTATGGACATTTCCAAAGAAGGTGGATGAAAAATGAAAAAGGCCAATATAAGTGTTTGGAGCATAAGGACATATGGAATGTAAGTATGTTTTTTGGTGTTTCCCATTAGAGAGTGCATGAGGATCACACTTACAACTGTGTTGAAGATCATCTTGCACCAACTCCTGCCCTCCTATTTTTAGAAGTATTGCTGCCTACCATCACTCTGTATATAGAGTTGTTAGATATATCATCCCACATGATTGTAAGAGTTGGGTGTTTAGACCTCAAGAATGCTATCTGTGGAAAGTTGGGAAGGAGTGGTAGCTGCATTGTTGACACTTGGATGTTTGTGGATCATTCTAATTAGCCACAGATAGTAAATATTTGAGGTTGTTTCATCATTTTGGATGGGGATATATTTAATGTGAACATCTTATATATAAAAGACTATTATGTGTAAATACTTTGCCTTCTTGATATGCAATTACTTTGCATAATATTTGGATGCGTTAAAATGTGTCAGGGAAGGATATAAATATTACTCCATACAAAGGAATTAATTACATTTTAATCAAAACAGGTATACTGTATTCAATTGTGAGCACACAATTAGACGTCAATCTTTATTTGGGATGTTTACTATCATCCTTTTCTTAGTAGTATATACTACAATTAGGCAAAAACAAGTTTATTGCTATTGCTAAATCATGTGGTCTGCAGTAATAAATAAATAATTGCAGACCGCATGGAAAAGAATATAGTAGTAAAATTTGTTATGCACGGTTTTTAAATTATATTCAGTGGTATTTAAAAAAAAAAAGTCAAAAATATTATTTGCAGGAAGAAAAAATGGATGAAAATACAAAGTCTCACATAATTAGTTAATTAGGTATTGCAAGGAAGGTAAAGTAGCTGAAAAAATGAATTTTGCGGCGAAAAAAGACGGAAATGCGAACCCAGCCACAAGAATTAGATATTTGCGGGAAAGTAAGTTTGGCTGGGAAAAATATATTTGCGGCGAACATCTAGCGCCAAAAAAAAAGATTGGACGTTGCACTGGAGTTTTTGCGACGAAGGACCACTTCCCCCAAATTTTTTATAGCAGCGACATTGGTACTTATTACGACGAACAATAACGCAGCTATGTGACTTGTTACATCGGAAATAAATCCTGTGGCAAATGTTGTAGACTTGTTACGACGACTTTTCCGGTAATTGCGACGGACTAAGTCGTTGCAATATAACTGTTTCAGCGCTGGGTGCCTTTTCTCTCATGGGTTTTTGCGTCGACCACATAATTATTTGTGGTGAAATAAATTCGCCGCAAATAAATGAGTTGTTGCGACGAAAATTGTTCACCTACGCACTTGACTTAAATCAACGAAACAGTTCCAACGAAACTGCGGCGTAATCCTGTACGCCGTAAAATATATAATTGCAACGAAAAGGGGGGTTTTCGTAACGAAATTCTGCGCTGCAAAAGGTCAAAATCCTTGTAGTGATATATCTTTTCAAAATATTTTGAAATGATAAAAAATAATATGAATAAGAAAATTTAAAAAAAAAAATGAGAAGATAATTTTTGCTTTAAGTTTAATAAAAAAAAAATGATACTAGTCAAACGGTTGAGTACTAGAAGTGCTCATTTATATACCTTGTATATGCGAAAAACAGTGAAAAGATACGTTATATATACAAATTAACAAAAGTCATGCACTGAGTTCATCAGTCACTGAATCCATACAACATCGACTAGCCTGTACTGTATATATAGCAATCAAAACTAAACGCAGATTGTTTATAATGTTCCCAGCGGTTGCCTGATCTCAATCGCTACATTCCCGCCCGGTTCTCCGCTAATACTGCGCGCTCTGCATGGGTTTCACATGCATGAGTAATCCAATAATTAGGGTTCGACTGTTTCGTACACTCAATATATATTCTGCCCCACTGTCAGCCATCGGCCTAGCTTACAACAATATTGATCGATTCCTTTGTCGACGCGCGTACTGCACGGATTTACATGCTGTCCTTTCCGACCATTCCCATTCTAAACACGTGCGATTTATGGGAGTCCAACATAGTCATGTACGTACAGCCTGATTGGGGGAAATTTCTCTGCGACTCACTTGTGCGCGTTATTATATATTAGTTAGACCTCCAGTTAAAAAGTGCCAACTCAAATTAACAGTACCAAAAGAATGAAAAAATAACTTATAAATAGCCATGAGTTGCGTTCAACATTAATTTGCCTACAAATTATATATATATGTACAAGTACTGCCTCATATATTTTATATATAGATGCAAGTATATGCATGACTGATGTGACATGCGCTGTCATTGCAATGACAGGAGTAATAAGACTACTACTACTGCTCCACAAAGAATACCTTGGACGATTAATGCTATCATCGATTCATCATGCCATGCATTATATTCTAAACCATTTCTAAGAAAAAACAAACGACATTATACAACGCATTAATGCCATTACCGTACATACCTCTATAACGTGTATTGATCAGTAACGTTAACGTTTAATTGACTTGTTTCGTACGTACGAATCTAATGATTGAACATGCAGTTTGTTGGTTCAAAAATCGACCCAATACTAGTATAAATTATCGCCAGAACCCCACATCTTCTTTCATCAACGTCCTGATCATCTGATCTCCATAATATTTATCGAGATTATAAGATGGCTAATTATAATCTCACGATATTTTCTTGGATTCTGATCTTCGTCGTCTGCATGGCCTTCAGTCGTTCATCGAATGCAGCATATTACAACGTGGTTAGTTCTGGTGCTAGAGCAGATGGGAAAACTGACTCGACGCAAGCATTTCTTAAGGCATGGCGGTTAGCATGCAACTCGCACTACAAGGATTTTGACCTTTTGCAGCGCAGAATTTCGTTACGAAAACCCCCCTTTTCGTTGCAATTATATATTTTACGGCGTACAGGATTACGCCGCAGTTTCGTTGGAACTGTTTCGTTGATTTAAGTCAAGTGCGTAGGTGAACAATTTTCGTCGCAACAACTCATTTATTTGCGGCGAATTTATTTCACCACAAATAATTATGTGGTCGACGCAAAAACCCATGAGAGAAAAGGCACCCAGCGCTGAAACAGTTATATTGCAACGACTTAGTCCGTCGCAATTACCGGAAAAGTCGTCGTAACAAGTCTACAACATTTGCCACAGGATTTATTTCCGATGTAACAAGTCACATAGCTGCGTTATTGTTCGTCGTAATAAGTACCAATGTCGCTGCTATAAAAAATTTGGGGGAAGTGGTCCTTCGTCGCAAAAACTCCAGTGCAACGTCCAATCTTTTTTTTTGGCGCTAGATGTTCGCCGCAAATATATTTTTCCCAGCCAAACTTACTTTCCCGCAAATATCTAATTCTTGTGGCTGGGTTCGCATTTCCGTCTTTTTTCGCCGCAAAATTCATTTTTTCAGCTACTTTACCTTCCTTGCAATACCTAATTAACTAATTATGTGAGACTTTGTATTTTCATCCATTTTTTCTTCCTGCAAATAATATTTTTGACTTTTTTTTTTTAAATACCACTGAATATAATTTAAAAACCGTGCATAACAAATTTTACTACTATATTCTTTTCCATGCGGTCTGCAATTATTTATTTATTACTGCAGACCACATGATTTAGCAATAGCAATAAACTTGTTTTTGCCTAATTGTAGTATATACTACTAAGAAAAGGATGATAGTAAACATCCCAAATAAAGATTGACGTCTAATTGTGTGCTCACAATTGAATACAGTATACCTGTTTTGATTAAAATGTAATTAATTCCTTTGTATGGAGTAATATTTATATCCTTCCCTGACACATTTTAACGCATCCAAATATTATGCAAAGTAATTGCATATCAAGAAGGCAAAGTATTTACACATAATAGTCTTTTATATATAAGATGTTCACATTAAATATATCCCCATCCAAAATGATGAAACAACCTCAAATATTTACTATCTGTGGCTAATTAGAATGATCCACAAACATCCAAGTGTCAACAATGCAGCTACCACTCCTTCCCAACTTTCCACAGATAGCATTCTTGAGGTCTAAACACCCAACTCTTACAATCATGTGGGATGATATATCTAACAACTCTATATACAGAGTGATGGTAGGCAGCAATACTTCTAAAAATAGGAGGGCAGGAGTTGGTGCAAGATGATCTTCAACACAGTTGTAAGTGTGATCCTCATGCACTCTCTAATGGGAAACACCAAAAAACATACTTACATTCCATATGTCCTTATGCTCCAAACACTTATATTGGCCTTTTTCATTTTTCATCCACCTTCTTTGGAAATGTCCATAAGCATGTAACATCATCCAATTTTTTCCTGAATTTAAAGAATAGCAAACCACTTAAAGACTTAACCAAATTCTACCATGCACAATCCACAGCTATACTGAAAATTAAGGCAGGAAATTAGCAAGCCCTCGTTATATATAACAAGTGCTTGTTGTAACAGTTTCTTTTTAAGCTTAGGTATATATTCCAGACATAATTATTCTTCATCAACCATAAAAGTTTTCCTACAACTTATATATGTATATAAATCATTAATTATCATACAACAATGTGTTTTTTAGTGAATCATCCCGGTATAATTAAGAAGAGCTTGATGACTTAATGATTGTTAGCCATATTGTCTCTAGCCTGTAAGTATACCCACCCCTTCCTATCTCAGAGCATGTGATGTTATATGCATAAGTATGTAATGGAATACCCACCCAAAAATAGCTACAGCTTCTTGTTATTGTAATAGTTTTCTGTGCATGAGGCATGTAGTTACTGGTATATGCACTAATAGAGTCAGCTCACCTACCAGCACACACTAAACCGTGGATCATTTGTTGATCCATTTGAGCTGGTTCCAAAACAATTTGAGGAAACATGTAATGATTTTTTTCATTGGAAGTCATTTTTTTGCTATTAACTTTGCATAAGGGTCAATAACCAGCTCAAAAATTGCTACAATTTCATAGTATGTAATAGTCTCTTCTCATGGGGCAAATTTCAGTATCTTAAGTATGTAATGGAAACCAAAACTACTTAATCCTAAATAAGTATCTCTTACATATAAAGATCTTTATGTAAGAGATCTTTTCAATTTTTTCTAGTTGTTCTTAAAAAAAAAAAAGACAGCAATAATAGGTAAAAATTGACAGGGAATGGCCAAGTGTCTTCCACATTACCTCTTCTATATGTGTTGTTGATATTGCAGGGAACAAAACACATTGCAGCAACGATACCAGATTCTTTAACAAATTTGCCCTCAGTTTGAAGTTTAGCATATTAGAAATTGCAACACTGCCACTTCCTTTCAGCCTGCTTAGCATTTACATGTACAAGAAAACTATGTTAGCAATGCAATACACAAATAACTTGAGCTAATTACATATATTACTGTAGGGTTCTGAAGGGCTACACTTACAACTTAGGTATGTCATCCTCATTGTCACGTTTAGTATCATGTAATGTTGCCCACAAAAAGTAGTAAACCCAAAACACAAACCTCAATAACTTAGAGCATGTGGATATCGATATCATTCCCAAAAATACCCACGTGCCTAGCTAACACCCCAACATAACTTAAAAATCAAAACCCCTCTTATATGGGTAATATTGCCCCCTCACCATCACTTTTACCAAAAAACCACCCAAAAAGACAACATTGATTTTACCATGGACACTGACTCTCCCGAAGAGAGTCAGTGTCCCTAAGAACATCAGTGTCCCTAAGAGAGTCAGAGTATTGTGGGAAATTCATCATGAAACTCTTCAACAACTTCTCAGTTCCATTTTGTCGCTCCAAAAGTGCTTGCATCTGTCCTTGTAGCTCGTCGTATTTCCCCTTGTAGTGGTCAGCTTCATTTTTGTATTTTTCAACCATAGCTAAAAACTCTTTCTCCCGTTCCCGTTCTTTTTGTCGTGTTGGCTCCGGGATGACCATCTCCCCTAGGCCTCTAGCATATCCCGGCCTCTGACCCAAGACCTCCCTAAAGACCAACGCTGCTGCCTCTTCAGTGCGCGCCTCAGGTTGTAATTGATCAAGCATACAACACATTTTCTTCTGCATATGGACAGACATGCAAACCATGTGTTTCAAAACTCATCCGATAGTTATGTATATACTTGCTTACTAACAAAAAATCATGAAAAAAAGTACAAGAGAATGTAATTGGTTCATTGGTTAACAAACACTTACATAATTATTTTCTGTTTCAGGAGTCACAAATGCAGCCTTCTTCTTGGACCAGCGGACATCTTTGTAGAAGTCGACCAAGGTTGCTCGTTCAGCCCGCTGTTTATTGGTTCCATGTGAATATGATGACCACATTGAATTATTGAGACAACATTATACCGAAGTAAGAAGAAATGGAATGAGCATATTCCAACCTATGCAAGCATGGTCTAAACGACAAGCATGAATAATATATGCATTGATCCAGAAAATATTTATTATCGCCAAAATTTTTAGTGATATCATAACAAAATTTATAATCCAAGATAGACACGAACCATGCATCGATAATATTCATGAAGAATTGAGCATTACCCTTCTAAAATGACATGTCATACTAATAAAACTCGCACTTGCAGCACTTTTTAACCAAAACAAAGTAGGCAGAAAAAACATGCCCAGATTTCACACGACATCCCACTATGATTAGATGTTATGTTTGACAATGGCCTGATTATTAATTTAATTAACGCAATAAGTTACCTGCTCTTCTAATATGCGCACGAAGGATTTGCGACCAGCTGTGTGATTTATTTTTAACCTCTTACGATTCTCTCGGTTTTGGGTTGATATTTTCTGAAACCATATCCCAATGTTAGCTATATCCACAAATTCATCATCTTTAATAGAAGTGCAGGTTATGTATAAAAAAAATTATTTGGATGTTCATAAATATTCAACTATTACCTTGAATTTGTCACTCTCCCACCTTTGGCATAGCTTGACCCAAACGAGGGGGTCGACCAAACTACAGCCAGCAGCCAATGCTTCATCATGGTTGTCAAACGCCAAGTACTTCTTGTGCAGTTCGTGGTGGAAGGCATTAAATCGTTTACGCAACTGTTTTGTCACTGCCATCCGATGATTCTCCAAGTCCCAGTCTAATATGAAATCAGACTTCAAATATACCAAAATCATAAATAATTAGTTCATCAATATACACCCACTTTGTTACAGTTGCAATGAAGGTATTATTGTCTTACCTTGACACGTTCAATCAATTCATCTTTCTCGGATTCGGGTACATCAGTCCATCGCGCGTGACTCATGTCTGCATGATGTTTTAATATCCATGTGATGCGTGTTGTGAACAGCGACGCATTCTCACAACATGGCGCTGTTTCTCCATAATTTATCTTCAATGGAATCTTCCCAAACCTACGCAGCTTTTCAAACATTGTTGATTTTGCAGGCCCACGTCCCCGCTTCTTTTGGGGTAGGTTCTCTATAGGAATTGTGGCATTATTCGTCGCTGTATGACAACATCAAATATTTGCACAACATAGTAAACAGTCTTATTTGGGGCAAAAAATGTTAAGAACCAAGTGAAATAAACACACAATTATTCGTTATAATCAGCCGATGATGTTATGCATATACCAATATCGTTTCTCTCAGGCTCGGGTTCCAACACAGGAGGTGCACCCGGAGGTACGCAAGGATTGCTTGGTGGCTGGGTTGAATCATTAGAGCCATACGCAGTTACCTCCCTTTCGATGTGGCCATATGAAGCGAGCCTATCGCCTCGATTGCGTGGATAATGCGTATGCGGTAAAGGTCTTCTACCTCCAACTAAACCACCTTGCCCTCTTATTCTCTCACTTTGGTCCATAGGTTCACCTATAATAAGGAATTGCAATAAATTAAGAGCCAACAATGTGAGGGTTTTATAGAATAAAACCAGGCTACATTATTGTACAAGATTGAATTAGAGTAGTTAGAGTGAGGGAAAAAATTGTTACCATCATGCAGGTAGTATTGCTAACCAAGAGATTCATTGTGCATATGATCTAAACCTTCATGTAAGCAGGAAGAATTGTAATAATATTGATACTCCTGCCTGTCTTGCATAACTATTGTTCATTACTTAGTGTTCACTCTTTAATGTATAGATAAGATTGAGTTATACCTGTATGGGACAGCAACTAAAAAATACTCAATTAGTCTAACACTATCACTCTCTAAGTCTGAAAACATCTACCTCAGCTAATTTTCCTGACCATTTTGTGATAGGCGCTGCCCACTTTTTATTACAACTCAAAAACTATTAGATGCATGGTGTAATAAAATAGAACTATGCTCATCTAGATTATAATATTGGAGGTGATAGAGCAGGGGTGAGTAAAAAAAATGTCATGAGTCTACATGGTTATCAATCAACAAATCTAAATATTCTTATATATTGGTGTTCCACTGTGTTTTAGCTGCTGTTCAATATATTATTTATCATCATACCTACTTATTATGACACAATTAGATGATTGATTAACAAGTTTTTAATGACAAAAAATATGAAATTGACATTTAATATCATTCCATCATTAATGAAAGGTTGATATATGCATGAAACTAAGAATTTTTTTTTTTTTTTTTTTTATGTGTGTGTAATGGTTTGGACAAAACCATTTTAATCAAAACTAGAGTAATGCATTGAGTGTGTAATCAATGGATCTTACATTAGTTAACATAAAAAAAATTCCATTGCCGATGATGTTATGTATATACCAATATTGTTTCTCTCAGGCGGTTCCGGCATAGGAGGTGCCTTGGGAGGTACACAGGGATTGCTTGGTGGCTGGGTTGAGTCATCAGAGCCATACTCACTTGCCTCCCTTTCTGGGCTGTCATATGAAGCGAGCATGTATGGGCCTTGATTGCGTGCATAATGCCAGGGCGGTAAAGGTCGTCTACCTCCAACTAAACCACCTCGCCCCCTTGTTCTCTCACTTTGGTCCATAGATTTACCTATAATAGGGAATTGCAATAAAATAAGAGCCAACAATATGATTGTTTTATAGAATAGAACCAGGCTACGTTATTGTACAAAATTGAATTAGATAGTTAGGGTGACGGAAAAAGTTCTTACCTTCGTGCAAGTAGGAAGAATGGTAATAATATTGTTACTCCTGTCAGTCTTGCATGATTATTGTTCATTACATAGTGTTCACTATTTTTTTTTTAATAGTGAACCCACACACTTATTGTTCACTATTTAACGTATACATAAGATTGAGTTATATCTGTATGGGTCAGCAACTAAAAAAACACTCAAAGTCTAATACTATCTTTGAATCTTTAAGTCCGAAAACACCTACCTCAGCTAATATGCCTGACTATTTTGTTTTAGTTGCTGTCCACTTTTTATTACAGCCCAAAAACTATTAGATGCATGGTGTAATAAAACAGAACCATGCTCATCTAGGTTATAATATAAGGGAAGGTGATAGAGCAGGGGTGAGGAAAAAACATGCCATGAGTCTACAACTATCAATCAACAAATCTGAATATTATTGGAGGTGACAGAGCAGGGGTGAGGAAAAATATTCCTAAACATTGGTGTTCCAATGTGTTTTAGCTGCTGGTCAATATATTATTTATCATCTACCTACTTATCATGCACAATTAGATGATTGATTAACAAGTTTTTAATGACAAGAAATATGCATCTGACATTTAATATCGGTCCATCACTAATGAAAGGTTGATAAATGCATGGAACTAAGATATTTTTTTTTTTTATATTAGTGTGTGTAATGGTTTCGACAAAACCATTTTAATCAAAACTAAGCAATGCATTGAGTGTGTAATCGATCGATCTTACATCAATTAACATAAAAAAAAAATTGATGTACATTGACGTTGTTATGCATATACCAATATTATTTCTCTCAAGCTCGGGTTCCGACATTGGAGGAGCCCTGGGAGGTATGCAGGGGTTGCTTGGTGGCTGGGTTGCGTCATCAAAGCCATACTCAGTTGCCTCCCTTTCTGGGCTGTCACATGAAACGAGCCTGAGGCCTCGATTGCGTGCATAATGCCAGGGTGGTAAAGGTCGTCTACTGCGAACTAAACCACCTTGCCCTCTTGTTCGGCCACTTTGGTCCATTGGTTCACCTATATTCATAGGGAATTGCTATAAAATAAAAGCCAACAATGTGAAGGTTTTATACAATAGAACCAGGCTACGCTATTGTACAACATTAAATTAGAGTAGTTAGGGTGAGGAAAAAAAATGTTACCTTCTTGGAGGTAGTGCTAATCAAGAGATTCATTGTGCATATGATTTGAAATCTTTATGTAAGTAGGATCAATGGTAATAATAATGGTACAGTTTTCTGATACCATATTGTTAGTCAAATCTGAAAAACACCATACTTATGTCCGTCTTGCATGACTATCGTTCATTACTTACATAAGATTGAGTTATGCCTATATGAATCAGCACCTTAAAAATACTCAATTAGTCTAATACTATCACATTCTAAGTCTGAAAACACCTACCTCAGCTAAGTATCTTGACTATTTTGTTTTAGTTGCTGTCCACTTTTTATTACAGCCCAAAAATTACTTGATACATGATGTAATAATACAGAACCATGCTCATCTAGCTTATAATATTGGAGGTGATAGATCAGGGGTGAGGGAAAAAATATACCATGGGTCTACAACTATCAATCGACAAATCTGAATATTCCTATACATTGGTATTTTGAATGACCACTATGTTTTAGTTGCTGGTCAATATATTATTTATCACTATACCTACTTATCATGACACAATTAGATTATTGATTAACTAGTTATCAACTAGGAAATATTGCACCTAACATTTAATATCACCCCATCATTAATGAAAGGTTGATAAATGCATGGAAGTAAGATTTTTTATATGCCTGACTGTAATGGTTTGGACCGAACCATTTCAATCAAAACTAAGAAATTCATTGAGTGTGTGTAATCAGTCGATCTAACATTAGTTAACACAAAAAAAAAAAAAAAAACCAGTGGTTTCACTTTTTTTAACCTATAATGATCAGACCCACAACAATTACTGCGCATTGTGATCTTAAGTAGCATACCTCTTTTAGAAAGAATATTTAGCCAACTCTATATGATAGACAAATACTGAATTAACTACAATATTAAAATAAACTTCAGTCTTAGGCGTAATACATTCATGAGCAAGTTGCATGGAACTTTTAATTGGACTACCTGACTCTACAAAAGCCATGTCATGTAAGAAAACCCATCCCAGAAATTGGATGGAAAGCAATGCAGAGACTTCCTTAAAAAAAATGCATAAAAGAAAAAAAAAATGTGAAGGGTTCTCCCCTTGTAATTAGGAGTGAGAGTGGGTAGGAAAGAATAGAAGAAGAGGGATATCATTCCACAGAAACACCCCAAAATTTCCCAATCAAGAAAAAGTTCAGAAATTTTTACATACCTTGATAGTGTTTTCCAGTGAAAATCTGAGATTCTATTGTATTTTCAGATGAACAGTGGTCTCTCAAGCTTGATGTAGCAGACAAGTGTAGTTTCTGGGAGTTTTTTTTCTTCTATAACACATGCAGCTACCAGAAATTTCAAGAGATTTTTGGGGAAGCTCTACCGTGTCTAACTGTGTTTCCTCCTCCTTTTAATTTCCTGTGTTGTGCAGGTAAAGAACTTCAGAAGGCAAAGTGCTACTTTGTCCAACGCCTTGAGCAGTCTAAAAGAGCCTTTGTGTGATTGTGTATTGCGTCCAATTTCAAAAGGTGCAAATCAAATGTTGCCTCGGGAATGCTATCTGTATGAGAACAAAATCCCGCTCAAAAATATCACAACAAATCCCCTGGCGCCACTTTTTCCCCCCAGTGCAAGGCAATTTAATTACTTGGTAATTCCATATGGTACCCCACCTGAGATAAGTACCAAGTTGCTGAAATATGTTGGTTGCCGAGCCAAATTTATATAATTAGCTACAAGAATATTTGATCATATGTTATGGTACCCCAATATTATTTTTATCTCTACCACTTCCAATTTTATTTTGTTGCACATATTCTGTCCCTAACAATATTCGGTCCAGCATGCATATCTAATAGCAAACTAAAAATTATATTTTAGTTATTTTAACATCCAGATTGAACTTTCTTCTACATTTGCAAAAGATAGCATTCACCTTACATAAATTCCATGTTTGATTACCCCTGCCATATTAATTTTTACTTGTAATTTTATAATGAACCATCCCAAATATTTATATTATACTTTCCTCTTACAAATTTATATCTCTACACATGGCAATTAGCTTGAAGAATATTTGATCATATGTTATGGAACCTCAATATTATTTTTATCTCTACCACTTCCAATTTTATTTTGTTGCACATATTCTATCCCTAACAATATTCGGTCCAGCATGCATATCTAATAGCAAACTAAAATTATATTTTAGTTATTTTAACATCCAGATTTGCAAAACACCTAACGTAAATTCCATCAAGTCAACCCTTGCCATATTAATTTATACTTGTAATTTTATAATGAACCATCCCAAATGTTTATATTATACTTTCCTCTTACAAATTTATATCTCTACACATGGCAATTATCTTTGAAGTTGAAAACGTCATAAATTTATTTTTTGCAAAACTATATTTAAGTATCTTGAATTTTACTTTTTACTCTTCCTACATGTTAAGCACAGTTATTTCCATGAATTATGCAATATATAAATTTGTCATTGTTTCCAACCTGTATTTGGTTAATATGCTGCAAATTAACCATCTTATTAATTGATAGTATAATAGTTTTATTGAAAGTAGAAGAAAACCACCATATTGGCATCACCATCCAAATAGAATGCTGGCTCCAACTTTGGCACCTTATCGGGCGCATGTGGATGTATTTTACCTGTTGCTTGCCACTTTCACACTTACCCATATACCACTAAATGTCTATCCACACACGTTGATAATGAAATTTCTCACTCTTTATCTCCACATTTGGGCCTTTTTCCAGAAGTTACTGTTTGTATTTTCCACAAAAATATTAAGTGCATCAGTAATTGTGGATTTATCAATTTAGTAAAAAATCATGTATAATGGCTATTGACATTTTGTTGTGGGAGGGATGTGTTTCCTATATACAGCATGTTAAACCACAATTTTAGTACAAACATCACATCCCTTATATTGTACCACAACCTGAACGCGAAATCTTCGCAACTTGAGTCAACAAAATTGTTTTTAACGGCCTGCAATACAATCACATACATTGCATTGTCAATTAGTGATCCATAATTGTGTAAAACAAAAGTAATTCACAATACAAACCATTTTGCCTAAAGTCCACAGGCTAAAGATAGCATTTACCATGGGATGTTCTACTCCCGCCATCTCTCACGAACTAAGAAATAACACCTGGGTAAGGAACCATCAAAAAGTCATTAATCCAAATAGGGTCAAAAAAAAAAGTAGAGCATTTGTCAATGACAAGCACACCTCACATGGTATGGGGGTAATGGCTGGCCTCACTTGGTAGAAGGTCACACAAGCTAGAATGTATTTACCTCACAAAATTTCAGCATCAACATAATGCCCAGCTAATCTGACATTGACTCATCATCCATGGATAGGTCTTCTGCATCTGAATATTTCTCGTCACCATAAGCATCTTCTGAAGCAGATGCAACCATGCCATCATCTAATAGTTTTGCATGTTTTCTTCTTTGCCTACCCGACTCCATACCTTCTAGTGCATCAACCAGTAATGGTTCTATATCAATCCTACTTAGGTTGTTTGAAACTGGAACATCGAGACACTGAGAAGGTGCATAATCGTATGATGATTCATTTTCTTGATAGGCTTCGTCATCACTAGATTCACTATTAATCTCTTCTAACACCCTCGAGATAGGTGGAATGTCATATACATTTCTATTGGTCGTCTTCTGCACAACGAACCAATTCCCTTTCACTCGTAAATCTTTGATGTAGAAACACTGGGAAGCCTGACATGCTAACACATAAGGCTCGTCCTTATACGCAGTCCTTGCCATGTTCACACTTGTGATATGGGGGTCCACTCGTACCCCTCTGCTTCGATCACCAACGTCAAACCAATCACATCCAAACAAGTACACCTTACGCCAACCCATGTATTGTAACTCAATGATCTCATTGATCACACCATAGAAGTCTACATTGTTAGTCTGAGAATCACCAGTTACCCATACCCCAGAATTTTGTGTACGCCGACTAAGTTCACGCTGCTTCGTGTGGAATCTTTTACCATTAATTATACAGGCAGAATATGTTGAAACACGTCGGTCAGGACCGCAAGCTAAGGCATATAGATCGCTGGACACATCAAGTGGGTTGATAGTACGCTGGTCAATAACCTACACAATGAGACATCAATAATGTAGACAACCAGATTTAGGACAACTTTGTTTCGGACAAGTAGGGGTTTATTAGAAGAAATCCAAAATGAGATTCTAACTTACCTGTTGCTTGAACCAAGTTGGAAATTGTTGTTGATGTGTGCGATTGCTAGAATTGGAGCATTGCACCTTACACTTGTCGTAGTGCTCCCTGGACAGTAAACGCAGTAGTCTAAGCAATGCAATTATTTTAAGTATGGTAGATGCAACGTACTTGGATGAGTTACTTCAAAACTTATTTTTTTGTAATATATATAGCAACAAAACTTACTCTAAATAGGGTCCAATCTCGAGACAGTTGTTAAGCACGTACCACCGGGCAGCAATGAATCGTTTATCTTCTAATAGCAATCTATTAGCCATACCCAAGGGACGAACTTTCTGACTGAAAATTTCGAATCCATCTATAGAGGCCTCTTCTCCTACATCAATATTGCGATCTGCTCGATTAAATACAGTCTCAACATCATGCAAATACATTGAGCAAAATGTTAGGCATTCAATGTGAATGTAGGCTTCAGCTATTGAACCTTCTGGACGTGCCTTATTCTTGACGTACCGCTTGAATTTTCCAAGATATCGCTCAAATGGGTACATCCACCTATATTGCACAGGACCCCCAAGCATGGCCTCACTTGGCAAATGAACAGCTAAGTGAACCATGACATCAAATAAAGATGGAGGGAATATCATTTCCAACTTGCATAAAATCAATATGATATCACTTTGAAGTTGGGATAGGCGATCAATATTCAGTGTTCGGGCGCACATCTCCTTGAAGAAACTGCTAAGTTCAGTCAACGTCAGTGCAATATCACTTCTTAAGTACCCCCCAACAAAAATAGGTACTAGTCTTTGCAATAATACATGACAATCATGGCTTTTTAACCCCGTGATCTTGCAATCACGAACAGAAACACAACGTGAAATATTTGCAGCAAATCCATCTGGGAATTTCACATCGGCTAGCCATTGACAAACTTTATTCCTTTCATCCCCCTGTAAGGTGTACAAGGCGTGTGGCATTATAACACGATCACCTACATGCTTCAAATGTAATTCTTTCTTGAACCCCAAGATCTCAAGGTCGCGTCGAGAATTGATATTATCCTTTGTTTTCCCGGAAATGTTAAGCATAGTGCCGAAGATGTTATCGAAAATGTTCTTCTCGATATGCATAACATCTAGATTATGTCGAAGTCGAAGAGTTGACCAATAAGGCAAAGTGAAGAAAATGCTTTTCTTTGTCCAATTCAATTCTTCAGCAGTGCGTTTCCTCTTCATACGACTCTTGCCAAATTGTATGTTTGCAAGCATATGGAGCTGATTAAGAATTGTAGCTCCATCTAAAACCGTCGGCGGCATGCGGTGATCTTCCTTACCATTGAACAACTGTTTATTGGATCGCCAAGTGTGGTCTGGTGGCAAAAATCGGCGATGTCCCATATAACAATGTTTTCGGCCATACTTTAACCAATTTGAATCTGTATTGGCATTACAAGTTGGACATGCGAGTTTCCCTTTTGTTGACCAGCCAGAGAGGTTCCCATATGCAGGAAAGTCATGGATTGTCCACAACAAGGCGGCATGCAACATGAACGTTTCCCTCTTGGAGGCATCGTATGTAGGTACCCCATGTTCCCAGAGTTCAAGCAATTTATCGACCAATGGTTGCAAGTATACATCAATGTCATTTCCTGGTGATTTTGGCCCAGGAATAATGAGGGATGTCATGAAAAATTGATCTTTCATGCATAACCACGGCGGCAAATTATAGGGGACAAGGATGACTGGCCAGATGCTGTACGGCTTCGCAATATTGTTGAAAGGATTGAAGCCGTCGCTTGCCAACCCGAGGCGAACATTGCGAGCATCCTTAGCGAACCAATCATGGTCGTGATCAAAGCTCTTCCAAGATTCAGAGTCGGCGGGATGTCTCATACACGTCACATCTATCACTCGCTGCTCATTATGCCATCGCATATTAGTAGCTATATTTGGCGACATAAATAGCCGCTGCAATCTAGGCTTCAACGGGAAGTGCCGCAACACTTTTTGAGGGATCATGCGTTTCCCATGAGCATTTTCCATCCATCTTGAAGCGTTACATATAGGACATTCATCTAGTTCAGCATTTTCTTTCCAGAATAAGATACAATCGTTGGGGCAGGCATGAATTTTGTGGTATGTGAAGCCCAAGCCTCGCTCCAATGACCTTGACTCTTCATATGAATGAGGGAATTTTGCATCCGGAAAGGCAGATCGCAATAAGTTAAGGAGCATGTCAAATGACTTTATTGACCAGCCTCCAACAGTTTTAATGTGTAACAACTTAACAACGAATGACAATTTTGAAAATTTAGTACAACCGCTGAAAAGAGGACGCCTGGCATCCTCTAATAACTGGTCAAAAGATGTAGTTGGGATGGCCTCAGGTAGTGAAGATCCACTTGGAAATTGAGTGTTATCTTGGCGTACAGCATTATTTGTGCCTGCCTGTACATCAGCTAACATCTCCTCTAGGTCATCAATGTATTCGTTATCAACGCCATGGTCGACAGCATCATCCACCTCATCATTGACATAAGGTGTTTCCTCTTCACCATGAAAGATCCATTGTGTATAATTTGGATTGATCCCCGTTAGAAACAAGTGACTCTCGACCTCAAATAGAGGCAAAAAGAGGTTATTATCGCATATACGGCATGGACACCGAATTCGATCACGCCCTCGTGCATGGTCTGCAGCCATTGTGAGGAAGTTGTTAACGCCTTCAGCGTATGCAGAGGAACGAAGTCTGTGGGGCTCATTCATCCAGCTTTTGTCCATCTAATAAGAGAATGATTCGACATGATTAGTTAATCGAAATGTTATAAAAAAGTAGAACTTGGTTAAGTTTCCTTAGCAGAAAACACACAATTATTTGGGGGATGTTCCCATTTGGCACAATGTGCGGATATAAATCAATGCTACATGAGGGAGGTTGATGGGCTCAAGCAAGTACCTAGAAAGTGGGATTTTGTGGATACTAGATCAAATAACCACATGATAACCACTTCTTATATGGTTGGCTACCAATATCGTTTCTTAATATCTCTAGAAGTTGGAGCTTAAAGGCAATACAATATGCCATAGGGGACTTCATGGAATTCAAGGGGAAGGGGTAAGACATCCAGGTTGTGATTCTTCCACAATAGTAAATAGAACCAGTTTTTTAATTCTACCAAATTCCAATGTGTATTTCTGCAATACACAACACCAATTGGTAAGTACAACTCTGAAATACTGCACCCATTGGTATGGAGATAGAATTTTCAAAACACCAAGGTGCAAACACATGTACAAAGAATAATAGGTGCGTTCACAATCTCCACTTTGATTAATGATGCACAAAATCTCCCAAGATCTTTTTATACAAATCTGGTACTTCTCATGTTTTAGTACTATATAATCATTTAAACGCATACCTACATTATTGTGTGCTTTTGTGACTTATTGTTAATTGAGATAATTTCTAAACCTCTTGCTCAGCTAAGTGGTTATCATTTTGCCCAATCAAGAAACTCCAGAGGATCAAGTTTTGGTGACCTCAAGAATCCTAGCTTGGACCAAAACTTTGGGGCGACTTGACTGGCACATCAAGGAACACGACTAATTTCAATATATTATGGCATGGGAAGGATTATTGTTTTAGCATTTCCAAGATAAGGAAATAGGGGAGGGAAAAGAGTTTGACGTATACAAATTATTAATATAGATACTAAACCTATAAAGCAACTAAGAAAAGTAATCCTAATAACACACAAGTTTGACGTTTTCTGGGTTTATCATCTTCTATATATTGCTTTCAAGTTAACCCCCACTTCTTGTGATAAATGCTGCTAATGGTTGTAAGGTGATGTGAAAGTCAGAAATTTCACACATTAATTAGGAGCAGAAGAAAAGAAAAGGAAATGAGGAAGGCACCAGTTTTAATGGTGCAGTATACACTACAACAAAATGTAGTTTATGGGGCCATTTATTTTTCCTGTGACTTGAAATACGGCCACAAATGTCATAATTTTGGATAACAGACACCAACGAAGCGGCATCTCAACATTTCGCACGAAATTAAATGTTATCGAAAAAATCATAGAAAACTACAACCGTTAGATATGAGTAGGTGAGTAAGATGCAATCCTAGCCTTTTATTTTACTTTATGAAATAAAAATGTTCTTATTACAAAAATGCTATCTTCCATTAACTTGTATTAGTCAACCAGATGAACAAGAGACTTATTTATCATTTCAAACCATTTTCAGTATCTCTCCCTCTCTACCGTCGACTTCAAGAAGGATTAAGATAAACCCTAGCTTTCTTCCCCTTCCATAGCCGGCCTTCTCTTTTTCTTTTCTCATTTCTCTTCAAGAAATCAAGATTTTTTCTCCATTTCTCCCAAGCTGTGCGAAAATCACAAGGAAGGAGCCCATTCATCTCCCAAAGCGAGGGTTCAACCCCTTGCTTTACCCATTCGGTTTTCTCTTCCAATCTTTGAGAGCAAGCTCAAATCTGGTTACAAATTGGTTAATTTTGAAGGTAATGGAGTGTAAATTTCATTTCCTACCTCCTTGCTTGTGGGTTTTGAATTTTAGCTATTTTCTCATCTACATATTTCGATTTTGGCTCAAGTTGATCAGAGGAGCTGTAGTGAGTCTTCTATTTTCGGCTATATCTTTCATTTTGCCATCTACCTCTCTTTTTGGAAGCACTTGAAGTTTGAGGTAAAACCCTAAACTTTATCATTTTGATTTTTAGTTGGTTTGGAAGTTGAAAGGAGTTTTTTGGCTTGAGTTTGGGTGTGCTATGGTTTTTATATGCCTTGGGTCCGAAAATGTTTTGTTTTTAACATCCTAAAAGCAGAAGTTTGAGATATTTATGGCTAATCTGGGAAAGGTGCATGCTTGTTTTGATGAGTGTGATAGGTTGCACGAACGTGATTTCAAGTATGTAGCTTTGGAAAAAAAAATTTGCCTATGGCTATTCATTGCCTTTTCTTGACTACTCATGATTGGGAAATGAATCAACTTCATATTGTAAAATTATAAGCTGGCCAGCTAGATTATATATATTCATTGTTTTAGTTCTAACTATTTGCATATTTTTTGTTATAACTTGTTTGGTTATCTTTTAATGCAACATGTATATTGGTTATCTTTAGTGGATATGATATATTTATGTTTCAACATATTAAGCTCCACAACTTTCTAAGCAGCGTTGCCAAAAAGGAAAATAAAAAATTAGATAACAGAATTTCATATTTCCCCTGTTCTGGCCATAATTGCAATTGTAGCGTGCTTTTGATTGTGACTCTTTTCCAATCCTTTGGGTAGTGTCTTTGAAAGCAAGCTCAAATGAGAAACATTAATATATATATATATGCATTAATTCCTGGCAACTTCAGAAATCATGACTTTCATAACCATATGATATATATCCTATATTCTGAAAATATTTAAATCAAAACAAGCAAGAAAAAAATCTAACTGCATGTTAATTTGTGTCAATAAATTAGTTGTTAATTAGTAATATATATGGAGGCCGGTTGTGAACCTAAAAGTATACCATGTTGTGTGTATATAAATGTTTTTCCCAATTTTTCAAAGACTACCATGGTGTTGTAAGCCTAACATTTATATTTTATTTTCTACAGAACTCGGAGCTCGCATTATTTTTAACAAAATTTTCAAGCTTGCAAACAGGGCAATGGTGATAGTTCTAATTTTTCTAGGTATGTCAGAAATATTAATTCTGGGAATAATTAAATTGTGTGTCCTTAAATTACAATATATATATATATATATATAATGTACACAGAAATATTACAATTAAATTGCAGTTCCTCAAACAACTCTTGATATCCTGTGGTAAAAACATATTTCTTACTTGCTCATGTTTCTTTACTTTTTCTCTTTTATATATATATATATATATATATATATATATATATGAGAAAATTTAACTTCAACTTGAAAATGGAATGAAATAAATATGAATCTTCAATGAAATGAGCTCTGGAAAACAAGTGAATTATGGAGGTTATGTTTTTTAGTTACTATCTTTTATTCTCTTCTAACATGAACTCAAATGATTAAATAATTAAATGATTATAAACATGCAGAATAATTATCATACGACTGCTCTGCATTTGGTCATCATAAACATGCATTTGATCATTAATTAGTTTGATAGCCACAACTTTGAGGTTTGGATTCTACATCTTTGATTATTAAATAGGTAGTCTTTGATATGCTTATGCTATGTCTAGTTTTAATTTAAATATGCTATCTAAACTAATAATATGGGTGGTTTAGTTATAGCATAGTTGGTTAGGCTTAGGTGATTGGTTTTTATGCTTGCTATATTAAGACATGTGAAACTGTCCAAGACATTTAAGCCCATGATTATGTCATGTTTTGGTTGGAAAATAGCCTATTGGAAAATATACTTATTTCCTTTTACTTGCAGGTATATTTCTATTTTCTTATACTCTCTTAAGGGCTATTGTGTCATTACTTTTGACTTGATGAGATTTAGTTCTTACAACTTTTTAAATAGAGTTATTGACTTGTACTAAAAAAACCAAATTTGCTACGTTTATGCATGATAGCATAATAGCAGAGTACTAACTTGACATCAAGATATTACCATTTCATAACCTATGTAGAAGGAGCTATCAATTGATAGAATATTCAATTTTTTTCAGTGATTTCACACTAAACTTAATATCTCTAGTAATGGCATGTACGGGAACTTTTTGCAGGTTTCATATGTTGAAACCCAAGATCCAAGAGTGAAGAGTAAGAAGTTTCATGCAGGCAGCTCAGATATTAGGTGGTTCTCCAGCAAACTATGTAGAATGGACAAGAGTGAAATTGTATGCATTAAACTCTAGGCATTGTTAGATTAATACACTAGTGGCACTTAATTTATTTTGTGTACTGGGTTAACATGACTACGAGATATAACCTAGATATGTTGACATGGGAATACAAGGACTGGATATTCCATGAGAAATTAATTGTATGAGCAAGTTACTTTTTACCTAGCATAAATAGAAGCTGGATTATATTACAGTGTTGAAGTATTACATAGCATAAATGTACACATTTCACTTGTACCCTCATATTACAAAGTTGAGTTATATTACAATTTCTGGCAATTCAAATTGACTGAAGGTGAAACATTCTAGCATTTTAAGGTGAAACGTAATTCTAGCATTTGCAACCCAACCGAAGACATCTATTTTGGACATATTAAATCTGCAAGAAATGTCTATTTTTGGCTCTAACATGGCTCAACAAATTAGTATTTCTGGCATTTCAGGATGCCAAAAATGCCAATTTCTCACAGTAGTAAATGCCGGATTAAATCATATTCATCCACCAATGACCATACATGGTGCACCAATTCTGGCAAATAATGCCATAGTTCTAACCATTCGGTAATGCCAGAAAAAATGAGTTTATAGGACACTGCACAGTCACGTAGGAATTAGTACTTTGTTGGGCCAAATATTTCTGGCAAGCCAGCTACGAGTAGAAAATGCGAGAATTAAGTTTTTCCGGCAATAAACCAGTCTATTTCCGGCCAAATGTATTCCGGGAAAAAGAGATTTCTCTTGTAGTGATATGGCTTTTATTCTCTCATCCATTTAAATGCCTTTTTCTCCATCAATTAAGTTCAGTGGGTTCAATTCAAGTGATAAGTATTTGAAATGATCATGATGTTCATGCAGCGTTTTGTTTGATAACTGGTCATTAAGAGATGCATGTTTGATTTGAAGCGAGCAACATTTTCTACTAAGGAAAAAATTTTTAATAAGCTAAAAAGGAATAAGTTAACCACAATATATTGTCCACAATAAATGAAACCAATTTTCACTGATCACAAAAGCAATATAATGTTCTCAACCCAATGGAAAAACCTGAATATATTAAGAGATGAGAGTTATTGAAGGGGTTTCTGTTTGGTACTTTGAATATGCACCAAAATTTGGATCCAAACATTTCAGAAACAATATCAGTACTTTCTCACATGGTTATTATGGTATATATTAGTCATATCTTTTCATATTCATATTCATATTATATTTGAGCTATTATATATATACAGATGTGTAATTTTTTATTTTCAAATGGATTTGTAAACCAAAGTAGTGCATATTGCAACATAAAGTCCCATTTAAAAAATTAATTAATTAATTACTTAGTTAGAGTGTGTTGGGGAAGTCGGGGAATTTGGCGCTAAATGGATCGAGAGTGGATCATTAATTTATTAGTTTTATATTATAATAAACAGTGTGTTTGTTGATCAACGGACGAGAAATATATAGGAGACATGAAAATGAGAGATATCACCACTCGATTGATATTATTAGCATGAAGGTCACAGTCATTCTTTTTTAATGTACCTCCCAATTACCCTTGTCTTTTCCCTCCATTCCTTTTCCATCCACCAACTGCACTTTGCCTTGCTCCTCCACCATTCCCTTTTCCAAAACAACTTGCAGCCATCTCTGCTCTCTACATCCCTCCAATTAACATTTTTGGATCCATTGACGACTCACCCAAAAAAATATTCAGTGTCCACATCTAATTTTCTTTACCATTGCTACTTCATATTTGGAGGACACTAGTGACTACACAGCTTTCAAAATAGCTCTAGCAAGGGAAAAGGTGGCTCTCTTTTTATTCATATAATCAAGAAACCTAAATCACGAGCAGGTAAACGTATGTCTAGATTCTTTAATTTAGCTTCGTTTTATATGCTAATAATTGTTTTTTCTATTTTTGTTTTTGGGTAATCTAAAGGGCAAAGAGAGACTAGATCCCGTTGCTTGGAGAGTTTCTATGTTCATATATACCTCAATAATTATATCGAGTTGCACCAGTCAGATCCTACGTTCTTCTCGTTCTAAAAGGATACAAGAACATTATACCTTTCGAAACATATTTTCAGCTCAGCCTTAACTAGAGTTCTTCAGGGAAGAGAGAGGGAGACAGAGTGAAAGATAGTTGAACCAAGAGATCATCATAAAGAGGGGAAACCCAGAATTGAAGAATTTTTTAAAGACTAGGCGCTTCCGAAAAATAGAGAAGCTTACCCATTAGCAAACCCACTCGATTAAGGAGAAATTACCTAAGTCACAAGTGTAGATTTCATCGACCAGTGAGAGGAAATCCAAGGTTCGAATAAGAAACCCAAACATTTAAATGTGCACAATTTCTAAAACCTACGATAATGCACTGTGTCAAATCCCTAGTGTACTCTGTTGAAATAACCATACCTTTGTTCAGAAAACTTCCGAAGTCTACAGCGTTTACCGGCCACCGTTTAGTTGTTGATCTTGAGTGGTGCTCTACGACTGGAAATCGGCGTGGGACTATCGAAGATTTGAAAGGGGTTCTATGGGTTCGTACGTTGGAAACTGGTGGAAAGAGAGACAACGGGAATAATGAGAAGGAACACATACAGGCGAAACATCACCACGGGGAAAAAGTAAAGTTAAATGACTTATTGCAGCGGATGGAAAAAATGTGCCGTAATAAGTAATATTCCCGTTGAATGAAGATGCCGCAACAAGTTTATTATATTTTGCGACGGAAACTTTGCCGTAATAAGTAACCTGTTGACGGTAAAAAGTGTTGACTGTTCACTCGCGGGCCCAGAGACAATTTCGTACAATTTAGACAGCGGCATTTTCAATTTCAACGCAATAAGTCTATCATTCGCGTCATTATCTATTGCGGCAGCTTCGAAAACGTCGTTTTAGGCCTAAATTCTTGTAGTGTCGATTATACCGGCCACGATTTACGTTCCTTCGGGTACTTTCTTGTTAAAACCAGTAGTTTTTACTGGCCCATGTAAGAGTAGAATCGTGGTTCAGCTGGCTGGAAGTACTACCCTTGTTGCCCCGTCGGATTATTGGAACTATTGGAATTCCCAATATTGGATTTTGTTCATTAAGGTCACTAGGGTTTCGGTCTTTGGTGGCATTCTTGATGCAAAGGGAGCTGGTTATTGGGCTTGCCGGAGAGCTGGAAGAAGTTGCCCAGTTGGATCCAGGGTATGTTATGGCCGCTTCTTTGCTTAAATGCCAAGTATAATTAATTACTACTAATTGATCCAGCAGTACTATATATATATATATATATAAAGAATGTGAATTAATCAAATATATTGCCAACCTGTTAAAAAGTGTTTAATATGAATGTTGAGTACCCTTAATGATCACTATATATCTTAATGGTGTTTGCATTTCAGTCAATATCGTTCCTGTGGTCTAGCAACGTCGTGGTGAGCGGCTTGACATCAATCAACAGCCAGAAAGCCCATGTTACTATATATCATTGTAACTATGTTGTTCTTCAAAACTTGAAGATTAGAGCCCCCAGCTCTAGCCCCAACACCGACGGCATACACGTGCAATCCTCAACTGGGATCACGATTAGTTCGAGCACTGTGATGACCGGAGATGATTGCATCTCCATCGGCCAGGGCTCTAAAAACATGTGGATTGACCGTGTTGCCTGCGGCCCTGGACATGGAATAAGGTATTTGTTCGTACTCCAGTGAAATTTAAAGCTTCAAATTGTGCGAACCTTTGAAATGTTAAAAAAGAAAAAAAAAACCCAAAAGTGATGGTATTATTTCTCATATATATATAATGGATCATATTTACCTCGTGGATGCAGCATTGGTAGTTTGGGTGCATCTGCAAACGAAGATGGTGTAGAGAATGTGACAGTAACGAGCTCAGTTTTCTTAAGAACTCAAAATGGAGTACGTATAAAGTCATGGGCCAGGCCTAGCAATGGATATGTGAAAAACATCGCTTTTCGTAACATTATCATGAAGAATGTCTATAACCCTATAATCGTTGATCAGAAATACTGCCCTAGCGCCAAAGGTTGCCCAAATCAGGTACCGGCCGCCAGGCATAATAAACTTAGATGAATGTATGGAGTGTCAGTTTTTTAGTTTCCAGCAGCTGATTACGTAATTTGTTCACCTCAAAACTAAATTTTATTCAAATCAATATTCTTGAAATTGCACTTTCTAATTTTTTTTTGTTGTATTAATTTCATTCTCTTTTTTTCCTCCCCACTAGAGTTCTGGCGTGAAGATAAATCAAGTGACATACAAGAACATTAAAGGAACATCGGCCTCGCGAATAGCCATTAATTTTATGTGCAGTTCAAGTAATCCATGCAAGGGGATCAGATTGCAAGACATAAAGCTTCCTTATAATAAAAATAGCACTGCAACAGCATCTTCTTGCACCAATGCCGGCGGGATCAGTGATGGAGTAGTCATACCAAGAAGTTGTTTGTGAATTATATAGTTGATAATCTTGTTTATACAATTAAAAAATGTAAATTAATGACCTTGTTTGGATATAAGTTTCTCGCTGTTTTTTACTTAAAAGATCAAGTACTGTTGATTCCTAGCAGCTATCTAGGTTTAATTATAAGTACTTGGAGGATTCGGTGATTTAATGTAATACGTGTGACCAATAAGTGTAAGTTTTAAGTTATTTATAAGAACTACATGATGATATAATTTGGTCCAAGAATAGATGCCAATTATTAGATGCATTTACAAGCTGATTGTAAAAATGTGGACCATATCAAGAAGAATTTGGCTTTTAACACTTTTTTATAGTAGAGTCCAATTTTTGATAAAGAGCTTGCTCACAACTTGTGCATCTAAGACTTGTATATATCATTTTATTTTTATTTGACTATAGAGCCTCATATATATATATATATATATATATTATATTATATTATATTATATAAGATTTCTAGCTAGTATTGGATCAGGTACCTCCACACTTGATATAAAAATCAAAATTCTATATCCAGCCAGTTTTTCATATTCTTTGATTGACTTGCATCATTTTTTCTTAATATAAAATAAATATTGAGTTTCATCACATCAGTAGAGCGCGTAAGCAATATGCAAAAGTGATTGTATATAGCAGAATTTAAAATGCATGCTAGCTAGGTACTTGCTATTCTCAGGTATTTCTTATATTAATTTTGTCTATTAATTCATGTAGCACATAAATGGAAGTATCTAAGCTGCCTTTTCTATCAAGTACTTAACTAGGTATTGTCATGATTCAAAATTGATCTGAAAAAATAAGGAAAAAAATTAAAAATTGATCAACCCCATTGATAAAAAATTATATATTATTATATGGCCCATTATTAAAAATTAGAGTAATTAAATCGGATCATACAGTGGGCTAGCTAGCGATCATTTTTTTAATAGGAAATAGAATTTCATTAATCATCAAAATGAATTACATCAAAGCATCATGCCAATGGTCTCTGAGACACTTTGAGGAAAAGAGCCCCACCAAACCACCAAGTCATTAAGATGCCAAGCTTGCCTTGCTAAACAATGAGCAACAGAATTAGCCATACAACTTTTGTGTTGAACTACTATCTTAGGAAAACATTTTGACAAGTTTCTAATCTCAAAAACCAGATTTCCCCAAATGGACATAGACTCCAGATCTAGGTTGATCTCTTGCACCACCAACAAAGACTCACTTTTCACTTATAGTTCATTGACCTTAATGATAAACAGATCTACAAACCCCTTACCAAGGCCATAAATAAAACTTTCATAGATCACTAATCTCATGCTCTGGTTTACTAGTTGTGAAAAGCACATATCCAATGTCATCTCAAAGAACCATGCCTACCCCATATCTATATTGATCATGAAATAGAGCACCATCAACATTTAACTTCGTGCTACTGGTAGGTGGAGGAGTCCAACTACACTAAGGCTTCATTCCCTATTTATGTTATTGCTGCAGCAACCTTGTACTCATTGCAAATTGAGAATGCACGATCAACTGTTCTTCAAGGCCGATCCTTCTATTCTTATAGATGAATTGATTTATGCTACAACTGAACAATTTCTCCAGGTCACCATCCCTATTCCTTGTTACCATTTGATCCACAACATGAATTATGTCACGAGGCACCTCATTTTGTTTTAGGAAATCCAATCGAACCTGCATAACATTCTGTAGTATGGAGCAATAGATAAGGACATGGTTAATTTCCTCATCCTCCAGGTTACACCATCTGCACTTAGCATCTGTTATAATCTTCTCTACTAGCAAATTTTTCAATGTAGGCAAACCATTTTGACACACTTTCCATGCAAATTTTTTAATTCTATTAGGCTGTTGCATCTTTCATATTTTCCTCCACCTTTTCTTTTGCTCCTCTTCATAGGACACCTCCCCGATCTGTCTACCTTCTTTAATTGACATAAAGAATCTGTAGGCACTTATAACAGTAAACTTTTCCATTCTTCTCATGCTCCCATACCAAACTGTCACCTATATTATTATAAGCAAGCATCAAGTTAAGTACCTCATAAGCTTCACTTAGAGGTAATAGGCTTAACACCTTTTCCATATCCCATCTCTTAATGATATTATCAATCAATTCAGAGACTCTATAGTGCAGTTGAGAAGGAGATACAGAATTTGAGAGTGTAACTAACTTATGATTGGCAACGAATAATCTGTCCTAATGTTAATAGCTTTACCATCACCCACCCTCCATCGACACCATTTCAATAACAATGCTTTTACTTCTCATATGCCCTTCCACACATATGAAGGTGTTGCACCCAGCTTTGCCTCTTTAAAACTTGAATGAGGAAAGTATCTAGTTTTAAGGAAAGTATCTAGTTTTAAAGATCATGTGTGACAAATAACCTTCTTCTTGCAAAATCCTCCGTTTTTGTTTTGCTAAGAAAGCCATGTTGAAAGTTTAGATCTTTAAAATCCATAACTACCTTAGACTTGGGATTGCACAGCTTAATTCCTCTAACTAACACATCTTATCTTATTTTCTTCTTTTCTCTGTCCCCACCAGAATTTAGCAATTAAACTTTCCATCTTAGTGCATAAAGAATTAGGAAGCTTGAAGCAACTCATTGTGTATGTGGGAATACAAAGTGTTATTGTCTTGATAAACACCTCTTTCTCTCTTGTGATGAAAGCTTCTCCTACCATCCTTGCATTTTCTACCAAACCTTTGCCTTTTACTCAAAAACAAAAACTTGATGCTTCCTTCTACCCACCATGGGTTGAATACCCAAATATCTATCATAATTCTGGCCTTGTTGAACACCCCAAAATTGCATGATAGTTGTTTGTTGAGTTGTGGGCACATCCTACTAAAACCATAGTAGTCTTCTCCCTTCTTACTTTCTGCCCAGATGTATTTTCATATATATGTCTCCAAAAGCAGTAGAATATTGATGTTAATTTGCAGAGTAGCCCTAAAAAATAAAAACTGTCATATGCAAACATTAGGTGATTACCTTTAGGAGAACTTATGGCCACTTATGGCCACTTGAATTCCTTCTACTGCACCATGTACATCAGCTTGCTTTAATAGTGATATCAGGCCCTCAATACAAAGTAGAAATTGTGAGATCCCAGATTTACGTGTATTTTTATACGTTATTTTATGCTCGGTGTTAATTATTTTAATTTATTTAATTAATATTATTAGTCATATTTTATTTGTTTAAGATATTTAATTAAGCTATTAATTAGTCAATATCGAGTTACGTTACTTTTCTTATTTATTTTAATGAGTTAATTATTTTAATGAGTAGAATTAAATTCTTCTATTTTATTATGTGAATCTATTTTATCTGCTTTCGTTATATTAATTATTGTTTTATAATTAGTATTGTGCTTGGGTTTAATTTATTTATATTGTTAGGGATTTAAATATTTTATTTTATTGATATTAGATTGTAGTATTTTGACTGGCTTTTATTTAATTTGTTGTATTTTTCTGGCTAGACCTTTTTTCCCTTCTTTTTCCTTTTTTTCCTTTTTCTTTTTCTTTTCTTTTCTTTTTCTTCTTTCTTTTTCTTTTTCTTCTCCTTTTTCCTTTGCCTTTCCCGCGTGCCCAGCCCTCCCCTGCCTCCCTCTCCCCTTCGCCCGTTTCTCTCCCTCAGCCCCAGGACCGCCGCCGGCCACCCACCGGCGACACCGCCCAGCCCACTACCTTCCCCTCATGCCGGCGAGCTCAACGGCACCGGTGGTGTCCCCTCCGGCCACCCCACCGCCCCTCCACGGCCACAAATCCGAAATGGCCATTTTGGCTTCCCTTGCATTTTCCGGCCACCGCCGGCCACCCCTTGGCCTCCGACCACCACCACTAGACTCCCCAACCTCCGGCAAGCATAACCCACCCCCCAAAGCCACCCATCGCCGCCGGTTAGCCCCTTCACCCGAAATGAGCCTTAAACGGGTCGTTCTTCGCCGCGCCGCCGTCCGGCCACCGTAGGTCTCACCTCCGCCACCATTCGACTCCCCTCACCCAGCCGGTCAATTCCCTAACTTAGTTTTCCCAACCGCGGCCTCACCTTTCCGGTACGAGTCCAAACCCAAAAATGGGTTTTCACCCCTTTTGGCCCCGATCCGCCACCTTCCGGTGGTTGTGCCGCCACACCACCACCTCCATGAGATTCCCCACCCTTCAATGAGTACCTCCCTAAATTTTGGTGTCAAACCGAGTGTTTTTGCCTAACGTACATGTGACCGCTATAAACGCTACAAATTGACGTTGTTCAAGGATTTACAATTTTTACCACTGTAAGTACTTTTCAAACAAGTTTTAAGATTTAAATATATTTTTGGCATCAACAATTGTTGTATTTGATTATTGCTGATATGTGATGGTTGATGTTGGTATTTGTTGATTGATTGGGTTATTTAAATGTTGGTTAATTGCTGCACGGTTGTCTGCATTGTGTATTTATGCGCATGCTCATGAAAATATTTAGAAAGTGGATTTTGGCATGATTTTGGATATTCATGTGTTGGAGATGGAAAATGGGACTTAAATTGTGTTTAACGGATTTTATTGGTTTTGGGCTGAGTCATAACGGGGATGGCGATACGTAACGCCCGTTGTGATCAGCGTGTGAGTGTGTGGGTGACATAATGGAGACGGCGATACGTAACGCCCATTATGGTCATCGGGTGTGCATTTCATATCAGGGACGGCGATACGTAACGCCCGGTATGAAATGAGTGTGTGTGGATCGTAATGGGGACGGCGATACGTAACGCCCATTATGGTTTCGGGTGTGTGTGTAATCATATCGGGGACGGCGATACGTAACGTCCGGTATGATCAATTTTGAGGGTATTATTATATGGAAAAATTGGATGATTTTATTGTGGATTAAATTGGGATTTTGACGAGTGGTTATTTCATCAATTTTGAGGAAGATGATTTTAAGCCTCATGCATATGGTAATTGTTCTTGGTTGTTGTTGTGGCATTAATGTATTTTTGTCTTTTGGTTTGGTTGGGTTGTACTTACCTGCGATGCCATCTTGGCATCGTAGTTTATTTTGGATGCAGACTTTGGAGAGGCCGAGCCTGAGGAGACGGCTCCGCTATTGAGGTGTTATTATTAATTGATACCTCGGGAAATTTATTTTCCCCTTTTATAATACTTTATTTGTTTAAATTGTATTTTTGGATGACTGTATTAAATCTCCTGTTGGAGAGTTTTTATTAAATTGGTTTGTAAAATATTTCAAAAAAAAAATTCTGGTACTTAGATATTAATTTATTATCCGCTGCGACCTATATTTTTATGTATGTCACGTGTGCACACACGTTCGACACTGGTTGATGGGATGTGTGACCCGTGTTGTCATCATCCCGACGCCTCGATTCCCGTATTATTTTATGGAGAATTTGGGGGCGTCACAGGTGGTATCAGAGCAATTCGGCTCTGGGTAAATCCGCAAGTTACCTAGGGACAGTACCAGAAAAGTTTGTGGTTTTTAAAAATTTATTTGTTTGATGATTGGGTTATTTTATTTTATTGTTTTATTATTTTATTTGTTGTCCTAGTCTTTCGACTAATTTATATGGTAACATTATCGGTATTTATTTTGTTGTGTTGTACTTTTTATTTTAATGTTTATATTGTTTATTTATATTTATAATTAAAACAATTATGATTGATTGGTTTGTTGGCTTTGTTTTATTTTATTTTAATTTTTGTTAAATATTATACGTGAGTAGTAATTCAGATTTTTGTTAGTGATTTTATTTGGTTAAGTTGTCGAGTATGTATTTAATTATTTATTTATTATATATATATGCCTTTGTTTTTGTTTAAATTAGAATTTGGATATTTCGAATTAAATTATTATTTTAAATCAATCCATTTATTTAATCTGTTATTTTAAACAGTTGTGTTATATAATTCCTTATTTTAAAGTTTATTTATTTTGTTATGGGTTATTTTATTGTCTTAAGCTTTTATTCAATTATCATTAGGATTTGATTTTAATTTTAGTTCATAGGTTTCCTACGAGATAGTTTTGGAATTGGTTTATTATTTGTTTATTTTAATTATGGCTCTTGTATTTTAAGTATTTCTGAACGTTTGAAAACTTATTTAGACAAAATTTAAAAGCATCACTGCCTTGTTTCTTTTTAAGTTTATGCTTTGAGATAAATTTAAATTGATTATCTTTTCACATTTCCGTTATTTTATTTTAGGGACATGCTTTGAAGTAAGTTTTAAAAATTATTATTTTTCCGCATTTCCGTATGTTTTATTTTAAAAGTTTATCTATTTACTTTAATGAGTGGATTTATTTTGGCGACTTGTTTGTATTTAGTTATTAATTAATTTATCGATTTAATTATTTTATGATGGTTTGTTTCTTTTAATAGATTTTAAATTTTAGAGATTTCTACAATAATCTTTTTAAGAGTTGAGTTTTGTAGAGAATTTTATAATTTTATTTGTGATTTTGTTTGTTGTTCTTATTTTAATTTATCCTCCTTCCTTTATTTAATAAAAGTTTTTGGTAAATTTGTGTTTATTAAAGGAGGTGGGCTTGTTTTCTTGAATGAGTGGTTTTTACTTAATTGTTTATTAAATCTTTTCCCCCTTTTGTGTTTTTATATAATAATTATGTGAATTACTTTAATTTTGTTTAGTATTTGGGTATTCTATTATTTATAATTGCGATATGGATTTGTTTGATAATTTGTTGGTATTTATGCAATTGCATTTCTGTGTCGGTATTGTATATGCTATTTTTGTGTATTTATTACCTGGGTCTCACTGAGTATTTGAGTGTTTAAGTTCTAATTTTATTTCTGGGAGATTATTGGAATTGTATTTAGATGGACTCTTCATGTGAGTATAAAATTCTTAGCCATTGGTATAGTGTTATAGAAATAGTTTTAGTAATGCTTATGATGGTGGGCGATCAATTATTTTCTTGGTGAAATTTTGATGTTATTTGTGGATAATTAGAGATTGATGTATAATAAATGTGCGTGTAAATTTTGGAGAGTATTAGTTTTGGCTGGTGTTTAACTTGGGAAAAATTTGGTTGTTAAGTGATAGGGTTGAGTTGATGCGATGGAAATAAATTTAAGAGATAAATTTTAGGCTTTTGGGCGAATTGTTAGGAGTGGATAATTTAATAATAATATTTCGGAGAATTTAATGGTTAGCAATATTTGTCGAGATATCTTAAAGAATTTAGTTTTGGCTTGAAGTCATATAAGAGTTTAAATAATTGAGGTTATTCCATGTCATAGGTAATGACGGTTCGATTGAGAGAATACGGATTTAAATAATTAATCTATGATGAGAATGAGGAGTTATAATGATAGAGAAGTATATTAGTGGTTTGGGAGTTAGAAATTTTTAGGCTTTAATATTGGGTAGCATAACTTGAATTGTGAGATGACAAAGCATTAGGATTTGTAAATGTGGCGAATGATTTCTTGTAATAGGTGTTGAGCCAATTTTGTTCAATGGTGTTAATTTATGATGACTTAAATTTTTATGAATTTAGCGAGTTATCCAAAGTGCGCACGGAAGCGTGCTGAATTGTAATATAGTTAGAGGTTCAATTCTTATGTAAATTTTGAGGAATTAGTGGTGATTTGAAATTTGAGATGATACTTGTAAGTGAGGATTTATCTTTTAGTTAGGTAAATTATGTTTATTGGAGATTAAGTTAGAAAGTTAAACTTGGGAGTTATTTTAGGGTAACACAAATTGTTGTAAAGAGTTAGTGAATATTAAAATTTTGAGAGATTGTACTGAGGTTCTGGTACATATGGAGTTCAGATTTAATTGGCTACTTTAGGAGTTTTTGAGATGAAATATTATTTGGAGATTATACGTTTATGATGAAATATAATTCGTTTATATTTGAGGAAAATAGATTATTGTACTAAGGCTTGGAGTGAGTATTAAGTGATGTAGTAGGTGAGTTATTGGAGTTTTATTAGCTGCAGCCGAGCGAATTTCGAGGACGAAATTCTTTTTAAGGGGGGGAGGATGTGAGATACCAGATTTACGTGTATTTTTACACGTTATTTTATGCTCAGTGTTAATTATTTTAATTTATTTAATTAATATTATTAGTCATATTTTATTTGTTTAAGATATTTAATTGAGCTATTAATTAGTCAATATCGAGTTACGTTGCTTCTCTTATTTATTTTAATGAGTTAATTATTTTAACGAGTGGAATTAAATTCCTCTATTTTATTATGTGAATCTATTTTATCTGCTTTCGTTATATTAATTATTGTTTTATAATTAATATTGTGCTTGGGTTTAATTTATTTATATTGTTGGGGCTTTAAATATTTTATTTTATTGATATTAACTTGTAGTATTTTGACTGGCTTTTATTTAATTTGTTGTGTTTTTCTGGCTAGACCTTTTTTCCCTTCTTTTTCCTTTTTTTCCTTTTTCTTTTTCTTTTCTTTTCTTTTTCTTCTTTCTTTTTCTTTTTCTTCTCCTTTTTCCTCTGCCTTTCCCGCGTGCCCAGCCCTCCCCTGCCTCCCTCTCCCCTTCGCCCGTTTCTCTCCCTCAGCCCCAGGACCGCCGCCGGCCACCCACCGGCGACACCGCCCAGCCCACTACCTTCCCCTCATGCCGGCGAGCTCAACGGCACCGGTGGTGTCCCCTCCGGCCACCCCACCGCCCCTACACGGCCACAAACCCGAAATGGCCATTTTGGCTTCCCTTGCATTTTCCGGCCACCGCCGGCCACCCCTTGGCCTCCGAACACCACCACTAGACTCCCCAACCTCCGGCGAGCATAACCCACCGCCCAAAGCCACCCATCGCCGCCGGTTAGCCCCTTCACCCGAAATGAGCCTTAAACGAGTCGTTCTTCGCCGCGCCGCCGTCCAGCCACCGTAGGTCTCACCTCCACCACCATTCGACTCCCCTCACCCAGCCGGTCAACCCCCTAGCTCAGTTTCCCCAACCGTGGCCTCACCTTCTCGGTACGAGTCCAAACCTGAAAATGGGTTTTCACCCCTTTTGGCCCCGATCCGCCACCTTCCGGTGGTTGTGCCGCCACACCACCACCTCCGTGAGATTCTCCATCCCTCAATGAGTACCTCCCTAAAGTTTGGTGTCAAACCGAGTGTTTTTGCCTAACATACATGTGACCGCTACAAACGCTACAAATTGACGTTGTTCAAGGATTTACAATTTTTACCGCTGTAAGTACTTTCTAAACAAGTTTTAAGATTTAAATATATTTTTGGCATCAACAATTGTTGTATTTGATTATTGCTGATATGTAATGGTTGATGTTGGTATTTGTTGATTGATTGGATTATTTAAATGTTGGTTAATTGCTGCACGGTTGTCTGCATTGTGTATTTACGCGCATGCTCATGAAAATATTTGAAAAGTGGATTTTGGCATGATTTTGGATATTCATGTGTTGGAGATGGAAAATGGGACTTAAATTGTGTTTAACGGATTTTATTGGTTTTGGGTTGAGTCATAACGGGGACGGCGATACGTAACGCCCGTTGTGATCAGCGTGTGAGTGTGTGGGTGACATAATGAGGACGGCGATACGTAACGCCCATTATGGTCATCGGGTGTGCATTTCATATCGGGGACGGCGATACGTAACGCCCGATATGAAATGAGTGTGTGTGGATCGTAATGGGGACGGCGATACGTAACGCCCATTATGGTTTCAGGTGTGTGTGTAATCATATCAGGGACGGCGATACGTAACGCCCGGTATGATCGATTTTGAGGATATTATTTTATGGAAAAATTGGATGATTTTATTGTGGATTAAATTGGGATTTTGACGAGTGGTTATTTCATCGATTTTGAGGAAGATGATTTTAAGCTTCATGCATCTGGTAATTGTTCTTGGTTGTTGTTGTGGCATTAATGTATTTTTGTCTTTTGGTTTGGTTGGGTTGTACTTACCTGCGATGTCATCTTGGAGTCGTAGTTTATTTTGGATGCAGACTTTGGAGAGGCCGAGCGTGAGGAGACGGCTCCGCTATTGAGGTGTTATTATTAATTGATACCTCGGGAAATTTATTTTCCCCTTTTATAATAATTTATTTGTTTAAATTGTATTTTTGGATGACTGTATTAAATCTCCTGTTGGAGAGTTTTTATTAAATTGGTTTGTAAAATATTTCAAAAAAAAAAATTCTGGTACTTAGATATTAATTTATTATCCGCTGCGACCTATATTTTTATGTATGTCACGTGTGCACACACGTTCGACACTAGTTGATGGGATCTGTGACCCGTGTTGTTATCATTCCGATGCCTCGATTCCCGTGTTATTTTATGAAAAATTTGGGGGCGTCACAGAAATAGGTAGGGAAAATGAGATCCCCTTGCCTTACACCTCTTGTAGGATAAATTAGACCCTTAGGCTCTCCATTCACCAAAATAGAAAATGGTACAGTTTTTACACAATGCATGATTAAAGCAATCTATTTAGCACTGAAGCTCATTTTAACCATGACAATTTCAAGGAAAACACATTTTAAAATATCATAAGTCTTACTCATATCAAATTTAAGTGACATAAAAAAAATATTTTTATGTCTCTTTCTACTTAATAAAATGTACTATTTCGTAAGCAATAAATACATTATCAGAAATTAGCTTTCTAGTACAAACGCACATTAAGACTTGGAAATCAGTTCAGGTAGTATTCATTTGAGTATATCAGTTATCATTTTAGACATCAATTTGTAAATCACATTATAAAGACTTATGGGCCTATAATCAAAAACCAATTCAGCTTTCTTCTATTTTGGAATAAGTGTAACAAAAGTGTGGTTTAAATTAACAGAAAATTTATCACTATTAAGAGCATGTAAAACAGGCTTAGTAACATCCCTACCTACTATAGATCAATTTTTGATAAAATAAAGGGGTCATACTATTTGGTCCAAGAGGCTTAGTTGGGTGCATCTCCTTTAGGGCCACTTCTACTTCTGTTGCTACAAACTCCATTTCAAGCTGATCCATCATCTCTATAGAAACCCCACCCCTCAAGTTATCTAAAAATTACATGCTACCTCAATAAATTAAAGTAGAAAATAGGTTTTGAAAATAGCTGTGAATCTATTTATCTTTGGTTGCATCCTTTTGCCAATTTTCAGATGAATCCCTTATTCCTTTGATCAAACTTTTGGCATTTGTCTAAGAAGATTTATGATGGAAGAAAGTAGTATTTCAATCTCCTTCAGTCAGTCATGACACCCATGATCTCTACCTCTACATAATTTCCCTTTTTCAACCACTTTTGCACATTTGCTCTAGCCTGATGTAGCTCTTCTTGTGTCTAGCTTGTTGGGTCTAAATCATGGAGTGATTGCAGGTGTAGCTTAGTCTTCTTAAGGTTCTTCTGAACATTTCCAAAACTGTTTTTATTCTAGGTATAAAAGTGTTCACCACAAACCTTAATTTGTTTCATCACACTCTCAGTAATGTTATCCTCCGAGCTTTCCCTCCAAGTAAATTCTATACTAGTTGATAGCCTCTATCCTCCACCCAAATGGCTTCAAAGTGAAATAGCCTCTTTCCTCTTCTTAGTTTGAAGTTATTATGTAATTGCAGTGTAAGTGGGACATGGTGAGAATAGGCAATTGATCCATGCCTAACACTAACCATAGGAAAAAATGATTTCCACTTCAGATTAGATAAGCATTGATGCGTTGATCAGACTCTCTTCCATTACACCATGTAAAGGGGGTTCCATGGAAACCCAAATCTAGTAGCCCGATCACATTCATCAATAATTTCTTAAAAGGCAATCGTCTATCTTTTAGTTATCTCCCTTCCTCTATATTTTTCATGAGGGTTTAACACTTCATTAAAATCTCCAATCAACAACCACTCTTGCCCCCTTAGTACTTTTAAAGCTCTCAATAAGTGCCAAGTTTCATGCATCTTACTGATCTCAGGATGACCATATACCCCAGTAAAGAACCAAGGCTTATAAGAAGAGTTTATATCATGAATGGAATCATGAAATGATTTTGAGAGAAGCTCTTAATGATAACATTAACATCTTTCTTCTAGTAAAAGCCAAGACCTCCACTCCTGCCCTCACTACTAATTGATAGACAATTCTCAAACCATAATCGATACTTCAATCTTACCATAACTCTTTCTTGTAACCTGGTCTCTTGTAGGAATTACAAGACCTTAGGATCTTCCTCTCTAACTAGGTCTGAGAGAACTCAAACTCCTTGTGGGTTCCCAACCTCACGAGTGTTCCAGCTAAGAAGATATCAACTGAATTAGAGAAACATCATTGTTAAAACACTTGGCGTCAACTCTCCTTCAAAAACCTCTATTAGTTTACTCTTGTTCAAACCTATTTGGTAAGAACTATCACTAATAGGATCCTCTCCATTAGGTTTTTTTTTATCTGAGAGTTGAAATTGGGGTTGTTCGTCTGGATTTTGAATTCAGGAATTCAGGTTCAAAAGATAAGTAATTTTCTTGAATCTCTTAGATAAAAGTGTCAAGACTATTGAAAAATAAAGAAAATTTTAATGTCAGGCCGAGAAATGAACAAGCCTAGCTTAAACTGGGTGGAGGAGCACTTAACCAAATGTCGTGCTCATTTCTTCCATGTATTGTGAGGGGATCTCCTTGGGGCTAGTTGTGATAGCTGATGGGCCGAGCCAATAGAATTGTCCTAGGCCTGACACTTACCCTTGTTACCAAAGCCCATCAAGTTCGTGACCGCCCTCTCAAAAGTCAAATTATCATTGTAATGGTCATCTTCCACTATCTTCATAACTGACCTCCACGATTATCAATAATCGCCACAAAGTGTTCCATGCCATTAATTTTGGGATTTTTAGTTAAAGGCTCCTTATATCTTCGTAACATGGGTGAACTATTGCCTAAAATTCCGCACCCCATAACCAAATGATTGAAAGTATTCCCTTTGCTACTTTTGGAATTTAAGTCAACCTTATCACCTTCCTCCATCACCCCATGCGTCCCTATCTCTGATCAATTCTTCTTCCCCATCAAGCTATTTCCTGACTATGCAAAATATCTAAATCTGTGACCCTTTGAATATGCACGTAGCTAACTACCAAACTACTTGTTATCCACCTGAAAAACAGACAATGGACACCCTGCTTTCTTGTGGATAATATGTCCACATTGTAGACAAAAAATGTGGGAGCTTCTCATATTGGATGGGAACCCAGGTCTTCACACCTTGTAGCACAACAGCCCATCCTCTAGTCAAGGATTTCTTCAAATCTAACAAGATTTTCACCCCCATATATCAGATAATCTCCACCTCACATCATCAACATCCACTTCAACATCCTTTACTTCCCCTAAAGAACTCCCTAGTCTAATCCCAAAGTCTTTTGACATACCAACCAAAGGCAAATGATGAAACTAAACCTATATGGCAACCATGTTAAAGTTCATGTTGCATAGTGGAGTGTACCCATCAAACTCATTCATCATAAACAGATTCCCATCAAATAATCATGGCATCCCATTTTCCACTCGGTTTTTATCAGCGTGGATGGCAAATGTAATAATAAAGATATTTCACCCCATCTTAGTGAATACAGCAGGTTTGCGAAGCCTTCATGTCTTGGCCATAGTTGATTCAACAATATATCACTTTCCAATCTGCCTATCATATCATATCTTCCCAATCAAACTATGATCCCCTTTTTCTTTGAACCTTGATGATCCCTTCACCCTCAAGAGTGATAGCCTTTTCTTCGGTTTCATTCAACTATAAATTATCCCACACCACCTGGAGTTTCTCCATTGAAATTATAGACTCACAAGATAGACACTCAAGCACCATCTCTATTCTCTAGAGAGAATTAGAGAAGAGATCAGGAGACTCTTTGATATAACATTAATATTTCCACTTTTTCTAGGTAGCTAGAGATCATTTCATATGCATAAAGTGAAGTATTCATTGATATCTTCTCCTTCTTATCATATATAACCAAATAAATATTAGAATTGATGTATAAACGTCTTACAATCTAGCTAATTATAAGAGTATGACTTGTATATTAGTTATATAATATAATTAATATCCATCGAATCGTTGAAGATTCTGGCCGGGTCTGATCCGGTCATGATCATATGTTTATTAATTGGGACCAAGGATATAATCAGGCAGTGCTTAATTAATTTTGGGGGATAAGTTTACAAATCTAATATTTGTGAATAAAAACTGTACATTATATCTTTTAATATAATTCGATTACTTTTTTTTTCAGCTTCGTGAGTTGATAACTTGGTGTTCAAGCTGGATATAACTGCCCCCTCCTCAAGACATATTTGGGACCAATAATATCCAGCCACATCAGACGTGCTAATTGCGCGCATTAGTTAGGCAAATGTGGGCCCAGCTTCCTTCCACATTGGATTCAAAACAACCATAGTTGACCACGAATTTCGGCGACCTTTCCTGCATGCATCATGTAGACCTCCGCATTTTCTCCAAGACTCCACGCGAGACGTGGCCAAAAAGGAGGAATCTGAAAGCGCGATACATGGACTTATAACTTAGTAGTGTTGTATATCTCATGATCCACGACGTGAGCCACATCATCAAAAGCGGCCGCAAGAACTTGCACTATGGTCATAATTGAGAGAAGCTTGATAATTATTTTATTATATTTTTTAATGGTTAAATCGGTTACATACACTGAATTGTTCAGCATGCTTGTTTGCGTCCATTTAAATCTTTAAATTCTACAAAGCTAGTGACTTTTAGCTTTTAATTACATATATATATATATATATATATCGCGCGATCTAAGCAGGCAGGCTATATTAAATTGGAATAATAATTTACAAATAATTGTTAGCTTGGAATATGGTAATTAAACCTTGACAATTGCTCAAAAAAAAAACTTGACAATCAAGTACTTATCAGTTATGACAAGTTAGCTCATTCGTACAGCTTTTGTTCTTCACCTTATCACATGCATGTAGCTAGCCGTACATATCATTACCTTCATGTACTGGATAACGTGCTAAGAAGTTTTTTCTTTTGCCTTTATTTTCAAAACCAATATTTTAACGACAGTTGACGAACTATAAATACTTCCCATAACTGCCACTTCTGTCTTATCCAACTTCCTCTCTCTCTCTCTCTCTCTCTCTCTCTTCAGTCTAAGCAAGAAATTAAAATGGCTCTATATAATTCCTTTCTATGCCTCTTCTTCATCATGATATCCTTTATCAGTATCCAATCATCAAATGCAGCCAATTATAATGTGGTTAGCTTTGGTGCAAAGCCTGATGGAAAAACTGAAGCAACAAAAGCATTCCTTAAGGCATGGGAATCGGCATGTAACTCGGCCACTGCATCCACGATATACATACCAAAGGGGAGGTTCTTGCTAAAAGCCACCGTTTTTAGAGGCCCATGCAAGAACAAAATCACGGTTAAGATTGATGGAACCCTTGTGGCACCGTTGGATTATCGTGCGCTTGGGAATTCAGGCTATTGGATTTTGTTCATCGAGGTGAACGGTATTTCTGTTTTAGGCGGCAAGCTTGACGCTAAGGGTGCTGGCTTCTGGGCTTGCAGGAGATCTGGAAAGAAATGTCCAGTTGGTGCTAGAGTACGTACTTATTTAATACTAATAGCCATGATTTGAAGTTTTGAAACCAAATTAAATTAATCAAAGAATTGCTTTATACATAAAAGAAATTACATAAAATAAACTTAAAACTGATGTGGTATTTTTGTATAATGACTCTGTGAGTAGAGAATTTTCCATTAATTAAACTAGTACTGGACTTCCCTTTTTTCTTAATTTGTTTAAGGTGATCGAGACATAACTTATGGGTTAATGCATGCAGTCGATAACGTTCAATTGGGCAGACAACGTAGTGATCAGTGGCTTAACATCGATCAACAGTCAGCTTAGCCACCTTGTAATCAACAGCTGCAACAACGTGGCAGTCCGAAATGTGAAGCTTATTGCTCCCGACCAGAGCCCAAACACCGATGGAATTCATGTGCAGGGCTCTACCGTCGTCACGATCACCGGAAGCACCATGCAAACCGGAGATGATTGCATCTCAATCGGTCCTGGCACCTACAACTTGTTGATGAGAGACATAAAGTGTGGCCCTGGGCATGGCGTAAGGTACGTATATATATAACATATAAACAGAGAACTATAAACAAAGAAAGTATATCAAAATAAATTTATAATTTAATCTAATTTTATATAATTATTAAATCTATTTTATAATAAAATAATTTTATAATTTGATATATTATATCAAATTATCGCATCAATTTAAAATTTTATTTTAATTAATTCATTTTATCTAAAATATTTCCCATATATATATATAATCTTGCAAAAGTGGTGATGAATGTTAATTTAATTAATCGTGCCTAAATAAATTTATATATATACACTGTACACATGACAGCATCGGCAGCTTGGGCAAGGTATTCAACGAAGCTGGTGTCCAAAACGTGACGCTAACGAACGCAGTATTCACTGGATCAGATAATGGAGTGCGGATAAAGTCATGGGCCAGGCCCAGCAAGGCGTTTGTTCAGAACATTCTCTTCCAAAACATCGTGATGACGAATGTTGAGAGCCCCATCATCATTGATCAGAACTATTGCCCCAACAACCTAAATTGTCCTGGCCAGGTACCTATTAACAAATTATAACAAGGATTAATTTGTACAGCAATAAATAAAATCATTTTATTTTAAAGAAAATAAAATTTATTATTATTATTATTATTATTATTATTATTATTGAGGCTTATAAATTTTATGCTCTTTTTTTCTTTAAAAAAATATCATATCAATATATAGAGTTCTGGAGTGAAGATTAGTGGAGTGACATACAGAAATATACGAGGAACATCAGCTACAGAAGAGGCGGTGACCTTCGACTGCAGCCCAAGCACTCCATGCAGTGGGATCAGATTGCAAGACATCAATCTTACGTACATGAAAATGGCAGCAACATCGTCGTGTAAGAATATTGGTGGAACCAGCAGCGGAGAACTCACGCCTCAGAGTTGCATATAGCTATATATATATATTTACATAAAGATCATTCAATTATTTTTAAGGTTTTAGCACTGAATTAGCAGTAATGGGAATGCACACCACATGGAGGCACGCATTAGGTCATCTTCCATTCATGTTGAGTGTTGGGGAAAATTCATTAATTCCCACCCCACTACAAGATTTTTGGTCTTTTGCCAAAAAGGTATATGGTGGAAAAAAATACATTTTATGTGGAAAATATTTTTTTTCTACCAAATTTCTTGGTGGGAGGTTGGTGGCATATAGTCCATGAAGAAAAACAATTTTCCACCAAATTTTTACTTCATGGCAAATACTCAGCTTTTTCCACCACTTCACATTGTGGATATAGCATACAAAATTCGTGACAAATGAGATTTCCATCAACTCCTAAATGATGTTTTCCATGCAAACAATAAGTCAAAAAAGATCTTTATCCACCAACATGTTCGTGGCATAAATGTTATACCCACTATTTTGGTTGTGACAAAAGAATTTTTTAGATGATTTCGATTTGTGAGAATTATTCCTTACATGACTACAAGGTGTTTTTCCACCATTGTATTTGCCACTAAAAATATTATAGTGACCACATATGTCGTGGAAAATAATCTTTTAACACCAAATTGTTTTATAATAATATGTAGAGGATTCATAACAAAATATTTATACACTAGAGAAAATACTGATCTGAATTTATAATCCAAAACAATCTCATCAAACATACATAATTACTACTACTACTAATAAATCTAGACATATGCTCCTACCACAAAGGGATTAATAATCTAAAAATGGCGACATAATATTAAACCACCATCATATCCACAAATTATGTAGTGCACATTAAGTAAAACAAAGCTAGCTACCCTATTTACATATATGACTTTCTATGATAGCCCAAATTACCAAGTTAAATCTTCTACTGTATTTACAAATGATGAGGGTTGTATGGAATTGTTCCAACATCATATGAAACCATAGGCAGCAAATATGGACATATTAGAGATAATGAATGTGATGGTTCTTCAAGAATTTTAAGATCTGTGATTGCCAAGGAGAAACTCTGCCTCTCCATCTCCTCTTGAACTGCATAAAGTTACCTGAAACTTATAAAAATAATATTTGTCAAGCTTAATTTATTTAGGATGAATGATATTTTATGGGCCACTAATAAATCTAATGGCAATTCAAGTCGTAAAACATACTTGGTTCAAAAAAGTTTATTTATTTACCCCTTGCCATATAGCATATACAAATACAAGGTGGAGCAAAAATAAAAAATCCATTAGCTCAAATTACTAAAACTGAACATCTCAAACAAAATGGGAAACTCAAGTGAGCTAATGGATGCGCGTTTGGATGCCTCAATTTAATGATACAGCTATTGCAAGTGCTGCCACCATGCATATTAAAAGACTAATCTGAATGAAACTTCAAAATGTTTGCCAAAAGCATGAAGAAAAATAATAACCCGGTTTGCTTACCAAAAAAATTAAATATTATCCGATACCTGATCATAATTAGTTTAAGGAATGCATATCTTGTAAATAGTAAAATATTGAACATATAGGGTCCCTACAGTTGAAAAAAAAAACAACTAAGCCCTTAATTTCTAACACAAAAACTAGCACATAGATTGTGACTGCAGTGAAACACAAGTATACATGTATTGAAACCATAAATGACACTAAGAATTAAACCACCGTAGTTCCAGACTTGTTAAAAGGGAACAAAATTCAATTACCAATAACAAATGTGAGAAAGCAGCCCATTGGTACAATTATCAGCTGAACAATAGGTGCAGCTCATCAAAGTTTAAAATTCTATAGTTGGAGGGAACTATATATCTTAAATAAATGTTAGCAACTTCCGCTTTCATTCTTTTATGAGAGGTTTTTTACTTCTTATTGAAACAATAGCATTCTCATGATAATCTTCTAAGTGCAGCATCTACAAAGTCAAAAAAGAATGCATTAAAATAGATAAATATATTATAGGTTCCCAAATTTGTAAGGGCCCATGGGATAAAAACAAATGACAGTGCATACAAGCATTGTTCTTATAACTAAGAAGATTGGCTCAGCATAAAGTGAGAAAAAAAAAGAGTGATATAGTGTATGTAAAGATTCTAGAAGTAAGTTAAGATGATATCATGTATGATACAACCATCCATATATATATATAGCCATAGATCGAACAAATATGCATGAAAATATATCATTTTTTAAAAAGAAAAGAAAATTACGATCTCTTTTACTCTTAGCACTCCCATGGCACAACAGAAAACAAAAATAGTTTCAAAATATTAGGAAAAAAAATAAAAATAGAATAGGCTGTGATCTAAATACCCAAGAAATGCTACCCAATAGCTTAATACCCAAATCAAAGCACAACTAATATAAATGTTCAACTTTTCTTATAAAATATATTGTTGTGGAGGTGCTATGCAAAAGAATGTAAGATCTTTCTTAAAACCTTAACAGCAAAGTGCTTTGCAACAATTTAACATTTAAGGAAGCCAAAGGATCAACTTCATGTGCCAAAAAAAAAAAAACTAAATATGCTCTACACAGGTTTGTTACAATCACTAACATTACATAACTATACAATCACAAGAATTTCTAAGCAAGTTTGACATTACAAAAAGTTAGGCAGAACCAAGACCTAGAAAAAATCTACAAGAACAAAAATAATCATATGGGAAAAAAATTACACAGAATCACATTTGTGGTATTCAACATTGTCAAATTACAGAGGATTGAAGTCAGAGACAGAGAACATCAAGCACATCAATAGAGAGAACGGACGGAGTGAGAAGAGAAAGGTGTCATGTAATCATACCATAGTCCATAATAGTATAAAATATAAAGTTCTTTTTCTTTTTTTATGAAGCTCTTAAAAACTGGCATGGATGTGCACAGTTACATACACCTCCAAGAATGGTACCAAAGTAACCCTGGAAAGGTGTAAAACAGGAAAGCACTTTCTTGTTTTTATTTTATAAGTAAAAGTAGATTAACAAAAAATAGTTCAAAGTTCACACAATCAGTAGTAATTCAATTCGTTGACCTACTCTAATCACATTCAACACACAAAACCATACATATCTCAATCATATTTTATTATGTTTTTGATAATACATTTTTCTCATCATGTCACATTAGAGAAGCCTTCAATGTTATCATATGATTTGTATAATGTAACACTGCAATATGAGTTTTTGATAAACTACACAAATACGGTGTAACCACTAAAGCACAAGCAGTGGAATCCATCAAGTATTTTAATTAAACTCTCAATTGAAATCAGATAATGATATATGAATGGAAATAAATTAAGATCTGTAACTTTTAATAACACAAAGTTTTAAAAGTAACTCACTATTATAAACTTTTAAAAGCACATAAACTTTAAGAAATGAAGATTTAAGTTTACAAGTATTTTAAAGCAATATGTTAGAAATGAAAGCTTAAAAGGTTCAGATCATAGCTAGAGAGATGCTGCCATAGATGAAACAATGACAATGCAGCTAAGTTAAGGAATTGCTATAATGCAATTAAGACATTCCGAATTGGGGGTCAGAGTAATTGAACTTGGAAATTTTATATGTCCCTTAACATAATTGGTAGGCTACTTGCTAATTTATGAATCAAGAAGCTAGTTTGTTTGAAAATTATTTATAGAAGATTGAGATACTTTCATAACTACTCTGTTTAATCAATTCGAAGATCCTACTGCATCAGTGCTCAACTTTAAATAGGATTGATATATGTATATACAAATCACAGAGAAACAAAAAATAAATACATATATACAAATCAAACTGAAAGGGTCAATTAACAACTTAAGTATTTACTGTAATGAAGATGTTATGAGTTAAAACACAGAGAAACAAAAATATAAATAAATAGGAACAACAAAGAGCTAGTTTTCACGGATTATGCCCCTGGTGCCTATGTATACATGCAATCTACTAAAGCTTAATAAACTTGAAAATCTTTAGTTCAATGACAAGGGAATGGCAGGGAGAGCAAAATGAAGAGTGAGTGGACGAATACTTACTAATGTGGAGGTTGTCGACGGCAAGAGAATCGAAGCATATGAAGAAAAACCGCAGCACATAATGAGATGAACCAAAAAATTTCAAGAGGGAGGGTGAGTCCGTGAAATCCCTGCCCTAACCTCTAAGAAATCGAAGCCTTCTTCTCTCCCTGCCATAACCTCTAAGAAACAATCCCATTAATTTCAATCAAAATGATCACAGTTAAAGCTAATATAACTAAACCCTAGAGGAAAAAAGAGATGTTGTAAACACAAAGGAACTTGAAAAGAAGAAATCAAAAGGAGTTCTTAGGATCACCTGTAGAAGAAGTTAAAATCGCATCCCAAACACGACACCGCAGTACAGAGGACTTGGGGACTTCGGGGGGGTTGGGAACTGGAAAGCAACAGAGAGGTTGGAGACTCGGCTTCGGGAACCCAAAATCAAAGCAAACATGGTTGGGGGCTTCAGGGGGAGAGGGGGATGATTGAGGGAGCCAGTGATGGGCAGATAGTGTTGTTGACGATGAACAAAACCCAAAGGGAAGAAGGCTCATCTCGCGGAAAGAGGAGAAAGAGACAGAGGCCTAGACATCGTGGGGTGCTGAGTTCGACGAGGTGTTGGTGGCGCTGAGTTGGCTGTGGCCTAGGGTTTAGAGGGAAGACGGGATCGCGGAGGATGTAAGGAAATGAGGAGTGATTTTAGGGATTCGGCAGATTATGAGGAGAAAGGGGTCTGATTTGGGGCTTTTATATGAGAAGTTTTTGCGGCAAAATCTAGTCGTGCAATTAGTAAAAAAATTTGCCACAAATAATAAAAAGCCACCGAAGCATGCTATTGTTAATTAATATCATCTGCAGCAACTGACATTCGTGGAAAAAAAAAATTTAACTTGTGGGAAAAAAGATTTTTCCAAAAAACATCATAATATTAGTCTCTTTTACTTTCCACAAAATTAATCTTGTGGTAATAATTTCTTTTCTTGTGGCAAATATTTTTTTCTCATTACTTTTTTTCCACAAAAATAAATTCGTGATAATAATTAAGATTTTATTTCTACCAAAATATTTGGTGTTAAAAAGTCACTTTTTTTCACGAATATATATGGTGGAACAGAAATTGGTAGCAAAAGCCCCAATTTCTTGTAATGCCCATTAATTTAGTTATACATAATATATATATACATATATAATTAAGGTATGTGATCATGTTGTGACTTATGCATGCATGCATCCTACCCATGAAGTGAAGGTACTTTGTATGTTAGTGTATATAGTCCGATAAATTTGCTCTAGCTTGAGTTCACACATTTGGTAATATCATATATATATATATATATATATATATATATATATATTGTCAATAAAATATTCTAGTATTTTTAATTCCCCGTTTTCAATTTGGGTTGCATGAATATTTTGTTTTGTACAATATTACTAAAAAAAGTGCTATGTAAGTCCTACGCACTCATTTTGAAAAAAACAATATCCACCTTTAAAAAGATAATTTTATAATGTGATTAAATTCTAAACTTATCCAATTTTTTTAAAGGGAGTATTGCGAGAGGTACTTATACATTCTAAAAATGGAATTATCATTTTTTTTTTAGTAAAACAATTATGAAGTTCTTACTGATTGTGTTTTGCCATGCATTTTGCTAGTAATTAGCTTCTAAATTATCTTCTCAAATGTCTCGTCTCAGTATAAATTCGTAATTAATTTTTTTTAAATAATTTTTTATTTTCAAAATGATGCTTTCATAGAAAAAAAAAAAAAAGGAGCAAAATGAGAGTTGAGTTGTTTGGAGCCGGCACACTCGATCTATGTGCCATATGGCAGCTTGCGAGCCGAATGATTGTATTAATGCGACTGGACTTAGCTACGTTTGGTTGAGTAAATAATTTCTGTACAACTTTTGACTACAAATGCCCGATGCATTGCATGGACCATAACAGTTTCCTTTGGCGTGGTCCATGCATTGCATGGACCATAACATGATCACGTCGATCGCGGAAAGAGGGTGGGATCATGTCCCATTAGTCATGTCTCTTTTTCTTACTTCCCACATGTTTTTGTGGACTCTTGGCCTGTGGAAGAATTAAGTTCGGTATAAATTTAGAGGTAAAATTGGTTTAGATTAATTTAATTTATTTATTATTATTATTATTATTTTAAAATTTGAAAAAGTTAAATTTATATTTATATTTTTTATAAAAAATTAAAAAAAAATATAATGATAAAATAAAGATGAATTTTTGAACTCTCCAATTCAAACAGAGCCTTAATTAATTCATGTTAATTACTTTCTATAATTACCTACTTCGGTTAATCTTAACGACATAAATCATGCCACCATATATATCTCCCTTTTTTAATTTGTTCCTTATTTTGGGGATCAGGGTTCGAATTTTATCTCATAATTAATATACTTTACAAGTCAAATTTATAAATAAAAGTAGTACTGTGGTTCTAGAATCTTTATACCATTTAAAAATATCAAAAATTAATCAATTAATGCAAGTGGCTGAAACTTCGGATATCATTGGAGTGGGTGAGATGGATACGTACAAGGCGGCTTGCATAAAAGAACAATTTCCAATTAAATTTAAACTAGTCCAAAATCACAACTATTAATATATATGTAGATATATAGGAATTAATCATATATAATATAAATTTGATGTATAAGAGAAATGACAAAAGGATATTATAAGTCATCATGAGTTTGGAACGATGTTGAAATATTATTAGATTAATGTAGGGAACTTCTGGCATAGGACTATATAACGTACCAATATAATCAGGCTATCAGACTTTGAAATTGAAAGCATAAAATTTCAGCCGGCTGGTCAATAAAGGAAGGATGCACTTCCCAATTTACTAGATTTAAAAAACCAAACCAAATAAATAAATAAATAAAAGAAAAAGAATGGTGTACTTGATGATCATGGGTCATTGTCCGTGAACAAACTTTAGGTATATGTCAACTTAGCGATTGTAAATCATAAGATAAACATGCGGGAACTGCAGCTCTAAGTGCAGTGTGTGTATTTATATACATGATATTAATTTATATAAGTATCCCTCAAAGCCCAAGGAAAGTGTTAAAGAGTCGTCGGTAAAGTACTAAAGTATAGTCAATGCAGATTTTGATGACTACCATTAATGGAGAAATATACCATATATTATATATATGACTCATGAGATATTTATTTATTTGTTTAACATATTGTATTTCACATGTCCACAAAAGTACAAACCCCATCGACCATTTCAACGTTATTGGGTGCGGTTTGGGTCCTCCACCATCGATGACGAACCATATATATTTTTTAATTTTTTTTATATAAAAATGATTATATATATTATTAATTTTTTTTTATGTATATATAATCATTTTTATATATTTTTTACTTATTCTATTAGTATAATTGATTGTTTCATATTTTAATTTAAAATAATTATTTTAATTAATTATACTAATAAAATACATAAAAAATAATTATATATACTAAAACTCATATATATATATACACATACATAAAAGGAAGAAGGGTGGCACTTAGAACTAGATGAGTGGGAATGGTATCTTTACACCAACCAATTATAGGCGGCTACATAAGGGATTACACCTTTTTTTTTAATGAAAAATGTTTAATTAATAACTTCATAATTGTTCAGAAGTTACAATAGATAGAATACAAGCTGAGTATTCTTCTACATCATATAAGTCTTCTAAAATAAAAATAAAAGATTGTGCCAAGTTGTGTGTTGCCTTGTTGGCCTCACGATAACATGGGAGGTTGTCTAGGTGTAGTACTTCGTTTAGCGAATTTCTAGCATCTTTTATAAGCAGACTGCCCAGACTCAGATTGGTAGTAAAAAATTTCAACTAGTCTATAAACTATGAGGAGTCCCCTTCAAACTACACCTTAGTGAGTCCTAATTCTTTACAAAATATTGTTGGCAGGAGTAGGTCGTGGGCCTCTACTTCAAAAAATATCCCTCTGTGTGCCCTATTTGCCCTCATAGTTCCAACCACTTGATCTAGATGATTTCTCACTAATAACACATATGTCAATCCTGCCAATATCAAGCTTCACAACTACATCCTAATTTGCCTTATAAGTTCCCGATGATGGTTTGGTTCAAGCCTTTGTTCTCTGGTTCACATCCTGGTGAGGCTTGGGACTATGTGAGGTTGCTTATGAAAACTACATCTGAACTTGTTGTGCCCTCTAGACTAAAGTTGTGGGATGCAGAAATTCTTTTTTATGCATTATTTCATTTCTTCTAATACAAAGTGCCCTTAGTATCACTGCTACTTCTTCGAGATGCTGAGGTTGGAGTTTCTGAATTAACATTATCCAAATGTTGATAAAATAGTCATTTTGCATTGTACATTTTTGGATCTTGGTATTCTCTTGACTCCAAGCATCCCTGGCCGTAGAACATCCCCGACCGCAAAGCATCCCTAAATTACATGCTTTGTTGTCTTGGCTTCAACTTAACAAATTGTGCAGGTATTCTTGTCCACTATCTTCTTTTTCCTCAGGTTGGTTAAGGTAGGGAGTGAGTCATTACAAGCCCTCCAAATAAATTCTTAACGACAAGGGGCTACTTTAAGCTTCCAAATTTCTTTCCCAGTGCTTTTCTCCCTTTATTTGCATGATGGCTCTTCTTCTTGATCTGCTTCCAATAATCTATGATGGTGATACCTACTCTTAACATTATAGTTACCATTAGTAGAAAACAACCAAACTAACTTATCATCCTTGTCGCTTAAACTGATAGGTATTGACCTAATTGCCTCTATCTCATTGTTGGACATCATTTCCTGCAATAAGTCATAACATCACTAACACTATTACACCAGCAAGTACAATCTCTGGTGGATGAAATGATGAGGTTAGGGAGCCCCTGGACCCATTTATCTGACCAGAACTTAATATTATAACCATTACCTACTATCCACATTAAACCTATTTTGAGAAGGAATAGTCTTGCATAGATACTTCTCTGAGCATAAGAGGGGACCGAGCCTAGTAGGAAAATCTTTTTGTTTAATAAGGATAGACACCAAGGAGTAAGGATCCTGAAGCGTTCTCTAGCTATTTTTGGCAAGTAGAGAAAGATTAAAACTTCTGAAATCTCTAAAACCCAATCCTTCTTTCTCTTTTGTTGAGCTAAGTTTTTTCTAAGTGATCCATTGTATGATACCCCATATGAGAATGATAAGGTAGGTGGTGTATGGGATCCCACATTGCTTATGAAGGAGAAGTTCTAGCTCTTTATAAGATTCCAATGGAGTTCCAATTGTATCATTTACTAGTCTTTTTGGAATATAGGTCATATATTTTGGGCTTTCCATTGGGGCGTTACACATTGGATCTTAGCTTATTAATGATGGTCTTTGGAAGAAGGATATGGCTCATAGCATATGTGAGGATGGCTTGAAGGATAGATTTAAAGAGGACTTCCCTCCCAGCTGTAAATAGGAATTTAGTCTTCCAATTTAACATGCAATTCCAAACCCTATCTACTAGGAATTGAAAGGTAGCCACTTTAGATCTTCCTATGATTGCTGGAAGACCTAAGTATTTTTCGAATAATCCAGTAGACTTAATCTCAGTCATCAACAGGATATTCTCTTGTGTCTTTTTCAAGATATTTTTTGCTGAAAAAGGTTGTTGATGTTTTGAATCTCATGGTATGTTGAACCTCATAAGCCATAAGAGAATTGTCAGAAATAAGTCTACCAAGAACAAATACACTTTGGTTTGGAGAGATGATTTGGGATAAAATACTTTTCAACCTATTTGCCATAATTTTGGAAACAAATTTGTAGGCTACATTGCAAAGGCTAATGGAGTGAAAGTCAGCCACTTTCTTGAGTTTCTTAACCTTAGTGATTAAAACAATGAAAGAATCATTCACTTCTCTAATAGAGCCATCATGGTTAAGGACATTCAGAATAAAGTTGCTTACATCCTCTCCAACCAAATCCCAATTCTTTTGATAAAGCTGGACAGGGAACCCATCGGGTCTAGGGGAACCCAATGGATTCATTTAAAAAACTGCAACTTTGACCTCATCAGCCTTAAAAGGTCTCAACAACAGATCATTCATCTCAAGTGTAATTATGTGACTAAGAGTTTCCAAACATTTATCAATATTAAAAGGCATGGAGGTGGTAAATAAAGAGAATGAACTTGTAAAGCATTGCCCAATTTGTTGTGGTTCAGTTAACACTCGACCTTGAGAGTCAGCAATTGAATAAATAGTATCGGTCTTCCTTCTTTGATTAGCATGCATGTGGTAGAAGTGGGTGCTTCTATCTCCATGCCTTAGTCAGTGTTGTTTGGCTTGCTGCCACTGTTGAACCCAAGGTTTCAAGTCTCGTATTTACGTATAAATTTTGATGATAACAAATAATATTGAAAACTCAAGCTCAAGTTGTCTATGCATGAAGGGAGCTAAACACATCAAGAAATCAAGCATGAGCAAGAAAGATATCAAGTCTACAAATGAAGCTCATAGATTATTTTTGTACATCTCTTGATAAAATTAGAAATTGGATTAAGGCTCCAAATTACTCTTTTTTCTCATAAAACATCAAATTATTTTTTCCACATATGCAAGACATTTTTAAATGTCTTAGTTTTGAAAATTATGTTTTTCACATGTGCATAACACCATCAAACAAAATAATTTCGAAAATTATATTTTTTTTATAAAAACTTGATTTTATAAGATGATTGATTATCATATTTGACATGTGCATATTTTGTTTGAAAGTCTTGAAGGGGGGTGGTGTGTTTTTTTGACTAATGCAAAAGGTAGATGATTTTGTTTGAGAATCTTAAAGGGTGGTTGTGTGTTTTTTTGACAAATATAAAAGATAGATGATTTGTTTGAAAATCTTAAAGGGTGGTTGTGTGTTTTTTTGACATATGCAAAAAGAAGATGATTTGGTTTGAAAAATAAATCATGCTCATTTTGTCTTGTATGAAAAGCAAAATATTAGGTTTGATTTCTTTGAAAAATGAATGGAGTTGTCTTTGACAAATGCAAAAAGGAAATGTTTTTTATTTGAATTTTTTGAAAAGTGAATAGTGCTCTTATTTGATATGAGATCTTTTTCAAATTTGAAATTGAAGACTCATTTACCTATAAATAGCTCACTTGAGTTTTGCAAAATTCACAACAAGAGCTTACACATCTATTGCTAAATTTTGCATCATTCTTTCAAAGCTCTCATTCTCTCTTTTCTAAAGTTTTGAGCCTTAATTCTTGTTCTTGTTGAGAGAGATATAGTTTGTGCTGTATTGTTCTTATTTCACTCATTGAGGAGTGTTTTCTGATAGCCTACCCACTATCAATTCTTGTATCAGTAAGAGGGTGTGTATAACCCTTGTGTGTGTAGAAGGTGTTCTACACGGGGAATAGTTAAATCACCAAGTGTGAGGTAATTGGAAGTAAGAGGGTGTGTATAACCCTTGTGTGTGTAGAAGGTGTTCTACACAGGGAATAGTTGAATCACCAAGTGTGAGGTGATTGGAAGTGTAGAGGGTGTTCTACACGGAATCTTTGGAGCGGTGCTGCTCAAAGGTGTAATAGGTTTCTATCTCCACCTAAAGGAGATTGAATAGTGGATTTGGGAATCCTCAAGGGGTAGCTTGAGGCGAGGACGTAGGCAGTGGGGCTGAACCTCGTAAAAATACTGAGTTTGCTTTCTCTTACCCTACTCTTTATATTTCCTACTGCTTTATATTTTGGTTATATTTTATATTGTATATTTAGTTTATAAGTATTAATTTTTTAATATAACCCAATTCACCCCCCCTCTTGTGTTAGTCATCTGGGCAACAAGTGGTATCAGAGCTAGAGCTCTATTATAAGATTAACTATCTTTTGAGTTAAGATCTTATGACTAACATTGCAGCTTCATTTGGTGAAGGTCAATCTAGCAGTCGGCCTCCACTCTTTTGTGGAGACAATTACTCATTCTGGAAAGTTAGAATGAGAATATTCCTTCAGGCTCAAGGTCGAGAAATCTGGAAATGTATTGTAAATGGACCTTATATTCCAACAAAAGTAGTTGATGGAGTAAAGGTCAAAAAGGAAGAAGAAGAGTTTAATCGTGAAGACGATAGACTTTATACTTTGAATTTAACTGCTATGAATTTATTATATAATGCTCTCAATGGTAATGAATTTAATAGAGTAATGACTTGTGCTACAGCAAAGGAAATTTGGGATAACTTGGAAGTTACTTATGAAGGAACTTCTCAAGTCAAGGAATCAAAAATTTATATTCTTACTCATGAATATGAAATGTTTAAGATGAATGATGATGAATCTATTTCTAGTATGTACACTCGTTTTACTAACATCATAAATAGCTTGACAGCTCTTGGCAAAATTTATTCCAAAGTGGAGATAGTAAGAAAAATTCTCAACTCTCTACCAAAACGTTGGGAATCAAAAGTGACAGCGATTCTTGAAGCTAGAGACCTCAAGAAGCTCGAAGTGAATGAACTCATCGGGTCACTTATCACCCATGAGTACACATTGAAAAGAGGAGAAGAAGAAGGAAAGTCAAAGAAGAGCTTGGCACTTAAAGCTGTTCCACATGAAAGTGAAAGTGATGAAGATGAGGAAAATGACGACAAAGATGAAGAAGTTGCGATGATAACAAGAAGAATTGAGAGGTTCTTAAAGAAAAATAAAACTCCTCCAAGGAAATCCTTCAATAAGTTTTCCAAGAAAGATTCAGGTAAAAATGACACTTTAATTTGTTATAAATGCAATAAACCCGGTCATATCAAGCCAGATTGTCCTCTGCTAAAGAAAGATCGAAACAAAGGCAAAAAAGCAATGAAAGCTACGTGGAATGATGATTCAAGTAGCTCAGATAGTGAAGCAAGTAATGGAGAATCAGGAAATCTTTGTCTTATGGCTAAAGATGACATTGAGGTAACAAATTTTGATAATATTGAAGATCCTTCATATGAAGAATTGCAAAATGTTTTAGAAGAAGTATATGAGGAATTTGAAAAATTGGGTATCAAGTATACTGTTTTGAAAAAGAAAAATTCTTCTTTAACAAACGAAATTGATATTTTAAGAAAAGAAAATATTGTTTTGAAAGATGAAAATTTTGAGTTGAAGAAAAAGAAAACTGATTTAGAAAATATTATTGAAAACTTTACGAATGGAAAAAAAAATGTTGAAAAACTTCTTGGTAGTCAAAGATGTGTTTTTGATAAGGCAGCCTTGGGATATATGCCAAAACAAAAATACAAACCTTATAAAAACTTCTTTGATAATCCTTCTACATCAAAGTCCAATATTCAAAATTCTTTTCATAAAAATAATTTTGTTAAAAAAAGATACTATTATAATCACTCAAGTTCTTCATATATGTCACATGCTATTTGCAATTTTTGTAATAGAAATGGTCATAATTATTTTGCTTGTCCTATTAGAAGAAAACATACAATGACTATTAGGGCCATATGGGTACCTAAAAATCTTATTTCTTCTAATACTAATAAATAAAGGACCCAAAGAACTTGGGTACCAGGAATTGTTTTTAATTGCTTTTGTAGGTATGCATGAAGTATTCTACAGGTAAAAATAAATGATTTTTAGATAACGGATGCTCAAGATACGTGACAGAAGATAAAACTAAATTCATTGACTTCACTTCTAAAGAAAAAGGATGTGTGATATTTGGAGACAATTCAAAAGGGAAGATCATGGAAATAGAAGGAAAGATCATCAAGACTTAGTACAAGATGCAATCAAATAGTGGAAACATGTGAAAGATCATCCAGCGGAATAAATTCTAGGAGAACCTTCACGAGATGTAAGCACTCGATCATCTTTTAGAAATATTTGCAATCATACTGCTTTTCTATCTTAGATTGAACCTAAAAATATTGATGAAGCACTTCTTGATGAATCTTAGATTCTAGCTATGTAAGAAGAGCTTAATCAATTTGAAAGAAATGATGTTTGAACACTTGTTCCTAAACCCAAAAATCATACTATTATTGGAACAAAATGGGTTTTTAGAAACAAGAAACATGAGTCCAGAGTCATTACTAGAAATGAGGCTCGACTAGTGGTCCAAGGTTTCAATCAAGAAGAATGAATCAATTATGATGAGACATATGCACCAGTCGCAAGATTAGAAGCTATTCGAATGCTACTTACATATGCTTGTTATAAAGACTTCAAACTTTTTCAAATGGATGTTAAAAGTGTTTTCTCAAACGGTTTTATAAATGAAGAAGTATATGCTGAGCAACCTCCAGGTTTTGAAAATCATATTTCTCTAAATCATGTTTTCAAACTCACAAAAGTACTATTTGGACTCAAACAAGCTCCTAAAGCGCGGTACGAGAGATTCAGTAGTTTCTTGATTGAAAAAGACTTTTTAAGAGGAAAAATTGATACAACTCTTTTCATTATATACGAAAATGATGATATTCTTTTGATTCAAATTTATGTTGATGATATAATATTCGGTGCTACTAATGAAAATATGTGCCAAGTTTTTGCTAAGACTATGCAGGAAGAATTTGAAATGAGCATGATGGGAGAGCTTATATTCTTTCTCGGATTGCAAATTAAGCAAGCAAAAAGTGGGATATTCATCAATCAAAATATATTAAAAAATTGCTGAAGAAGTTTGGGATGGAAGGTGATAAGGAAACTGGAACACCAATGAGCTCATCCACTAAACTTGATAAAGATGAATCCGGTAAACTAGTTGATTCGAAGGTATATCGAGGTATGATTGGTAGCTTATTATATTTGACAACCGGTAGACCAGATATTATGTTTAGTGTATGTTTATGTGCACGTTTTCAATCATTTCCAAAATAATCTCATTTGATTGCAGTCAAGCGGATTTTTAGATATTTTGCCAATACCATTGACTTAGAGTTATGGTATCCTAAACACATTATTTCGATCTTATTAGTTATTCAGGTACCGATTATACTGGTTCTTTGAAATAAGATATCATTTTTTTGAGATCATGTGCAGAAAAGGCGATATAGTACTGGAGTTCACAAACACACACGATCAGTTAGCAAATATATTCACAAAACCCTTACCAGAAGATAGATTATTTATGATTAGAAGAGAAATAGGTATGATGCATGTTATGAATATCTCTTGAAAGATAGATCAGAGTTCATAAAAATAGAGAGATATTTTTTTAAATACTTTTACATAAACTTGAGGTTCTTAGCCTCATGTTTGAGACGCTCATTCTCTTCATACAATATCATGTCATCCCTATCCATGGGAACTGGCAAGCGGAATGAAGAATCCAATAGAGATTTCAACTTTTTATTCTTCTGCCGAAGGATTCCTTCCCTTGTGTGAGACTCTTGAACAATTCGTTGAAGTACAACAATTTGTTCTTTAAGCTTTTCAACCTCATGATTTTTGACTTGTAGCCGCTGGGAAAAAGCGACAATAGAGGATGAGTAGCGAGTCCCGAGACTCACCAAGTCGTAGATAGCATCGGAGTCTGGCTTATTAGCCAAACTGTTGTTCTCTTGCTGCAACATGGCGCCAATGGTAGCTGCAGAAAGGACATGAGATTGAGATGTAGAATACCTCATGGATGCATCTAGAGGAATGTTAGAAGAATAAGCCATTGAGAAAAGAATTGAAAACTTAAAGCGAGAATATTGAAGGAATGCAGATGAGTTATAGAGATGAGAATAAGATTTGATGCAAATCGGATGAACTTTAAAACTGATTTTATAGAGATAGCATAAAGAACAAGACAAACTATTGTCTCTTCAAATCTTATTAGTCAAAAGAAATATAAGATATGCTGGACACACATTGTCAAAAGTTTTCTTACTAGAAAAACGGTTCTCTGCTCCTATCATGGCATTGACGGCCTTAGGAGAGAAGATTGATGGTTGATGCGTCAAGGGTTCCTGATTCAAGTCTGGAACATTAGTGGAAGAGAATTGTTCGGCCATTCTATCGTTATGGAGAAACAGAACTTAGGTCAAGAAGCAATGTTTTTTTTTGGTATTCGATTGGTGAAAATGATTTTTTTATAGAAACTCAGAGCCTTCAAACCCGTTTGTCAACAACATCAGGCGATTGATCTGCTTTCGCACCGACTGCTAGAGCTAAGCCTCCAACCTTTACAGGTTTTGTCAGATACGCATGGCTCCGCACCGAACTGTCAGAGTTAGACTTCTAACATTTGCAGGTTTTGTCGGACATGCATGGCTCTGCACCGCATTGCCAGAGCTAGGCTTGCAGCTTTTGCTGTCTTTGTCGGACACGGATAATTTTAATTATTCAACTTCAAATCTCTGGAATATCTAATTCGTCAATAACATCAAGCGGATTTAAATCTTCTTCCGCACCGAGATGATAAAATTCGGCTTCAACCTTTGCAGGTTTTGTCGGGCACGGGTGGTTCCAACTTCTACTCTCTAACGTACCGTTTTATTTGATTATTGCTTATTACGAAAAAAAAAAAATCTTATTGAAACCAATTACGGTTCCTTTTTAATGATGCCAAAAGGGGGAGAAGTCTTATACTACCCCGTTATATATGCTAGAATCATGTTTATATTTTTCTTGAAATACTAACGCATATTTTCAGGGGGAGCTTAAGTATTACTGCAGGTCGCAGATTTCTACTAAGTATTTGTCATCATCAAAAAGGGGGAGATTGTTGAACCCAAGGTTTCAAGTCTCGTATTTACGTATAAATTTTGATGATAACAAATAATATTGAAAACTCAAGCTCAAGTTGTCTATGCATGAAGGGAGCTAAACACATCAAGAAATCAAGCATGAGCAAGAAAGATATCAAGTCTACAAATGAAGCTCATAGATTATTTTTGTACATCTCTTGATAAAATTAGAAATTGGATTAAGGCTCCAAATTACTCTTTTTTCTCATAAAACATCAAATTATTTTTTCCACATATGCAAGACATTTTTAAATGTCTTAGTTTTGAAAATTATGTTTTTCACATGTGCATAACACCATCAAACAAAATAATTTCGAAAATTATATTTTTTTTATAAAAACTTGATTTTATAAGATGATTGATTATCATATTTGACATGTGCATATTTTGTTTGAAAGTCTTGAAGGGGGGTGGTGTGTTTTTTTGACTAATGCAAAAGGTAGATGATTTTGTTTGAGAATCTTAAAGGGTGGTTGTGTGTTTTTTTGACAAATATAAAAGATAGATGATTTGTTTGAAAATCTTAAAGGGTGGTTGTGTGTTTTTTTGACATATGCAAAAAGAAGATGATTTGGTTTGAAAAATAAATCATGCTCATTTTGTCTTGTATGAAAAGCAAAATATTAGGTTTGATTTCTTTGAAAAATGAATGGAGTTGTCTTTGACAAATGCAAAAAGGAAATGTTTTTTATTTGAATTTTTTGAAAAGTGAATAGTGCTCTTATTTGATATGAGATCTTTTTCAAATTTGAAATTGAAGACTCATTTACCTATAAATAGCTCACTTGAGTTTTGCAAAATTCACAACAAGAGCTTACACATCTATTGCTAAATTTTGCATCATTCTTTCAAAGCTCTCATTCTCTCTTTTCTAAAGTTTTGAGCCTTAATTCTTGTTCTTGTTGAGAGAGATATAGTTTGTGCTGTATTGTTCTTATTTCACTCATTGAGGAGTGTTTTCTGATAGCCTACCCACTATCAATTCTTGTATCAGTAAGAGGGTGTGTATAACCCTTGTGTGTGTAGAAGGTGTTCTACACGGGGAATAGTTAAATCACCAAGTGTGAGGTAATTGGAAGTAAGAGGGTGTGTATAACCCTTGTGTGTGTAGAAGGTGTTCTACACAGGGAATAGTTGAATCACCAAGTGTGAGGTGATTGGAAGTGTAGAGGGTGTTCTACACGGAATCTTTGGAGCGGTGCTGCTCAAAGGTGTAATAGGTTTCTATCTCCACCTAAAGGAGATTGAATAGTGGATTTGGGAATCCTCAAGGGGTAGCTTGAGGCGAGGACGTAGGCAGTGGGGCTGAACCTCGTAAAAATACTGAGTTTGCTTTCTCTTACCCTACTCTTTATATTTCCTACTGCTTTATATTTTGGTTATATTTTATATTGTATATTTAGTTTATAAGTATTAATTTTTTAATATAACCCAATTCACCCCCCCTCTTGTGTTAGTCATCTGGGCAACAGCCACCATTTCATATCCTTTTCTTCAAGGGCTTTTTCCACCTTATTTTGCAGACTTTTCATCTGCCAGTTTGGATTCTCTAAAGACTCTTAAGTCTTATACCATAACTGAAATGTACCACCTTGTGAAGTTCAGAATTCTGATTTGCTAACTATCTTTCCACAGCATTGCAATCCCCCCATTAAGACCCTTGTTATCAATTGCAAAACAACCATCATACTTCAACTTTCGCCCTATTTCCTCCACCTTATTTTTATTACATTTGGTTTCCACTAGGAAAATCAAATGGGAGCACTTTTCTTTAATTATTTTCCTAAAGAATCGAGTTGTCCGAGGGTTCCCAAGCCCTCGGCAATTCCAAGTTAACAGACTCACGGGGATAGGCAGGGCTGGAAACCAGCCACTGCCTTGCTATTTTGGTTCTCATCTCTATTTTCTTGGTGTTTTGTTTTCTTTGTGCTCATTGGTTCTTGTTGAGGCCTAACATTACTCCCTTTCCTTTTTCCTAGGCCTTGAAGAAGATTGGTGATCTCGAATAGAGGAGTTAGGGACGTGGAGTTGCCTCTAGCCTTACTCTTCCACCTCTCTACTTAGGTCTTCGGGTCCTCTTCCCTTGAAATCTGGATAGCAGCTAATAGTTGTCCACATGATAGTCCAGGTTTGGGTAAGTGTTCCTTAACCATACTTGGGTCAAGCTCCATCCATTGGTTAGAAATCTTAACCTCAGTTTAGAAAGATTCCTTAACTTGGGTGTTCTATCCCTTTTTACTCTTGACATGACCTCCTTCCATATATTGGTAATTAAAAATTGGGAGTTAAATACTACTTTTGTCTTGAAGCTCTTGTTGACTGCCAGTTGCCCCATGTTCTTGAATAATAGGTTTGAAATTGTCTTTTATTGCTTCTATCCTCTTTTGACCCTTCGTGTCTGCTATATCAATCGAACAGTAGCTACTAGTGCTATCAGGAGTACTTTTCTCTTACATATGTTCATTTTCCCCTTTCTTGTCCTCAAGGTCTGTTTTCTGTGATTCCTCTTTACTATTATATTTTGAGCCTCCCCTATACTTCCTTTGGTCAAATATAGAAGTGTTCATGGGTTGAGCCCTTAGCCAGGGGCCAAACTCCGAAGCAGATTTTGCATCGTTGTGGAGTTCTATTATGGGTTTGGGACAAATTTTTCCCTTGGGGAACAGAGTACCACACTGAAAACAAAAGTTTTGTAGCTTTTCATATTCAAACAATATCCAATATTTCTCATGTTCAAATTCCAGCCATTTCCCCCTCAATAGGGGCTTGTGTAGATTCACTGCAACCCTAATATGTAGACACATTCCCCACGCAGAATTGTCAGACTCTGAGTCCACTCTAATAACAAGTCGTATGGCCTTTTCCAATTTTTCCTCAATGTCCTCATCCATGGCAGCCATTTAGAAGTTGTGGTATTGGACCCAAAAAGGTTCATACCGAAACTGGATATTATTAATCGCAATATTTTCATCTAACTCTTGGAGGGTTAATAAGTTACAATCGAAGAACCAAGGTCTTCCGCTTAAAATCTGTTCCTTGTCCTCCAATTTTTGGAACTCTATTAAGGAAGTCTGTTTATTTATGTCTTTAAAATGTACCCACCCCACTAATCTCCAAATCTGGGACATGGTAGACCTAAATGCTTCATTATTAAGACCTCTTTCAGAAAGGATTTTACCGACTAAACATACCTTGTTCTTTGAGGCGTTTTCCTTCGATTTTGTAGTTCACATCTTGATAAGTGAGTTTTCTTCCATTGATAGCCTGAGATGCTGCCAATGTTGGGTGAGTTCGTCATCCATTGCTAAGGGAGGTTGAGAAATCAAGATCTCAACTCATCGTGAGACAAATTCGAATGTCTGCAACTTCAGTACTGAAACTCTAGTTCTTTTCTCGAGAAAGAGAAAGAAATGGACTTCACGATCTATGAGAGTTAAAAGCTCATTGCCGATTGTGGAAAAAAAAGTACTTACCATTTACACATGTTTTTATTCACACTCTCACATAAGTGATAAAACATATTATTTGGGGATCATATCCTAATCTCATCTCACATCTCTCTCTCTCTCTCTCTCTCTCTCTCTCTCTCTCTCTCTCTCTCTCCCTCCATTGGTTTCCATTTTTGGGTTCTTTGTAGATTTACACATCACTTCGAAATTTTATTAAATGCATACTATTTTGTGTGGCTTCCATCATGCGTTTACTTTCTTCTTCTAAATGCATACTATTTTATGCGGCTTCCATCATGCGTTTACTTTCTTCTCCACCAATTAACATTCAAGCAGATTGTGGCCTACTAAAAAAGAGGTTTGAGCATTGAAAATCCATAACGTTGCTCGACTTCCATAACGTTAATTCATGAGATGTCTATACTAAACCCAAAACTCGTAAATTAGTTTGAGTAATTAATAGTACATCTTTATAAATGTATATGTATGACAGTATGTGGAAGGATCAGCTTCAAGAAAAACAAGTGAATATGAGAACATGAGAAACCAAAAAAACCATAGAAACCATTAAAGCCAGAAAAATCAGTGAACACGAGAAAAACCGAAAAAAAGAATGGTTACACCGATGTATGTGAAAGAGACCAGCTTCAAGAAAAGAAAATAAAAGCCAAAAAAACCAGTGAACATGAGATCTCTTTTTTCCGTCGACTGGAACTCTGATGTCGATAAGGGATTCGTTGATTATATTTCGAGGAGCATAATTTTTCTTTTCATAGGGTTTTATCTCTCAATTGAGTCAGATGAGTGTTTCTTGATTGAGTGTAAATGGCATAGGGGGAGGGAGGGAAAGAGAGAAAGGAGATGATATTTACCGTGTGCAATCTCAGTTGAAATTTTGTTAGAATGCCTGCATGGCATTTTATAATTGGCTGATGTAAAAATTTCCTTTCCATCCATTCGATTGTAAGCTTTTTCTAAAGAAGAACCATGACATGGTAAAGTACTACCAAATTGACGATACATAATAAATTGTTTTAAAATTTAAAAATATGCTTCATTTGAAAGTCTAACGAATCTTAATTTCCAGAAAAATAGGGAAATTCTTGTCCAATTATTTGAAACCTTATTCTTTTTTTTTTTTGGTATCGTTGAAACATATTGCATACGCAAACATGATCCCATTTTGCACACGATGCAGGAAAAATAAGAAAAAGCTACCAATAATTAATTTACTTTCAAAATTAATCAATTTATTACTTTCAATATGACCTTTAAATACGATTGTTTTGTTTTATTGTAAACTTTAATTAATTATACATGAAATAATTAAGAAGAAGTGGTGATTAGCCTCAAAACCAATTAAGGTGCATTGCCAATGAAGAATCATTTGGTGTGATTCTATTGTCTCTTTTTGTCCTTTTTATTTCTGTAGTTCGTTTTGCTTTGGGTTGTAGCCAATATTTTAAATACCGTACCAGTGAGCGTACTGGTCAAGGTACTGAAACGAAATATTTCGGTACCAGTACCATTTCGTGTACCGTTTTGAAATAGTCTATAAATAAGAAAATTATATATATAAATATATATATAAATTATATTTCAAAATAATAGTCAATATATTAATAAATTATATATAAAAATATATATGTAAATAATCTAGTCTAAATTAGGATAAAAAAATTGCAAAAAATGAAAAGAAAAAAAAAAGTCCCGAAATCCGGTACAGGCCGGTACAGTTGAAATCTGAACCGGTATGAAACAGACTCAATTTCTATACCGGTCATCGTTACAGTACGGTACGTATCGATTATACTGGTTGATACGGTATGAAATTTAAAACTATAGTTGTAGGCTTGTAGCCCCTCCACTTGCCTTGCAGGCCTGCCCTTTATTTTCGAGTCTTTTTTTTCCCATCAAATTTCATTATGTATTTGTTTTTTCTTTCAAATTTGTTAAAATATATTCAGTTTTTGTACTATTCTTTAGTCTATAATTTTAATTAGTTCTACTCTTTAAAGGACTGTAGGTAATTATATGGTGTTTGGTTTTATATATAAAAATAAATTTACAAATTAACTTATTTTTTCATATAATTTGTTAAATTTGTTTTATAATAAAAATAATATTAATATTAAATGAGTATATATTTTTACTTTTATATAATTTATTTAAAATTAAAGCATTTTTCTAATTTTAATAATCGACTCGCCCAATTAACTATCCAAGCAAAATGATTAATGGGAATTTAAATGAACTAAAGATTAGAATTCCACACGTCTATTTTGATGCGAGCTAGAGTCATTTTAGGATTTTGGCTCTAAATTCGAGCTAGAACTAACTACTTAAAAAATTAAATTAGGGTTGAGAATCAAGATGGACTGTATAATTTATTAAAAAATTATTATAAATATAAATAAATCTTACAAAGAAGTCACACATACGAATGTGACACACTAACTATATTTTTCCCTCTTTCTTTCTCCCCCACTCCTTCTTCCCACCCTCTCACTGTGCCCTCTACCCTGCGTTGGCCATGGTGGTCGAGAACCACCGTCCGTAGTTGGAGTGGTCAGAAACTACCCATGGGAGAGGCAGGAAACTCCAACGAGGCACTAGATGGCTGCCGGAGTGCCGATTTTATTACTGAATGCACTGTTGCCTCTCTGTGTCCCACAATTCTCTGGAGCATTCCTCCAGGAGCAAAAAGTGTCAGCGGTCCACATGGTGGCCACTAGCACCCTTGTTGTGCTAGACGCGATTGGGTCGAAAAATTAATGATTAGATAAGGCCAACTTTCATCTCGTGTACAAGCGGGAGAGCTCCGTTCACTTCCTTTACGGGGGAGGGGATCGTCGTGGCTGCCTCTAATAGTCGATGAGGAGGGAAGGGGAAGAGGAGAGAGCAGAAAAGGGGAGAAAGAGGGAGATATAAAATTTAAAAAAAAAAAAGACATGGGACATTATCATATTAGTATATGGAATCCCTTTGTAGAATCCATTATGTCTTTAAGAACTCCCAATCTATAAACTCATAGATAAATATGTAAAAAGTTTAGTAGATTTTAAATTCATTCTAAAATATTATATTCTTAATTCAAAAAGATCGAGAATATAATTTTTCTTTTTTAAAACGTCGTTTTTTCTTCTCTCTCTTCAAATAAGCTAGTTTAAGTAAAGAGATGATGGTGTTGAGAGTGCGTATTATGTCTAAGAGTATTGATATTAAATCCATCAAAAGATTAATCAAATACAAATTTAATAATTTTATCTAAAATAATTCTACATTGAACCTATCAAATTTCATTATCTCAAACTTTGAATTACAGTAATTTAAGTTCATCATTTATCTTTGAAAGATTAATATTCACACTTTAAACTAATTATTTAATATATTTTATTCTTTCTATTTTCTTTTACTCCTTTTTGTATCTCCACTTTATTAAAAAAATTATTATATTATTATTTTAACGAATCAAATTATATATTTAAGGTAGAATTATAGATATCAATGTGTTGATTTTTTATTAAATTTTTTTTTTTTATCAAATTTAAAAAAAGAAATTTGATGAATCGAATGTAAATATTCTAAATAGTAAAGTTTTTTTTTTTCTTTTTTATATGAATTAGAAATTTTAAGTTGGTGAGGTATCTATGAACAGAAAACGACCAATCGCCAACTCTATACTAACCTCCTCTTTAGTTTCACTTCACGGCTCTCAGAAAAACCTCAGGTTTTGAGCTCTTGATCTGCTGGATTTGTTGTCACTTTGTGGAAATCATTCCTGGGTTCTCAGATTCATTGGAAGTGTCAACTGGTTTTCATTTTCCGAATCAAACTCTTGCTGTAGAGCTCAAACAAAATCAAGGTATAGTTATTGTGACCATTGGAGCTGCAATCTAGTTTCCGCTTAATGTTTCCTTGATTTCAGCTTGTGAAGTCCAAAAACAGAGGTTTTGATTTCTAACATGGGTGACTTTCAGTTTGGATAGCAATGATTTTTCTGAGAAAATGGGTATTCCGAGCATAAAAAAAGTATCTTTCTTGATATATCTGCTAAACTTGTGTTAAGACATAGTGAGATTTCTGTGAGATTTTCGTCTGATCATCGAGAAATAGGTTGCAAAATACAAAGGCATTGTCTTTTTTTGAGATTTACCAGAAAGTTTAAGGAACTTTTGTGTATGATCATGGAGAGGCAGAGTAGCTTTAAGGGTGCTACGATGGAGAAACAACAGAGTTTTCGCGAAGTAGATGAAAAGAAGGCTCATCCTCGCGGGGCAATGGAAAAACAGCTGAGTTTTCGAGGGGTTATGGAAAAGCAGAAGAGTTTTCGAGGATTGATGGAGAAACAGAAAAGCTTTCGGATAGTGATGGAGAAGCAGTTGAGTTTCATGGGTGGTGAGAGGAAGAAGGGCAAGGACTCGCCGGGAAAAAGGGGCGACTTGCCCTTCCATTTGGCGGCTAGGGCAGGGAATTTAAGTAGAGTGAGAGAGATCCTTCAGACTTGTGATGGTAATGAGGCAAAGGAATTGTTGGCGAAGCAGAACCAAGAGGGGGAAACTGCCCTTTATGTTGCGGCAGAGAATGGGCATGCTTTGGTAGCTGGCGAGATGTTGAAATATTTGGACCTGCAAACTGCATCTATTGGTGCAAGGAACGGCTATGATCCATTCCATGTTGCCACGAAGCAAGGCCATCTTGGTAATCCAATTGTCTGTATTTTATGTATAATTTTCTAGGTAATCTTGCGATTACAACTCTGTTGAGTTAGATAAAAGTATGGCCGTTGCATAATAACTTAACCGTTTAAAGAAAATAGGTTACAATCATGCACAAGTGACATTCTACATTCATGTTCAATAAGTTGGCTTCCTTTTTCACGCTAATTTCTTGGAAAGGTCAGCACTTCTTATTTTAGTAGAACAATGTCATTCAAATTCTTCACAGCCCGATTCAAAAGCATGAGAACTTCCATTTCGACCAACGCGAAGAGTCTTTGAAGATTTTCCCTCTACATTCCTCAGTTTTCTTTATTTTCATAATGGCATTTAGATGCCCCTTAAGAAGTAGTGACTTTTATTTCTCTAGAACTTCGATTGACTGCAATTGTTTTTTGCCGGGTGAGGAATGTAACCACGATGGTCCTATAATGTGTGTCTATATATAGCTTGGTGAAAGGCTTCTGTTCTCTCTGTGTGTGTGTGTGTGTTTTAAAATTGTACTCACATCGCTGTTTTCTGAGTTCATTGCATATGGTGTCAGAAATTTACTTGTTTTCCGTTTTCCCTCTGTGTAGAAGATTTCATGGAATGCAAGAAATTGTAATTCTATGGGGTGGGTAAGCACGTGCAAGTTTGCGTGTGTGCATGTCCTTACCGTCTTTCCTTATTTATTGCTTCAGCTGCCAATAAGACCGCATAGTGTTTAGCAATTAACTAGATAAATAGATGTGTTGATTTAGAGAAATACTTGTTATGTTATTACTTCTTTTAAGATTTTCTTCTCTCTTTATTCTGACCAAGAGAAAAAAATAAATCTTTCAGAGGTGTTGAAGGAACTTTTGCATGTGTTCCCCAACTTAGCCATGACTACAGATCTCTCCAATTCAACTGCCTTGCACACAGCTGCTATTCAGGGGCACATTGATGTAGTCAACCTTCTTTTGGAAACAGACTCCAACCTTGTTAAGATTGCCAGGAACAACGGCAAGACTGTTCTTCATTCGGCAGCAAGGATGGGGCGCTTGGAGGTTGTGAAGTCCCTGCTAAACAAAGACCCAAGCACTGGTTTTAGGACTGATAAAAAAGGCCAAACTGCATTGCACATGGCTGTTAAAGGGCAAAACGAAGAGATTGTGCTGGAATTGATCAAACCTAATTCATCAGTTTTGAGTCTGGAGGATAATAAGGGAAACACAGCATTGCATATTGCCACAAGCAAAGGCCGTATTCAGGTGATTCCTATTTCTTTTGAGTTTTTGTTTCTGTCATTTCTCTTTGATATTCATGTAAATTTATACAGTATCACTTATCAAAGAAAAACTTCATATAACCTGGTTAACATTTCCACTAATGCAAAACTAATTTTTGTGTTACCCGTCAAGGGATGAATTCTTATGTATGTGATATCTGAACTCAAATGGAGGTCATTCATCCATGTGATATCTGAACTCATATGGAGGTCAAAGCGTAGTTTCTGACCATCAAGATGGAACCTTCTTTTCTTTTCCTTTCCCCTTTCCTTCTCTTATTTTCTAAAAGTTCTTTTAGCAAGACGACATTATTCTAAGGTTTAGATTCAGTCTTCATTGAATATCTATGTTCATAGTCTTCCCTTATTATTTTTACTTTTAGCAAGTAAGATTTAGCTTTCTATATAACTCCCATTGCTTGGGGAAATGGTCCAATCCATGAGCAGAATCGATGGCAGAATTCTGTAAAACTCTAGACCATTCTTTTTTGGGGTTCTTTGGCATTGGAGTACCAAATCTATGCCCCCAATTTATACGAGGAGTCTTGCAGGCCAATTGATAGTGATAAATGAATTGTTTAGTATGACAATATCAGTATTTCAGGTATTGGGAATTTTTTTTTGTCCATCTAGAAAGCTCAGTTTCAATTCATTGGAGTGGTTTTGGAGATTTCATATCAATGTCCTTTTTTTATAGCATGTTTTTTATCAGCAGATTATGTCACTTAATTGGTTGAGGATAGGAGAATCTTGAGTAAAAGTGTCATAGGATGATACATAGGGGATCCCTTGTTACCAGCTTTTTAAACAAACAAAGCCAAGCTATGTCAGACCAGATAATGAATATCTTAGACTTTTTTCTGTCTTGAACTTTTGGTTGTACTAAAAAACTATGTTCAGTGTTTTACTGGGCTGGACAATGCCTGGGGTAGAAGAGAGAAATCAGGGAAAAGGGATGAGGGTAAAACGATGAGTTACATTAAGGATGGGCTGGACTTTTGGGATTTTATTTTTAAGGGCTTGGTCCTTGGGTTATAGTGGGCCTGGGTGTTACTTTTACCGTATTGAAGTTGGGCTTCGTGTTATTGCAGAATGTACGTTGCTTGTTATCAGTTGAGGGTATAGACATCAATGTAATGAACAAGACTGGAGAGACCCCGCTTGACATTGCAGAAAAATATGGAACTCCGGAGCTCGTCTCCGTTTTAAGGGAAGCAGGGGCCACCAATTCCAAAGACCAAGGAAAAACACCAAGTGCAGCAAAGCAACTTAAGCAGACAGTCAGTGACATAAAACACGATGTCCGAACACAACTTCATCAGACACATCAAACTGGTGTCAGGGTCCAAAAAATTGCAAGGAGGCTAGAAAAGCTTCACATCAGTGGCCTCAACAATGCCATAAACTCTGCAACTGTAGTAGCTGTTCTCATAGCTACCGTTGCTTTTGCAGCCATCTTTACTGTACCTGGCCAGTACGTTGAGGAGAAAACAAAGGGGGCTTCGCTTGGACAGGCCCATATAGCAAAAAAAGCGGCTTTCCTGCTCTTCTTTGTGTTTGATAGCCTGGCATTATTTATTTCCCTGGCTGTTGTTGTAGTTCAAACATCTGTGGTTGTGATAGAACAGAAGGCAAAGAGGCAACTTGTGTTTGTGATCAACAAGCTAATGTGGCTCGCTTGTCTCTTCATTTCAGCTGCCTTCATTTCTCTGACATACGTGGTGGTGGGCTTGCATGGCCAATGGCTTGCTGTGTGCGCTACAGTAATAGGTTGCACAATCATGCTTACTACCATTGGCTCCATGTGCTATTGTGTCATTTTACATAGAATTGAGGAGAAGAAATTGAGGAACATAAGGAAAGCTGAGAGCCGATCTCATTCTTTGTCTATTTCTAGGGCCTCGGAGCCTGAAATTTTGAACAGTGAATATAAGAGGATGTATGCACTCTGATGTCAACTGCGGAGAAATACAGAAGTTGGACGGATAGGGCGGGCTGTCATTCCTCAATCTATAGCTTAACATAATCATCTACTCCTCCTGATCAAGTAAACAATATATGAAGATATGAAACAAGCACCTGTCATCAGCAAACTAGAGCCCAAAGGAGAAGGTATCGAGGTTGTTCAACTCGTCATCTCGTGCCGGCTTTGCACCTTCACATGAACACTTCACATTTCCCTCATATGTCGGATCCCGTAAGTATTGACATGCCGTGATGTAGATAAGCAATCAAACTATATCCTAAAGTTGATAAAGAGTTTGTTAGAAGCTCACTAGCAGGCTAAGGTGTGAACAATTAATGCCTACCCAACTATCTGTTTCTGAGTTTATACATAATCCATTTATCTGCAAATAATGTTGTGGCTTATGTGTTTTGATTGGAACATTATGTATCATTAGGTTCAGTTAGTGTGCTATGCGACCTTGGCATGGGGCCTTAGAAATGATTAGTTTCGACTCTGTGTGAAAGCCACTTCAAGTAAGAACGAAAACCATCTGCAGGATAGGGCTCAAATATTTAATGGGTTTGAGTTATAAAAGAAATGCATTAATCTCTGTTTCAGGGATCTTGGCTCTTGCTGCTATTTGTTGTCTTCAAGCTAGTGTCAAGTTTTCAACATGAGTACAGAGAAATTCTATGAAACAATGCAATTTATGCTCCTTAGCTTGAAACTTGCAAATTAGTGAAACATGAGTACAGAGAAATCGCAACTTTGACAAACACATCTTCAACCTAAATAAATAAAGTAAAATAAAATAGAATAAAAAATTAAGAACCAACACATTTATACAATTATATATTATTATTTTTTTATAAATAATTTAATTTATTTCACACATGGCTCCAATTTGCAACATCTATAAGGTAAGTATCACATCCAGTGGTAGCTACTAATTTGTATTCGGAACGTGACTCTGCAACTAAGAAATTGATAAGGAACGAATACTCAAATTCATGCATATCCAGATTTGGCTTTACACATCGAAAACGTACAACAAATACACAGAGAGAGGGAGAGAGGGAGAGAGAGAGAGAATCTGACTTCCATTCACGTACGAAAGTATCGGGTTCATTAATCTAGTACACTAGCGAAAACTAATCACGATAGCCCCTTCTACTTTCGATAACTTTTCTGCAAAAAGCATTGACATCCATCCATGGAGGCTTGGTGAACCTATCAGTACTAGTAAGAAATGAAGAGCTCTGGATTGCTGCTTATACATCTTCCTTTCTTCAGTTGAATGAATAATTTGTATAAAACTACAATGCGCTTTGGCTAAAAAGCTTTGAGTTAAGTAAATTGAATATAATAGGTGGTGATGGTATACGAATTAAACCTGTTCTAAAATGATTGTACTGGCAAGCAGGCTCGCTCCACACAAGTATTTACATTTCCAGTCCAAGCACTTCTCCATGGAGGTGCACCTAAAACTGCCGTAAGCTATTTGTCTTTGTTTCTAACTTCACAGGTTTTTCATCAATCGCAGGAGAGGAAATGCTTAGTTCCCGGAATTCAGACGGTTGAAATGGACCCTCTTGGCTCTTTCTAGAAATGTTTGATTTTGAGTCAATGCGGACTGGCTTGCCTGGGTAGCAGTGGCGGACATGGATTTGGTGACCGTATGTGTGGGTTGAGCAACTGCCACAAACATTTACTACCAAGATCACTTCATTCTCTCGGTTGTCTTCTGACCACCAGTTTGGTGGGACACCTTCAGCGATCTCTTCTGGGGTAAGAAAGTCTTTCTGATTCACCGAGACTTCCGCGGATTCTTTAGGTTCTATTACGCCAGCTGCTGGGATTACCTAATTCAAACTCACCATGAGAACAAACATTAATTCAGAGTCATGGAAAAAACCATCTTTGATAAACATCAATGGTGTTCTATAATGAAGCCATATTTCCTCAGAGGGCATGCAAAAGGATATAAAAGATCTATAGGAATCCATCAGTGGCTTTTAAGATACTACTACACTCAAGGCACAAGATGAAAACCGTTACGCTATCCCTACCATTCTTGTAATTTGTACAAGAACCATGCCATTATTGAGTACATGCATTCAGACAAATATGCTAAGGACACCATATGGGTGGGGAAGAAGATAAAAATCAATCTTTGGGATGACATGGCAATAGGTTCGTTGGATTCAAAATCTGGGGCTCACAGCAACCCTGAAAAAAACTATCTTCCGTAATGCAATCAAATCTCTATCCAATCAAAAGGCAGAACACAATACCTCAAGCCATCGCGGAAAGCCATATCCACCCCTTGAGTGACAAACAGGGGTTTGTGCATCCTCCTTGAAAGTCGGCTGACCTTTACAAATGATTTTATATGTAACCTTATCCTTGACACACATGTTGGTGATTCGTAGAATGGATGAGTCATGTTGTTGAAGGACTATGTTGTTGGTGCTCACAACGGTTTCTGGAATAAAACTTAATTCTTCACAAATAAACCTGATATTCTCATTATTTCTGAAAACTTTCCCAAACTCCTCTCTCTTTACAGATTTATCAGCATGAGCAATTCTCACATTGAATTTACACCGGACAGGTTTGTGATCGCTGTCAGTCACATCCATGCATGCTTCATACCTGTAAAAAAGGGAGAACAAATTTCACAACAGATTGACGACAAAGATAAAAGCAAAATATCCCAACCAGAGACCATACTGTAAAATTGATGAGACCACAGGGCACTCTAAACTGCAATCAGACACTGGTGCTGACCGGTTGTCACGGTATATTATTCTGTCACACCAAGCAGGAATTCGTTTCTTCTCACCAGAATCATATCCTGGAAAGAACAGATCATACCAGTTAAAAGTCAACACTTCATTAAAATCCATGGACATGATAAGCCATTTAAAGACAATGTCATCTAGTGGGGTGGTGCCTCTCAAAGAGATCTATTGGCAGAGTATCAATCAATTACCAATTTAGTTGACACTCTGAAATAGAATCCTGGGGTCGTATCTAATACTAGAACCAAGTAGTTCACATGGTTGATTCAGAAAGTCATTCAATTGTTTCTACTTTGTACCTGCTAAACCTGCTATGTGCTTTTCAAACTTGTATGTTGGTGGGAATCTGATGAGTGCCTCTCGCATTCCCTGGAAAACTTTCCCAGCTTTCATCTCTTCCCTCAGCTGATCCTTTTCTCTGAGCCAATCAAAGCATCTTTGCGAAACAAAGTCCCTTGCCTCATCATAAGATATACCAAAAAGGCGGTAATTAAAGTCACCAAGAAAGACAACCATATCTGCTTGAGATAAGTCAGGTCTTGGTTCATCAGAGTTGCCACCCCCAGCCTAAGAAAGCAGCAATGCCTCGTAACTGTTAGCCAATGAAGGTGGCGACAAAAGTGATAAAAAAGCTTTCACTGACAATGAAATGAAATACATTTGTGCTCCGAGGTATGTGAGCAGTTGTTGAGACACCTGCTGCACCGAAGAGGACCAACAATAAGCCAGAAGAACAAAGCTACCAAGGTAAACATATGGAGAACACGAGCAATACGAAAAAAAAGTATGGAAGTATACCAGCAGCATTATTAAGTAGATTAGATGACCGGCTGAAGACCATATTTCGAAATATGTGGTCAAAATCAGCATTGCGACGATTGACAGCTTCCAGATGCGCAGCCAAGTGACAGTTCACAAAGCACATGATCCGATCATGCACTCTAATTCTCAAACCTACACCTCCCTGTTTGGGCAATTATAAACAGGTAAATGTTTTAAATTGAGAAACAAAGCACATCCCGTGCACTTTTGCAAAGTCTTGTATTGATATTAATAATACTTTACTAGTGAAAGAACTAAATAGATTGAGAAGCAAAGGCATGCAGAAAAGAGTACTATTAAGTGAGAGAGAGTTTTGAATCTAAGTACTGGTAATGCTGAACAGTTGAGTCCAATTTCAGAAGTCTTATTTTTTGATCTTTCAGAGAACAAGGTTGTTTAACACCAGTTACTTTCATACAAGTGTGGTCATTCGCAGGAGAAAATAGCTTAGATTGAAATTCAGATGACAGGATGATTATTGAAAACATTCAAAACAATGCAAGCCATCAAATAAGCACTGGTGTATATAAACCTTATTGCCAATTGCACGACCAAAGCCACATGGAACTGCTGCAACATCAATGTCCCCAACATATGGTCTATGATTCTTTTTCACCCTAATTGAAAAGCATTGAGTCATTAAATAAGAAAGGAATCATTATGGAGTAAAGAACCCCAATGGCAGCCAGAGGGCTGGTTAGATGCCTCTTCGAAGAAAAAAGAAGTTGAAATAAAAATCTAATCTCATGACAGCCTAAATCTCCAAAAATTTTCCATGACAATTACTTACCAGAGAGAGATAAGCAAGCCTGCTAGCTGCCTAGAACCCATACGCTCAAAAGTTGTTGCTTCATCTAAGGCCTTTCCAATCGTGTCCAACCACCATTGCCCAACAGAACTCCCTTCAAGTCCTACCTACATTTGAAAAAGCAGCAGTAAACAAATAACAAATGCCTCTGATACACACACAAGCTTGGAAGATGGAGATTAAAAAACTGATAAGATTGAAGTAATCACAATCAAGTGGTCGGCAGCATCAATGAAATCAACAGGATCTTACGGTTTCTTTGGCTGCAGACATTGCAAGAAAACCAGCACCCATCTCTACTTCTTGCAACCCTATAACTACAATGCCAACATCTGATACAGCAGAACCCAACCATGAAACAAGTGAATCATGAGAGGCTCTTCCTTGACCAACATTCCAAGTGCCAACTAAGATTCGAACATTATCTCGTCTTGTATATGTCAGTTCTTTTGCTGCCAATTGTGATCGTATTATATTGTCAATAGGCCCAGGAGATGTGATGTTCCATCCACGTATGCCACCATGAGTAGCTAGGCTGAAAACATAATCAGTTCCAGCTGCCAATTTTATCACAGGACTGTTATAAGCCACCCATCCTGAAATCAGATTTCCCTCAAGATCCAATACTTGGACAACGCCAGTCACATAGCCTACATAAATTCGTGTCCCAGAAGTGCAAAAGCATTGAACAGAACAAGGATGGTAGTTAAATTCTTGCAGTCGATTTCCATTCCCATCCCACTGCACAAGTAAACCACTTGCACACCCACTCCAAATCATCCCATCAGCAGCTAGCACTAATGCTTCCGTTTTCTTACTATCTTCTACAAATGCTCCTGCCCCTTTAGTTGCAACTCGACGCACAGCATCTGCAGCTCCCATTATGGCATTACGAGACCGTTGCAAAAAGCTGGTACCCTGGGATTTCTCCTTTTTTGACGGGGACACAAATTTTATCTTCGCCTCATCTTCGACTGCTTGATCTTGTTGCACTGATGACATGTCAACTCTATTCTCTATCTGACCATCTACATTAAATACCTTTAGAAGCTCCTTTGTACGCGCATCCCTGTGGGAACACCAACTCTTGATATACTTATGATGTAGTTTGGGATATTATAAGGATTTCTTGGCATTTTAAAATGATATATTTCCTCCCCTGAAAATTCACAACTTTGAATGAAAAATGTTTGGGACTCTTTTTTGCTGCACAATCACCTCACCAAAAATTCAAGTTTTCATGGGATTTAAAGAAGCACACTGCAACTATGTGCATAGGCTTCTACCAATTAAAGAAAAAAACAAAAAGAACTTTGTGCATAGGCTTCTAAACTTCCAAATTATTTTTATATGAAGCATCTAATATATAGGCTACCATGAAAGAGAAACATACCACAGTGAGAAGGACATGAGAGTAGCACACCAAACTTTAGCCCTAACATGATCGGATAACAAACACTTTACATCTTGAGAAGATAAACTGCAGGCACCATTAACAGTGACTTGGCTCCTTAAGTCAATAAATGACCTCTCTGCCAGTAAAGCAGCCATGTGCTTTTCCTCTGGTTTTAGAGAGAGAGGTTTTTCGATGGATTCCCATGGCCAGATCTTAATAACACCACCTTCAGAACCTGACCAAAGATCACCTGGACCAAAGAAACATGAATAATTAAACATGGAAGGGATGAACCTGGAACTCCATCATCTACAAAAAGCATTTGGACCACAGACACCTTGTAGTTTAGCATTCTTTAATAAATATACCACAAGCATAATTATCATCTCTATTAGCGCTGGAACATCAGCATGACAATGTCATAGAGAGATCAGTTTTCATGATCGCTCATGTAAGAAAATGTATCAAACAGTCAAACTACCAGCATGCAATCAAATATTCACTTATCAAGTGAAAAAAATACAATTAGGTGAACCAAAATTCAAATAGCATAGTTTTTTTGTAGGTATCGTAACAGAAGGCAACAATAACGATAAATTTAAGATTTGAGCCATGTTTGAACACTTGGGAGTATCTCCCAAATAGCATAGTAAGAAACAATCTGCAGGGGATAACCTCCTATACTAATACAATGCTCCATACTACCATTAGGAAAACAGAGAACCCTTTACCCAAATCAACATGATAATGTTCATCAATTCATACCAGGATTGAAAACAATTCATCAACTAAACATATGCCGAAGGGCTCACCGTGAGATGTCAAAACCATAGAAAGAACAGGACCACGATGCGCCTGCCACGAAAGACCTTCTTTGAATGGGGTATCCTCCAAAGGCTGATCCATCTTCCAGGACCTAATCTTCCCATCCTTATGCCCACTCCAAACCAACCTATTCCCACTATCAACCATCAAACACAGGGTGGGGGACGTGTTCACAGACTCATGAAACGGTGCCGCATCCTCATCACCCCTCTTCACTCTCCCACCAAACCCACCAAGCCCGCACCCGGGATCATAAACATTATTGAAATCCCACACTCTCACTCCACTCTCTTGGCCTGCCCACAATTGGGTTTCCGTGCATGCGATGTTTCTCAAGAACTTTCCCACCTGGGTCTCCCTTAATGGATGTGGCCTCAGCTCGAGGCAAGTCGGACGACCAGGATGGACCGGCGCACGAATCGGAACCTTGAATATTCCGCTTGCTCCTCCGCTACCGATGAACTCCGGCAACGGTTGGCATTGCCTGGAGTCATCAAAACCAGCCTCCACGCAGAGGCTCAGGTCGATCCTCTCACCATTAGGAGAAGTGGTGGATGAGGAGGAGTAAGGAAAGAACTCCTCTTCGGAAGAGTCATAGCAGGGGTTGTGGTGATGGTGGTTTATGTTTTTGGGGACTTGAACTTCGTCTAGGCTGTGCTTGCGGACATGAGAGTGACTTTTGTGGGAAGAGGTGGCGCGGAGTTGTTGGCTGTAAGACTGGTTCTTTCGTGGAGGCGGGGCAGTCGAGCTTAGCCCAGCCAAGGCCTGCCTCTCGTCTTCTTCGATAATTCTGTTATTATCTTCATCCATGTTTGCTCAATCTTAAAACAAAAGCATCAGAAGAAGATTTAGAAATCAGCATAACCCAGAAAGAAGGAAAGAAAATGAGGGGGGAGGGAGGGATAGAGAGAGAGAGAGAGAGAGAGAGAGAGAGAGAGAAAGTCTAAAGAGAGATCCGAGAGAGAGGGAGGAAAGGGAAGCAGGTGGCAGAGGAAAGCGGGAAGTAAGGCGGGGCATTCTGGTAGCTAATGGACAGGAACGTTTCTTTCGGTTGGCTGTTCCTCTCTCTGACTTTTGTTATAGGAAAATGAGAGTATGCACTATGCAATGTTTCAACAATAATGTCAGCATTACTATTATTTTACTATTTATTTATAATATTTTTATTTAATATTTAATATTACTTAATAATTAAAAAAATAAATATTAATAAAGTTATATATTTTTTTATTTTTTTTAATGTTAAAAAATACTTGAAAGAAAATAATAAAAAAAATAAAAACATTCACAAATACACTAATAAATTGTAAAATAATAATAAAATGCTAGTACTTCTATCACTACTCATATTTCAAATCACCTGCGTGTTTTCAAAAATAAATAAATAAATAAATATCCCTTCAAATAAATAAATAAATAAATGATTTTAGACATTTTAGTCGAGACTAATTGCAAATTCACTTTCTAGACGTTTAATTTTGTAAAAGAAAAATAAATCTACCTACATTTTCAATTCTTTTGTAAAAAGAAAGAAAACAAACTCTTATTTTGTAAGTGTAAATGATGTGTCATTACATTTATCTTGTTACCTCTTCTAATGCTCTTCTTATATGATTAAGTGAATGATGGACAAGTGGCAAAATCTAAATCACTGATGTTTAATAAAAATCTGCTGTGATCACATGTGGAGTCTGAGACTTGTTAAGCTGCTTCTGCTAAAATATCTGAAGATGAGCTACTTAATTAATGACACGTGTTGGCATTTGTTTATTTGTATAAATACATGCTTAAGCCGATATGTGTAACCCTAATTCATTTTTATTGGTTTGGTATGTGTATTTTGAGAGTCTTCGAGAGAGAACAGAGACGGAGAAAGTTAGGATTTGATCTAGGATTTCATTATGAGAAAAAAATTTATGCGATTTTTTTGCTTGTGAGAGAGGGTTGTGTAATCTAGTGTACTGAGGCTTCTCTGTGAAGGACAAAGATCATCAATAAAAGCTCTGAGGTCATTTCTACCGTGTATGTAGACCATTAGGGTTGAACTACATAAATTGATTGTATTCTTTCTTTACTTTTCGTGATTTCTTATTTCATTGATTACTGCTCTATATTTTCTTGTTAATTTCTTATTCTATTTGCGATCTAGATTATTGGTTTAAATTTGTGTATCTGAAAGGGTTTTCTTAATATTAAATTGTATTTTGAGTTCTGTTTTTTAAAGAGAAACTTGAGTTTGTTTTTTAACAAGTGGTATCTAGAACCTAGGTTCATGGGGACCATGAAGTTTGATATGGAGAAGTTTACTAGGAAAAATGATTTCGACTTATGGAGGATCAAGATGAGGGCAATCCTAGTCCAACATGGATTACAGGATGCCTTCATTGGTGAGAATAAAACATTCTCTAGAAAGTCTATAGTGCCTTAATCCTCTCTCTTAGGGATAAAGTCCTGAGAGAGATGGCTAGTAAAGTTACCGTTGCTGGATACTAAACAAGGAACTTCAGAATAAAGTGGATACCAAACAGGATCAAGGGGAAGGCTTGTCTGTTAGGGGTAGAACATAAAAGAGAGAAAAGAAGGGCAAAGATGAAACAAAAAAATCTAGGTCTAAGTCAAAGGGAAAGCACTTCAAATGTTTTCACTGATGTAAGGAGGGGTATTTTAAAAAAGATTGTTCTGATAGAAAAACAAGTCAAGGGAATAAGCTTAAAGAGGTAAGGGATGTCTCTGTTGTATTAGAGAGATATGAGAGTGCTGAGGTACTCACTGTGAATGAAGTTGATTCAAAATTAGAATGGATAATAGATTTTGGTTGCTCCTTTCATATGTGTCAAATTAGAGACTGGTTTGAGACATCATCTGATTTAAATGGGGGACATGTACTCTTAGAAAATAATAAGTCCTGCAAGATCATGGGTATAAGGTCAGTTAGACTTAAACTGCATAATGGTATTGACTGAATCTTAAGGGAGGTTAGGTTTATACCTAAGTTAAAGAGAAATTTAATTTCTCTTAGTATGCTTTATTTATCAGGTTATACCTTCAAATTTGAGGCTGAGATTCTTAGAATTACCAAAGATTCTGTAGTTATTATGAAATGGGTTATTAAAAATGGGTTGTACACACTGCTTGGAAAAACTATAGTTGGGGAAGCATCCCCTATACAGAACACTATAAAGAACAAATCTGTATTATGGTATAGAAGGCTTGGACATGTACGTCAAAGAGACCTTTTAGAATTACAAAAGCAAGGGCTACTGAATGAATAGAACCTAGGGAACTTATCTTTCTGTGAGGATTGTATTTATGGAAATGCAAAGAGGGTTAGTTTTAAGTCAGCAACCCATAACACTAAACAAATTTTAGATTATGTCCATTCTGACTTCTAGAGACCTATAAAAGTAAATTCACATAGTGGAGGAAGTTATTTCCTTTCCTTAGTGGATGATTACTCCAAAAAGGTTTGGATATACATCCTGAAATACAAGAGTGACACATTTGAAAAATTCAATGAGTGGAAATCTATAGTGGAAAATCAAGTAAGAAGAAAACTCAAGACTTTAAGGACTGACAATGGTTTAGAATTACCGTCAAATGAGTTTAACCTATTCTGTCACAAAGAATGAATTCTTAGGTATAAGACAGTGAGGAAAACCCTTCAATAGAATGGTTTAGCGAAAAGAATGAATAGGACCATCTTAAAAGGATAAGGTGTATGCTGCTAATTCAGGTCTGCCCAAAACCTTTTGGGCTTAGGCTATCACTATTGTTGTTCACCTTATAAATAGGTGTCTCTCCTCTATTATAGAGTTTAAAACTCTACAAGAGTTATGGTCTAGAAAACCTCTCAGCTATGACTACTTCTTATCTATGCATATTCAAAAACTGATAAGTTGGAATCTAGGACAATTAAGTGCATCTTTATAGGTTATCCTAAAGGGGTAAGGGGTACATACTTTAGGTAGATGGTCCTGGAAGAAATAAGTGTATTATGAGCATATATGTGACCTTTTATGAGTCACACATGCCTTGAGTACATGAATAAAAATTTAATTTAAGAAGTTGACAAGTCTTTAGAGGGATCAGAGGTTAAGGTGGAGCAGGATAACACCTAACCTGAACCTGTAATTGGGGATGTTAGTAACCCTGAGGAAGAAGTATCAGGGGACATAGAACAAGGTGGGGTTTGCTCTTATAACCTAGTTAGAGACAAACAAAAAAGAGTTATAAAACCACCTGTGAGGTATAGGCAAGCTAAACTTACAACTTTTGCCTTAATTTTGGCTGATGAGGTTGTCTACCAAGAACCTAGGTCTTATAAAGAGGCCATGTCTAGTAAGGACTCTCCTAAATGGATATTAGCCATGCATGAGAAGATTGAATCCCTTAATAAGAACAGAACATGGGATCTATTGACTAAACCTCAATGAGTCAAGTTAGTTGAATTCAAGTGGATTTATAAGAGGAAAGATGACATACCAGGAATAGAATGGACCAAGTATAAGGCTAAACTAGTAGTCAAAGGCTTTACACAAAGAGAGGAGATTGACTTTAATGAGATTTTCTCCTTTGTGGTTAAACCAGCTCAATAAAGTTACTATTAGCTTATACAGCTTTTGAAAATTTGTATTTAAAACAACTAGATGTTAAAACAGATTTTCTACATGGAGAACTTGAAAAAGAAATTTATATGCAGTCTCCAGAAGATTTTACCAATGAGATTAATAATAATCAAGTGTATTTTCTTAAAAAATCTTTATATGATTTTAAATAATTACCTACGCAGTGGTATAAGAGGTTTGACACACACATGATTAGTAATAATTTTAAAAGGATTTGCTATGATAATTATGTCTATTATAAGGAAGAAAAATGTATATTTGTTTATCTTTTGCTGTATGTAGATGACATGCTGGTAGCTTGTAAATGCACTGTTTTAATTGAACAAATTAAATACATATTGAAATCTGAGTTTGAAATCAAAGAACTGGGCCCTGCTAAGAAAATATTAGGAATGAAAATTGTGAAGGACAGAGATGCAAGGGTATTGTATCTGTCATAGTCAAATTACATTTATAATATTCTTAAAAGATTTGGTATGGAACAAGTGAAACCTGTTAACACACCCTTAGGTCAACATTTCCAATTGACTGTAGATCAGGCTCCTAAAATTGAGCCAGATATCACTTTCATGCATCAAATCCCCTATGCTAGCATGGTGGGAAGTATAATATATACAATGGTTTGTTCTAAGCCTGACTTGACATATGTTGTGAGTATAATTAGTAAGTTTACGGGGAATCTTAGTAAACCCTATTGGCAGGCTATTAAATAGATACTAAGGTATCTAGCTGGTAATACTCACTTAAGTCTCAGTTTTGGGAATAATGTTAAAAAAAGGTTGTGAGTTGACTAGTTTTGTAGACTCTAATGTTGTAGATAATGTAGACACTAGGAAGTCCTTAAAAAAAGGTATCTAACTGATTATGTGTTTACTGCCTTTGGAGGGCTGTTAGCTAGAAATCACACTTATAATCTATTGTGGTCTTGTCCACTACAAAAGATGAATATATAGCACTAACTGAAACTATTGCAAATGAGCTAAGTATTTTCAAATGGTAATATTTATGTACACTGATAATCAAAGTATATTTCATTTAGCTAAAAATCAAGTTTACCATGAAAGGTTCAAGCATGTTGATAAGGCTTCATTTTGTTAGAGATATTATAGAATCTAAGGTTGTAATTGTAGAGAATGTCTCAACTAAGGATAACCTTTTAAATATGATGACCAAATCTCTTCTTTAGTCTAAGTTCATACACTGTCTGAACTTAGTTAGTATGAAACCTAGAGTCAGTTCCTATTAGGGGGACAATGCAGAAATAGCCGATGATGAGGAATGATGAAAACTTGGCAATAAATGTTTTGCCAAGGTGAAGAATTGTAAATGATGTGTCAATACATTTATCTTGTTGTCTTTTTTAATGCTTTTCTTATGCGATTAAGTGAATGTTGGACAAGTGGCAAAATCTGGATCATTGATATTTAATGAAGATCTACTATGATGACGTGTGGAATCTGTGACTTGTTAAGCTGCTTCTGCTAAAATATCTAAAGATGAGCCGCTGGATTAATGACACGTATTAGCATCTGTTTATTTGTATACATACATGCTTAAGCCGATATGTGTAACCCTAATTCATTTTCATTGGTTTGGTCTGTATATTTCGAGAGTCTTCGAGAGATAATAGAAATGGAGAAAGCTAGGATTTGATCTAGGGTTTCACTGTGAGAGAAAATCTATGCGATTTTCTTGCTTGTGAGAGAGGGTTGTATAATCTAGTGTACTGAGGCTTTTCTGTAAAGGACAAAGATCATAAATGAAAACTCTAAGGCCATTCTTGCGGTAGACGTAGATCATTAGGATCGAATCATGTAAATCGTTTATATTCTTTCTTTACTTTTCTTTATTTCTTGTTTCGTTGATCATTGATCTATATTTTATTGTTAATTTCTTGTTCTATTTATGATCGAGATTGCTGGTTTAAATGTGTGTATCTGAAAGGATTTTCTTGATATTAAATTGTTTTTTGAATTCTGTTTTTCAAAGAAGAACTTGAGTTTGTTTTCTAACTGTAAGGCTGGGTACCATCCGAGTAAGGCTGGGTACCATCCAAGTAAGGCTGGGTATCATCTGAGTTGAAGTCAATATTTAGAAAATATGATTCTAATCTCAATTTTATCAGATCGGAATCAAATTTGAGCTACAAATTTAACTTATTTTTTAACAAAATATGACATACAACAGATGTTTTTTAAGTTGCTTTCAAGCTTCAAGTTCATTAACAACATTACAAACAAAAAAAAAAAAGTAGATTTTAGATGTGTCTCTTACTCCAATCTATTTCAAATTTCATCTCATTCTCAACCGGCCATTGTCCCCTTGCCCCCCTCTCTCAACCAGTTGGCCCGCAGCTGCATTCTCCCCACCACCCCTCTCAAAAGTTGTAGCTTTTGAAGGGCACAAGTTCTATGCAATGGTTTATCGTGGAGGAATACCATACATTGGTGTTCTTTGCATCCTTCACTAGGATTTCTGTTTTGGTAAAACTTGTAAAGCTTTCAAAAGTTCTTTTGCTTGAGACATCCATACCATCAGTCATCATTCTTGTTTGAGATATCTACATTTATTGTATTGTCTTTGCCATTTTATTCTCCAATTTTTGTTTTACTCTTCTTTTTTTTTTTTTTTTCTTTTTGCAAAAAGAGCTATAACAAGATTTGTCTTATAAGAGATTTATGATTCATCCTTTAAGCGCTGCCCAACTTTCTTCTCAGGTACCTTGCTCTTTATTTCATTTTCTCTGTTTTTTTCTTTCTTTTAAACATGGAAAATTTCATTATCTTTTTGTAATATATCTGATTTTTTTTTTTTAACAAAGAGGCAGGTAGCCACATGTTTAAGAATGACGTATAATTTATTAGACCATATTTGCCACATTAGAGGAATATGCGGTGTGCAATTAATGACCGGGCTCTGTCCAGATTTCTTCATTTCGTAAACAATAATCAATTACGCATGTTTCTTTTTATGTAAGCAATGCAATTTTATTGAAGGGTAAATATGTGGCCTGGATGGGTGTAAAATTCGATTTTGCACCCATCCAATAATATAATGTTACCTAATCATTCATTTTATGATACCCTGCACCTCAATCTACCAAAGCAGTGAGAAGGAAACAATCCCCAAATCGAACCTCTCCTCCTTGCTTGAGTCTGATTCACTCCCAAATCCCAAACAACAATCCAAATAGAAAAAAAAAATAATAATAAATAAATAAATTAATTAATTAAAGGACAAGAAATTGACGATGATTGGGGACATCGATCCGGCTGATATAGTGTGTAATTTAAGAAAGCTTTTTTTTCTCCTTCACTTTCCCCATTTTTTCTTACAATGGAAACAAAGTGTTTCCATGAATAATTTAGCTTTTGATTTTTTGGCCAAGTTATTGCAGAGAAACTTTAGCTCTCTTTTTTTTTTTTTTTTTTGATTTTGAGGTAAGATCAGTTCCTCAAGTTAAGATCAGAAGTTCTCTAATGTGATTTGAAGATAAATAAGGAATCTTTGAGTAGTGTAGCTTCCAAATAATTTGTTTTTTCATTTTTATCGTATATCTAGTGCAATTTATGAGCTATCCCTTCGATTTATTCAGCTGGGATTTTTCTGGTGAAATTCCTATGAGTAGATGGCTTGATTTTGCAGGGTTGAGAACTTGAGATGCAAGGTTGATGACGATGGGCTAGTGCAGAGATTCGATGGAGATGGGGGAGGGAGGGAGATCAGAAGCAAAAAGAAGAAGATCCGATACATGTGGGCTCATTTTTTGTTATTCTAAAATGTCTACATGGCGCATTATTATTGGCTAGTGTAAAATCTAATTTTACACCTATCCGAACCCCAGCATCACTCATTGTCCAAAGTTTCTTTAAACACGATGACCATGATTATCACAGAGAGGATAGAGCTGAGGACCTCTTCCACCTCCCAAGCTTCTCTCTTCCCTGTAAAGATTACAAAGCCAAAGAGGTTGGTATTATGATATACAGGAAAAGATAAGAGAAAAAAAAAATCATTATACACGGACAACTATCGCATATTTCGCATTCAAAAGATCTTGAACAATTTGAAGCTAAGATGCCTTGAGTATAACTTTAATAGAAGTGGTTGGCATTGTGATACTTTGAGTGAGGGTAGGCATTATACCGGATTCATATTGTTTGATAATGAGAAATTATTGTTCTTTATAATAGTTTTAATAGAATTTTAATTATATTATTGATCAATCCTTTTAAAGAATAAGCCCATATGTGACTTGGGTCCTCTCTTGGGCATTATAATTTATAGGCATGTCGTACGCTAAATTGAGAAGAAGTTCTGTTAGTTTAGTTCATTAAAGTGAACATTCAAATGAAGATAACAAAAGCAGAGCATGATCATCTTTTTAGGTGCAAACAATTAAGGTAATCACCTCGTTATTGTTACTTATCAAAAAAAAAACAATTAAGGTAATCACATCCGGTCAAACTAATATGTAATGACTGCAACTAGGCACAAACAAATTTGTGATGACAATAAAGTAAAAAATCATGAAGGAAGAGCTTCAGCAAATAAAAGCAATACACCGAAAGGGATCCACATGATAACAAAAACTATTTCAGGGAAATTGTATAAATCTATTAAAAGTGTAGCTTCACTTGCGACTTGCCTTTACTTAAAAAAATATATATATATACAAATATCTGAAGTCACTGTTCTGCAATTGTTAAAATGACATTCTTATTAACCAAATAAGGGATTTTTCATTATAAGTAAAAAGAGATTTATGCATACTGACAGAAAATAGGCAAAGTCGGGTAGAATCCCACTTCTAAAGCCCTAATCGATACGTGGAGTTCAAGAATCTTTTGTTACATCAATAGCATGAATGCTTTTGCAAGCACAAACATAGCGGGTTCTACTTTACTTTGAAGAAATTTTCACATACCTGACGAGGTCTGATAGCCAGTTCATTATCTACAATGGAAATTGCCTTGAAGCCCATCGGATGCAATACCTCTTCATAACTGCAAAGATTTAAATCATTTTAAAAATCTTGTAAAGATAAGACTAATATCTATGCAAACTTACTAGATTTGAGTGCTCACTCATTTCCTACCGCTCCAAGGGCAGGAGGGATGGTGGGAAAAAAAGACAAGAGAGAAGGAAACCTGACAGAGGACTTGGACCAGGAAAGAGAAAAAGGGAGAAGCTAAATAATTACTCTGAAACGGATACTTTGTATGGCGGCCCACCAACCTGATCGCTGATCTGCCACCACAAAAACTTTAGATTTCGACAGGGCCATTAGAGAAGTAGAAAACTATTTAGCAAATATGGTATAAATTTTTGAAGTCTTAATTAATCTGAAACTCAATATTACAAAAGGAAGAATACTAAAATTTTAAGGACACGACTATTCAACACTTGTAAAACGCAGAAGGAAAATCTTTTTGATTAGAGAAAAGAAGGTATGAATCTGGGTTCTTATTAATATTGGATGATTGCATTCTTGTTCCTCACAAAAAAGGTATAAACACAGAGAAAATAAGATAATTACTGGAAACATTAGCGTTATGAGCTCTCCCTCAGGTTTTAAAATATCATGGATTCGCTTTGCCCATGCTAACCTCATGTCTGGTTCAATTGCACAAAAGAACCTGTAAATTTTCAATTAAAATGTGATGATCTAATAATTATTTCTCATTGACAAAAAAAAACCAATTCTCATTCGAACTTACGTGTAATCAATAATGAGATCAAACAATTCAGTTGGACTCCAAGTGAAAAAGTCTGCCTTCAAGAAAGTACAATAACTTGCATTTGGCGACGAGGAAGACAACTGCATCAACATTAAAATAAGAAATCAAAAAAGATTTGAAAACCTGTATTAGACCACCACCTTCAAACTGTGAACCAACTTAGATTCCATGGCTTCACAAGTTAAAATTACCAATATCGCAGCCTTTCATTATCCTCCTAGGTTGTGCCTTCCACTTTACAGTGCTATTCAATGAACTAGGAACCACACGTATCAGGTTCAGCTCTTTTTTCGCTAGGCCAGTGCATGAGGTTTGCAAATGATAAATAGGGATTAGTCTTTCTGAAGCTACCCAAATTTTCTACAACTTTTAACTTCATAAGGAATAATGCTATATGTTAAGAATTAGAACAACTCAGCTATGGTTCTTAATTCAATTCAACTGAGATCACCAGTGAAATTAAACTTCATAAGAAATAATGATATGTTGAATATTAGATCATAAGTATGCTAAGTCCAACATCTCAATTCCATCTCAACACACCAATGTTGGTATCTTCATTCCATTAAAACAAAGAACTTTGGCAATAAACAGGTGACAACATTGACAAGGAGAGGATGGTTGCAAGTGAGCTTTTAAACTACCAAGGGATAAAAGAAGAAATCTGGATTAAACTGCTAGTATAGCTGCTGGTAATACTAATGCCACTACTACTATTGTTAATTATTATTATAGTCGCTGTCACCACCAATAATAATAATAATATGAGCATCATTCAGGTTACGCTGCTTCCCAACTAATTCTGAGGGACATTCCACAAAGTTGAAAAATTAGACAGTGATGGCCAAATTGACATGGGACTCAAATATACCATTGGAATGTCAGTTTTTTTTAGAGAAGCTCATGATTGGGAAATTGGAATGTTTGCTGACTTTTTCGTCTCCTTGTATGCTATGTCATTTGGTAATGTGATGGAGGATAGGATGCTTTGGACTCCTGTTGGGAGTAGTAGGTTCTCGGTGCATTCCTATTACAAGGCTCTCTTGGTATTCCCCAATGATCATTGTTCTCTTTGGAAGGCTATTTGGAAGTGCAAGGTCCCTCCAAAGAGTGTTTTCTTTCTATGGAATCCTTCTCTTGGGAGACTGCTTGCTACTGATAATTTGGAGAAACGTGGTCTCAGCATTATGGATTTGTGTTTCTTGTGTAAGAAAAAGGAGGAATCTGTTTATCATCTTTTGTTATATTGTGAGGTGGCTCAGTTCTTGTGGAATGATATCTTTAACCAGACTTGTGAGGCATGGGTTATGCCTGGAAGAGTTACGGATATTCTTAGGTGCTGGAAAGGTACTAAGGGAAATGCTCACATTGTCGCTTTGTGAAAATGATTCTCCTTTGCATTATGCAGTGTTTGTAGATTGAGAGAATAAGAGGTGCTTTAAAAACCGGGAGCATTCCATGAATGAGCTGAAGAGATTCTTTTATAATACTTTATTTTCTTGGGCTTCGGTCATTAGTTGTATTGAGGACATTTTTTATGATCTGTTTGTATCCCTCACTAGTGCTTAGTGGTACTGAGGCATTTTCTGTATATGCTTCCTGTGTATTTGGGCTATGTCTATTCCTATCAATAAAGTCTTACTTTTACTTATCTAACAAAAAAAAAAATAGCAGCCATCACAGCAACACCCAAAGGAAACAGAAAATGAAATAATCAAGGTTTAACCATACGATGCATCCTTTCTTTCTAAGAGATCTCCAGCCCTATTAATGTCAGGATTTTCTGATTGACTGCTCATACCTCCTCTCCTTTCATAATGGCACGGTTTGATATGTCCAATCCAACTACATAGCGTTCAGGGCATGCAATTGCAACTACGTCATAGCCCTGCCATATGCAGGTGGTTTGTTGTTGGCCACAATGGCAATACAAAAAAGGTTAGTGAAAACTTAAAGATAAATAGTAGCACAGAAACAGTGGAACACACTGATGGGGAAAAAGCAGGCAATTGCCAAAGTTAACGAAATCTTGATATATGTTGCACCTTCTCTTTTTTTGTTATAATGGTCAATTAAGTCATGGGAATAACTCCAATAGTAAAATATAGAAAATAAAGGAAAAAGAAATGGAATATACCATTTGATAAAGCGGCATAGTTTCATCAGAGATTTGTTTAGCTGATTGATTTTTACTTCAAATTCGTACTCAATTACAAATGGGAAACAGTAAAGCTTAAGTTCATCATGCTAATCTTTTTGTTTATGCTTTTATCTGGTGACTCTGGTCATCTTTTCTTTTGAGTTGCTAGCTATCATATCAAATTTCATCTATCACCTTTTAAGATGTGACTAATTATACTTATAAGCAATTATTTTATCCCATACAAATATTACTTTTTTAATTAAAATTTTCATAGAGTAATATTTTGTAAGAATGAAATAGAACTTACACTGCCACATCCAGGTACTAGAGTCCGGCCCTTGGGAAGCGCTCCTGTCTGATGAAGATGTAAAATAACAGGCGTTGGTCGTCCTAGATCCCAAGGGGTCACACCTTGCTCCCAAACATCTTCCCAACCACCTGATGAGCATGAAATTCCAACAGTAATGGTTACTGCAAGACCCTAAACAAAAATAAAATACATCTAGCTCCTTCAAATGCATCTGAAAGCACGAAAAAGAAAAAAACCTAAATAATCACATAAGCATGGGAATGAAGGAGTACCACAACCACACATGTGAGCGAATGCAGAGTACACATAACCACACATGCCAGCAAACGTCCCGGAAGACTTCTTTGAATAATGCTCATATCACACGTAAGTCCGATAAGGAAATCAAGGAAATAAATTAAACTTTGAAGTCCAGTTTTCTACAGGAATTTATTTACTTGGATTCTAATAGTCCATCTAGCATACTTTTTAGGTGCTTCTGTAATAGACAACTTGCCGTCCAGTTGAGGAACTGTTAATGCCTGGTTCCTAAGTAGGTAACTTCCATCTGAGCAACTGATTGATTGGAAAAGAATACGAAGTTTATGTATGAGAGTCAGGGCAATGATGCATGTCCAACTCTTGTTTGAAGGACTAGTTTATCAGGGCAAGCTTGTGCTATCTGTCCAATGTAACTTTTGTGTATCCCGGAATTGGTGATGTATGACCAATAAAGAAATGTAAACTTCCACTCACGACTGTCACCAACAAACCGCCACCCCAATGAAAACAAGACTGATATGAAAGCTTTCCAGTGGATTAGATATTTTACCTACGTCCAATCTATTGTACCGTGGTCTAAATAAATTCTTCAAATTTGACTCAGGTCATCTCAAGATGACTAAAAGTCATTGCTGCCAAAGTATCTCCTGAGCAAATGATGATCCAGAATGAGATTTCAGTAGGAGGATTCCACTTCCAAATTTCCGTATTTTTCATCCACTCGTCAACTACAAGTATAGAAGTCTATCCCAACTATCGCTGCCCCACAGATATAAGTTTACTGAGCCAAGTAATATCATGTCCTACGGCCCATAATAATGGAAACATAAGATACAAGAAACAACCCGATCCGAGAAAGTGAATATTAGAAAGAATGAAACCCGACAGAATAATTCGCATCTTGATGAATGGCAGACCCATTTGCAAAACAATCAGGAAAGAACCAAAAATTGAAAGAATAATTAAATTTATAATGCTACGTACCAGCAGGGTCACTGCGTACAAATTGTTGAAGCTTATCAACACGGGGGTTGATTGATCTTGTGGTAGTCTCCACGCCATTATTCCCGTGGCTTTCGTCTCTCTTCTCCATCCTCACCTGTTTGGACGCGATAATCCCGATGTTTCGGGAAGATATTGCCCGGGTTATTGATTGCAGGCTTCGTACCGGGAAGAGTGGGTGACCCATAAAGACTCTGAGGGGCCTCATAAGGGACTTAACGGCCGAACTAAAAATCGTTTGGATGGCTGGAAAATGTGTGGAACCGTGCGGTGGGTTTCATCTCCTGAATCCATTACAAAGATCGCAATCCTGTACGCTTTGACCGATTGAAATAGTTAGTTCTCTCTATGTGTTTTTATATTTACCGATGATAAATGTTGGATTTATAAGAACATTAATTAATAATGGTCTTATTAAAATATTTCTTTTAAAAAAATTTAAAAAATTTTAGAAGATTATTATTTATAAGTAAAAAAAAAAAGTATAGGTATTCACTTTTTTCTTCTTATTATTAAACAAATATGATCAATTTTTTTTAAAAATATATATAAATTTATATTTTTTAAAATATATATTTGAACAAGATCATTACTAATATTCTAAAGCGGGATGCCCCCGGCCACGGACGGTTTATAAATTACTTTGGTTATAATCATATCTTATAACATAATTATGTACAGAGAAAAGTTCCGGTTCGGACATATTATAAAAACTAGTTTGGCAAACAATCACTCAAAATTTGCCACATACGCATTCCTCTACAATTCTTTCTAGGTTAGGTTACGTTTGACAATTAAGAATATTTTAGATATTTTAAAAATATTTTATAATTATTTTTTATTTTATTATTATTATTTTTTATCTATTTTTATTACTGATTATTTTTTTATTTAATATTTTATTATTATTTTTTACCTATTTTTATTACTATTTACAATTCTTTTCAACCAACCCCCAAACCTAAACATGCATGCATCATAATTTCTCTACTTTTCAGTTGGGCCTAATCTAAATCCAAACTCAAACACATATCAACACCCCACCCGCGAACGTGTCCCTGTCAAAGACACAAACTTGATCCAAACGGAAGGTGAAATATGTGAATCTTTATTAGCCCAACATTTTACCTGATTAGATATTTCTAAAATAAAAATAATTGAGAGTAATTACATTAAAATACTCACATTTATATGAACAGTAAATATTATTATTTATGTGAGAATAAATATTTGAATGTAGTTTCTCTCTAACAATATTCTTTTCAAAATCCCGTAAAGAGAACGTCTCCTTAAAGCTAAGAGTAGGAAATTCTCCGATACACCATAAATGCCAAACTTGCTGAGTTTGGCCTCCAACAAACAATCCCTCGTTCTCTAACACCACCACAACTGAATCCTTCGCCATAAACAACTTTGTTAAAAGCAACGCTTCTAGTGGACTAGTCGTAAAACAATGTACTCTGTTTAGAAGTCAAATTATTATGGATGTTTTTCACAATTTCCCAACAGTCAACTTGACCCAAATGTAATAAGAGCCCCTAATAGCACAAACATGATTCTTGCCCACGGCTATATGCGAATAAGTAGTGGTTCGATATACTGCAAGTGCGAGATCTATAGCTGAATCGGTTGGGCTCCAACAATAGACTTGTGAAGTATTAGCTAAAATACTGCATAGATAACCTTCACCACGGACAGAACTATCATTGCAGGAATGCTGTTGAAGTAGGAAGAGGTTGAAGATGATGATGATGGTGATGACAAAGAATCATTCTTTCCCCCAACAAATAACGTTATGATTGTTACTGATTGTTGGGTTGTATGTGAAGATTGGTCTGGGAGTTGAAAATTGTGTCAGGAATTTCGCTTGACTATCACTCGACCTTGGCTCAAGTGATACTCGCTTGACATTGACTTGACCCTGATTCAAGCAAGATTCAGATAAAGATTTTATCCGGTATTCACTCGAACGAAATTCGTAGAAATTTTGAAATTAAGGTTTCAGCATCGTTTTTGCTATAAATATGTGTTATTTGACTACTTAAATACGATTTTTACCATATTCTGTAAGAGAACAATTATCTAATAAGTGTATATTATGTGAGATAGTAAAAATATCTTAGAGAGAGTGATCTGAAATTTAGTAATTGTAATATCCTCCATTTAATAAGATTTTTACAATTTTGTGGACGTATGCGATTTATTGAATCACGTAAATCATATATTATGTAATTAATTGTATTTACTTTTATTTTTATTTATTTATGTATGTTTTGCCCCTAATAAAGTACAATATTGGCGTCAATGGCCCAAAAAAAATCATCGTTGCCGAATGAAGCAGATATGGTCAAATTGATCCGAACCCAGATGCAGTAATAGAAGAGGCAGAAACGTTTGACTTGAGTTTGCTGGGTTTGTATGAGTTCGAGTTTGGGTTTGGATTGGATTGTTTGGAAGAAATGAGAAATTCTTGTAATGCAGGTTTGGAGTGAATTTTAGAGGGATGCTTACGTGGCAAGCCGTAAGTGATTTTTGTAAAACTAGTTTTTGTAGTATATCTTAATCGAAACTTCTCTCTTATATTTATTTTAAAAGGATATAAATTTATTATTTCCTATTATTTATTTATTTATTTTTAATTTTTGATTTTATTTATTAATTAAAAAAGTAATTATCAATAAAATCTTATATTTTTCAAATTTTATCTTAGTAATTAAAATTATTAAAAAAATACTTTAAAAATAGATAAAAAATAAAAATAAAAATTTCAAACAGACCTGTAGTAGTAAAATCAGAAATGATGATAAAGAATAATTATCTTTTGAAATTTAACCGGTGATTTTGAATTTTATTAGGAGAGTAGTAAATTATTAAGAGATGTGTTGCTGCTAGTAATCTAGCACATCCCTTATTTTATTTTATTTTATTTTCAAGATTTCTTCAATGTGTGTTTAGACTCCAAAAATGAGGGGGAGAAGCTACACTCAGTGCACTCCCCTTCATATAAACAGTGCCATAAACAGTAATGATACTATTCATGTGAAGGAGAGTGCCCTGAATGTGGCTACTCCCTAGCATTGCTCGTCTAGACTCTAGCACACAATTCTGCAGCCAATATTATTTGAATTAGCAAATAAGTAGTAAATATAGGAGTAAATAAATCTCTTCTGCGGCAACCAAACTCCCTTTTGTCGTACAGTCGTACTTACCTTCGTGCGACAACTTTTCAATAAGCTCAATGGGAGTGATAGAAAACGGCGCCACATCCGGTGTATTGCCGAGCAGTGAGGCTTTCGCCGTCCACTATCCCGGCTACCCCTCTTCCCCGGCACGTGCCGTTAAGACCCTCGGAGGCACCGAAGGAATCCTCAAGGCCCGTGCGCAAACTCCAATCCCTGCCGGTGTGCTTTTGAATTTTTTGTTCCCAATTGATAGTTTGTGTTTTGAGAATCGTTTTTGTTGATTTGCAGGCTCGCAGTTCACAATCGAACAAATTGGAGCTCCGTTTCCGCCCTGAAGACCCGTATTCGCACCCGGCGTTCGGGGAGCTCCGTCCCTGCGACAATTTGCTGCTGAAAATAGCTAAGAAAGGTTCCAGTACTGATGGTGGCCAAGTTTGCGCTGACATCGTTGCTCGCGTCCCCGAGGCTTACCACTTCGAAGGAATGGTGGACTACCAGCATGTTGTGGCTGTCCATTCGGACGTTGCCAAGCGAAGGAAAAAGAGAAATTGGGCCGAGATGGAGGACCCACATTTCGGTGACTCTCTCTCTCTCTCTCTCTCTCTCTCTCAAGTTCAGAACTTGATTTGCCTTGTAAGGCTGTATCTAGTGTTGATTCAGAAGTTCAGGCTATGGCTCGAGTCCAGTTTTATTATATCAGTCACACAGAACAATTACCCGAAGGGTGATTCTTCCATTCACTCGAGTTTGTGTTACCTATTTTATGTAACTGTCTCACAGTCTAGTATTTTTTTTTTTTTTTTTGCCTTTTTTACGCTTTTAAAGAGAAGGGTGGTCTGATGGATGTGGATCAGGAGGATGTTATGATGCTGTTGCCCCCGCTTTTTTCGCTTAAGGATATACCTGAGAATCTAGTGTAAGGCATTTATCTTATCTGGTAATCTATTTGATTCTTTTTTCTTGTATTCGGCATCACAAGAAAGATGTAGGAGCTGCCGCAAAGAGAGAGAAGGATGAACAGGGATTATGCTGTATATTAGTACTTGCACTCAAATTTAACTAAATTTTAATAGAATAAAATCATCTAACTTAGATATTTGCTTCTGATGGAGTCATCAGATATCTATAGGTTGAATTCTGTTAATTTCTTGAGCTGGTTTTTATTACCCTCATATCTTTCAGGTTAAGGCCACCACCCACATTAAGTTCAAAAACAAAACAAGATGAAGTTGTGCAACAAGATTGGAAGGTATTTTTTTCACTATAACTTTCAATCATATAGACATGAAATTTTATTGTTAGAACAATTGGCTAGTCTGATGCTATGGTGTTTCTCATTAGCTACTGCTTATATGACCCATGACGCATCTGAGAAGATTTTCAAACCAATTGCATCCATGTACTGAGAAACATAGCTTTTCTTTAGCTGTAGCAGTTTGATAGGCTGCTGACTTATATGGATACAATCACTTGGAAGTAATCTAGCAGTTGTTATGAATTCCCATTATCATGGCCTTTAATGTTTATCCTGCAATTTAGCTCAGTATTATAGAACTCAAAACTAGAATTTGTACTACTCGAGTGAAGTTGATGTTAGGATTATACCCCTCTATGAAGCTTTGTAAGCTTCTATTAATAAGATCTTCAGACTCTTGGTTGTGGTCTGTTTTTAGTCCTCATGGACATGTTTGAGGAAAGCTGAAGATCCTCGTTCATAAAAAAGCTGGACAATTGATATATTAGGATTTATTAAATGAGAATCATGTTAGGCCTAATTTTGTGAAGATTTTCCTTCTCTAAGAAGATCTGGAAAAGGATATGAGTTTTGAAATATGTTTTTGACTGCATTGCTTTTCATTGAAAGAGAATATTTGTGGAATTTTGATGGTCAGGAAGAGGTCACCATGCTTGTCTTCTGGATGATGTTGTCTTCACATGTAGTTGGTTGCAAGTTATTAAATCATCTAGTCCAGAAATATAAGTGTTTACAATTAATTTTTGAAAGCACCGAGTGAGCAACATAAAAATTGACATTTTTTTTTTGTAACAACATGTAAGAGATTGAGGAGGGCTAATACTCATGTTTCTGCTGAATTCTCTGGCACACTTATTTTTGCTGAGCTGTTTGCTTGGTGAGTTAGACCTAGTGGAACAATCCAATGGAAGAGATGCTAGTTTGATTGGTGACTGCATGTCTTAGTTTCTTATAAATTTATTTTTCTCTGGAGTCTTGAATATATAGCCACTGCTTCTAATTTGTGGAGCGATCAATCTGTTTCAAAGTTACCTCTGATGTAGCTTAGATTCTTTGCCTGTAGGAGTTTGAGCTGGAGTTGTGATACTCAGTCCTATGGATTTTGTGCCTTTGGATGGTCAACCTGACCTTGACTAGTTACATATTTTTGGTGACCTGGCATAGATAAATGCTTGCCAAGCATGAATCATTTGTATATCCACTTACAGGCTTTATAGCTGTCAGAATTGCTTCTTTTCTTCCTTGATGATTTTGAAAATTCCTTCTAGTTTTGGATGTAATTTCATTTTGCACAGGGATCTTTATTTTAGTTATTTCATACTTCCTCTCAGAAATCTTTCTTTTGACTTAGTACTCGTAACTGTCTTTTGAGTTATTCATGATTTTCTTGTATCTTTTGCTATTTCTCATTAGATGTTCCTCTTGTATACGTCTTATGTACTTGGGCTACATCTTTTGCATTTTTTGATCAAATATTCGTTTACTTATCCCAGAAAAAAAAATATTTTTCATTCCAAATATCGTACAAAGTGGTTAAGTTAACCTATTTTTCAACTATCTTGTCAGTGTATAATTTTTAAAAGTGATGCCTTTTTTTTTTTTGGTGCAGATGGATATGGAGCCAGTTCTTGCAATTGATTTTAACATTAAAGATATCCTTTTGTGTGACTTCAATATAAATAGTTATTTTAGAAATCATGATATGGCGAATCTAGATAGAGATATATATATAGATGCATACTATGTAGGTATAAGTTATTATAAAATTTATTCATGCAGACACCCTTAGATAACGAAGAGCCATATGTCATGCCTAAAGGTCAAAATCTATGTCATAAATGCTTCTTACATCTCCCAAAAATTATTTTTCCATGTAAGTAGGGAAAAGTTGTATCCTAATGTATGAGGCATCTCCAATCCATGTCCAGTAGTATCCAATAAGAAGTATTGGAGATGGGTTGGAATATCTGAGTAGTATCCAACACTTTTTTTTTATAGGAAATAAGAAATTTTATTCCATGTAAATAGGCATTGCCAAGTACATAGGAGGTATACAAAAACGAGTATCTAAATACAAGCTAAAAGAAAGCAAAGCTATATCAAAGCAATACAATTAATACCATCCTTTACAAGATTCTTAATCCAAAAACTTAAAAGTGTTGAAGAAAAATTCTCTGATTTCCCCATTGGAACGTTCACGATTATCAAAACACCTCTCATTTCTTTCTGACGATGAACACCAAAGCAAACAAAGGGGGATCATGTTCCAAAATTCTGCATTTCCACCGCGCCCTCATGATCCAAACCAGCTAGCCAAAAATTCTTTTACATTTACACTTAAAGGCATCACCCAATCCAAGCCAACCTTTCCAAAAATCTCGATCCACAAGGCAGATGCAACCTCACAATGTAGAAAAAAGATGGTTAACTTATTCATCATCTTTTTTACACATAAAACACTAGTTATTCACTATTAAACCTTTTTTCCTCAAATTATCAATGGTTAATATTTTCTCAAGAGTCACCATCCAACAAAAAAATGCAACTTTAGAATGCACCTTGGCTTTCCAAATGTTATTCCAAGGAAAATCAGAAGTACCATGAGTGCATAAGGCTCTGTAATAAGATTTCACAGAGAATCTGGACTTAGTGTCAATAGTCCAAAGCAGCATGTCTTCTCTTTGAAAATCTATCTTCACAACATAAAGTTGGGCAAAAAATCAGCTGCTTCGAGTACTTCCCAATCCTGCAACTCTCTATTAAATTCCACATTCCAGTGTAGCAAATTATGTGAAAATAGGTAAGAATCAGACATTGCAGCCCCTTTGTATCTTGCAATCCTAAAAAGATTAGGATATAAAGATTTAAGGGTTAAATCCCCACACCATACATCATGCCAAAATAAAATATTAGACCCTTTGCCCATTTTGAAGGAAATGTTTTTGGAAAAGTCTCCACATCCGAATCTAATGGATTTCCACAGACCCACTCCAAACACCCCTTTCACTTCATTTGTGCTCCAGTTTCCCCACATACTCCCATATTTAACTTCCACTAGCTGTTTCCATGGTGCATGTCTCTCTGTGCTATATCTCCACAACTACTTTTCAAGAAGGGCTTTGTTGAAAAGTTTGAGATTATGGATGCCCAATCCACTGTGAGAACTCTGGACAAAAACTTTATTCCAGCTGACCAAGTGAAATTCCTCTCATTCCCATTTCCATCCCACAAGAAATTTTTGAAAATTTTCTCAATCTTTTTTGCTACTCCTGTAGGTAAAGGGAACATGGATAGGAAATTGGTGGGGAGATTAGACAATGAGCTTTTAATCAATGTCACCCCCCCCCCCCTTCCCCCCTTTTGACAAATAAATCTTTTTCTAGCCAGCTAGCCTTCTCTCAATCTTCTCAAACACTGTATCCCAGATAGATGTAGATTTGTGGGGGGCCCCCAAAGGTAACCCGAGATATTTCATAGGAAGATTATAGACCTTATAGCCCAATATATTGGCAAGATCAAGGGATTTATTGAAAATACCAATAGGAACAATTTTAGACTTAGCTAAGTTAATTCTGAGGCCGAAGATAGCTTCAAAGCACAACAAAGCTCTCAAGGCTCTAAGATGATCTTGATTGGAATCGCTGAAAGTAAGAGTGCCATCTGCAAAGAGAATGTGGGAAACAATGATTTTGCCCTGAGCATCGTCACCCACCTTAAAACCTGACACAAACACACCATCTACAGCTGCATTAATCATACGACTCAATGCATCCATTACCATAACAAAGAGGAGAGGAGATCAAGGATCTCCTTGTCTTAATCCGCGAGAACTATTGAAGAAACCAGCCAGAGATCCATTGAAGTACCCAACACTTGTAAGGTGCAAACATGGTTTCCCATAAAAGTATCAATGCTCAGGCAGTGGCAATATCAAATGCTTGAATTTGTTCAAGCTACTGAAGTGAAGATCACACCTACTTAAATTTTTCAATGAGAAAATAAAAAATCTTTGTGAGTAAATAATAAAGCTCACATGGTGATAGATACTTTGGAGTTTTAATGTGACTTTATGGACCACTAGCATGAAATAAGTAAAACGTGAGGAATCTCAAAATGTGCTTTCAATCCTTTTCTTTTCATCCATGTTTTACTTAACAGTCATACAGATTCCTAAGAGAGTCAATTGGGAGAGATATGTACCTCAAGGATCAGATCAATGGGGGTGGCAGATGCTTCTTTCTAATCTTTTTGATGAGCGGCCTATATGGCCCAAGGAATCACTGATTGAACGTTTGCTTGATAAGGGCTTAACTTTTACAGTCGAGATGTTTAGAAGGTTTTCTCCTATGATGTATTAAGTCTTTTCTTTTGTATACTTTTTTATCAAAAAAAAAAAACTTCCCGTGTACATGGGCTTCACCCATACATTCGTTTGTAGTTAACTTACTTCTTACTTATATAAAAAATGTTTAGAAGGTATTCTTTGGAAACTTTCCCATTTGTAGTTAAATTCTTTAGTGGGCTGGTTGAAGATGATTAGACTTGAGAATTTTGTGAAAACTGGATGAATCTGATATTTGGCAGTGACCTTGCATTTGTTTGATCTTGCAGGCTTCTGTCTAGGATTGCATACTACTTCTCAAGTGGACCATTTCTCAGGTTTTGGATCAGAAAAGGATACGATCCTCGCAAGGATCCTGATTCTCGCATGTGAGGATTCTTGAATAATGTCCAAACTTCTATTTCTAATCAATATCAAATGCATTAGTGAGATCGCTTCAAAATATTCATTTTGGTTGTGAAAGGACAGACTTAGCCATTTTTGGAAGGAATCATGAAGACACATTCTTGCTTTTCATGTTTTTAAGTATGAATAGTAAATTCATGATTCAATATGTGTGTGATAGGATAAGTCATAACTGCTTTAGTGCTTGTTTGAAGTGCTCTTCTTTAGTGTGGTGAAAGCATTACTTATTGAAAAAAAAAGTATGGTGAAGGCATTAGAAAATGCTCGTCACATAGTTTGATATGGCATAAGTCCATTTTGGAGCGTAAATTTTAACCAAAAGGCTGGAGACTTAAACTATTCAAAACATGGCGAATCTTGTTATCTAATATTGCAAACTCAAATAAGATCCCGACACATCCTTGCTTTCTCGTGTGATGTTCTCTCCCTTTTGGTTTGGTGGGTATCAGTGGTTCCATGTAAGTGAGTTAACTTTGTTGCTCCTCTCTAGCCTCTCTGGATATGGCATCGTTAGCAGTAGCAAGATTTTACTCTTGACCTTTTAGAAGGATAGGATCAGGATAACCTTTGATAATTCAGTGTTTTTCCTCCCTCTATGAGGGTCAGAGTTAGGTCCTTGTACCTATTCATATTGTTCTCTTATATGACTACATTACCTATTCTGCAAATTTTTTTTTTTTTGAGAGAGGGGGGGGGGGGGGGCGCAAAGAGCACTACATCAGTAGGGAGTCACCCTTATTTAAAACTCGCATTTTTGTCACTCGTGTAAAAAAAAGGGGGCAGAAAGGACAGGCACCTGATGCTGTTATAAAATTGAAGCAATTGACTAAAATAAAATCTCCGTTTTGACTTAGTTGCAGCATGTGCATATTGTTCTGAAACAGTTACACTAACAACTTGCATGCTCGTTATTTTGGAAGAAGATACATAAGTTAAAAATGCGGTGTGTTTGTATATGTAAATATTTATATCGTGTACAATTAATGCTTACTGAAATTAGAGTGATTTAGAATTTTACTATTTTGATGCTTATGTCCAAAGTATCTACTTTAGCAGATATCAAAGAATTGATTTTCGGGTACCACAACCATTACGAAGTTATTGTGATGCTAATGCAGCCAAAGGGTAACTTCTTTTCAGAGTTTTCTCCTTTTGCTTTAGGCATCTTTTAATCTTTTGTAGGGCGCTAAGTCATTGTTGTATTTAGTCTAAGCACAATGTGTGTCTCATAGTTACCAGAATATGCATTATTTTTGGATTTGTTTGAAAAATAGTGCCTATTTTGTTGTTTTTCATGCTTTTTCTTTTTTACAGATATTGGTATATTCTACTACCGATAAAAAAAAAAAAGACAGAGAGAGAGAGAGAGAAGATATTGGTATACTCCACTGGATATGCTTGATGTAAATTTCAGGTGCCACATGAAGTTTAGTTTCATGCAGGGCACCTCTGATGAATTTAATTATAGAGTTCTTTGCAATGAATGGCGGTCACAATTTATTTATTTATTTATTTAATGTTTTTTTTTTTTTTTTGGGGATCAGTAATCAATAGGTTTTATCAATAGAAAATAATAGGCATGGCCCAACTATTCAAGAGAAAGGTGGTCACAAATTTGGAAGTAAAACTAAGATTCTGTGGACGTTTCATGATTTATTATGGATTAGCTAAAACCATTAAAACAGGGAACAACTGCCTATAGTTGGAGGAGAGGAATAAGAATAGAAATAAGAAGAGTGCTGAATAAAGAACCTAGGCAACATAGTAAACTGAATTGTTCAGTTTCTCAGAAACGAAACTCTATTGTACTTGGAGTACAATAGAGCATATTTATGAACTTCAATTCCTTCATCATCAATATGAATGTTGATATTGATGTTATTCTTTGTACTTGATGCAGATTAAAGCATAGATGGGAGGACATACGTGCATTTCAAGTTTTTCCTTACAAGTTCCAGACATCATTGCAGTTTTTTGAACTTGCTGATGATTACATTCAACAAGAGATAAGGAAGCCTTTAATGCAGACAACTTGCACGGTGATTTTCTTATATTGAACTTTGTTAAAAATATTTTTCTTCTTCCCTATGTGTTGATGTATTTGTTTATATCTGTACCACACACATATGCAGTCACAACTTGCTTAGTTTTCATTTATTTTTTCTCAAATTTGTAGTTTAATTTTCTATATGGCTCTATCATCTCTCATCCAAAGCAATTTGGTCTTGAGGGTTCATTTGGCAATCTCTTAAGGTGATAACTAAGCTCTATTACCTGCCTCTGTTTCTTGGTACTTTCTCTTGTATGCATCATGTGTACTTGGGCTATGCCTGTTGTTCTTATTAATAAAAACTTTTATTACCTATTGGAAAGTGGCTGGGGCCAGATCAAATGATTATTTTCTTCAGTTAGTACTTGGGCAGATCATCATGCCTTTACTCATGTCAGATGATTTGCTGGCTTGAGCATAGTAAAGCCATTACTCCACTTCTAGGTTCAGAGAAGTAGAATGCCTGCCGTTTAACGGCAAGGTTGTCTTCAAATGATACTTTTTCAATGTCTTGAACTTGTTACTATAAAATTTACAGTTCACTTAGGCCTGGTTTGTTTTTACTAACAATCTCATCTTATCTCATCTCATTTCATCTCATCTAATCACATCTAATCATTACTACTTTTTCAAATTTCTATATAAAATAAAATGAATAATTTAACATTTTCAAATTCTAAAATAACTTTTTTTTTTTTACAAGTAAGAAATAAATATCATTAATGAGAATGAAATAGGTAAAGCCCAACTACACAGGAACTAGACAAAAGAGCACCTAAATACATTCTAGGAGCTCTTGCAACCTCACAATGCAATAAGAGGTGGTCCACTGATTCCCCATTTTTTTTGCACATATAGCACCAATCTAACACTACACATCCACTCTTCCTCAAGTTATCCATAGTCAAAATATTTCCAAGAGTTACGGTCCATACAAAGAAGGCAACCTTAGAAAGCACACGAGATCTTCAAATATTTTTCTAGGGGAAAAAAGCATGCATGTGCTTCTAAGATTTTGTAGTAGGCCTTAACTGTACACTGCTTATGATCATTGGACTTCCATTGCAATCTATCTGCTCGTGTCAAAGGAGTCCTCATAGGGTGTAGTACTTTGAAAAAATCTGCAACCATGGATAATTCTCAATCATGGAAATCCCTATTAAAGAAGATATTCCATTGATGAGAACCATGAGAGAGTAAACGCATATCAGCAATTAAGGCCTCCCTATTAACTGTAATGCAATAGAAAGCTGAGAATGCTCTATCTAACGCAACATCACCACACCAAACATCCCTCCAAAAAACATCATTAGAGCACCAACCCCCTTATGCCCCTCCATATCTAGAGTCAATAATCTCCTTCCACAAAGACCCCCTTTTCTGATGATATTTCTATAACCATTTTCCCAATAAGACTTTGTTAAAAGTTCTCAAGGTACACACTCCCAAGCCGCTATATGATATTGGGGAACATACTATTTTTCAGTTAAACAGGTGAAACTTCTTCTCCTCCCCCATGCCCCCCATAAGAAAGCCCTGAAAAGTTTCTCAATTCTAGTCACCAATCTTACAGGCATAGGAAACAAAGAAAAGAAATATGTAGGGAAATTAGTAAGAGTGCTCTTAATAAGGGTAAGACAACCCCCTTTTGATAAGTACACCCATTTTCACCCCGCTAGCCTTCTTTCGATCTTCTCCACAACCTCATCCCAAATAGTTTTAGCCTTGAATGTTGCTCCTAGCGGAAGGCCCAAATACTTCATTGGCAAAGAATATACCTTACAATCCAAGAGGCTTGCTAATTGGTAATATGTGGAACTGCATCCACTGCCACTATCTCAGATTTGCCAAGATTCACCTTCAATCTCGATACTGCTTCAAAGCAAAGTAATAGTGCATGTAAACTTTGGATTTGATTAGTATCTGCATTACAAAAGAGTAATGTATCATTTGCAAGTAATAGATGAGAGATGTTAACAGAACCATTATTGTCATTTCCAACTTGGAAGCCAGAAATGAAACCACCCCAATAGCGGCTATCACCATCCGACTGAGTACCTTTATAACTATAACAAATAGAAGAGGCAAAAGAGGATCTCTTTGCCGCAAGTGCCGAGAGCTCTCAAAAAAACCAGTAGGTGAACCGTTAATGAGAATTGAGAACTGTACAGTAGAGATACACTGATGTATCTAGGAATCCACCTACCCTTGAAACCACACCTCCCCAAGCAATTATAAGAGAAAATCTCAATTCACATGATCATAGGCCTTTTCTATATCAAATTTGCAAATGATACTTGCACTCCCCTTTCGCAATTTATGATCCAAACATTCATTTGCAATAAAAATCAAATCAAGAATTTGTCTCCCATAAATGAAAGCATTTTGAGGCTTGGAAATAATTTGTTCCAGAATAGGGCTTAGATGGTTAGCAAGAACCTTTATAATAATCTTGTACACCAAAACAATTTTTTCAAATTCCAAAATAAAACTAATATTGGAAAAATATTTATAACAATATTTTATTTAATTTTTAACTTTTATCTCAAATTATCTATGAAAATAAACCAAGTCTTAGAATCCTGTACACCAGAGGCAATTACCATCGGGCATTTACTTTAGCAAGTTGGCATTTTACAGGTTGCACATTCTTGTTGATTGGAACTCTCATTGAATTAGAATCCCTTTTTCATTCATCTATTGTTCTATTCATTTGTTATATCTTGAGTAAAACACGGAATTAAAATAATAAAAGAAAGCTTGCTAGAATTTGGTCCACCACCAAGCTGAAATTGTGATGGTTAGAAACACTAATCATGAGAGGAACAGAAGGGTGACGTATGACCACAAACTTAAATATTTATGTGAGAGATTTTTCATGACCCAAATTATTTAAATACATGATACATCATGTCAAATTATGTATGGCTTGATGCCAAGATGACAACAGGAAAGTGAGAGAGAGACTTCAAGTTGCAATTCCAAAATGAAATCTTATATCATTGGGCTGTTGTCAAAGGAGGACCAAAGAAGTAGAATAACTTTTTTTTTTATAAGTAAAATTTTTTTAAACAAGGCAAAAGCCAATTACAAAAGTCACCATGTCCTATAAAATAGGCACATTAAAAGCTAAGAAATCATGTGGATCCATGCCATTTAAGTCCACGGCAATGGACCAAGTACAAAGGGTCCTAAAGAAAAAAACAATCAACTCCTCCTTAGTTCTCTCCTTGTCTTCGAATGTCCGTTCATTGCGTTCTAGCCAAAGACCCCACATGATGCATATGGGAATCATCTTCCATACAGTTCTGATATGTCGCTCGCCTCTAATAGAGTTCCAGCACGCCATTGTTGCCATAACAGTCTCTGGCATAACCCAAGCTAATTTCAATCTACTAAAGACCTCACACCAAAGAGCTCTAGCTTTCTCGCAATGTAAAAGGAGTACTTTACATAAAATAACTATAATGGTTGGATTATTAAACAAACACTACGAGGCACTTAGGCATCCCACTCATAGATTGAGGAAACACTAGTCCCAGGGTAAGAAAACACCATTTCCAAAAGGAAAATAACAATCCACCATACCTCACCATAGGGTACTTTGTGCAAAGATCCCAAATAAAGAGTACACTGCATTGGCTGAAGATCAACAATCAACCCCCTGATAAAGCCATGGAGAAATCCTAGAAATGCTGTTTCCTTTTACATTTCTTTTTGTGTTTTCTTCCTTGAATAAATAGGTTATAATTGATGGCTATTTTTGGCACAAGAGGTTTTACAGAGTTTTTGGATAAGTTAGAAAAAACATTTTTGATAGAAAAGAGGCATAGCCCAAGAACATAGGAAGTATGCATGCAATACACCGAGTAATAACTAGGACTTAGAAAACGATACAAACAAATTGTGAAGACCAGTCCCATTACAATCAATGGCAGAAGCCCAAGTAAGTAGAGTGTTGAAGAAGAATCTTTTCAGCTCCTCCAAGGAACACTCTTGATTTTCGAAACACCTACCATTCTTCTTCATCCAAATGCACCACATAATATACTGAGGAATCATTTTCCACCCCGCAGCAATGAGTATTACCCCTGAGACCCCTCCAACACCTAAAAATATCCACTACCATTTAGGGCATTACCCATGCCACTATGGTCTGGTTGAAAATATCATCCCACAAAGAGGTCCTAAAGATTTTAGAGAACATTTGCTTAAATTTTGTGTTATAAAATTATTTCTTACTGCCATATAGTTGATTTAGTGATAGAACGTTCATTGGGAGACCTTAGGTATTTTTTTCTTTAGTACTTTTGAGTTTGTGGGCTAAAACTTTTGTAATGGATGATAATTTCCAGAATTTGTTTTAGTTTCGTTTTGTTTTTAGAAAGTAGTAGGTATCTCCTCTGTATACGTCTTGTGTACTTGGGCCTATGCTTTGGAAATAAAATCTCTTATTACTTATAAAAAAAAGTGATAGAAATCCTACCATATTTCTATGTTTAATATATGTCTACTAGTTGCATATGGTGTGGGTATCTGAAATTTGCTAGCTATCTACTTGGTTTTATCGGATCTTATTTAGCTTATCGTTTAGTCTGCAGTTTGGAACAGGATGGTTCTCATACCACATGCTGAATTGCTTAAGACAGCGTCTTATGGTGAGGTTCCTATCAATCTTCCCCAAACCTGGTGCAGAAAACTTACTTAGAGCTGCTTCTGAAAGGTTTGAGAAGCTAAAGAAGGAAGGCAATAAGATTGCCTCAAAGCCTGGTGAAGTGCACCAGCAAACCAATGCAGGTACCAATTGATGACTAAACTTGAGGACTCTTCACGATTGTAAAATCGTTTCAATTATAATGTTAATAGCTGGGACTCTTTCTCACAAGAGCAAGATAAGCTTCAAAGAATACATTAATATGGTAAACCACAAATCTCCCCGCCCCTGGGTTTTCTTCTCAAACCAAATGTGCAAAAAGACCCCAAATTCAAACAACATCAAAAAGATGATCCATATGTCATTTGACTTCAATCTATCCTTTCAGATGATCATGTCAGAACTGAAATGATATAACTATAAACTCTTTCAGAGAGATGGAATATAAGTTGAACCGTAGGTTTTTGAATCCTATACGCATGCCTTAGGTTCAGTATGATCAATGGTAACTATATTAAATCACTTAGATTTTTTTATATCACTCTGCTCTTTGTGCTTTTCATTATAGCTTGTCAAAGTACTCCAAAGGACCTCTGATAACAGATCAGCAATCATGTCAACCTGACATTTAACAAGAACATATCTAGCCTAGCTCTTTAGTCCCATCCTTTTCTTTTACAAGAAACCTTGTCAATGTTATGAGAGTTGTTTAACTATTTTTCCATTAGAAAAGTATCAAATATTTTTGTTATGGGACATGTACCAGAAGACCCCTTAAACATGAATCACTGCTGTAATAAAAGGCCAATGATGGCCTGTTATCCCATTTTGCTATCTGCATGAAATCTTGGTATAAAAGTTTTGGTTTCGTGTTCATTCCTCAGACTTGTTTCCTTCTTTTCATGACGTGTTAGTTAACGCCCCCACTACCGCCCCCCACGGCACACACTCAAAAGGCCTTTGGTAACTCTTCAATTTTGAATTTGTATAACTTATGAAAAAATTTGAGTTTGTGTTATGTATCTGTGTGCAACCAGCCCATTGCGAGAATCTTTACTTGCATGCTCATTCAGTTTTGTAATTTTGACATCCCTGATTTAATTTAATGATGTAGAATCTACAAGAAATGAAGATGAGGAACCCAATAATGTTGAGGATGAAGAAGAAGTTGACAATGCTGAAGAAGAATTGGATCAATACGAGGCACTTGATCTGGTATTGGCTTATCCATCTTCTGACATTACATTTTGCTGAATATATACTGTGCCTTTTTTATCTTAAGTGTGACTAATATCATTCTCTCATGTTTCCAGGCCGAAGAGGACAGCGAAATATATCTGCAGGCACAAGCATGTATCCTTACACCATGAAGATCCTGGCCTTTTTTCATGCCTTTAATTTTAATATAATAATTAGTAGGCTGGCCCTCTCACAGGTTTTGCATAATCTTTATTGAGAGTAAAAAGAGAAAACCAATGAAAACAATATTTCTTTGAAAGAATGGTGGTACTCTGACCAAAAAAACATTTCTATACAATGCAATGACATGCAAGTACTATCCCATATTCACAAAGATTCCATCAAGAAAAGGTTTCTCTTTCTTGTAAAAATAAGTCTTGGGACAAACTGATACTAATTGTTTTGGAAATGTTTTTGAAGATCTGCTGAAACCATTAAATTTCCTATATCATGCCTAGATGTCAACATGGAGAACATCTCAGCGACCCATTTGCAAGAGATATTTGATAGTTTTCCATCAACTGAGGCAGGTGGTGATAATACACATGATGCAAATGTAAGTGACGAAGAATATGAAATATATGAGCCAGATAGTGATGACTGCTACTCTGATGACAATGACAGCTAGCATCCATAGTTTGGCGGAGCTATATAGAGGTTCGTTCCCATAGCATTTTTTCCCCTCATGGAACGTAGTTGCAATATGATATGGTCTCCAGCACAGTTGTAAATTATCAGAGGCTGCTCCATGCTTTGTTTTCTACAACTAAAGAGTTTGTTGGGTAATGTGTTTTCTTAAAGGAAACATGTGCCGAGTGTTGGGCATGTGTAACATTCCAAATTATAATGTACACAGCCCTGGTTTGTCAAGCTTAAACGTGCATACTTGAAGGTTGGAAACAGTAAATTGAATGAAATACCAAAAGTAACTCTCATGTATACAGAGTAGACTAGTAGTACCTCGTATGTGGATCAAAACCTCGATTAGGGCTACTTCAGATTCGATGCAAGTAGGTTGGTTTTATAGGTGTCTGTTTGTTTGATCTTTCAGTAATATAGTTTAGCTTTGGATTTTTACACTTTGGCTTGGGGTTTTTGAATCGAAACCGCACCATGGTATTCTTCCACTACAAGTGAGTGCTTATTAAATTGAATTGGAGTCTGGTCCTCTTCCAAAAACAAATATGTGTAGTTAAGATTAATTATCTGTCGTCAGCAGCACATTGCTTTCAATGGATGCATATCTTACCGAGTAGGGTCATATGTTTCGTGTAGTCATGACTGTCTTGGGCCTTGGCTTTAAGCTTAAATGTGAGTTGAATCTTGAGAGCAGTCATTTTTATGCAAAAGTCACTTTAAGGTTAGAAACATTTTTTTTCCCTTCCAAGACCTTGCTTAGACTTGGCAGCAAGGTAGGCACAACTCCGGGGAATGGCTTATCGGCTTGAGGTTACACTTCTCAGTATGCCCAGTTTTTTGAGTTTCCCAGTGTTGAATTTTTGGATGAAGTGCTGTTTACTTTAGGTATTTCATTCTATTTGCAAGCACTGGACAATGGAAATCCTGCTAAAAAAAAAAAAAAAACCATTGGACATGGGATAGAGAAGAAAAAGGTAGTTGTTCACATTCAATCTGATATTAAAAGAAGTTTGATAAAGAAACTTTGGGATAAAAATGTGGGTGCATATAATGTATAACAATACTATAGATGACTCTTTTGGGGGAAGTGAAAAAACCAATGCTTTTATATTTGTTAGTATTGTTTGTTCTTTTTGTTTATGCCTAAGGTGCCTAATTGCTAGGGGTTATGCACCTTTCATATGGTTGGTAGAGCAAAACATTATAACTTGGAACTATGAAATTATGAATGATCTTCACGTATGAAGTTAAAAGTGGGGTAAATATATATCTTTTTGAGTCGAGTACGTAAATTAAGGATCGCATTCTAACGGACTGTGAAGAGAATCATTTAAATCAAAAGGACAAGTTTGACTATGATTTTGTTAAATACGAAATAGAAATATGAATATTTTTTCACAGATAAATATATTTTAATTTTCACAAACAAAATAAGCATCAGTAACTAGATTCCTGGGCGTATATATGTTAACTTCAAAGTGCCTAAGGGTTTGGTCTATGGGTTTTCTTTAGTTAAGAACTATGGAATTTATATTTTAATTATTTTTTAATATTATTCGAGGAATTAACCAATGTTCTTCAAAAAAAAAAAGTATAAAAATAAGAAGAAAGGGGATAAGTACATTTTTGCAATGTTCATTTTCAATTACGTATAAAGTTACCATGCTGATGCACCCTCCTATACATACTATCAACTTCAATAGCCGTCAAGATTATGCCCCCTGTCTAATCAAAAATAGATTGTCACCTGCCTTTAGTTTCATTCATCATAAAAGACGGATCTTGACAGAAATACATGCATTAAAACTGAATGATAAATCAAGAAGCATGTTGCAACTTTTCTACATTTAGAAGATGTAATACAAAAATGGGTGGTAATTAAAATGTAACTTTCCAGAAAGAGTTATGCCAATGCAATGTAAAGTGTATGCATTCGCAATAAGAATATGAATGAATCAAATATACTGCGTATAAGCATACATTCAGATTGGTACACCTTGTAATAATGTCATTCTATTAATAATAAAACCAATAAGAAATCACCTCTTTCCTACTAAGGAAAGTGGGGAAATTGACCCCATTTCTTATACTGTTACAATCTACAGAAACAATATCTGTCTCATTTCTTCTCCTAATTTACAAACAAAGAATGAGAAACCTCTCTCTTCTCTTTCTCTCTCTCTTACAAGCAATGCATTGACAGCAATAGGTAATTAGCTCTAGTCCAAGTAGAAAAGAGTCACAATCTTCCGCATATTTTTAGCCTCTTGACAAGTTTCCATAAGCAACTTACTATCATGGAACGCAAAGCAAATGACTTGTTGTACATGTGAAATGATATCCATATTGCACAGCCTGCAGTTTCATCAGAAAACGCTATAAATTCTTGTTACTAACAACAGATAAAATTCATAGAAAGATTTGGCTGCCTGTCTGCCTGCCTAACCCAAACCTTGACCAATAGTTGCACCCATGCATGGAACAGGGTGTTCACGTAAAACTAAGCTCTCAGATCATGGTAAGAACTCGTCAGCTTATAAGATGGATTATTTACTAGCCTAGACAGATATAAGTAACCTTGAGCCCGCTTTTCAACACATTCTATTACATGGAAACACAGAAAGAGTGCATCTAAAACATGGAAACACATGACTTATACTCCAAAAGGATTAGTCAATAATACAATTGGAGCCTCATTGAAATCTTATAAAGAGTAATAACTTCTCCTTCCCAAGCAATGTGAGATCTCATATACCACTCATCATTGTCCTTATCATATGGGGTATCACAGTCTAATCTCATCTAATCTCAACATCCAAACACCACAAACATAAACGCTTCTTAATTTCAAATCTTCAACTTTTTCATCTAATTATTAAAATTTTCCCAATTTTTCAAACAAAATTTCAAAAAATAAATCAACTTTTTCAAATTTCAAAACAAAAATAATGTTAAAAGATTATATTCTAACAGGCTTTTCACTTTATAATATTTTTACTCCATTTTTTCTCTCATTTCCCAAACCCTCCTAAAACATCTTAATTCTAATTACTATATATAAATTTCTTATCTCATCTCATTTCAACATCCAAATGAAGTCTTACCATGGCCCTTTTCTATTCATAAGAAGACAGATGGAAGCAGACTAGGGTTAGAAACAGTGAGAGCAGATCACCAAGGAGTTATGTGTTAGATAAACTAGATTTCATTCCGGATTCTCAAAGAAGTTTTTGCCAGAACAAATTTTGTGGGTAAACAACTTTAGGTAAGCTTGTCACAAAGATTCGTCAAGCTCAGAATTCTCGGTCTTGCTCAGTCACATAGAAAAGTAAAACTCAGTCAGCCCATCCCATTGACCATGAACCCATTGGCTCATGCCTGATACCAGTGAGTTTAGCTTTGATAAAACAGAATTTATGGCACTTAATGCCACAGTTTTGGCGGAGAGAAATTTGCAGAAAGAAAACTGATTCCCCTAGTTTCATAGTAAGCAGACGATTTCTCCTAGTAGGCAACACCCTATCCAGTACGCAACAAGCAACTAGCCTTTGCCTAGCACCTAATATGAAATGATAAAAGAAAAAAAGAGCCATTATGAACCTGCTTGCTTCTATCAGAGGTAGATGATCATTGTAAGGCTTCTCTATCACATTCTTCACCTGCAATCCCACAAAAATTATCACAACTGTACCCCTTTTTTCCTTATTTTTTTCTGTTTTCAATTCTTTTTAGAGGTCAGAACAAGAATAGACTTCATAGCTGGAACATATGCAAACTGTGACAGAACTTCCTAAGAAATTTTTTAGAAACATTTCAAGTCAAATCATAAAACCTGAGTGTCAAGACTTTGACCCAATTGGTTAGAAAAATTCAAGGCAGTCAGTCATAATATTTATCGTCAGCACTAACAATCTCCCAAGCAGGATTTGCATTGGAAAGTTTTCATGGTGTACCGCATAGCAATTACTTTGTAAACTTATTACATACTTGAGGGCCTGAGGCTAAAACACATAATGCATTGAATCTAGAATTTGAAAACAGTATGAACATCACCAAGAAGAAATGATTGCATGTTAGAACTTTTTTTGCAGCTATTGCTGGATTACCTAGAAGAATTTCCTTTCAGAAATTACGATAAATATTGGTCAAGCACATCAAGTAAGAAACAATGCTAAGTAACTATGACATGATTTGTATTTGGTTTATCTGAAGGTTTAAAAACCACTAGAAAGATCATTGTAAAAAAAACTAGTTCAAAATCGATGAGGATGAATGTAATGCAAGTGTGGGTATAACCGGACTCTCACTTTTGATAATAACTCTTGGCTCTCAGGAGGTTGCCTTTTTAAACTTTGAGGCAAAATCACTGTAAGCAGCTCTGGTTTCTCAGCCCTTAAAGCACCTCTAATGACAGCTGCATTAGTGCCAGATGCTCCAGATGTAAAAATGTGATTTTTCTGCAAGAAGTTATGCAGCAAGTCAGAAATAGCAAAAGTGAAGCAGCAAATAAGGAACATATAATATATAAATATATAATGTGCTCAATGAGTGCCCACAATGCCACACACAAGATACAGCAAGTTCAAATTACAGCATCTTACAGTTATAACCATAGCATAGCTAAGAATCTCAATAAGTTCTTGATGCATGAAACCCATATTCCGTGTTCCAAAAAAGCCAATAGCTCTAGGCCCTTGCTGTTGAATGGCCAATAACTCCTGCATAAAAAGGAAGAAAAAAAAGACTAGTCGAAAAGGAAAATCCAAAAAGAATAGACAAAGAACTAAATGTGGAAAAAAAGTCTTGGTATCTGACAAATCACTAATCAGCACATAGGAGAAAACTAGGCATGGTTGCTAAAACATGTGTGTGTGTGTGTGTGTGTGTACATAAGGGATGGAGAGATGGTTCAGAGAATGCAACTGTGCCAGTGGTGCACGAGGTTGAGATGCAGCCAGCAGGTATGCAATTACAAACCAAACACATATGGACACATATAAGGTATGTATAACAAAGGGTAAATCAGTTACATATTTGGGGCAGCCTTGGACACTTTCAAAGTCCTGAATCCACCTCAATGTCCATCTGAATAACCCTTTATTTTTGTTTTTTGTTTTTGTGGGGAGGGGGGTGAAGCAGGGTCAATTCTTCAACCAGTCTCATTGTCATCCTTTGGGCGCCCAAAAAGAGGGAAAGGAAAGGAAAATAAATAACAGAATTCATTAGCTGAAGTACCATTTGCAAACACGATAATTACATACCTGTAGATAGTCTACATCGGGCACAGGGTTATACTCTGATACCAGAACTGTCCCTGATCCTTCTACAATAGATTGAGCTTGTGTTGGAATTTGATTGCCAACCTCTTCATCTGAACCAAACTTGCTAATCACGTTCTCCTCCTCATATTCCCAATTTTCCATACCTTGATCCCTTCTCATATGTCCACAAAGCCACTATACCAGTAAATAAAAACAGAGCCCCTGGTAGTAAATCATTAGTGAAAACCAACTGCCCACAAGAGTGGTAATCATACAAGTTCAAGCCAAATGAGCTTTGATTCATGTTGATAGTGGAGTGATAATCTTACGGTGCAATTTCCATCTATCAAACCTGATCATTTCGAGACCAAGGAAATTTAAAGGGAGCTTAATTCTTCCTGCGTGTGATTATGCATGGTAACAAAGACATAATCACATCTCAAAATGGTAAACTAAGCAAAGCCTTATATTCTGACTGTTAGATAGAGTTCATATGAAACCAAAAAAGCAACTTTGAACATTACAGATGTAGAGGATTAATGAAGTTCCATAAATGTGGATACATTATTATTTAAGTTCCATAATTATGGATATATTAAGGTCTATGACTTGGAACTTGGCAGGTTTGAACAGCAAATAAATCTACCAGCTGGGGTTGTCTCTGATTGAATAAGCTATGAACTTACAACAACAATTTTAAATTTGGGGATCCACTTAGTGCACAATGCTTTCTAGAATATGTGTAAGATGACTAAACTAAAAAACTGAGCAAATTTAATGGCATTACACATTCCAAAACACTAAAATGTAAATAGATCACAAAGAATCCCATTACTGCATCTTTATGTCCACCATTCAGGAACCCTTCAATCACTCAACAAACAAGACCCATTTTAAAAAATCTTCGTCGTAAATTAACATATGTAAAGCTAATTGCAAATGGTAGCGACAGAGAGAATGCAACCAATGAATGGAGACCCATTATAGCCTATGCATTTAAACAGAAGCTAAGGATAAGAAACTCCCCAAAGCTAACAAATTTACAAACTTCTGCATCTAAATCTCAACCTACAAAGCCCAACTCTTAAATTCACATATACGCGCGCGCGCACAGAGAGAGAGAGAGATATATATATATATACCGTTGGTCTGGAGAGAGAACGTCTGTGTTGTCGAACACATCTGCGGTGTGAACGAGTAAACGATGAAGATGAAGGGAAATAGAGAGAATATAGACTGAAATTGGGGCTTCCAAAATGGAGGGTTTTCAGGGATTTGCAAGGAAAATCTGGTGAAGAAGTGGAGGAGGGAGAAGAGAAAGAAGTGGTGGTGGTGGTGGTGGTCAGAGGCAACAACAGTCTCAAAGGCAAGGGTGTAGTCATTCTTTCAGGTTCTCGGTTCCCAACTCAAAAACTTCTATTCCCTTTCTTTTCCTGCGCAGCTTTCTTTCTCCTCCTATCTTCCTGAATCCTTCTTTCCGAACACCCTTTCAAGGAAGCTAAAAGGAAAATCCACACTGAAAATCATGATTTTTTATTTACTGCCGCATTGGGATATAATATAGCCCGTCCTAGACGTGAAAGGTTTCAAAGAAATTTAAGAAAAATGGGTTTCGCTTTTTCATATGCCCTTTTTGTTATTTTAATTTTGACTGCTAAAAGGTGGATGCTCTCTAGTTAGCTTTGAATCTTTACCCTTCAAAAGTTTCTCCAAAAAAATTGAACGAAAAGGAATATCACCATCACCACGTGATATATAAACACAAACTTTTAAGCCGAAGGAAAATAATTTAAATGAATTGTTGTACCATATGATAAGCTAATAAAAATTTGTGCTTAAAGCTTCATGTAGATTTCAAGATTTTCAATCTAATGTTGCTCATTATTTTGATACGGGTAATGCCAAGGGCAGAACTAGAACTTCTTGTTTGAGGGGGCGATCGATAAAATGTAATATATAAATTTTAAAAAAATGCTTATTAGTGAGAGAAGTATTACATTTCGTTTTGTTGCCCAGATGACTAACACAAGAGGGGGGGTAAATTGAGTTGTATTTAAAAAAAAATAACAATTATAAATCAAATATATAATATAAAATATAAACAAAATATGAAACAACAATAAATATAAATAGTAAGAGTAAGAGAGAAGCAAATTCAGTATGTTAACGAGGTTCGGCCCCACTGCCTACGTCCTCGCCTCAAGCTACCTCTTGAGAATTCCCAAATCCACTATTCAATCTCTTTTAGGTGGAGATAAAAACCTATTACACCTTTGAGCAGCACCGCTCCAAAGAATCCGTGTAGAACACCCTCTACACTTCCAATCACCTTACACTTGGTGATTTAACTATTCCCCGTGTAGAATACCTTCTACACTTCCAATCACCTCACACTTGGTGATTTAACTATTCCCCGTGTAGAACACCTTCTACACACACAAGGGTTATACACACCTTTTTACAAATACAAGAGTTGATAGTAGGTAGGCTATCAAAATACACTCATCAATGAGTGAGATAGAAACAATACAGCGCAACCTATATCTCTCTCAAAAAGAATAAGAATTAAGGCTCAAAACTTTAGAAAAGAGAGAATGAGAGTTTTGAAGAAATGATGTAAAACTTAGCAATAGATGTGTAAGCTCCTGTTATATTTTTTGCAAAATTCAAGTGAGCTATTTATAGGCAAATGAGTTTTCAATTTCAAATTTGAAAAAATTCTCATGTCATAAACATCATCATTCATTTTTCAAAAATTTCAAATATAATCTTTTTACTTTTTGCATGTGACAAAAGGAGCACACTTTACTTTTCAAAAATTTCAAACATAATCTTTTACTTTTTGCATATGACAAAAGGACCACACTTTACTTTTCAAAATTTTCAAATAAAGACATCTACCTTTTGCATAAGTCAAGAAAATCATCCACCACTTTTGAAAATATTCAAATAAAACATGCACATGTGAAAGATGACAATCAATCATCTTAATATTTTCAAAGTTCAAACCTTTAATCATGTCATGCACATGTGAAAGATGACAATCAATCATCTTTCAAAATTTTCAAATTTAATTTTCAAAATATTCATGCATATGTGGAAAATGTATTTTAATGCTTTATGATAAAATATTAATTTTGAGCCTTAATCCTAATTTCAAATTTTTTAAGAGATTTACAAAATTACTCTATGATTTTAATATGAACTTATTCCCTTTTTGCTCATGCTTGCTTCCTTGATGTGCTTGATTATATTGTGTGGACAACTTGAACTTGAGACTCCTTTATTCTTTGGATTTATTTGTTATCATCAAAATCCATTTGTAGATTTACATGAAACTTGAAACCTTGAGTTCAACACGTTGTTATCAAACTTTTTAAACATATTAGTTTTTAAATTATTTAAGTTTTTTTTTTAAATCATTTGTTCTTAACTTGTTCATATTTTTTATGATTTGAAAAAAAAATTATAGATAAAAAATAAATATAAAATTTTCTAATAACTAATAATATATCGCAGTTAGATTTTTAACAATCTATATATTATAATCATACAATTAAGTTAGAGTGAACTATTTGAGTGAGTATAATTAATTAATTTTAACAATCATATAAATTTATAATTATTTTATTTAAAATTAAACTGTTAAAATAATTATGAGATTAGGTGAGTTAAAATTTAAATTTTAATAAAATTAAAAGTTAAAATAAAATTATATGTATATTGGGATTTAAGAGAATAATTTTAATGAAAATTTGGGAGAAAAATTTTAATTTTTTTATAATTTGAGAGATAATTATATATTATATATATGTAAATATATATACTATATATATAATAGATCAATATTTTAGAAAATTTTGGGGCGCTACGTGATCGTGGGTCCGCCCTTGGGTAATGCTACTCCTACAAACGGCAGGTTCCAAATAGAATCTCGTCCGTTGAATTTTTTTTTTTATATATTTTTTTATCACTTTTAAATAATTGAAAAAAATAGAAAAAATCATAATATTAATAAAATATATATTTTTTATCATTATATGAAAAAAAAATCTCTCATACGAACCGTTTGTAAGAGAGGCATTTCTCTTTTGATATTTGTTTAGTGTACATAGGGGTGTTCAGCCGATCCGAACTGACCCGATATCGGGTTTTTCGACCCGACCCGACAAATTTCCAGTTCCGATCTACCGATGCCCGATAAGCCGATTACCCGTTTCTTTTCTTCTTCATCATTTTCTTCTTCTTCTTCATGTTTTCTTTTTGGGTGATATTTTTAACCCAGTTCGACAATCACTCGCAAATCGCAACAGATCACAGCAAAAAAATCATTCCCAACACTATTCGCAACAAAGTTCAAAACAAAAAAACCCTAGATCAACTACGGCACATATATTTATACAGCAAAAGTTCTGATTCACCTCAGCGCCGACCACAGTTGCTACGGCACTCTGTCAAGCCTCTTCTAGTTTCCACTGCTGTGGATAATGGCTTCGGCTTGGCCACCACAAACAATACAATGGAGATCCAGCTGAAACTCGTCGAGGGTAATACGAAACCGGTTCCTCGATGGAGATCCATGGTTCCACCACGCTGAGAGAGAGAATACCCGTTTACTGCAACTGTTACAATGCTGAGAGAGCGAGTGAGAGAATACCCGTTCACAGAGAGAGAGAGAGAGAGAGAGGTTCATCGCGAGGGGGAGGGGGGAGGGGGGAGGGGAAAGTGGGGGGTGCGTGAGTTAGTAAACATTAAGAATTACGAAGTATTTAAATCGGACAAACGGATATTCGAGTCGGCATGAGCGGAAATTCGGGTCGGGCAATACGGGTCGGCATTTAACGAAATAATGGGTCGGGTCGAAATGCGGCCAATTTGTACAGTCCTAAGTGTACATCAACCCTTTGTTCAATAAAGCATATTCCCATAAATGTTCTCCTTTTATTATATATGATTTTATTGATTTAAATTTATGCAGACTGCATAGCTCACTCTACAAAAACTTATGGCCTTACAATTTGTTGCAGAAATGATGGTCCATATTTGATTGCTGTTGGCTTTTTGTTCCATCTTTTGGGTAAACGACTCCAACAGAGTGCTGTTTCAAGTTCAAATTTTGTAGTTTTGTTTTATTTAATATGAGTAGGAAGCCAACTCTTTTTTCCTCTTAATTTGTTCGAGCTCAGGCGGTTCAAAACATATATATATATATATATATATATATATTTCAATTTTCTTGACAGGTTCTTTTTTATAAAAAAAATTTGGTTGGAAGTGATTGTGCTCATTAATACGGGTATTCATTCATCTAACATGATTGATTAAGTTAAATTTTAATAAAAATGGTACCGAATTTAAATCTTTGGTACCGAATTTAAATTTTAAATATAAAAACGACAGCATTAGAATCGCTTGTAGATAGCAAAACCCGACTGATAATTATTATGTAGAACGGCGTTGAAGGACAAAAAGCTCTAAGAGATTGGGTATGTGCTGGCAGAATGTGATACCAGCTTTGGGCATTTCGTATCCATTTGCTTTGCTGTGAGGTCCAAGGAGCTTAAGGTTTTTTTATAGTTTGGATTCTCTCACACATGACAGTTGGTTGACATTTGACTAGATTTGACATCATTACCACTTCAGCATCCTAGATATTAATACTGTTATCTTAGATTGGCCGGTGGTGGGCGACAGACAACGAAACGCCTTTCACCTTTCTTTCTCAATTGCACCGGTACGGTACAGAATAAAATATCATAAGATTACAAAGCCACCACACTGCGTCTTTCTCTGCAGAACTAAGGATAATTTATAAGAAAACTGTTACAGATATCCAAAAAATTAAAAAAATTGTATAAAATAAATTATAAATTGATATGATTTTATAAAATTCATTAAATCTATTTTATAATAAATATCCTTTTACAATCCCATCAAATTATATCAGTTAGTAAATTTACTTTTATGTAATTCATTTATCTAAAATATTTATCATAAATAATTAAAAAAAAAAAACAGTAGCATCGTAGATTGAACCCTATGATGTTATGTTATTCAAAGCTGGGCACGCACTTGACCCCGCTGGGAATCATCCCCCCATCATGGCCTTGGCTCTTTAGACAACCGGTTTCAATTACTAAGCTCAATGAAGGATAAAACAGAAGTATAAGAAGAGAGGATCCATAAAGGTTTATTGCTAAATCACAAGTCTCGGATATGCTAACTAGCGCTGCATGAGAGAGTGGAACCTTAGCACACACTACTCTGTTTTTCACTTCGACTAGGCTGACATCCAGAGAAATTTTACTAACCAAAGCATGGTACAAATATTATAAACTCTTGATTGCTGATAAAGCTTTAGAAGCATGGCCACACATAATGCTGCAAAATGAATATGTTCGGAAGGGCGAAAATTAGAAATGAACATCATTCAAACAGGATATGGCCTTTCTCATTTGGTTGAGATTTATCTTTGAACTTCATAATGACTACTAAAAATCTGATTTTCGAAGATGAACCCAACCAATCTGTTGAGTATGGCTTAAGAATACATGCACAGACCTGTCTCGCTCGAGAGAGACTACGAGACTTCCAAATTTGCTCCAACCCGAGACTTCGCTCGACCCTCGCTCGACCTCCAGCTCGAGCGAGGATCAGGCAGTGACTTCGCTCGACCATCGCTCATCCTTCCGCTCGAGCGAGATGTCACGTGGCGCCAGGTGTCCAATTTCTAGTTGAGCGAATCTGACCTAGAAGTCCTCGCTCGAGCGAGATTGCATAATATAAATATCATGAAGCCATTTCGCGTAGCGGCAGAAGAAGAACGCGAAGTCTCTGTTTTCGGCGCCAGTGAACAATGCTTTCTCCTAGATCATTTTCTTCTCCATTTCTCCACTATTCTGAGTGAAACTTGTGAAAATTGAGTGTATACACGTAAGGTGAGTGTTCTCTATTGTAAATCTTCTGATTCTCTCTTTGTAACCTCCATTTGATCTAGTGAAGTTTTGAAACCAACCCCACAGTGGATGTAAGCTCATTTTAAGCTGAACCACTTAAATATGTGTGTTCTTTCTGTGTTTACTGTTTTATTTCTCATTGTTGCATTCGCTGCGATTTATTTCATATCTTTATTATTTGTTTCCTTGACTATTTCTCAACACAATCGATGTTCGTTATGTTATTACAACGGCAGTGTGCCAATACTGCACTACAGTATAGAAGAACATCTAATGTGTCAGAGAAAGGAAAACAAAACTTCTTTACCATACAGATCCAACATCTAATGTATATAAGAAAGGGAAAGAGGCCACAAGAGACGGTCATATGTCCCATCTCTTTTTGACCCGGAACATTAAGGCCGAAGATTTGATGTCATCTTGCGGCACCTGGAGCATGATTTGCACTTTCATCTTCAGTGGAGCTGTCTTTGCTTTACCACCTTCATCTCCAACCTGAAACCAGATCATTATGAGGCCATGAAGAAAGTGAGGTACAATTTCCAAGGAAATATTAAGAATCTCCAGCAAATCTCAACAATTAATCCACGGCTGCAGAATTGATACGCACTTACGTTTCTAGTTACTTCCTAAGCATTCCAAAACTCTGCTTTGATAGCTTTTAGTGATGGATCGTCTGGTTTGTTTTTAGAGATGAGATGAGATGAGATAAAAGTGAAAAAAAGAATAAAATATTATTATAATATATTTTTTTAATATTAGTTTTGTTTTGGGATTTGAAAAATGTGTTTTAGAATTTAAAAAAATAATTTTTTTATTATATTTTGTATGAAAAATTAAAAAAGTGTAATAATGAGTTTGAGATGTGTTTTAGAATTTTGGTTTCATCTCAATAAACAAACCAGGCTGCTGGTTTGCTTTCAAAACACACAATTTCATCTCATTTTATCTCATTTATCTTATCTAATCATTACACTTTTTTCAAATCCCAATACAAAATAATATAAACAATTTAATTTTTTCAAATCCCAATAAGAAAATCATATTAAAAATTATATATTATGATAATATTTTATTTAACTTTTACTTTAATCTCAATTTATCTTTATCTTATCTCAATTTCATCTTTGAAAACAAACTAAGGTATTCTATCAAAACTGTCTTTTCTTGGGTTAAGGCACCCACAGAAAAGACAGTCCCAACCAACCATAATCTTTCTTTTTATGGGTACTTAAATAACCCAATGATCCAAAAACATTAGAAAAATATTTGTGAGTCCAAAATCCCAACACTATGTCTGGAGGGAGAGGAGGGAAGGTGAAATCCATCTTTTTGAGAGGAAAGAAATATAGAGGAATCTCCACCTCCTCCATCCCACCCCATTTACCAGTCCTTGTACTAAACATAGTGTAATAGTGACTATTGAGGTCATGTCCTAACAAAAGAAAAGTAAGGCACAAGATTAAATTAGACCCATTCTCTGAAAGGTTGAAAACCTCCTGCTGAAATCTTCCACCCCTCAACAGTATCTCAACAGAGGAAGGGAGAAGCCTACTCTCCTCTCTAGAACCAATCCCCTCTCCTTGCTTTTCTCCCCCATTCTTTTTCCGTAGTCTTCTCTTTCCTTTTTGTAGTGCCCTTCTGCTGCTCCTGTCCTCCACTCTGTTTTCTCCTTCATTCCCTCCTCCCCTCCCCCCCCCCCCCCCGCCCTTCTCCCCTTCCTCCTCCCTTCGTCTTTCTCCTCCTTCCTCTCCATTGGCTTTCTCTTCTTATTCTCTAATTTTCCCCATTTTGGTCCACAATTTAGAGGCTAAAAATACGATGGTCCACCCACCAATAACCCACATACAGGGTCATCATCAGCTCTGCCACTGCTTGTCATTTCCATGCCACTCACCACCCCTTCTGCCAATGCATGACTGTCACATGCTGCCCTTCCTAAACCTCTTTCAACCTCTATTTTGAATGCCAGCCTATTTTGGCTGATCACATGCTAGTCTACTAACCTTTTTTTTGTTCCATTTCTCTTTTTCTTTTCTTATTTTTCTCTCTTTATGAAACTTAAAGACTCAGATCCGCAACCAACTGCCACCCGCCTGCTTTGCTGAAAGTCTCTTTGTGTCCGGTCCAATTCCACCAATCAGATTCATCTTTTGGCTGCTGTGAAAGTCATCGGAACAGGTGGTTTCCATGTGCTACCATGCTCTACTGCAGGTCTTTTGCCTTTCCTTTTTTCATGAACTCCATGCTCGTAGCTGCAATGTGGGACTGGATTTCAACAGCTCCTCAGTTTGGTCTTCTACTGAGTATACTTTGCAGTAGTCCAACTCTGAACTATCTAAAAATCGCTTTGGTGGTGATTTCTTCTAGGGATTAGGCCAAGAAACATGAGACTGGCACAACAAGCCATTTCCAGATTTATCCATTTTTAGTTCTTTGCTGTTTTATATGCATTGTGTGTTTTTTGAGGTTCCCCCTCACCTTTTGTACTTGTTATTTAATTAATTCCTATTTTCCAATAGAGGGGGAAAAAAAAGGCACTTACCCAAAGAGAAGCCCAACCAAGGCGCACCTCTGAATCATAACCAGCTTTAAACTTGAAGTCCTTGCCATATGTGTGCTTGTAAACCGCACTCCAGAAGTTGGATTCAAAATGGTAAAAGTAGCTGGCCATTTATCAGAATAAATAACAATTTTTACAATCAAGCTAGAAATATTTGGATGAAGAAAAAGAACAGGTAAAAAAAAATAAAGTCCAATGAACAATACAGTAAAAAACCTGCAAGCATTCTCCAATACCCTAAAAGATTTTGTATTTCTAACTTGTAGCGGACAGTTGCCATGTATGGGCAATTCCTTGAAGGGCTCTGGGGACTGGAGACTATTGGAAATTTTGAGAGTTATCAACCCCTTTATGAGATGCACACTTACTAAAATTAGAATATGAAGATTTTTTACAGTATTCCAACATAAGCATCATCTTAGCAGCTTGATCGCAAGCATATTAGTAAGATGTTTTTTGTATCCAGGTATATAATAGTGCACCTAGTGTGAAGATTCAGTTACAAGGGATAAAATTAAACTAGAAGAGTACTTATCTAGCTGTTAATGAGACAAAGGCATCACTCACAGAAGGAAACATTTTCAGCAAGTCAATGTGAGAGAGAGAGTGAGTCTAAGTTCTAACCTCAATTTGTCCGAAGGACCAAACTGACGCTTGAATGCAAATGACAATGCATTTGAAGGTAATGAAATGCTTGGGATAAATGACATTTGCTCATCCTGCAGTGCCTTCAAAAGTTCAATAAGATAATCCAAAAAATGGAAACAAAGAAAGGATGGAAAACAAATAGAGACCTAAATCAAAACAACTGCCCCATTATTCAGAAGAGATGCAGAATATCACACTTCTAACCACCAGGCACTTGTATCACGCAGAATTAGGAAATAAAGTCAGATGAATTAAACAAAATGCAAACCTTGTAGGAGTATCTTAGTTTCAAGTCTTCATCCTTGAATTGAGCCGTGCAGACTCCATTCAGAATTTGGCTTTTTAGAATCCCATGTATAGACAATGTTCTCTTTACTTCCTCATCTTCTCTTTCCTCAACCGATACTTCACCAAGGGGAAATTTAAGAGTTGCTCTTGGCTGTAGAATTACAAAGGTAATCAACGCTTTCACACAAACACTTCAAAATATGGCTAAAATGAAAAGAGGCTGCAAGTTTTGCTAAGGATCATACTCACCATAGAAACAACTGGAACTAGAGATGACAATTCCAATGCATAGCCGGGATCAGCAAGGTTTGCAACCATCGAAAGCTGTCCTTGTTGTGCCTGGAAGTGTACGACATGTTTAAAAAACATCACAAAATGCAGAAATGTTTACATAAATTACAGGATCTTACAAAAACGAACCAAATTCAGCCGAAGAAGCATTACATGGAACAACAGCAATAAATATCACGCCTATGTTTCTCTAATATAAAATATGAAAAATCCTCACAAAAAAGGAAAAACCAAGGTTCAAAGTTTAAAGCCGACATCACACTCGCGTTACATATGAAGAAGCTCTTAAAAATGAACAGTAATTGTCAATTAAATCATAACCATAACCCTAGCACGTAGAACAGTAGGAAAGAAACAGATATCTCCACATTTTCAATAAATATGAATGGTCAGAGTCTAAAACAAATCTTAGTCACTCCAAACTTCAATTGCGAGAAGAACTCAATCTTAAAACTAAAGAGAATACACATCTCAAAACCACAAAATAAAGACTTTTACCATCTCGGGAAAGATAGTAGAGTCAAGTAAAACCCAACCAAACATCAAAATTTTTAGGAGTTTCATCTCAATGACTCAAAAAGAAACAAAAACCATCTCCCAAAACCACCCAACATTCCAGAAACCAAAATCCATTTTGGGAGGAAGGAGTGTTTTTGGACCTTGACATCATGGGCAGCTCTGAGCTGCAACCTGGGGCCAACCTCGAGGGAGGTCTTGAGAAGGGCATTCTGGTCCTCGACATCGTAGAGGATGGAGAGGTGCTTGGAGATGAAGCTGACTTGAGGTTGGATTATATCACCATTAGCGTTGTTTTGGAAGGAGAACTTGAGCTTTGCGAGGGTGTCGAGGAACTTGCAAGAGATCTTGTGGAAGAAAATGGAACTGTCACTATCAAACTCGGAGGTTACTCTTATGGGCGGCCTCTCAGGGAAGGAAAACGTGGGTTTGGTCGGCGGCGGTGGTGGTGGTGGTGGAGGTGGCAGTGGTAATGGTGAAGGTTGTTGGTCCATGTGGTTGGGGCTCGGCACAGTTGCTCTACAGTCTACTTCGTTCTTTGCTTTGTACTAAAAATTCACTTGCGAATCGGTGGAATTGGTGCGGAAGAGATAGAAAGAGAAAGTGGATGAATATTCTTTTTCAGAACAAAAATATTATTGTATACTGTTTGTACTACCTTTATAAAAATATTATTTTACATATCTTTTAACTTAATATTCGTATTTTTTATTTTTATTTTTATATTTATATTTTTATTACTTTTTAATATTTGAACTCCCGTAACATTATTACTACTTCATCAATTTAATAAAAAATAGGTGAAGCGGTATATCGTAAACATTGATTTTTTAAAAAGTGGGTGAGTTTGTTTGGAATATATACATTACATTTTTATTTATGTTAATTTAAATGTTGTACATGCTTTGCATGATTTTTTGTGGCGGAAATGTGGATAGGGAATGTATGACTCATTTGCTTGCTTCGATAATTCAAATTTCATTTTCCTCTTTCCAAATCAATTGCATATTTTCCAAATCTATAAAAAAACAAAATTCTCATCCAACGTATTTAGAGCCCGTTTAGAATTACATTTTGAGATTTAAAAAATATTTTTAAACAGTTAAAAACATGTTTAAAATTGTATTTCGAGATTTAAACATTACTTTTAAACAGTTAAAATCAATTTTTTTAATAAATGATATATTTGATAATTCATAAAAAAATATTTTAATCGGTTAAAAAAGATAAAAACCAGTCTTTTCAAAAAGTATCAAATTGAAATTTTTATTAAAAATTCTTACAGATAATTATATAATCTTAAAAAATTATCGTAACTAATTTTAAAAATGTTTTAGCTATATGAATTTCAAATTGTAAATAACATTTTAATAATAAAGTTTATTATATTAAGTTTTAAACTATAAACTTTAAATTAAAAATAATATTTTTCACAAAATTTTAAGAAGGTACTTAGTATGGTTGATTAAGAAGGTACTTAGTATGGTTGACTATTCTGCTTAGTTACCAGTTACCAATTACCAGTTACCAGTTTAATTTGTATTTTTGGCAAGAACTTAATCAAAAAATATGGACCCCCACTCCCATTTTTTTTCAATTTATATTCTTTACTCATATTAAATAAAATCAATTTTATACCACATTAAATCAACCTACCAGTCAGGTAAGGAAAGCAAAGGAGAGCATAAGATAGATTCTTTCCTCTATTAAGCTCCCATCCTAGCTACAACTCAAAAAAATAAAGAAAAAATATTTAAGATAGTCTTACCTGTACTGAACCTTTATTATTAATAGAAAAATAAGAAATTTAATAAAATAATAATACTTTTTTTTTTCTTTCTTTACATCAAATCAAAAATACACATCAAATTTACTTTCTTTGTTGTGAATTTTTTTTTTTTCAAGTTTCAATTTACATGTAGTATCAAACTATAATGAGAGGAGTAATACTAAATACAAATCTTGAAGAAATAAGCTCCACACAAGACTTTTTGGACAAAAGTAGGTCTCAATAAAAACTAGTAAATATTCTTATATATTTTGAGGTGAAATCTACATTTCTTTAAAAAAGAAAAAAGTATTACGGGCCAGTTGCTGTCTTTAATTGATGGGGCAAGTGGTATGAAATCTTAACCAGCGCCACTTGTACTCGTAGACGAACTTCTATATAGCTAAAAGCCTAAAACGGGGAAAAGAATAAATACCTTGCAAATTAATATCTTTCCCAACTCTGTACTAGAGTTAGGTGATCCAATTCACCGTGTAACATAGGCATAGTTTATAAGTTATAACATTATCTGAAAGTAGAGATCACCATAAATATCCAAACACATCTTATCTTTTATGCATAGGAAGAGATCTCTTCAAGCTACACAAAATACGGTCGCTGAAGTTACGAAAACTTTTGAACCGATGTTTACGGAGCTTTTACAAGAACCACCAAAACCATATACGTTCCTATTATAGTGGAGCACCCGAAATTGTTTTGAGTTCCATGATTAGAGTCGCTGAGAAGTGGTATCAACTTTTAGAAATCAAAATTCAAGAAATGAGGCTACAGAGAGACGGACAAAGAGACGTAGGTATATAATGAACAGTCAGTTCTATATTGTAATGTCATTCATTTCTTCACTCACTTACCTGTATGTTGTTTGGTGTCTCCCCCGCTACTTTTCCCCCCCTCTATACATTTTAAAAGAAAACAAAAGGAAAAACAAAGACTATTTTGTATTATCACTATCGTCGTCGTCGTCGTCGTCCGTGCTTAGATTACATAACCAGTCGGAAGCATTCAACTTATACTGCTCACTCGACCACCCACTTTCAGAGTACAATCGATAGAAACCCCTTGTAAAGCCCTGCGTCATCAATGCACAAATGCCACGGGAGACAACAGACTCTTCTCCCCTCAAGCATACACTTGCCGGCACAGATATTAGCAAACCCTGTTGAAAAAATATGTAGAATGCCAAGTAATCAAGCATTATTCACTGCAACTGGCTTCCCACGTCCCATTGCAAATCCTTTTGTGCCATCTGGCATTCGAGGCCCAGGAGGTTGCTTGGCTACAGTTGGTGGCTCAATATTGATTGTACTATTTGAAGATGGAGTTCCCACATGATTTACACGATTGTTGACAGTATGGTGGTGGTATTGACCCCGCCCGCGTCCTTTGCCTCGGCCATGGCTCCGATCTCTCTTCTGCCCACCATCCTTTTCATTGACGTGCTCCTCTCCCTAAACCAGATAATTGAGAATAATAAAAAAATAAATACTGTTATAACTATACTGGTTTTGGCTAATTCATTGGCACTTACTGTATGTTCATGCAAATGGACATCAGACTGTTGGTCATTAAACTCCAATTTCAGCTGGTTTTGCTGCTGATCATCTGTAGAAGTATCATCTCCCTCAAAGTTTACTTCCCCATCATGCCCCTTTTTTCCTCGCACTGAAGAAGGTTTTGACTGGGAATGGAAATTTTTTGAAAAGAAAAGAAGCATCAATGGACTATTTCAGGAATGGGATAAATTAAAATTAGCATAGACATCAAACAGGCTCTATCAAACTTGACCTAGAATTGCTTCCAACTAACAACTGCATCAGAAACTACAGGAACATACTCTAGATTTTGGGACCAACCAAGATTGCATATACAGTGTCGGATTTTCATGCTTTCATTCATACACATGCCCACACTTGGTCCCTCCTCTTGTTCAATTCCTGGATCTTATTGTTTGAATTAAATCACACATTTATTCCAGAAGGTATTCAGATTGAGAACGAAATTCTTTTTGCCAACAAACTGGCCGGCTATTTTTTATTTATTAACAATTACTTTTGTTGTAGTGTTACATTGTAATACTTATTTACTTGTGTTCTACCTTTTGGAGTGTAGTAGTGAATACACCATCACTGACTCACAAACAAAGAATAAAGAAGAAAAAAAATTCAATATTGACACATGCCGTGCTTCTATGCATTAAGCAGACCCTCAGGCCACTCCTCCAGTTCCCCTCATCATTTAGCTCTGCAACCTGCAAAAATAGGATCTAGACACGTGTATAACAAGCAAAGAGGAGATATTACTTTCATATATCAGAAAACAAGAATACTCACTGCTTTCTCAGCCAGCTCAACAGATTCATATTCCACAAAAGCATGCCACTACATATGAAACAAAGGGTCAGGTAGTACTTATTAGACTTTCACATTCAAGAGATTATTAATTTGATAAAATTAAAATTGGAACTGCACTAGCACCAAATTACTTCATCGTGTGCTATCATCTTAACTTTAGATGATAGTCTATCGTAAATTATCATAGGTTCCTCCAATGATTTCGATTCATTCAACACTAGTGATTGTGTATGGTAATTGGCAAGAGAAGACATTTCTACAAGAGTCTGCTTGGTTACTCAGAATATCTTAGTATAGCTGTGAATCGTAGTGAAATGGTTTAAGTTAAATTTTGAATATCATTTTTTGAATATTATTTTTATTTTAAAATTTAAAAAGTAGTTTTTTTTTTTTTTGCATTTTTTTTAAGGTTTAAAAAAGTTGTAATAATTAGGTAGTAATTAGATGAAATATTTAAAGATTTGGAATTGAAAAATGTTTTGTGTTTGAGTGATTTTTGGAAAGGAAATATCTGAGAAGACAAAAATAGTTGTGTTGCCAAACAGACCCTTAAATTAGCATAACCAATGTACAATAACTTTGGGTTTTTATATTTTTCTTACCTTTCTTTTTAAGGAACTTTTATAGAGATATGCATAACCGTAGCTCCATCTACTTTCAAAGTCCACCATGTGGCATGTTAGCAGCAATTACTAAGGCTATGATAGTGCCTCCACGATATTTATATTTGTGAGGAAATGGCATCAGTGTTGTCAAAGCCAAAAACAAATACAATTTCTGACAAAAAAACTGACACACTAAAAGTTAATGAAGGAAATATTACAAACTTTTTTTTATTGGCACTAGAAATCTAGAAACAACATCCTGACCCATCCCAATGGTGCATAGGCCTCGACAAGGAGTTTCCAACAAGTGTACCTCGGATAATTCAAGGAAAGAATTTCTTAGTCCGATGACTCTTAGAAATTGTTTGCACCGAAGGGGATTTGAACCTTAGACTTGGAGAGCGCATACCCCCAAGCCAAAGACCTTCTACACTTGAGCCAACCCCTAAGAGCACTAGTATTGAATATGCATCTACATATTTGCATACTATGATCTTAATTGGGCTGCTTTGGATTATGTATCTGAATATGCATCTACATATTTGCATAGCTATGAATAGTGTTTCTACAATTTTGAAGATGCACTATTCACTCTCCAAATCTTATTTTACTACTTTTTTCTCTCCTACACAAATGTTATTTTAGTATTCACTCTACAAAGGTTATTTTATTATTCACTCTACAAATGTTATTTTACAAATGTAGTGGGTGCTAATTACAAAATATGTAAAAAATAATAATTTTAAGAAGAAAAATTAACAATAATAAAATAATAATATTTTTTTATTATTTTGTTTCATAGATGCATAATACAATGTGGGAGTTTTTCTTGAATGGCAAAATCAATCTCCAAAAGATGTGATTTTGCATATGCATATAAAAAAATCAATGCTAGTGCTCTAATTAAGATATATTACAAACTTAACAACAGAACCATTAAAAATAACATTCTCATGCTTGTATGCTTACCTTGTTAGTGAAATGCATACTATCAGATTTTCCTGATCTGGATGCAGAAGGAGCTCCGCCATTGGAGGTTTGAGGCTGACAGGTGCGAATTGTCTTCACACTACCAAAGGAAACATCAACACATTCTGATTTTACTACTGACGAAGATTTTCCACAAGCAAGGGACTGGATTTAACATTTTCTAGTAGAAGTGTTCTTGGTACCTTCCCACAGCTGAGAAAACCTTCATTAGGTTTTGGTGGCAATGATCTTCAGGCAAGTTTTCAGCAACAACTATGCGAGACTGACAATGAAAATGAGTATTAGAAAATAATAACAATAATAATAATAAATGATAACAAAGCTCAGTTCTTGAGACTTTAAGATCTAGCATCAATATTTTTTTGATAACTGAGAAGTAACTTTATTGATGCAAATATAAAAAGGCATAAGTCAAGTACACGGGGAGTATACAAACGAAAATGCCTAAATACATTCTAAATGCCTAAATACTACAAGATATAGATAGCATCAAAATATACATGTAATGCATTACATGCAAGTTTTAGAAGACAATCATTCAGAAAATGCTTGCCTTAAAGGGAATTCAAGAATATTGTGAACAAAGAAGACAGCCATCTTTATGACAAACAGTATTTCATTTTTTTTTTTATGATAGGGAACTCTGGACAAAAAGTAAAATCCTATGAAACAACATAGAGAATATAACCCACTTGCAACTCCTCCAGATCAAACTCAGTCAGGGAATGCCGGCGTTTAACTTTCTTTCCATCATCACTAACTACCTGCAGAGCATGAGGAAAATATTAGTAAAAGAGAGTGATATGCAGCATAAATAAATGTGAAGTATGTGAACCAAGAGTGTTAAGATAAAAGTAAGTATAGGAAGCACGAGTGTACAGAGAAACTCACAAGCTTCGATGAGTTCTGCAAAACAGTGGCCAGCTGGGAATGACTACTTATGAGAGCCTTGATCTTCTTGAAAGATGCAACAACAGATATGGGCACTATATATAGAGCGAGATTACTAGAAGGAATTTAAAATGGTTGGTTGACTTCCAAAAGAACAAAAGTTAAGCAAACCTCACATAGATTAATACCACGTAACAATAAATTCACCAGAAACAGGAGAATTAAAGATGTGAACATGATTTTGAGGGTATTGGCGTTTGCAACTTGCAAGACTATTAAGACGCAGCACTTGCTATTGAGCAGGTATTGTGGAAGACATCATTTGTGCCGTAGAAAGCGAAGCAAGTGTACAACGGGGTTTGAAACAAACGATTCCAACAGTATGATAGACGACTAAAACTAGAATACTAACAAGAACATACCAAATCCTTCAGGATCTTTGTTAATGAACCTCATCAAATGGTCAGTTGTAGCCAAGTTCAGATCGCTGAAATAATACTCCACCTACAGATTGATATGTCATACAGAAAGATCAGAAGGCAAGATTCCAATCAAGGTGATAGAAAATATATGTAGCATTTCAACTATTTAAATTATATACCATGGTGTCACCAAAAACTGAGATAGAAATTGCACTTTCAAGGAAGTTTAAAGCAATTCCATTCAAATATACCACCCTTGCAGTATTACTTTTTCTCCATAAAAAAAGAATAGAATGAAAACAAGATAATGTACCGAAAGACGAATCGAAAATAGCAAATAGCAAAAACTAAAAACTGGAATTAAAAAGCAGTTCGAAGTTGGTTCCGAATCCTCTGAGCAGTGAAGCTTCACGTCACCTGATTCAAGATCTTCTGAGTAGAGTCCTCAGAGAGCTTACTTTTCGAGGACGAAGTGGGACCGTGATCCAACGCGATCTGAGCTTGGTGGTGTTGGACTGCCACTTCTTGCTCTCCGACAAAGACACAGCCGCCGGCATAGTACTGATGATGAGGACGCGGATGGTAGTGAACCGGAACGTGGTGAGGAGAATGGTGGTGATGAACGGGGATCACGTGGCCATGAATCGGTACATGAAACGGCGGCGGGGGAGGAGGAGGAGGAGGAGCAGGAGCAGGAGGGACAAAGATACGGGGGGTTTGAGTGGAAGGCAGAGTGGTGGGGACGAACTCGGGGGCCTGGGCGTTAAGTCGGCTGAACGAAACGTTACGGGACAGAGATGGATCGGATTGAGATAGAGAGGATAGGGAAGAATCGGGGAGTGGATGTTCCATGTTGAGAGAATCCGAGTTCAGAAGTAGTTGAACCATCTAATGAGTTTTCGTTCTTTTACTGCTCGCTAGGGTTTGTGCCCCGGGGAAAACGAAGTCTCGACCGTGGAGATTAGAACCCGAGCATGTATATATGTAGTAGAGCGGCGAGCCTGGGTTTCTTCTCTCCCTGGCGGAAATCGGAAGTGTGGGGGAAGTGGGAGGACTGGACTATATATAGAGTAGAGATGAGCTCCATTGATTCGACGGAAAGCTGACGTGGGGCCTACCGCCTACCTAGTCCGACTGGACACGGAAGAGAGAGAGAGAGAGAGAGAGAGAGAGAGTGCCCCCGTTACTGTCAAATACTCCTATGACTATGACTGCAGGACTTTTTTTTATTGGTTGGGTTTATTTCAATGAATGATGGATGATCTTTGCTTAAAAAAATAAAATAAAAAAACAAGTCCTTTCTGAGCTTGTTAATGCATCTTATAATATTAATTATATATGTATATAGATATTATTTTTTGCATCTACGTATGTATATTTTTAATTCGATAAATATCTGATATTCCTAGTGACATATTCTCTAATAAAATCTTTAAAAAAATAATTGTCAGATACGTGCCATAAGCCCGCGCCAAGATACAATTACCTGACCATACTTCCGAATGTTTTTTTTTTTAATTTTATTTTTGAATGTTTAATTGAATATTCTCTTTGCTTTAGATTTAAGCATTTAAGGTTGATGTGCCTATCTACGGGATGTAGGGCTGTAAACCAATTAGTTCGCTTGATTGCATGTTTGATATTTTCTCAACCAAATTCGAACAAAACTTGACTCGTAAAAAAATAATAATAAATTCCATCATGAAAGTAAAAATATGTTTGATTAATAAATTACATATATTCGAATTAATTCGAGTTAATTCGACTTAGACTCAACTTGACTCTTTAACATGACTCGATTAAAATTCATCCATAAATCATGGATATATAATTATTTATATATATTAGTATTCTTACACATACAAATATATGCTTTTATAAATATTAAATTTAATAACGTAAACATGTTTATCTCGAAAATTAAATATATTATATGTAACCCATTTAATTTTGCCTAGTTATTTATTCCTATGTATTGAATATAGTTCATAATGATATGTTAGTCAATTAATTACTTAAGTGAATAATTATGGTATATATATAATGTGTTAGTTAGTATAAAAGACTTGGTAGTATCATTATATACTACAATGTATAATCATATAAAAAAAATATATTCATAAATATGTTATAATTTTATAATTCAATATAATATTTATATAGTAATTAAAATTTAATTTTATAATTTGGTATTTTGAATTATTCAATTCATTCAAATAATATATATAATATATCTTTATATCTAAAAAGCATCTATCTCAAATTAAACAGTAATGAACAGTGTCAATTTTGTTTAACATCTATAATTCAAAATTACCCTTGAACTAACACACGGCCGCGAGACCCATAATCCAAAATTACCCCTGAACTAACACACGGCCACGAGACCCACGAAACCCATATCTGAATTTAAACAGTAATGAACAGTGTCAATTTTGTTCAATATCTATAATCCAAAATTACTCTTGAACTAACACGCGGCCGCCAGACCCATAATCCAAAATTACCCCTGAACTAACACACGGCCACGAGACCCACGATGCCCGGCCATACCCAGAACCCAAATTACCCACTTCTCAGGACTCTGCGCCCCTTCTCTGCGCCCCTTTGCTTCGTCTAAAAGTGGCGTGGTCATTAGACTCTGCGCCCCTTTGCTTTGTCTGAAAGTGGCGTGGTCATTAGACTCTGCGCCCATTTGCTGTGGTTGAAGGTGGCGTGATCGTTTGACTCTGCGCTCCTTTGCTTTGTCTGAAGGTGGCGTGGTCGTTTGACTCTGGACCCCTTTGCTTCGTCTAAAGGTGGCGTGGTCATTAGACTCCATACGTTTGACTATACGCCCCTTTTGCATGCTTGAAACTGGCGTGGTCGTTTGACTCTGCGCCCCTTTGCATGCTTGAAGGTGGCGTGATCATTTGACTAATCTCAATAAAGGTGGCGACGGGTTTGGATGTGGTTCCGTGCGTGTCGTTTTACGTTTATGTGGTAGCTGCGAAACACAGCATTTTAGCTAAGTGGATACGGTGCGTTTTATTTTTTTCATGATTTGTGCTTTTGTACGTTGGTTTATGCCTTCTTACGTAATAAAATCTACTTCAGATTGCGCACAGTACTCTTCTCGTCCCTTACAAAATATCACTCTGTTTTCGGATCCGTTTAGTTCATTTCATTATAATAATTTTGATTTATCTTACTTCGGTTTCGTTCGCCTGGTTGTATCTACTGTTTTATGGTGTGACGTTATCGGATGAAAAGATGTTTTGGGTTCTCGATGAGGACGATGGAGGACACTCTTTTTCCTTTCTGATTATCCGTTCCAGTGTGAGACGAAGAAGAAGAAAAAAAACCTTCTGTTGCCGTAGTTGATTTCATTTGTCCTGGTATGTTTGCGTGATCGTCGCTCTCATTATTTTTTTCCAATTATTTTCCTAACTTTCTTTTCGTTATTTATAGTTGTATTTATGCATTTATTAATTTTTTTGTGATAAATAGAGAGCTCGCTGGTTTGTTGCCGAAATTGATTTCATTTCTTTTGGTATGTTTGCGTGGTGGTCACTCTCATTATTTTTTCGCAATTATTTTCCCTGCTTCTTTTCATTATTTTTATTTGTATTTGTGAATGTATTAATTTTTTTTATGATAAATAAAGAGCTCGCTGGTTTGTTCTCTTCATGTTCATTCTCATTTTTTCTCTTTTCTAGCTTAGTCTTATTCTTTTTTATTTGTGTAGTTGTTAATCTTTTTGTGATAAATGGAGCTAATCAATAAAAAGTAATTAGAGTCATTATTTTTATTTCAACATTTATTAACTTTCTGGTAATCAATGGTAATCAATGGAGTTATAAAATATTTAATTTATATAGATGGATAAGGAGAGGAGAAAATTTATTTATCTATTTTTTTCTTTTTTTGTGATAAATGTTTCATTATTGATTGTACTGCGAGAGAGATAAATCATTCTAGCAAAAAAAAGTAGACATACAAAGGTCTAGAGACGAAAGTGGTAGACGAATTTTTGATTATTCAATAGAGCTCATAAAATGTACTTACATTGCGTGATTTTCACTCTCATTATCTTTTTCCAACAAGATCTAGCAATGCAAGTGTGATGCATAAAACTTGAACAAACTATCGTTTGGAGAAAATGTTAGAAATTTTGAAAGACTGATTCACCTATTTTTTAAGTCTTTAGATACGAATTTTCTTATGTTGCATTTCAAAATTACATATATTTTGAAATTTGTTTTTCTTTTTAGAGACCTTGAGATTCTTTTCAATTAATCGATACAATTAATTTACTTTTCTTATCTATTATGTTTTTAGTTATCTTTAATGGTTTTTCTTTTTAATCTTTCTTAATTTTGGAGTGTCAGTTTAATATTCCTATCCAAATGTAAATGTGATAAATTTATATAATTCAGCTTGTTACTGCTTGTTGATCACATTCTTTGTTTGCAAGTGTAATCTAATAATGTCTATAGTTAAAAAAAAAAAAAAACGTAATTTATTTTGTTAATATTTTTCAGGTGTTATTGTCCCATTTAGCTAATATCACAGAAAAAGAATTACGTTTCAGGTATATTTTATTTTTAAAATTTTTTTTATTCATAATATTGATGAAGTTTGCTATATTTTATTTTTTTAAGGTAATGGTTTATTACATGAATCTTTATTTTGAAGTAGAATTTTGTAAAGAGTTGAACAACCATCATTTCTTTCTTTTGATTTGATATATGTATATTCATTGATCATCATTAGCTTTTCTTGTCAATTGAACAAGATTTATTATACATAATTACAAATTGTATAAAGAATAGTATGAAAATTACAATGGATAAATCTATATTCTTTTTAATTTTCTTTCAAAGGCAATTTCTTATTTTGTCTATTATGAATTAATTATGCTCTATCTGGTTTTAGGCTATTCTATCCAATTGTCAACATGAATTAATTCGTTGCACATATAAATGAAGAGTGGTAAGCCTACATTAGTAAATCAATACAAATTTATCAACATATCATCAATTACCTTATTTCTATTTTTATAACTTTAATCCCTATTTGTAACAATTTCCAAGGTGCTGGAAAACATTCTAGAATAAACAATTGGTATAGGATTCTTTCATTAGAACAAAAACAATGTAGACAATGAGAAAGGAGAGAAAGACATCTTCAACAAAGAAATTCTGTGAACGATGCTATTCAACGAGAAGAACAATCTCTCTCCCAACCAGTCCTTCATGATGAAACAAATATGTTTGAAGTTGATGTTAGATTCATGCACAATATTGAAGAAGTCTTGCCACATTATACAAAAAGGCAGTGGATTTCTCGTAGTGATATTGAGACCAATGACGGATCTTCCATAATACAAATAAAATATTCTTCTAATATTAATAATGGTGGAATTTCCTATCAAGAAATTGACATTGTTACAAGTGTATGAACGGAACCTCTTCTTCTAAACAATGCCACAGTGTCTTTCACACCTGGGACGACAAGTACATGCACAAAAAATGTGCAGAATGCTGGTGACCTTCCGGTTGAGCAGGTTTATTGTACATCATTTACTTCTCACCTATAGTTTACAATCAAGCTTCTTAAATTTCCTATTCACATTCTCAAACTTTTATTCAATAGACTTTTTTTTTCCAATACCAGCCCAATTTTGACACAAGGATATCAATAGCTTCTCGGGATAAGGAAAGATGTATAAAATTTGGTGATATTTTTTTCCCTTTGATTTTTTTCATTATAAGTAGTATCATTGGTGTTAGATACATTTCTTCGACTCATAGCATCTCTAAAGAGTTTGCTTGATTTCTTTGATTTTTATTTGTTTCTTTCACATAGGAAAATGGCATCAACAATTGGCTACGTTTAGGAAAATACTACAAACAGTGCCATCTGAGGCAACTTTGTTACCACCTGTTCCATTTTGTAAATATTGTGAAACCAAAAGATTTCAACATGAGATAAATGGTTTTTGTTGTGCCGATGGAACAATCTCTTTAACCACAAATGATGTTCCAGAACAACTTTACCATTTGTTTACCAGTAACACAGCTGAATCTGTCAACTTTCGTACCTATGTGCGCACATATAACAATAATTTTGCTTTTACCTCATTCGGAGTTAAATTTGATAGGGATTTATGCAGAAGAAATCAAGGAATCTATACATTCCGAGCTCAAGGTCAAATTTATCATTATATAAATGACTTGGTTCCTTTGGATAGACGTCCTTCGTATCTACAACTTTATTTTTATGATAATGAACATGAATTAGAAAATCTTGTTCATAACACTGAAAAGGTTGGATCCATCAATTATTGCTCAACTTATGGCCATTCTTCATGTTAATCCTTACTCAACTTTCTTCCGAAGCCTTGATGATTTGCCCAACTTGGAAATCCATAAAATCCATATTAGATTAGATGTTGGTTTAGATCAACGTGTTTTCAACACTCCCTCAGCTTCCCAGGTAACAGTAATTTGGATTGAAGATGATGATTCAGAACGCTTGAGAGGATGAGATATTGTGGTCTTCAATCATGCAGGTGTGACTCATATAGTCTAATATTATTTTGGGTGTTATGATCCACTGCAATATCCATTACTATTTCCTTTTGGTGATACTGGTTGGCACCAAGGAATACTAAAATGAAAAAAGGGAAAAGACCACCACAACAAGTAACCAGATCAGTGATTGATCCCCAATAATCAATATCAGCAGAGCAATTGCTTAGAAAGGAACAATAAGGTCAAAATAATTCTTTTTATTCTATTTTAGTTCCAAAATAAAACATATAAATTTTAACTTGTTACCATTATCATCTTGCAGTGTTGAAAAAAAATAGAAAAGAACATGTTGTCTCATGCCGCGAATACTATTGTTACAAGCTTCAAATCAGGAAAAATTATCAGTCTATTTTGTTGTTCTCTGGCCGTTTATTGCAACAGTTTGTTGTTGATATGTATGTCAAAATTGAAACATCAAGATTGGATTATTTTCGTAGTAAGCAACAAGAGATTCGCTCTGAGGTGTACCAAGGTATAGTTGATAGCATTTCAATTGGAGAAAATAGTGGTTCCAAAGTTGGTAAGTGCATTATTTTGCCTTCTTCTTTTATTGGAGGTCCAACGGATATGCGCAAAAGATACATGGAAGCAATGGCTTTAGTTCAACGCTTTGGAAAACCTGATATCTTTTTTACCATGACGTGTAATCCAAGTTGGAAAGAAATATTGAATGAATTGGGTCCACAAGAAGAGGCACAAAATCGTCCTGATTTAATTGCACGAATCTTTAGAGCAAAATTAGAAGACCTAAAGGATGAATTGTTCAAAAGAGAGATTTTTGGAAAAGTTTCAGCATATGTATATGTGATTGAACATCAGAAGAGAGGACTTCCACATGCACATTTTTTAATCATACTAGAAAGAGATTAGAAAATCTATGCTCCTAAATCCTTTGATAAAATTGTATCAGCAGAAATACCTGATAGAGATGCAAATCTATATCTGTACAAAACAGTAATTAGGCATATGATGCATGGCCCTTGTGGAGTATTGAATCCAAACAATGTCTGCATGAAGATAAATGGCAATTGTAAGAATCATTATCCAAAAACCTTTGCACCTATCACAACTATTGGAATCGATTGTTTCCCACAGTACCAACATCGTGATAATGGAGTAACTGCCAGAATTCGAGGTAAAGAGTTAGATAACCGTTGGGTTGTTCCGCATAATTCATATCTCGTTGCAAAGTTTGATTGTCACATCAATGTAGAAATTTGCTCAACAATCAAAGCAGTGAAATATCTTTACAAATACATTTACAAAGGTCATGATCGTGTTGCTTTCAATCTAATTGCCGGACAAAACAATCAAGAGATTGATGAAATCCAACAATTCCAATCAGCTCGATGGATTGCACCACCTAAAGCCATGTGGCAAATATATGGGTTTACTCTTAATGAGATCTATCCATCAGTTTATAGTTTACATCTACATCTTAAAGATCAACACCAAGTAGCTTTTCGTGCACATGAAGACTTGAATAATATTTTGAGATCTGACTTCTCGACAAAATCAATGTTGACTGAATTCTTTTCAACAAATAGATTCAATCAAAATGTTCGAAAGTTGTTATATAAAGAGTTTCCTGAGAGTTTTGTTTGGAGCCAACAATATAAAGAATGGACTCCAAGAAAGAAAAAAATTGTTATCGGCCAAATTATTACAACCAGTTCATTTGAGGGGGAAAGGTACTACTTACGAATGTTATTAAATCACATAAGAGGTCCTTTGTCATTTGAGCATATCAAAATAGTTAATGGTACTATCGCACCAACCTTTCGTGAAGCAGCTACATTACATGGTTTGTTAGAAAGAGATACCAGTTTACATGATTGTATGCAAGAGGCTTCCTTGTACCAAATACCGCATAGTTTAAGATGGTTATTTGCAACAATCTTGATCTATTGTAACCTCACAAATCCTAGAGAACTTTGGGAATGTTTTGAACAAGATATATCAAGTGATTTCCAAACCAATGATGCAGCATCAGTCAATATTAGGACAAATATCTTACGAAGCATTTCTTCTATACTTGAATCAATGGGAAAAGACATAAACATGTTTCATTTAATTGAACATGATATTTCTTTTGATGAGAACGAAATTGAATTGAGGGAAATAAATGATGAATCTTCAATTTTGATATCGGAGCAAGATCTTTTGGCTTCAACAACTCTTAATCTTGAACAACAATATGCATACGAATCAATTTTACAAAAAGTCCTTCTAAATGAGCCTGCTGTATTTTTTATTGACGGTCCTGGTGGAACAGGGAAGACATTCCTATACAGAGCACTCCTCGCTACAGTGAAATCAAAAAATTTAATTGCACTTGCAACTGCATCCTCTGGTGTTGCTACATCTATATTGCCTGGCGGTCGAACAGCACATTCGCGCTTCAAAATTCTATTAGATCTTGATAAAAATAGCACTTGTAATGTAAGCAAGCAATGTGCTCTTGCCAAATTGTTGCGTCTTGCAAGATTAATCATATGGGATGAAGCACCTATGTCTAGAAGAGAATGTATGGAAGCATTGGATAAAATGTTGCGAGATATAACTGATTTAAGATTGCCATTTGGTGGAAAAGTTGTTGTGTTTGGTGGTGATTTTCGCCAAGTCTTACCTGTAATTCATAAAAGTACAAGACAACAACAAGTTGATGCCAGTTTAGCATCTTCATACTTGTGGTCCACTTTAAGTAAGATTAGGTTGAGTGAAAATATGCGGGCAAGATTCGATTCAATTTTTTCAAATTATTTACTTCAAGTTGGGAATGGAACACCGCCTATCACAATTGACAACAAGATTACGATTCCTAATGAAATGCTTATACCATACAAAAATGATGCTGAGTCCTTAGATAATTTGATCGATGCAGTCTTCCAGGATATCAACAGTTATTCAGAAAACTTATTCGAAATGACCAATCGAGCAATATTGACACCAAAGAACAATTCTGTTGATGAAATAAATACAATACTTATTCAAAAATTTCCTAGTGAAGTCACAAAATACTATAGTTTTGATGAAACAGTTGATGCATCAGAACAAGGTATTATGGAAGATTTCTTAAACACATTGACACCAAATGGACCTCCACCTCATGAACTGTTATTAAAGAAAAACAGTCCTATCATGTTACTTAGGAATGTGAATCCTTCCGAAAACTTGTGCAATGGAACACGCCTTATTTGTCGCAACTTTGAACGAAACGTCATTGATGCTGAAATTGTAATTGGTCACCACAGTGGGAAAATAGTCTTCATACCAAGAATTCCTTTTTTGCCAAATATAGATGTGGCTAGCGGTTTTCCATTCAAAAGAACACAATTTCCTATCAGATTAAGTTTTGCGATGACAATAAATAAGGCACAAGGGCAAACATTAGATTTTGTTGGTGTATACTTGTCTCAACCTGTATTCTCTCATGGACAACTCTATGTGGCATTGTCAAGAGCCAAGAATTCTGTTTCAATCAAAGTTCCTATAAGACCAGTATCAAGCAATGGCTATGAAGAAATTGAAACAAATAATATTGTTTATAGAGAATTACTAACATAGGCAAATGCGTCATGAATATTTGTGAGTAATCTAATTCCATTATAATTTATCTCTTGATTGAATGCATTATTTTTATCATTGTGTATCTTTCTTAACTTCTTACTTTTTATTTTATTCAGATTGTTTCATGTCAATTGAATTGTTCAAACTAATTTTTTTTTCTTCATGCACTAATAGCTTTCAACATGCGGACTCTCCACACATCAATCAATGATATAACTCCAAGTACAAGGAATTGGAAAATCAAGATGATGGTGTCAAACAAGTCTCCTAAACGTACTGCACAACATTCGCCAATAAAGTATCAAAATCTAACATTGATAGATCCCGAGATAATACAACAAAATTATTATTATATTTAAAAAAATTAATTGAGTACACATCACTATTTATCCATACAATATTGTGTCAAACAAATCTTAACTATATTTTCAGATCAACTCCTAAAATTATATATACATATATAATTTTTTTCAAATCAATTCAATAAACATACCTATTAATCTGTATGATATTGTGCAGGGCAATCGAGTGAAGGCAGTAATTTTTGAAAATGATATTGACATGCGTAGTGATACATTACACATCTTTCGGTCATACTACATTAGTAATGCCTACGTAAAGATTTTGGATCACAGATTTAATAAAAATGAGGCATATGGATATCAGTGGACCCTAAATTCAAGAACAATAATCGAAGACATTCCAGATAATGAGGAATAATTACAACCCCCAGAATACGATATTATCCCATTCAACAATTTTCATACCTTCATGAATACTGATTTTGGAATAGGTAAATGTCGTTTTAACATATTTAATTTCAATGTTAATACTCTTATTTAGTTTTGCACTAAAAAAATTAAATATAATTATATAAATATTCTGGTGATTGTAATACACATGAAGCCTCCTAGAGAGATTAATACAAAAGATGGGCAAATAATAATCCAATAAATATACATAATCGATGAAAGGTAGATAAAATTTCTCAATTACATTTGTGATATGAATAACTATAAAATAATTATTGTTACTGCTATTTTATTATATTCTAAATTTAACATTTTTCTTTAAATTTTACAGCCTAATGCCCATATGCCTGACTATGTGGGATCGATTTGTAGAGGGTGAATGCCAAGCAATCTCAAATGTCATTGGAGCTAAATCATCTCTACTTGCAACGCGTTTGAAAGTTGGTTTATACAATGGTAGATTTCTCAATTTAGAATATCACCATATATTTAATATTCAATATCAATTAATGACTATTTTTATTTGTTTACAACATAGGTCTCTCTCTTTCATCTAAACCAACAAGTATTTTTACTTTAAATCCTGTTATTCCTGGTGCAGCCTCCTTGTGTCGATGGTAATCATTTCTTAACTTATCATTTAGACAATCTATATTTGTCATAAAATTCTCAAAATATTTATACAAAATGTATATCCATTGACTATTTTTAAAAATATTAGTTCATTTATATTTTTCTCTCAATGATTTTTGTTAGTTTTTTTAACTTCTTTGGTGATATTAAGGGCAATACTTAATGGTGAACTACTTGAAGATATTATTGAGAACATTATCAATGCCGCATCAACAGTAGCATTCGCTACTAATATCCAAAATATAATTAAAATTGATGATGTTCCTGCCTACCTCAAATCATTAGAACCAATTAAGGTAAATTTCTACAATCTTCTTTAACTTTTTTTCTTTTATATATTGTTTATAAATATTATTCCACATGTATTTTTAGAGTAAATAAAATCTCTAACTAACACTTCTTACTATTTATAACCATATAAAAACATGTGTTTCTTCTAAATTTAATGCAGAAAGCAAGATTTTCGATTAAGGCAAATATCTTCATTGTTGATCTACGTCAAGACTTCTACTACATGTCCTATACTAAATGTAACAAAGTAACAGGATATGAACAAAATGAACAATTCGAGTGTTATCATTGCAAGAATATGAGCATTGCACAACCACGGTATGTATGTTATATTAATATTTTTTATTATAATACCAAATATCATAAATTCAAATTACTATTTAATGATTTAAACTTATAAATATAATTTATTTATACAGCTCTCGAACCTATGTTGAGATTGATGATGGTAGTGGACGACTTCCAGCTGTCATGTTTGCTGAAATTGTAGAACAAGCTCTGGGTTGCACAGCAATTGACTTCATGGAGCATGTAAGAGAAGTAACCAATTTGTTTATATTCATCATGATTCCTACTACTTTGAAATTTATTTACTTAAAAGTTATAAAGAATACACTAACTACTACTATCTAGCAAGAAGTTGTAGTATTCATAAATCTTATCGCATGATATTATATTTTTTTGGCTTCTTTAAGGACTCAAGTGTTTGCTGCATGCTTTGAAATAGTTTTATTTTCTTTTTACTGTTGCACTTTATTAGGAAAAGAATTTGTTTGCTTATTTGATGAGAAAAACATGAAATAGATTTAATTAATATTCAACCTTACAATTTTTTTTTAGGCCTGGAAATTTATACAAAGTGGCTGAATTCATTTTGTCCTATTTTGGTGTTAGAACAAATAAAAAATAAATTCTTGTCATACCAATATAAATGCCTAATATTATTTTTTTCATTATAAATCTTCAAGTTATGATTCAAACACAATAATAAACTTCTTTTTTAAGCATTCTTTTTAGGAGATTACGCTTTTTCTTTTTCCATAATTCTGTCTGTATAACTCATTTAAAAAACTCAACCCAAAAAGAGTTTGAAAAATAAAAACTTCTAAATGATGGCCATGATTTAAAAATTAATACAACATACTCTAACTTAACCTACAAGCATATAATGATGAACACTTGATGAAAATACTTTGATAATTAGATAAAAAATTATATGATCATATATATAAATTTCGATAGAATATTCTATTCTCTTATATATAACTATTATATGAATTAGACAAAACAATATTAAATTGTCAATAAACTGTATATGAAGATGCTCCATTCTCTTATATAAGTGAATAAAGTTATTGGCTAATTATTTTTTACATATATATGAAGATGACACCTAAACAGGTATTTTTTACATATATGTAGCTATTATATGAAACAAAAAACTGCCACATTCACTAAAAAACAACATTGATGTCATCTAACAAGATAAAAACTGTTAAGGACGTGTCTCGCCAGCCTCCTGCTCCCGTCACTTGCAAGAAGAATTAAGGGAAGATCGTGGCTTTCCACCCGGGATATGTCCGATGCTCAAATCAGTAATCACGTATTTGCAAGAATAATTCTTAATGTCCCTTAGTTGAGGTTTACCTGGTCTATTTATAGACATCTGGAGCGGTACATGTCCCTTGTAACGTCTTCTGTAATCATCGTGATTACGTATCTACATGATATATCTTTCTGAGTTTTTTGTTATTTCGTGTATGCTTGAAATCCCGATAAAGCTGGTGACGGGTTTGATATATATTTTGTTTGAAGGTAGCGTCGTCATTTGATTCTACGCCCCTTTGCTTTGTCTGAACGTGGCGTCGTCATTTGACTCTGCGCCCCTTTGGTTTGTCTGAAGGTGGCGTGATCATTTGACTTTGCGCCCCTTTGCTGTGTTCAAAGGTGGCGTGGTCATTTGACTCTGCGACCCTTTGTTGTGTCGGAAGTGGCGTGGTCATTTGACTCTGCGCCCCTTTGTTGTGTCGGAAGGTGGCGTAGTCATTTGACTCTGCGTCCCTTTGCTTTGTCTGAAAGTGTCGTGGTAATTTGACTCTGCGCCCCTTTGTTTTGTCTGAAGGTGGCGTGGTCCTTTGACTCTGCGCCCCTTTGCTTTGTCTGAAGGTGGCGTGGTCATTTGACTCTGCGCCCCTTTGCTTTGTTCGAAGGTGGCGTGTTTATTTGACTCTGCGCCCCTTTGCTGTATTCGAAGGTGGCGTGGTCGTTTGACTCTGTGCCCCTTTACTTTGTCTGAAGGTGGCGTGGTCATTTGACTCTGCGCCCCTTTGCTATGTGTGAAGGTGGTGTGGTCATTTGACTCTGCGCCCCTTTGCTGTGTTTGAAAGTGGCGTGGTCGTTTGACTCTACGCCTCTTTGCTTTGCCTGAAGGTGGTGTGGTCTTTTGACTCAGCGGCCCTTTACTTTGCCTGAAGGTGGCGTGGTCGTTTGACTCTGTGCCCCTTTATTGTGTCTGAAGGTGGCGTGGTCATTTGACTCTGCGCCCATTTGCTTTGTCTGAAGGTGGCGTGATCGTTTGACTCTACGCCCCTTTGCTATGTGTGAAGGTGGCGTGGTCATTTGACTCTGTGCCCCTTTGCTGTGTTTGAAGGTGGCGTGATCGTTTGACTCTGCGCCCCTTTACTTTTTTTGAAGGTGGCATGGTCGTTTGACTCTACGCCCCTTTGCTTTGCCTGAAGGTGGCGTGATCGTTTGACTCTGCGCCCCTTTATTGTGTCTGAAGCTGGCGTGGTCGTTTGACTCTGCGCCCCTTTGCTTTTTTTGAAGGTGGCGTGGTCGTTTGACTCTGCGCCCTTTTGCTTTTTTTGAAGGTGGCGTGGTCCTTTGACTCTGCGCCCCTTTGCTTTGTCTGAAGGTGGCATGGTCATTTGACTCTGCGCCCCTTTGCTGTATTTGAAGGTGCCGTGGTCGTTTGACTCTGCGCCCCTTTGCTTTTTTTGAAGGTCGCGTGGTCGTTTGACTCTGCGCCGCTTTGTTTTGTCTGAAGGTGGCGTGGTCCTTTGACTCTGCGCCCCTTTGCTTTTTTTAAAGGTGGCGTGGTCGTTTGACTCTGCGCCCTTTTGCTTTTTTTGAAGGTGGCGTAGTCCTTTGACTCTGCGCCCCTTTGCTTTGTCTGAAAGTAGCGTGGTCATTTGACTCTGCACCCCTTTGCCTTATGTGAAGGTGACGTGGTCATTTAACTCTGCGCCCCTTTGCTTTGTTTGAAGGTGGTGTGGTTGTTTGACTCTAATGTCCCTTAGTTGAGGTTTACCTGGTCTATTTATAGGCCTCTGGGGCGGTACATGTCCCTTATAACGCCTTCTGTAATTATCGTGATTACGTATCTACATGATATATCTTTCTGACTTTGTTGGTATTTCATATCTGCTTGAAATCCCGATAAAGGTGGTGACGGGTTTGATATACATTTTGGATTCTGTAGAGTTGGGCCCTTAGTATGTTTACCCTTCCTGGTGGGCTCTCATCACTGTTAGGCCTTTTCCTTCCTGGTGGGCTCCCATCGCTGTTGGGCCTTTGGCCCAAATCTGATCCCACAAAAACTATTATTACAATAACTCTTCTCCCATTTGATTAAAAGTATAATATCGCATTTTCATTAATATCACTGTTGAAACTCAAAAAATCTAAATATTAAAATACAAGCATTTTTAAGATCCTTCACATACTTGTCAAAGAAAATGAAAAAACAACTAATCTAGCATACATACAATATTTCACCAAAACTTCTTTAGGCCTACATCATTCATGAATCCACCCAATTATTGTTTTTGCCCAACATACATATAAATATATGTATGTTTGAATGTGTATCACGCATGTATTTAGATATATGAAAAATATGTTATAATTTCAAATCTACCCATTTAGATTCAGTTTACATGCATTTATCTTCAATCTCTTTAGCAACAATATTCATGAACGATATCCACTCTTGTATTTTCCCTAATATACACACATACATATAAATTATTGTAAGAACTATATATCACTCATGAACTGAATAAAATTCTAAGCACTACTGCTAGCTAATTAGATGATAAAATGCTCTTCTGATTCCATTATATTCAAAATTATTATTTTATCCAAGCACTACATACTCTACATGTATATTTGTCACTATACTTTATATGATATATATTAATATACTTCTAAATCTTTGATAATCATATTTTAACTCCTAATTTTTTCCATGCAGGAATATTTATCATATGTCCAAAATATTGCAGCACTATGTTCAAACAAAAAATGGATAATACAATTGGGTACAGATGGAGATCAGCTTCAAAAGTAACAACAGAAAAATTTCAATATTCTCTCCATAAATGCTATCAATGAAGATGACATACCACCTCCAGATGCATAATTTTCAAAATTTTTTTATTGCTATTTCAATGCCAAAGAAAACAAAAATATCTTATTTTATCTTAAGAAACAAACTGTAATATGGATTTCGAACACGATGTTTTATTTCTAAAATTTATTTGGATATAGGTTTGTTTAAACTTATTACTATCTAAATTATTAGATTACAACTTGAATGAAATATATTATTCTCATTCACTTTAAGTTTTTCTTTTTTTATTAGATATTTATATTTTTTAATTTATTTTATAATGATACAAGGCAACATGCCTCGCACGTTGCATTACCCCTAGTATATATATAAGACTACAAATAAAACTTGAGTATAACTTAACTTAACTTAACTTAACTCAACTCGTTAAAGTGTATAAATAAACATTGACAAATAACTCGACTCGGTTCAAGATCGTATTTGATCAATTTGAAGTCGGCTCAAATCAGTAAGCTCTCAACTCAAGATTGAGTTTGAATTAAGTAATAATTTGAGTCAAGCTCGACACCATGATCGAAGAACTTAATTTGACTCAATAACGCAAATAGATAAAATCCAACCAAATAAATAAATAAAGATAAAATCTATTTAGTTTTTTATACATCAAACACACTGTTGACGAGAAAATTTTCAACATTAATTATATAAAAAAAATTACAGATATTTTGTTTTTTTGAATCAAACTATAAATAATGCGTTAACACACCGACTTCTATGCAACGAAACTCATAAAAAGAGTCTGATTTTGCATTATTTTTATAGTTTGGGGAGATTTTATGCACTATATATAATATCATATTATTTCACATATATCCCGTCCCATTGTGTTCACGTAGCATTACCATCATAATCTCTTATTTTATATTTGTATAATATGTACATATCTCACGGACAATGTTAAATACTCGGGAATGTATATCTTCGTATCCTATAGTTTAGTTGTATGCTTCGTTTGTTTTTACAAATAATCTTATCTCATCTCATCTCGTCATTACTATTTTTTTAAATTTTCATATAAAATAAAATAAACAATTTAATTTTTTCAAATCTCAAAACAACTTTTATATATTCCAAAACAAAATTAATATTAAAAAATTATATTTTAACAATATTTTATTAAATTTTTAATGTTTATCTCATATTATTTTATCTTAACTATAAAAACAAACCAGGTCTAATCTCAATTCTCATCCCCCCAAACATTCTTAAAGTTGGAGTGTGCTTCTGTGCCGGGAGTTATCTTGGGATCATTTATTATTTTCGCAGCATAAAAAATTCATTGCAGATAGGATTTCAATTGTTACACCAATACGCCAGATCCTTTATTTTAAACTTACTGTCATTACTAAGATGCATGAAGACAGACAGTGGCCAATGCATGAAGACAGACAGTGGCCAAATTAGAGACACCAATAGGCAACATGAAGCATATCAGAAAACCATCAATAGCTCAAACCAATTACCAATGTGGTGAGGGATAGGTCCGAACTGAAATCAAATGCAAGCAGTTGCACCCCCACAGCAACGATGATCATCACGAGGACGGTTAACTACGACCTATGTCCCCTGAATTATATATCACTCAGTTGTTTGAAATGCTTCAAGAGTCCATGAGCCGCTCCATTAACAATTTGACAACAGCATGAGCATCAACTGTGACCGCAATCTTCACTGTGGGTTTATCAGTCCATTCAGTGACTTCGCCAAACCTGGTTCATTGCAATAAAAGTAGAAACAAATTAGCATTTGGGGTAATTAGTTTGATTAAAATGGCTCTTGCCTTTTTTTCTTAAAATTTGTAAATTAGGATGTCAATTACAATGCTGGACTAAACAACTTAACCAAGTTATAACTTGGGCGCCTTTAACCATTCATGTCATGATTATGATTAGAATTTAGAACCCCATCCTCTATGCAAGAATTTGGCATTTAAATGCAAAAGACACAAATCATCAAGCTACTGATTTTAACTGGACAGAGTCCTACTTTTTCTGTTTGTTGTATAATATTGTTAGCCCCCTTGTGATGCCACAGGTCTGGACTCTAACAACACCTTCTGTGTATGTGACGAGTGAAGGGTCAACAGCTGCAAGAAGGGCAGTTGGATCGTGAAGGTAAACTCCTGCATAAAGATGAAAACCAACTTCAGGAAATAGAATGGTTACCTACCAACTCTTCAGCTTCATTCATAAAAAAAATAAAGAAAACAAACAAACCATTTGTGCTGTATGCATCGTAATGATAAGAGAAGTACACGTCTAAGATTTTGCACAAGTACTGAGCAAATTTTCCGTCTGACCTTGCCAACTTCTCTCTATCAGCATCTATAATGAGTCAAGATTATGTTAAGTAAGATCACAGTGGAAGAAGAAACTGAATAAAATCATGAAAGATTTACAACTTTAAGTGTTAGTTTCATAATTTTGATTGGCTTTTCTATTTCTAATCAGGTGCATCCCTTGTAAATGTCTTGTGTAGTTGGACTATGCCCTTTACCTTTTTTTCTTTAAAGGAAATCTTTGAATAATTGTTTTTTCATATTTCTTAATCTTTTTATACAATATAAAGCAGCACCATGTTGTGGGAATCAGGTTTCTGAAAGTTCAATGATTTGAGATAATTTACTTGATAGGGGTATTGAAAAATTCTCTACCTTCAAGAATATTAACCGTCTTAATTTCCTATAATTTACTTGGAAGATTGTTGAAATTGGATTCATACTCACCAACAAATCGGTTCAATTGAACGAAGGCATAAACAAATTGTTGAAATTGGACTTAGTATATTAGCACATTAGAATTTCCCTCTAATTTACCAGGAAGATGCCTTTTACACTGCAACTTATTTAATTAATCGTCTTCCAACACCCATTCTCACCAATTTGTCACCTTATGAAATGATCTATAACCGGATCCCTGATTTTTCTTTCTTACGTGTCTTCGGATGTGCATGTTGGCCTAATCTTAGACCATATAACAAACATAAATTGGATTTTAGAAGCAAATCTTGTGTTTTCATTGGCTATAGTGTTAATCACCACGGGTACAAGTGTCTTGACTTATCAACTGGTCGAGTTTATGTGTTTCGTTACACAATCTTCGATGAAAATTTGTTTCCTTATTAGAAAATACCTCCTCTACATCATCTTCAAAGTCTCGCTCATCCACACATCGCCTTGCCTTTACATCTTAAATTACCACCGACTGCCAGAATGGATGATATGCAATCCCAAATCATGCCATCTGAAAATAATCTTAATGTGCCTCTAGTGTCTCACTCCGTAGGAACAGATGAAGAAACACATGTTAGGCCTGCTGCTTCTGTCTCCTCGCTAGCCATGATAGCTACTGAAAACTCTCTACCCTCAAGCATACCAGCAAAACCAACTCAGCCAATCTCAGATCCTACTGCGACACAAGGGAACACCAGAACACATGCAATGGTTCTAGATCGAGGAGCAATATTTTTAAACCAAAAGCTACCTCTAATGATTTTGTGTGGTATCCCCTACTGAAAGCATTACTTAGCTCTCTTAATTCTACTCATGTAGAAACATCATGTTATAGTGATGTAGTCAAATCACCACACTGGTCTGCAACGATGAATGCTGAGTACAACTCTTCTACGCAATGGGACATGGTCATTAGTCGCACCACCTCCAAAGGCCAACATAGTTTGTTGCCGATGGATATACAAAACTAAAAGACATGCCGATGGTTCCATAGAGCAGTATAAAGCAAGAAGGTGTTGATTTTAATGAGACATTTAGCTCTGTTGTCAAGCATGCTACAATTCAAATTGTCTTGTCCTTAGCTATCTCTTATAACTGGCAGATTAAGCAAATTGATATCCAAAATGCTTTTCTGCATGGCGAATTGGAGGAAGAAGTCTTTATGGCCCAAACTCAGGGCTACGTTCATCCACAGTATCCTCATCATCTTTGCAGGTTACATAAGTCATTATATGGCCTAAACAAGTTCCGAGAACTTGGTTCTCTCATCTAAATGATAAATTACGAGCGATTGGATTTCATGATGGCAAGGCCGACACGTCTCTTTTATTTGGCACAAGAATGGTGTTCTGGTTGTTATTCTTATTTATATTGATGATATTTTCATCACGGCCAATTCTGGTCCTGCCATACAACATGTAATCCAGGCCTTGCATTTGGATTTTGCAGTTAAAGAGCTTGGTGACCTTAGCTATTTTTTGGGGGTAGAAGTTTTGCACCCAAGAGAATGTATGTATTTAACTCAATGTAAGTATGTGGCTGATCTTCTGAAACGCACTCACATGGCAAAAGCCAAGCCGTGCACAAGTCCTATGTCAACTACCTGTCAACTTTCTGCAACTGATGGAGCTAAGTATTCGGATCCTTCTCTCTATAGACAAGTTGTTGGAAGCTTACAATATTTAGCTTTCACTAGACCTAATCTTGCTTTTTCAGTTCACAAAGTAAGCAAATTCATGCATAACCTGTTGGAACCACATTGGCAGGCGGTAAAAAAGATTCTACGTTATCTTAAACATATCATATCAACGGGTTTGTTCCTTGACAGGTCATCTAATTTTGCAATTCAAGTTTTTTCAGATTCTGATTAGGTAGCCGATCGAGATGATCGTCGTTCAATAGGTGCATATTGTATTTACATGGGCAACAACCTTATTTCCTGACGATGCAAGCAACAATTCACAATTGTTCCTTGGCAGGTCATCTATTTTGCAATTCAAGATTTTTCAGATTCTAATTAGGTAGCCGATCGAGATGATCATCGATCAGTAGGTGCATATTGTATTTACATGGGCAACAACCTTATTTCCCGGCGATGCAAGCAACAATTCACAATTGCTTGTAGTAGTACCGAAGTTGAATATAAGTCCCTCGCAATAGCTTCAGAACTACAACAGTTGCAATCCATTTTATCTGAAATTGGCCTAAAGATTCCAAAACCACCAATGTCATGGTGTGACGATATTGGATCACATACTTGATTGCTAATCCTATGTTCCATGCTCGTACAAAGCACATCGAGATTGATTTTCATTATGTGCATCACCAAGTTTGACAAAAGCAACTTACAGTTCAGTTTATATCTACTAGAGATCAACTTGCTGATTCACTAACTAAACCAATGTCTCCACGCAAGTTTCAAAACATCTTGGCCAATCTGAATGTTCGAGCACTTCCCTTCAGATTGAGGGGGCGTGTAGAGGAAAATGTGGAGCTGAATCACAATTCAAGCAACAGAAGCCGTAGCTGTCAAGAAGAGGAAAATCTAGAGGAAAAATAGGAAGACAACCGATCTGATTTTCTTCTTATCTTCTCCCAATCTTCTGCTGTTATTTGAGTTTTGAAATAGATCTTCTGTTGCTATGATTTTTCTGTTATCATTTAAATTTTGAATAGTTTCAAATAGCTACAAGATAGCTATTTCTGTTGTACTGAAACTCTATAAAGAGTAGCTATTTATCGATGACCATCAATTCAATATAGAGACATAAACAATTCAATTATCCTCTGCCTCTTAATTTCCTATCACTTAAATTATTTTACAACAACAAATTGTGGTGTTTTGACAAAAGAAATCCTGAATGATAATTTTGAAAATCACAGAAGTAGGTTTCAAAAATATAATGGAACCAAATAAAATTTATCTTAACAACAGCATCCAGTCTCATTGAAGACACAGATCTAGATTTACTAGTAGCACAACAGAATCCATATAATTGGCCAGAACTATTGGGACATGTCTTAGAATGAACAGACATGATGATTCTAAAAAAATGGTGAATATATTTTAATGCATAAAAAAAATATTAAGAATGAGTACCACAAATTTGCCTAGGAGTACCTGTCAGTACAACTTGATGTGTAACATTTATACCCACGGCCAAAATATCTGCTCCACTTGTGAATACAATATCTGCAGCATCAGGATCACCAAAGATCTGATCACCCAATCCAAGTTGGGAGGCAGGACGGTGTAGGAAGGAAATGACAAGTCAAGGAGATCAGTAAAAGATCTGTTCTAGAAAAAAGTATACAGATTGATCCATAAACTTCACTACCAAATCTTCTTCTGAGATAAAAAGTTCAAGAAGAGAGTACTTCGCAGAACAAAATTTCTAAGCTTTTGACAAGGATTTCCACTCACCTCCCATCCCTCCATTTCAACATGCTTGCAATTTGGATGAATCACTGAGCTACGTTTATTAAAGGTTTATGTTGGAAATGGAGTCAGAAAACGTGTAACTTACATTGGCCTCTGCTGCTGGATTCACATTCCCATTGACTGCAAAAGCACCGCCAAGAATAACAATCTGTCCAATGTTCTTAGAAAATGTAGGATCTTGTTGGATAGCCTATACCAATGCATAACATAGTTTAAAATGTAATGGATAATATTCAACATTAAACACCAGACTGCTGATCAGGATACTTCACCAGTGCAACATTTGTAAGAGGGCCCAGTGCCACCACTGTGACTTTTCCAGGATAAAGGTTTGCTTGATCAATGAGAAAAGAAGCTGCTGACTGTTCAGTTGGCTTTCCTTTTGGTGGAGGGAAATTTTGGTTCCCGAGTCCATCAGCACCATGAACAAAATCAGCAATACGAAGTTTCGTTCCTTTCTGTAATAAAATGAACAAAGATCCCATGCATTGGTGAACCACAAGCTTCCAATCATACAGCACTGCCTACTTGTATAAGTGGTTCGTGAAATAAAATTGTGGCAGCACGCATGAGATTAAGAATAGAACATGTATAAGCTACAATAGAAGTTCTGGTGGAACAAGTTTAGATGATATCATGTAAACTTAAGTTCGTTTCTTCAGCGAGTTAAGTAGCTCAAAATGATGTTTCCAATGGAAACTGATCTTTATTGCAACAAGTGAAGCTGAAACAAATCCTTCCCAAAAAAGACAGAAAGAACAGAAGCTTCTTTTTAGTTTTCTTCTATTTCTTCCTCTGTTAAGTAGACAAAGGGGAATCTCAGGTTATCCTTCCATTTTTAGTTAAGTCATCCAGAATGCTGGCTCAACACTAGTCACTAACTAAACGTCAGAAGCACTACGAGCAAGACGAATAGATGCTTTCATTTATTATGAGGCCAATAAGTGACATTTTTTATTGAATACACAATCCCAACAGAATACCATGTTCGTTTTTCTCATGCAAGAACAAAAATATAGGTCTTCCATAGTATTGTGTCTCTGTCTGTACTTACAGTAATCGTGACGTGAGATCCCTCAGCAACAGGGATATCAGTTCTTCCAGCAACCTCAAGCTGCAGGAAAAGCTAACACAGTTAATTTCAAGCTAAGGGAAAAGAGGCTAATTCTAATTGTATTAATAAATAAATTCAATTCAGCAGATGAAATAGTACCGAGAATAACATATACAGATTCAAAATGCCATAAAAAAATGAACGTCATCAACTATACCAAGTGCAAGGCATTTATCGTGGCCAGGGTTGTATAAACATTCCCATATATAGTTGTAAGTCCAATCACCTCCACCTCGGGTGACTGTAATGCCAGAAAAATCGCCACAGCATCATCTGCATGCATAACCAACTCAAATGATGACAAAAATAAGAAGAGGGAAAAAATGAACTAAATATAAATTTTGAATCAAACCCATAGAACCAATTGCAAATTTAGGTTTAGTTATTTTCTTTCATATCCTTTGAACTACAATCTTTATTGCAATACTAGATAATTTTGCCCTGTTACGAACAATAATCAAAACCCACTAGTGGATAACCAAAAAGACAAAGTTAGTGCGATAATAATAATAAGACATTTAAATGGAACCCACTAAGCCAATTGCAGAAATGATTGAAGCTATCCGATTCACTGGGGTCCGATACGTAAAAAGAATTCTAATTTCTAATTCATTTTCCAGTTGCCGGGTTTTATCAGCAACCAAACAGGGCATGCACGGCGTCTTTGATCATTAGGAAATTCTGTCGTCGACTTATATGGAACGATCGGTGACCTACGGTCCTGAAATGTAGAAACTCTGGATACCCAGATGATCTTTTAACTGTCCAGAACCGGTTCGTATAAAACGGGATTCATTAGGAAAAGAAAAGGCGACTTACCAATGCCAGGGTCGGTGTCGATTATGATCTTCTTTGGCTGCGCTGCCATGGCGACTGATACGAAACAGGTTATCCTAGTGCGGATTCAATGATTGATTATTCGCGGTAACGATGATTCTCTATTATAGATATCTTTATATGAAATGGTTTCAGAAACTGGATTAAAAGAGTTAACAACTGTGGAGAAGAAGGGGGGAAGGAAGTTTACTGAGCCGAGCCAAACTTCAGACTGGGAGTTCCATTGATGAGTGTTAACGAATTTTGAGCGTGCTTCAGGAATCAGGAGTCCAGGATCTCTGGTTCATCGCTCGCAGCTCAACCTCCTAGCTGTAAACAGACCAGGTTTATTCGGGGATGACGAGATGAGCAATTTCATGACGTGGTGTGAGCATCGAGGCGCTATTTGGGATCCAGGACAAGTTCGTCCATTCAGAATTCAGAGGATGTTAATTATTAATAGACGATAATTTTAAATCTCGTTAGAATTTGGAGATGTATTGAATTGAAATAAATTTAAAAATTTTTTAATATTATTATTATTTTATAATTTACAAAATGTGTATTAAAATTTAAAATATATATATTAAAATTTAAAATATGTATTTAAAAATTTATATTTTGTATAAAAAATAATAATAAAATAAAAATAAATTAAGATGAATTTTAAATATAAATAAGACCTTAATTGATAAAGTATGTATATCTTTGGAATTATTTTATTCGATTACCTTTTTTTTTTTTAATTTGCAACGTTAAACTTTTCAAACCTTCCCCAATAAGCATCTATTGATAATGAGAAAGTGGATGTTTTTTTGTTTGTCAATCCAATCTTGACTATTCAACAAATGGATTGTGTGAACTGTCTATTGCTAACCAATTTCATTCTCGTAACATCTATCTACACTGAAGATGGCTACAATAATGAAGCCATCCATAAATGTTTCTGCCATTGCATCTTTAGATAGAGAAGTCTAATGTTTCTACTAAAATGTGGGGTACGAGGACAAAAAAGTCAATGGTGGGATTCTCTTAAGATATAAAATAAAATTTATTTCTTTTTATCAATTTAAAATTTTAAAATAAATAATAATTTTATATAATATCATAGTATAAATCTTAAATTTAAAATTTAACTTTATATTCTATCTCATTTAATTAAGAAAAAATCTAAACATAAGTCACACACTCTTCACATTATTTAAATATGTAATTTTACACTTTTATCTTCTTGTATTCTATACTTCTTTAAGAGGTATTGTCATTTTTATTCTTTAGTTACGCTACATTTTTAAAAGAAAATAATGTCACATCATCAGATGTGTCGATCAAGTGTGTAAAAATATTAAATTTTTATATAGCATAATTTTTTTAATTAAATATTTTATGTATTGGGATTTTTATTAAAGGAAAATATGACCCACACTTGATTAGATGAAAATTTTTCACTTTTTATCCATTTAAAATTTTTGAGAGAAGTAGTTATTTTACATGTATGACAATGTTGAACAAAATGTGACAAATCTCACATGTGACTCTACTGTTGTAAGGAAAATTTTATACATCACCGTATTATTATTATAGTTTCATCTTATTAAGTGGGAAGATGTAATATATTTATTATTATTGAATGATTATTTATTAAATATTTTTTTATATTTAATAGTAATAAATATATCATATTTTACTTAATATTATAAAAATAAAATATTATTATAGTGTATATAATTAATCCAATTACAATCATCAAACAAGTGTCGAGGGACAAGACCCATCATTTCTTTTTTGAGCAAGACCCATCATCTTATTAATAAGTTATTGTAATGAACGAACGAAATACAGCCGCCCTCCTGTCCTACCATTAAATTATGTGAATTACCCCACCACAATTATTTTAAATTCTGCATAATGACTTGCATAGTGACTTGTATAGTAACTTGCATAGTAATTTCAAAGCCTATAAATAGGGGTTTCAATTGTAATGAAATTCATAAGAAAATATAGAGAGAAAAAAAAAGTTTCAGTTCTTAAGAATTTTAGAGAGAATTTCTTATTTCTCTTTTGCAATAGTAGTTTCCTTTCTTTAAGTTTCATAACACGTTATCAGCACGACGGTTCTACCAATTCTGAAGCTAGTGGCCTTATTCCTCTAATCATGGATTACATTGATGAGCTTTTTATCTCTGAATTGAATGATAAAGATATATGTCTGGCTGACAGTGCTACAACTCACACAATTCTCAAAGAAAAGAAATATTTTCAAAATCTAACACTAAGTAAAGCCTATGTCCATACCATATCAGGTTCATCGGATTTAATTGAGGGCTCCGGAAGAGCTTATATTGTGTTGCCTAATGGCACCAAATTTTGTATTGATGATACTCTATTCTCTTCACAATCCAGAAGAAATTTATTGAGTTTCAAAGATATACGTCGTAATGATTACCATATTGAAACGATCAATGAAGGCAGTAAAGAGCATCTTCTTATTACTAAAACAATATCGGGCCAGAAGCTCGTATTAGAAAAACTGGTTGCTCTATGTTCTGGATCGTATTATACAAAAATGAGAACAATTGAATCATATGTGGTAATGCACCAGAAGTGCATTGACCCTAAAGTATTTATGACTTGGCATGATCGCCTTGGACATCCGGGTTCTATAATGATGAGACGAATTATTGAAAATTCGCATGGGCATCCCTTAAAGAATCAAAAGATATTTCTACCCAATGAATCTCTGTGCTCTGCATGTTCTCAAGGTAAGTTAATTATTAGACCATCTCCCTCAAAAGTCATTGTTGAATCTCCATCCTTTTTACAAAGGATTCACGGAGATATATGTGGGCCTATTCATCCATCAAGTGGACCATTTAGATATTTTATGATTCTAATTGATGCATCTAGTCGATGGTCACATGTTTGTCTTCTTTCCACTAGAAATGTTGTATTTGCTAGACTTCTTGCTCAGATAATTAAACTACGAGCACAATTTCCTAAGTATCCGATTAAGACCATTCGATTGGATAATGTAGGTGAATTTTCATCTCAAGTTTTTGATGATTATTGCATGTCAATAGGAATAGATGTTGAACATTCTGTTGCCCATACACACACACAAAACGGTTTAGCTGAGTTTTTGATAAAAAGGCTTCAACTAATCGCTAGACCTTTACTTATGAAATCAAGACTACCTATTTCTGTTTAGGGACATGCTATACTTCATGCAGCATCTCTAATTCGCATTAGACCATCTGCATATCATAAATATTCTCCATTACAGCTTGCATTTGGTCAACAACCAAATATTTCTCATCTTCGTACTTTTGGATGTGCTGTATATGTTCCAATTGCACATCCACAACGTACAAAAATGGGCCCTCAACGTAGACTTGGGATATATGTTGGTTTTGATTCTCCATCCATTATTAGATACCTTGAACCCCTTACAGGGGATATGTTTAAAGCACGTTTTGAGGATTGTCATTTTGACGAATCAAATTTTCCGTTAATGGGTAAAGAAAAGTCGGTGCCTGAAGCACGACAAGATATTACCTAGGATAATAAGACTCTGTCTCATTTTGATCCTCCTGCAAATGAATGTAAACGGGAAGTTCAAATGATTATTCATTTGCAAAATGTTGTAAATCAGTTACCGGATATATTTACTGACACTAAAAGTGTAGTAAAATCTTATATTCCTGCTGTTAATACTCCAGCTAGGATTGAAGTCCCTGAAGGACAAATTGTCAAAGCAGCAATAGGTGAATCTAGCCTGAAGCGTGGAAGACCTATTGGTGCAAAAGACAAAATTCCCAAAAGGAAAAGAATACAAAATGAATTTGGTGTTCCTGAAGAACACGTACCCACAATACAGGCCACAAATATAATTGGTGCTCCTAAATAGCTTAAATCTTCTATTCTAGAATCTCCTGAAGAGGAAACTTTTGAAGAGTATAAATCTCCTAAAAATGGACCTCCTGAAGAGGTGTGTCATGAAATGTTTTCCCCTGAAGAGGAACAGGTACCTGAAAATAATGAGATCTCAATACATTTCATGAAAACTGGAGAAATTCTGGATAGAAATAAAACTGTTTTCGACAACATATTTTCATATAAAATGGCCCTTGATATTTCCAGAAGTAATAAAGAAAGTGAGCCAAAAAGCGTCGAAGAATGTCGACGTAGAAATGATTGGCCAAAATGGAAAACAGCTATTGAAGTTGAATTAAATTCGCTAGCAAAACGAGAAGTATTTGGACCTGTTGTCCAAACACCAAAGGGTGTAATGCCTGTTGGATATAAGTGGGTATTTGTATGAAAACGTAATGAGAAAAATGAAATTGTGCGATACAAAGTACGGCTTGTCGCACAAAGTTTTCTGCAGAAACCCGTGATTGATTATGAAGAAACATACTCTCCCGTTATGGATGCAATCACATTTAGATTTTTGATTAGTCTGGTTGTTACAAAAGGATTAGAAATGCGGTTGATGGATGTGGTCACTGCATATTTATATGGATCCTTAGACCATGACATATATATGAAAATCCTTGAAAGATATAAGATGCCTGAAGCATCTACAAGTACATCTAGAAATATGTACTTAATCAGACTACAAAAATCTTTATATGGGTTGAAGCAATCCGGACGCATGTGGTATAATCGCTTAAGTGAATATCTATTGAAAGAAGGATTTGAGAATAATCTTATATGCCCATGTGTTTTTATTAAGAAATCAGAATCCGGATTTGTCATTATTGCGGTTTATGTTGATGATTTAAATATTGTGGGAACTCCTGAAGAGATCTCAAAAACCGCTATATATTTAAAGAATGAATTTGAAATGAAAGATCTTGGCAAAACAAAACTTTATCTCTGCCTGCAGCTTAAGCACTTGCCAAATGGAATTTTTATTCATCAGTCCATGTATACTGAGAAAGTCCTAAAGCATTTTTATATGGACAAATCTCATCCCCTGAGTACTCCAATGATTGTTCGAACACTTGATGTGAAGAAAGATCCATTCTGTCCTTGTGATGACGATAAAGAAATTATTGGTCCTGAAGTACCATATCTCAGTGCAATTGGAGTTTTGATGTATCTTGTAAATTGCACTCGACCAGATATTACATTCTTAGTTAATCTGCTTGCAAGATATAGTTCTGCACCAACTCAAAGGCATTGGAATGGCATTAAACATGTCCTTCGTTACCTTCATGGTACGGTTGATATGAGATTATTTTATCAACGTGGTTCAAGTTCAAAATTGATTGGGTATGCAGATGCAGGTTATCTTTCAGACCCACACAGAGGTAGATCTCAAACTGGATATTTATTTACTTATGGAGATACTGCCATATCATGGAGATCTGTTAAGCAGACACTATCTGCTACCTCTTCAAATCACTCAGAGATCATTGCTATTCATGAAGCAAGTCGAGAGTGTATTTGGTTGAGATCAGTTATTCAACATATCCAAGAAAAGTGTGGACTTCCCATGATCAATAATAACCCAACAATCTTATATGAAGATAATACTGCTTGTATCACTCAAATCAGAGGAGGATATATCAAAGGTGACAGAACCAAACATATTTCACCGAAATTCTTTTATACTCATGAACTTCAAGAAAAATGTGAAATTGATGTCAAGCAGATACGATCTAGTGATAATCTGGCAGATTTATTCACAAAGGCGTTACCAACTTCCACATTCAAGAAGATTGTGCATAACATTGGAATGCAAAAACTTAAAAATCTTTTGTCATGCACTTTTCAGGGGGAGTAAATGTACTGATTGTACTTTTTTTCCTTCGCTGAGGTTTTGTCCCACTGGGTTTTCCTCTGCAAGATTTTAATGAGGCAATCTTAAAGCACTTGTGGATACATAAGAAGACTGTACTCTTTTTCCTTCGCCATTAGTTTTTCTTCCCACTGGGTTTTTACTTGGTAAGGTTTTAACGAGGCAGATTCCTTATTGGCGGTCATTCAAGGGGGAGTGTAATGAACGAACGAAATACAGCCGCCCCCCTGTCCCACCATTAAATTATGTGAATGACCCCACCACTATTATTTTAAATTCTGCATAGTGACTTACATAGTGACTTGCATAGTAACTTCAAAGCCTATAAATAGGGGCTTCAGTTGTAATGAAATTCATAAGAAAATATAGAGAGAGAAAGAAAGTTTCAGTTCTTAAGAATTCTAGAGAGAATTTCTTATTTCTCTTTTGCAATAGTAGTTTTCTTTTTTTAAGTTTCATAACAGTTATTACATTTCTTTCTTTAAGCGAAGAAAACTCGGCGTACTTTTCAATTCTTTGGTAAATTTACAAGACGGCCTTAAAAAAATTAAGGGATAAATACACAAATTTTGTTCAAAATTACCATCCGATTTTCTCAAGTTATTAAATTTTGATAATCACCCTCCTTAACTACTAAATTGTTGTTATCTTCCGTGCCGTATCCGTCACAAATTTGACATAATACCTTTGAGAGAGAGAGAGAGATACAAGGAATGAAACATTAGAAAGACTAAAAACTTGCCGGGAGGATAAGTTCAAACTGTTTAGTAGCAGAGAAATGATATTTGTAAAATTATTTTGAAAAGATAATAAATATGACATTTATATAAAAATAATAATTTTTTTAATTATAAATCTTATTATTTTTAAAAATAATTATATAATACTTACGTATTTCACGACATAGCATTACTTTTAATAGCATTAGCATGTGGCAAGGGAGTAAAGTCCGCCAAGGGCTCGTGCTAAATTATCAGCCTTCTGCGTTTATCATTGAAAAAAATTTTGAGAGCAATTATTATTATTATTTGGTAATATTATATATATATATATATATACACACTAGTTAAGGGACACAACGTGCAAGGCACGTTGCATGCCCAATTTTATAATTTTTTTTTTACAAATAATATATAAAAAATATTAGAATGGAATAATATAGAATAGCAGAAAAATGTAATATAAAAAATACATATGAAGTTTAATTCAATAATAGTAAGTTAATGCATAAGGTGGAGGAAGAATAACAATTAAAAATATGTTTTTCATTCTTGACTAAAGTCTTTAAATAAAAATTCGTATATAAATCTAAAACAAATACCTCTATTTAAATGTTAATTTTTTGTTTAGGTTGAAATTTGGACTAACATTTTTATTTAATAAAATTAAAGTTAAATTAAAATATTAAACCCAGCTCAATTTCGCATAAAATAATGAAGCCACGTGTTCTAGCTCAATTAAGATCTACCCAAATAATTAATAAAGGGTTGTAACGTAATTGAAATTACTACCATTCCTTCGAAATAACCATGCTTTGAAGAAAATATTAACATAATAAAAAGTGCATGGCATGAATATCATGAATAAGAACATTCATGGCATGCTTTACTTTCGCGTTTTGTAATTAATTAAACTTTCGTCCAATTTTTTATTTCAGTTGAATCCTAATGTTTTACTTATTTTTCTTTTTCATTCCTCTTTTTAATTTTCCTTGCAGCTGGAGTCCATGTATCTGACACGAGAGACTCAAATATTTATTACAGTCTCTCTCCTCCATCTTCATTTTTCATTCTTTTTCTAGTGAAAGTTTTCAGCCTCTTCAGTCTTCTTTTTTCATTTTTCTTCCTGTCTTCTATAGCTTCTCTTTTGTTACTTTTTCTTCTGATTTTGATCAAATTTTAATATATATATATATATATATATATATAACATGGCTTTACTTTTTCTCATTTTGATTTTTTTTTAGGTGTTTTATCTTCTTTGAATTTTCTATGTCATTTTTATCTCTGCATCTTCTCTCTTTTAAAGTTTTTTATTTTTTATTTTTGTTCCTTTTGGGTATATATATTTTTATATATGGTTTCTCTCTCAATTTTCTGAATAAAGTAGAGGAGTTTGTTGTTTTTCATTGTTGGCATTCTTTTTTCGAGTTTGGAGGTTTTTTTTTTTTTTAAAGAACATAGGTTCCATTTCCTTATTTTTTTACCTCTTACTTTTTAAACTTATATTTTTATATTTTCTGATTAAAACTTATTCATCTTTAGGCCTTATTTTTTTACCTCTTACTTTTTAGACTTATATTTTTATATTTTCTGATTAAAACTTATTCATCGTTAGGTGTTCCTCTTGAAGGTGTAATTTTTTTCTTCTTCTTGTGATTTAAGTATTTTTTCATCTTTAGATTTGAGTGTTTTGGTTTCCGATCTTTTATAGATTCAGCTTCCATTTTTTTTACTCCACTTCTATAAATTTCAACATCTCACAAATCGTATTTGAGTTTTCGTTTGTGTTTGGGTTTCTGAAATTATCTGAAAGGATTTCGTGATTGACGTGTGACATAATAAGAAAATAAGAAATATAGGAACATTGGTAGAAATGGAAGTGAAAATTCAATCCAAATTATTATTCTACCCTCTATCAGTCGGATGGCATTCAGAAAATCAGTGCTAGCTACAAAAGCATTTCGTGAAACACAAGAGACAAAATGTGAAACAAAACCTCAAACAAATCTTACTGTTTATCGGATAGACATAAGAAGATACACTTTGGCACCGGTGTAATATTATAGTGTTATATATATATACTATATTTTTATTCTATTAAATAAGATATAACACATTTATTATCATTAAATAAATAGAAAAATATCTAATAAATAATTATTTAATAATAATAAATATATCATATCTTATTTAATAAAATAAAAATAAGATAATAATATAATGTATAAAAATCTCTTATTACGATTTATATGAATGTATGTATGCACATGCCCCAAGCAATTAGTTGGTGACAAGAACGATCGATCGATATATATGATTCCAATAGTTTCGATTGGTTCAAATATGATAGATATATAATTAGGTTTCTTAAATTCCAAACAAAAAATGATTAATTAAGATTTTGGATCATAGCACGAGAGATGGATCAGTTTTAGTACATAATGAGATAGTATTAAGTTTACTATAATTAACGTAAAATTGACAGACTCGATCTTGTGCATGCATGCCAAATTCTAAAAATATTATAAGAAAAATAGGTATATAAAATTAATTAATTATAATTAAAATAATTATTTGTAATTGATATAGACTATTTACAACTAATTAATTTATTTTAATTACAATTAATTGATTATATATATATTCAGGGGCGGAACTAGAATTTTATGTTTGGGGGGCGATCGATAAAATATGCGGTAAATGTAAATTTTATAGGGATGATCATCAATGATAAAAGTATCATGTTTTGTTATTATCGAACTCTCTAAATATATATTAATCTTCAAATTGTTCACGTTTTTAAAAAAAAAATAATTATTTTTAAGTACTTGTTCATTTTTTTATGATTTAAGAAAAATTTATAGATTAAGAATAAATTTGAGAATTTTGTAATAAGTAATGATGTAATGCTGTTAAATTTTTAACAAACTATATCTCATTATTATACAAGTTAGACTGAAATTAAATAAGTGAGTATAATCAATCAATTTTACAATCATATAAATTTATAATCAATTTTTTTATTAGAGTTAAACTGTTAATTGAGTAACTGTGAAATTATGTGAGTTAAAACTTGAGTTTAAGTGAAATTAAAAGTTAGAATATAAATGGATATATATTAAAATTTAGATGAATAATTTTAGTAAAAAAAATTTGGAGGGGTAATTTTTATTTAATTTTAGTTTGAGAGAAAATTTTAATTATATATATATATAATTATATGTATTTATATTATAAATTAAAATTTCAAAAACTTTGGGGGCGGTAGCCCCCAACCCATAAGCTGGGTCCGCCCCGGTATATATTATAGTGAAATAATAATAAAATTATATTAAATAGTAGCGTACTATACAAACAAAACCTAATACTGTCTTATAATGAAAGTTGGGCACTGTAGTCTTACAATGCTAACTGTATGTCTCAATTATAAAATTTGAATGACACGTGGTAGAAACTTGCAGTGAAAGGAGTATCGCACGATAAAGATGCAGAGTCATTTGACAATAAAATGAGGAGAAAAAAGGGAAAATAACACTCGAACAAAAATACTGTTTATCTTATTGACACTTTTTTTGTTTTTTTGAGATGAAAAAATCTGACTTTATCATTCAAGAAAGAGCAAAATGATATAAAAGCCAATACCGGACATATTAATAGAACTCAAATCTCAACTAGCAAATATACTTGTCTAGCTAGTTTATGAGCCAAGTGATTACCACTCCTAATGAAACTCACCTTCCAATATTCTATATTTGATAGGATAGTTCTTACATCATTTAATACAATCTCTACCCTGTTAAATGCATGTTCTCTAGCCAGCAGTGCAGCTTCCAATACACCACTTGATTCAACTAGCAGGGTATCCATAAAACCCAATTTAGACACTAGCTTTGTATGTATAGTTACACCATTATGATCTCTAACAATCAAACCAATTTCAATCCTACTAGCTGTGGTATTGAAGGCAGCATCCCAATTTATCTTAACAAAACCTTGTGGGTGAGGAGTCCATACCTGTTGAGTAGCTGGTCTCAAGCGGGAGGGAGTATATGTACCAGTCTGCGCCTCTTGGTAATCTTGCAAAGAAGAAATTGCTTTAGTTACCACTTGTGATGGATGAGTAAAGATACGGTCAAAAATCAGCTGGTTTCTTCTTAACCAGATTGCTCGGAAAATCATGGTAAAAATCTCCATGAGCTATTGGTCCCCCATCTCTTTAAGCTGGCTGTATAGATCTTCACAGGTACCCACAACTTCATTTCTTTTCTGGAAAAATATTGGACCATTACTCCATACATCCTTTGCCGACTTACATCCCCATAATGCATGGGTGGTAGATTCCTCATTTATTTGGCGGGAATCAGTGATTCTCCTTTTGTATAAGTTCAGGTTTGTGGGGAGAGAATCTAGTCCTGCCCTCCAAATAAAATCCTTAGTTGTATTTGGGATGTTGAGATTCCACACATCAATCCATCTCAAATAATTCGGATTTGAACAGGAAGCCTGTCCTTTTTCCATCTCACACTTCTCTTGGAGTTTGTAATAAGCCGTTTTAACTAAGAATTTCCTATCTTTAGACCCCTGCCATATGAGTCTATCTTTTTCTCTATGGATACTTATTGGAATTTTGCAAATGAGGTTAGCTTCTTCTGGTTCGAATACAACCTCTAGTAGATCTTGATTCCATTGTTTTGGTGAACCCATCATAAGGTTTAAAACCTTTGCATCTACATTCAGTATTCTCCTTGTTGATTGCACTTTACATTTGGAAGACTTTGGCAACCATTTACTCCCCTAGATCTGAATCGTCTGTCCATTGCCCATCCTCCAAATAGATCCATCTTCTATGAATCCTTTGGTAGCCATTAGACTCCTCTAGATAAGAGATGGTCTGGCTCCCAATTTGGCATTAGGCCATTCATCTTTAGGGAAGCATTTATGTTTTAAGACCTTAGCTGCTAATGAGTTAGGGAAGTGAACAATTCTCCACCATTGTCTTGCAAGTAGAGCAATGTTGAACTTCTCAAATTTCCTAAATTCCAAACTTCATTTGCTTTTTGCTTTTCCTATTTGATTCCAAGCCACCCAATGAGTCTTTCACTCTTTGTGCAAATGGTTCCACCAGAATTGACTCATCAACCTATTCATTCCTTTGATCAAGGTCTTCGGTAATTTGAATACTCTCATACAATAGCTAGGTATTGCTTGCACCACTGCCTTTAGAAGGGTTTCATTTCCCGCCTGAGAGAGAAATTTGTTTTTCCAGTTGTTCATTATTCCTCTTATTCTATCTAAAATACCTTTGAATGCTACTTGTTTGGATCTCCCAACTAGTGCCAGAAGCCCCAAATAATCCTCATAGGATGATGCAGCCCTGGTTCCTGCAAGACTCAGGATATATTGCTTAGTTTCTTTTTTTGTATCTGCACTGAAATAGATGGAGGACTTATACTTGTTCAGCTTTTGGCCCGAAGCGATTCAAATAAGCTCAGAATTGAATGGATTGCAACCCACTCTCTTACATTTGCTCTACAAAAAAGAATGCTATCATCCGCGAATTATAAATGGCTTATAGACAGCTTTCCTATACTGATAGGGTATCCATGGATTAATTTACTCTCTTCTACTTGAATAATCAATGAACTAAGGACCTCTCCTATAAAGAGAAAAAGATAGGGAGACAGAGGATTTCTCTGTCTTATTCCCCTAGATGAAAAGATTTTCTCTTGTGGTGATCCATTGATAAGGATGGAATATGTTACTGAAGATACACATCTCATAATCAAATTTATCCATCTGTCATCAAATCCTAACTTTTCTATTGTTTTTTGTAAAAAAAAAAAAAAAAACCCATTCAACCTTATCATATGCTTTGCTTAAATCAAACTTGATAGCCATATACCATTGTTTCCTCTTCCTTTTTGCAGTCATAGAACGTACTGTTTCAAATGCAACAATAATATTATCTTGAATCATTCTATTGAGAATGAAAGCACTTTGAGTGGGTCCAATAATCTGATCAAGCATGCCTTTAATCCTATTTGCTATAGCCTTTGACACTATTTTATACAGGACATTGCATAATGATATGGGGCAAAAATGAGAAACTGTTGTAGCATTTTTAAGCTTAGGAATTAACACAATGAAAGTCTCATTTAAAACTTCTAAATTACCTCCATGATTCAAAATTTCCAGAGTTTCCTTCTTCATTGAGATTGGTAAAAAACTGCTGCAAATTCGTCCGAGCCTGGAGCTCCAAAAGGCTTCATCAAACAGAGCTTTCTTTACTTACTTTGCACTGAATTTTTGAATTAATCTGCTGTCCATTTCTTGTGTAACTTTCGGTTGAATATAGTTTAAACTTTCCTAGATCTCTCATGGTTGAGTTGATGTGAATAATTGTCTATAGAACTGGTAGAAGCTTTCTTTGATCTCTGAGTGTTCGTAGATAGTCGTACCATCTTCTAGTTTCAGCATCCTGATTGCATTATTCTTCTTTCTCTGGTTAGCACATCTACAAAAGTAACCTGAGTTTTTGTCACCTTGTCGTAGACATAACTGCTTCGCCCTTTGTTTCCATTTATGGTTCTCTTCTTCCAAACTTCTCTCAATCTCTTGCTGAATGTGTCTGATTTCTTCATTATGATAACCCTCATCTGCATTCTGAAGATCTGTCAGCCTTTGAAGATTCCTTCTCCTGACCTGAGATCTGGTCTTTAAGTAATTCTGGTTCTAACCTTCTAAAGCTGTATTACAAATGTTCAGTTTGCCCAACACCCTGTCTAAGCTCTGGCCTTGGATAAGACCTTGTTAGTTCCACTTCTCATTGATAATCTAATTGCATTCTTCATGTAGCTTCCAACTAGCTTCAAATCTGAAGACTTTCTCTCTGTTGAGTTCTTGTTGACCCGTGAAACTTCCCCTCATTTTACTGGTTATGAAGATAGGGCTGTGGTTAGACTTGACTACTGCTAGATTTTGAATAGTATTTTCTATAAATATTTCAGTCCACTTTTTGTTGCCAAAGTATCTATCAAGTTTTTCTTTGGTTAATCTCCGTCCATCTCTTTTATTACTCCATGTGAATTTCTGGCCTTCATAACCAAGATCACGTAATTCACAAAATTTTATGCAATCATTGAAATTATCTATCTGTTGTTATGGTTTTTGAGCTATTCCAACTTTTTCATGGTGGCTGAGAATTTCATTAAAGTCCCTAAAGCAAAGCCATGCTTGCTTTTGAGAAGGTTTCAAAAACTTCAAAAGTCTCCAACTATCAGTTCTCTTTGACACATTCGGAGCTCCATAGAAGCCAGTAATCAAAAGGTTATGTTGGGATTCCTTATGAAGTAGCTTCATGGAAATATGGGTCTGTGAGTAATTGTACAGATTGAGGTCCAAATTACTATCCCACAAAAATGCTATACCTCCACTATAGCCAACACTATCAAGAACAAAACTGGCATCATAACCAACAAAATTCCTTACTTTTTCTACTCTCTGTCTATCACATTTAGTTTCTATAAGAAGCACAAAATCGGGCTTCTTCGTATTGATCAACATTTTTAGCTCTCTAACTGTATGGGGGTTCCCAAGCCCCTTATAATTCCAACTAAGACCTTTCATTGGACTTGATGGGGCTGCTCAGCAGCCTCCACCACTTTAACATCCAGATCCAAACTAATCATATCAACATCATGCTTTATCCTCTTCCCGGCCAAAATACTTCCTTCAATACTCTGAAGCTTCTTTCTCTTACCTTCTAAATGGTGAGGCTATGTTGTTTCCACAGAGTCTCTGGATCTTGGTTCCCTGGCTCTCCTTTTCCATGATGGACCTTTTTTCTTGTGATTCGCCTCTATAGAAACTACATTATGCTTTTCTTCATTGTACTATTTACTCTTAATTGCTTCTACTTCCTCATTCTCATTAACAATCACTACTGTTTCTTGGGTTTTAACCCAGCTTACTTCAATTCTATTTGGTTTTCCTTCTTCCCTGTTAGAAATCTAGTTTGTACCTTGCGTTTGCTCTGTTCTGGAACTATTTTCTTTAGTATCTTTGTGACTACCTTTCTTTGATTATGGGAGAATTTTACGGTTCTTTCATACTTCTTAGTTTCGAAGATTCTTTGGATTCTTGGCTGTGCTCTAAGCCATGGCCCAAACTGCATAGGCCTTTCTTTTTCATCTGTATCATTGCTTCTTGTATTTTTACATATTCTTCCTTTGTGGGCTAGAATACCACATTGGAAATAGAATGATTGAAGCCTCTCATATTTAATTGACACCCAAAACTTTTTATCTTCCAACTGCACCTATCTACCTCGCACCAATGGTTTAGACAGATCAATTGCCACTCTAGCTCTTAAACAGCTTCCCCATGCCATCCCATCTAACTCTGCCTCTATTCTAATCACCGGGCCAATTGATTCTATTAAATCCTTATCAATCTCTTCCGTCATTAACATTATCGGCAATTCGTGAAGTTGAATCCAGAAATGCTCATATTTAAATCTCACATCATTTAAAGGGATGCTTTCATCGATTTTTTGGATGGCAATGAGATTACGATCAAAAAACCAGGTTCTTCCCCCAAAAACCTTAGCTTTATCAACCAAGAATTGAAATTCTATAAGAAATCTAGCATTTCCTAGGTCTTTGAACTTGACCCAACTCTCTAATTTCCATACCTGGGTCATTGTAGATCTAAAACTCTCACTATTGATGCTCTTATTTGATACTCTCCCAACTACAATACAGAATTTTCCTTTTAGCTCGTTGTCCTTCCTTCCTTTCGTTGGAATAACGAAAATTTCTTCTTCCTTTGCTATTATCTTAAGTTTCTCCCATCTCTTTGCGAGTTTTTCTTCTTCCATGTTTCTCTAAGACGCCACCACTTTTACTCGAAAAGACTAGATTCCTTGTCATCAAGAAAACGAAAATCCTACTCTGACTCAGAGAGAAAGAGAGAAGGACATCAATATTGGCTCTTTATTTCATATGATCTATTGACATTTTTAATATAAGAAGATATATGAGATGATTTAAATAAATTGATAAAAAAAATTTTAAAAAAGATTTTTTCATTTTTCATTTATCAGCTCAATACAATTAGACAATTAGGTATTGCAGCAAATGTGGTACAAAAAGGAGGGTACATTAGGCAAGCCGAAGGATTTGCTCTCCCTTCCCTTCCCCTCCATTCATTTTCAAATAATTTGGCCATAGCAGTAGCAGCACACAGTGCAGGACTGTAAAGATCGCGTCCCTCTCACCCGCGGTCTTTTGCACAATGAACCGAACATTCTCGTCGAAGAACCCAAAGAAACCTTCTCTATCACTAGCACCTGAGAAGAACGAAGACTGCAACCACAGGAAGAAGAAGCAGAGTGCTTCTCAAAACCCGTTTCAGGACCTCGACACCATTTCTAGTTGCAGCAATAGCAACTGCAGTGAGGCTTCTTCTGCGTCTATTGAAGTTCCTAGAGGTTGCCTCAGGTTTTTTTTCTCTCACCACTCTTCCTCTCCTTCTAATCCGAAGTCGAAAATTCCCATTGAAATACCCAAAACACTCTATAAAACCCCCAAATCAGCCCCAAATGGAAGGGTCTCCAAGCTATCCGAATCCAAGGCCTCAAAGGATAAAAAACTGTCAAAACCAACTGTTGGAGAAAACCCAGATAGACTCGAATCACAGAAAGCGCCGAGATTTAAAAAAAACCCACCTTGCCTGTACCAGTGGCAATCTGGGAAAAAAACCCATTCTAGAACTGCGCAAAAGTCGAAAAAACTTCCAGTCTTGAACAACGGTGGTGACTCTGCGAATAAGCTACCGTTTGGATCTGAAGGAAAAGGCTTGGTGAGGATGGTTGATGATGTACGTGAGGCCAATGAGCTCAAACCACGGGATTCTGATGCAACTTGTACTCCTTTAACTAAGACATCACATGGGTCAGCTTTGGATTGCGAAGTTGGAAAGGTTGTGGAGGAGAGCTCAAATAAGAGTAATAGTAAGACCCCTCCTATTCAGGCCTCTCTTTCGCCTGAGATACAATGTGGGTCAGTTGTCTCAACCGCGATCACACCTGCTTGTTATGGTGCTGGCCACATTGTTTCTGGGGTTGCTGACACGAGGAAGTGTAGGCCTAGAGGGATTCTAACTGTAGGAGAGCATGATTTTAGCTTTGGCGGAGTTAAGCCTTTTGATAGTTTTCATGGTGATGAAGAAGAAAATGTTATAGGGATTGGTGATGATTCGACTGTGATCCATGAACCCACCGAGGCTTCGATGCATTGGCTTCTATCTCCATGTAGTGAGGAGGATGAGGGTCAGAAGGAGAATTCAGAAGATGATGGGTCATGTAGACGTCAGAGGATGGGAGGGCATGATATAATACAGTCTCCTTCCTCACCGTCAACTGGTCAAGGGTTTTCTTCAGATAAAGGTAATAAGGGTAATACAGAAAGTAGGGACACCTATTTAATATCTACAAATGTACTTCCTGAATTTGAAGAATTATCCACCACGTCTTCTCCCCATGCGACACCTACTTGGGAAGCTATGACTGCAAAAGAAGGTAGGGAAAACTGTTTCAATCTTGAAGGTATAAATTCTCCATTCTCTATGGACTCTTTGGGTAGTGGAAATGTTATGCGAACCCCACAATCAGAGTCGAGCTCAGACAGACTTGTTGGCCTGTCATGGTTAAATGAAGACAGTTACAAGAAAGATCACTTTGAATCTGAACTCAATTTGGTGGCTGAAGTTCTTGAGATGACAAGCTTGTCTCCCAAGAGCCATATATCAATCGGGGGTCCTTTTGACTCAAGTTTCCAGTTTGATTATCTAACTACTTCTTCCAGATCCATTGATCTTACGCAATTTCAGAAAGTTTTGGATGACCAGGCTTCCTGGGTTTCTAATTCTACTTTAGATAACGTATCACAATCCCAGATGAGAATATCATGGAGGGATGGATTAGTTAGCCGGATATACGAGATGGATGACTTCGATTGCTGCAGATGCTTGTCAGATGAAGAGAAAGATGCCAATGGTTGCAGTGACGACCAGTTAAAATCCTGTCGGAGTCCCGATACCAATGTTGATGTAGCAAGTGATCAGACATTAAGTAACAACTCTAGGTCTACTGAATTTTTAGATAATGAACCGAGAACTGAGGGGAACGGTAAAGATCAGTTTCCTTCTCAGATATCCTGTTCCTGTGCAGAATCCATAAACACTGATGGAGGTGGCCTTGTTGCTTCGAGGGATTCAGATTGGACTCTCTGCTACAAGAACCATTTGTTTGAAGTATAATCTACTATCTTCTCTCAAATAGTTCTAATTCTTGTAGAGTACAGCTAATTAACATGAGTACAAAGATTGATTTTCTTTTATTCTATTCTTTCAATGTTTTGAGCATTGCGTTTACTTCAATTTCTTCAGTTAAATCTTTGCTTTTCATTGTTAGTGGAATGCGTGTGAGTTTTCCAGATATGTGGTTTATAAAAACCTCATTGGAAGCCTAGGATTTGAGAGATCTATTTTTCTATTTTCTGAGGAAAATGAAGGGGAAAGAAACTTCAATCGTAAGTCTCTGTTAACTATGTGACCTATTCATCCATTTCATCCGGCAGAAAATTTTAGTCTTGGGTTCAAGATTTATAGGGAGTGTGGATAGCTTACCACCACAAGAAAAAACAAAATAAGAAGTAAATTACAGAATGGAGAAGAAGTAAAAGCGCATGACCACTACTACTATAATGAAACAAAGGTCCAGGTTTATAAATTGCAACGGCAATTTTATTTAATGCTGCAGTAGTAGGGGTGTTCATCCGGGTTCTGGATTCCTAAATCCGGAACCCGAATTTAAAATTTTCTTCAATTTAAAAAAAAATAAAATTAATATATTAAGAAATATATTAAAATTTCAAACCGGGCCGGGTACAACCCAGCCCGGATGAAAAGGCCTATGCAGTACGTTGTTGTTTTAGTAATTTATGCAGCTTCACCTTTAAACAATATTAATATCCTGCCAATTTTCCCATTCACTTAGGCAGCAGCAATTTAAACAAAGTGAATCAGTAGAGTGTTTGAGTTTCCAATCCTATTAGATGATGTATTATAGTACTTGTGGGATAGAAGGTGAAAATGGAAAAGATTCAACGAAAGCTGAGATTTTAGGAAAAAAAGATTGAGAGTGGGAATGGGTTTCTTAGTGATTCCTAGTAGGAAGGTAGAAAGGAGGACAACACTCCTTGGCAAACATGTGCCATTTATTAATTCTGTATCCGTAGAAGATATAAAGGTGTTGAGTAGCAGTGAGAAGTGAGTTGCAACTTGCAGGATGGGTAGTTTAAGGCTCTGTTTGTTTTCAAAACTCAGTTTTACTATTCACAACTTATTTCGTACTTTCAACTCATCTCAACCATTCATTTCAAATTTTAACTCATCTCAACCACTCATTTTAAATTTCAACTCATCGCAACCATTTATTTTATTACCATTCATAACTCATTTCATCTCATCTCTGAATCCAAACAGGGTCTTAAGTATTTGCTCATATGAGCTGAATGTATAACCAGATAACTTGGAAATTGTTTCAGAGCTCATAGGAAATGCTTGAGAAATATGGGAGATAGTATCTTTGAGGCTACATGGAATTATATCTTTTATGTTGGGTTCTGCTCTTCCCAACATAACTGGCTCTTTGATAGAGGATAAGCCTGGGAATGATGTTCGAAAGAAGGCATGGCAATGCAACATGGGAAAAAATGAAGCCAGAAACATGGACTTGGTGAATAAAGGTTGAAGGAATCCATCTGTTTGTCCTGCTATGATCGACCATTTATTGATTGGAAATATCTCAAAATCCAAACCAACTTGGGGTGCAATTTTTTCTTTTTTACTTTGCAGGTAGTCAAATTAAGACAGGTGGAGAGTCAACTTATATGCATATGTGGAATGCTGAACATTCCACTTAAATATCATGTCTCTTGTGGATGGACCTCATTGGCAATACGTAGAACCTAGAAGTCCCAAGTAAGTATTGCATATAGATGGGATTGGAGTTTAGAGTCTTATAATGTATCCTAGATTTAACTCCTATTTTTTTTTGTTTTTTTAAAAATAGACCCAGCAAACAGGAAAAAGCGAGCCAGAGTATGTTGGTTTTCCAGAATTACATATCTGACCAAGTTTAGAACACATAACCTGTATCGGATCTTTAGATTATCAGTGGTAAACTGGCAACTGCAATAGGACAAAAATGGAAGCCAGAGAAGATCAGTTAGTTGGAGGTCATGGTTGCTTAGAGGTCTGAGAACAGAATCCTCTCCAACATCTAAACCTAGTTTTTGTCACAATCAAAAGTCAGCCTAGAATCTTTTTTCTTCTATATATATATATATAAAAAAAAATCATACTCACTTGCTGGGAATCCAGGACTATTGTCTGTTTGTTTTGTTGGAAATCCTATGTTTCTCTTACTGAAGTCTATACATTTGTTAAAAACAGCATGAAACAAGACACTGAAACTTTGATTGTAGTTATCCACGGTTTCTCTGCATTCCTTTATTTCTGGATGAATCTGTTGTAGGCATTAATTAGATGAAACTCCCATTTTTCCTTGTTATTTTTTCTCAGCCCACTAGTAGTTAGGTGTTTTGGGTCTTCATGTTAATGTAGTGGAAAAGTTGTTTCCTAGCTAGTATTGTTCAACATGTTCTCTTTATATTTCAGTATCAGTTTTGTCAATATATATATATAATTTGTATCTGTTTCTTTGTTGCTAAAATTCATCTACAGTATAGAATTGTCTTCTAGAAAAAAAAAAAAATGCCGGCACAAATACATGATTTTGCACGTGTTGTAACTGCTCGACATTCAAAGGCAATTCCCATGCTCCATGTGGAGACATCCTTTGAGCGGTCACACAGAATTATCCAGGCTCTATATATAGAGAGAAGTACTGTACAACAAGATATTACACAAAAATAATCATATAAATAATCATAATTTTATATGATCGGTTAGATTTATTTTATAATAAAAAATAATTTTATAATATAACATACTGCTTTAAATTGTAAGTTTATTTTTATATAATATAATTTTTTTATTGTTAAAAAATTTATCATATATAAAGAGAGGGAGATTCAGTATTATCATATTAATGATAAACAATTAGAAGCTTTACAAAAGGATTTGGCAGGCAAGAAAGAATATTGAGCCACGAGTTTTATTGGAATGCAAATTCCAAATTCCACACACTCAGCTCCTGTCGGCATTGTTCTTCTTTGTAGTCGACCATTTTTGGCAGGAACGATATACTTCTAAGTATGGGCGATATCAATACGACAACTTCGTCAACAATACCTGTGATTCTGTCGACGTATACCGCCCACACCTTCAACTTCAATGCAACTGCCCCCCAATTTGGCACGGCCGCCACAAGCCTATTCTTCCTTGACGGTGACATAAAAATAATTAAGTAGCTTTTTTCAGATAAAAATAATCTTTTCAGCTCCTTTTTTTTAGGAGTCGACGTTGATCATCTATCTTCTATAGGCACAACCAACGCTTGAAATTGCTCTTCAAAGCCAATACTAGACACTCCAAAAAGAGCTTGTAATTCCATCAATTTCTTAAATATCCAGCCTGACAAAAATTTATTTGAATTTGGACGGAGGGAGACTCCAAATTGGATCTGCATCTACCCCTACAATGCACTCCCCTTCACTTCGAACCATCTGTATGTTCAGCCCCTTCGTGCTCTGCGTCGCGTTAGATCCTCCTAAATTCTCCCCTTCACTTTCGTTGGTCAACTCTCTCCCAAAATAGCAAACCCATTCTGATCAACCAAAGATTCAGTAAGTCGTTCCCCCATGGAGTGGCTAAGGTGCACAGTAGACAGCACCAACTCCATTTCTGCAGCTTCCGCGTCTTCGATAGCCTCAATCAACTCACCCTCCTCGGTTTCTGACTATTGAGAGGGCTGTTTTAGGTCTCTTGAAATAATTCTGGTGATCGGCGAAAAATTCTGTGCCAGTGAGAGGTTCGGCCGGTCGCCTACAGACGCCACGCAAGGGATACAGACGCCCGGTTCCGAAATATTGGGTGGATCGATATTCTGGGTCTCTAAAACCTATCTCCACATTTGCTTCGAGTCGGATCCCAAACCCAGCCCAATACATTTAGTCTTACCAACGGTCTTTGATCCATCACCCCCCTCTTTTCTGCCCTTAAATTCACTCGGACCCAGCTGTAGTATTTCCAGGCCCACGTGCACCTCCGAAACCCCCTTCCCCTTGACGCACCGTTTTAGCCTATTGATATCCTGCTTCAAAGCCTTGACTTTCCCCTCTAATTCTGCCAGAGCCTTCAGCAAAATTTCCTTATTTGGCCAAACCATCGTACTGCCATCACCTCCTCCCTCCTGACAATCGCCCAACAATTTCAAATTTGTCATCTCTGTCTTCCCTGCAAATTTTGCAGCTCGATACTCCACCCTCTGGCCTCGCAATGCCTCACTGTACGAACGGTGCCCATCTGCCGATGACAATGGTTGCACCCCTATTTCGCTACCATCCCTGTTTGTCTTGTTCAGGACAGGGGATGGAAATAACACTTCCTTCAAGGTTTCCCCAAAGTTTCTCCATCTCGCCCATTCCCTCCCTTCCGGCACAACAAGCAGACCTCTCCTCCTCACTGGACTATACTCCGACAAGGAGAAAAATCTTCCAAAGCTATTAGAACCCCTCTGTAGTACCAGCACCTGGGTTCCTTTCCTGTGGGTTCTAAGGAAGACAGTTGAAGCCCTGAGACAACACATTCCCTCACCATCGAACCCAACCACCCCATGGCTTCATGGTCAATGGAGATATACTTCACCATGCATATGCTTCTTTTCGTGATTCTCCACCATTTCTCATTTTCCTTCCTAAATGAGAAGGACTTCTGATCGATAACAACCTTTCGGCACCACACCATCCCATCAAGAAAAAAACACATTCACCTTCAAACTTTCCTCACAGTGGGGGTATTCACAGGGGCCATTTCCCCATTCTACTAGGTTGTGGGGGTATTCACAGAGGCCATCAATACTTCAAGTTTGAAAATATGTGGTTAAAAGCATACGGTTTTATGGAGAAGGTTCGAGATTGGTGGTCTTCTTATCAGTTCACAGGCACTCCGAGTTTTATTCTTACAGCTAAGCTTAAGGCTTTAAAGCAAGATCTCAAGAAGTGGAACATAGAAGTTTTTGGTTGCATTGACAATCAAAAGACCACTTTGATGGGTGAGTTACAGGAGTTAGAGGGGCAGGTTATAGAGAGAGACTCCTCAGAAGAGATTATGGTAAGGACGAAGGCGGCTGAGACTAAACTTAAGAGGGTATTGTTGATGGAAGAGATCTTATGGCGGCAAAAATCCCGAGCTTTGTGGCTAAAAGAAGGTGATAAGTATACAAAATTCTTTCATTAAGTAGCTAACTCACATAGGCGTAACAATGCCATTGAGAAGCTCGTGGTAGGTAACCAAGTTCTATCATCCCCCCCGGAACTGGAGAATCATGTTGTGAATTTTTATGAGAATTTGCTTATGGAGCCAACTTCTTGAAGGCCAAAGCTCGATGGCTTGTCTTTTGAGTCTATTGATACACAAAGTGCGAGATGGCTAGAGAGACTGTTTGAAGAAGATGAGGTTTCAAAAGTCCTTAACAGTATGGCTAAAGACAAGGCGCCCAGGTCGGATGGTTTTTCAATGGGATTCTTTCAACATTGTTGGGAGATTGTGAAAAATGATGTTATGCAGGTTTTTCAGGAATTCTATACTTTCAAAAAGTTTGATAAATGTCTTAATGCGACGTTCATAGCCCTCATCCCAAAGAAACAACGGGCGATGGAAATAGATGATTTTCGCCCTATAAGTCTAGTGAGTAGGTTTACAAGATTATTTCAAAAGCAATTGCTAATCGTTTAAGCTGTGTTATGGGGAAAATCATCTTTAAAGCCCAGAATGCCTTCGTGAGGGGAAGATAGATAATTAACTCCATGCTCATAGCCAATGAGTGCTTGGACCATAGGTTGAAGGAGGGCAAATTTGACATTCTCTGCAAGCTTGACATGGAGAAAATATACGACCATGTGAATTGGGAGTTTCTCATTTACATGCTTGGAAGATGTGGTTTTGGTAATAGATGAATATCATGGATAAGACATTGTGTCACTACTGCTCGCTTCTCAATGTTAGTGAATGGCACACCCGCCGGTTTTTTTAGTAGTACCTATGGTTTACGGCAAGGGGACCCACTTTCTCCTTTCCTTTTTTTCATTATTATGGAAGCTTTCGAGCGAATGGTAAAGGCAACGGTTGATGGGGGACTCATCAGTGGCTTTTCAGTGGGTAGTGATACTAATGGCTCAGTAATGATTTCACACATTTTATTTGTAAATGATACTTTTCTTTTTTATGAAGCAGATCAAGGCCAAATCCAAGTTTTGCAGGCTCTCCTAGTATGTTTTGAAGTGGTTTCAGAACTTAAGATAAACTTTGGTAAATCTGCGATGGTGGCGGTGGGTGAGGTGCCCAATATCAGTAGTCTTGCCGATCTCTTGGGTTACAAGGTGTCTTCTTTGCCTATGACATACTTGGGCCTGCCGTTGGGGGTAACTTTCAAAACTAGAACTATTTGGAATGGGGTCCTTGAGAAAGTGGAGAGAAGACTCACTGAATGGAAACGGGTGTATCTTTCAAAAGGACGGCGGCTTACTTTGATGAAGAGCACTTTATCTAATCTACCTACTTATTTTTTATTTCTATTCCCATTACCTGTAGGGGTGGCGAATAAAATTGAAAGGTTATTTCGAGCATTTTTATGGGGGGGTTTAGGAGAGAAAACAAAATTCCATCTTGTTAAGTAGAATCGAGTTTGCTCCCCAATCCAAAATGGAGGCGCGGGAGTGCACAATTTGAGGCTCTTTAACAAAGCACTATTGGGTAAATGGCTATGGAGATTTCACAAGGAGAGGGAGTCATTGTGGAAGGAAGTTGTTGTTTCTAGCCATGGAGGAGCATAGGGGGGTTGGTGCACTAATGTCATGAATGGGAGGCATGGTAGGGGTTTGTGAAAGCATATTAGGGGGGGTTGGCAATGTTTCGGAAATAATATCCGTTTTGTATGGGGGATGACACCAGAATTAGAATTTGGCAAGATGTTTGGTGTGGGGGGCGCCCTCTAGCAAGGGCATTTCCAACTCTTTTTAGCATCGCAGCGAATAAGGAGGTTTCGGTGGCAGATTTGTTTGACATAGTTCATGGTTCTCCTCAGTGGAATATCCTCTTTATCAGGGATAATCACGACTGAGAACTGTCCATTATTTCAAAAAATTTCAACTTGTTACACTCCTCAGGAAGTAGAACGACACAAGATGGCAGGATACAGTGGCAATCTATAAATAGTAAGAAATTCACAGTCAAAGCCTATTATAAAATTATGGTTTTCCATGGTAATGTAGTTTTCCCACGGAAAAGCATTTGGCGGACTCGTGTACCCCTCAAAATAGCTTTCTTTGTGTGGACTGTAGCTCTTGGGAATATTCTTACCTTGGATAACCTAAGAAAAAGGGGACTCATTGTGATGGATCGACGTTTTCTGTGCAAAAATCATGGGGAATCAGTGGACCATCTATTACTGCATTGTAAGGTGTCAAGAGTTTTGTGGAATGGGATATTTAGTAGAATAGATATGGCTTGGGTGATGCCGGCAAAGGTAGTAGATTTGCTTGCCTGTTGGAAAAGTATTCATGGCTGTCCACAGGTGGTCGATGCATGGAAGTTGATCACTTTGTGCCTTATGTAGTGTATTTAGTTGGAAAAGAATGCGCGGTACTTTGAAGATAGAGAACGAACAGTAGCGGAGCTTAACTCTTTTTTTATGCACACTCTAATTCCATGGTTTTCAGCCATTGTATCTAATGGAAGCAATGTGCATGACTTTCTTTCCTTAGTTTAAAGCACCTAGAATGTATTTAGGTATTTTCGTTTGTATACATCCCGTGTACTTAGGCTATGTTTTTTTATATTCACATCAATAAAGTTACTTCTTATTTATCAAAAAAAAAAAAAAAAACTTTTCCACCGTTTCAATCTCTTCTCCACTACTGCTTCAATCTCTTAAACCACAGCGTTTTCTCCTCTTGCTTATTTATAGTAAGTGCCTCTGGCCATCTTCTTCTCCTCTAATTATTATCAACTACTTGACATGCATCTATTCATCCGCATGGTAGCCGAGAACAACAATTTCAAAGCAGATCAACCAACTAACAAAATGAAAAATAGTATGAGTGCAAAATTATTTATCTCAACAACAAAAATATAAATCGCTCATCTACAACTATACCAGCCAAACAATCACAAATTCTAAACAAATACCCCCAATTGAATAAATAAAAAAATCTCAAAATTAAAATAATAAAAAAACCTAAATCTTAGAAAGGTAAGTTCATGCATATTGACAACTAAGAACAACTCATCATTGTAAACTCCATAACCACAGAAAAAAAATTATTTGAGCAAAGCCTGGATTAAGAAAAACATTTTCCCAAATTCTACACGATCTAAGATTTCGATTACACTTGTGATGCACTCTTTGCATCTCAGATTTCTAACAATTGAAAAAAAAAATTGTATAAAACAGAGTATGGGAGGAGGAATGCAAGAAGCTTAGGAAAAAAAATGTAAAACAGAGATATGGGAATTATCATTCTACTTTGAAATGTAAAACAGAGAGATGGGAAAAATCAAGTAATGTTTTTTTTTTCTCTTTTTCCTTCTGTCATTGTATAGACAAGGGCTGTATTTTTACTGTTTATTGGATAGACACTTTTATAAGAAGATATTAGTTAAGAGTATTAGGATTGGTCTCACTAAAATAAATCATCAAATTTATACTTTTTACATACTTCCCAAAAAAAATCTAACCATATTTGAACAAAAGTAGTGAGAGAAATTATAAAAAAATGTCAAGAAGTATTTTTTATCTTCAAAAGTGAGTAGACTCATAAAAAAATTCTTTTAATTTTTTTTAGAAAGTGTGTAAAAAGTATAAATTTAATGATTTATTTTAGTGAAATCAATGCTAATGCTTCAAGAATTCAACGTGAAACGTTTGTGTTGTTCCCAAAAAAGAAATTTAAACAATATCCATACAATTGAAGATAAAAAAATTTTAAAATAACATTTGTATGTAATATATACAACAAAAGATTCTACGGAATATATATTTGAGATTTATGTTAGTGTCTGTCACTGGATGCATAGATATATTGGTATATCATGAGTTATATATTTAGTATGTTTATATATAAGTATGTTTTTTTTTTTAAAGTTATATATTAGTTATTTATTTTAAACAACTACAATTCTTAGTAGCTGAATGGTCGATTTTATATAGTACGAGTTCTTTTTTATAAGGTATAAATTATTTATTTTATTTTAAAGAACTACAATTGTTAGTAGGTGAATAATCGGTCTGATATAGTAGTATGTTTTTTTTTTTTTTGTTAGAAGGTATATATTAGTTATTTTATTTTAAATAAGTACAAGTGTTATTAGGTGAATAATTGGTCCAGGGCCAGAAATCATATCTTGGGCCCAATTTATGTCCAAGCCTAGATACATATAATATTATGAAAGCCCAGATAAATTAAAGCTAGCAATTGGAATGATGCAAAGCATGGAAGCCCACGGGAAGCAGTTGAAGCCTAGCCCACTAATAAAAATGGCGACGTTTTGACCCTAGGGTTAGCTACACGGCTCCTTTTCTTCTCCTCTCATTTCTTCTTCCTCGAGTCACGCATGCTTCTCTCTAGGGGTGATCATTGCCCAAGCAGGAGTGAGATACTTCTACTTCAGCCCCTCGCCCCTGCTTGGGCGGGGGGTGGGAATTCAATCTCGCACACCGCCTCTGCCTACATGGGGGCTGGGTACCTCATCCCACAGCGAGGTAAGGGGGTGAGGTCCATCTGCCCGCCCTCCGCCCCCAACCTCCACCCTTGTAGGGCCTTGGTCTATTTTATAATTTTGGGTCATTTTCAACCCAGATCAAATTTTCAAGCCATTTTTGACCTAAAATACCATCAAATTTGATTTAAACGCACAATTATATATATTAAAAAATATTTGGTATTCCAATACTAAAGTCTAAAGTCACTTAAAAAAATACTAAAATAGTAAAATTTAAAATAAAGACTAATTTATTACAAATTTACAATAATACCAATTAATCCTACAAAATTATAAATTGTGCTTTAACTATTAACATTACAATTTACAAATATTACTTTTAACTTTTTTAGAATCTAAATTATAAATTAACAAAATCATTTTACATTAATATAATAATTATATTTATATATATATAATAAGAAAAGGCGGGGCGGGGTAAAAATGGGGCAGAGGGAACCCTATATTGCCTCTGCCCCCGCCCCCGGGCGACTCCATCCTCGTTCGGCGGTGCAGGGCGGAATGCAGGTGCGAGTACCCGCTATCCAACCCCTACTTCTCTCTCATTTTTTCTCTTCTTTGTTCTCTTTTATAGCATTTTCGTTAAATTATCTAGAGTTATTTTTAAAAAAATATAAATTTCTAGATTTATCAAAAAATTTTAATTATATTTAATCAAAAATAAAAAAGCTTTATATAAATAATAAATTAAAATTTTATCTAATAAAAATTAAATTTTCTTTATTTGGCCAATTTTTTTTTATTAATATATAAATTTATAAGATAATTTTAGACAACTGAATAAGAATGATCTTAGGGTTTCTTCCTTCTAGGTTTCTACTTCCTTCTACCTCTCTCAGCCTGTCTTTTCTTCCTCTCGCGATCTCTGTGTTGTCCACGAAACTCTTGTGAGGGGATAATCACGTTAAGGGATAAGATGATGGTCGTCAATTGTCTTGGCGCTCGCCTACTCTTCTTCCTAGTATCTTAGGAGGAATTAGGTAGTATATAAAACGGAAAGTTCAATTTCGATTCCAACCAGCTCAACTATATTTCTCTTAATTGGTTCTTATTAGATAAATACGATGAATTTGATAAATTCATTGGGATTATCCCTGACACAAGAACAGTATAATGATCAGAATCCTTATAGACATTTAATGCCTGACAGTATGATATATCATATTAAATGCGGACTGATCGATATAAATATCTGAAATACGTACAAATTGCCCAAGTATAATCATATTAAAGAAGATATTACTGAAAAGAAATAAAAGTGAAAAATGATCCAAGAGAACGGAGAAGAGAAAAGAGAATGATTTACTGACCTCCTCCCTAGTAATTATGGATAATTACACGTATGTCCGATTGATATTTCAGCCATACAAAAGATAAAGCTTATCATAAACAAAGGTACGAACAACTATTAAAGATTTTCTCTAAGCTTAATCTTGATCTATCTGAATTCTCTCTAACAAAGGCATTAAAGAGTTCGAAGGGTTAAAGAATCTAGTCCTCCATCTTTTCTTGGGCAGATCAATTAGCCTGCAATCTAGACGCTACTCAGAAGTGCAGAACACACATCAACAGTTGGCGCCGTCTGTGGGATCTTTGGTGTTCTCTGCAAACCGGTCGCATTGTGATTACAAGGTAATAACTACAGTTCAAAATACATTTCGATGGAAGAGCGACTAGCCGCCATGGAAGAAACAATCAGGAAACTCACTAGAAAAAATGAGAAGCTACAAAAGAATAATGAAGGGTTGACTACTCGTGAAGAACCTTCTGTTAGTAGATGCGCGGAATCTCATCGAGTCAATGAACCTAATTGTGAGGAAGAGGAGGAAGAGAAACGTAAAATGCAACTAGAACTCAAAAAACTGGAAGACAAGTATGAAAATATAGCCAAGTGTATAGAAGCCCCTTCCATCACTGGGCAATTACGTAACAATCTTGGCACCCCTTACAATGCAAGTGTCATGGCAGTGCCATTGCCTCCTAAATTTCGAGCACCTCAGATGGAACTGTACGATGGGGGTGCTGATCCATATGAACATATAGAGACGTTTAGGATACACATGAGCTTGCATGGTTATCATAATAAGGTAGCGTGCCAGGCATTTCCACTTACCCTGAAATGAGTAGCTCGAACCTGGTTTGGAACAGTTCCAACCGGTATAGTAGATAGCTTCGACTGTCTCGCTCGCCTTTTTATCACCCAGTTTTTAGGAAGTCAGAAGAGGAAACGGCCAAGTGTGTATCTCCTCACGGTTAAACAGAATAATCAGGAAAATCTCAAAAACTATATTTCCCGATTCAATAAGGAGTTGATGACGATAGGTGATCAGGATAAGAAGATCACTTTATCTGCTCTCCTAAGTAGAATATGGCCTGGAAGTCATTTCTTGGCAGAGATAGCTAGACGAACTCCAGCCACCTTGGCTGAATTCATGGATAGGGCTGACAGATATATAAATGCTGAAGACACCCTACAAGCTCTCATAAGACCACGGCGGGAAAAATAAAGCGTACTAATCAAACCGAAGCCAACTTGTCAACAAGAAAAAGAGGTATCAACTACCCGAAAAGACGAAACACCCAAGGAGACTCGCAGTCTCAAGGGAGTTCACAGTACAAACCACGCCTTTACAGCAATTTGACGGTAGATAAAGAACCTGAGTAAAGGCAGTATCGCAACCAGAGCCAGCGTCGACCGAGAAATATGTATTACGAGTATCATAAATCTACTGGGCACAATACCCGGGACTGTAAGACCTTGAAGAGAAGAAATGAAGAGGAAAGGGGAGAGCCGCACAAGAAGGGGGAGTATCCTAACAGTAAATGCAGTCCAAGCCCCCATAAAGAAAGAAGCGTCAAAGACTCATCTCAAAGGGGGGACCCTTTGGCGAAATACGAACCATTGCTCAGGGAGTACCCAAAGGGGGGGGGGGGACCTCAGCTTCAAGGAAGGCATATGCAAGAGAAGCATGCTACGCAGAGATATTCATACGTCAGAATCAACTCGAGATAAACAGACTTCGAAGGATTTCCCGATCATTTTTTACAGACAGGATGAAGAAGTGATGCAGCCTCATGATGATGCTTTGGTAGTAACCCTGCTAGTTGCCAATTTTATAACTAAAAAAATCATTGTTGATAATGGAAGCTCAGCAGATATTCTTTATTGGGACGCATTTGACAAAATGAAGATCGGGCGAGACAGACTACAGCGAGCCCCGACATCTCTTAGGGGATTCGCCGGCGAGATAATCCAGCCCGAATGAGTCATAACTCTACCTGTTATGGCCGGTGAGACACCTAAGACTTCAATTATCATGGTTGACTTTTTAGTGGTCAAAACCCCTTCCTCGTATAATGCCATAATGGGGCGCCTTGCTTTAAATTGCCTAAAGGCAGTGACTTACATATCATCTGAAAATGAAGTTCCCAACTTAAAGTGGTATAGGATAAGTCAAAGGCGAGCAATCCTTAGCCCACGAGTGTTATTCTCGTGAGTTAAAACCCCTATGCCAAGTGGTAATCAACATCACCAAGGAGGATCCAGGACACAGTGAAATTACAGTTGAGTTGCCACCTCCACCACCCTTAACATGATAGGATGAAGATTTTCGAGATGAATAAACCATCAAACAAGCTAAACCCGGAGAGCCACTAGAGTTGATTGCCTTCGATTAGGCAAAACCTGAGCGGAAGGTTCAGATAGGTTCTAGTCTAGAACCTAGTCTGAAACAAAGACTCAAACAACTCTTGGCAGAACATCAAGACATCTTCGCCTGGACTCATCAGGATATGCCAGATATAGATAACAGTATTTTTGAACATCATTTGTGTGTCAATCAGGGAGCTCGGAAAGTTAAACAAAAAAGACGTAGCTTTTACGCCGAGAAATATGCTGCCATAGGTGAGGAAGTAGATCGTCTCCTAGCAGTGGGATTTATTTATCAGAGAAGTCTATTATCTAGAATGGCTGTCTAATGTAGTGTTAGTAAAAAAGGCGAGTGGCAAATGGAGAATGTGTGTGGATTTCATTGATCTTAACAAGGCATGTCCAAAGGATAGCTTCTCACTTCCTCGCATTGATCTGATTGTAGATTCAACTGCTAGTCGTCCATTACTTAGCTTCATGGACGTGTACTCAGGATATAATCAGATCATGATGAGTGCAGAAGATGAAGAAAAAACTACTTTCATTACAGATCAGAGATTATATTGCTACAAAGTAATGCCATTTAGATTGAAAAATGCAGGAGCTACATATCAACGCCTAGTGAACCGAATATTTAAACAACAAATAGGGAGGAATGTGGAAGTATACGTTGACGATATACTAGTCAAGAGAAAAACGCCTAAGCAACATGTAGACGACTTACGGGAAGCTTTTGACTCTTATGTCGATATAAGATGAAACTTAATCTAAATAAATGTTCTTTTGGAGTTGGGTTAGGGGAATTCTTAGGTTACATGGTCTCCGAAAGAGGAAGTGAAATAATTCAGAAAAGGTGAAGGCCATTTCTCACATGAGGGCGCCCCGGAATCATCATGAGGTACAGCAATTAGCAGGCTGAGTGGCCGCCTTGAATCGCTTTATAACTCGATCCACCGACCGATGTTTACCCTTCTTTCAAGTATTGAAGAAAGCACAAGAGTGGAACTCTACTTGTGACAAAACCCTCAATAAGATAAAATAATATTTAACTCACCCGCTATTGCTTAGCCAAACCGAGCCTGGTGAAATGTTAACTGTTTATTTAGCAATATCACCTAATGCAACCTTTGCTGTTTTAGTCAGAGACATGGCGACGGGGCAAAGACCAGTATATTACATAAGTCGAGCATTTCGAGGGACAGAGGCCAGGTACCCTAAATTGGAAATGATGGCCCTAGTCCTAGTGGTAGCCACTAGGCGACTCAGGCCATATTTCCAAGCTCACACCATACGAGTACTTACAAATCAACCTTTGAAAGATGTGTTACAGTGACCAGATACTTCAGGAAGGTTAGCAAAGTGGGTTACAAAACTTAGCGAATTTGACATCCAGTATGCCCCTAAAAAGGCAATCAAATGGCAAGTACTTGCTGATTTTATAGTCGAGCTTATTGGCTTTCCAGAAGAAATTTTCCAGACACTCCCCCAACGAACCTTGGATGGTTTATGTAGACGGGTCAACATGTAAAGCATGAGGAGGAGCAGGTATCCATATCATTTCTAGCGATGGTAGAAATTTAAACTACGCTGTTAAAATTAATTTCAAGATTACTAACAATGAAGCAAAATATGAGGCGCTCTTAATTGACTTGACCGTTACTCGCCTCTGGGGGCTAAAGAAGTAAAAGTACATGCCGACTCGCAAGTAGTAGTTAACCAAGTAATCGGTACCTTTGCTGCTAAAAGGGAACGACTGAAGAAGTATTTCCAATTAGTTTGTGAAGCAAGAGATTATTTTTAATATTCTTCTGTTCAGCAAATCTCGAGAGCCAATAATTGCCAAGCTGATCACCTAGCAAGAATAGCATCCGGGCAAATAGATATCCATTTTTCCTGAAAACACTGAAGTAAGGCAAGCAGATATTCCTTCTATTAGAGAAGAAATGTTCCAAGTAGAGATAGTTCAGCCCAGATAGGCTAAAGATATAATAGATTTTCTGCAGGATAATAAGCTACCTATCGACGCAAATGAAGCAAGAAAAGTCAAAAATCGGGCCGCCAGGTTCATTATTCTAGAAGGGACATTATACAAAAAGGGATTCTCGAAACCGCTGTTCAGATGTCTATCAACAAAGGAATCTCAGTATATATTAGTAGAAATTCATGAAAGCATTTGCAAGAGTTATTCTGGAGGAAGAATTCTGGCAATCAAGATAAGTCGAGCGGGATATTACTGGCCAAAAATTCTCAGAGATTCAAAAGAGTTTACTCAAAAGTTTCTACAATGTCAAGTACATGCCAACATTTTACACCTCCCGCCTACAGAATTATCATCCATAGTAGCAGCCTGGCCTTTTGCACAATGGGGGCTAGATCTCATATGTCCTCTTCCCATGGGACGTGGAGGAGTTAAATTCATCATGGTCGCGGTTGATTATTTCACAAAATGGGTTGAAGCGGAAGCTTTGTCCACAATAACTACCCAAACCATCACTAAGTTCCTCTAGAAATTTATTATATGCCGGTTTGACATACCACAAAGTTTATATCTGATAATGGGGGTCAATTCAACTCTTCGCATTACCGACAATAGTGCACAGAATTGAGAATTAAAGTGCGGTACTCATCGCCCGGACATCCGCAAGAAAATGGTCAAGCAGAGGTAACCAATAAGACTATTTTGTCTATTCTTAGAAAGAGGCTAAGCAGCTGTAAGGGAGCATGGGCAGACGAACTCCCCGAAGTATTATGGTCCTATCGCACTACTGTCCGAACTCCTACAGGAGAGACCCCATTTGCTCTTATATACGGCAATGGGGCTGTCATCCCAACAGAAATAGAAGTCCCTACTTGAAAAATAAAAAATTTCCACCCAGAGGATAATGAAGTAAAGTTGCCACAACAATTGGACATCCTCGAAGAAAGACGGGCAGAAGCAGCTATAAGAGTATAACACCATAAACGCATGGCTGAAAGGTTTTTCAACATATGAGTCAAGTCAAGATCTTTTCAACCTGGGGACCTAATTTTGAAGCGCACAGGAGTTATTACAACTGAAGAACGCAAGTTAGGACCTAAGTGGGAGGGACCGTACGTCGTCACCAGGAGTACTTGACCATGATCGTATAAACTTACAGACAGTGAAGGCAACGCTCACTCTCATCCATGAAATGCAAAACATTTAAAAAAATATTATGTATAGCTCAGTTTTTCTTCATTGGAATTATATTATATGAAAGTTGGAAGTTATTGGTATTACAGTGAATATGTTCAATCGTTAGCGCTAAATGAATCGCGGGGTCGCCTGGGCTCTATGCCTCGCCCCACGATTCGCTCGCCAAGGGGAAGGAACCAACTCCTTCGCCCTTGCCATCTTGCCGGCGCCATACAAATCGCAGGGTCACTTGGGCTCTATGCCTCGCCTCACAATTCGCTTGCAGAAGGGAATGAACCAACTCCTTCGCCTCACCATCTTGCCGGTGCCATATGAATCGCGGAGTCGCCTGGGCTCTATGCCTCGCCCCATGATTCGCTCACCGAGGGGAAGGAACCAACTCTTTCGCCCTCGCCATCTCGCCGGTGCCATATGAATCGCAGGGTTGCCTGGGCTCTATGCCTCGCCCCACAATTCGCTCACCGAGGGGAAGGAACCAACTCATTCGCCCTCAACATCTCGCCGGCGCCATACGAATCGCGGGGTCGCTTGGGCTCTATGCCTCGTCCCACGATTTGCTAGCCGAGAGGAAGGAACCAACTTCTTCGCCCTCGCTATCTCGCCAACGCCACACGAATCGCGGGGTAGCCTAAGCTCTACGACTCACCCCACGATTCGCTCACCGAGGGGAAGGAACCAACTCTTTCGCCCTCGCCATCTCGTTGGCGCTATATGAATCGCGGGATCGCCTGGTTTCTATGCCTCGCGCTACGATTCGCTCGCCTAGGGGAAGGAACTCGGCCCGCCACCTCATATCCGGACCCCAACTCAAAGGCCTTGCCAAATTCACTATGGCTCACCGACGAGCTCACCATTCACCTCACGCCTCTCCGTCATAACTCGCCATGCACAGGCTAGCCTGGATCGCCAAGGACTCACGGCCTACCAGGACCACCATGCTTGCCAAGAGAACTAGCCCTCTCACCAACCTCACAGCCCGCAAAATCGCCTACTCAAGGCCTTTCCACGCCCACGGCAGCGTGAGCTCATCCAGCTCTCCCACGGATCACCGCACCCACAGCTCACTAAACACCATACATGCTTGCCTAAAATGCATCTCACACGACTCATATTTTATTAACACTAGAACCTCCCACGTCTCGTTAGTTTGCCCACAACTCACCCAGATCATCATACTCGCCCAAGTCACTCTCCATCTTTCTGGCGTCCGATAAATCACATGGGCTCTATGCCTCCCTTATAAATCTTTATCAACAGATACAATTCAGTTTCATTGATAAAGATTCGCGGGGTATTAGGGTATAATCGCCACAAAAAACAAGAAGATAACTATATCACAGAAAGAATGTTATATTGATAGATAGCCAAAAATCCATTTGAAATCTATACAACATAAAAATACATTTGAAATCTATACAACATAAAAAAATGAATATACAATAGTGAACTCTCAGGAAGGAGGCAAACGTATACGGCACTCAGGTGTCCCGATCTTGGCAACTTCTGCCTTCACTATGAGATCAAGAGCAAGTTTTCTTGGATCCATGCCAGCTACGTTGAAGGAAGGGTTCTGAACAATTTCCTCCCTTAGCCGCCGCAAGCCTTCTACATAATCTTGACTCCAAGCAGATATGCAGAGGGAACGATGTTGAGTCGCCTGACGCCTGAGAACTTCAAACTCAGCATTCGCCTCGTCTAACTCCCGGGAGAAAGTGTCATGTTCGAGCTCGATGGTATCAATTTTGGTTCGAAAAGTCTCTAACTCTTCTTCTCGAGTAGCGCATGTATGCTCAAGAACGGCCAAGTTGGACTTCAAGCATTTCATCTCTTAGTTGGCTAGGGAGAGTTTGTTCTTTTTAGTGGCGAGCGTCTGCCCAATAGACTCTTGACCCCAAAGGAGGTCATCCCTACGTGCCTCTAAAAGCAGGTTCTTTTCTTTTAAGGTCGTCACTTCTTCTAGCATGGCTTCATGAGTTTCTGTATAATAATCTCGCTCATCTTCTAACTCCATAATGGTGGCTTTCAGAAGATCTCTATCTTCTGTAAGCTGGCAAATCGAAGCACCAAGCTCTCGGTATTTCTCCTCAATTTCTAGAATTTGCTCTCGGGCTCGTTATGCACTCTCATTTAATAATTTCGTCACCTCGGAGCTGATTGAACCAATAATTTGGTCAGAAGCTTAAGTAGTACCAAACGGTTAGAGAAATAAAAAAAATTAAATCAAGAAGGAAGGACAAATGAATACCTGCGCCAAAAGAGACTGGAGTAGGTCGACCACGATTCCCGCTTGCTCTGAACACTCGGGAAGTGAAGTAGTTGGAGGTGAATGATGGGTAGAATGTTGAAGAGCCCAATCAAAAGAAGATCCGATCGTTGATCTGGCATCATCGCCAGAAGTTCGAAGGATTCCTGCCTGATATTCTCACCAACTTCGGTGTTAGTTGGATCAGGAATCGAAAGCCTCGACACAGAACAATGATCTTCTGTATCTAGGTGCTGGCGTACAGCAACCTCTCGCCCGCCAATCCCCGGAGTGGAGATGTCATCTCCCTCGCCTCTTTCAGGGCGACCATCCCCAATTGAAGGAGGACATTCTGATCTAGGGATATTCTCCTGATTAGGAGCCTAAGTAGATGATAACATGGGCGCCTGAAAGTAAAGAGTCACAGCAGCGTAAGCAGGAGGATTAGATAAGGCGGCTAAAAAAGTAGCTCAACCTCATCTATATCCTGTCCAGAGGGCGAAGGCATAGACCCATCAAAAAGATTTTGTTGGCGATCTGGAGGATGATACACGGTTAATGGTTCTGGCGTTATGACTTCTTGCCCCTCCGGTCGATTGGATAGATGAAGGGGCGTAAGATGATACTCATTGGTGCCCAACGAAGATAGAACCTGCCCCCATTGAAACTTGAAAAATGCAGAGACAGATCGGGTTGAAGATGAAGTTGTGAAGAAAGAAGATGTAAATTTTCGACAGCAAAACGGTAGTAAAAGTTGAACCATTGTGGAAAGTATTTATTTATACTGCAGATGATTACAACTATCGGGAGGAGAAACGACATGATTAACACAATCCTCGGGAGGCGAAACGACATGACTGATGAATGGATGGCGAATATGAAACTGCTACCCAGCGTGTGAATATCACGTATCAATCAGTGAAGAGTAACTAACAACGAGTGTTCGGAAAATCGAAAAGCCAGACGTGTAATGATGGAAGTAATCCGTAAATACAGCGCACGATATTTCGAGTAATTATGGTCAAAAAATTGCTTCATTTTCTCATGCCCAGTGGGCAGAAGCCAAACAATCGTGGTTAGAAAGCCAATGAAATCTTGCATAACTATTGTACCCCTATTAAATCCATTCAAATTTAACCTTGCGCGGGATGATTTAGCAAGTTTGGACAATGAGAGTCGAATAAATCCCTATCAAATCGTCTTCGATAGGGATTCGCAAGGTATTGTTAGGGGATAATCACGTTAAGGGATAAGATGATGGTCGCCAACTGTCTTGGCGCCCGCCTACTCTTCCTCCTAGTATCTTAGAAGGAATTAGGTAGTATATAAAACGGAAAGTTCAATTTCGATTCCAACCAGCTCAACTATATTTCTCCTAATTGGTTCTTATTAGATAAATACGATGAATTTGGTAAATTCATTAGGATTATCCCTGACACAAGAACAATATAATGATCAGAATCCTTATATATATTTAATGCCTGACAGTGTGATATATCACATCAAATGCGGACTGATCGATGTAAATATCCGAAATACGTACAGCGCTTGTCTAAATATAATCATATTAAAGAAGATATTATTGAAAAGAAATAAAAATGATAAATGATCCGAGAGAACGGAGAAGAGAAAAGAGAATGATTTACTGACCTCCTCTCCAGTAATCCTGGATAATTACTTGTATATCCGATTGATATTTCAGTCCATATAAAAAAGAAGCTTATCATAAATAAATGTACAAACAACTATTAAAGATTTTCTCTAAACTTAACTTTGATTTATCTGAATTCTCTTTCAACTAAGGTATCAGGAGTTTTAAAAGTTAAAGAATCCAATTCTCTATTTTTTATTGTACAACTCAATTAGCTTGCAATCTAAATGCTACTCATAAATGTAGAACACATGTAAACAGCTCCAAGGAGCTTTCCATCTCTCGGTCTCTCTCTCTCTCTCAGTCCAGCAGTTGTAAACAAAGAAGAACCCTCTCCCATCTCTGTTTTACAATTTTTTTCCTTAGCTTCTCCTCGCATTCCCTCTCCCATACTTTGTTTTTTACATTTTTTTTTTCAATCGTTAGAAACCTGAGATGCAAAGAGCGCATGACAGGTGTAATCGACATCGCTATGAAGAAGAGGTGAGCCTCGTCTAAATCTTTTAGATTTTTCGAGTAACAATTTTTTGGTTTGTGGAAAGCCTAATTTGATGGGTAGAATTTGGGGGAATGTTTTTCTTTAATCCAGGTTTTACTCTAATTGTATTTTTCTGTGATTATGGAGTTTACAATGATGAATTGTTCTTAGTTGTCAATATGCATGAGCTTACCTTTCGACGATGTAGGGTTTTTTTATTATTTTATTTTTGAGATTTTTTTTATTGAATCAATTGCCTGGGGTATTTGTTTGGAATTTTTGATTGTTTGGCTGGTATAGTTGTAGATTAGCGACGTATATTTTTGTTGTTGAGAGAAATAATTTTGCACTCATGCTACGTTTCATTTTGTTAGTTGGTTCGTCTGCTTTGAAATTGTTGTTCTCGGCTACTATTGGGATGAATGGATGCATGTTAAGTAGTTGATAATGATTAGAGGAGAAGAAGAGGGCCAGAGGCACTTACCAGATATCAAATCCCACACTTAAGAGCACACAGGTAACAAGATCCATCCATAGCAAAGATCTTTGCAAACTCCCTTAAATTTTATCAATTCAACCATACATCTTAGTATCCGCATATTACATAAGCTAACAAAAAAACACTACTTGATTACCTTTTAAAAAAACTAACAAATTATTTTTTTAATAAGTGATATCAAACCTTTTATTGATTAAAAAAAAAAACCAAAGGCATAGCCAAACAATATAATTGAAAAAATTATATTACAGATTGAAAAACTCTACGGAAAATAATTGAGAAAATTCTATGGAACGTAATCGAAACTGAAAGATACCAGTTTTGGAAGACACTCAATAGACATAAACGGTTAAAAATAGAGCTTGAGAGTGTATTTGTTGGGGCCATATTATTGAATCATGCAACATGAAGAATATAGATAAATATTTATTTTTATTCATTACAATTGACCACATAGCAAATCTGCATGGAATTACCACTGAAATCCACATTCTTGCTCTATAAGAAGAGAGAATTTTTCAATGGAAAAATATGAAATACAAGAACAACAATGAAACCAAAGAGGCACACTATAGAAAGGAAAAAAAAAATAATCATTAAATGGAGAAACATGAGGTATGTGATGCATAACTTAAAAACACCAGTCACTAACCCGTGACCTTTTACTCTTGCGTCTTGGAGTCGGGTCTATAATGTTACTAAACTTTATAAACTCAGTAAAAGTCACTAAGTACATTCAAAAATAGATATTTTTAATAAGATTATTTTGGAACCCAATTTTCTATATAGACCAATCAAACTAACATTGCATTCTTAATAATCTTCGATCTAAACATAATTAGCATCAAATTAATATTAGTAACATTATAGACCCGACTCCAAGACGGAAGAGTAAAAGGTCACGGGTTAGTGGCTGGCGTTTTTAAGCTATGCATTGCATACCTCATGTTTCTCCATTTAATGATTGTTTTTTTTTATTTCCTTTCTGTAGTGTGCCTCTTTGGTTTCATTGTTATTCTTGTATTTCATGTTTTTCCATTGAAAATTTCTCTCTTTTTATAGAGCAAGAATGGGATTTCCATGGTAATGCCATGTAGATTTGCTATGTGGTCAATTGTAATGAATAAAAAAAATATTTATCTATATACTTCATGTAGCATGATTTAGTGATATGGCCCCTACAAATACTCTCGAGCTCTATTTTTAACCGTTTATGTCTGTTGAGTGTATCTTTCAAATTTTGTATCTTTCATTTGAATTAGATCCATGATCTGTTTCAATTATGTTCCATAGAATTTTGTCAATTATTTTCCATAGAGTTTTTCAATCTATAATATAATTTTTTCAATTATATTGTTTGGCTATGCCTTTGGTTTTTTTTTTTTTTATCAATAAAATGTTTGATATCGCTTATTAAAAAAATAATTTGTTAGCTTTTTTGAAAGGTAATCAAGTGGTGTTTTTTTGTTAACTTATGTAATATTAAGATCTATGATCGAATTGATAAAATTTAAGGGAGTTTGCAAAGATCTTTGCTATGGATGGATCTTGTTAACTGTGTGCTCCAAGTGTGGAATTTGACATCTGATCATTTTTTTTTTCTCTTTTCATAAAATGTACTTGCCCAAGATTAATATTGATACTCTTTCAGGAAAATGATGAGATTGGGGAGATGAACCTATGTGCTGTTAGCACAAAAGATGACAACAAGGGCAGAAGCAAATTGCGTTAAAGATGCAGCAATAACTGAGAAAGATGTTGGGACCACTAATGAGGATTCTACACCTGGAGGAACATCTAAGAGAGTAAGTTTCTCGGATTGTGTGTACTCCATCTGACAGTCCAATTGATAGTAATCAGGATGACAGCTTAATACGTGGTAAAAGGTATTCTGAGAAGAAGATGAGATGGTTAAAAAGGCTGTTCTCAACTATATTGAGGTCCTGTTTCTGTAGAATTTATTCATTCTGTTTATAATTTTCTCAATTGTATTATTTGGCTAAGCCTTTGGTTTTTATTGATGGAAGTTTGGGTTTTACTTATAAAAAAGAGAATTTGTTCGCATTTTTTTATATAGGCAATCAAGTAGTTTTGTTGTTTTTTTTTTTGTTAGCTTATATATATGCAGATACTAAGATGTATGACTGAAACGATAAAATTTAAGGGAGTTTGTAAAGATCATTGTTATGGATGAATTTTGTTAACTCTTATGCTCTAGTGGTAAAGGTCTAGACTCTAGGGGTTGGCTCAAGTAGTAAAGGCCTTGCGCTTGGGGATTTATTCCCCAGGTCTAAGATTCAAACCCCTTTGGGTGCAAACAATCTTTAGGGATCATCAGACTGAAGGATTTTGCTCATTAAATCATCCAAGTTGCATTTGGGAGAAACTCTTGTTGAGGGTCTGTGCACCTCCAGAATTAGTTAGGACGCTGTTTCTGGATACCTTGTGCCAATAAAAACAAAACTTGTCTAAGAGTGGGATTTGATATCTGAATTAATCTTGATACTTTCTTCAGGAACATGATGAGATTGGAGAGAGCAAACTACATGCAGTTAGCACAGAAGATGACAACAAGGATGCCAAGCAGAAAAAGAAGGAAAAAAAGAAGAAAGCAGAAGAAAATTGTCGTAAAGATGCAGCAATACCCAAGAAAGATGTTAGGACTGCTTATGAGAATTCTACACCTGGAGCAACGTCCAAGAGAGTAAGTTTTTCAGTTTGTGTGGAGATTTTTACTCCATCTGAATGTCCAATTGATATTAATCAGGATGACAGCTTAAGATGTGGTAAAAGGTTTTCATGAGAAGAAGATGAGATGGTTAAAAGGGTTGTTCTCAACTATATTGAAGAACTATTTTTTGTAGAATATTTTCAATCTGCTTATAGTTATTTCAATTATATTATTTTGCTATGTCTCTGGTTTTTATCAATGAAAGTTTTGATTTTACTTATAAAAAAGAAAATTTGCTTGCATATTTTTTATATAGGTAATCAAGTATTGTTTTTTTTATTAGCTTATAAAGAAGTTTTTTTTTATGATTTTATGATTGTGATAAAATTTAGGGAGTTTGTAAAAATCTTTGCTATGGGAGATTTTTTCTTTGAATTATCCGAGGTGTATTTGTGGAGAAACTCTCTGCTGAGGGGCTGTGCACCCTTGAAATTAGTTGGGACGTTGTTCGTAAATACCTTGTGCCGATCCAAAAAAAAAAACTAGGGTGGGATTTGACATCTGAATTAATCTTTTGATACTTCAGGAACATGATGAGATTTGGGAGAGGAACCTACATGCTGTTAGCACAGAAGATGACAGCAAGGATGCCAAGCAGAAAACGAAGAGAGCAGAAGAAAATTGTGATAAAGATGTAGCAACAACCAAGAAAGATGTTAGGACCACTTATGAGAATTCTACACCTGGAGGAACATCCAAGAGAGTAAGTTTCTCAGATAGTGTGGAGGTTTTTACTCTATCTGATGGTCCAATTGATGGTGATCAGGATGACAGCTTAATATGTGGTAAAAGGTTTGCACGAGAAGAAGATGAGATGGTTAAAAAGGCTGTCCTCAACTATATTGAAGTAAAGGGCTAAGGTGATGAAGGCCTAAACATGGTTCTCTACTGCAAGTCTCATCCCGACCATAAAAATTGTTGGAAGGATATAGGAGCAGCCTTACCTTGGAGGCCTTACAAGAGCATATATTATCGAGCCAATATTTTGTTTGAAAGGAGCGAAGAGTGGAAATGGAGCAATGAAGAGTATGAAGTTATTCGAAGTTTTCATGAAAAAAATGGATCAGAGTGGAGACAGTTGGCTGATGTTCTTGGCAAACATATTCATGAGAAGGATACATGGCGAAGAATAAAATTGCCTAATATGAAGAAAGGTCGTTGGACCCAAGGGGAGTATCAAAAATTATTTGACTTAGTTAACATGGATCTGCGCATGAAGATCTTTGAAGAAAAGAAATCCAAGCACGGTATGCTGCGAGATAGTATCGCTTGGGAAGCCATTAGCGACAAACTATCCACCAGAAGCAATGTCCTGTGTTGCCAAAAATGGTATTCCCAATTAACATCACCTATGATAGCTGAAGGTATATGGGCGGATGCCGATGACTACCGCCTAGTGGATGCACTTTATGCTTTGGATTGTTTCTGCATTGAAGATGTGGATTGGGATAATCTTCTCGAGCATAGGTCTGGGGATGTATGTCAAAAGCGTTGGGATCAGATGTTCAAACACATTGGTGAGCATGCCAACAAGTCATTTCCTGAACAAGTTGAGCTCCTCTCAAAACGGTATTGCACAGATGTACTTGAAGCAAGAGAAACCTATGATAGCAAGCCTGCGGTTTCTTGAGAGCGATGCCTTTATTAGGTGCCTGACTGCTAAGTGTTATTTGAGTAGTATTTTTCCCTCCTTTCCATATGCATACAGCGGTACTGTTTTCCCCGGTTAAATTCAATGTCGGGTTACTGATACTCTGACACAGTTATTTCACAAATTCATCTTTGACTTTTTGTCCAAATTCAGCTCCAGTTTTTATTCCTAATTCTTTCAATTCATTTAATCTAATCTCAAACTCATCATTACTATTTTTTCAAATTCTCACACAAAATATAATAAACAATTTAATTTTTTTCAAATTTCAATTCAACTTTTTTTAAATTTTAAAATAATAATAATATTAAAAATAATATTTTAATAATATTTTATTCAACTTTTAAAATTCATTTCAATTCATTTTTACTCATCTTATTTGATTTCATCAATTCAAACGATGGCTCTATCTTCTCATGCATTTTTATCTTCTTATCTTCTTCTGACATTTTATATTGTATGGTTGGAATGGTAGTTGAGACAACTAAGATGCGATTGCTGTAAAAATTACTTGTAGAAGGCTTATGCATCTTCGAGATTAGTCAGGATGATGTTTTCGGGCATTAAAATCTGTTGCCAATAAAAAAAAAAATTAGTTGAGACAACTAAGATAGATGGTGGGTAATTCTCTTTTACTTAATTGTTTCAACATGCTGCCTCTTTAATTCCCTCTTAGTTATAAACTTTTTTAGATAAAATTTTGTATTTATTAATAGTACTTTTTCTCTTTCAGATAGCAGCACAGGAGGAACTTCTGCTAAGGGAACTCCAAGCTGGAACATAAAAGTGTAAACAATAACAATAGAAGTAGAAATACATTTTATAGGAAGAGTTTTTTTAATTTATTTATTGCTAACAGTTAACTATTGCATGTAAATAGATAACTGAATAAACAATCAGAAACAAGTAATTCAAAAGATTAAACATGAGAAAACTTACATGAAGAAGTGGAGAGATGAGAAGCAATTAAAGAAGGAAGTTTAAAATTGAGGAAGAAAGAAACGGAAATGGGAAAGCTGAAAAGGGCCGAGGTTTTTACGCGATATGGATCAGTGTAAAGTAAAAAAAAAAAACAATACTTTTAAACGAAAAGGTTAGCGGCAAATACAATTTATGATAAATCAAAATTAAAAGGCAATTTTATTTTGTCAGTTTATATATATATTATTTTCTATCTTAGTATAAAATTTCATGTTATTGAAAATAAATAATTATATAAGTAAATTCAATATCATAAAATTTTATAATAGCATGAGTGTGATATCATCCGTATTTTTGAAATATTTTTATAATTTTGGTCACCTTAAAAAAAGATAAAGAGCATAATCAATCAAAAGTAAAGAAGATAAGCCTATATTATTTACATATCCATGTCAAGGTTCTGATGTATTTTAATTTAATATTTATACTTTATTTTGCGTGTCCAAGTTCGATATGCCATTATGAGTCTCTGACTTTATGGTTGGGATGAGGTGGGAACATTGATGATATAATATATGATAACAAAAATGATATTTATAATTTTAAAATAGGCAAGTCTTTAGGTACTTCTTTTAAAAAAAAAATAGACAAATTTAAAACTTCAATGATAAAATAATTAAAAAAAAGAAAGAAGTGTGTCAGAATTTATAAATCTTAAAACTATATTATCTAATAATCTTTACAAACAAAGCCTTGTTTTCAAAGGTTATTGAATGAGGGGCTCTATAGCCACCACATAAGGAGGATTTCGACGAGATTTTGTCAATGCATTTTTATCTTCCATTTTTGTTTAAAAGTTTTTTTTTATATATATTTTTTTTAATATTTAAAAAATAAAAATATTAAAAATACAACATCATAAAAAAACATAACTATCAGATTTCTAATCGGGTGCCCATATGTGAATTTAGCATTTCACTTATTGAATATGATATATGAAACCCCAGTACAAGGACGACATTTTATGGTCTCCTTCGATTTAATTTATGGAAATAGATATTTCTTTCCCCCACTAAAAATGGAAAAGTATAGATCTGAGTTTACAAATGTTTTAAGTTCCCACCAAGTCCTGGTACCAAATAGCCATTCTCTCTCTGATCATATTTCTCTCAACCAACCGATTTTCGGCTAACCTTCCTAATAATTCCTCTTCGAGGGCAGGCTCTAACCCTCCTCCTCCCATTTCTTTCTCTTTTCATTTCTGACCAATCATGTCATTTTATTTGGTAATTTTTTCGTTTGTTTTCTTAGTTTTTTCTTACTTTAGTATTGGCGACCTTCCAACTATCTCCGACTATCACGTGCAACATGTGGCTCCACTGACGTTGTAGGCTTCAAATCCTTTAAATTTGACTAAGCTTCATTGTCTTACACAGTGCGTGTGCCACATGAGCTACTATCGCTATCGTAGGCCCATTATCGGCAAATTAGATCCATCTGTTGTTTTGCCTATCTTACTTCTTTTCCTAACTCGTGATTTTGAAAGAGAAATCATGGATCTCTCCAACAACTTATTCTAAACAACAAGTAACAGTGTACCTGCTATACTTGCCACTTCTAGCAGAGGTTCTATCGCCTCTAGTAGTAAATCTATTATTCATTTTTTAGTGAATACTTTATTTTTAATTTTTTATAAGATAGCGTCCTCTAATAAAATATAGGTAGTGACTAAAGAATTAGATTTAAAAATTTTATTTTATTTAATTTTTCTTTTTTATCTTATTTACATTGCTGATTGTTATTTTTGCGATGATTATAAGAGAATTACAACCTCTCTTTATGTATTATGTTTCTAATTTAATAGAACTACTTGCTAAAAAAAATGATTAACCTCCTTTCATGAGTAAATGATTAATCTCCCATATGAAAAGTCAAACATCGTGACGCGTAAAAGAATAACGTGGGCTTCAGAAGAAAACAGTTCAAAGGTACCATATATTCGCACACCAGCTAACCCCCTAATAATTGGCATAAAAAATTTTGCATTTCTGATCTCGTTTCACTTTGCCTTCATTTTTAAAATCCCAAAACATAGAAGAAAGAAGAGGTCAAAGATGGAGGGTCTGATCCCCATGGTTTTCAAGGTAATCAAGAGGAATAGAGTTCGCCGGGACTACCGCAGTCTCTCGTCCGGTTCTGCTCAAGGTTACAACATAGCTGATTTCTACACCAGTGATCAGAGTCATGCATATACGATGCCTTCGACCCAGAAGATTGATGCTGGTTTTCATACCGAAAGAAATGGTCACCGGCGGTACAACTCTGTCGGAAACTATGGCGTTGGGTTCTCGTTTCCTGAAAATCAAAAGAGAATGGATGAAGCTGCACCACCTGCCCCTAATCAACAGCTTGTGCGATTTAGGAGCCACAGAATGTTCTCGTGTGTAAGTGGTGCTCCCTAGAAATGTTGAAATCAATTAAATCCCTTGTCTTTTCACTTTGGTTGGTTACTTTGGTAAGGAAGATATGTTGGTTTGTTTGGTCAATCCCTGCGAGTTGATGGAGGTAGAAAGAGTGGTAACGTGAGACTTGAGAGTCATGATGAAAGCAATGCGATCTCGGTTTGAACGTGGAGATGAAATGAGATGATTTGAGATAAAAGTTAAAAATAAAATAAAATATTATTTTTAATATTTGAAAAAATTAAATTATTTATTATATTTTATTTAAAAATTTGTAAAAATTATAATAATAAAATGAAATAGAATAAATTAAAATAATTTTTGTATCCAAACAGTCCCTCAACTTTGTCATTAAACTTAGGATCAAGTAATCTTGCTTTTCTTATCTTAATTTTAAACTGTGTTGCCGGGCTTGATTTTGGGTTCTGAGATTAGCATGCATTCCCAAGCCATCGACCAATTCCATGGCTGGAAGATCTAAGCAAATGTAGATTGGTGGAGATAGGTACTTTTCACTCACATCCATACATACATACATATTTTCTACATGATTTCTGATGCATAAACTGTACAAGTTTGGACGGCAAAACAATTCCAGATCTGCAGGCACCAAATCCATGGAAAATAAGTTAAGTAATTGAGTAACTTCAGATCATCCTCTGCACTACTGAGTCATATAAGTATTGCATCAATTAAATAGGAAAGTTGTTTTTTCAAACAGTATTCATTCATTTAAGACTCTTTAGTTCATCATGTTTCCTTCCTCATTTGAGACATGAAAAATTCTTGGACACAGATTAGGTTTCAAAGCATACTACACTGTACTATTCGTTGTGTTATTGTTGTTTTTCTCTTCGGTGGTTCTAAAGTTGTCTCAAAAAGCTTTCTTACGGCGGCGGTCCTTTTGACGTGATATGCAGCAATTTGTAATAACCTACGACCGCCGCCACAACCCATTTTCGATATAGGTTGCAAAAACAGAAGTAAGATTTGATCTATTACAGCGGGTTTTTTACGACCGTTTCTGTTTTAAACTGCCATGATACTAGTGTCACTTATTGCGGCGGTACCAAATCAAACATACTCTGGTTATTTTAAGCTGCGGTTAACAGCCAGATCAGTTTCCAGCACTGGAATCAACCGCTGTCTTTGGTTTATTGCGGAGTTTTAAAATTTAAAATTAAAAAAAAAAAAAAAAAACCAGCGCAATGCTGGGTTTTAAAATTTAAAACACCCCACCGTTTTGTCTAGAGGTTTTACAAAATTAAAGGCCTGTTTGTTTTAAAATTTATTTCAGGAGAAAAAATCAAAATTTTAAATTTATTTTAAATTTATTATTATATTTTTTTAAATATTCATATAAAATATTAAAAAAATTAATTTTTTCAAATTTTAAATTAATTTTTTCAAATTTTAAAATAAAAATAATATTTTAAAAAAATATTACAATAATATTTTATTTTATTTTTCACCTTTCATTCTCATCTCATCTGCTCTCTAAAAACAAATCAAGCAAATTTGTCCTCTGAACGGGGTTTTAAATTCTTCAAACCCCCATTCTTTGGATTTCTCTCAAAGCTTCTCTCTCGCGCATTGGGCATGTCAGACTCTCTCTTTCTCTCATTAGGCATGGCGGAGGACCACTAACCGGTTGCTCATCGTCGACGTTGCTGTCTTTTTGTGTCCACTGTCCATTGTCGTCGCGTCTCTATCTCCATTTGTGATGTTGCCCTCTCTTTCTCTCTCTGCCTTTATTTGCAGTTGTTATGGGATTGGGTTTTTTGGTGAGGGTCTTGAATGGGGTTTGTAGCATAGCTGAATATAGATTATGGACGGGTTTTTATAGCGTGGCTATAAGTTAGTGATGAGATTTTCAATTTTGTATTTTTTTTTTGTACGGAATAGCTGTAATAAGTTCTGTGCGGGATAGATGGATGGCTCCCCCACCTCCGCACCCCGCAAGCGGGATACCCCTCCCCTGACACGGGGGGCGAGTGCCGAAGAGAAAAATAGCACCCCCACATCGTGCAGAGCGGGATAGGGATAGGAGTGCCCCCAGTCCGCATGATGCGGGGAGCATCCCAGTTGTAATGGCCACAAAAAAATGGCTGCAATTGTTGTTTGGATGCCATTAAAGACCAATCTCGTTGTAGTGACCGGGTAGAGTTAATTTCATTTAAAAGGAAAGTTACAGGACGAAAAACCATATGCTTCCTGGGCTACTTACCACAACGCACATAATGTGGCAACTTAGCATTTCGGTAAAAGTAAGCCTCCATGTTATGCTTTATACAAAGAGAATAAAATTATTCACCATAACAACTACCTGCATTGCAGTAAATATATCTTATACATCCCCTTGATTACGTAAGTACATTCTCTAGAGATTTGAAGGTGTAATGACTGCACCGTTAAGACTAATCACAAACTCTAAAAGAATGCAGCTTGATGAACAGTTCCATAATGGTTAGCTATTATATCAGCACGCTTGACTGTTGATGGAAACAGACGGAATTTCTTCTTGGCTATCTCCAATGCTACTATTTAAACACGGTGGCTTGGCTGCCCCGTAATAAAAGAAAGCCATGATTTTTGACAACTCATCTGCAGTTCGAATTGCTGAAGAACCGGCATATAAAGAGTTAGGGATGCTTGGAGAATGATATGAGATAAGAAATCTGTTAATAGTAGTAAAATGATTTATAAATAGCAGTGAAATTATTTGGGTTATAATGTTTTATTAAGTTTTGGAAAAGGAGAGAAAAAGTTTAATAAATATATTATATAATAAAATCTTGTTAAAATATAATTTTTTAACATTATTTTTATTTTGGAATTTGAAAAGGTTAAAATATTTTTTGTGTTTTGTTTGGAAGTTTGAAAAGGCTACAATGATTAAGCAGTCATTAGATGAAAACGTTGAATATTGTAAATGAAAAATGTCTGTATTTAAATGATGTTTGGGAATGAGATGAGATGAAATTGGGATGTAACCTCTTCCAAAAAAACCCCTGAAAATCATATGGTAAGCATAGGAAACTCAAGGTAATAATTAAATTCCAGATATTACCTTTCTCGCGGTATAAAATCTTCCCCGCTTTAGTGAAAATAACCTCGGGGAAAACTGACACTTTTAAAGCAGAGACCAATGTATCCTCTACAACAGCATCAACTGCAACACACTGATATAATAATGGAAATATCAGAAAACAATCATCTTTATGTAGGGATCAAGTTGACAGCAGGAATTTGGTGGCTTTACTCACTCTCGGTGAAGGTAGCCTGCAATTCCATATGATGTGCACGGCCCTTTCCAGTTCCGCACGTATTTTTTCATTTTCCTTAGGTCTGAATAGAACAAAGGATTTTTGGCAATAAAATATACGTTGTTTATCAGAACTAGTAAAAGTTGCAAGAATGCTGTTATATAAATACAGTTTTTGATGTTATTTCAATAAAATTTGAAACAAAGGACAAAGAAGGAGGACAATAACCTATCCTGATCATCAGAGAATTCAATATCGTCAGTGTTCAGCATTTGGTTTATCATCCTAAAATCAAACGTTGATAGGCACGGAGAAACTTAAGCCTTTAAAACTCTAACCATTAACCTTAAGCTCCATATAGATAAATAGATAAAGCCAGTAGGAAGACCACTTGCAAAGGACAATTACAAGGAGACAAGGATCCAAGCAGTTAAAGAGTGCAACCAGCGGTAGAAAGTTTCATATAAGTCCATAAAACTTAGGGAATGCAGGGAATGTTTGTTCTTTGGAATTTCTCCTCTTGCTTGCACTTATTGAGTTCTACAGAATAGCTACAATGGGGCTGAAAAACAGAGAGTAAACGTTGGGAAGGACAGCACTGCAGACTTTCTACCCTTGCAGTGCATTTTTTGCAATTCATTGTTCTTGTTTGTTTTTTTTTTTTTTGTCAAACATATTTCACAAAATTTTCAGGGACATCATTTTTACTGTAGAAAAACAGGACCGTTCATGGTGTGAGTGATATGATTACTCATGAGGATCAAAATAATCTGATGATAACCAGGTTAAGAAAGCAAGTAAAATCAAACAACATAGGGTGCTGAAACTTTTATGCCAATCAATAAGCGACGCATAAAACAAATAATTGAATGTGGGTGAGGTAATATAGAACGAAAGAAGCAAAAGCATAACGGATAAACTATAACAAAAACTGACCTTTTATAGCGATTATGTACAAGAATGATTAATGGGCTGATGTCCTTAAACACGGCTTCTTCCCATTCTAGAGTGGTCATGTCTTTGATAGGACGCATATAATTATCATCTTGCCAGACAACTTCATCGTCGTTGTCTTGGTCATCATCATTGTCTTTCTTGTCGTTCTTGATGGTAATCTTGTCAAAGAACTGACCCAAGTTGAATCCCCACCCATCAGCATCTTCAGGCCAATCAGGATCATCCTCCTCTACAACAAGGGGATAGTCAGCCAAAAGCTTTTGCATCTTCTTCCTCCTTTCTGCAGCATCTACCTCATCAACATCAGGGTTCCTATCAATCACTTCTCGGATTTTCTTCCTCCATTCACGTCTCTCTTCAGCATCCATAAGATAAGGATCATTCACCGTCTTTGAAGGAGGTTCATCCTCCTCATCACTATCACTAGATGCTTCCCGCTCATTCTTTCCATACTTAGCCTTGAGTTTCCCTACACTTCTGAACGCTGTTAATATCTTTGTTCTACGACCCTGTGTTTGGACACAATCGATTCATATAACACTATATGCTTAGAAAGTTTCAAATATACTGTAAAGTTGAGATTGTAAAGGTGACTTAAACAAACCATCAACGGCAACTTTCGCAACTTCGATGAGGAACTAAAACCCTCCATTTTTGAGGAAGAGACATTACGGTTGCCTCGTTTGTGAAGACTTACACCGGTAGCTGAATTGGGACTTCTGAACTTGTTATCTTTGAGAGGTGAGATCAGATACGATAATGGTAACCTTATCGTATGTTGTAATGCCATTTCTACACAACTGATTAGAAACGCAGAATCGAAATCCATATCAGCAATCGATTTTATATTTTTATTTTAAAAAAGTAGGAAAAATCTTGAAAGCCCAGAAACGTGGGAATCCCTTTCATGTTGGCATAAAAGCAAACAGTTAGGAAGCAGTCTTCAACTTCCCTATCAAGCAAGCGCGGAAAGAAAACACGTGGACACAAAAACATAGGGAAGTTGTTTGACAACTGACCTGAGTACTTTAACTTTGCCGACTGCCTAGTATGAAGCTAAAGATATGGTTATTTGTTAATGGTGGGTGAAGCCTTGGGGTGTGGCTTCCTTTAGTTGCCAGGTAAAAGAACACCTCGAGCGAAAAGCCTAAAACCCAGAAAGTAGGGGGGTTTTGGACCCTTTGGTTCTACAGTCTCCCAAGAGCTGCCGCTCTCTTATCATCGGATCGACACATGGATTAGGACCACCTATCGTCACTATGTTATGCATGTTCGAAACGTAAAGAGATCGTCTAATAAAAATCGTACAAACGATACAGGCCCGATTTATTTTGGACGATAAAATTAAAAATTAAATTTTTTTTTTCATTTATTACTATATTTTTTTAAATTTTTATATAAAATATAATAAAAATGCAATCTTTTCAAATTATAAAATTACTTATATAAATCTCAAAATAAAAATAATATTAAAAAAATATATTACTATAATATTTTATTCATCTTTTAACGTTTATCTTATCTTTAAAAATAAATAAGGTCTTAAATGCTACAAACACGAAAATATATATATATCTAAAATAAATGTACAAAATGACATAATTTTATATAATATATTACATTTTTTTTATAAGTATATACTATATCTAGTACATCACTTTAAGTAAACTTAATATTATTTTATAAATTTATTTTTGTATAATTTCTTTGAGGTTAAAATAAGTCTTTTGAACTTATAGTCTTAAAATTCTACAAAAGCTACAATAAAAATTATTACTATAAGACATAATTATATGTCTTTTAAAATAAAACAGATAATTAATTGGATCAAACAATTAAAGAAAAATACAAGTATATAAGAAATGCAATTAGGAGGATTCGAGCCCATATACAACTCACGTGGTTTAAATAATCATGTCATGCTTGGAACAAAAAAAAGGTGTAAAAAATTAAAAAAAAAAATTGGCATAATATAAATTATAACACTTACCTACAAAAATTTCTTTTCTATATGGGTAAAAACGAATTCCATTAAAAAATAAAAATGCTACACATAACACAATTGAGCATGCCTAGGCAATTAAGGCATATTTGGAAAGTCTGACATCTCGGCGTCATGGCCATGTAGAGATGGAAGGAGCCACGTAAAGAATCCAACGTTAGTTTGTCCATTGTATTTTTGGTAGGAGTAATCTACCAACATATTCCAGAGGTCTCCAACCGTCCACTGATGCGACAAAATCCATCGTGTAACCTGTTCTCCAATGTCAATTGCAACACAGTCGCTATGTCAAAAAAATAATACATTTATCCCAAAACTTCGAAATTAATAGCCACAAATCACATTAAGGCCTCGTTTGTTTTTGCAGATGAGATAGAAATAAGTTAAGATAAAAGTTTAAAATTAAACAAAATAATGTTAGAATATTAATTTTATTTTCTTTTAGATTTGAAAAAGTTGAATTATTTGTTTTATTTCGGATAGAAATGTGAAAAAAGTTGTAATAATGAGATAAGATGAGATTAAAAGTTTTGTAAAAGTGAACGAGACAAATAATTCTTAGTGAGGACTTATGTAATCCTTAGTGAGGATGATGACAACAAATTCAGAATATTTAATACACGATCTCAGAACTACCAAATACCTTGGAAATATAGCATAAAAACCTTGAAAACCAGTATCAATGGCTTAGATAGAAATTTTGGAGTACAACAATGAAGTTCAAAAAGGTAGCAGCAATGCTGACAGAAAAAGATGGAGGGAGGAGGGGGGGGGGGGGGGGGGAGAGAGAGAGGAGAATATTTTAGTGTAATGTCAATATTTGCAGCCCAAGTTGTCAAAGGGATATTTTGCTGTGGACGCAAAAAGCAGAATAACAAAACACTGATTGTGGCATTTAGAGGGCCCGTTTTACACTACCAAAAGCCAAAGAACAAATTAAAGTAAAGATTATGGAATGCACCACACGCTGAAAAGAAAATATAAATACCTGGTCTAGATTCTGCAATGCCTTCAAGCCGAATGTATAGTATGAAATGAAAGGTCTTAAGGCCTACAAAGATAAACTCACATTATAAGAAAGATCGGAATTTATTTAAGAGAGAGAGAAATAGCAGGGTTAGGTAGCGTTTCTCTGTTTTCGATCATGAACAACACTAAACCAGTTTCACTTCCCACTCAAATGTCAACCTTTGAGAATCACAATGTATAAGAACACTAAATATTTCACACAAAATCAAGCGGTAAAAGGCATGCCAGAAATGAGGGCCTCTGCTGGACCCAATCTTTGAAATCCAAGTTTGCTCACCCAAGAGACAAAGCACATATGTCAGTCACTAGGAGGAAATAAATAGTGTTTTTGGTCAGTAATGTCTATGTAAGTATATTTCTATTCCACCAAAGACCGTTTAAAACAATCATTAAAAAGGAATAAATGGGAGGGAAAATAAAGCTGACCCTTTTCGCTTTATTTTTTGAAGGCTCAAGATACTAGATTACCTGAGAAGCAGCAAGCCACTGAATTATGGTTTTAAGTTCAGGATCTCCTCCAAAAGCACCACAGCCCCAATTACCAGTCACAACCCCAAAATTATCTTCATAGTCCAGATTCTGACAATCCACATAATTTCCAATTGCTTGATTTATAGATATTCCTTTATTTTTTTCCTCTGAAGTACAGGTGGATTCATGCAACTGTCAAAATGCACAAGACAAATAATTAATTTAGCAAATTAGTAACACATACAAAATCAAATTCCCAGGCGCATGAATAAACTCAGACCATGCTAAATAATACAGTGTAGAGAGACTAGATAACAAAAACCCACATTAGAGAAAAAAGTCCTAAAGAAACTCGCACCAAAAGATTATTCCCAGACATGTCCGTCAGATCTTGTATGCTTTGGTCAGGCTCAGCTCCAGAACATGCACTCTCTTGAAAAAGTCTATCATATTCCCGAGATTTAGATTTAGATTGATCAAAAAAGCCACAGAATGCCTTATTAATCTCCCTGCTAAAGCAAACAAGTTGGAATGATAAGATTTTCTGGATGACAAAAAATCACGAAGGAAAATATCTACAGAAGACTCTCAGGCAAGAATGCATCTAAACCCTACTGATCATAAAGGGGAGCAATGCACCAATCTGATCCATATACCAACAAAAGTAGTCTAATCATTTAATTTTTTAGGCCGGATGTAATTTTTAAGCCTTCTAACAGTCCGCAAATTCTGTAAATTCAAATGCTCAGGTATTTCACGCATATTCCTTAAAGATATCTTGTCTTTGCATCACTTCTAAGCGGAACCACATCTCCCTTCATATGCTCAGCTAATAAATCTCATTGCCAATAGCTAACCCATCTCAACCAACTTCTTTTTCATGCCTAGAACTCAACAATTGGCATTCTGAATCAAACAATTACACCATCTTGTAAGCTTAAACTTATCCAAAAAAAAAAAAAATCTTGTAAGCTTAACAATAGCAGTAAAACTAGTCTAGTTTATTGCACAACCATAGAATTAATATGTAGTCACACTAACAAGCCAAACAAAAAGAGCCGAGTAGTCACAAGTATTGCAACGGTCAAGTTAGCTTAAACAGACATGACGAAAACATGAACAAGATTTCCCATTTCAAATAAAATCCTATTTCAGCATCTCATGCATCTATGTGCCTGTGCGGTGCTAGAAATAAGAATTTATATACCGGAGGAGAAAATCTTGTCTGTACTGTCTCAGCCTTGGGTTGCATAATGCATCTATCGCAATGATCCTGGTTTTATGTCTTCCAAAGCAGTCTACATCTCTTTTATCCATGTAGTCACCAGAAAAACGGAATGAAGAAGCATACCTATACCGCTTGTAGATGTTATTTGAATCAGATTTCAATTGAAACACAAGTTAACTACAATAAAAGTGAAGTTCTAATATCTTGTGAAGTTAACATGTGGACATCATAATATCCATATAAGAAACCCAGCAAACATGGAATTCTTAATATGCTCATAACATAAAGGTAAGATAATATTTGTGCAAACATGTCTGGAGTAGGCTTGGCTTGCTTTTTGAGTTCATCTCATATCAACTCATCTCATCTAATTATTATAACTTTTCCAAATTCCCACACAAAATAAAATAAATAATTCGACTTTTTTAAATCCCAAAACAAAAATAACATTAAAAAATTATATTCTGATAATATTTTATTCAACTTTCAACTTTTATTTGAACTTAACTCAACTCAAAAAACAAACCAGGCCTAAGTGTTTTAAAGAGTACTCATTGACAGACATAATTTATAAAGCGTCTGGCTGGAGAAGCACCTTGTCACAATAGAAGCCTAGCCTATGGACTGGATAGAATTTCCAAGGAAACACTAGTAGTGGGTGTTCCTTTTCAATAAAACAAACACCCAACACTTAAATTTGCTCATTAGTGTTTTTTCAGTAAATAGAATTAGCTCATTAGTGTTCTTCAACTCACCCATTGTAACTTGAAAACCTTTCGGCACCAATAATTTCTATAGCCTCATTATCTGCCATGGAAGGTAAGAAGAGCATGCCAGCAATTAATTCAGGATTGGTCATAAAACGGATCTCTTCCTGCATAAGAGGACCAAAAACAACATCAAAGTTACAAATTATAAGTGAGAGTGCAATAAGATCACCGCCTGTTTGACTCACAGGAAAGTAGAATATGCATGTGAAATTACGAGCGAGAATCAAGTAACCTTTAGGGAACACATACCATGAAGAATATACTAAATACCTAAGTGTATGGGGAAAAAAGCATGTGTTTCTGATAATTTCGTGAGGCATACCTGTACACAGCCCCTATTTAGAGCACCACCCCCAATATACTTGTTTGCAAAATCTACTTCAAGAGCTTGACCAGATTGATCTTCTATCAAGCCTGAGTTTTGGACCTACAAAGATATGGAAAGACCACCTAAGATACCATCTGTGATTTTTCTAATATAGAAAAAGATAACAAAAAAATTGGATTAAGCATGTACGACAAATAATCTAAATGACACTATTTAATGCATCAGTTCAATTGTTACCTCAAAACGACATAGAGGAATCACAGAATTGCTCCAGAATGTAACTTTGGGATATGAAATGCATAGAGGATGCTGTTCCAAAGGAAGTACTTTTCGCTCAAATGAGACGTGGCCTGTAGGTATATATGAACATATCCTCTCAAAATAGTGTATAATGCACCTTATCTTATTTTCCTGACTTTCTTTGTCACTGTCATAGAGACTCCTGAAGATCCATAAATATTAGTTACATGCATTCCATGCAATCACTATGATGAGATGTTAGTGAAACTCCTACAAATAGAAATATGGAAACTATGACACAATACAGCAACTTAAAAATATGAATCAGATAATTTTTCTTGATAGGTAATCAAAAAGTTTTATTCATATAAATAGGCAAAGCCTAAGTACACAGAGAGTATACATGATAAGCCCCAAGTTCGAGTTTACAATCGAAAGGACAAAATCATGACATTTAGTCCATTACAAACAATGGCCCCTGCCTACAATAAATTGGATAATTAGTAATCCTATAAAACCATATCAACTTAAAAATATATCTATGCCATTTTCTTACCACTCCTTCTGTATTAAACATTCATTGCCTACGGTAAATAAAATCTAAGAATACTTGGGTAAAGCAAGTAATAGTCCCCACATATATGGCATAGGTTCCTGCAGACGTCCGGATGCATAGGAAAAATTAAACCCTCTACTGCAGATAGTCTTAGTACATGGGGCAATAAGACAAACGCATTTGGTAAAAAAGAGAACATAATTAGTGTTATACTTTTCAGCGTCACCTAAAAACTTTTGATGCATATTAACATGAATCGTATCAATGTAGACACTTTTCAGCAAAATTTGCCCACTGCATCTTCTTGGAATTTTTTATGTGACACCAGTCAAATGAAATTGAACTTTTCCATCCAGAATATTATAAATTGAGGTGAACAAAGCTATACAAGTAAAAAACTGAAAAATATTGTTATAATCAAACTTGATACCGATACTTTTAAATGCATTGTAAGACTAATAAATATTTCACGAAGAAAGTAGAAGCTCACATACGCAAACATATGATCAAAGTTGATCATTGGAAGATGTTCAACATCTCTATTAGAGACCGGGAACAGACAAAACAAAGAGCATCCAAGAAGAGCACCGATCAATTCCTGGAAATCAACATACACAAGAAAATATCAACAATTCATGCCATAAAGAGAAAACAGTAACCCCAAAAAGAAGAAGAAGAAGAAGAAGAAGATCCCCACAGGCTTAAAGAAAATTGGTTTCCCTTTGAAAATTCAAATTTTTTTATGATGTTCCGATATATGATACCTGGGAGAGGAATACCATTCCAGGTTCTTGTGAAGGCAATAAACGAAGACCAGATTGAACTCCATTGACACGGCCAGAGCCTGCAAGTTGTTGATAGTGCGTTTCCAACAAAGATGGAAAGCGCAGAAGCAAATTTGCCAATGCCGGTACAGACTGTTCAAACCATAGGGTCGATTCTTCCTTCGACATCAACTGCACGAAAGGGAACCAAATACCAATCAAATCCAAATTTCGCTGCACTAAAACAAGGAAGCGTGGATTATTCATTTATTTCGGAGTTTACATCATCGAAGAAGAAGGCGTAGCCGTAGGGAGCGGAAGGAGCCAAGACGTCGGAGAGGTAGAAAGTGTGGTTCCTGAGATCGGAAATGGCGAGGAATAGAACCTCCCCTGAGTTCACCCCACTGTGACTGGGCCCTCTCGCCATCGCTTTTAGCGCTTCCACAATCGCCTCTGACGGCCATGATAGACTCGACGACCGTATTACCAGTGGCAAATACGGTAATATCGACTTCAAGTCTTCTCTGTTCTCCATTCTTTCTCTCTCTCTCACAGCAGCGTGTTTTTGTATATTTACTTTCTGTGAGCGTGTAATTTACACGGATCCCGTGCATTCTACGGGCGCTCTATAAGTTTTTTTTTTTTTTTTTCTTATAAACTATACTTATTTTTTACAAGATATAAGTTTTCTTTAATAACAAAAGAGAGACGCTGGCCGGTCGGGCTTCCTCGGCGTCACTACAATATAACAATATTTGAGTTGTTTTTTTTTATGATAAATATAATAAAATATAATAAATAATAAATAATAAATAAAATAAAATAAAATAAACATAATAGAAAATACAATAAAAATATATATAATAAAAAATACAATAAAAAAATTAAATAGAAATGAATTTTAAAGAAATTCAGTCTTGAGCCGAAGATCTGGACCTATTTCGAGTTTACGTCTCCTTGGAACACATCGGAGCTCGTCGGAATCCACCGATCTCGATGGGGTGGGCAGTGTCGCCCACCACTATCGGAAATGGCGGGTTGCTCCGGGCCGAACCCCAGTAAATCTCATAACAAAAACTTAGGTACATTCACATTTACATACCAGTGATGTGCTTGGGCCGGTTTGGATTCATAGAAAGACGAGCTCATCTCAATTTATCTCAAATTTATTATTATATTTTTTTAATTTTCATAAAAAATATAAATTTCAATACACATTTTTCAAATTTCAATTTAATTTTTTAAATCTCAAAATAATAATAATATTAAAAAATAAACTAAACTCATCTCAACTTATTTCATCTCATAATCTAAATCGTGCCTAAAATAAAACTTAAGTTAATCATTTATAATTATATATAATATAATAAAACATAAATTATTATATAAAAATAAAATAATATTAGATTTGAATTTATATTGAATACAACAAGTTATATTTAATAAATTATCTTTAAAATGAAGTCTTTATGTAAATTTTGGTTCTCAATTTAATATAATCTTAAAAAATTATTTAAAAATATAGTAATTCATTATATTAAATATTAAATTTAGTATTATAAAGTCCTGTACACATTGAAAAATATAGAAATTATTTAAAATTTTTTGAATGAATTTTTTTTTTTTTTCAAGAAAATTTAAAAAAAATACTTGATTACTTCTATATTTATGAGAGTCTTGCATAGGGTGAGACCTTAAGCAATACTGCAATAGCCTTATCATTGAGCTGGCCCTATTGCATACTTTTTAGTTTCTATTCATTCATTAATGTTATGGACTGCATCACTTTTTTTTTAATATAAAATAATTATTTTGATCAATGAGATTTATGAAATGCATAAAAAAATATACAAAAATAACTGTATATAACAAAAATCTTTTAATAATAAACCATATTTCATTCATAATGAAAAGATCACTGCATAAAAGCACAACAAACTACATTACAACGTAGGATCTAATAAACTCGAGATTGGATGAAATGTGGACATTGATGCCACCATTGTATAACATCTTTCACAAAACAAGCATATCTTGCAAGTAAATGAACAGCTCCATTCCCTTGTCGACAAACATGGATCACCTCATACCTCTCAAACCGAAGAAGATACTGAATTCTGCAAATATTGATCCTATCTGGATAAATTTCTGCAATATGAACTATAATCCCCATAATGCAGCCAAAATTTTAATATCATAAGTTAAGATACAAGTTAAGCTGCTACCCGCTCTTCACTATAGAGGGTGGATAGTTGCCCTCCTTGCATCCCACCTAAAACTCAAACCAGACATAAAACACCAAAAATCAAAACCCAATTCTCATAACACCAAAAAATTAGAAATCAGAGAACAGACGGCAAAAACTGATTTTAGTCATGATAAATTAAGAACTAAGTTACAAAAGGACAACAAAACAAGAAAAAAAAAACCAATAAAAGTTAAAATTTTCAGGGGTTTTACCCATATGAAATGAATATATCCTAGTTCTCAATTCTCGCTAGATGCTTACTATCAATCACTATCAAGTGGGACTTAATTCTCGTTTCGAGACCCAAAATTACGACCGTTGGTTGTTTAATTTGGAACCAAGGAATGGCTTTGCGGAACTCGGCAATGCTTTTAGCTCAGACTAGCTCAAGTTGCTTGTAGCCTGCAGAAATTGAGATTAGCAGAAGCTAGTTCTTCTCACGTCTCTACATGACTTTCACAAGCCAAAGTGAACATGAATTCAAGAAAATTAGTCTGCTTGTTAGCTCTTGCAGGCATGCCGGCCAATGGCCTCAGCCAGGGTTCTGTAGTACTCGAGCTCGCTCGTTGAACATTCAATATGTGTTCGATAGAGGCTCGTTAGTGAACATCTATATTTCCCCCCAATCCAAATTATCCTTGCAACGAATAATCAATCATGGTTTTCTCCTAAAATAAAGAAGAAAGTAACAGAAACTGACTCCGCTCAAAATTAGTAAATTATGAATCCAAAATTGCAATCCCCATGTTATTCAACCAAGATCATCTATAGCTAAGCTAAGTACTGATACAAAGTTGCACGCAAACCCAACTTCATCGCATGTTTCCCTCCCGCAAGACGTCAATCATGTCGTAGATCCGCTTGTCGGCCTTTGACTGGATCTGCAAATACATAACATTTGCACAATCAAACAGTGAATGGTTGGACAGACTAGAGAAACAACAGGATTATTATCACTACAAATTCAATTAAAATTCTTCTTCAGACCGATTCATTGAAGAGTTTTTAATTAAGTCTCTTGATAACTAATTAATTCGTAAAAAAAGATATTCAAATATTTTCTTTAACCAATGAGTTATTGCAGAAAGAATCAAAAGAGAGCACTGACTCTTTTGCCTTCTTTCCGCAATATGTCAGCTAAAACCACAGCAGTTATAACTGCTGTACAGTTAGATTGCATGAGGTTGTACATCATTCTCACAGCAGTCAGAACAACAGGGTCTACATCATTGTAAACCCATGTTGCAGAACATTTTAACAGGAGGAAGAGAGGAATGGAAACATTACAACCTTCTTAGCAAGGAACAACACAGCATCAATGGTACCCTCAGCATATATTGACCTACCACATACATTATGCTGAAACTCAAAGGAAACTCTGCAAAAAAAAAAAAGGATGAAATCATTCAAAGCATATTATCAGACACAATAAAAGTTCATAGACAAAAATAGGAGAGAGAAAATAGAGGATATCTATTGTTACGTTTCATCAGGTGACGTCAGATGATACATATGAAATGCATGACCAGGCAAATGCTCCTCTGGAACTCCCACCATCTCAAATTGTCGCCTGGGATCTCGTATCATTTGTATCTGACAAAAGTATTTACAATTCAAATTTTGTTTCATGAGTAAATTGAAAGATTGGGAAAAGAAAGAAGTGCTAGTGGGGGGCTGCATTCATGCGGCCCCTGCCTAATTTACTTATAAAAAAAAACCGCATCAATTTATAAGTGTATTTTTGAGATCTCTTTCTGAACCAAACACTTCTGAAAACAAAACAAAAACAAAAAACCACAAAGAAGATGCCAAAACTCCTGGAAAGCATTCAGAATCTCAGACAAAAATCGTTTTTCACCATAAAGTAAATGTGATCAGTACGAGTCAGAAATGACGTACTCCCATTAACGACATAACCGTACCAAATTGGAAAAAGCAAGCTTTGTAATCAGAATGCTTTCTACATATTGGCAGCGACTTGACGAAAATTTTAATTTTGATATCTGTCTGCCAGACTCTTCTACTCCTAGGTACCAATAAAACTGGACGGGCTCTAAGATTTTATACAGTGTTGTCCAATCAACATAATTGCAAAAGATCACTCTCATTTCTTTTTGACATCGTATATTAGTATTGGTATTTTAAATAAGTGAAGACTAAAACTGGAGGAACATGGATATTGCCCATATAATTCCAAAAAGCCTTTTAAAGGCTAATATGGAATGAATGTTGGCAGCTATATAAGAGACAACAGATCACATGGATTCAAGTCAAGTTGACTGAATTCTAACACGTTTCTCTAACTTTTTTTTCAGGTCAATAGAAAATTAATATCAATGAGCAAAACTTCCATAAACCTAAACAAAATAGCCTAATTTAAAATTTATATTTATGTTTATTGCAATTTTTTCTTCAATAGGATGAAGTCTTGGGCTGGCGGCACAGGTACGAGAGATAGAATTGGAGTCTGATCTTTCCAATTATGGGAAAAAATGATGACAATTTCTACCCAAATTATGAGAGATTACCATCACATTTGTCCAGTAAATTTCACAACAATTATTTTGAAAAAGAAAAACTAACGCATACATAATCAAAAGAATACTATACAATTATTTTTAACGTACTTGGTCCATATCAAAAGACACGCCCAATTTCTGGAAGCAAGAAACAACAGCTTTGGCAGTTCCAGATGTGTCCACTTTGCTTGCTTGATGGGACTCCATCACCTAAATTTGAAACCTATGCATCAGACACTGCCAATAATACACTTGGGCTATGCCTATTTCTATAATTAAAATCCTTTACTGATAGAAAAAAATAATAATACACAAGTAACTTGAAGTCTCACATAAGGTTCAATTGTTTTTAAAAGACAACAAATAATGAGGGCTGATTTCCGAGCCTAGTTAGTTCATATAATGTTTGAAGCAATTCAGCATAGACTCTCAACCCTAGAGAGAGAATGCGAGAGAGAGACCTGTAAGGAGTACCCAGAGAAGGCCCCGGGAAATTCCTTTGCCATAATTTCCATGGCTGCAAGAAATGCAACAACCTGACCATAGCAATGAATTATTTTTTCTGATAAGTAAAACACTCAAGTTTTGACCAAACCAATAAATTATACAAACATGAAAGAAACAGTACTGAAGTATGGGAGTATACACAATTAAGCTTTCAAATTAACAAGAACCAAAAAACTAAGAGCATGAATTCCGATCACCTGTTTACCCATTTGTGGGGAAATTACTGCATAAACCTTAGAGTCTTCTACTGTCTTATAGAGCCTGCCCCTATCTCCACCAGTGGTTCCCATCACGAAGGGCACTCCAACTCTACAATAGAGCTCTGCATTATCTACATATCCACAACACAAATGGCACAAAAGATGAATATAAGCATTAGACTAGGATATGTGCATTATCGTGGTGAAGTTGTACTAATGATTTCTGATGATAACAGGACAATCGTGGTTCAAGACAAAGTCTTGCACAGCAAGCGTGGATTAAGCACTGTTTTCTTTTATTGGCACCGGGTGTCCGGGAACAATGATTAAGCACTGTTATTCTGAGTCAACTTTTCAGACTTTTTTATTGGTAATTTGAGTCAACTTTTTAGGAATACTGATAGAACATGGTTATGACTTCAGTTTAATTACATGGCATCAACTAGGTTAACTTCCCCTACTTGATAACATATAATTGATATTCTATTGAAGGTGCACGATGACTTAAATCGCTTTGTTGTAAGATATTATATCAAGCCTCCCTTAGCCACAAACCAAAACAAAAAACAAGTGGGTGAATTCCAAGTTATGGCCCTTTTTTTTTCAAATAGTATGTTCCAAAATAGTTACCATTTACTGTGGAAGGCACTGTATAGTCGATCACAATCAAATTGGGATGTTCATCAAAAACAGATGCAAGGACATTTTCTCTGTCAGCAGGACCATGTACCAGAAAATCTTTCCCATTCACTTGCACAGTTTTTCCACACTCCTCTGCAGAGCCAAATGATACAGGAACAAGATTCAGTCCTGCAGAATCCGCTGCTTTGATAACAGCCTTCCCCATTTTGCCTGTACAACCATTTACCTGAAATAAATGTGGTAACAAAAATATGCCTGAAATGCACCATCTCAGATGTAAAATAACAGCTAGTCTTGAATTCATAAACTACAAAATGTACCACTACCCTCATAAGATACAAGCAGTACATATAATGGCATAATTATCTGCACAAAAGATACAAAATGACAGAAATAAGATCAAACGTCATTCAATGATCTTATGTGTTGGATACCATTGGCACCATACAGCTATGGCATTATGCATATGTCGATCCTCATCAATACAGCTCTGTTTGTTTCCATAATAACATGAAGACAAAACAAATAAAATAAAATAAATTGTCTGCTAGAAAAGACTACATGTTTTGGTAGCAATATCTTTTCATGAATGACCAAACTTCAACAACCACCCATATTTCTGGAGGTGCGTGAATAAGTATTATCTTTACCCAAGCATATTCACCTATTACCCTCCTAGATAGTTTTATCTGGTATCAAGGACAGAATAATCAGAACCTAAATGTGTAGGCGTGCCATTAAGTCCAATCGATAAATGTTAACTGCATCCAATCCAACCAAATGCAAGATGCCCAAAAATAAGTCTCTCAGGGCATGTTAACCTGTAGGACCTCTTTTAAGGTCTCATTTTTCAAAATAAAATCCCCCATATTCTTTTTTTTATAAGTAATAATAGATTTTTTTTTCTAAGTATGAAACGAATTTTATTAATAAAAGAATGAGCAAAACGCCAATTACAAAAGACTTATGCCCTATCTAAGTACGAGCATTAAAAACAAGAAAATCATGTAGGTCCATAATATGAAAATCCACAGCAATGGCTCATGTACATAGAGTTCTAAAAAATAAAACTTTAAACTCCTCTATTGATCTCTCCTTGTCCTCGAACGTCCGCTCGTTGCGTTCCAGCCACAAGCCCCACATGATACAGAGAGGGACCATCTTCCAAATCGCTTTGAACAGCTGCGAGCCTTGAAAAGTAGTCCAACTTGTCATTGTCGCCACCATGGACTCCGGCATAACCTATATGAGATCCACTCTACTAAACACCTTGTTGCTATCTCACAATGTATAAGAAAATGATCCACCGACTCACCCCCTCTTCTGCACTCTTCTGCACATGCAACACTAATCTGCAATGATTACCCACATTTTCCTCTGGTTGTCAGTAGCGTAAATCTTCTCTAAGGCAGTTGTCCACATGAAAAAAGAGACTTTTGGGGGTGCCATATGCCTCCAAAATCTCTTCCAGGGAAACTGAATAGCAAGTTCTAGAATGAGCACATTACAAAAAGAGCGAACACAAAAATCACCTTTCCCTTCACGTATCCACCACATGGCATCCTCATGCTGGATATTCGGGCGTACGGAATAGATAAGATTGAAAAAATCTGCAAAACTGCTTAGCTCCAAATCCTGTGCCACCCTAATAAAGTTAATTTCCCAGTGAATGCACTCTCCCGAAATCCCCATAACTTACGCCATTGTGGCATCTTTTGCACTTGCAATCTAATAAAGCACTGAAAAAGCATCTTGCAGGACTCTATCACCACACCAAGCATGTCTCCAGAATCGAATCTTGGTTCCTGCACTCAACTGAATCCGAGAGTGTTGATTGAAGTCTCTGCATTCTCTTCTTATATGTTTCCACAAGCCCACACTATTTTCCCTTGAACTTCTCTAGAGCTCCAACTCCCCCATGTACTACTGTATTTGAAATCAATAACCAACTCCATAAAGCTGCGTTCCTTGTTATATCTCCACAACCATTTACAAGTAACGCTCAATTAAATATCCTCAAGTTTCTAATATCCAACCCACCATTTGAGATCGGGTTACATACCGTCTCCCACTTAACTTAATTGTACTTGAATTCCTCCCCCATACCTCCCCACAAAAAATCACGTTGAAACTTCTCAATACAAGCCGCCACACTAGCCGAGATGGGAAAAAGGGATAGGAAGTTAGTAATCCTTCCTCCTTTCAACAAGTACATCCTCTTCCATCCTACCAATCTTCTCTCAGCCTTTTCGATCACTGTATCCCCCACGGAGGCCACCCTCAACATAGTTCCCAATGGGAGTTCCAAATAAGTCATAGGGAAGGAAGCAATCTTACAACCTAGAGTATTCACAAGTTGGTGCACGTTAGGAACTCCTCTGATTGGCACCATCTCTGATTTATCAAAGATTTCCTTCAGACCAAAAGAGGCTTCAAAGCATAGTAGCAACGCCTTTAGAGCTCGCACATGATTGAGATTGGCCTCACACAGCAACAATATATCATCTGCAAACAATAAGTGAGATATATTAATAGTGCCCCTGTTCGGGGATCCAATTAAAAAACCGTTAACAAAACTATTATCCACCAAATCCGCGATCATCCTGTTGAAGGCCTCCATAATAATGACAAACAACAAAGGTGATAATAAAACTCCTTGTCTCATATCACGTGAACTATGAAAGAAACCCTCTGGACAACCATTAATCAAAATTGAGAATCTCGCCATAGAAACGCACCAACGAATCCACCCCCTCCACCTTTATCAGAACCCACATCACCGAAGTAGATAGGGAAGAAAATCTCAATTAACATGATCATACACCTCCATATCAAGCTTGCACATGATCGTTGAGGTGCCAGCCTTCCATCGACTATCAAGACATTCATTGGCAATAAGGATTGCATCTAGGATCTTCCTCCCTTTCAAAAAAGCATTTTGAGGTTTGGTTATAATCTTCTCTATCACCTCACTGAGGCGATTTGCTAGCACTTTAACGATTATCTTGTAGACCTCATTCACTAGGCTTATAGGCCGAACTCCATAATCCCCATAGACCTCACCTTCTTGAGAATTAAGGCAAGAAAAGTGGTGTTAAGATTTTTCTCCAATTTTCCAAAAGAGACTCATGGAGATATAGGCCAATGGTCTGAAGATAGACGATCCAGCCGCTTTTACCATATATCCGGAAAGTGACTTTTCAACTCTAGTACTATCAAGAAACGGTCTAACCTAGACCAGGTCTGCTTATTCACCCAAGTAGCAGATTCCTCCGTCAATGGAAGATCACCAAGTTCAGGTCAAAAAATAATAGATTTTACTCCAAGGAAATAAGCAAAAACCCAAGTACACTATACACAGGACGTATACAAAGGAAATGCCTACAACTTCCATAAACAAAAAGAAAACTAAAACCAGAAAACTAATACAGATTCAGAATGTTATCTTCCATTACAAAATTTTAGGCCCAAAAACTCAAAGAACTCAAGAAAAAGTCCCTAAGATCTTCCAATGAGCGTCTTTTTGTCTTTGAAGCACCTCTCATTTCTTTCAAGCCACATGCACCACATAAGACAAAGAGGAATCATTTTCCAAAGACTCACCGCATTCTTACAGCCCTTCAAACCCTTCCGCCCTACCAATAAATCCACCACTTCTTTGGGCATTACCCAATGTAAACTTGTCCAATTCAATACCTCATTCCACAAGAATCTTGCCACTTCACAGAGAAGAAATAGATGATTAATTGATTCCCCATCTCTCTTGCACATAAAACAACAATCAACAATATACATTACTCTCCTTCTAAGATTATCAATTATCAACACTTTGCCCAAAGATACTACCCAACAGAAAAATGCAACCTTGGAAAATCCCATATTCTTTAAATTGTCAAATTTCCATTACTTTAAAAAAAAATCAAGACTCACGACAAAATTAACACACCAGCATCACCTAAGATAAACATTGGAATATCAGATCAAAGTAAGGGAGATATTATGTTGAATTCATGATGTAACCTGCACATGCATATTAAGGCTACTAGATAAAAGTAACGTGCAAAACACGTTTGATTAGTTTAATTATGTGAATATTTTTAATAATTAATATTGTTTTTATTAAGAAATAAATTTTGATTAATAATTATGTGAATATTTTAATAATTAATATATTTTCAATTTTATTGCCCTTTATTAAAAAACATAATTGACTTTTGATTATTCTTGCATGTCATGAATAGAAGTTAAATTGTATGAATTTAGATTTAATAAATTTTTATTAATTTTTGGGTGTGTTTAAATGGAAAGTTGAAACGGTGCAATTAAATTTATTGTCAGGAAAATTATTCGGTTAATGGATTTAATGGTCTTCAAATTATTTAATATCTCAATATTTAATAGACTTTAATTTGAACTTCAATTCCGTTATAACATTAATATTGCTGGATTTAAAAAGAAAAAAAAAACTAATAAGATGTTAACGGATCTGTTAAACTAACAAAATTCCTTTAAATAGAATCGTTAAAACAAGATTTTTTCGTTAGATAGCCACGTTATATATATAAAGATAAAGATATAACGGGTGGTTGAACCCACCCTACATAAACCCATGTAAGAAATGGAGAACCTAAAAAAAAGGCCTTCGACATATTGTTGATTTAAAAATGTCCTTGGTAACATAATCACTTAAACTAATATTTCATTTTTTTGGTCTGTCTCGACATCAAAGTGGCAACATAAATCTGGTACAAGCCAAGATATATTTCGGAAAAATCTAATTACCATCTTAATCTAGTCTAAAACAAACCCAGCTCAACTCTTGTACTAGGTTTAGAGCAGTTTACTTGCGTCTCCAGTATAAATTAGACTGCAAATGCAGAGACGACGTATATGAACCACCTTTCATAGGACAAGCATTTTTTTTTATGCATTGGTAATTATTTATAAAGAGGGTGTTGTCTTCGTTTACCATGACGGGAATGCTGAGATCCTGCGGCGACGCCGTTTTCTCGAGATGTTGAACGAGTGATACGGACGACGACATAGAGACGAGAGGCGATCTTGATCTTGACCTTTGATTCAAATGAATGGCACTTTTAACTCCTATCCCCCCACAAAAGAACGTCTGCTGGTGGAGCAAGGTCGCCATTCTCTGAGTCGTCGACGAGCGAGAGAGACAGGAGTAGAGGCGCGAGGGTAGAGTTGGGGTTTAGCCTTAAAATCTGATATCTAAAACCCTGAAAGGGCTTCTTTTTCTTCTTCTATGGAACTGTGCCCATCTTTTGGGCCTCTTTCTTGTCTTGCGACTGTTGCTTATAGCCGGCCGGCTCACACGTGATGCCTGATGGATCATTGGATGAGAGCAGCCCCCAATGAGATATTGGGCTTTCCTCACTTCTTCGTAGTGAGTGTAAGAATCGATAGTTTTATTTCATTTTATCTCCCCATATCTTATTTACTTTTCAAATATTATTTAAATATAAAAAAATTAATTTTTAATTTTTCCATTTCATTATTATTTAATCATCATAAGTTTTTAACATGTTTGCATCTCTCCGTGCATGCTTCGGTCCTTGACTTCTTGTTAACATGTTTTTATTTGAAATAAAATGGTATCTTATCTATTAAGATAGAGAGACCACGTAAGTATTTTTTTTTTTAATGAATAAGCATTAAGTTATTAACTAAAGAGAATTGCTATTGTGCTGGTTATACCGCTCATTTTATCCCATTGACGTGATATCATGTGATTTATTAGAAAGTTAAACAAAATATTTAAAGCAAATTCCATCTGGAAACATATAAAAAAGGATTTAAGTTCTAAGTTCTATTTATCCTTTTTATGTTTGTAATTTTATTTTTATTTTTATTTTTATTTTTTAATAAATTACGTGACACCATGATGAAGTAAATTGAACGGAATAACTTAGGCGAGAGAGTCATATTTTTCTTGCTATGGTCACTTGCAACTTGCAAGACATATTGCTAGAACTACATCAATTAAATTCGTATATTTAATACCAATGCATTATGAAAATCTTAATAGAACCAATCACTAAATGTATATTGTTGCAATCAATATAAAAAATTATAATTATGCTCACAATCAACAAAAATGTGCATCACCCATATGAAATTTCTTCTATTAACGACCGATGCTACAAAATCTAATATTATCTCGTTTAATAACTGTAACACTTTCAATCATTCTAAATGATTTTTTTTTTATAAGTGATTCTAAATGATTTCTTATTTATAACAATAAATAAATTTAAAGTCTGACAAATATTTCCACCTCATCATAGTATAATAATAATAATAATAGAGAAAAAAAATTACAATTGTGAATTATGTCGTTGTCATATAATCGTTTTAAAAAATTGAATAAAACGTTAAACTTACATAACAAAGAAATTAACTTTTTATTAATAAATATCACATTTTTTTAAATGATTATAAAATATTTATATATGTTACAATTGTAGTTAGAATTACTCGTAATAATAACATGGTTGTTGTAAAAAAAGTCAAAAAGGGGAGGCAGCGTATGCCCCCCCTCTCTCATCTTGTCTCCCTTTAATTAATGAATGACCATTCACTTGATAATTGTAGATGATCACTATGTCTCAGACTCTCTATAAATAAAGAGTCTGAGTTCAATTTGTATATAGACAAAGAAATGATGAACGAGTAAGGAAGAAAAAAGAAAGAGAGTGAAAGAAATAAAAGAAAGGAAAAAAATTCTAGTTCTTGAGTAATAAAAGATTCTAAATATTTCTCTTATATTTTTTCTTGCAAAAATAGTTTATTTTTAGTTTTATAACACGTTATCAGCACGAAATTCTACCGATACTTTTCTACTTCAAGTAAGTTTTTCAATATATTATTTGCAGTCTTCAAGATAAATATTAAACGTAATATTGTTGAATATTACTTGATAAAATTATATTTTTATTCTCATAATTATGTGAATATATTTATTAAATCCACATATTTATTTTTGTGATTCATAGATATAGAAAATATCAAATCTTATAAAATTGAAATTTATTATTATTGACATTTCTGAAAAAAAAAATTATTTATTAAAGATTCTTGATGAAATTCATTTGAATATGATGAAATTAGGAGATACAATAAAAAAAAAAATCATGTGTCCCTGTAGGACCGTGTTGTGTATCTCACGGTGAAAAAAAAAATCTTTATTTTATGAAATGATTTGTTGCCCAGATGACTAACACAAGAGGGGCGGTGAATTGAGTTGTATTAAAAAATTAACAATTATAAATCAAGTATACAATATAAAATATAAACAAAATATAAAACAGTAATAAATATAAACAGTAAAGATAAGAGAGAAACAAACTCAGTATGTTAACGAGGTTCGGCCCCACTGCCTACGTCCTCGCCTCAAGCTACCCCTTGAGGATCCCCAAATCCACTATTCAATCTCCTTTAGGTGGAGATAGAAACCTATTACACATTTGAGCAGCACCGCTCCAAAGAATCCGTGTAGAACACCCTCTACACTTCCAATCACCTCACACTTGGTGATTTAACTATTCCCCCTGTAGAACACCTTCTACACACACAAGGGTTATACACACCCTTTTACTGATACAAGAATTGATAGTGGGTAGGCTATCAGAAAACACTGCTCAATGAGTGAAATAAAAACAATACAGCACAAACTATATCTTTCAAAATAAACAAGGGTTAAAACTCAATGCTTAGAGAATAGATAATGAAAACTTTGAATGAATGTTGTATGCTCTTGGTGTTGTGAATGTAAAGCTCTCAAATGATCTATTTATAGGCATATGAGATTTCATATTCAAATTTAAAAAAATTCACATGTCAAAGACATCATCATTCATTTTTTCAAAAATTTCAATTTTTTTACTTTTTGCATGTGACAAAAGGAGCACACTATACTTTTCAAAAATTTCAAATCTAATATTTTACTTTTTGCAAATGACAAAAGGAGCACACTTTACTTTTCAAAATTTTCAAATAAAGACATCTACATTTTGCATAAGTCAAGAAAAACATCCACCACTTTTGAAAATATTCAAATAAAATATGCACATGTGAAAGATGACAATCAATCATCTTAATATTTTCAAAATTCAAACCTTTAATCATGTCATGCACATGTGAAAGATGACAATCAATCATCTTTCAAAAATTTCAAATTTAATTTTCAAAATATTCATGCATATGTGGAAAATGTATTTTAATGTTTTATGATAAAATATTAATTTTGAGCCTTAATCCTAATTTCAAATTTTTAAGAGATTTACAACATCACTCTATGATTTTAATGTGAACTTGTTTCCTTCTTGCTCATGCTTGCTTCCTTGATGTGTTTAATTCTATTGTGTGGACAACTTGAGCTTGAGATTCCTTTATTTTTTGAATTCATTTGTTATCATCAAAATTCATGTGTAGATTTATACGAAACTTGAAATCTTGAGTTCAACAATCTCCCTCTTTTTGACGATGACAAATATTTGATAGAACCTGAAACCTGTATTAATACTTAAGCTCCCCCTGAGAATGTGCGTTAGTTTTTCAAGTAAAAATATAAATATAATTCCAAGCATATATAACAAGTTTAGCAATTTAAACAATGTTAATGTTTTAGTCTAAAACTTCTCCCCCTTTTGGTATCATTAAAAAGGAATCATAATTAGCTCAATAAGATATATTCCTACAATAACCAACAGACAAATAAAACGCTGCGTTAGTAGAGACTGTAGAGAATTTGGTGCGTAGCCACACATGTTCGACAAAACCTGCAAAGACTGGAGGCCTAGTTCCGGTAATTCGGTGCGGAAGGAGATTTTGTAAAGAGCTAAATAATTGAAACCACCCGTTCCCGACAAAACCTGCAAAGGCTGGAGGCATAGCTCTGGCAATTCGGTGCAGAGATTTGATCCACTTGATGTTGCTGAAAAATGAGATATTATCATGATTTGTAAGCTTGTCTTGTTATTATTTCCGTTTCTATAAGAGCAATAATTAGTTTTATCTATTTCACATCAAGATTTCTTCTCATCTTTGCAATTTGCTTGCATTCTCATTCTACAATTTTTCAATAGCTCGTAGATTTTCCTTCAGTGCTTCTCTTGATCAAGATTTGAGGTATCCTTCACCTCAGTCTCAATCTATTTCTACATCTGTCGTGGGTGCCATGAAGTAACAAGAGACTGATTTAGTTAATAAATCAGATCATGATGCCATTTACGAGCTTGTGGGTCTCGGAACTCGATACTCATCATCTATCGTCGCATTTTCTGCTCGGTTGCAGTCCAAAACTCCCGAAATTGAGAAGCTTACCGAAACAGTTTCTGTACTTCAACGACTTGTTTATGAGTCAATAAAAAAAATAGAGTTAAAGCAACAGAATAAAGATTTGAAATCCTTGCTTACCTTTTCATTTCGATTGCATAATCCTTTAGACAAGGATGGCATGATGATTTATGAGGAGCAAATGCATTTGAATGATGAAGCTAAACGTCTCAAGTTTCTGTAGGTCATTTAAGATAATGAAATAGAAGTATCTAGCAGATATCCATGGCATGCATCATTCTTATTTCTCTTCTAATCATGCATAGTCTATCTTCTGGTAGGGGTTTTGTGAAAATGTCTGCCAATTGATCATGCGTACTAGTGAATTCTAATACAATATCGCCCTTCTGCACATGACCTCTAAGAAAATGATATCTAATTTCAATATGTTTGGTCCGAGAATGTTGTATTGGATTCTTTGAAAGATTTATAACACTTGTATTATCACATTTGATTGGAATGTGATTGTACATAAGTTTAAAATCCTCAAGTTGTTGTTTCATGTAAAGAACTTGAACACAACAACTACCCGCAGCAACATATTCTGCCTCAGCAGTAGATAGTGCAACAGAATTTTGTTTTTTACTAAACCAGGAAACTAGTGCACGACCTAAGAAGTGACATGCTCCACTAGTGCTTTTCGATCTATTTTACAGCCAGCATAATCTCCATCTGTGTAGCTGATTAGATCGAAAGATGTGTGTTTAGGGTACCATAACCCTAAGTTAATTGTACCACTAAGATATCTAATAATGCGCTTAACTGCAATTAAATGTGATTCTTTTAGAGATGATTGAAAGCGTGCACATAAGCACACACTAAACATAATATCTGATCTACTGACTGTCAAATATAATAAGCTACCAATCATACTTCGATATACTTTCGAGTCAACTGGTTTACCGGTTTCATCTTTATCAAGTTTAGTAGATGGGCTCATTGGTGTTCCAGTTTCCTTAGCACCTTCCATCTCAAACTTCTTCAGCAATTCCTTAATATATTTCGATTGATTGATGAATGTCCCACTTTTTGCTTGCTTAATTAGCAATCCGAGAAAGAATGTAAGCTCTCCCATGATGCTCATTTCAAATTCTTCCTACATAGTCTTAGCAAAAAATTGACACATATTTTCATTAGTAGTACCGAATATTATATCATCAACATAAATCTGAATCAAAAGAATATCATCATTTTCGTATTTAATGAAAATAGTTTTATCAATTTTTCCTCTTGAAAAACCTTTTTCAATCAAGAAACCACTAAGTCTCTCGTACCACGCTCTAGGAGCTTGTTTGAGTACATATAGTGCTTTTGTGAGTTTGAAAACATGATTTGGAGAAATATGATTTTCAAAATCTGGAGGTTGCTCAACATATACCTCTTCATTTATAAAACCGTTTAAAAAAACACTTTTAACATCCATTTGAAAAAGTTTAAAATTTTTATAACAAGCATATGCAAGTAGCATTCGAATAGTTTCTAATCTTGCGACTGGTGCATATGTCTCATCATAATCGATTCCTTCTTCTTGATTGAAACCTTGGGCTACAAGTCGAGCCTTATTTCTAATAATGACTCCGGACTCATCTTTCTTATTTCTAAAAACTCATTTTGTTCCAATAATAGTATGATTTTTGGGTCTAGGAACAAGTGTCTAAACATCATTTCTTTCAAATTGATTAAGCTCTTCTTGCATAGCTAGAATCTAAAATTCATCAAGAAGTGCTTTATCAATATTTTTAGGTTCAATCTGAGATAGAAAAACAGTATGATTACAAATATTTTTAAGAGATGATCGAGTGCTTACACCTCGTGAAGGTTCTCCCAGAATTTGTTCCACTGGATGATCTTTCACAAATTTTCACTGTTTGGTTGCATCTTGTATTAAATTTTGATAATCTTTCCTGATGTCTCCATGTTGGACTTCCTTTATTGTGTTCTCTTTATTGAGATTGAGACTTTCCTTATTATTTATACCTCTTGTTTCTTCATCAATAGATTTCTTGGAGAGTAGAGAATTAGATTCATCAAATACTACATGCATAGATTCTTGCACAGTCAAAGTCTTTTTATTGAATACTCTATAAGCTTTACTATTAGTAGAATACCCGAGAAAGATACTTTCATCAGATTTTGCATTAAACTTGCCTAAATTATCTCTCTCATTTAAAATAAAACATTTGCATCCAAATACATGAAAGTAACCAATATTGGATTTTTTCTCATTCCAAATCTCATAAGGGGTTTTATCTAATTTGGACCTTAGCATAACTCTATTTATAACATAACATGCAGTATTTACCACTTCGGCCCAAAAATAACTAGACAAGTTGTTCTCATTGAGCATTATTCTTGCCATCTATTGAAGATATCTATTTTTCCTTTCTACTACCCCATTTTGTTGAGGAGTTCGAGCAGCAGAAAAATTATGCACAAAACCATTTTCATCACAAAATGTTTCAATATTTTTATTAACAAACTCTTTTCCCCTATCACTTCGGATATTTGAAATAGTATAACCCTTTTCATTTTGAATTCTCTTGCATAACTTGGTAAAAGCATTATGTGCCTCATCTTTATGAGTAAGAATGATGACCCAAGTATATCTAGAGAAATCATCAACAATAACAAATGCATAATATTTTCCTCCTAAACTTGCAACTCTATTTGATCCAAAAAGATCCATATGTATCAGTTGCAGTGGTCTAGTAGTGGAAATATGTTTCTTGGTTTTAAAAAAAAAATTGTTTATTTACCAAATTGGCATGCATCACAAATTTTGTCTTTAAGAAAATTTACCTTTGGTAAACCTCTCACAAGATCATTTTTTGAAAGTTTGGAAATAAGTTCCATGTTGGCATGACCTAGTCTTCTATGCCATAACCAATTAGTTTCATTTTGAGCTGAAAAACAAATCTCATCTTGTGAGGTAATTTCTTCAAAATCAATTGTATAAACATTGTTATTTCTAAAAGCAATAAAACAAATATTACAATCATAATCATTCAAAATAATGCACTTATCCATTTTGAAAGTAATTGTAAATCCTTTATCACATAATTGACTTATGCTTAAAAGATTATGTTTTAAACCTTCAACAAGTAGAACATCTTCAATTATGAGAGAAGACTCATTACCAATTTTACTTATTCCCACGATCTTCCCTTTCGAGTTGTCTTCAAATGTCACGTGTCCTTCTTCTTTAGATCTAAGATCAAATAACTTAGTCTTGTCTCTCGTCATGTGTTTTAAACATCCACTATCTAAAAACCATTTATTTTTGTTCGTGAAAGACTTCATGCACACCTATAAAAACAATTAAAATGATTTTTCTTGGTACCAAAGTTCTTTGGATCCTTTATTTATTAGTATTAGAAGAAATAAGATTTTTAGGTACCCACATGGCCCTAATAGTCATTGTATGTTTTCTTCTAATAGGACAAACAAAATAATTATGACCATTTCTATTACAAAAATTGTAAATAGTATGTGACATATATGAAGAACTTGAGTGATTATAATAGTATCATTTTTTAACAAAATTATTTTATGAAAAGAATTTTGAATATTGGACTTTTATGTAGAAGGATTATCAAAGAAGTTTGTATAAAGTTTGTATTTTTGTTTTGACATATATCCCAAGCTTGCATTGTTAAAAACACGTCTTTGACTACCAAGAAATTTTTCAAAATTTCTTTTTTCCATTCGTAAAGTTTTCAATAATATTTTCTAAATCAGTTTTTTTTTCTTCAACTCAAAATTTTCATCTTTCAAAACAATATTTTCTTTTTTTAAAATATCAATTTCGTTTGTTAAAGAATAATTTTTCTTTTTCAAAACAGTATACTTGATACCCAATTTTTCAAATTCCTCATATACCTCTTCTAAAATATTTTACAATTCTTCATATGAAGGATCTTCAATATTATCAAGATTTGTTACCTTAATGTCATATTTAGCCATAAGACAATGATTTGCTGATTTTTCATTGCTTGTTTCACTATCTGAGCTATTTGAATCATCATCCTATGTAGCTTTCATTGCTTTTTTGCCTTTGTTTCGATCTTTCTTTAACAGAGGACAATCTGACTTGATATGACCAGGTTTATTGCATTTATAACAAATTAAAGTGTCATTTTTACCTGAATTTTTCTTAGAAAACTTTTTGAAGGATTTCCATGGAGTAGTTTTATTTTTCTTTAAGAACATCTGAATTCTTCTTGTTATCATCGCAACTTCTTCATCTTTTTCGTCATTTTCCTCATATTCATCACTTTCACTTTCATGTGTAACAGCTTTAAGTGCCAAGCTCTTATTTGACTTTCCTTCTTCTTCTCCTCTTTTCAATGTGTACTCATGGATAATAAGTGACCCGATGAGTTCATTCACTTCGAGCTTCTTGAGATCTCTAACTTCAAGAATCGCTGTCACTTTTGATTCCCAACGTTTTGGTAGAGAGTTGAGAATTTTTCTTACTATCTCTACTTTGGAATAAATTTGAATAAATTTTGCCAAGAGCTGTCAAACTGTTTATGATGTTAGTAAAATGAGTGTACATACTAGAAATATATTCATCATCATTCATATTAAACATTTCATATTCATGAGTAAAAATATAAATTTTTGATTTATTGACTTGAGAAGTTCTTTCATAAGTAACTTCCAAGTTATCCCAAACTTTCTTTGCTGTAGCACAAGTCATTATTCTATTAAATTCATTACCATTGAGAGCATTATATAATAAATTCATAGCAGTTAAATTCAAAGTATAAAGTCTATCGTCTTCACGATCAAACTCTTCTTCTTCCCTTTTGACCTTTACTCCATCAACTACTTTTGTTGGAATATAAGGTCCATTTACAATGCATTTCCAGATTTCTCGACCTTGAGCCTGAAGGAATATTCTCATTCTAACTTTCCAGATTGAGTAATTGTCTCCGCAAAAGAGTGGAGGCCGACTGCTAGATTGACTTTCACCAAATGAAATTGCAATGTTAGCCATAAGATCTTAACTCAAAAGATAGTTAATCTTATAACAGAGGTCTAGCTCTGATACCAATCGTTGCCCAGATGACTAACACAAGAGGGGAGGTGAATTGAGTTGTATTAAAAAATTAACAATTATAAATCAATTATACAATATAAAATATAAACAAAATATGAAACAGTAATAAATATAAAGAGTAAACGTAAGACAGAAGTAAACTCAGTATGTTAACGAGGTTCGGCCCCACTGCCTACGTCCTCGCCTCAAGCTACCCCTTGAAGATCCCAAATCCACTATTCAATCTCCTTTAGGTGGAGATAGAAACCTATTACACCTTTGAGCAGCACCGCTCTAAAGAATCTGTGTAGAACACCCTCTACACTTCCAATCACCTCACACTTGGTGATTTAACTATTCCCCGTGTACAACACCTTCTACACACATAAGGGTATACACACCATTTTACTGATACAAGAATTGATAGTAGGTAGGCTATCAGAAAACGCTTCTCAATGAGTGAAATAAAAACAATACAGCACAAACTATATCTCTCAAAATAAATAAGGGTTAAGGCTCAATGCTTAGAGAATAGATAATGAAAACTTTGAATGAATGTTGTATGCTCTTAGTGTTGTGAATGTAAAACTCTCAAATGATCTATTTATAGGCATATGAGATTTCATATTCAAATTTAAAAAGATTCACATGTCAAAGACATCATCATTCACTTTTTCAAGAATTTCAAACCTAATTTTTTTACTTTTTGCATGTGACAAAATGAGCACACTATACTTTTCAAAAATTTCAAATCTAATCTTTTACTTTTTGCATATGACAAAAGGAGCACACTTTACTTTTCAAAATTTTCAAATAAAGACATCTACCTTTTGCATAAGTCAAGAAAAGCATTTACCACTTTTGAAAATATTCAAATAAAACATGCACATGTGAAAGATGACAATCAATCATCTTAATATTTTTAAAATTCAAACCTTTAATCATGTCATGTACATGTGAAAGATAACAATCAATCATCTTAATATTTTCAAAATTCAAACATTTAATCATGTCATGCACATGTGAAAGATAACAATCAATCATCTTTCAAAAATTTCAAATTTAATTTTCAAAATATTCATGCATATGTGGAAAATGTATTTTAATGTTTTATGATAAAATATTAATTTTGAGCCTTAATCCTAATTTCGAATTTTTAAGAGATTTACAACATTACTCTATGATTTTAATTTGAATTTATTTCCTTCTTGCTCATACTTGCTTCCTTGATGTGTTTGATTCTATTGTGTGGACAACTTGAGCATGAGACTCCTTTATTTTTTGAATTCATTTGTTATCATCAAAATCCATGTGTAGATTTACACGAAATTTGAAACATTGAGTTCAACATGATTTAAGAGATAGATATGAACAACAGAAGATGTAATCATCCCAAAAGTTTATTATGATTTATTGCACCTGAAATTGTAAGATTTTAAGAATGGTAGTAAATATAACTATGTACTCTTTAAAATTAGCTCAATATTTAAATTATGCAGTAAGAATATTACTGATGATAATATTTTAAAAGAAGACATATATTATTTTTCATATATCGAATATGCTTCTATAGTATTAATATCGAGAGCGAAATTTCAACAAATATACTAAACTTTTATTTTGTATTATAGTGATTTAGCTAAATAACGAGTTTTTGTTATTAAATTATCAGTTACGTCGTATTAATGATATTAGATTTATATCATTCTCAGAAGTGGAAGGTGCATCGTTTTAAAAAAACTAAGGATGTAGACGTGATAGAAAAACTATAGAAGTGTTAGTCTCATAAGCGACAATACTAAAGATGATAATAATATACCATATCATCATAAGTAATCCAACTCAGAAAATGGTAAAAACCATCAGAATAATTTTTCATAGAAAAATGAAAATGTTTGTTATAGATATGGTATGACTGAATATTGGTCACGTACATGTTGTACGACTAAATATTTAATTCACTTATACTAAATTTTTATATATAAGTTTATTAATATTTCATCATATTTTGAAATAATGAAATATCGGTGCATGAAATACGATAATAAATTACTTAGGATAATAAATCACTATTTAAATTTGATTATCTTACAAATGAATGTGAATTAAAAATTCAGAAAGTTACCTATTTGCAAAGTATTACAAATCAATTAGTGGATAATTTATTGACACTAAAAATGTTGTAAAATTATATATTACTGTTATTAATACTTAAGTAAGAATTGAAATCTCTGAATGACAAGTTGTTAAAATAACAATAGATGAGTCTAAAACACACTTGAAGTATTGAAAACTTATTTGTGCAAAAGAAAATAAATCGGTGCTCTTGAAAAGACTGTACGCACAAAACAAACAATAAGATCTATCCAAACATTTTGTATAAAATACAAATCTCATAAAAAATAACCTCCTAAAAGATGAAACTTTTGAATAGTATAATCCTCCTGAAGAATACAAAACTCCCGAAGAGAAAACTCTTGAAGAGTACCTCCTGAAGAGGTGTTTCATGAAATATTTCTTCCTGGAGATGAACAATTATCTAAAAATAATGAGATCTCAATATATTTTATGAGTACTGAAAAACTTATTTTATGACAACAACATATTTTCATAGAAGATGACACTTGACATTACTAGAAATAATAAAGAAAGTGAGTTAAAAATCGTCAAAAAATGGCGACGTAAAAATGATTAGCCAAAATAGAAAGCAATTATTGAAGTTGAATTAAACTAACTAGTAAAGTGACATGTATTTAGATCTGTTATCTAAACACAAAAAGATGTAATGCCTGTTAGATACAAACATGTATTTGTACAATGAAATTGTGCAGTACAAAACATGATTTGTAGAACAATGTTTCCTGCAAAAACCTAAAATTAGTTATAAGAAAACATATTTCCTCGTTATGAATATAATCACATTCAGATTTTAATCAGCTTAGTTATTACAAAATGATTAGATATACGGCTGATAGATGTGGTCACTGCATTTTTATAAGGATCATTAGATTATGACATATATAAGGATATACAATACTTGAAGCATCTAATCCAAGTACATCTAGGAGTATGTACTTTATAAAATTTTAAAAAAATTTATATGGGTTAAAACAATCAAGACGCATGTGGTATAATTGACTCAACGAATATCAATTGAAAAAAAGATTTGAGAATAATCCTATATGCCCATATGTTTTTTTCATAACCTGGATTTGTCATTATTGTAATTTACGTTGATGATTTATCTTATTAGAACTCTGGAATAGATAACAAGGATTGCTATATATTTAAATAATAGACTTGAAAATGAAAGATCTTATTATTCAAATGTTAAATGAGTTACAAAAATTTAAGACTTTTTGACTCAGCTCTCAAATGCATTTACTTTTTATAAAACAATATGTCATCCTTATTTAAAGGATTAGGCAGTCGAAATGAAGAGACGAGCAATAATTTTAAATCCTTATTCACTTACTTTAAATATGCTATTTTTCTGTCAAACTCTTGAATGAGTCGTTGAAGTATGAAAACCTTCTCGGTATGCTCTTCAATCTTACGATTTTTAGATTGTAATCGGTTGGAAAACCCAATAATAGAGGAGGGGTATCGAGTTTTGAGAGTCACCAACTTATAAACGGCTTCACAATCTGACTTATTAGTCAGATCATTCGCTTGCTGCAACATAGCACAAACGGAAGATGCAGAAACAATTTGTAACCGAGGTGAATGATACCTCATATATTGATAATGAAGAATATTAAAAGGAAATTGATGAGCCATTGAAAATTTGTAGAATGAGAATGCAAATGCAGATGAATTATAGATATGAGAAGAATATTTGATGCGATTAAATAAAACTGGAACTTACTCTTATAGAAATGGAAATAAGAACAAGACAAACTATCATATTTTCAAATCTCATTTAGTCAAAATTACAAGATATGCTGGATGCATATTTTCAAAAGTCAGTGAAATTAATTGCAGTTTTCTTGTAAACGTTGAATCTTTGCTGTCAGCTGCTATTATTGACAGCCTCAGGAGTAAAAATAAGTGGTTGAATTGTAAAAAGTTATTGGTTTAAATCTGATACATTAACCAAATAACTTCTCTCAGTCATGGAATCGTTATAGATAAATAACAAATGGATCAATGGAGAATATGAGATTTTGCGTGAGTATTCGATGAGTGAAAATGATCATCTTTAAACTGCAATCCAAATCTTTCAAATCTCCACAAAAATTTCATTTGTCAACAATGTCAAGCGGATTTAATTTTCTACCGAATCGATAGAACTAAATATCAAGTTTTTGCAGTTTTTGTCAAATATGAGTGGTTTCCAATACTCTTTCGCTGTGCATGAACATGTTCTCCCTAATAACGCCGAAAGGGGAATAAATTTTAAATGAAAATATTAACATATTCTATTTAATGCATTAATTTGGAAATCATTTTGAATTATTAAACTTATTATATATGCTGAAATCATGTTTATTTATTACTTGAAATACTAACGCATATTATTAAGAAGAGTTTAAGTATTACTGCAGGTATTAGATTTCTACTAAATCTGTCAACCATTATCTTCTACATTTTCAAATCACTCAAAAATTATTACAATTCATGAAACAAGTAGAGAGTGTATTTGGCTGAGATCAATGACTCAATATATTTAGAAAAATATGATCTTTCATGATCAATAATAGCTCAATAATTTTATATGAAAATAATACTGCTTGTATTATTCAAATCAGAAGATAATCTATCAAAGATATGATTAAGTGATAATCTGGCAGATTTATTCACGAAAACATTATCATTTAAGATATTCAAAAAAATTGTACAGATCATTAGAATGTGAATACTTAAAAATCTATAATCATACACTTTTCAGGAGCAGTAAATGTCTTAAAAATTTATACTGATTATACTTTTGTTTTGGCTAAAGTTTTGTCCCATTGAATTTTTCTTTACAAGGTTTTAATGAGACAATCTTAAAACACTTGTCGGTACATAAGAATATTGTTTTTTCCTTCGTCATTAGTTTTTCCTCATTGGATTTTTCCTTGGCAAGATTTTAACGAGATATATTTTTTATAGATGGTCATTCATTGAGAAATGTTGTAGATAAAGTCAAAAAGGGAGGGCGACGTATGCCCCCCTCTCTCATCTTATTTTCTCCCAATTAGTAAATGACCATCCACTTATAAAGTGGATGTTCACTATATCTCAGACTTTAAATAGAGAGTCTGAGTTTAGTTTGTATATACACAAAGAAATGAAGAACGAGTAAGGAAAAAAAAAGAAAGAGAAGAAAAAAGTGAAGAAATAGAGAAAATTCTAAATTTTGAATAATAAAAGATTTTAAATATTTTTTCATATATATATTTTTTTATAATAATAGTTTCTTTTAATATTATAACAATGATATGGTTGTCCTTAGAATATTTCATAAAGGAGTTTTCAAGTATGAAACTCACCGTTTTGAATCTTTTCGGTAAGTGTTTGATCACGCGCCCACAAATGGCAGAAACGGTAAATTTCTAGAGTTTATAGTAAACCTTGAACTAGACTGAACTCGCGATGTTGCATCTATCTCCCTCATTCAGATTCCACCGCCGACCGTAAGCGACAGTTCCCAGCCATCCCCGCCTTCGACAGCCGCCGTTCTTCGAGGTAAGCTTTTTCCCAGATCTGCCATTTGTGTAAGCCGATTGATTGGCATTACTTTGTAGTTCTGTACTGCGAGGCCTATTGATTTAGCAGTTGGTGGTTCTATCGAGCCCTCTCCTGTCGACCGCGAGGCTGCAAAATCAGCCACAGAAAAAGTTTATATTTATATAATCTTTGTTAAATAACAGTTTGGGATAAATCTTATCACCAGAAAATACGGCCGAACAGATTCGTTGACATTGGCTTTGACACCTTTGGACTAGTATTATGTCTAAAGTTTCACTATTTCTCGTGTCCTGTTCTCAGAACGCTCTCACTAGTGTTTGGTTGAAAAATGGCGTCGTTTGCTTCAACCAAGTGTTCCCTTCCCCTCAATCAATCGCGCATTTCTTTGCCCACGCATCATAAGCATCATCCTGGCAATTGTAGTTGCAGTACTTTCTTACAACTCCAACGCTCAGCTACTCACAAGTCAAAATCTCTCTCCTTTACCTCTTCTGCGCAAGGTAGATTCATTTAATCAGTTCCTCGTGCAAAAAAGAACTGTTCTGCATGTATATGCTTAATATTTTTAAAAATGAATTAATTTCAGGAGCGATTCCTTGCGCTTCCGTTGAGAGGAATGGCCGATCGTCTTTTGTTAAAACGTCCGCAGTTCGATATCTGACAGGATCTGTCACCAGAACTCAGGGTCTTCGCTTTGCCGTGGTCAGTTACTCTGAATGACCTACAGATAACTCGAGTAACAAAAAAAAATAGTAATCATTTGCATACATATATTTAATTGTTGGAGAATTGCAGTTTTCCCAAATTGGCTGCCAAATCCTCGAAATTTTAATTCCGGCTAATGATATGATTCTGCTTAGGGTAGCATTAGCTTCCCTTTACTTCCGATATTGGTTTCACAGAATTTTTGTTATTGAAGGTTGTAGCACGATTTAATGAGATTGTGACAAAGCAACTGTTAGAGGGAGCGTTGTCTACATTCAAGAACTATTCTGTCCAAGATGAAGACATCGATGTATGTAGTCACTCTTTTAAAAACAACTTAATTGTCATATATTGTTATGCCTGTTATCACGTTATCTACAAGAGTTATAGAACGTAGACTTTTGCAAATATCTTGATTGTTGCGGCTAAGTATAGCATCTTCTTAAACTAATACAGTCATTGAGGAAGTTGTAGTTGTGACTAGTTATTGACGTTGCTGTTAAATCATGCAAGAGATCAAAAGCCAAAATCACCATGACCATCCTTTTTGTAGTTTTAATAACCACCCTTCTTTAATCATTCCCGTCATGGTGGTGATCCTCATACTATCCCTTGTTGACACGCTTTTCGGATAAATGCATTGAAGCTGAAGCTTACAGGGATTTTGTACCTTGTGACTGTTAGATTGGTCTGTGGTTTTAATTTTGCACGAGAACGCTATGAAAATGGAGAATTATTTTCTTCACTTTGTCCATCAGGTTGTATGGGTTCCTGGTAGTTTCGAAATTGGCATTGCTGCGGAAAGGCTTGGGAAGTCAGGAAAATATCATGCAGTCTTATGTATTGGAGCAGTGGTATGATTTGTTGATGCGCTACTCATTAAAATCTTTTGATGAGATATAATATCTCTCAATGAGAGGGTTCTTTAACTCGCTATGTTGAGAACATGCTTGTAATGAGTGCCCTAATTTATGAACCATTTTTGTTGTCATTAGATTAGAGGTGATACTTCGCACTATGATGCTGTTGCTAATTCGGCAGCATCTGGAGTTCTTTCAGCAGGTTTAAGTTCAGGTTAGTCTCTGTGTTTTGTATTAGTTGCTGAGCTGATTTTATTTTATAGCAGTAGGTGGGAATATAGTATTGTGATCTAGTAATTATTGTGTGAATCCGGCTTTTGTATTTAGCAATATTCCATATATAGTTTGATTAAGGCAACGGGCTTTAGCTTAAATACTACTTCCTCCCCTTTCATGATAAGGATGGAGGGTGAGATTGTTTGATCGAGACCAAAGTTATGAATTCTGTTTTGATGACCATTCCGGTTGAGGTACTGGAACGAAATATTTCGGTATCGGTACCGTTTCGAGATAAACATTATATGAATAAATTATGTATATAATAATTATAATTTAAAATAAAATCAATACAAATCTTAAAAGCATACATATTTAATTAATTTAATAATACTTTTTAATAGCCAATAAAATTCTTAAAACACATTTATAGAAAGATTGACGAACTTACATGCTTTTAACTTTTAAGGATGAAAGAAGCCCATAAAAAAAGGATGAAAAGAAAAACAAGGAGATTAAAAGAAGAATAATTTACACACTTACACATAGAATGTAGCAAACTTGATCCAAGTGCCTAAAAGTTAAACCAACACGCAAACTTGATACAGGTTCTTAAAAATCTTTTTACTGTTTATAAGATCTTATGGACAAGGCACAAGGGCAATACAACAGAGTACAAGCTTCATTTATGAGGATAACCTTTCAGATGAAGTAGGAACAGTTTGGTGACATGCCCACAGTGACTGGTCTCGGGCAACAGTCCACGGTGCCATTGTCATTTTACCTGCAAGGGGAACCACTTCTTTTCGAAAACCAGAGGCAGAAAAAGTGCTTGTAATCCGTTTAAAAACACGATTAGTATTTGTTTTTTCTTTTATGCTTTGCTACCATTATATATATTTATGCAGTTTCCATCTTCTTCTCTCGCTGTCTTCTTCTCCCGCAGTTGGTCCTTCACTTTTTTCTCATCTTCTGGCTAGAATCCTTTCCTTAGGAAATCTGAGGCCTTAAAGCTAAGAGAAAACTGAGAGATGACGTGGTATACTCGAGGTGTGGAGATCTGCGAGCTTGTTGGGCTGTGGAGATCGACGTGTAGCGAAACAGAATATGTTTGCCGGTCGGAATGCCGGAATCTGGCCAGAATGACCCGGAATGAGCCGGAATGACCGGAATTTTGTCCAGAACGAATATACTACTCTATCATTCTGCTCGCCGTACCGGAACAGCAAATTCTGGCAATTCTGGCCGGAATGGAACGAAATTTATAACTTTGATCAAAACCCTCTGGGTGCATATGTAACTTACAAACAAAGGGGGGGGGGAGCTTTAATTTGCATCTTGTTACTTGAATGAGCTTGGAAATTTGTCTTTTGATTTTTTGATAGCTATTTTGGCTGAAGGACAAGACAAAGTACAGTTACACATCAATTTTGCATCAAATTACTTTTCACCATTAACAGCCCACACATCAATTGTATGTCATTGTGCATTGGCAAGGTGATCTATAAACTATCTGAATTTGCTATTAAATTGGTGAAATGCGTTGGACCGTCGCAGCTGTCATTCTTACATTGATGTCATATCCAATTTACCTTATTTTTTGCTTCCTAATGATATACTGAAGCTTTTTCTACTTGACTTTATAGGAGTTCCATGCATATTTGGTGTTCTGACTTGCGATAACATGGAGCAGGTAATCTAGTAGCTAAAGTCGATGTAAATGGGAGAAAGCTCCCTAAGGCTGCCTTGGGGTGGGGGTGTGCCGCTAGATGAGATGTGATCTCTGACTGTTGCCTTAATAATTATTGCAGGCATTAAATCGAGCTGGCGGGAAATCTGGCAATAAGGGCTCCGAGACTGCTTTGACAGCTGTGAGTTGAATGTTTAAGTTCATTTTGTTTCAATATCACAATGATGATACCAATGCAATGTATTTTTAATGACCAAAACCTGGACTAGAATTTTAAGATGCAAATTCATAATCTTCATTGTTGTATGGCTGTGTAGATCATAAGGTTTGACAAACACGGCATCTATGTTCAATTTTTGTTCTGGCCTGAGCACATTTAACCATAATAATCTGATTTCAGTTCTTTAGTATTTTCAATGTCTCTGTTTCCATATTTGTCCTTTGACTGAGTTATGAAAAAAAAAATTAAAATCTTGGAAAGTAGATTAGTTGTTTTACGCATCTTTCTACTGATTTTATACTCCTTGTACTGTATATTGGTTATGTACGTGTATTATTTATTTTATTCTTTAGATGATTGAGTTCTAAGATTAATTAACTTTGATTGTCATGCAGATTGAGATGGCATCTTTGTTTGAGCACCATCTGAAGTGAGAGATATTAGGGACCATTGGATGTCATGACATGATGCCTAGTTTTTTTCCCCTCTCCTCAGTTAGACGTATTTCCAGAATGTCTCTATGTTGAGAGTTCTGAGGGACTTCCAAAGGGTAGCTACATCATCCCAAAGAATAATGAGTATTTATCGATTGCTTTGCTGCACCTCGAAAGAGCCTTAGTGCTCAAAGTGCTCAGACACACAGGAAAAGATGTATGCTTGATGTTTAGAATAAAAAAATATCTTTTTACACGGCTCCCTAGTCCCTTGCTTTTTTATTTATTTTTTATTTGACAGATGTAATTGTCATTTCTCTCTTTTTGCAAACAAATAAAATTCAGAGACACAAGTGCAAACCAATGGGTAAAGCTTCTCTAGTTAACAAGTGGTTGCATATTTCCTGCCTTCTGTTACTTGTTCTCGACAAGGGATACAATACATAACCTCACACACCACATATCATATCATTTTTTTTAATATTTTACAAATTTTTTCTAAATTTTGTCTTTTTAAACGAATTGAATTTTCTACTCATTATTTCTATAGTAAATATTTTATAAAAGAAACTAAATTTAAAAAATCAAAAAAAATATATAATGTATGATGTATAAACTTATGTATAGATTTTTTCGTTATCAATATATAATCCTTTATATGATGTGCTGCTTAGTGCTTACGCGTTTGGCCGTGTTTCACGTGGCTTCTTTCCACTTTGCATATGAACTCCTCTGCATCAACTGTTGTCCATAGGTAATATGGACTCTAATATTTAGGCCTGGTTAATTTTTATAAACACTCTCATTTTATATTATCTTATTATTATTATTATTATTTTAAATTTTTATATAAAATAAAATAAAATATTCAATTTTTTAAATCTCATAACATTTTTTTTAAAATTTTAAAACAAAATTAATATTAAAAAATATTTTATAAATATTATTTTTTTAAAATTTATATCTTATTTTATCTATAAAAACAAATCAAGTCTTAATGTTGTAGAGTCTATATGCCATCTCTCTCCGAATTGTAAAAAGTGTCTTGATTAAAAAAGTTGTAAAAATCCTGATCTACGCAATTTACATTTATCGAATTATGGGACCAACATGAGCTGGAAGACCAAAGTTAGCTTCTAAGGTGATTGTGTTTAGGTCTTATTTGGATTAAAAAAAAAACGAATTTATCTTATTTCATTTAATTTCATCTTATTATTATAAAATTTTCAAAATTTTATATAAAATATAATAAATATTTTAATTTTTTCAAATTTCAAAATGATAATAATATTAAAAATTAATATTTTAATGAAACTTTATCAAACTTTTATTTATAATCTTATCTCATCTCATCTCACTATTTAAACAATACTTTAATGGGTTAGCAATTTGCTTCGACAAAAATCTGGATGCAAAGTGTTGAAACAACTGTCAATTGGAGGATGGAAACCTATTTTTGTTAGTCGAATGTGAGATGGGCAGGAAGCTTGAAGCACAAAAGCTGAGACAATGCCTGCCTTCGATAGTACTCAATTCCAAAAATGCAGACGTTGGACACAAGCCTCAAAAACTTCAGTCTGAAATTGATTGCCCAAACTGCCCATGATTATCCTCCACCAATACATTTCTGCTCCTCGTACCCCCCAAAGAAAAAAAGAGAATAATCAAACGCATTTGCCAAAACGTGTTCTAGCTACAATCTTTCAGTCCAGCACAGGCCAAAACGTGTTCTAGCTACAATGCGAAACATCTTTTTGCATATTCTGTAGTTGTTTCAGAGAGTTATGTGGGCAAGCAGGTAATTTGCATTGGCACTTTATATTGAATGGAGCTATTCCATTCCATTCCTGTACAAGTTCTTTTGCTCTTGGACATCTGCTTCCATTATTCATTTAAAAAAGCAAAAGAATTGTCAAATACTAAAGAACCTAAAGGCAATAAGAAACTTAGAATCAAAGTTAAACACCACAAACAAGTTTCTTTGAGAAGGTTGATGCTAGCTGAGCTTCATGTTTGTATTTTGGGATCCACTAAAAAGAAAATGTTGACAGCATTTGGTCGGAAAACCAGCTCCTACCCACGGGCAATGCAAGGAAGATTTCCTCTGCAGTAGCCATGAGGAAGAAGAAACCAAAGAATCTTATTCACGCTATTAAATCTCATTCATAGTGGGGAACAAGAGAAGCAATATACTGTAAAGAGATTAGAATAATTTGTTAGAAGAAAAGTGGCATTTCATATCATTGTTTCCTGTTGCTTTCTCTTGTCATGGTGATATTGCAGCTTTCTCTTCCCATATCCATGGATCTCCAAAAAAATGGTGCCATTAATGGATCAGCAAGAATTCGTCAAAAACGTTCGTCAAAGTTCCATTGTACACTTCCTCCAAGATTGTTCATATCCAATTCACAGCAGCCTCAGTATCCCAATTTGCTGTTTCCCTCAACTAATCAGGTCCAAAGTTTACTACCATCTAATTTTCTCTCCTCATGTGTATTCTTATACTTATTTGTTTTCTAGGCTTTAGTTATAGCACTTTAACCTGTTTGGCTTTGGCATGGTTCTGGAAGAGTGCCGGTAAGTATTTCTGGATTAACATATGTGAATTGATTGATGTCAGAGTGTAGCAGCTATTGTGTTAGAAGATGGATCACAGTCAAGGCTTTACCCGTTGACGAAGAAAATATCAGAAGGGGCCATTCCTATAGCAGCAAATTACAGACTTGTTGATGCAGTGGTCAGCAACTGCATTAACAGTAACATAAACAGGATATATGCTCTTACTCAATTCAATTCAACTTGTCTCAATTCCCACCTTTCCAGAGCTTATACTGGACAAGGTCTTGAAAAAGAGGGATTTGTTGAAGTTATCACTGCTTACCAGAGCCTTGAAGACGATAATTGGTTTCAGGTTTAAAAGCATATAATTCTCTATACTATTAGTCTTGATGTTATATTATATAAAGAGTAATGTTACATACAGTCGTAGAGTACGAAAGTGTCATGCAATCGATTTGAAAAAGAGTGAGACCCAGTATAAAAAAATTAGTTTTTTCCATATAGGTCCTGTATTTACTCACTTTTTTAAAGAAACTGTGTGACGCTTGCGCACTCCACGACTATGAATATTATTTCTCATTATATAAATGCATATATTCATGTTCCTTCTCTATATTAGGGAGCTGCAGATGCTGTTAGAAGATGCTTGTGGTTGATGGAAGAGTATCCTGTGACTGAGTTTCTGATTCTTCCTGGCCACCATCTCTACAAAATGGACTACCAGAAAATCATAGAAGCACATCGAAACAGCAGGGCTGACATGACTATTGCAGCATTGAGTGCTCGGAGAGAGCAAGACCCAAATTTTGGCATTTTGAGATTGAATTCAGAAAATCAAGTTCTAGAGTTTAGATTGAAGTCAGATAGTGAGCCAATCACTTTTGTTTCAGTAGGTTTCCCCCCCAAGCTTCGCTCTGCTTAAATTTTATAGCTTTTGGGAGAGTTCTCTGAGGAAGTTTACTTCTGAATTCAGGAGGAAAGCCCAATGCAATGCAATGATATTGCATATCAAGAATTTTCAAGCATGGGATTATATCTCATTAATAGAGATATAATGGTAAAGCTTCTAAGAGAACATTTTCCTAAGGCAAATGATTTCGCAAGTGAAGTAATACCAGGTGCAATATCCTTAGGAATGAAGGTCAGACTTATTTTGTATGCCCTTCCCGTGTTGCTTTTATTTTCAAACGTGGTAGTACTATTTTCTTACTGTCCCTTCATAATGATGCTCCTCCTTCATGATAGTCAGGTACAAGCTTTTCTCTTTGATGGATACTGGGAAGACATGAGGAGCATTGAAGCATTCTACCTAGCAAATATGGAAAGTACAAAGAAAGCAGACATGGCATTTAAGTCAGTAACTTTAATACCAGAAAAGGGCTGAAAGTATTATCCCAGTGAATGTTCTGCCTATGTTGGACACCTCACAAACTAACAGAAACCTTATCCTTTCATAGCAGCTTCTATGATAAAAAGTCTCCCATCTACACTTTACCTCGGGTTCTGCCTCCAACTCATGTGACTGATGCTATAATAATAGACAGCGTCATTGGAGATGGTTGCATTATCGGTGTAAGGAACTGCTTCCTCTGCCTCTAGAGTTTGCAATGGTATATTTCAATGATAGGCAGTCACATAGTATGGAAACAAATACGTATACATAGAACAGGGAAATAAGTTATAATGCATGCATAAAGTGTATTTTTTTCTGTTTTAAACTGTGCTTTAAATTTCTGTTTCTAATATATTTCTAACGTTTGTAAGAGTAGAGATGCAAGATCAAAGGTACAGTAACCGGTATGAAGACAAGAATTAGAGATGGGGCAGTAATAGAGGACTCAGTGATCATGGGTTCTGATATTTATCAAGTAAGATGGCTCTAAATGTTTATCCATATATGTCTCTGTTGGCATTTTGGAGACTGTTTAAGAACTAAAAAAGTCATTTTAGCACCCCATCCTCCTCACAGATGGACTCATGAATTTTCTTTTCAAATTTCCATTGATTATCTTATAATATAGTGCAAGTGTGCATTCTCTATCCACAGATGGTAGATATTCGGCAGAGTGGCGTGGACAGGAAGGGCCTAGATATTCCTATAGGAATTGGTGAAGATACTCAAATAAGGAAGGCCATAGTAGATAAGAATGCAAGAATTGGCAGAAATGTTTTGGTATGGAAAGTACAAGAAATAGTCAAGGGCTCACAATAGCAATCTCATTACATCACTAATATTTATATTAAAGCTTAACTATCAATAAATTTATACGTATCCTTAGACTAACAAGCTATAAACAACTTCATTTATCTAATATTCCCATCCATTTTCAGATTTTTCCTGCAATGCACTTGCATTATTGTTATTGCCAATGCCAATATATAAGAGTGCACAGACTAAGCACTGACGTTTCTAAAACCAAAATATGCTAGCCACAAAGAGATTATATCAAAACAATTTTACAAACTAATGTTGCTTGATATGGTTCATCAGATTATAAAATAGATCTAATGAATCAGATGAAGTCACATCAATTTGTAAAATTACTTTTGAGTAATTCGTTTGTGGCTGGAGCAGTACTCTTTCTAAAATAGATTGCAGAAGAGTGATAGAAGAGGGTTATCTATTGGAAATTTGGACATCTATTTTTAAGTTTGGCACGATTGGAGCTACCTAGAAAGTATTAATTGAGCCTTTATCTGTTTAAGCTTCTTTTGTGTGAATGTCTGTCTAAAACCTGCAACTGAATAACTGAATCAATATGTGGCTTCTCTTGATCGTCGCATTTCACTGTCCTTTTAAGTGTTCTAAACTAGGGGCCTTTCCAATATGACCGATATAGAACTAATGTTATGGGTTATTCTATGCAGATTATAAACAAAGACAACGTCAGAGAAGGGAACAATGAAGCCAATGGGTACATGATCAGTGAGGGAATTGTGGTTGTTCTTCATGGTGCAGTCATCCCCAACGGCAGCATTATATGAGACTCAAGAGTTTTGAGTCAAAACAATTCTCTCCAGTTTGGTTCTTCGATTAAAATCAGAGAACCATGCGTAGCTTAGAAGCCAAATGTATATTTGACGAAATGCGTCGCAAACAATAATAAAGTTATATTCATTCGTTCACAGATTTTATAGAATGCAAAATTCACAATACTTCATTTTTCATGTTGAAAATAGTCTTTAATGGATATTTTGTATTTCACATATTTCAGTGGTCCTTTTACAGAAAAGGGTCCCATTTTTTAACCTTTTCTTTTCAATTTCTATCCCCCACTAGAAGTGTGGAAAAAAAGAAGGCAAACTTTATCAGAGAGAGAGAGAGAGAGGTAGAGAGAGAGAACACTCTAACCTTATTGATCGGGGAAGTGAAATTAACATGTTTCTAAATTCTAAACAGTGGGCAAACGACACCGTCCACCTTGTTAACTGGAGCATGGCCAATCTTTACATTCTCTTATCCAGTTCCATAGCCTTCCATTCGGTTCAGATCAGGAGGCTCTCTCTCTCTCTTCGCCGTCAAAAGTTGCTTCTCGTAAAAAAGTATTGCCCTTAATAGAGGAAATGAACTATCTTTGATTCAATCGGTCTGGTTTCCTCGACATTCAGCGGAATTTCTTCAATGGGTACGAATGGCCATGCTTCTGTTCCACAAATTGGTGGCAGTAATCTTCATTTTTTGTCGCAGTTCTTTATAGTTGGGATGACTTGCCATGCACATCAAAAGCCGCGCCAAACATCCCATGAACTATGAACAAGAACGGATTAAATTCTCTGGCAGACTACTGTATTCATCAACCAAGAATTTAGGGAATAGATTGCGTCAATAGACCGTATTCTCATATCAAGATGTAATAATATTATATTATATAAATCAATTCTAATTCAATCCATTAATTTTATCGTGTCAAAATTTTAAATTTTAATACGACTTATTAACATAAATATTATGTGGTGTCGTATGGTGTCAACTCATTTAGACACATTAATAAATATTACAAAATAAGTTGACACGATACAATATGATTCGTGTCGATCCGTTTATATAAATATATTGAATATGTTCAAAATTAAATTCATTTGACTTAATTAAATTTAGCATAATTTTATATAAATATTAAAATTACAATATTTAAAAAAAAATTATAACACTATTTATAAGTCCGAAATTACAATCTAAACAAGAAAAATATCAAAATTAAAATTCTGACCATTTTACTTTTATGTATAATAGTATAATTATAATTTTAACATGTTATAACTGATCAAAATAGATTGACCCATCATAAATTTGTTAAGCAACTGTGTCTTAACGAGTTAACTAATTTTGATCCAAGTTCATTAAGACTAAATTTTAATTCGTTATTATCATATTGTATTAAATTAAATATTATCACCCATATCCAAAATCTTATATTACAAATTAAATATTTTTATTAAAACTAAATCCTTATCATATGACAATGTCGCAGTGCAGAGGTATACTTCACAACTTTAAAAAGTTAATGAGAATGGAAAAATCAATGAGAATTGGTTGGATGGAGAAATATTTTCAAGCTTATTTCATTCCTTATCTCATCCTTATAATTTTTATAAATTATTATATAAAATATAATAAAATTATTGAGATTTATTTAGTAATTTTATAAAAAATGTTTTAATTAATTAAAAAATATTAATTTTGTAAATATTAAATTGAAATTTTTAACAAAAAAATCTTATAAATAATTATATATTTTAAAAAGTTATTATAATTAATTTTAAAAATACTTTAAATACATATTTATTAAATATTAAACATTTTTTAAAATATAAAAGTTATTATTTAAACTCTAAATTATAAATTCTGAAATTATAAATTATATTTCTCACATATTCCCAAATATGCACTAAATGTTGCTTGCTTTTAGGCAACTTTTACAATTAATACGTTAGAGCATTCTTATTGAATTGGCTAAAAGTCAAATTTAATAATATTGAAACATTAAAATTTATTTTAAGTCCACATTAGATTGTTCAAAAGCCAAATAATTTAATTTTTATGAACAGTAAACCCAAATCAAATATTAAATATAGCTTATTCAAGACAATGACCAAATTTTTATTTTTTCTTTATTTTGTTCTTTTTTATTGTACTCTCTCTTTCTATAGTTCTTAGGTAGAGAAAATTAAATTGGTAAAAAAATATAGTTGAATGAGAAATAAATAGAAATAATTTTTTTTAAATATCGTTGAGTAATTAAATTTAAATATAATATAATTACTAATTATTTTTTAAAACTCATAATTAAATTAAAATATGATTATTAATTAAAATATAATAGATAAAATGGTCAAATATGATAAAATTAATTAATTTCATATTTATAAATAATTAAAAAATTAATTATTAATTAATTAATATTATGTATTGTCATAAATAAATAATTTAATATAGAGATTTGATATGAATAGTCAAAGTTATAAGTTAGTTATATTATTTTATTATTATATATTTTTAAAATAATTATTTTAATATAAAAATTTATATAAATAGAATGATGAAAATTTAAAATAAAGATTATATTAATTAAGATTGTATTTTAATAATGCCTAATCCAATCAGAGTACTATTATCGTTGATCTGGTTATGGTTAATTTATCGTTATTTGTTTTTTTATCGGATTATTTATCGTTATAATATGTGTGAGACGGCATAGCGATAGCCGCGAAATCACGAAGTGGGGCCCATTTATCGTTGATCTGGTTGTGGTTACTTTATCGGTATTTTTTGGGAGGCGCTGGAGATCGATCTGACGCTATCATTAGAAAGTAGCCCTCCTATAAAATGTTAACACGTAGAAAAATACTAGACCACACTGCATAGAATCACTACAAAATGAGCCTTATTCCCGTGTTCTCTTCCTAATTTCGAAATTGGACCTTACGAAACTACATCGTCACCGTCAACTTGCACCGTCGCCGAAGACCAAGCTCAGTACTTCCAACCCCACCATCTCAGTCCAACGCCGGCTCCATTGCCTAGTATTTTCAGACACCGACCCAGACTTCTGAGTATTCTCCGAAGAAAAAGTAGCCCACCAAAATCTTCCATTGCCGACCCAGACTTCCATCAATGAAATGGGTTTACAGAAAGGGGAAAATAAAGTTGAATCGAGAGTTGCACAGATCTGTGAGCTGCAAGTTGCGAATGGCCCCGAATGGGCTTCCTTGCACCGTGCACTGCCTCCCACCGATAAGACGAAGCATTCGTGGAGGATCATTCTGCCTTTGCTTCCAAGTTCAGAATAATGAAAGAAATAATACCTATTAACACAAATCCCATCAAAGCAAAATAAAATGGACAGATAAAACAAGAAACCCCATACTGACTTTGAAGCCTTTATTTTATTTATTATAATCACATGCATCTTAGCAAATTCCAGGTCGTTCATGGTGTTTGGCGCAGAGGAAGAGGAAGAGGAAGGATTAGTTAAGGATTCAGTGTAGTGCTGGCTCACACTAATTGTGAAGGAGCGCTTATGTGTCAAAAAATAACTGGCGGGCTGTTATATGGGAGTAATTGGCCGAACCGGCTGGCAGGATATCTCTTTGTGGGAGATGGGATTACAAGATTATTTTTCGTTATAATATGTGTGAGACCGCGTAGCGATAGCCGCGTAATTGCGATTTGCGAAGTGGGGCCCATTTATCGTTGATCTGGTTATGGTTAATTTATCGTTATTTGTTTTTTATCAGATTATTTATCTTTATAATATGTGTGAGACCGCGTAGCGATAGCCGCGTAATCACGAAGTGGGGCCCATTTATCTGTCCATGATTGTTGGCAATTCTATCGTCAGGACTCAGAATTATTATTATTATTTTTAAATAAAATCTATCATCAGAATTTACGCTCACTCACACATATATTGCTCTATATTATCGTTTGTTCTGATGGTGGTCTTTACCAAAGGCTAAACAAAGATATTTCATATCAAATTCGTTCATTTCCATTTCCATTTCCATTTCCAGGTATGTGTATATATTCTTATATGCACCTCTGATTCTGCATTTAACTTTTCGTCTTTCTCGTCGTTGCTACTAATAATAGCGATTGAGTGAATTCCTTTTTTTGTGATCAGAATCAAATATACTGCTGTGATCTGTTTGATCTTACTACAGATCTAATTCTACCCTTTTGGATCGCGGATCGCTCATTTCCTTCTCACAAACCAACTAAAAGAACGCGATTTCCGATTTTGTGGGATATTATTGTTATTATGTGATCTCTAACTTGTTCGATTGCTTGCTCCATTTTGAGCGCACCATCATGTGCATTGTGCAGATCCGCATCCTTATCTTTGATCTGGTTTATATGCAATCTATTAGCTTTCTTTTTCTTCTGGACTAATGGATGTTGATTTGGATGTTGTTCTGTAAGTTGATTGCTTGGTATTTCCAGATCCTTAAATCTGATGGCTTCAGATCAAATTAGCTGTTTAAATTTTTTAATTTTCACCTCCTATAAGAGTAGTTAACAGTATAGGGTTGCATATGGTTCTTACGGCTTAACTCGATTGGATGAGAGTCAACGTGCCACTTCTGAGTGTATTATGTTTTTCGTGCCTTAGGTTTTCTTTGAAAATAAAGACAAAAAGGGGGCGATGACTCTCACAGCTTTTAATCCTCTAGTCACATCTGGATATTTCACTGCTTTCTTTCTTGAGAGAAATTTTATTGCATGATTAAATGAGAGAATGCAAGTTTGGTGACGCAGTCCCGTGACAAAGTTGCATGATGAAACCTTTTTAAAGACTAGCAATTTTTGATCTGAGCAGAAATGACATTGAGCCAAAATTTTATGCATTTTTCAAGGAAAGCAATCGTCTGCGTTCTTATGTATGTTTTAATCCTCAAGAAACTTCTCTAGGCATTGCTTGTTGTTAGCATGTGGAATTGTGGAATTTCATTTTTTAATCAATAATACAAGTGCACTCCTTCTGTTTCATCCATTATTGCTTCCTCATGTTGTCCTCTTAATTTTGCTTCTTGTATCCTGGTTATTCTACCAACTAATTCTTTTTACATCTGAAATCTCGTTGCTATAAAGGCATGGCTTCATCTGATACACCTGAAGTAGTTGAAAGGGATGTTAAGGACAAAGAGCGCAAGGAAGATGAGAAAGATGAAGAGAAAGGTGGATTTATTGACAAGGTTAAGGATTTCATTCAAGACATTGGCGAGAAGATTGAGGGAGTTATTGGATTTGGAAAGCCAACTGCAGATGTTACTGAGATCCACATCCCGCTTATTAATCTTGAAACGGCAGAGATTGTTGTTGATGTTCTTGTAAAGAACCCAAATCCCATCCCCATCCCTCTGATTGACATAAACTACTTAATTGAGAGTGATGGAAGGAAACTAATTTCAGGGTTGATCCCAGATGCTGGGACAATCCCTGCACATGGAGAGGAGACTGTCAAAATACCACTTAAACTAGTTTATGATGATATAAAAAACACATATGATGATATCAAGCCTGGAAGCATAGTTCCATATAGGATCAAGGTTGACCTCATTGTGGACGTGCCTGTTTTGGGTAGGCTGACTATACCACTTGAGAAAACTGGAGAGATCCCCATACCATACAAGCCTGATATTGATGTTGAGAAAATTAAGTTTGAGAGGTTCTCTTTTGAAGAAACTGTTGCAGTTCTTCATTTGAAACTGGAAAATAAGAACGACTTTGACTTGGGACTAAATTCACTAGACTATGAGGTTTGGCTTGCTGATGAGAGCATTGGAGGTGTGGAACTCTCAAACTCCACAAAAATTGAGAAGAATGGAATAAGTTACATCGATCTTCCTATCACCTTCAGGCCTCAGGACTTTGGCTCTGCACTTTGGGACATGATTAGAGGAAAGGGCACTGGTTACTCCATGAAAGGACATATTAATGCAGATACACCCTTTGGAACAATGAATTTGCCCATCAGCAAGGAGGGAGGCACTACCAGTCTCAAGAAGAACAAAGAAGATGGTGGGGATGACGATGATGACGACGAGGTATGTTAGCTCTAATTCTTTCAATTAAAGACACAATATTTTTATTTACTTTTTATACCTACGATAAAAATTTATATTGATTTCTCATCTTGTGCTGTCTTATGCTCACGAAGTTCTGTGAATGAAATGATAGATTGGGTTAATTCTATATAGCTTTATCAGTTGAGTAATCACGAGACGTAAAATCTACTTATCCTACTGTAATTTCATTTTATAAGCATGAAGAACTCATTAGGTTTTTACACGCATCATGTAAACTGTTTTGTATTCTATTACTTTCTGGTGCAGTATAGGCCTCTTATTTCCTTTTATTTTTGGAAATTCTACATAATTAAATGATGTAATGTACATTGTAACATAATTTCTACCATGTCAACTAGGCTGATAAGCCATCTCATACTTTTGTGCTTTCACAAGAAATTAAGCAGTGGCTGTGAAGAAATTAAAAATTAGACACGATGGTACTCACAATTCCTTCTCAGAAACAGTTTATCATTTGTATATGTCAGAAGAATAGCAAGTTCTGCATTGGTACCAATTCCTTTAATGGAACAAATTGAAAGGGAACCATGAGCTTGATCTCCTGGACAGATGTGTGCAAGTGACCTGACTAGATTGAAAAGGTAGGATGGAAATATTTGGATACATGTATCTGCAATGCACGGATTGAGAATTTTCTAGTCGAAATTCAAAAAAGGAAATCTAGTCGACAAATACATAAAAAAACCCATAAGTCTGTTGGTCTTATGCTGATAGATTAGTTGTTTGTGCTTCTGAATTGGCTAGTTATGATGATAATATAAAACTCGCAGCCATAATTCCTTGCACCAACTTTGATGGCTTTGCATCTACTTTGAGCTCACCGGATTGAATGGATTCATGACAACTTGGTAAGCTGCAATGTTGTCATCTGGTGCATGCGACCCTTTTCTTTTAATGTTTAAGAGTATTGTTACTTTATATTCATAACAGACTATCCCCCAACTTATATATATTTTTATAATTGGGTGCAGGAATAGAAACTGCATTGGCAGGAGTGCCAATACCAGTAGCTGCGGTCTGTTTGTCAGCACATATCTCCTAGAATAATTGAGAAATAGGCGCTTGAACTCAAGGTTTTTACTTCTGATGTTGATGTACTTCCCTTGCTTGCTGAAGTTGATGTACATCCCTTGCTTTCTGAAGTTGAGGACTTCTATTTATGCATATCTATGCTTGTATTGTTTTGATGTATGTGAGGTTTGGCGCTTTTTAGCTTGCATGCCCACCATATTGTCGAGACCTTATGTGGCAGATGAAACTCTTGTTTTTTACTTTATGAATTATGATGATGATGATATGATGATGCTACTAATGATTGAATTAATAATAGGAAAGTATGAGTGTTAGATATGTTTCCAAGTGCGTTTTCTTTTAGAGAAATTTTATTTGCAATCTTCGAAAAAGGATTGTGTGTGCAGACCCCTTGATGTATTTTATTAAATGGGAAAAATACCATTTTAAAAGGAAAAAAACCAAACTTGCATGAGCAGTCTTCAAATGAAGATTGTATGTAGATTTAACTCAAGCCAAAAATCTCCTTGATGGTCTCTTCTGATAAAGATTGTGCAGTTTGTGGCAAATCATGAATCCATTCCTCTGTAAGGAAGATCCTAGATTGAAATAGACAGAATTTCAAAACCCAACAATCATTTTTATTTTATCTGAAACCCTTGTAGATTTTATTTCTGGGAAGCTGAAGTGGGCACTGTAGGGCATGATCACTGTTAGAGGAGGGTTCTATTTGGAGAATAAAGAATGGTAAAACAGCAAGAATATGGTTTGATAAGTGGATGCCTTCCCCTATTACCTTCAAGCCTCAAAGTGGTTTTCAAGTTTTGGAAAAAGAAGCAATAGTTGATAAACTCATTGATCAAACAAGCAGAGAATGAAACAAATCTTTAATACAAGCAACTTTTTCACAAGAGGATGTTGAGATAATCATGCAAATACCTATTACACAATGTGATAGATCTGATCAAAGGATATGGAGATGCACTACTAATGATTTGTTCAATGTCAAGAGTGCCTATTACCTACAATCAGAGATTATGGATAGAAAAAAGGGACAAACTTCTAACAATCAACATAAAAAAGAAGAGTGGACCAAAATGTGGCACTTGAATATTCCACCATCAACCAAAAATTTCATACGGAGAGTATATCTCAACATTCTTCCAACAAAAGAAAATCTGTGCAAAAAGAGAATCCTAATTCAGGATAAGTGCCCCATGTGCCTAATAGCATCAGAAACTACCAAACACATTTTGTGGGAATGTGTATCAGCTTCAGATCTACTAAGTGTATGCTCAAAGAAAATTCAAAAGACTACTAGTACCTGTTAAAGTATGCAGAATTTAATTGCTGAATTATTACGTAGGTTGCAACAATCAGAAATTGAAGAAGTATACCTGACTGTATGGCAACAGTGGAGCAGAAGAAATGAAGTTGTGTTTAACAAGAATATGACTGATCCTTAGATGATTAAACATAAAGTACAACAGATGCAAACAACCATGGCAGATAGACAGATTATTTCAGAAAGTCAAAGAATCAGAAGTAATATTAGAACAAATGCCTGGCAACCCTCTCCATTGAGTTTCTGTAAAGTTAATTGGGATATAGACATCGACAAAGTGCAATCCAAGATTGGCATGGGAGTTGCGGTCAGAGATGAGGAATGTAATTTCCTAACAACAATGAGGAAAAATCAAAGGTTATGCCCTGATCCTATAACAACTGAAGCCATAAGGGCATTCACCGCTCTGGAGTTTGCTCATGATCTAGGTATGTGAAAAGTAATTCTAGAAGAAGATTCAAAGAAAGTGATAAATGACATAAAGTCCAAACTTCCAAATGAAAGCTACTTCGGTATGATCATTCAAGACATCTAGACAAAATTGTATATGTTTGAAAACACTGTTGTAATGCATGTTAATAGAGAAAGTAATGAAATAGCACATGTACTAGGTAAAAATGCTCTAAGACTTTTGGAATGCATAGTGGATATGGAGGAAACTCTTCCTTGTTTAGATGCCTTGTACTCAGCTCAATGAAATGAAAGTATTAGTTTCAAAAAAAATAAAAAATTCTTTCATTGGACACCCTCACTCCTTGTTCATTCTTTCTTACTAGTCCTGCACATGTCAATGCACATTTAAAACCATCTATTACAACCATAGCAAAAAAAAAAAAAAAAAAAAAGACCAAGTCATCTGTTGTCATGAGCGTGTATGTGTGGAAGTCCCAAGGTGAGGACACTTGGTCTCCTCGAATATAAAGCACTTAAAAAATCCTACTTTATAAAATTTTAGATAAAAATCTATACGCATCATGATTCATGAAATAGACATGTATGGTTGGAAGTTCAACTGCAAAAAATGTTGTTAAATGGCATGCAAGTCAGCTAGTGCGGGGCAGCGGGGGATGTGACAACTGAGAATTCTAAAAATTGGTGGTGGATAGGAAATGTGCGTATGCACGCATATACCCACCATCTTTCCTCATATGTATTATATTATTATCATTCTTTTCTTTTCTTTTAGCTTCATTGGCCGTATCATGTCCCACAAACATCTCGAAGCTTCTTCATTTCGTATCCCAACGATAAAAGAGTAATATTATTTGTAATCGTGCATAGGTAAATATGTAAATATTTCTATATTTTGAAAAAAATTTAAAAAAATAAAAAATTTATATTAAAAAAATTTAACTTTTAATTTTTAATTTTTTTAAATCATTTGAATGATATTTATACACTTTATAATTATATATAATATTATTAATAATAAAATTCAGTTTTATTTTTCTTGACTCTTAAAGAAAAATATTTTTTTTTTGTCATTCCTTTCTTTTCTTAGCAGGCAATGCCCTGCTGTCAACTTCTATGATTGAGGAAGAACGAAAAGAAACACAAAGAGCCAGTTTGGGATCAGATAACATAAAATGAAATAAAATTTTAAAAAATATAAAATTTTTATAATATATTTTTATAATATTAATTTTATTTTAAAATTTAAAAAATATTTTAGAATTTAAAAAAGTTAAATTTTTTATTATATTTTATATAAGAATTTAAAAATATATAATAATAAATTTAAGATGTATTTTAAATTTTAAATTTCGTTCTTATAAATAAATTGGGCCAAAATCAATCTCAAGATTTAAAGTTTTAATTTACCTACCGGTTTATAATTGAGAAATGCTTAATTTTATGTAAATAAATTTAAACTAATAAATTATTATTAATATTATAAATTAATCATGTTAATTTATAAATCTATTTTATAAAAATATTTTATTACCAAAACATTTATCTTTGTAATTTAGGCACAAACATCATTTTTTAACGTGGATTTATAAGCCATGGAAAGGTGAAAAGAGAGAGAATTTAGATTTTATGAATGGATGTTATTGGGATTTGATTCTGGACGATCTCTTGGATAATATCAAGAGTCTCCACAATTAAGCCAAAAAAATACTTGTATTATCTTGTGCTAAAAGAAAAAAATTTAAAAAAAAATACTGCCATATGATTGTTGATAAAGGTAGCAAGATGTCAGCCACAAAGTGGAGGGAGTAAGATGATTAGCAAAAGACATTGAACAGGTATGATCTTATTGATTTGTCTTATCACAACTGAATAATAATTATGGAACACGTCATATGTTACGATAATTTCAAACAAATTATTAGTTGAGTTATATTTCAAACTCTTCATTTTTCTTAATATTATTATGTGAAGTGCTTATCAAAGTTTTTGACTTTCTTGTTTCTACTTCATCTTGAGATGGTCTTGGTTTCTGGGTTCTTTCACCGAATATATATTGCCATTTTCTTATTAGATTAATATAAATAAAATTATGTTTATGAGCTGACGTGAATAATACATTTAATAAAGTGCTTATATAAGATGATATAATTTGAAATGAAAATTTTCAAATATTACATTTTACAAATTAAATATTATCAATTAAGGTATATGAATAATATATTTTACACACTGATTTATAAATAAAAAAGCTCTTAATATAATAACAAGATGTTCATAGGTCGAGCTCCAGTTTTTTTATCACTAATTATCTTCTGAATATATATAATATAATATAAATATGGTTAGAAATGCTAGGCTTAGAACATCATGATAAAAATTAATCCCCGATTTCTTCCCTCTCGAACAAAATGCCATTTCCAATTTCCACTGGGTGGAGGGGCTCGACGCCTTTGACACCAACCTCCTCCTTCTCTAACAAGGCCATAAACTTTACTTTCTTAGGGTTTTCTTTTTTTTTTTCCTTAGTTTCTTATGTTTTTCTATTGGTTTTCCTCTTTAGCGTCAAATGCTGCCGATTTGTTGCCTCTCTGTGTTCTTTGACCAACACGCGCCACCTCCTCAGTCATTATAAATGTTGATCTTCAAGTTCAAGAGAAAGACTTGCATTTGTTATGTACGCATTTGATGCACACACGGCCCCTGTTGTGTGCGTGGCTCACTTGCAGACAAATCATGTAGTGGCTGTGGAAGTTATGCACGGCCTTCTTAGTCTCAGAGGCACCAGATTTGTCGGATTTATCAGTTCGTGCAGCTCTATAAGCGGCGTGTGTGGTGCACACGCTGCCATTGCCTATGTTGATCTTCTGTTGGCAGCTCGGCTCTACTTTCGACTACTATATGTTACCGTTTTTCGTAAACCGTGATCTTGAACAAGAAATTGTGAATCACCCACAAATTATCTCCAGATAACAACTGATAGTGTGCTCGCCAACTTCTTTGCTCCTAGCGGATGTTTCACTGCTAACAGTGGTGGTCCCTTTGTCCGTCTTGTGACGAATATTTTAATTCCATCTTTTAATAAGACAACATCATTTTTTAAGCCAAGAGTAAGGATCAAGAAATTAGTTATAAATAAATCTTTTTTTTTTCCATCACTTTACGTTGTTATTTTTTGTTTTTGGGTAATTATTGAGAAACTTCACTCACTCTTCATATATCATCTATTTAGTTTAATATAGTTAACTTGCTTAAAGAGAAAAAGAACAACATAATAAAAAATTAATAATTATGGATCCCACAATCCCATCAGTAGGAAGGAAAATGTTGTTCGAAAATGCCCCCTTGTGTAACTTGCGTAACCGTTCCTACATGGCAATTTGAAAACGGTGACATTTTCATTTCAACCTAAATTCAAATTTCAATTGAAAATGGTAACATTTTCATTCTAGCCCAAATTCAAATTTTGAATGCTTGGCTGGTAATACGGGATCCTACCACGCCCACGCCCAACCCCATTCTTCCTTTTTTCCTCTCTCACAGGTTTTGAGTCCCAACCATATGTCTTTCTTCCTCATTCCTTCCTTGCTCTCACAGGCTTCGTCTGGAACACAGTTGCATGAAACCAGTGAAAACACTAGTTTTCCAGCTCCCAAAGCATCCATCTAGAAGTTGACTGTTGCCCAGATGACTAACATAAGAGGGTGGTTAATTGGGTTATATTATAAAAATTAACACTTATAAATCAAATACACAATATAAAATATAAACAGAATATAAAGCAGTAAGAAATGTAAAGAGTAGGCTAAGAAAAAATAAACTTAGTATTTTTATGAGGTTCAGCCCCACTGCCTACGTCCTCACCTTAACCTACCCCTTGAGGATCCCGAATTCACTAGTCAATCTCATTTAGGTGGAGATAGAAACCTATTACACTTTTGAGCAGCACTGCTCCAAAGAATCCGTGTAGAACACCCTCTACACTTTCAATCACCTCACACTTGGTGATTTAACTATTTCCCGTGTAGAATACCTTCTACACACACAAGGGTTATACGCACCCTCTTACAAATATAAGAGTTGATAGTGGGTAGACTATCAAAGTATACTGCTCAATGAGTGAGATAGAAACAATACAGCTCAACCTATACCTCTCTAAAAAAGAATAAGAATTAAGACTCAAAATTTTAGAAAAGAGAGAATGAGAGTTTTAAAAGAATTGTGCAAAATTTAACAATAGATATGTAAGCTCTTGTTGTTATGATTTTTTCAAAACACAAGTGAGCTATTTATAGGCAAATGAGTCCCACTTAATCATCTTTCAAATTCAAAATTCAAATTTTAATGAAATTATTACATATGTCATTCAATTTTCAAAATTTAAATTTTTGAATGAAGTCATTGCATATGTCATACACATGTAAAATATAATTTTTGAAAATAAAATTTTTAATGAGATCATTGCATATGTCATGCACATGCAAAATATAATTTTCCAAATTAAAACTTTTAATGATGTCATGCATATATCATGCTTATGTCATGCATAAAAAAAATGCAATTTAATATTTTATGAAAAAATATTAATTTTAAATCTTAATCTAATTTCGAATTTTATTAAGAGATGTACAAAAAAAAATCTATGAGTTTCATTTGTAGACTTGTTCTTTTATGCTTGATGTGCGCTTCGCTCCATTGCGTAGATAATTTGAGCTTGAGACTTGAATTTATTTATTATCATCAAAATCTACACGTAGATACGAAACTTGAAACCTTGGATTCAACATTGACATTCGACGGCGAAGCCTCGATCCCACGAAACTAGTTTCGTGGTTGTTTTCTTCCCTTTCGCAGGTCATGTTGGCATCTTCTCCACGAAATCAGTGGGTCGTCGTGTTCGGCTTGTGTAGCATCCCCTGATTTGGCTGGTTGTTCTTTGTCTTGTTCACGAAGGTCAGTGGGTCTCCTCGAACCCTAGAGGGACGAAGCCAAATTCAAACCCTAACCCCCATTGTCTTCCTATCCAAATTCGAACCCTAACCGCCATCGTTTTCCCATCCAAATCCAAACCCTAACCCTGACCCTAACCCTAATCCTAATCCAAACCCAAATCCAACTCCAATTCCACTCTCGAGATCAAGCTCTAAACCCAAACTCTGGGTCGAATATATGAATTAATTGTTTTCTCGTTATCCTTAATTAATTCAAATTTTAACTCCATTTTTATACAATTATTAATTACTCATTATTTTATTTGTTTTTTCTTAATTAGATGTTGTGTGAAGTCTTTATGCTGGCCATACAATTACAAGTTGGGGACCAGTGCAAGTTGAAAACTGTTTGTGTAACATGTTAGTTATTTTTAAATAGTTTTATCTATCAATTGCTTTGAATGCACGCATGAGTCACTTAGTATGAAAAACAAAATTCCATACTACTTAACATGGTTTATTTATTTATTTATTAAGTACATCACTGATGAGAAATTATTTAGTACAAAACAAATTGATCATTAGGTACGGTCAATTCCTTATACAAATTGTTTATTATTGTTTTTTAATTGCTTCCTAGTTTTGAGTGAATTAAATATTTAGTTTTTTTTTATAAATTACTTCTTAGTGTTGAATGGATTAAGCAAGCTTGACTAGAGTAATTTAAGAATTAAGAAAGCTTGACTAGAGCAATTTAGTTGTTGTCTATAATGATGCATGGCTACTTGCTATTGCCTTCTACTTTGATGCTAGATTTGGATTTGATAAGGCTGGTAGGTAACTTTCAACTGTATGTCAAAGTTTCCTCTTTAGTTTGTTAATTTAGAAACTAGTTTTGAGTGAATTAAACATTTAGTATTTTTTTTTTTATAAACTGCTTTTTAGTGTTGAATGAATTAGGCAAGCCTCACTAGATTAATTTATGAGAGTAAAAAGAAAAGAGTTGACCAATTGTTTATTTGGAAAAAATTTAGAATGTTATCATCTTCAACAATGTCTTCTTCATCATTTGCTAAACATACATTGCATCAACCATTATACTTCTGTGAGATCGAAGCCAAATTAAAATACGCAACGACTGCAAAAAATTTAGGATGGCCCTTCTTAGGATGTGCAAAGTACAAAATAGAGGTATGTGCATTAGTTTGGCTTATATTAAACATTTTTTATGTGTTAATCAATATGTTGTGTCTTCTAATACATTTCGTTTGTATGCATGAGATGTTCAAGGATTACCATATTGCAACTTTTTCAAGTGAGTAGATGTTAATTCAGTGATTGAGTTCCAGCATCAAGAAAGATTCAATGAAATTCTCGAAAAGAAGAAAAAGCTCGAGACGATACTCGAGCAGCTTGAGAAGACACAAATTGAGTTACAGAAAATAGTGGATCAACTCGAGAAGTTGCCGATGGTACTATCCAATAGCTACGATGAGGCGTTGAAGGAGTTGGTGCGTCACACACAAGAAGCTGAAAATAGGTAATCACACACAATGTTTTAAATTTATTGGAATTTTGCGTTTGTGGTTGCATTTTACCTTATAGTATTTAAGTAAATTATGTCCTATGTTTATATTTTAGACTTCGGCACTTATATCAGTATATTAATTTTAAGTCTTGGCATTTTCTGACTTTGTACGAATGCCAATGCAAATTGTTTGATCACTTCTTTTGATATGTTGAAAGTAGCAATATGTGAAAGGAATGTTGATATTTAAATCATTTTCTGACTTGTATATTTAAATCTTATAGTTTCCTTCTTCTTCTGCTTTTGTTGTGGAGGAATGTTAATGAGATTGTTTATTATAAGCTTCCTTGTTAATGGAAATATTCAGTATATTGAAGCTCTGATATTGAGTGATGGCCTTGGTCAATACCTTGTCAACTTCTCATATCATGTTGATATAATCTATCAAATTTTGACATTACGGGCTGTACCATTTTGATGGTTAAAATAAATTAAGGCTCACGTTAAATTAAATAATAGGTGAGACCTAAATATGCAGAATTTATTAGGGTCAAGAGTTGTGAATTGTTGTGGACTGCAAATTAGGATTTAAATCTCTTCACGTGAGCCTACAAATATTTGCATAAAATTTTTTCTGAACATGAATTGTTGCTGACAGTATTAACAAACAATATCGTAGGCATGTCTATACTGAGTATTAACAAACAAGAGCCGGTACCCAATATTTGATAAAAAAATACCTGCGTCATAACAGTATTAACAAACAAGGTGCGGACTACAAATCAAGTAAAATAGTTACCATTTACAAAAATGATAACTATTCCAACTTACAAAAATGATAACTATTCCAACTACACTTCTTGAAGGAAAATGCCATCTAGCTATGGAGGAACCGTCAAAATGTGTGGCTCAAAAAAATAGAGAAAATGTTACAAGTGAAAAGTAACCCAAAACATGAAAGAACCTTTATAAGTGCTTAACAAGAATCAAATCCCCGAACCAAAACCCATCACTATAAATCTCTTTTCACTATTCCTATTAACACTAATGGTTTGATGATCTCCCATCTCACTCCATTTTGTCATCACCCCAAACCCGCATTTCTTATCGCATTCCTTATAATAACTCATTAAATCTTTTAGGAAATTAAACTCCATCTCTGACCTTGGCTTGCTATCATTATCCATTTGTACATTCTCAGTTGTTCTGGCACTGGCATACTCAATTTCCTCTACATCTGGTACATCCGTATTACTTCTTGCAATTGGAGAGGATGTACATGATGCTTCAGTTTCTCCAACATCAGGAGTAATATCCTATATACCAAGAAAGCTGCCATTACTTTCTTCAATTGGATAGTATGTATCAAACGCATTAGTTTCTCTACCATCAGGTCTATTTTTCTCTGTACCAAGAAAATTATTTCTAATGGCGCTTATATTGGTGAGAGGAGTCGGAGCTTGTATTGTATAACCAACATTCTACAATAACAACAACAATAATAATAATAATAATAATAAATTGTCCTTATACACTTTAAAAAAATAAAAATTTTATATTAAAAAAATTTAACTTTTAATTTTTTTAAAGCATTTGAATGATATTTATACACTTTATAATTATATATAATATTATTAATAATAAAATTCAGTTTTATTTTTCTTGACTCTTAAAGAAAAATATATTTTTTTTGTCATTCCTTTCTTTTCTTAGCAGGCAATGCCCTGCTGTCAACTTCTATGATTGAGGAAGAACGAAAAGAAACATAAAGAGCCAGTTTGGTATCAGATAAGATAAAATGAAATAAAAATTTAAAAAATATAATATTTTTATAAAATATTTTTTTAATATTAATTTTATTTTAAAATTTTAAAAATATTTTAAAATTTAAAAAAATTAAATTTGTTATTATATTTTATATAAGAATTTAAAAATATATAATAATAAATTTAAGATGTATTTTAAATTTTAAATTTCGTTCTTATAAATAAATTGGGCCAAAATCAATCTCAAGATTTAAAGTGTTAATTTACCTACCGGTTTATAATTGAGAAATGCTTAATTTTATGTAAATAAATTTAAACTAATAAATTATTATTAATATTATAAATTAATCATATTAATTTATAAATCTATTTTTATAAAAATATTTTATTACCAAAACATTTATCTTTGTAATTTAGGCACAAACATCATTTTTAACATGGATTTATAAGCCATGGAAAGGTGAAAAGAGAGAGAATTTAGATTATATGAATGGATGTTATTGGGATCTGATTCTGGACGATCTCTTGGATAATATCAAGAGTCTCCACAATTAAGCCAAAAAAATACTTGTATTATCTTGTGCTAAAAGAAAAAAATTTTAAAAAAATACTGCCATACGAGTGTTGATAGAGGTAGCAAGATGTCAGCCACAAAGTGGAGGGAGTAAGATGATTAGCAAAAGACATTGAACAGGTATGATCTTATTGATTTGTCTTATCACAACTGAATAATAATTATGGAACACGTCATATGTTACGATAATTTCAAACAAATTATTAGTTGAGTTATATTTCAAACTCTTCATTTTTCTTAATATTATTATGTGAAGGGCTTATCAAAGTTTTTGACTTTCTTGTTTCTACTTCATCTTGAGATGGTCTTGGTTTCTGGGTTCTTTCACCGAATATATATTGCCATTTTCTTATTAGATTAATATAAATAAAATTATGTTTATGAGCTGACGTGAATAATACATTTAATAAAGTGCTTATATAAGATGATATAATTTGAAATGAAAATTTTCAAATATTACATTTTACAAATTAAATATTATCAATTAAGGTATATGAATAATATATTTTACACACTGATTTATAAATAAAAAAGCTCTTAATATAATAACAAGATGTTTAGAGGTTGAGCTTCAGTTTTTTTTTATCACTAATTATCTTCTGAATATATAATATAATATAATATAATATAAATGTGGTTAGAAATGCTAGGCTTAGAACATCATGATAAAATTTGATCCCCGATTTCTTCTCTCTCGACCAAAATGCCATTTCCAATCTCCTTTTCATTGGGTGGAGGGGCTCGACGCCTTTGACACCAACCTCCTCATTCTCTAACTAGGCCATAAACTTTACTTTCTTAGGGTTTTTTTTTTCCTTAGTTTCCTCTGTTTTTCTGTTGGTTTTCCTCTTTAGCGTCAAATGCTGCCGATTTGTTGCCTCTCGATGTTCTTTGACCAACATGCGCCACCTCTTTAGCCACTATAAATATCGATCTTCAAGTTCAGGAGAAAGACTTGTATTTGTTATGTACGCATTTGCTACACACATGACACCCTTGTTGTGTGCGTGGCTCACGTGCAGACAAATCATGTAGTGACTGTGGAAGTTATAGACGGCTTTCTTGGTCTCAGAGGCACCATATTTATCGGATTTGTCAGTCCGTGCAGTTCTATAGGCGATGTGTGTGGTGCACGCGCTGCCACTGCCTGTGTTTATCTTCTGATGGCAGTTCGACTCTACTTTTGACTACTCTATATTACCCTTTTTCATAAACCGTGATCTTGAACAAGAGATTGTGAATCACCCAAAAATTATCTCTAGATAACAACCGATAGTGTGCTCGCTAACTTCTCTGCTCCTAGCAGATGTTTCACTGCTAACAGTGGTGGTCCCTTTGTCCGTCTTGTGACGAATATTTTAATTTCATCTTTTAATAAGACAGCATCATTTTTTAAGCCAAGAGTAAGGATCAAGAAATTAGTTTGAAATACTTTTTTTTCTTTTTTTTTTTTCCATCACTTTATGTTGTTATTTTTTGTTTTTGGGTAATTATTGAGAAACTTCACTCCCTCTTCATATATCATCTATTTAGTTTAATATAGTTAACTTGCTTAAAAAGAAAAAGAACAACATAATAAAAAATTAATAATTATGGATCCCACAATCCCATCAGCAGGAAGGAAAATGTTGTTCGAAACTGCCCCCTCGTGTAACTTACGTAACCGTTCCTACATGGCAATTTGAAAACGGTAACATTTTCATTTCAGCTTAAATTCAAATTTCAATTGAAAACGGTAACATTTTCATTCCAACCCAAATTTAAAATTTTGAATGCTTGGCAGGTAATATGGGATCCTACCCACGCCCACGCCCAATCCCATTCTTCATTCTTTCCTTTCTCACAAGTTTCGAGTCCCAACCCTATTTCTTCCTTCCTCATTTCTTCCTCTCACAACCTCATTCCTTCCTTGTTTTCACAGGCTTCGTCTGGAACACAGTTGCACGAAACCAGTGAAAACACTAGTTTCTCAGCTCCCAAAGCCTCCATCTAGAAGTTGACATTCGACGGTGAAGCCTCGATCCCACGAAACTAGTTTCGTGGTTGTTTCTTCCCTTTCGTAGGTCATGTCGGCGTCTTCTCCATGAAATCAGGAGTCGTCGTGTTCGGCTTGCGTAACATCCCCTGATTTGGCTGGTTGTTCTTTGTCTTGTTCACAACGGTCAGTGGGTCTCCTCGAACCCTAGAAGGACGAAGCCAAATTCAAACCCTAACCCCCATTGTCTTCCTATCCAAATCCGAACCCTAACCCCCATCGTTTTCCTATCCAAATCCAAACCCTAACCTTAACTCTAATCCAAACCCTAATCCTAATCCAAACCCAAACCCAACTCTAATTCCACTCTCGAGATCGAGCTCTAAACCCAAACTCTGGGTCGAAGCTGAATAGCAAGTAGATATATTAATTTATATATGAATTAACTGTTTTCTCATTATCCTTAATTAATTCAAATTTTAACTCCATTTTTATACAATTATTAATTACTCATTATTTTGTTTGTTTTTTCTTAATTAGACGTTGTGTGA